>OZ026515.1:121874087-124274087 GCA_964019695.1 Loripinus fragilis
GGCTCACAAAAAGCTATGACTTCTACAGAGGAGTTTTGGCAGTAAGTTAAATTACATCGAAAAGTTCAATCGCAAGGTGAATGCTAATATCAACATGCAAAGATCTAGAGCAAAGCATTGATGATAACCATTCACGCCTACCAAATGGTCAGATGCTCAACTTCTGGTTGAGCGAGAAAAACAATTCGAGTGTCTCCGGTTGAGATTTTGAGGAGCTAAAAAGGTAAACAAATGTATATATTCTGTATATTATAATTAATTTCTTGTCCTAGGAAGAGAATCACAAATCCGGGAATGGCATGCATCTCATACGTGTCCCTACGTTTATGGTGTAAATAGGAGGTCAAAGAATTTTCTCCTTTTGTCATATTTACTTTTTAGCGTGAGGAAGGTGTACCAGAAGCAGATATAAACGTGTAGAAATTCGTGTTTTTTTTTGGGCTGTGTAAACAATTTATGATGTGCTCGAATGTGATATATTAGACTTCGAGCTAAAAAAGGTCCTGCTCCCCCCCCCCCTAGGGAATTTTGCAGACATATCCTATCTTGAAGAAAATTTCAAGCCGCATCTTTTAATAGATGTTTGCACTCTGTGCTCCGGGGCGTTAGTCTCTGACAGCCTGTTACATATGTTACTGTAACAAACTAAGGAAAAAATCAAAATGAAAGTTTGAGCTACAGAGAGAAGGCATTAAACCATCTAATTATTCAAATTTCTTATGTAGTTTGCAAGCTGGATGCCTAAGCTACATCAAAGCAGCATTTTTTAACAAAATTACAGCCTTCAATGGTGTTATATGCGTTACATAGATTAAATTTCCCTTTGAAAGTTGAAATCGTGACTAACATCATTCATTTTACAGACGATTTGTGCAATTTTACAAGTGTTTTTAATCTTAGTTTACTAAAATGTTTATATGACTAATAGAAAAAACAAAGTTTGCTTTTCTATCTCAAATACATTGTTTTTTATGAGCTATTAAACAACCCTACCCCCAATTTTAAGTATCCAATTTTGGTATCTATTATTGAAGAAAAATATATGAAAATATTTGACGCTCGTGGATATCTTACATTTTTGGCACTATCTTGCTAATGCAATAAAGAATCATACATGTGCAAGTTTGACATCAGGATCAGGGCACTTATTAAAGTATGTAACGTATGTTACATGGCATAATGAATGAGCTAGGAAATTTTCTTCGAAGTAAGAGATGATATTTCAGAAAAATGCCGTTTTTCACATGTTTTCCTATTAATCTCTAGCCTCTGGTGCCTTAGTCTTAGTAATTACAGTCATTGCTGATAACAAGCCCTTGGAATTGTGTTACCTATGTTATATATAACCTTTTTAATCACATATTTCCTAATGCCTATAATATTAAAATATATAGACATATAGATAGAAAATAATAGTTCTCATTTAAATGACACAATTTAATAAATATTTCTATTAAATAAAATTATTCAAAAACAATATTTATTCAAGTCACCCTCACAATGTCTATCATTGTGTTTGCTTCTATTGCAAAATAATCACCCATTTCATCACAACCAGTAGAATCATGGCATTATATTAGGACTGCAAACTGAGTACAACCCTGTTCCTCTCCACCCCTTTGGGAATTGTGCAGACATATCCTACCTATCAAATAAGAGATGTTTGCACTCTATTAACTAGGGGGTTAGCATGTAATGGTATGATACGTATGTTACCATATCAATTTAAGATTAAATGAATTGGCAGTCTGAAAAACGGAAAGAAGACATAAACTATCTATTTATTTGAATTATTCATGAAGTTTGCATGCTGAATACCTTTGATACATAAGAAAAGATTTTTTAACAAATATACAGCTTCCTATGATGTTATATGTGTTACATTAATTAAGATTACTTTTTAAAATTGGTAATTGTGAAAAACATCACTTATAAGCATTTCGTGTGATCCTCCTCTTTAGCTATCAAAAGACTTAATTTTCTTTGTATGTGTGGCCAGTGCCAGCGTCAAACAACTTGACTCAGCCAAACTTGAGTCCTTAGCATTCTTCAAAAGCAGAAACAGCATGTCAGTGTCATGGGATCAAACACCTGATTAAATATGGGTTTAATGCCATTCCACATATATGCATACAATGGAGTATGACTCTGGTATATATCTCTTCCTGTGAAGTGGCAAGAGCAATCTAACTGCAGCTGCCTCTGCATCCGTGCTAGTCAAATGATAACTTTGCTCTGATTTTGCAAAATCTATGTCTCTACCGTGTACCTCTAAGAATACTTTAAGATTTCTGACATTGGTCAAACAGAAATTTGATAGGCTGCTTTTTTTGCATCATTTGCCATGGAACCTATCCAGTCTTTTGGTGCTTAAGTCCTCAGGTCTTAGATCAATAGTATTTTGCTGCGTCCAAAGAACTTTATAAGTTTTCTTTAGTTACAATGTTGACTCTTGATGGTTTTGGCAGACCGTCTGAAACAATTTCTGTTACACATTGAAAGTTATCTGGTATAAGAGAAAGAATATGAAGTTGAACATTGCCATCAATTATGTTTGCAGTTAGTTGTTTTTTGATGTCAGTACATTGAAGCATGTCTTAAAATAATGAAAACCTATGATTTCTCAGTTTTTGCAGCCATATCAATAGCTGTTGCATTCAAAAGAAGGAAAGTGGACTATAGGTAGAATGGGATAACCAGTAATTCTATATTATGCTCTATGGAAGATTTATACAGAGTAAACAAGTTGATAAGGTGCCTCATTTCATGATCCATTGAAAACACTGAAATTGAAAACACTTGCCTCTGACTGTGTAATCAAAGAGGATGTCACGACAATGCCCTTGCTCATTTATTATGACGAGTTATATATGTTACATCCTTTAATAAGCGCTCTTATCTTAGAAACTTAGTAAATTATTGAATTGAAAGGGTCTAATTTGCGCTCTGTTCATCCTGCATTTCATTGCTTTACCTGCTGTGATACATCTAGTTCGTTTATCTGAAGGGAAAGAGTTACCTCGGTTTCAGCACTTCAGAAGTACTAAGACTTTAAACAAGTTTTTAAATGCTTGGGGAAAGATAATAAGTGCAGAGACATTATTAGATGAAAATATGTGGGTTGCATGTATGGAAAGGCTACATTTATAAAGTTAAACAACTAGGATATGATTCTTTATCACAGAAATATCAAGGTACATCAGTCCAGGTACTCATTGCTCTTAATGGCATAGTTTTCCTCCTTGTAAAGCTTATGTCTTTCTCCTACTTGCAGAGTATCACTTGAAACACATACTCAAAGAACCTACTATTAGGAATTCATATCAGTTTCCGAATGTTCCAAGCCATAAATGGCAAAATTGGAAAGTTGATAATGGCTCATCAATTTTGAGTGGACTGGTGGTAATATTGAATAACAATAAATGATTGAAATATTGTGTGATGATTCTACTAGTTGCAAGGAGGCGTGTGATAATAATGATTACCACAGAAGCAGACAACGAGAAACATTTAAAATGAGTGTTAAATCAATGAGAAATAGTTTGGACCATTTCATTTATTGTATTTTCTTGTAAAAATGTTAAACTATCTTTTCTATTTGTGGCTCTATATTTAGCATTATATGCACAGTATTAGGAAATGTGTCCAAAGGTCATTGATAACATCTGTAACACCAGTCCATGGGCTTGATTATCAGAAATGAATATAATTTCTAGTGTTTTGGCACCAAAGACTTATAAGTATGCATTAAGTGTCCTGATCTTTAACTTAATGACATCTTGTAGATATATGAGCAAGACAAAGAAAATGAAAAATATCCACACGTTGTAATCGCTTTCATGTGTTTTACTTAAACGGTAGTAACAAAATTCGCTTCTCAGTAAAACTGGGAGTAGGGCTGTGTATTAGCTCCTATAAGACAATATATTTAAGATAGAAAAGCAAACTTGGTTTTTCCTATTCATCAATTGAGTATATGTTTGTAAAATCTAATGAAACAGTTTGAAACCAAGTCATAGTAGTTGTTTAACTACATGACGATAGCCACGATTATAGCTTTTAAATTATAATTAGGTTCATGTAACGCACATAACACCACAGTTAGCCGTATTTATGTTAAACAGCTTCCATATGTAGTAAAGACATCCAGTATAAAGACTATAAGAATGTCAATTTATTAGATAATTTTAATATTTTCTTTTGGTAGCTCAAACATTCAAATTTCTTATTCTCAAATTGTTATAGTAACATATGTAACAAGCTGTTACAGGCTAATGCCCCGACTTACAGAGTGCAAACATTTCTTATTAAATGCACCTTGAATGGTTACATAAGATGTAATTTGTCTGCAGAATTCCAAAGGGGATTAGGATGGAGCAGTCCCTTACTCAGCTTGATGTCAAAATACTGTTTGATAATTTTACTTGTCACGCTAACATATGTAACGCTCTCTGATCTTTAAAACTTGATGACAACTAGCAGATCTATAAGTCTTTATCATAGGAGCCAGTTTAAAATCCCTAAACAATGTAAGATATCAAACAGCTGCGAGTTTTTTCACAATTTTAGCTCAAACTTTCAAACTACATTTCCTTTATTTGATATAGTAACGCATGTAACACGCTGTCTCAGACTAACGCCCCAACATACAGAGTGCAAACATCCCTTATTCGATGCAGCTTGAGTTGTACTATAAGAAGGAATATGTCTGCAAAATTCCCTCGAGGAGATTAAAACATTTTTAGGCATATCTTACGTAAAGACAATGAGCTTGCCCATTTATTACACCAGGTAACGTATGTTACAGCCTCTGATATTAAAAATTTTGCAACAAACTTGCAGATTTATGAGTTTTTTCATATAAGCAAATAAATCCCAAACAATGAAACACATTCATCAACTGCAAATATTTTTTAACTATTTTTACTTTAGTTTTAATACCAAACATTTCACCTTAAAACTGGGTAGGGGTAGGGTTGTTTAATTGCTTATTTCAGAAAAAATATTTAAGCTAGGGAAGCAAACTTTAATTTTTCTGTTAGCCAATTGCATAAGCTAGTCAGACATGGTTAAAAACATTTTGCAAAACACACAGAGAGATTGTGAATGTAAATGATGTTAGCCACATTTGAAAATTTTAATGGGTTATCTGATTTAAGTAATGCATATGACACCTTAGGAAGTCGCAATTTTGTTCAAATGGCTGTCACACATAGTTAAGATATCCAGTATGCAGACTATATGAATGGTTTTTAAAAATTATTATTTTAATGTCTTTAATTTGTAGCCCAAACTTTCAATTTACTTTTTCTCAGTTTGATTAAGTAACGTATGTTACAGGCTCTTACAGACTAACGCCCCGGAGCACAGAGTGCAAACATCTCTTAAAAGGCTCGGCTTTCAATTCTCTACAAGATAGGATATGTCTGCAAAATTCCCTAGGGGGGGAGCAAACCCATTCTCAGCCATCCGTCTATATACAGGCCTGATCAAGACTGAGGTCGGCAACTGATTTCAAGAAAAGCTTTACATGGACCTGTTCAAGTCCCGAAATTATAAACTTTTATCATGCTTAACTCAACAGAGCTACATGTTACATTTATAAGCAGGATAGATACAACATCTTAGAGTTATATGACGAGAAAAATAATAAACATTATTCTTTCAGCATTTCAGTTTTAAGAAGATTTGAATTTGAACGGGAAACAAATTTTATAACTTCGAGGCTGGGATTTCTTAAATGACATTTTTTTATATTTCTACACCGAGTATTCACAGAAAAGTTCTTTTATTTAATAGCGTTGGTCATGATTTTGGACTAAATACTACCAAACTATGCACGCTAGTTTTGTTATTTTTGCAGTGAATTGTGAGGTGGGGTATTCGTTGCACATACTTTCTAAGGTGATAAATATGCTTCTTTCAGATACAATGTTCTGAGAATATCAAGTGGATTAGATGATTTAGGGTCCCCATCTTGGTATATGTCGATTGCCATGGTTGCGGCCTGGGTGCTGGTTTTTCTGTGCATCTTTAAAGGTGTCAAATCTATTGGAAAGGTAGGGGTTTGTGATGGGAGTAGCTAAGCTTTATTTTGTGTCAAACAGTGTGTGACAGCCAAACTGATTAGCTGTGGACCATCTGTTTTACCCTTAAGATAAGTAAACATGAAAAGGAAATGCCACACTCACAGACTAAATACCCTGTCACCTTAAAACTGTCAATCTAGATTGCAGAGGACATCATAAAGCATAGTCGATGGGTAGGAGCTTCTGGAACATCTGAATGCACTAAAGTCTATGAACAAAAAATACATTATCTAATACATTATCGTACTTTGGCAAAGAGTGTAAATCCAAATCAGATCAACATAACGTATCACCTTATCATGGTCTATACTACATGGTACCCAGTACAAAGGCTCCTCAACGTCCACCCAACGTCATGCTGTCAAATTGGCATGGACTCTATGTTAGTTCGACATTTTGTGTTCGCAGGGTAGAATTCAAAATACTTACAGTGCATCAAACATACACCATACACACTGAAAGTGGATCAGACAAGGTGGGATATTCAATCAGAAGGAAAAGTGTTATTATAGCTTTCCGTTTGATTTGATATGTCACTTTCTTTACTGTCACACCTAAAGCTGGTGACAGTATCATAGATCCAGATAAGGACATTTTATTAGCGTAATATAGTACATGTAACTATTTTCTTACCCATCAATTTAAACATGTGTTTGGGGACTCAAAAGAACCGTTTTATTGAGACGGTACTGTTATTGACTATTCTGATCTGTGGTTGTATGTTTACTGCTTTACTGCCATCTCTGATGTTGTTGACTATTTTGATCTATGGTTGTATATGTTACTGTCTTATTTTTTGCGTAAAAGTGAAGTTTCCTGTTTGATTTCAGGTTGTATATGTTACTGCCTTACTACCATACCTTCTGTTATTGATTATTCTGAGTATTGGTTTATGTTTGATTTCAGGTGGTATATGTTACTGCCTTACTACCATACCTCCTGTTGTTGATTATTCGGAGTATTGGTTTATGTTTGATTTCAGGTTGTATATGTTACTGCCTTACTACCATACCTCCTGTTGTTGATTATTCGGAGTATTGGTTCATGTTTGATTTCAGGTGGTATATGTTACTGCCTTATTGCCATACCTCCTGTTGTTGATTATTCGGAGTATTGGTTCATGTTTGATTTCAGGTAGTATATGTTACTGCCTTACTGCCATACCTCTGTTGTTGATTATTTGGAGTATTGGTTCATCTTTGATTTCAGGTGGTATATGTTACTGCCTTACTGCCATACCTCCTGTTGTTGATTATTCTGTGTATTGGTTCATGTTTGATTTTAGGTGGTATATGTTACTGCCTTACTGCCATACCTCTGTTGTTGATTATTCTGAGTATTGGTTCACGTTTGATTTCAGGTTGTATATGTTACTGCCTTACTGCCATACCTCCTGTTGTTGATTATTCTGAGTATTGGTTCTTGTATGATTTCAGGTGGTATATGTTACTGCCTAACTGTCATATCCTGTTGTTTATTATTCTGAGTATTCGTTCATGTTTGATTTCAGGTTGTATATGTTACTGCCTTATTGCCATACCTCCTGTTGTTGATTATTCTGAGGATTGGTTCATGTTTGATTTCAGGTGGTATATGTTACTGCCTTATTGCCATACCTCCTGTTGTTGATTATTCAGAGTATTGGTTCATGTTTGATTTCAGGTAGTATATGTTACTGCCTTACTGCCATACCTCTGTTGTTGATTATTCGGAGTATTGGTTCATGTTTGATTTCAGGTTGTATATGTTACTGACTTACTGCCTTACCTCCTGTTGTTGATTATACTGATCCGTGGTGTGACCCTACCAGGTGCTGTTGATGGCATAATCCTGTTTCTGAAGCCAGACTTAGAGAGAATGATGTCAGTACAGGTGAGTCAAAATAAAGCACAATGATTGGCTGCTTGCGGACACGTGGACTCAAAATGAAGCGCAATGATTGGCTGCTTGCGGACACGTGGACTCAAAATAAAGCACAATGATTGGCTGCTTGCGGACACGTGGACTCAAAATGAAGCGCAATGATTGGCTGCTTGCTGACACGTGTCCGCAGGCAGCCAATCATTGTGCTTCATTTTGAGTCTGAAACTGTACTCCAGTTTTGTAACCTTGGGACCTTGACTCCAAAATCAGTAAGCACTTAAATTTGGGCCGCTATCGGCTTGTGGACTGATTGTTGCATGAGACGTAGCCACCCACTGACAACATAGCGAATAATCTCATCTTGCTCTGTTGATGACGTCGACACCGTTGATCAGAGTGTTTGCTGGGAAGACATGTCAAATTGTTGATATTGTCAGGCACAATGCCTAAGCATGCATGAAATCGTGTCTTTGGATTTTCAACCAGTGTAAAACTCAATCCAGCCTGGTCACCTACAGAGGCTAGATAGAATAATGGAATTTTGCATGTAAAATGTTTAGCTGTTATGCTTTATTATAGAGAGTGTATGCTAATGCGCGGATCAGACAGCATGATATACTGCGTCCAGGTGTCAATATTGTTTTTGCCAACATTTTCTTAAGCTATTGTTCTAAAAATTAAGATAAATAAAAAAAATATAATACATTAAAGGGATAACACATCGAAAGTACCGAGTCCGTTATTAATTTCGGTAGATATTGACATTTTTGACGAAGAAACGTAAAAATAAAAGGAAAAAAATGATCAGACTGAAACCCAGGCTCACATCACGGGTGCACAGGCTGGTCTACGCCTTTGTTGTTCTAATGGCAACAATGTCATGGTTTATTGGGACTTATCCACATCCTCGCAAAATGCATAAGTAATAGTTATATCATTGGTTGTCCGCCTTTACGTGAAATTAATCCACGAGCTTTAGCGAGTGGATTATCTTACGTACAGGTGGACAAACATGGTATAACCATTTTATACCACCTACATCAGTGTAGACCTTGCACATCACGTGATATTGTGTGCTAAAGTTGGTAAGAGTGGTATAAAGCACAACGCCCTGACTTGAGCATGTTTTGACTTGTGTCGTATTTGAAGGTATGGGTTGAAGCAGCGTTACAAGTCTTCTATAGCCTGGGGCCAGGATGGGGGCCGCTGATAGCTATGGCCAGTTTCTGCAAGTTTAATGAAAATACGCTCAGGTAGCATCACTTTATTTTCAGCACCAACAAATGAACACTTGCCCTGCTAAAGACTTAAACATGCTATCCAACTTTTCTAAACTGTTTAAACATTAAACATAATAAATAAGAATAGTGTGTTTTCTGGCAATCTTGCTTCATTGTTTGACCAGTAAAATAAATTAAAGCCCCATCCACCCACTGTTGGTGGACCGGGCTTTAAAATATTTTAGGCAGTAGTTTTTTACTGTTTAAAACTTGTTCGTTTTTGCTGCTTCCGTTATGTGTATGTCTTAGCTAAGCTTTGCCATTGTATTTCTTCCTCAATAACTAAAATGAATAAGTCTTAAACATTAATTTGGAGATTTCAGTTAGAACTTCAGCTCTTAACCCTTATCCCACCAACATTATTTGTCCTGAAAATGTCGCCTGTTTTGTTACGTCTGTCGCATATATTCAAGTACACTACAGACTAGATTTTGACATGGAAGCAACACTACGACACGTATAATGCCCCTGCCTGAAGAAGAGCGCTTATCATTACACACATCAACTGTAAAACATCTCCATTTTTTTTCAGTACTTCGTCTCCGTGGTAATATGTCATTTACATTATTCTATAACATTGTTTTTTTTTAAAAGCAACATTCTAAAATATAATCTATTCAGGCACTAATAACGTGGCAGTTTATTTGACCTCCGAAATGAAAACAACTGTTACTTCGACAGCAGGCACAACAGCTGTCAACAGGGGTAACAACCTACGTCATAGCGTGGGTGTTGTAAACACGTAGTATGACGCCATCTTTGATTTGCAAGGTTAGTTTTCCCTTCGTAAATGTCGTACAAATTAGTGTCTGTCAAAACTAAGCAGTGCAGGCGGTGCCTAACATCACATTTGAACAGAATATACAATGGTCACGTCCAGAAATGCCGTTGCCTTTGTAAACATTCACCCACAAAAATCGAAGTGGGTGACTGCTAAAATTATCCTCGTGTCTCCCGCTTCGATTCTTGTGGGTGAATGATTACAAAGGCAACGGCATATCGGGGCGTGACCGTTATATATTCTGTTCAAGTGTGATGTTAGGCACCGCCTGCACTGCTTTGTTTGTACAGACACTCATTTGTTTAATTTTACGAAGGGGAAAACTGACCTTGTAAATCAAAGATGGCGCCGCACTACGTGTTTAGAACATCAATGCTATGACGTAGGTTGTTACCCTTGTGTCAATGTTCCTCTGAACATAATATTAGCCATATAACTGGTATCAACGTTAGCAAATTTCAAATATCGATGTGTTTAAGAGCATTTTATGGACCTGCCATTTGTGGCTACATGGGCAATTTGTGCCAAATGTTTCTATAAATCCAGCTAGCCTTATTTTAATGAAAATTACATGTTCGCCGTTTGAAAATTGGCCCGGACCCTATACGAGTTAAACGAAACGAGCCACTTTTTGTTGTTGTACGTTTGTATGATTTTTTTCATGGAATATGAGTCCTAAATCGAAATAAAAGAAGATAAATAAATTCAAAAAAAAACACGGATGTAAGGGTTTATACTGTTTTGAAATAGCCATTATATGGATGAAATATCTTTTAACCCTTTCTCCGCCTTTTCCAACAATTGTAGTCTGCTTACTTACCTGCTTAAACACTTTGGAAGCCAATAATGCAAACATTATGAACCCAGATCAGACTGCTTCCTTAGGAGCAGTCTGATTAGGATTCAGAGTGTTTGCTTCCATAATCAAAAATAGTCTGAAATGCATTTGAATATTTGCAGTATACGTAAAAAGTAGACAAACTATTGACAGGATGGTGGCTAAGTACGTACATAACTTGATAGTATAACTACAAAACATGTGTGATAACATTAAGATATTGTTACACTAGGAGTAAGCTGTGCAGTCTACCATTAACCCATTGTTATACTAACATAATAGCGCCTCATGAGAAAACATGCCTTAGTCAGAAAGCAGCACTCAATCTGGGCCACGCAGGCTACTTTTAATTTTTATAAGCAATTCTAATGACTTTAAAGCTGCATAGTCTGTAACTTTTGATCTTCTAATTTTAAAAATAATGTTTTTATTTTTCAAGAACACAGTAAAAATACTTGAATTCAGGTAAACATTTTACCATTTTCGTAAATCTTAACAAGGTATCACTATCAAAACAACTGCATTTATGTTAAAATTCAACGGTCTAGAATTATTTGAGGGACGCAAATAATTACCAACAAGAGAAAAACACACCTATCTCATGAGATAATTCACTTTTCCATGCAGTTTTCAGCTGTACTGAACATTTTTATTGTGAAAACATAGCTTAATTCTACTTTTACAAATGATTTAAAAAGAAAATAAAAAATTTCGAAAAATGTTCATAGTTACAGAGTATGCAGCTTTAAATATGCAAGACCCTTTATCCTTAGTGCTGGTTCAACCAATGAAGACTCGTTCCAACATGACTGAAAAGTGTTGACTGGGACGTAATTATAAAGAATCAAAACAAACAAAACAAAACTGGCTTTATATACTAGCCAAAAGTTCTAACCGGCCACCTGCATTTTATGAATTTTCTTCAAAACGTAAATTGACATGACAATTCGTTTTGCATCTCTAAATAGTAAGGCGTGTCAGGTACCTTAGACAGTAAAGATATTGACAAAATGTTCAATAGTACATGCAGGATGCCAATTTGAAAAGTGGTACCCCCATTTTCAAAATTCGCATTTTGGCACAATTTGTGAGTAATGACTTTTCGAAATAACCTCCTTTCACACGCAAAACGTTTTCATTTCAAATGCAAAACTCAAATTGAACACTCTAGTGCTGAAATGAACACTCCAATTGCATGAGACTCGTTGATATTGGCCAAAGTGTCAAAAATTACCCCACCATCCAATGCAAAATCTTGTGAATTTTGAAATGGAGGGTACGTGTATTCGGCGAAGCCTCCTGGATACAATTTAATGAATTTTGCTGAGGCAATTTCTGGTTTCGTTTACTGATGAACTGGTCTATTTGGTTATGCAAATGAAATTGATCTAGTGCTTACAGCTTTTCAGAAATTCGGTAAAACACACATGGCCGGTTAGAACTTTTGACTAGTATATAACCTATATTAATATCTTGCCATTATTTTCGTCTTGAAAATATTGCTCAGTCAGCCTTTTACGTTAACTACATATTATCAAAACGCATTCCACAATTGGGTTATCTATTTTTTTGAAAAAAACACCTCATAATACCCATTAAATTGAAAATGGACACGTCTTACAGATAAGGGGTTAGGAAAGACAATTCGGTTTAAATGAGTTAGATTCATATGTAAATGCAAAACTACCAGTAATCTGTTTTGTAGGACATCTATTATGATCACGTTTCTAGGAGAGGGGACAAGCATCTTCAGTGGATTCGTGGTCTTCACAATTCTAGGCTTTATGGCCCATGAGCTGGGTGTGCCGGTTGAGGAGGTAGTTAAATCTGGTAACTGATTCATCTTATGCACTATAACTGCACGACTCTTGGGTCTGCACTTTAATCACCATGTGAGTACGCCTGTCGTGGTCAGGAAGTGAAAATGCTCATAACTCTTGAACCACATGGTATATTTTGATCAAATTTTGCATACAAATGCATTATAACATTATCTATCCACTGGCATGTGTAACAGCCTGTTTGGTGGACGAGGGTTTGCTAAGCATCCCAAGTTTTTGTACCAAACCAATGCAAAAATGCAACAATATACATGTATTGTCTATCAATAAACCCAAACTGTTCAGCTAGACACTGCTCAAAATATTTTACAGTCTGTTTTACTCATATACAGGAGATGCAATGAAAGTTGAGTTTTTGAAGTCACTTATGGCCTCAACTGAGCATAACGTGCACAATGTGAGCTCTTGTGGTTGTTGGATGTCTATCGTCAGTCATATGTCGTGTGTCGTCAACAATTGTTTCAAAGGCGATCGCCTCCTGAGCTTTACTGGCTGGATGTTGACTAACAATTGGCAGGAGTGATCCTTATATTACATTCTTTAATTGATAACTGTTCAAATGGTCTCAAATGGTTGCGGTCCATCACAGAAATATGTAAAACGAGGTAAAAACAGATTTTCAGAGTGAAAACTTTAAATCATTTCCTTGACTGAAACCACAAGACCAAAAGCCCCGATATTTGATATGTAGGACATGTAATATCACCTGGTTAAGCTCTACCAAGTTAATTCAAATTATGGCCATGTGGCCATAAAAGCCCTGTCCCAGTGGTCACTGGCTTAATGTAGGTTTATTAAGAGGAAGCATAACACTCTTCTTTTCTGAAACCACAAAGCCTAGACCCTTGATATTAGGAATGAAGCATCATCTGGTGGTCCTATATCAAGTTTATTGAAATATATGGCTCTTGGGTCAAACATTGGGCTACCTGGGTGTCACATGTCTTACATAGGCTTATATATGCAAAACGTAAAAACGCTTTGTCTGAAACCACAAGTCTTGCTGTTTGGTATATAGCATATCATCAAATGATCTTATACCAAATTTGCTCAAATAATGACCCTGTGGCCTAAATTAACCCTGACCCGGGGTCTTGAAATCGTGGAATATCTGACCAAAACATACTAAGCACCCCATGATATGTGAATTTACATTGAATTATTGTTTAATTGCAGGGCCTGGTCTGGGTTTCGTCGCTTATCCACAAGCCCTGGCAAGACTTCCACTTCCACAATTTTGGAGTTTCCTGTTTTTCTTTATGTTAATGATAGTTGGATTAGACAGTCAGGTACCTAAGAGAGAGAGAGAGAGAGAGAGAGAGAGAGATTTGGATAAGATGTACCATTCAGTATGCAAGTGAAATGTATGCCATACACATTTTTCAATTTAATATTATTGTTTCGCATTTCCTCATATTTATACACTTAAAAAATCTCCCAAGGCTACCATTGATATTTTCGATATATCTCAAGACCGACTGTTTCAATTTCTTGGAAAGTTTGCAGTTGTCAAGAACAATTTTTCAAAATGCATTCTGATTTACAGAAGAATCTGACGACCATATTTCAGATATAGCATTTTGATCATTGTACGTGGCAAAACTTACAATGAATGACATTCAAATATTAGGTAAATACTAAAGATGAAACACAAAAAAGTTTTGTTTAAAATTTCATGTATCATTTGCGTGAATAAAATCAGAAAAGAAACCAGTTGTGATGTAAGGGTGTTTTTTTTCAACAAAAACAACATGATTTGTACTAGTATACGTGATATTCAGGAAAGCTATATGCATATGAAAGAAAAAAATCAGAAAGTATTTAATCGATGTAATTGTCAACAGTAGCTATTTTGAGTATTCTTGTGACTTGATGTTTACTTAGTCTGATTCAGGTTTCTGTGTTCCATTCATTAATTATTCCATAAATAACTTTAAAACTTTGATTATCATGAAATAATGATGAAATATTTTTGCTGTAACGTCATTGCCAAAATTTGGTTGCATGCGTTTGCTTGTTGAGTGTTATAAATAACATATTGATCATTTTCAAAAGCAAATTTAACAGTGTCTGTTCAATTTATTTCTTCTAGTTTGTTTCTAGCTTCAAAATGTTCTCTGCAGATTTAGATTAACAAAAAATGAGCATCAGTTTTAACATATGTTTTGGGTGCTCAAAAGAACCGTCTCATTGAGACGGTTCTTTAGAGTACCGAAAACATATGTTTTGGTAAGAAATAATAAATATATATTTTGTTACGCACTATTAACTGAAAGCTCCCGTAGACCCTGTACTTGCAGGATATTGTAGTTGGACCCTTATCCTGCCAATCTTTTTATCCTGAAAATCTTGTCTTAGTAAAACGTCTGTTGCATATATTCAAACGCACTTAAGAATGCTTTGACCATGGAATAAAACCCTATTAACACCCTTATCATACTACATGTACTTACTAACATAACGGACTAATTTAGGTCCACATTGTTTGCGATATAGGCTATCAAAGTGCACAAGCAGATGAGAGAGTAGACGACAATTGATGTAAATGGCAGGAAAAGGGTAAACACTGATATTTGAGCCAGTGCATGAGATTTCCAACAATGAGGTATGTGCGACCAGCAAAGCCTCAGATAAGCCTGCGCATATGCGCAGTCTGATCAGAGCCTTAGCTCGTCGCTTGAGTATTCTATGATTGTTAAGCTACTGACTGAATATTATATGGAGTTTCTAAGCTTAATAGAAGGCTGCACAGACTCGCCTGAGTCTACACTTGCAAAAATGCCACATTGATGGAAATCACATGCTGTGGCTAATTTTATTCGAGACGAATCACCTAAGCATAGACGTTAGACTTACTCTTACTTCCGAATCATTGGAAGCAATCATGTTAATTAAGCCCTTTTTGGCCATTGACGAAAATTGTTGACTCCTCACTTATCCTCTTATACACTTTTAAAGCCTATATTTCATACAATGTGGACTCAGATGCCTTTGGAGCAGTCTTATGAGGGTTCCATGATCAAAAGTAGCCTGAAGTGCATTTGAATATATGCAGCAAAGGTAATAAAAAGCACAAGTTATTTCAGGACTAAATGTTACTGGCATAATAAGAGTTTAAACACATAACCTTTTAACCATAGTGAATTATTTTTCCCTTGGCGAATTTCGTTGGTAGCGCTCCCAGCTTAAATCTTATTTTCTATTTTAGCTGTTTGTAATTGGTCATGGAAATTCAATTGCAACTGCAGGGTGAAACGTGTGCGCAGTTAAAAGGCATTCACTAATAGCAATAATTAAAGCCATGCTAACATTTTAGTTTGCTGCAGTAGAAGCAATGATTACCGCTGTAACAGATTCCTTCCCGACCCTTCAACGTCGTCGTGTCCTTGTGTCAGCTGCTGTTTGTGCTGTGATGTGTGTCCTTGGTATACCGTTCATCTGCCAGGTGAGGGGTTATAGTTTTATCGAATCACGTCGCGTCTTGAAGTGATAGCGCCACAAGTGGTTTACATATTTAGCAACGTTTATGCAATGGTGCCCATTACAACGTTGCGTGTATGATATAGAGTTTAATATTACACGTTTGGTGGAGAAATCCCATGATTTATCAAACAAATAAAAGGGGTAATTTTGTTTTTGTCTTGAAAGGTTTATTTCCTCTAGGGAAATAAATCTCTTTAGCCTGAACTCCTTTTTCCCAACAACAAGTGACACAAGGCATCGCTGAGATGAAACACATGTCATATTTATAATCGTTTTATTATTTACAACTTGCACGACGGTGGGTCAGGCCTCAGACTCTATGACGGCTCTGACGTAAAGCTTTAATCGGTGGGTTGGTGCCTGATGCTTATCTGTAGCTGGACCCACCGTGGCTCAACTTGAGGTTTTCTTTAGCTCTGACTATCTGTGAGTCATGAGTCCTTTTCTTTGTTTCATCATGGTGTAGTAATTTGATTAGAGTGTTTTTCCATGATGATACCTCGCATTAGTTAGATGGCCTACATGCGAGCTGAACACATTTCTTGTACTTCAACAACAGCAGAATCTAGGGCGAAGATTTGGTACCAGTAAAATGCATTTAAGCCCCCCCCCCCCCCAGTGGCTTAGGCTGCTGTCCGTTCTAAGGCGGTGGTTCTGTTGTTGTTGACTTTTTGTTTATTGTTTCTCCCATTGTGGAAGTCTGTAATTGTTTTATGTTTTGTTGTACGTTACTTTATGTCCATTCTAGTATTGCAATCATCTTGATGGGGAAGAGAGAGCTGATTGCTTTGCCTAATGTCTCGTGATGGTTGAGCGGCTCTTCCTCACGGTGCCACGGGGTTTTCTGCAGTTTGTGATTGTGGTATTTCCTGATCATACTCATTTACTATTTTTAAATAACATAACGCTTCTCTGCACAATTGACGTCACAAATATTAACAAAGACGTCATTTACACATGCGATGACGTTGCATAACGTTTCTGTCTTCCAACACTGAAACTGGAGGATCGAGGAACAAAAACAA
Organism: Loripinus fragilis; assembly: GCA_964019695.1. NCBI lineage: Eukaryota > Metazoa > Mollusca > Bivalvia > Lucinida > Lucinidae > Loripinus > Loripinus fragilis. The sequence continues at coordinate 121,891,288 of OZ026515.1, forward strand.
AAAAATCACGAAAAACAAAATAATTTTAGTCCAAAATGTTCGTTATGATCTAACTAAGAAAAAGACTACCCACGCTTTATGTTTTCATTCACTAATAAAAAAAGTTACAGACGTTTGAAATTCTGAGGTAGACTCGATGAAGAAGATTTCGAAAATGGCGGACTTCCATTTTTCGGCAGGGAACAGCTGATGTATTTCTACTCAGGTTACAATTAGAATTTCATAATCCTGCTAGTTTTGTCACATCGCATACCACCGTATTTGCTTCATTTGAACAAGCAGTTCAAGCAGAATACATGTAATAAACAGTTTATTTAATCATTCTATTTAAAATACGGGATATATAACCTCGGGAGATGAAAAATCATATACAGAACTCGTGCTTGCGCACTTGTTTCTTTATCAGATTTTTCACCTCCCTCGGTTTATAAATCCCATAATATTATTTTAAATAGAACGATTAACATAATCCTGCTAGTCTTGTCACATCGCATACCACAGTATTTTCTTCATTTGAACAAGCAGTTCAAGCAGAATACATGTATTATACAGTTTATTTAATCATTCTATTTAAAATATAGGATTTATAACCGCGGGAGGTGAAAAATCATATAAAGAACTCGTGCTAACGCACTTGTTTCTTTATCAGATTTTTCACCTCCCTCGGTTTATAAATCCCGTAATATTATTTTAGATAGAACAATTAACATAATCCTGCTAGTTTTGCCACATCGCATACCACAGAATTTCCTTCATATGAGCAAGCATTTCAAGCAAAGCACATGTATTATACAGTTTATTTAATCATTCTTTTTAAAATATGGGATTTATAACCTCGGGAGGGGAAAAATCATATAAAGAAACTCGTGCTTGCACACTCGTTTCTTTATCAGATTTTTACCTCCCTCGGTTTATAAATCCCATATTTTAAATAGAACGATTAACATGAACCTGCTAGTTTTGCAAGCAGAATACATGTATTATACAGTTTATTTAATCATTCTATTTAAAACATGGGATTTATAACCTCGGGAGGGAAAAAATCATATAAAGAAACTCGTGCTTGCGCACTTGTTTCCTTATCAGATTTTTTACCTCCCTCGATTTATAAATCCAATATTTTAAATAAAACGATTAACATAATCCTGCTTGTTTAGCCACATCGAATACTACAGTATTTTCTTGACTACAGTATAACCTCAGGAGGTGAAAAGTCCTTTAAAGAAATTCATGCTTGTTCACTCTTTTCTTTATTGTATTTTTCACCTCCCTCAGTTTATAAATGCCATATTTTAAATAGAACGATTAACATAATCCTGCTAGTCTTGTCACATCGCATTCCACAGTATTTTCTTGATTTGAGCAAGCATTTCAAGCAAAACACATGTATTATACAGTTTATTTAATCATTCTATTTAAAATATGGGATTTATAACCTCGGGGGGGGGGGGGGAAATCATATAAAAACTCGTGCTTGCACACTCGTTTATATATCAGATTTTTCACCTCCCTCGGTTTATAAATCCCATATTTTAAATAGAACGATTAACATAAACCTGCTAGTTTTGCAAGCAGAATAACCTCGCGAGGGGAAAATCATATAAAGAAACTCGTGCTTGCACACTTGTTTCCTTATCAGATTTTTTACCTCCCTCGATTTATAAATCCCATATTTTAAATAGAACGATTAACATAAAGAAACAAAATACTACAGTATTTTCTTGACTACAGTATAACCTCAGGAGGTGAAAAACCATATAAAGAAACTCATGCTTGCGCCCTCGTTTCTTTATCATATTTTTCACCTCCCTCAGTTTATAAGTTCCTTTTTTTAATAGAACGAAAATGTTGGGCCTGATCTAGGTCCAAACATTTTGCAAAGGTTATTAGCAGACGACACTAGGGGAAAAGAGTTTTTGAGTCATCAGACTGGCTGGATTACAACTAGCAACTCTTTAGGGGCAAAGTTAGATATCAGCAACGTAACTGAATTATATTTTATGGATGTTATAATGTTTTTCATGCAATAAAATTTATTGGGTTCTAAGGGAGCTGTTGGAACATGAAGGTGCTAGACCAAGTTTTTTTAACAACTTCCAAGACGCACGACAAGTGTTAATGTAAGGAAACAAACATGTGTGATATTTAGTTTTGCTTTTAACTAATTACAGCCTAAATTACTTAACAATTAAATAATCGTTTTCATTCACTGCTCTCTATACAAAATGCGTTTGCTTGTGTATTTTCCGTCGAATCCTTCATGGATTAAAGTACATCTTAATTTGAAAATTCTCTAGACTGTTACCCCTTGATGAGAACAATAAACTATCCTGGATGTATTATATGAAAACATATGTAAGAATTTATTAGTTTACAAAAGGGTTAACTGGTTATATTTCAGGGAGGCATTTATAGCTTTCAGCTTGTGGACTGGTATGTGGCGTCATTTGGGGTTCCTCTATTTTGCCTACTAGAATGCATTATGATAGGATGGATATATGGTACGGTATACAACATAATTCTAATTACAGTGTCAAATTTCTTATTTTTTTCTTAACATGTATTTCTTGAACAACTCAGAAGATTTCGTTGATATGTTTTGGTCTAAATTATAAATCTTATCAAGTTGAAATATATTATTTGTCTAATTATAGCTACAAAAGTTTTCTGTAACATGTAGGAGCAATGGAAATCAAAGCACTGGCTTAACAAGCAGATTGTGCACTTACGATACCTCACATATGATACCTCACAACTAATGCAAAATCAGTCTCAGACATTTGTTTTCATGGCTGCTCAAAGTTCGCCCAACATCCAATATGCCCTATAAATATGACGAAATTTCTATATAAGATGGAAAGGGTGAATATATGGTAGGGTATAAAATATTATCTTAATACTCGAAGTTATCAGTTTTTATACAGTTGCGTTCATTTGAATGTAGAAGGATTTGCTGAAATGTTATGGTCTATATTATTTTTTCAAAAAATGGCCTAAACAATAATTCTTCTAGTCAACATGCCTCTTACACTTGGATTCTTTTTATGATGTTATGGTTTAACATTTAATGGTAATAGTAAACAGTTTTATTACCTTAACATTTATTTAAATGCACTTCTAAAACAGTTTAGAGGGCATCGCTGATATGGCATGATATAAAATACAATCCTAACAGTATTAGCTTTCTTACATTTGCATTCGTTAAAGTGTAAATAGATGTGATGGCATTGCTGGTGTGGTATGGTAGTAAATATAATTTTAATAGTAATCATTTTATTTTATAGTCACGTTGATTAAATTGTACTTCTTGAACTATTTAAAAGACATAGTATAAAATAGTATCTTAGCTTTCTTTCAGTAACGTTCATTTAAAAGTACTTCTTGAACAATTTAGAAGGCATCACTGATAGTTTATGGTATAAAATATGATTAAAATAGTGATCAGCTCATTCATTAAAATTTACTTCTAGAACAATTTAGAAGCCCTTGCTGATGTGGTATGGTAATAAATAACATTATTGTCTTAAATCCGTGCCACATGCTTTTGACAGTCATGTTTCAACAAGCACAACTTCATATATTAAAAAGGCAATCCACATGCTTTTGATGCACGGCTTTGGTACCTTCAATATGCTCGTTCTAGGCACTTAGATTTTACAGTTGCTGATTTGTTAATGGCTCTTACATTATATTTTTTTTTGATTGGCCATGGAAGATGGATAGTGAATAAAACCATTCAGTCTCATGTTGACAAAATAAATTTCTATATTTATGACATATTTTCGTTCTGGCGTTGTTGATTCATTGTTTTGTACCCCCATTATTTGTGTGGGTCCTGTGTTTGATCGATGTTCTGTTATGCATTAACGAGTGCCCTTTCTAGTTTTGCAGTCATATTGGCGAGGAAAAGAGAGCTAGTTTCTTTACTTTAATTATTGTCCTCCTGATGTCTTGTGACTGTTAGTGTTCTATAGCTCTTCCTCATGGTGCCGTGGGTTGGTTTGCAGTGTGTGATTTCGGTATTTCTAGATAATACTAACTTGATTTTTGGTAAATATTTCGTAGCTTTATGGAATATAGCGATCAAACATGTTTTTTCAATGCGTTTACGTTTGTCAGGTCCTTTGGGTAGAGGTTATAAGCCTTGGGCTTAGGCAACTGCCCTCATTTTTAACGTCTTTTTTGAGGACATGACGAACGTTAATGTATGAAAAATATGCTTGAACCCTATATGCTTACAATTCTAATGCACTTGCTTTTGTAACACGACGTCTGATCGGATAACGTTGAAAATTTGCGAAAGTATATCCTGCAATATACTGTCTGAAATAGTGTGACGTCATTTATAACTCAACAATACGTTGGATGATGTGCGGCTTTATGCGGTTTGCAGCGCTCCGATTTGAGAGGAAACTGTAGAAGTGCATTAGAATGGGAATAACCATATTTAAATCATTTGTGGAGATATATCATCGAGTTCGGATATCACGTTTTATGGTTCCACTCGTGTGTCGCCGTAAAACTAAATTTCCAACCATATATCTGACGATATACCTCCCCAAATGAAAATTTTGAATACAGTTATCCCCAAGTTCAGTTTTCTTACAGTATCGATCATGGTTTTGTTGTTTGTAATATAAGATGTTTTTGTAATATAAGATGATTTTACTCACAGGTGCAGAGAGATTTTCCAATGATATACGTTTGATGATTGGACGTGGTGTGCCCATTATAATACGATTTTGTTGGTGTTTTCTTTCGCCTTTGATCTTACTGGTAATGTTACGTTGTGAACTATGTTTGTAAAACAACAAATGAGTAGATCCTTCAGTGCTTTCTGATAAATATCATAATAATCCAACATGAGTGTAAGGGCTGGATAATAAAATCCGTCCCGAGGGTCACGGATTTGCATCACAGGCTTGCCAAGTGATGACAAACTGTGGTCATGAGGGACTGATTTTTCTATCCCATCCTCACACGAATAATGGATTCTTTTACTTGCTCACCGCTAAGTACCGCATTTTATATTGGAAAAACATGATGAAGGCTTCCAGAAAATCCTGAATCACTGATATGTGACATGGTGACGTCATTTTAACATCACAATGACGTCACCGATCGACGTGCCACCAGCGTGCGGCCGACGTGTGGCTGTTTTATTTTTTATCTTTCCAACGGGCTGGTATGGGTATGTGAGATAGATGGAATTGTCTCACATGGGTAAAAGTAAGTAATGGTGCAAAGATCAGGAATCGATACAATCAAGTACCACACCTGACCCAGGATACCAATGGGAAAGTGACAAACTCACAGAAGACACCACAAACGAGAGCCAAGAGGTCAGCCCTTTCCCAGCAGGTGACCACAAAGCACATATAAACAGACGCGCACAAAACATAGCAAACACAAGACAGAACAAAAACATAAAAGATCCACAAAAGAAGTACCGCCTTGGAACGGTCAGTAAAATATTTTACTGGAGGGCTTAAACCGGTTTAACGGCGCCAACCTCACCCTTAATTCAGATGTGGATCAAGACACATAGATATTTGGTTTGCATGAAAGACCCCTACCTTATCAATGCATCATCTCCTAAAACATATAAATCAAGATATAACAAGGAGATAAAGCAAGGATAAGGACTCAACAGTAAATTAAACTGAATACCGGAGCAAAAGAAATCCAACAGGTAAACCCCGGTGGGCCCGACAAACAGCCAAAGCATCAGGCCCCTACCATCTCATCAATAGATAAGTCTTTAAGTCGGAACCATCATAGAGTCTGAAGTCCGACCCACCGGCGTGCAATTAAAGAGGAAAGCAAAGTTGCCAACCGTGATTGGGTTGACTACCAAGCATGCAGTCTGTTGCAATACATTAATGTTATAGCCAATCTTTTTATAATGGGAAATTATTTTAATGAACTGCGCTGAAAAATTATTAGAGCCAACAATCTTCTTCAACTTATACACCAAGTCACCATAGAAATCAGGTTCCGAAAATCCTTGGCGTAAGAGAGATTTAAGTCCAACTTGGAATTTAGAAATCAAATCATAGTATCGTCTATAAAATTTTGAAAATGTTTTGCGAACAACAAAACAACAAAATCCCAATCTGGTGTGCAAGAACATTGTTTTCTCACCCTTACTTGTATAAAATCACTAATAACTAAATACTATAGTGTCTCAAAAGGCTTGCTCGAATCTTTAGCCAAACTACTATAAGAAGTTATCACGAGTGTCACAATGCACACATGGGACTGCCTAGTTATTGATTTGCATAAAAAGGCTGTAGTTCACTGCATTTTCAACTACCACTGACAAATTCGTTGAATTGAAGTAAAACATCGAAAGTTATAGAGTGCTTAAGGGGTAGGCTCAGTGCATTGAGTCCTATGGAAATTTTTATAGTGATGCTTATCAAAGTTTGATTAGTATTATTCTTTTGCAGGCCTGTTTGATATTTACAATAGCCACATACAAGCCCCCTACATACGGTGACTATAACTATCCAGTCTATGGTAATGCACTAGGCTGGTTTATATCTCTAATACCAGTTATACCTGTTATTGTCATGCCATTATACCAGCTTTACGTCAGCAAGAAGCCAGGTTTAATACAGGTAAGTTATTTCATATTGGTTTATTCTGTTATGGGTAATTTTTTAAGATTTTATTCATAAAACACTTCAGGAAGTGTTCCCTAGACAATGCGCCCATTGTCTATGGAATATGTTCTTTGGTATGCTCGTTGGTGATGCACCTGCTTTAACCAATATCAATTTAAAGCTCTTTTGAAAATGTTTCAGGCTCGAAATTTTGCCAAGTGTTTAGCAAAAACAATATTTAACTTAAATATATTTTCTGTATATGCTTATTGGCGCTACATAAAACCTTAGTTGATTCATAATCATTCCTGAAATAAGGTTAAAGTATGTGCTATACAAACACCAGTGATGTCAAATGAAGACGATTCTCGGCATCTCGCCAAAGTGAAAATACATTTACTTTAATACTTCAATCTGAAGACTAGATCAAAATCCCATAGAGCCCTTTAGAATGTACCGTTAACCAGAACTATGTACAAACTGCAACATACATCACTGAAATACATATATTTTTCTACAGCTTTGATTAAAAGCAAATATTAATCAAATTCAATAAGAGACCCCAGAATGGGTGTCACCATTTCTTATATCCCTGAAACATTATACAAGTCCCCCCCCATATCCCTGCAATAATTGTGTCATATATCTCTTAAATAAGATTTGCATTTCACTTAAATTTAAATATTAATGATTCGTATCCCAAGAATTTTTAACAAAAGTATTTCATTTCATAATTTTTGTTTTGCCAATAGTCCTAAAGCATTTCACTGCCTTCGAATAACATCGAATATGATTCACTACCGATGGATTTTAAGTATATTTATAATGCTTTCCTGGTCAAACACAATTTTTGTAACGCTTGCAAGTCAGTCACAAAATAAATAGGTTCACACGAAAACACAAAGTATTACAACATCATAAGACAAACAAGTTTAAACAATGTCATTTTACTATGGTGGCTTGTTTGTGCCATTTCGTTATTTCGTTCTTTCGTCTTTTCGCCTGGCGTTATGGCGCGGCGCCAAGACGAAATAACGCCAAGCGAAAAGACGAAATAACGAAAAAACGCCAAGCGAAATAACGAAAAGACGAAATAACGCCAGGCGAAAAGACGAAAAAACGAAATGCGCCACGCGAAATGACGAAAAACGAGCGCGAAAAGACGAAAAAACGCCATGCGAAATAACGCCATTTTAAACTCTTATTTTTCGTCTTTTCGCATTGCGTCTTTTCGTTATTTCGTCTTTTCGCCTGGCGTTGTTTCGTCTTTTCGTTATTTCGCGTGGCGTTTTTTCGTTATTTCGTCTTTTCGCCTGGCGTTATTTCATCTTTTCGCCCCGCCAGAACGCCAAGTGAAAAGACGAAAAAACGCCACGCGAAAAGACGAAATAACGAAAAGACGCCATGCGAAAAGACGAAATAACGAAAAAACGCCAAGCGAAAAGACGAAATAACGAAAAGACGCCATACGAAAAGACGAAATAACGAAAAGACGCCAGGCGAAAAGACGAAATAACGAAAAGACGCCAGGCGAAAAGACCAAATAACGAAAAGACGCCAGGCGAAAAGACTAAATTTAGAGGGCAAATCACGATACCATCTCATTGTTGGTACTGATTTGATCGGACGCCATAATATCTATGCAATTTATGAGTTTCATTCTGAATGCAAATTTATGTGCAGAATATGATAACAAGTTGTTATTCCGAGCAATTACATGATAGTTTTATAAATAACAAAAAGGCCCAGATAGATCTACGTGTACGCGCAGCTCTCTCAGAGGCCTGTCTTCTCACAAACATAAATATGAAAGAAGATGTATAACTGGCTACATTTGGCAGCTTGACATGCTATGATTTTTGCTAACATTAGTTGGGCCTTGACGCGATAAAACCTGCCTTCGGTGTTTCCGACAAAGCGAGACTCAAACCCGAGTCTCCTCATCTACAAAGACTGCCTAGAAGATCAAAACTACGCGTAGCAAGGTCAAAGAACGCGAATGACAAAGGTGCTGATCAGTCTGCGCGGAGCATGTGCAGGCTGGTATGTTGTTCGCAGATTTTCTCACGTCAAGGCCCAGTTGACTTACGTAAGTATTGGGACAAACAGTGTTGACCAAAATCTGAATGCTCCTACATTGTACGTTAACAGTCTGATCTGGGTCCACACTGCTTGTAAAAAGCTACTGTTTTTTTTCAGCAAACAATAACAAATCTATATTGAGGAGCATGGCTCAGTGGTAGAGTGCGTAACTCGGGTTCGTTTGCTTTTTTTCTCACACGACTAATTGTTTGTGAATATGTTTATCTCCTTGTCGATTTAGCTGTGTGATTATGTGCGTGCGTGCGTGTCTGTCTGTCGGTAGTTCGAGGGGAAAAATGAACAATGTCCAAATCACATGCAAATCAGCTCATGCACGAAACATATGCAAAGTTTTTTTTTAAAAAAAAATGGAGTAAACTGTACAAATGTAAGAGGAGTTGAGCTCACAAGGCACACACTGGTGGACGTTCTGATAGACAGACATTCCGACACACGGGCGGTAAACTCCATTTTAATGCACCAGTCATTTGTATGTCCCGCCTCCTTTGGGCCGGGGATACCGGGTACATAGCGAGGCTTAAGTGCCGGAATTTTACCTACGATATGTCCCCGCAGTACCGTGGATGTGCCGGGGTTTTAATATCCCGCTAAAATACATGTAGCCCACTACTGAAAGAACTTGTCTGAAAGGTCCCTTTAACAGCGCACATAAACATCTACAGCGCACCTTAACATCTATATGCCAATATAAACCGAAAGGGGTGCAACTTGGTGGGCTTTGAAAATTGAAAAGCTTAAGGTCCCGATATTCCAAGGCCCCGAGTGGGGATACAAATGACTGGTGCATAATAGTCTCATTTGACTAAAATGTCGGGAGCACCCTGGTTAGTCTAAGTAATATTGTAGGAAGCTCCACGAGCTGCCGTCTTTTACAAACAATGAAGACCCAGATGAAATGCCGTATCATTCGTCATTTCATCAGAGTCTCCATTGCTTGTAAAGAACGCCCTCCACAGTAGAAGTATGGATATAAACACATAAATTAACTCTTTGCCTGCTAGCGGTGAATTTTGTCATCAACTGATGATCTTTGCAAACTGTACGGACCCAAGCTGTTTGACACTCCGGCGCTATCCCCACCCCACCCCCCCCCCTAGAAAAAATCGATAAAAAGTAATGCTTGCAAATGGGCGGATCCAGAGGGGGGACAGGGGGTCCCCTGAAACATCACAAAAATATAGAGTTTCCTAGCAATATTGATCTGGATCCCCTAAAAATCACTAAGCTAACAAGCCAGCATTCAATGGTGGGCCAATATTGGCATGCCAGCGAACCGCCATTTCAATGGCGTTTCGCTGGCGGGCCGATGATGGCTTACTTATAGTGGCATTTTGAATCTCTCTCATCCTATCAACTAAAATAATAAAAAAGAGAAAAAAAAAAAAACGTTGTCAGTGTTGGAGCTCCTCTGAAAAAACTTTCTGGATCCGCGCATGTTGAAAATAATCTTCAAATGTCAAACACGCAAAGGGTTTTTTAATAATCCTGAATAATAGTTTCTTTTCATCTTTAAAGCGCCAATCACAACAGAAGTCGCCTGTTTTCCTCTACTGAAATGTTAGATACCTCTTGGTTCAGCTGTGTATAGAAACAGATCAGACTTCTCTCGTAGCCAAGACTGCCCATACATGTACGAGAGCAGCCCGATCTAGGTCCACACATTTTAGCTTTACATTTACATTATCAATAATGCAGCAAATGAGAAACCAGCGATGTATTTTTTGGCGAACCCGTTAAGGATTAAATTTCGTTTTGGCGTCTTTTCGCCTGGCGTTTTTTCGTTATTTCGCATGGCGTTATTTTGTCTTTTCGCGTGGCGTTATTTCGTCTTTTCGCGTGGCGTCTTTTCTTTATTTCGTCTTTTCGCGTGGCGTTGTTTCGTCTTTTCGTCTTTTCGCTTGGCGTTCTGGCGGGGCGAAAATACGAAATAACGCCAGGCGAAAAGACGAAATAACGAAAAAACGCCAGGCGAAATAACGAAAAGACGAAATAACGCCAGGCGAAAAGACGAAATAACGAAAAGACGCCATGCGAAAAGACGAAAAATAAGAGTTTAAAATGGCGTTATTTCGCATGGCGTTTTTTCGTCTTTTCGCGCTCGTTTTTCGTCTTTTCGCGTGGCGCTTTTCGTTTTTTCGTCTTTTCGCCTGGCGTTATTTCGTCTTTTCGTTATTTCGCTTGGCGTTTTTTCGTTATTTCGTATTTTCGCTTGGCGTTATTTCGTCTTGGCGCCGCGCCATAACGCCAGGCGAAAAGACGAAAGAACGAAAGAACGAAATGGCACAAACAAGCCACCATATTTTACACTGTATAATTCAAAATGGTCTATTTGTTTTACTGGCTAATAAAGGAGTAATTTTAGTTGATATAATTACTTTGTCTTTTTAGAAGCTGAAATCAACCACACAACCATCAGAGAAATGGGGCCCTCATCCTGGAGAATGTGACGTTTGTTATGATACAGTCAAGTTCAGTTATAGTGAATATGACATGAAACAAAGAATTAAACTCAACCTAACTGGTCATTGTTGAGAGGTGATATATAAATATGTACCATACAACAAACTACTTTGCATTCCCATAGACAACTTATGAGCATCGCATCACCAGTTGTATCATTTCAAATACACCTTCATACAAGGAATGTCATCTTTTCTTTATTACTTGTTGATACTTACAGGACTTCAATTGAGAGTGCGTAACGAAAATTTAATTTTCTTATTTCTCAACCAAAACATATGTTGTGGGTACTCAAAATAAACCGTCTCAATGAGACGATTCTTTTGAGCACCCAAACCATATGTTAAACTTGATGGGTAAGAAAATATTAACAATTTTATGCTGATTTTTTTGTTTATCTAAGCCTGTGTATGCAATTTGGACAGTACCAGAGATTCTGGATTCTGGTACTTATCGCATATGCACAAAAGTCTTCTTTAACGCCCATGCTGGCAATGTATTGAGCGGGGCTGCAGAAGTTGTGCTTCCTCTTGTACGTATTGGCACACAAGAATCACACACCCATACTTTTTAAAACGAGAAGAACAACCACAATGCATTGGATACAATGCATCATTTGCAGTATGTCACATTCTTCTTGAATGTGATGACTTTGCATTAGTTAGAAACAAAATACTTTATGTACTGTCAGGCCAACACGTAATATTTTGTTTACATATTAACTTGTACATTCCACTTGAGGTAACACGAATCGATAGATCACGTGTGTATTAATCCTATCCTGCGGATAGGATTAATACACAAGTGAGCTATCGATTATAAGCCCCTGATAACTTTGTAAACCAAACATGATGTCACTGTCACTCTTGGCTGGCAGGGCAGTAGATACTATCAAACAGTTGTTTATAGATGTGCCTACAGATAATGTCTCTTTAAACTTAAAAAGAGATCAATCTTTTTAGCAAAATATAAGTAATATTTTATTTTTAAATTATTTTCAATATATCTTCATTCTCTCATTAGAATGTTTCAGCTCACCTGAGCCATTGGTTCAATGTGAGCTTTCGTGATTTGTCTTTGTCCGTCAGTCGACGTGCGTTGTGCGTCGTCCGAAAAGTTTTTTCTTCAGTGACGTCGTCCAAAACTTTTTCTTTCAGGGACATCGTCCTTAAACTTTTTCTTCAGTGATGTCGTCCATAAACTTTTTCTTTCGGTGGCGTCGTGCATAAACTTTTTCTTTCAGTGACGTCGTCCATAAACTTTTTCTTTCAGTGACATTTCCTCTTGAACCACTGGCCCAAATTTAAAATAACTTATAACACAAATGTTTCTCCTAGGGCCCCTCTACCCAAATGGCCTATAGGTTTTTCTCCACCGAACAAGATATCTTGGCCGCCAGAGCTGTCAATAAAATATTTTAAACGAACATCTCCTCTTGAACCACTGGTTCAAATTTCGCAGAAATTTTTCTCATAATGCCCTCTGCCAAAATTGCCTAAATGGGTTCGCTCCGCCGAACAAGATGACCGCCAGGGCTCTAGATAAAAAATATCTTTACACGACATCTCCTCATAAACCAATTGTCCAAATTCAAATTAATTTCACAGAAATGTTTCTCATAATGGCCTCTACCAAAAATGCCTAAATATGGTTCTGCTCCACTGAACAAAATGGCTGCTTGAGCTGTAGATAAGAAATGTCTTTGAACAGCATCTCTTCCTGAACCACTGGTTCAAATTAAAAAATAATTTCACAGAAGTGTTCCTTATAATGCCCTCTGCCAAATTTTGCTCAAATGGTTTCACTCCGCTGAATAAAATGGAGAACAAATAAGGAAAGAAAGACGAGAATATAAGTATTTTAATCCATCCGTCGTAATGTTAGTTTTGATATATTTCAAAGCGATGCAGCCAGTAACTATCACAGTCAAAAAAGTCTACTGGAGGCTTTCGGTTTGATTATGCTACATACTGGGTTCTCACTGTGAAAGTAGTCACACACACCCAGTACTATTCAATAGCCTATAATACAGTTCGACGCATTATAAAAGTTCGATCCATTTATATCAACCCTTTTAAATTGTTACAGAAATTAATTCTGAGATTTTATTCTGTTGGTCTAGATCTGACACAGTGCAATAGAAAATAAGATGGCATTAAAGACAAAACGTATCTATCTATCTATCTATCTATCTATCTATCTATCTATCTATCTATCTATCTATCTATCTATCTATCTATCTATCTATCTATCTACCTATCTATCTATCTATCTATCTGCCTGCCTGCCTGCCTGCCTGCCCGTCCATCCATCCATCCATCCATCCATCCATCCAGCTATCTATCTATCTATCTATCTATCTATCTATCTATCTATCTATCTATCTGTCTGTCTGTCTGTCTGTCTGTCTGCCTGCCTGCCTGCCTGCCTGCCTGCCTGCCTGTCTGTCCATCCATCCATCCATCCATCCATCCATCCATCCATCCATCCATCCATCCATCCATCCATCTATCTATCTATCTATCTATCTATCTATCTATCTATCTATCTATCTATTTTGAGGTTATCTGTCAGTCAGTATAGATGCTGTTTTAAAACGTCACACCCACTGCTATATAAATTTCTTGGGTTTATCGACCGTGCTGTCTGCCTAAATGAATTTTTCTACCGTCTACCTTATATCCATACCCCCTCCCGCCTACAAAAAATAAAAAAAAATGCTTGAGTTTATTCACCTGACTGTCCGCCTGTCTGTCCTTCTGTCTGTCAGTCTGTCTGTTTTTCTGTCTGTATAAGAAAACAAGTATTACATGGAAATTCCACAATCATTATGATGAAGAGAACAGTACACAGACAGTCACACGACAGCAAAAAAGCATTCAAAGTAAATCAGTCAGTTTTCTAGCTCTTTTCCTCAGCAAAATAACTGCAAAACTAATGTATAAAGTCACTACGAACTTCACCACAGAACTAGAAGACAATACAATACCCCTACATACAATGGGAGAAACAAGGAATAATGAATTAACAACAACATAATCAATGCCTTAGAATAGACAGTGGATGAGATCACCAGAAAGGGTCTCTTCACCCTAGATTCCGCTATTGTACATAAAGCTGTTTTCAATTGCCTACCCTATACCCACTCACCACCCTATAAGTTTCTTGGGGTTATCTTCACGGCTGTCTGTCTTCCTACCTACCTGCCTACCTGTGTGTCTGTCTGTCTGTCTGTCTGCCTGTCTAATGTGGTGGCGTGAACAGACAATCGTTATATTGCAAGGTTATATGTGTACTTTTATACTTTTTTTATTTGACTTTTATCTTTGGCCCTTTTACTTCATCTTTTGTGTTTTGTCTTTAGTGTTTTAAATTTTGTCTTCAGAAAGGGTTCTTTCCTTTATTGTCTTTTGCCTTTTGCGTTTTAACTTTCAGCTTTTTACTTTTGTCTTTTGTGTTTAAACTTTTGTATATTGTATTTTGGCTTTGGGTTTTCGCATGCTAGTTCTATGATAAAAAGGCATCTAAGTACCCCTTCAAATTTTGGCAGCAGACAAACATACAGACAGACAGACAGACAGACAATTGAAAGCGTATCAAATATGGGAAGGTGGTGGAAATAGATTGAGAGATAGATACGCTTTGCACTTAATGCCATTTAATTTTTGATTGCACTGTATTCGACCTACATAATAAATACTCAGAATAAATAAATTGTTACTATTAAAATGGGTCAAACTGTCAGGTACAGAATTGTCGTAGATCTATTTGAATACTTACACAGATAGTCTGGTTGAAGGGAAACCCTACAGTAGACGTTTTGGACTGAGATATTTACCAGCTGCATCAATTTTAAATGTAAAACAAACGTTACACAGGATGCATTAAAATACTTGTACTTTTGTCTTTCTTCCCTTTATTGTTTCCATCTTGGTTCTACCCCTATGAATTGTGTTGTTTAAAATGATGCACAGCATCATACACAAAACATACATATGTATGCAAATTCATATATAAGCCACGTTATAAGAAAACTTGCATTTTGAAATGTGAGAACAAAAAGGCACTGATTAGATGTGTCCTAACATGCTGGTCAACACAATTCTTAAAGTTGAATTTTGAAATATCTTATTTCAAGACCCTAACACACCTCGCCAAAAAACGTGATATATCAAACAATAATTAACAGCTTTGAAAATGCGAGGAAGACTCGCGCTAGCTGGCGTCATTTGATACTGCAAAATGACGTCAGTCATTACGTTAGACGGTGTAACGTCGTTTAACGCTGGAAAGACGCAACTTATACATGTAAATATATGCGACAAAATCCAACTATTGGCGGGAAAGTTGGAAGAAGCTGAAGACTTCAAATGTATTTTCGTCGTTTATTGTGTGTTAAAATAAAAATAGATCAGCTCTATTGTGTGAATTGTTGAATAATAATTTACTGATTGTCGGTCAATTGTATTTAGATAAATCACTCGTACTATGCGCTAATGATTTGATTTTCTTTACAACTGACCTCCAAAGAGTGAATTATTACTCAACAATTCACTGCAATAGCTGTTTTTTTTTTCTTTATTATAGCAAGCTTTTGTAGCTTAGAAGGTCAATTCGAGTCCAAACTAGAAAGTTGGAAAATTCGAAATTCAAAAACGAGATGTCTAAAGATTAGGCTAATTGTCACTGTTTCCATGCTTTATCAGTTTCCCAGAGGATGCACAGCAGATCTGAACCTTTGTTTTCTGTATGTGTAAAAATGCAATTCAGTTTGTATTGGGCATCTCTTTGATCAGTTCATTTTTCTATATAAACATTTATTTGTCTATAGCTACACAGCCAAGTTTGGGTTAGACCTTTTAGAAACCCGCAAAGGAAGGTTTTCTCATGATGAGGCTCATATGTCAAAGATTATACAAGGCAACTTCTCATATTTAGCGTGAAAACTACTGATCACAATTTATACAATTACAATTAACTTTGTCTTTACAAGAATAACAAAATTTATGCAGGTACACTGAACGACTAACAAAACCTGGCACTAACGACTAACTTGTAAAGAACAAGTCCTGGGGCAAAACGTAAAACGTTTATTTTAATAAAAGAGCATCAAATGTAATTTTTTTTTCAATGCATATCACCATCAAACTTCCGTAAAATATCTGCTTGTCATGCTGAACTGAATAGCACATTAAACCAGTGGCCTTGACCTATATTTTACAAGCTCCAATGGCTGGTATTATTATATTTGTATGCCAGCCCTTGTGCTCTCATCAATCAAAATGCCTAACACTATCAAACATAAGGCATCCTCTCAATATCTTGAGTCAGTATGCATCTTAATCCGATGACTTCAACTTAAATTTCAAGTTCCATTGACAGTGCCATTTTTATGTCCACCTTCAAGATCACGTTAAATATTGTGTCTACAATCACCAAAGTGTGCATAAGGCATCTCCTCTAAATCCTGTGTTGGTTCGGAGGCATTGACCTAAACTGAAACCAAGTTCTAATTGGTCAACACCTTGACCCATGACCTATATCTTATGCTTATTAATAAAGGCCAAATGATTTTGTCTCTCTTCCCCCAGCAGATGCAGCACCAACTTCCTTGAAATTCTTGTTCTTTGTCACCCCCCCCCCCCCCCATTTCGTGTACGCTAAATACTTTGTTGCGGCTGTGTAGCCAAAGTACATCACGTCAAAATCAGAACGCAAAAAACATTTCTCCCAATCCATCTATGTTTCTCAATTTCAAGTAATGTAGATTGAACCTTGAAGAAATCTGTATTAACTTAATTCAGAATGAAGATTTCATACATCAAAATAAACCCAATATTAATTTACTTTGAAATTAAGTAAAGCAATGTCAGGAACGGATTCAATTAGATTCTAAACCCTGCCATAAAACCACAAGGTAAAAGAGTCACAACGAGATTGATCGGAGTAAACAAATGACATATAATGAACCAAGTAAGCAGCTATTTTCCAAATAGATGGTGACACTGAATCCAAACGTAACTGGATAAAAATTGCAGCTTAAATAGGACAACTGAATGATAACACAGAACAGCAAGTAACCACAACTAAGCATCAACTTGGAATGGTCAGTAATGCGTTACTAATGGATTTAAGTTAACTTTACGAGGGTTCAGTCCTAATCCTCACTTCGGTGTGATTCTAAAACATGTATTTGAATGGCCCACGTTAAGGTTTCCAACTCATCAATAAATCGTCACAGGCAATCTTCCAAATAGGTGGTGACTCTGAATTCCAAACGTAACTGGATAAAAATTGCAGCTTAAATAGGACAATTGAATGATAACACAGAACAGCAAGTAACCACAACTAAGCATCAACTTGGAATGGTCAGTAATGCGTTACTAGTGGATTTAAGTTGACTTTACGAGGGTTCAGTCCTAATACTCACTTCGATGTGATTCTAAAACATGTATTTGAATGGCCCACGTGGAGGTTTCCAACTAATCAATAAATCGTCACAGGCAACAAAGGAATCATAGGTAAAACCATGGTGGTTCAAGGATATGAAGTGTTAACAGAAACAACGCTTACTCTGACATTTCAAATCGCTACTGGAACACTGGAGGAAATGAAAGCCAAAAGTTGAATCCTGGTGAGCCAACACACAGAGTACGTGTACCAGTTAATTTGTGTGACAACTATTGCTAATTTCATATGTTAAGCAAATACAAGTTTTAAAAAAATAAAATTAATTAGGATTACATTTCGTTGCTCTTTTATGAATGATGTAAAAGCTTCAAAGTGTTATATGTCTGACATATGAAGTCAATACAAAGTAGGGAAGGAGTCAAAGTTCTGAAATCGATACAATCAACCCACACCTGACCCAGGATACCATATGGGAAAGTGACAAATACACTAAAACATTAGATACAGGAGAGCCAAGAAGTCAGCCATTTCCTAGCAGGTGTCAAGGTTGCATGACACAGACAAGACAATATAGCAAAGATAAACACATAGAAAAGATCCACAAAAGAAATACCACCTTAGAATGGTCAGTAAGAAAATTACTGGAGGGCTTAAACTAGTTTCACGGCACCAACCTCACCCTTAATTCTGATGTGGATCAAGACGCATAAATGTTTGGTTTCGCATGAAAGATCCCTAACTTATCCATGAATCGTCTCCAAGTACATATAAATCAAGATATAAAAAGGTGATAAAACAAAGATAAGGACTCAACAGTACATACAACTGAATATCGTAGCAAAAGAAATCAAACAGTTAAACCCTGGTGGGCCTGACAGCAGACGCAGCATTAGGCCCAAACCCTCTCATTTATAGATAAGTCCTTAAATTGGAACCGTCAAAGCAAACCTCCTAATTTCCTACCACCACAGTCATCATATTAAGCAAATCTACTGCAGGTGAAATTAGTTAATAGAGCTTGTGTTCACTGGTACATGTATATATAGCAAAACGTGAGTGTTTCAGAGGTTTTTTTTTCAGTAGGTCTAAGTCCAATGACCAAATTCATTGACGTTTCAAAATCAGTTCTTGGGTTATATAAGGCTCAGTATCGCCAGAAATTCATTTAAACACATCTTATTATTATACATTTCTTTACATGTTGTTACATCAACTTGATCTACCAGTGTTTCAAACTCAATGTGACCATTGAGTATAGTATATCAGGCTATCCTTTATGCATATCAACATTTTCTCTGCGCTCTTATTAAATGGAGATTCCAGTTTTACACAAGCTAAGAAGCCAGCATGTGAGCAAAACACTCTTTGTGTTTTAACAACGGCGGCAACTAGGGCACATATTTGGCCAGTAAAATATATCTAAGTAAGAAAGGCCGAAAAGATCAGGAAACGATACAATCAAGTACCACACCTGACACAGGACACCACATGAGAAAGTGATAAAAACAATTAAAAATCACAAACAAGAGCAAAGAGACCAGCCCTTTCCCAGCAGGTGACCACACAGCAGCAATAAACAGACGCGAAAGCATGCCACACAAGACATAAATACCACAAATGATCCACAAAAGACATACCACCTTGAAAAGGTCAGTAAAATATTTTACTCGAGGGCTTAAACCAGTTTCACGGCGCCAACCTCACCCTTAGTTCAGATGTGGATCAAAGTAAGCAAGGTTCCAAAGATCAGGAATCGATACAATCAAGTATCACACCTGACCCAGGATACCAATGGGAAAGTGACAAGCTCACAGTTGGACACCACAAATGACAGCCAAGAGGTCAGCCCTTTCCCAGCAGGTGACCACAAGGCACATATAAACAGACGCGCACAAAGGCATAGCAGACACAATACAGAAAAAAAACATAAAAGATCCACAAAAGACGACACATAGATGTTTCCACCCCCAGTGGCCTCGACTGCTGTCCGTTCTGAGGTGGTGATTCTGTTTTGATGATTCATTGTTTGTTGTGGCTTTTTTTTATAATTTACTTCTTATTGTCCTTTCTAGTTTGTTGTCATCTGGCTGAGGTATGGGGAGCTGGTGGCTTTACTTTAATTTTGCTGTCGTGTGGCTGTCAGTGTTCTTTGTATCTTCCCCTCTGGTATCATGGGTTAGTTTGTGGTCTATGCTTGTGGCATTTCTTGGTCATACTCATCTGTTTTGGTCGCTTCTATCTAGTTCTGGTTAATGAGATCAATAAAACAGATTCGGACACATTCAACATAAAATGGGGTTAGTGTCTTGAAATTATCCTGTATCTCTCAGGTCTTTAAAAAGCGTATCAAGCATTGTAATCACTGGCGCCTCAGCGTTTCCCGCCATGTCTCTATTGCTGATTGGAAAGACAGTTTCTGAACATGAAGATGTAAATCCAACAGCTGAGTCTGCAGCTGTGTGTCTAAAAAGGTCACAACGTAGATCATCTGGTGCTATCTAGAATAGTTCAAAACATCTAAATATGAGATGGGTTCTGAATGCTGAAATCGTTGTCGTGATTTTTTTGTGGTTGTGTTTAGGATACATAATAATTGTCTTCCACATAATGTAAATCAATGATACACAAACTTTATCATTTGTCAAAATATACCAGAATTAACTGTACTCTTGATTGGCCTTTCTTTTGAGGGAGATATGATGGAACAAAACTAACAACTCCACACTGTGTAGCAAAATGACCACATATATCTTGCAGAGACATGATTTTACCTGAAAATAAAAATGATAAATTATGAATGTTATTAATATTTATTTGACGCACAAATATCTGTTTTTCTGCGTTGATTTTGCTGACTGGTTTCACATAATATACATGCATTTAAACAACTATTAAAGTTGTTTTTAGAAAAGAACAACTGATTTGATATCAGTGAAACTACCTAATTTTAAGGTCTAATAGGTACAATTATTGCATTTTTATGGTAAAACCAAAGATCTCAAGTAGGACACTTGCGCTCACAAACAGTGATTGACTAAAATTAAGTTATTTCCAGAAAGACAGATACATTCTCAGATGGATAGATTCATAATATATGGATGGATAGATAGATATTGGTGGAGTTCGCGCATTAACCATAGAGACTATAGTTGCTCTTCCGACTGTCAGCGTTCCTCCCCAGTAAAACAGTCAACCAATCACAGCCTTCGATACAAAACATACAGGTTTCCGGCAATTCCAAGTTTGCATTGGAGGACGGGAACCAATCAACTATGGTCCGATCATAGATTTGGTCTAGTTTCTCTGGTGAAACCAGACATGCGCAGTGCATAAAACCAGAGAGAGTTTTATCGCTCTATGGGCCGACTCTAGATACTGGACTATAGTCTGGTAAACGCGCGAACTCCGCCATATACAGTAAATATACATGTACGTAAATGGTTGCACTTCACTATTAAATTTCCATAGACGACAATGTTAACATTTAGCCACTTTATTAAAAAACTGTACATTCAAAGCTTAACAAACCTGTCTTATTCTAAACAGCCATTCTATCCGATCAATTTCATATAAAAACAATCATATGTTTCCCTGGTCAGGGGGCTGCCATATTGGATGGAGTCTGACAACCATCAATTCGTACCTGAAAATTTGGCATATTTTCTACCTTGGGGGTCAGTTAATGAAACCAACCCTATCTCCCTATAATAAAATCATTTCAAAATTAAATATGCCTATTAGTAACTGACATTGGTTGGTCTGTTTTTATACTACAAAATAATGAACATGCATGATTGACAGATGACGTCATCCATCTTATAATGTTAGCCTAATGTCCTCCCCACAAAAGGCGGGGCCAAGCTTTGTCTATATTTAGTGGTGTGTACCCAAATAGATATATAGACAGATAGATACGTTTTGCCTTTCATGTTGTCTAATTTTCGAGTGCACTGCATCAGACGTACAAAATAAAATCTTAGGAAAATTCCGTAACAATTTAAATTGGTCAAACTATTATAAGGGACCCTATTGTTTCGTATTAAATTGTCCTGGGTCTATTTGAATGTTTTCACAGAGAGAGAGAGAGAGAGAGAGAGAGAGAGCCCACTTTGTAGCATGACCTGTATATTTTTTACCTTGTGATAGTTACCGGTTGCATGGATTTCAAATTTTAAATACCCCACTAACATTACATGTACAATGAATACATTAAAATACTTACAGCTTCGTTTTTCGCCCGTCTTTTCGTCTATATCTTGTCTCTACCTCGTGAATTGCGCCGTTTAAAATGAACAACATCGTACACAGAACGCATAACAAGAAGCGCAAAATACGAAAGTAAAAAGTTAAAACACCAAAATCAAAACGGCATAGCACAAAACACAATGTCTTATATAGGCTTCCGTAGTTATACCTTTGTTACTCGTAGTAACAAAAAGGCCGCCGAAATACGCTAAAAATAGAGAAATTGTCAATTTCGACAAAACTTAAGGCTTCGGTAGACCGTTTCATTAACATTAAGATATCAGCACGTCTAAATACCAAAAGAAATCCTTTTAATATGTTGTGTGCTGTGGTAATTCTTATAATCTGTTATCATATATTTCGGTGTTTGCTTGGGCTCTAGGTTAATTTCTCTGTCAAAAGTCTCAAATTTGTTCCAAAATGGTAATCTTATGTTGGTGTTTGCTTCGGATCTAGCCGGTTAATTTCTCTGTCAAAAGTCTCAAACTTGTTCCAAAATGGTCATCCTATTTCGGCGGCCACTTTTGTTACCATACCAACGGTAAAAGTGAAATTAATACCTGACTTTTAAACTTAGGCTATTGTTCTATTAAAACAAAGAGAAGAAATTGGCGAAAAACAACCTTTATTTTGGGGTCTCATAGGGGGGCCAAAATAGCTCCTTAATGCACGTACCACTTTTATATGCTCTATCTATATATAGGAGTTATCTTACTCCGTGCATTGTATTATTTCAGTACGTTTGTTTTGTTAACATGTCAACAGAGCAGACTCTTTTCTCATATCGGGTACTGTAACAGCAGTTCCGTTTCTTAAGGCTGATTTGCATACGTAAGTTAACTTGCACATATGGATATATTGCATAGGTGAGCAAAGTATGTTTTGCTTAGCGTTCACATGGACCACGCATGCACCCATTTGCATACCTATATATTTATTTCTACATAACATTATATCAGATCATTTTGGTCATTTTATACTAGACACAGAAAGATGTCGTATCCCTGGGATTGTGATTTGCTCTGGGATTTAACAAAACCAAGAAAACACTTCTGTAAATAACTTTTACTGAGCGTAAACATGTCCCAAAATACTCATGTGCAAATTTTTGCATATATGCAACAGAGATTTGCACTTGGCCTTCACCAAGTGCAAAAGTAAAACGTTTAAGGTTACTCACGCACGGTGAGTAAAGGCGTACACATGCCCAAATTTTGCATACGTAAGCAAATTTGTGTACACGCAAATAAATACTCACGTCAGCAAATCGATCCACGTGTACAGGGCTTTAGTGTTCTACGTACATGAGCCCGCTCATTAGATTTGAGCCGCGACATGAGATTTCTAACAAGACCAGCATACGCGCAGTCTGATCAGAGACTTTGCTACTCGCTTGAATATTATATGACACAGTTAAGCTACTGATTGAACAGCATTTGGAGTTTCTAAGCTTAAAAGGAGGCTGCACAGGCTCGTCTGAGTCTACACTTGTCAAAATGCCACATTGTTGGAAATCACATGTCATAGCTCACGTGGTACTTATTGAATATGCATAAAGCCATCCCTTAAACATGCATGCACAGCTATCTAGTGGGGCTAGAGGGCTAAAGTTTGACTTGAGTCTTCATCTACGGCCCTACGTTGCATGTGCAAGCAGCTAAAGCTCTGACGGGACTGCGCGGACGCGCAGGCTCGTCTGAGTCTTCGCTGCTCGCATATGTGCGATAAGCATCAAAATCTAATGTGATGGCTCGTTCATTTCTCTATGTCAGTGCGTCTTGTATATTGATTCTCAAAAGCGAATGAGAATTTCCAGGAAAAATTTTCCGATATTCGACTGATACGGACAGAGGATTCCAACAGGATAACACAACGCTGATGCCACGACCTAGGAATTGTTAATTAGTGAAATTAATTACTTTTTATGGATTATACTTAAAAACGGTTACATTTTTCCCTTTTTCTTGAAAATTTAGAGAAAAAACGGTGATTCAAGAGTAAAGAGCCCTTCTACCGTAAGTGGGCAACAAAGGCCAAGACCATCATGTCTGGTCTGACCCTTTCTTGTCCGTCAATATAAAGACTGCCTTGGGAATTTGTGTTTCTAAATGAAGTTAATTGGAATACGGAATTTTATTAGTTGGGGATACGACTACTACATAATCATTACGAAAATATTTCAAAATGTCCAGTCCGTGAGAAGTCAATGGTCCTTTGAAAAAATAATAAACCGTTCTTTTTAAGTAATCTAAAGAGTATTGTCAAACTAAGGGAAATTGGCTTTATGTTTTCCTTTTTTTCTACTATACGCTCTAAATTGCATTAGTTTAAGTTTATCTGACAGACCTTTTTAGTAGTTTTGAACTACTCGAAAAATAATTTGTTAAGCGGAAACAATTTCAGACCTAAACCCAGCCTCTCTTTATAGGACATAGGTAATCAGTGCAGACCCAGATCAGAAGCCGTGTGATAAGGGTCGTCACTGTGTTATATTACAATTTGAATAAAAATGAAAATAACATCCAACTACCCTAAAATTGGAAACTGACTCGTCCAATTGATAACACTCAGAGAGAGTCCATTCTGCTGTTAATGGGTTTAAGTTACAAACTTATGTTGACTTTTCTACGTATATTTGAGTTTTTCAACCGGGCCACTCAAGTCGCCTGATCAGCTACTATATTCATTCTTGAAAACTCCATAGTGTTAACGAATGATTCAAGAACAGTATCTTGGCAATCTGGTCAAAGTCTCGTTGATTAACTCTTTGTATTTTGATGGATTTTCCCATACATATTCATATAAAAGTTTGGGACTGGTCATTGTGTACTTTGAGGTGTCACGGGTAGAATTTTCTAATGTATGATGTATTTCTTCCCTAAAGGTTCATTAATATAAGCAAACAGTGCAGATCCATATGAAATGCAGCATAAGCTGCATTTCATCTGGGTCTTCATTGTTTGCCAAAGTACCCGTTTAGGGGTATCCAGTATACAAAGGGTTAATAGGCTGATCGGTTCCCATTTTTCGCTTATGGCAAATAAATGGTTTATCATTTCTCAAATTTCTCACAAATAGTGTAGGCCGCTGTGTAATTCCGTGTGCATTTTTTGGTAAAAGTGTCAAACATACATTTTCTTGTAGAAACATGTATCCTATTTAAGAAAAAAGATGTTTACAATTTTTCTTTGGCGTTTTAATGTCACAGTGACGTCACAAAGTGACGTACCCATTTTTAGCTTATTTAAGGCTTGAAAGTGGAGTGTTATGAATTCCAGCAAGTATAAACATGAACTGTTTGATCAGTTGCGGTAATTTTACCGGCAACATGTTGATTTCGGAGCATAGACCCTGACTATGGATTTTAAATAGGTTACATTAACTTCAAAATGATGTCTGTATATGGAAAAGTGACGTCAGTACCAAAATGAAAATTCTGTGATAGTGAAAGCTCAAATAACTAGACCATCCTCTCCACACAGCATGAAAAATTTGTTCACTATAATTTTCTTAAATAACATTATATAAGATGCAAAATGACATACGTTAGCCCTCTAACCTATATTTAGACAGGTATGTTGACTGCGTTACCCTATTATAATTTCAAATCCTATTTTGCAAATACCAAGCTATACCTAATTATCATTTATCGACAGCTGTTTGCCTTAAAACATTTTTAAATGAAGGGAACAGCCGGTATTTATTTAGAAATACACCAATATGATGTTACAGTTATATATGTTACTTTAAATGTATAACTATTTAATGCATTACTGTAACTAGACATTGAACTACCAAAATACCTCCTAGGGGAATTTTGTACCCTATAATTTTCTTAAACCACATTCTACAAGCCGCACAATAATGTATGTTAACTCTTTAGTGGTGTAGACGATACCACTTAATTGCAAAATTGTCTACGTTACTGTAAAATAATTGGAAATATTATCTAATTACTCCTTATTCTTACATGCCAATATAACCTTTTAATTTTAAACAAATGGCTAGCAATATGATAATATCAAAGTAGAAGGATCTGTTATTACTGTGATATACGTTACTATCTTTTAAATACATTTTTAAATTACAAGGAACACTCTTTAAGTTTACACTGCTAGTGGGCTATTCATTGCCATTTAACTGCCATTTATTGTCATTAAAGGAAAATACCAACAACGCTTGGATAAATAATAGAATAAAATTTGAACTATATTCATATACAACGATTTTTTTAAGTCTGTGAGTTTTATTAAATATGTTAATAGCATTTTATTTTCTTAAATTCTTATAAAATGATATTTTTTTATCTCACTGACACTGATATATTTGCCTCATTTATACGTGAAATGATATATAAAAGACACATATAAAAGTCATCAAACATATCAGAATAAATGCCAGATGCTCCCCAGGAAAATTATTGTTGTTTTTTCACTACATTAATATGTTAACTGAGTGTGTAGTTTATAAACATCGTTATATGTTTAGTGCTGAATAAAATATATTGTACAATATTGTATCGTATTTTGGATAACACAATAATATTAAACATGGACTAGCTTAGTAAGATTTATCACATATTGTTTAAGCCAGCTATTAATAACAACTTCTACGCTGATACCATTTATGAATATAAACCTTTTCAGAATTTGTAAGTGTAGGTCAATTCAAGCATATATCAAAATCGAGAATTGAGAATTTAAAACAGTCCTTTATCTGTGTTTTGAAAAAATAAACTTATATGATTTAAAACTTAACGATTTTGCCCAAAGGTATGACACACGCCAAGCCTATTCCATGGTTATAACTGCTTTATACCAGAACGATGTCCAGTTTTGCGACAAAAGAATACCATTTAAGATGGTAAAATGCATAACACGATAATTTTAAGGACATTTCGCACTGTCTTATCATCTGTTCTGTCTGGTTCTAAACTATTTGAAGCATTCAAACAAACCAATAATTGTTCTAATGGTTCATTTTAGTCATAAATTTGAAAGATATATGTTTATCACTTAGAAAAGCGCTCACAGGCATTGTTAGCATTACATGTTTATTGTAGCCATTGCTAAAATAGATGCCTTACAACAAATTATTGCTTTTAGTAAATTATTTTTTTGCATTATTCTATCAATTATATCCATTAGTCTTACATTGAAATTTTGTAGCAAAAATTATCAAATTGATATTTAGCATGTCAAATGTGAACACTACCGTTGATACAAAACTGCAGCCTAATAATTCTTTGCATAGTTCAAATAAAAAAAATTAGATTTACTAGTAATGAAATTACAGATCAAAGGAACAAGCCCATTTGATGTTGGTACTTGTCGCAGTGTTGAGCTATGAATGCTCAGGTGAGCCTGTGCATATGTGTAGGTAGACTTGCCAGAGCCTTCGCTGTTCGAACACACAAAGTAGATTGTAGGTTGAAGACTAAATTTTAGAACGCTAGCGCCTTTGCATCATCATAAGTGATTAATCAATGCATTAGCTAGCCCAAATATTTATTTATGAATTACAGTAAGAGAGTCTAAAAATATCATCAAAAAGCAACGTGATTTAGACTTGCGCTACTGTCGAAGAACATATCTGAAATATGGCATTCAACATATCTTAACTATACAATACACACATATTACACAATTGACAATGAGGCACTGCTAAATTTACCTCTGAGATTTACAATGATATCCTGTACATTTAAGTGAAATGATTTCTTTAAGAGATAACTGAATAAAAGTATACATGGCAAATTCGATATGCATAAGTCCGTGCACATTTTTTAAACTTTTTATGTGCGAGTTTCATGGGTGACAATGTTGATACTGAGAAGAGTTTCATCTCAATGCTGAACAGTTAGCATTGTGCATGCTCCATTTGAATTTGTGTTCTGGCAAGTTAACAACTCATTCTAATCTTAAGTGCTCATTTACATGTAAAACATTGCTTTTAATGATTACATTTTACTTGTTTGCGAGGTTCCTGTACTATTTTGCCAAGGTTCTCTTTAGTGGAAATTTACATCAGGTATATAAGCATTTATTGCTAAAACTAAATCAGATCTAATCTCTTGATTGCATTTTTTTTAAATATTTCACATTTCTATCCAGCATTCTAAAAACCATTGTAAAACCTACTTTACAATATCTTAAAAGTCACGTGTTAAAATTTGACCGCATACAATTTTAGCAGAAAAGTTTTTATTTAAATTGGTAACGTAGTAACAGCTGACCTATTTCCTTGTATATGACCATATCTAATGTGGCCTTAAAGTAAAAAAGATTTTATTGGTTGAGCAAGTGATCCAAGGTACTAACTTAATGTGATGGACATTGTTGATTGCACAATGAAAGCTATGCTGTATATAAGCTAAAATTAATTTCAAAACTTCTGTAATGCGTTACCATATGCATACACAGCTAAAAGTCAGGATACAAATTGATTTCGAGACAGTCACTTTAAACAATAACTAATTACATACACTTTAAATAACTGAATAGAAGTAGCTCAATTAAGCTTAGAATTCTTCAGAAAAATATTACAAAACTTTTAACTTAACATAATACATTATTAGGTTTTCTGGCCCAATTATATATCGTTTTTGTAAACATTTTGGGTAAACATATGGCAATGTAATATATTTTGTACAGTACTTTCATGTTATCTTAACAAATTTGACAGAAAATTGAAATGTATCCTACTAAGTTCTGTTACTTTAGTGCTATCATTTCCCTTGTTTGTGAATTTTAAAATCTGTAATTTTGGAAAAATCATTTCTTTGTAGATTTAAAGTTCAAATATATACTATTTTGCAAACGTAAATGTACATGAATAATTAGTAGGAACTTAAATACAAACTTTTAAATCCTTGTTTCAGACAGACTGGTATCTTGATATCTATTTACCATGCACAGTCAGTTTTGAGATGAAGTAAAATATCCTATGACGTATAATATACGGATTAAAGCAATCTATGTACAATCTTGAAAGATGTAATATATGTTACATGATGCCGTACAAACAAAAACAAAACTAATATTTTACACCAGAAACCAAGTTTAGCATGGTTTTTCACTCTTGCTTATCGACAGAATGTTCATATTTGGTGTTTAAAGGTTTTCCAATTGATTTTTTTGCTGAATTTAAGAATGAACTTTTTGTTCAGGGCATCGTATTTAACAGTTTATAACTCTTAAAGTATTTGTGATACAAACAAACTGTTTGCAGCTATATAACGGTTCATTACTTTCATTCGGAAGGTGTATTCAAAACCTGAAAGTTAACTGGGAGGCTTATCAAGGAAAATTATTAAACAGAATCCCAGTGGTTTTAAAGGGGGTAGCTTAAAATGTAACATAAATAACATTACAATGGGCCCATATAACTTTTACAAACAAAAATATATGTAAGGAATGAAATTTTATTGTATGATACATGAATGTTAATCCAATTTAAATAATTCAAGAATTACCTAAACAACCTTGATTACATTTATTTTGCTTAAAAAATGTAGGGTAACGTAGTTAACACGCTATAGCAGCTAAACGCCCCAACCATCAGAGAGCTAACTTATTTCAAAAAGTTAAGCCAGGAACAGACAGTTATGCTAAGATCTGATTTCAGTCGCAAGGCAAACGCCAATTTCCAGAATTATTATTTTTTGTACGCAATGTGTTTTTCCAACACATTGACATCAAATCGACGTCAATTTCACGTAAAATTGAAGTCCATGTTGAATCAAATTTTCATTTTAGTGTTTACATAGCCGTTTTTAACCATTTCAACGCAACAAACATAAGAAATAAGATTATTTTAGGTGTGTAAATAGCCCCACCACATAAAAGCTATTTGATGCAAGTGAAAAGACGGTACCGTTTTGTGACGTCACTGTGACGTTAATACTGCAAGAAAAAATTGTAAACATTTTTTCCTTACACTCCATATATTTCTCTAGTTGAAAATCGATAAGAATCACTTTTACCAAAAAATGCACACGGGAGCCCAAATTTCGACACAGGGGCCTACACTAAAAATTGAAATACTCTTATGCGACTGTAACAGATTGGTGAAGCATAGGCTTAATATGAAGTTGTACATGACAAAGACAACAATTTGACATGTGAGCTTAGCAAAGACATTGATCAGTCGAGACAGTGAACCATTCAGCTCAAAGCCTTCGCTTTACATTCAATGTGTTGCTGAGGGCCCACAGTTTCTTAATGCAAACAGCAAAGACTCTGACCAGACTGGGCATCTGCCCAGTCTGGTCAGAGTCTTCGCTGAACGCACAACACATGTGTTGCTTTTGTCATAAACCTTTTTAATAACATGAATAAGGACAACGTTTGATTTGGACCATAGTATAGAGAAACAATATTTCAGCATGTTCAGTTGGAAAATGAAAATGTGATTGTACGGTGACAGAAAACTGAAAATCATAACAAGACAAATTATGGCGGACAGTGTGGGACTTGAACGTGTACCAGTGGCACGATGGAGCTTAGTTCAGTTAACCTTGTTGGCGTGCTACTCCGCAGGATTCCACGGAGTGACCAGCTTACCGTATTACATTCACAGACATTCAGGTACGCTCTCTCTCTCTCTCTCTCTCTCTCTCTCTCTCTCTCTCTCTCTCTCTCTCTCTCTCTCTCTCTTTCGCTCTCTCTCTCTCTCTCGTTATTAAAGTAACCTATGGTGAATTGGGTTAGAGACGACGCTAAAAGTATCCCGTCAAACTAATGCACGTGTGTACGCATCCATACAATTAATTGTCAACTTGAATACGGGATTGTGAAGATCCTCACTTATGTGCATTTTCGTTTTTAATCAGGGATTTCTCTGCTAGACAGAAATTGAACTAGTTCATGGGATTTTTGCATCCATGCAGTGTTGGCAGTTTGTTGGAAGCGGTATAGATTAGGGTTCAGGCCAAACAGTTAACCTCTAGCCATCAGATAGCTGCTCATGCATGTTAAAAATTGATTTGACGCGTATGTATACTTTGGAAGCTGCATATTATAAACGTTTTACATATATTCTTCAATCACATTGCCTATATTCTTTAGTCACATTACATGTATTCTTCAATCACATTATATATATTCTTCAATCACATTACATATACTCTCCAATTACATTTCATATATTCTTCAGTCACATTACAAATATTTTTCAATCACATTATATCCATATTTCAATCATATACATTTAACACATATTATTCAGTCACATTGTATATTATCCTCAATCACATTACATATATTATTCAGTTATATTACATATTATCTTCAGTTACATAACATATATTCTTCAGTCACAATACATATTCTTCAGTCGCAGCCATATATATTCTTTATTCACGTTACGTATATTTTCAATCAAATTATATCTATTCTTTAATGATATCACACACATTAGTTAGTGACATACTCTTAAGCTACATTGCATATATTCTTCAGTCACAATACATATATTCTACAATCATATAACATATACTGTTCAGTCACATGACATTTTTTATATTCTTTGATCACATAAAGGGATTTAATAAGGGATATTTTACGAAAAATGCTTGAAACTCTAGTCAATGGGCCAGTTTTGGAGATGTGGCCATTCCATCTTTGTCAGTAATTATCCAGCTTTTTTATTCGCTCGCCAAAATAGAGTCACGAAATTTTTGAGAGGTTTATTGCTGACTACTTATAAGATTGAATATAACAGAACTAGAAACTGTGTTTATGAGTCATTGTGCCAACAACCATTTAACTGCCCATAAGGATGGTGCTCTTCTAGCTTTTCTATTCATCATTCTGAATCAGCTGACCAAATATGAAGCTCCTTTCTATGATAATTTTCAAGATACCTTGTAGATAACAAGATTTCAATGATTAAATTTGCAAAGGACAGTTACTCAAGAAAACACGTTTTCTCTTAAATTTCACCAGGTATTCTACTGCTCACGCTCTATAAGCTGACCAAATTTAAAGCTGCTAGCTGTAATAGTTTTCAAGATATCTTTATTACAATATTTCAATGCCAAATTTTGCAAAGAGCAATAACTCAAAAAAAATTTTTTTGAATTTTCACCAGGTAATCTATTCATCATTTTCTATCAGCTGACTAAGTTTGAAGCCCCTAGCTGTATTCTTTTGCAAGATATCTTGATTACAAAAGTTCTCATATTTAATTCAAGTTTTCAATGCCGAAATTCGCAAACGGCAATAATTCGATAAAAAAAAAACACAATAACTTTTCTAAAAAAATTCACCAGGTAGTCAACACATTATCATCTATCAGCTGACCAAGATTGAAGCTCCTTGCTCAAATAGTTTTTGAGATATCTTGATTACAAAATTTCATTCTGACCCTTAAAAAAGGAGCATAACTCCTCAAAGAGAGATAATTTCAGATTTTAAAATATACGGGTCAGTTATTTTTATGAGGAATCCATTTATGAAAAAACAAAACCCTAACTTATATTATTTTTCTTTTGAACGGATACACAAACGGTGGGACGGACAGGCGTACAAGTCCATTTTTAAAGTTGGAGACAAATAAAGGAGTTGGTGATATTTGTCCCTTGTCTGCACTAAAATTTAGTGCAGATAGGCCAGATGTAAGACATTCTATGGACGCATGATTAAATAGGTGACCTAGACAGTTTACATTTTTATAAAAGGCATGTTTTAAAATCATCATAAAAATTCAATTTCCAGTGTCGTCATTGATAATATTGGCGTAGAAATAAACCAATGAGTGTCTGCAGTTTATTATAATGTCAGGCGACTAAAAACCCGCAATGCGCACTCGTGAATCCTTAGTCTGTACCAAGGCAATGTTCATGTAGAGTGCTTGACTCGAGACCGAAGGGCCGCGGGTTCGAGCCTCACCGGCGTCACTGCGTTGTGGTCCTTGAGCAAGACACATTTTCCTAGCTCAGTACTGGTTCAACCCAGGAAGAACCGTCCCTATATAACTGAAAGATTGTTGATGGGCCGTAAAGAATCAAATCAAACAAAACTAGGCAATGTTTCGGCCAAAGCTTAATATGTAGAAACGGCAGCGAAAGATTGTTCAAATAGCCTCGGCCACCTGATCAGGCCACCGTGGAAAGCATCTCCAGGAAAGACATACTGCGTGACGTACGAATTTGATATGCAGGGTCTGGAACTCTGGTTTAGTGGCGGATCCAGATGGGATTCAGGGAGTTCGTTTTAGCCCCCTCTCTGTCCCCCGTTTTCAAATATCCTATGAAAATGAAATAATTTGGTCTCAGCAAAGCGAACCCCATACCTGTATACATATTAACCCCCTTTCCAGAAATCCTTGATCCGCCCCTGGGGTCCTACGAAGTTTGTCCATATGAAAAATCTAGGCTTCTTATAACTACTCAATGGCTGGTCAGCTTTGCTCCCTCATACATGTATTACTGTAATAGGTAAAATTCAAATATACTTGTGTCCAATGATAACGCACCACTCTTCAGATGCGCTTAGTTGTGGCCTATCAAAAGCTGTGCAAATTTTTGTTATTTATATTTATTTTTTGGGATTAATGCAACGTTTTCGCGCAAAAATTTCTATTCGAGTGACCCAGTTAACACGTGATGTAACGTCAGCCTCAAAATGGTGTTTATCTCTTTTTATAGGCATACAAAAACACCAAGAAATCTCGTTCAAATGATCCATTTGGTCCATTTGCTTGTAGATTTACTGTCAATTTGCCACAAATTTGACAGAAATGTTTATTTATTTGCTTTTAATAATCTATTGAGTTCTACAAAATGCTTATTTCGGTCGAACAAACCAACAGACACGCAAAACGTCATCAAACGTCTCCTAATAGCTGATGTTGCATAATTGACGTCATCTTTAAGCGCGTCTCTAGCAATTGTTTGCAACGCTGGGGTATTTTTGAAATGCTGGGGTATTTTTGAAATCGCTTATAGCTATTTCATAAATCTTATATTGAACGTAAGATCAAGTCACTTTTGATATTTGATCTTTGGACCGAGGTCGCAAAATAAAATTCCTTTTATATATACTAGTCAAAACAGATTAAAGGTCAAATGACATATACAACGTGATTTCTGAGATGGGGTGTTAACTTCACCAAAGATATTTTAAAATATCTACTGCGTTTGAAAATGAATGAAATGCATTCTTGGAACTAGTATAGTAACATGTGTTTCTGTGTATATGTCATGTAAGCGTTTATTAGAGTATGCCATTACGGTGTCATTGGTGTTGTCGAAAAATGTTACTGCCATTTATTTTATTGACCCTTAACTTGTTTTGAGTAGTATACATTTTAAAAGATGTTCAAAGAAGCAGGTCTACTACAGCTGGAATCCCTAAATGGGCATCTATCAAGTACCGCTTGCAGAATGCGAACTTGTTCTAATAACGTAACTAGTATTGCGACAAGAGAAAGCCAAAAACAATAGTCATTTTTATTGATCTTACGCTGAAAGAGTACTGCGCCTTTCACTTTTTACAGCAATTTATTGAACAAATTAAAGGTTCTTAAACTATTGGAATTTCAACATCAAGTGCCAGGATATCGATCTAGCGTGGTTTAATCCCAACATTCCTCCATATATCGGAATTGGTTCTGCCCTGCTTTTGTTGACTCAGCGGGTGACTCATCATCCTCTCTAAGACATAAAAGGCATATTGCAGCAGACAGAATGTATTGGACTGGAATAAACTGGAAGATTTGTTTAACCCATTTATGATCATGTACTGATTTGTTTGCTTACAGAATTTATACTCAGAAAAACAATTGAAGGATATTGCAATTCTTTTGACTATATAACATTTGTGACTATAAATTTCAAACAAAGTAATTTTGTATCTGATAGAACTTTCACTATGAAATTCACTAAAATGCAAAATGAAATTTACAGGTCATTGCTTACGATACAGTACCACACCAAATGTACCAACGCTCTCTACCCAAAGTTCAAAAGCAATAAATTTAGCGCTTAAAATTGTTGATGCCATCTTTACCAAGTCATTGCTTATGTTCTAATTCCGACCACAGACAAGTGTTCACACCCATTTATCAGTCATTGTCCCTAATAATGGGACAAGTTCTTCAACAAAAATACACAGATTCGACATACCCTGGCAAATTTGACCACAAATTGGCAGTAAAACACTAACAACAGCTACACAATTAGGTGTCATACTTTTAAGGGAGAGCCAACAATAATTTAGGAGACAGTCATTTTGGAACACAAACAATAGAAATGGGTTTCAATCATTTTTGAACGTTTGTGACTTTTCACTATAAAGGGTTGCATCATTTGGATTCGTACCGTACTAAATCCATTTAAGCGTGACTGAAAGAAAGCATCCACTTTGGAACTATGAAGTGCATGAACAATTAGTTTAGTTTTTATTGTTGTGAATGTTAGAGATGGGACTGAATCTTAATATCCTTCAATTGTTTTTCTGAGTATAGTTTTATTTGAATGAAATTGAAACTTACTACTCCAAAACCCTTAAATTCAGAATGGATTCGTCCAATTGACAATGTGAAAAATTCCAATAGGCATAAATGGGTCAAGGTCGGACAAATTGGAAATGGTACAATGTATTTACTACCCATATACCTTAAGCTGCAAGAAGCTTTTTCAGTAAACACTGAATTGTTGACATACAATTGTCAGCTTCATTCTTTTACGGTTAGAAACAATCAAGCTTTTTTGTTTCCCGACCAAACATAAAAATAGCTGCACAAAATCTAAAATCAAATTCGACATCTTTTAAAATTGCTATAGTATTCATGCGCGGATCCAGACATTTTTGTCAGAGGGGTCCAATACTGATAATGTTTTTTTGTTGTTGTGTTTTTTTTTTGTTTTTTTTTGTTGTTGTTGTTGTTTTGTTTTAGTTTTTTGATAACGTTTTAATTTTAGTTGATGAGGGGAGAGGGGGTCTAATATCAATAATAGCAGGCCATATTCGGTCCGCCAGCGAAACGCCATTTAAATGGCGTTTCGCTGGCGGGCCAATGATGGCCCAACACTAAATGCTCGCTTGGTAGCGGGGATCCCGACCAGTATTGCTTAGAAACCCTATATTTTTGTGATTTTTCAGTGGGGTCTGGACCCCTACCCCCCCTCCCCCCCCCCCTCTGGATCCGCGCATAGTATTTAAAGACCAATAAAATATGATCGTTAAAGGGTTAAGTAACATGATTATAACAGTTTCTGAAGCAAATGAATTGTTGTAGCTGATGGCAGTGGAATCGTAAATGTGAAGGTCGTTCTCCACAGCGAGGCTATATGTCAAGGGTTTAAAATGAAGTGATTCCAACTTCCTTGTTTTGTGTAACTGGGAATGTACTGCCTCTCTATATACCAGTCATTCTGTCCAACCCTGTAAAGAACCAGTCAGGAAATCAGTGTTAGAGCCAGTGTAAATGTCAGAACCAAATCAGACAAGAAAACTATGTGAAAATCAGATCAGACTGTTTAGTTTTGTCTGATACGAGATTTATTTTCTTCTTCAATTAGCATATAATTATGAATAGGTCTATACCAACAGCTGCAAATATACATTCAGCAATTGATGGGTCTACTATTCTGCTTAACCCTTTCCTTCATGAATATTCATGATAGGCTCCACCCATTATTGATAGTTATATAAATACACTTTCATGCTAGTACATAGAACAAAGAAATTACTTGTCAGGTCCATTTGTCTAGGATCAGATATATCATATTTCTATAAGCCAACAGAGTAGACCCTTATCAGGCAGCTCTTAGAAGAGCTGTCTGATCTGGGTCTGATGTGTTTGCAGAAGCGTTTAAAGTTGTCTCTCTGAGGTGAAGGGTTAATATGGAGATCGTTCTTTTGAACAGCCACATTATATAACTTAGTAGCGAGTCGAAGGTTTAGTCTCCAAATATTTACCATTGCCACAAAGTTAGGAACAACGTTAACGAATACATTAATAAATAGTGCAGATCCAGATAGAGTATCACAAAACGCCTTATCAGGGTCTGCAGCAAAACGCTTTATTCGTGTCTGTACTGTTTGCTCAGATGAAAGAAATTTTAATTAAGGGTAGAAATTCCTATTTTAAGCTTGCACTGGATGATGAAAAACAGCTATTTTAATGGCTGTAGAGGCGCGGTCTAGATCACGACATTTCAATAATGCAAGCAACCAGAAATGTTGGTTTCATCGAAAGGGTAAAATAATATAAGTGCAGCACATGGCACAATACGACGTTTAAGTATGAGCCTATGTAATCATTAGACAGGTCCATTATCATATTTTTTCTGTAGTCCAATGTAGTACCTTTGGACTTTGAAAAGTAGACGTTTTTGTGTGTTTCTGTTTGCTAATAAGATATGTCTTCGGCTTTAAACCATCTAATCTAAGTCTATTCCATGTCATGTTTTACATTTGATCTTGTAAATCGATTGAAAACCTGCATCTTTTGAGCATTTTTCTTGATTATTGGATAACAAACCCAATTGGTATTGTCAGCAATTTCATGAGCGTGGATAATCATAAGTTCATAACACGTATGCACTGAAGTAAGATGATCCACTGTGTCTAGAGGGCACAATCTACGAATCAGTCAGAAGAAAACTAAGTGCTTTACTCTTTTTATACTGGAAACCCCTAAACGGGTACAATAGCTTCTTAAGTAATCTTAACAAATAAGTCGCAAAATGCATTCAAATTTGACAGCAATGAAGTAAAGTTTGAATCGCCAAAGGAAGAAATTTCCCAACAAATTATTTTATTAACTGTAAAACCATATTTTAGAGCAAAGATTGAATATTAAGTGTATAACTTATCAAGAATTTGTCGTGTCAGAAGAAATATGTTTATTTTCACTTTTTATATCATTTTCTCAATTAATCTTATACAAAATTCGATGTGATTTGATCGGGTACATCCGTAGAATGGTATCGGTAAATTCCGCCGTTTTGAGGGGAAAAGTGCTCAATGTCTGGCAAACAATGACGGCCCAGATGTTTTATTTCTCAAATAAAACATCTTGAACTAAATATCTTTTTATATGATCAAAAATCGAGTTAATGTGTAAAGAAAGGATTCCATGTCCCATAGCTAGGCACAAGTAATTTTGACCTTGTCAATGGGGGTGGTTGGGTTTACTCCACATTAGACTCATGATGGTAAAGCACATGCATCTTCAATGTATATAGTATGTTGCAAAGTGGTACTATAAGCTTATACGAGTTAAGTTTAAGGCATATCTTATTTAAATAATAGAGATGTAAGAACATGAATAAGTTTACTTTTCCATTTCCTTTATTACCATGGTTTTGCCAGTAATATGTGTAGGGGGTAGGGTGGTAAAATAATTCCCCAGAAGAACATTCGAGTAAATCATGCAAACACACAATGTTAATGTGTTTTAAAATGTTAATTGGTTTAAAGTAACGGATTTCTTTGGCCATATATCTGAAAATGATTAGGTCTTTAGGCCACAGACCTGTAAATATAAAAAGGGCATGGACTGGCTCAAAAAGTCGATGGAAGATCTGAGCTATATTTACGTTGTAAACTGTATCTTGATTGGTCAATAATAAACATACTGGATACAGACGGAAATATATTTGCTGTTATTTATTAAAAACCTCACTTCTTTTGTTGATTTAGTTTACTGGTGTGGCTTAGATAAGAAATATTTTTTTCAATGAAATATTCCTCCCATATAGGGTGCCCACCTTCAGGGGCCAAAAGGTGGTAAAACCTGGTGGTCACCAGGATATCTCATGCCTTTTTATTGATTGAACTAGGTCCTATCTGTAATTATATGGCAGCCTCATTGTGGTTTAAGAGTTGTGAGGACCACAGCTTACTTAAAAACTATAATGGATTCATTGATTAATTGCTTGTTGTTTCTACCATTGCTTGTGGGAGTTGTGTTTGGTCCTTGCTTTTTATCTTCCGATAGGTGGTATTTTTCGAAATACTGGCCTATCTGAATGTGTCACGAAGTCGTGTGATTCTTTCGATTGGTTAATTTAATCTGGTATCAATTTGCGTCATCGTGTGTTCTTTGAACTGATCGTCGACCATGTGTAAAACTTTTCAAAATGTTTTAAATGCAGAATTTATTATCATTCTATCACTAAATACTGTAATTGCACTATATTGTTATTGTGAGACTAAAAAAGCAGGCCAGCATGTCTCCACAGACGGGTTATTTATAGTCAATTTCCGCTCGTTACTTTACAGCGACAGAGTGCCGTGTATTAACACAAGTCCACTTGCTGCCTGCGATGCGTCATAGCAGACAGGTCGTTCTTCGGAGAACGTGACATGTGCAGACAATGGGCCCTTGTTTTGATATGCTAAATTCAGTGTCCTTTCTAGTTTTACAACCATCTCGCCAAAGAAGAGAGTGCTGGTTGCTTTCCATTAATTGGGCCTCGTCGCAACAAAGCCTGTCTTCGGGGTTTGCGAAAAACCGAGACTCAAACCAGTCTACTCAGCTACAGAGACTAGCTAGAAAATTGAAATTTCGTGTGTAGCAAGTCTACATATGGTACTTTGCAATAAGCAGATGTGCATGCTGGTCTGCGCCTTTGTTGTTCGCAAACCCCCGACGACAGTTTTTCTCGTGTCGAGGCCCAATTATCTTCTTGCCGTCATGTGATTATTAGTGTTTTGTGTCTCTTCCTCACGGTGCCTTGGGTTGGTCTGTTGTGTGTTGATTGTGGCATTTCCTGGCCAGTTTTGCTCACTTCTTGCGCTCTTATTCTAGATCAGTATACGTAATGAGCAAACGTTCTTTTGTGAACAGGCTGGAGAACGAGTAAACACTTTCATAAAAACTGTCCAAGCAACACCAAAATTGAGCCAGTGCATGAGATTTCCAACAATGTGGTATGTGCGACCAGCAAAGCCTCAGATCAGCCTGCGCATACGCGCAGTCTGATCATAGCCTTTGCTAGTCGCTTGAGTATTCTTTGATTGTTAAGCTACTGACTGAACACCATTTGGAGTTTCTAAGCTTAAAAGGAGCCTGCAGAGGCTCGTCTGAGTCTACACATGTCAAAGTGCCACATTGTTGGAAATCTCATGCACTGGCTCAAATAACAGTTACAGACTTGGGCATGTATAAAACTTAATAAGCTTCTTGGTTAATGAGCTGTAGAATTCCTAAGAGAATATAGTTGCTAATGTAATGCTGATCTCATTGTTTTCCAGTGAACTTCAATTTCCGTTCTGTTATCGCAGGATATGAGCTCTATGTTGAGTTTATTCCTATTGCCAATCAATATTTTCTTCGACGTTTTTATAATTCCTTTAACGCATGTGCTTTTTAAGGGCTTGGGACATACTACAGCAGATACTGGGGAATAGGAATACATCGAACAAAATTGGCAAACGCCAGGATTTGCAAACAAATGCCATGTAATTTGTCCTTTTATGAATGCATTTTCGGCGAGGCTTTGAAATGCAAAGAAGGACAAAAATTGATACAAACAAAGGCATTGAGTATTTGAGCCCTTGCTTGGCCTGACTTCTCTTGGTAATTCTGTGAAACCACTAGATGACTTGGATTCAAAGACATTTGTAAACTTTCAACTCTTTCTGGCGAAAGCACTAGTTGTGTCACAGCGAGTAAGCAATACAACTCTTGAAGATCTTTGCGTGTTGGATGTATTTAAAAGCCAGGCAATATCACAAAATGTACAATTATGCTAGTTGGATCAAATATTTATTAGATAACATTTCGCCCAACATATCGAATGGGAAGGATTAGCCATTACTTCTTCTTCATTTAGTGTTCAAATCTAGACTTATACAAAGTTAGCTTTTAAAAAAGCTTAGAACCATCGCATGGCTTTTTACAGTTATTAAAGAAGAACGTTTATAGTGTTTTAATGTTGCATTTGCTGAAGGCACTCTTTTCAGTGTTCCATGTGTTTGAAGCCCTGAGTAATTTTTTGTTTTAGTTAACGATTTATACGTAGGTGATCCACTGGAAGCAAATAAAACACAGGAAATATGCATTTTCCAGTAAGACTCTACTCATTAACACACTGAATAGTGGTCGAGTTAACCCCCTCCCCAACAGTATGTATAGGTCATACAACCGTATTCCTCATTTGAAGTCAATGCACATAATGCATTTGTAGCATATTGTAACTGATCCATCTACATTAAGTTATTTCGTCACACTTAGCCTGGAATATCCGAAGCCTCCACGCTTGATCTGGATTCTAGTTCAGTGGTAAGGTCTCTAATTAGCCTTTTCGTTTTTAGAAGCAATCCATTATTCCAAAGTATATCAACATCGCTCACACAACGGTGGGATTTTGGGATAGCTTGATCGACGGGGAGTTTGAAAAAGAACAATAAAGACACTGCTGCTGGGGAGTTAGCAACTTGCTAATGGAACAGGCCCGAATCGAACACGCGTTATACGTAAGTGATCCATTGGAAGCAAATAAAACACAGGAAATATGCATTTTCCAGTAAGACTCTACTCATTAACACACTGAATAGTGGTCGAGTTAACCCCCTCCCCAACAGTATGTATAGGTCATACAACCGTATTCCTCATTTGAAGTCAATGCACATAATGCATTTGGAGCATATTGTAACTGATCCATCTACATTAAGTTATTTCGTCACACTTAGCCTGGAATATCCGAAGCCTCCACGCTTGATCTGGATTCTAGTTCAGTCGTAAGGTCTCTAATTAGCCTTTTCGTTTTTAGAAGCAATCCATTATTCCAAAGTATATCAACATCGCTCACACAACGGTGGGATTTTGGAAGTAGCTTGATCGACGGGGAGTTTGAAAAAGAACAATAAAGACACTGCTGCTGGGGAGTTAGCAACTTGCTAATGGAACAGGCCCGAATCGAATACGCGTCCATGGAAGATTACTAACGTATATCAATATACAAGTATTAGCTTTTCAAAAAAGCTGGCGGTCGTTTAGCCCTATCACTGTATGTATTATTGCACAATGCCAGTGCCGGACCGGGGGGCTGGGGACACGTGCCACCACCCCCTACGAAGAGGTCGCGGTGAGTGTCCTAAAAAAAAATTCGCACATTTATGTATACGGTAATGTTTTGGTGGTGTTTGGGGTGGTTTGGGGTGGTTTGGGGTATTTCGAGGCCGTAGGTTTCCAAAAAAGAAATTAAGCGCATTATATGTACGGGTTTGGGATGGTTTTGGGTGGTTTGGGGTGTTTCAATGGACCGCACGACGGCTATGCTAACAGATCAAATTCGAAAACGAGGTTGTCTCACAGATTCACGAACAGTTCTGCCTCGCGCTGTAGGTAAACCCACGTTATTTGGTACCCCGCTCGTTGTTCGGCAGCGATTAAAAACTAGCCTGAGCACGGCATAAAGATTCGATCAAACCTGAATTTGATGTATTTTTAGCACAAAGTTTATATATACGGCCGGCCACGGCCGACCGTAACAAGTATTAGCTTTTCAAAAAAGCTGGCGGTCGTTTAGCCCTATCATTGTATGTATTCTTGCCCACTGCCTGCTTCCATTTTGAACTTCTAGAGCTTGTACATGTAGATTTATTCTAAGCTCTGATTGTGAACTTTGATTTGTTACCATTTAATACTTGCTTCCAGCGAGGATGTTGCTTGATCTTTTGAAAGCAACCGGCTTATGCATGGTATGTTATGGTAATGTATCCAGCATGCGACACATTTATGGAAAATCATTTGACAACACTAGACAACACATTTTTCTTAAAACTGATGCACGAAAATCAAGGTAACCTTGGTGGCTTAAATGTATATGTATAGACTCCGTGACCCCAAGATATGTTCACAAACCAAATTTGGGAATCCAAGGATTTATGCTCGTGTCACGATTTTTCTAGATCTGATGACAGTGGCAAATGTGCGTGACGCTCCATGACCCTAAATGCATTAAGACACGAATTTTGAACTTCTAGAGCTTGTACATGTAGATTTATTCTAAGCTCTGATTGTGAACTTTGATTTGTTACCATTTAATACATGCTTCCAGCGAGGATGTTGCTTGATCTTTTGAAAGCAACCGGCTTATGCATGGTATGTTATGGTAATGTATCCAGCATGCGACACATTTATGGAAAATCATTTGACAACACTAGACAGCACATTTTTCTTAAAACTGATGCACGAAAATCAAGGTCACCTTGGTGGCTTAACTGTATATGTATAGACTCCGTGACCCCAAGATGTGTTCACAAACCAAATTTGGGAATCCAAGGATTTATGCTCGTGTCACGATTTTTCTAGATCTGATGACAGTGGCAAATGTGCGTGACGCTCCATGACCCTAAATGCATTAAGACACGAATTTTGGCATGCCTACCCAAAATAATATAGGAGATATACTCCGGATATGATATGAAAACTCAAACACTTAGGACACTAAGGACAGGCAGTTTGATTACTATATGCCTCCCTTTGGGGGCATAAAACCTGAATTCTATCTGAATTCAAAGTAATTCTATGTGATCAGATGTGGATGACAATCATATAAGTACGTTTACTGATGTGAAGTTCGCTCGCACTCTTTGCCAATCAAGGACGTTTTGACTTTGGGACGTTTCACTTTCGCCAGCTTTTTTAAAAAGCCAATACTTATTGCGTTTATATAAGCGGCAGGGCAAATTGACGCCTTCTTTGTGAAAATTAAATTCGCAAACGAGCTTGCCTCGCGCTATAGGTAGTCCTACAGATTTCACGGACAGTTTACTTCGCGCTGTAGGTCAACCCACGATATTTGGTACCCCACTCGTTGTTCGGCAGCGAATAAAATACAGCCTGAGCATGGCATAAAGGTTTGGTCAAAACCTGAATTTGATGTGTGTTTTGATTGAAGTTATATATGCGGCCGGCCATGGCCGACCGCAACAACATATACATCATATATGCAGTACAATATCATTTGAAATTGATACAGAAAATAGCCTATGAGTTGTTAGAATCTGCTTCCCTTAAACTTCTTCATATGCTCAACTACTCCCTTCTTTAGTTGTTTCATTTTGTTGAAAATATCTGCAAACTGTTATACGATATGCGTTACAATATCAAACTTGAACCAGGCGGTATTTTAGCACCATTATTGTCATCCTCTTGTTGACATCCTCTTGAGGATGGTAGTTAACCCTGAATGCGCCAATCACAACAAAAGTCGTCTGCTTTCTCGTCTGCTGAAATGTTTAAGAAGCCACTATGGTAAACAGTGTAGACCCAGATCAGACTGCTCCTATAGGAGCAGTCTGTTCTGGTACCACGCTGTTTGCTTCTATACTTAATTGGTCAGTTATGTTAGGCAATTATTTGCAGCAGACGACTTCAGCAGACGACATTTTTAGATGCATTTTTTCTTGGTGCTTTAAGGGTTAAAATTGACTAAGTTTCAACCTGTATGGTAGCACTGGCTAAGTGCTGTAGCATGAGATAGCCCTTTCTGTGAAATTTACCTGTATGTATTGTCTCATGGTGTCACAACACAAAGATGACACGACAAGCTCATCGCCTTATCCGCTTGCGGAGATGGTGATGAGGTGGGTGTGTCATTTAATAGATCATCACTTTTGTTTGAAACAACTTTTAAATGGCTTCTTTACTTTCAGTCAGTAGTCAACAACCAAAATAGTTAAAACTGCATAGTCTTTAATTTTTGATATTATAATTTTGGAAATAAAGTTTCTATTATTCAAGAATACAGTAAAAATACTCAAATTCAGG
The DNA here is from genome assembly GCA_964019695.1 of Loripinus fragilis. Classification (NCBI taxonomy): domain Eukaryota; kingdom Metazoa; phylum Mollusca; class Bivalvia; order Lucinida; family Lucinidae; genus Loripinus; species Loripinus fragilis. The sequence goes on from OZ026515.1 coordinate 121,935,852, forward strand.
TAAACCTTTTACCATTTTCATAAATTTTAACAAATTATAAATATCAAAACAAAATCATTTATGTTAAAAATCAACTGTCTAGAATTTTGGAGGGACGTAAATAATTCGTAACAAGAGAAAAATCACCTGTTTTTATTAGATGATTCACTTTTCCATGCAGCTTTCAGCTGTACTGAACATATTTATTGTGAAAACGTAACTTAATTCTATTTTTACAAATGATTTAAAAAAATCTTTTTTTCGAAAAATGTTCATAGTTACAGATCTAGTCTCTTTAAGTGCTGAAAGATGGCATTTTTTTAAAAATGCTTATACTTGTAAAATTATGTTCAAATACTTCACTTAAAATAATTTAGAAATACGTCTGTCAGGATTTGTCCATGCAACTGTATCTTTGTTAAGAACAAAATGTCATTCTCTGGCCAGATACTGGATTGTTTTAAGCTGCAAACAGACACCAACATCATAAGAATTATATTGTATAAGCTTTAATTGAAGCTCAACAAACGTCAACAGAAAATGTCTTTTGCAGCTGAAGGTCAGTCTCATTTGTCAGCGAGAAATTTATCAGGATTCTTGGGAATAACCCTGCGGCAATGCCGCTGTCAAAGCTACGCAAACAAATTAATCACAAACTAAGACTAGACAATGACAATGACAAAATCAAGACAAGGCAGTGACATACATAACACCTTAGAACGACCGCAAAGAAAATATAGCTTATGAACTAATATTAATGGTGAACTATTCAGCGAAATAAGCGCAGATTTATGCACATAACGCAAACATACGCGTTTGGCCTACACCGACCATTTTTATCGAAGACTATGAGATGTTAAACTGTTTCAGAAAGCAAAACCCGTGTTCTTACTGTGTTTTCTTTAAAAAAAACTATACACCCCAGTAGGCATAATATATAATAAAGCGGGCTACTATCAGCCTGTCAGTTAAATGTCATTCGATTGGCTTGTAACTGGCGGGCTTATAGTGGCACCGCTTGGACCGTTTCTCACAGATTATCAAATATTTTTTGTTGATTCGGAGGAATGAACAAATGAACAGTTAATGCCGATATTGATACATGACCTTTGCGATATTGATACATGAAATTTGTTCTAATGATGTAAAACAATGTTGAAAGTCTTCGTTTCCCGCCAAAATTTCGAATTTACTGCAATAAAAACACATCAAAAATTGCCTTATTGAAGGTAACCGATTATAACTGGTACTGAGAGACCGTTTGTTGCGCTAATGAGGCAACTTGTAGTATAGCGCAAAATTGCACTTTACCATTAACTGATGTCATGTTTAAAAAATAGAAAGCTTAGAAAAAAAATATAGCCCTGTCTTGTTGAAATGTACAAAATATGAAACTTGTACAAAATTGTACACGTTTAACCCATATCAGCAAACAGTGCAAAACTAGATAAAACTCAGCGTCTGGTCAGGTTCTTCACTGTTTGCTTTCAGAAGTGTATTTTAAAATTTGAATAAAAGTTAAAGATACCACACAACAACCCTAAAATTGGAAATGGACTCTCCCAATTGATAAGGATGGGAAAATACATTCGGCACAAATGGATTAATATATTTCGCAAGGATGTACACATTCAAAATACCAGTGCTTTATACTGAGAGTGTCCTTCAACAAAGTAGGACATAAAGGCACGCAGTGCGCGTCAATATACGATTTACATAGTTGTGCTGACTTCACCCCATTTTATCATTAATAACAGACCATGTTTTCGTATTATTTGACATAGTCTTCTCACTACATCGTTTTTATCTCAGGAAATCTTTGACAATTTATCGATATATCTTGTACGACTAGGATTGATGACGATGGTACGTGCTGCTCTTAAGGCAAACAGTTCAATGTTTGACATAGGGCGAGATGATTAAAAGAAATGAGCATAAAATTGCTAATATTTTCTTATCCACCAGTTTAAACATTTGTTTTGGATGCTCAAAAGATCCCTCTCATTGAGGTGATTCTGTTGGGTACCAATAACTCGTTGAGAAATAGGTGAATCAATTTTCAAAATCATTTTTCAATTTCGTACTCTTAAAATAGCCTGAATCATTTTATTGTCATTTCTGTAACAACAATGTAATTGTAGCGCAAGTGTAGTTGTGTATCTATAGTTTGAATCACCCTTACCAGCACATGTGCAAAGTCTATACTGATTGGGTTGGTATAAAAAAGATACACCATGGTTCGTCCTCATGCTAAAGTTCGTGGATTATATCCACGTACTTGTGGACAAAATATGAAATAACTATTACAAATGTACGAGACCAGAAGTCGGCGTAAAGGTCAAATATACTTAAAACTACTCTTTCAATTTTTGACCGATGATGTCCATATTTGGCTTAATGATTGCCCATGATGTTTAGATTACAACGAAAGTTGGTGGACCTTTTTAGCACGCACCTATGCTGAAGAAATCATCACAATTTCATCACGCACAAAGTATAGTTACATGTTGGACCTATGGTTGAAAACCATATTATTATGAAACCACGGTGGTTTATGGGGGTTCATTTGAACCTCACGAAGTCCTTCTGGAACCGACACAGATTTCTAAACTGTGTCGAAAATGACAGTTACGATAAGTAGAATGTCTCAGATACTGTCGGGAAATAAAGCAGACTTAATTCTAGTATTAACACAATTTCCGATGACAGCATTTGACGTCAAGGGAGTAGTACTGCTATTCTAAAAACACCGATCTTGGAGTTACAATGAAATCTTGGTGACTCGATCTCTGATCATTCAAATTACCTGTATAACTCAAAGTATATGGGCCAGCACATGAGATCTTGGTACTTATCGCGCTATGCGCGAATGACTCAATAAACACCATGCTGACATATCCAACAGAGCTAGAGATCTAAATTTTGGTCTGAGCCTTCATCTACATCCTTACTTTGTGTGTGCGAGCAGCAAAGGCTCAGGCGAGTCTGTGCATATGCACAGACTCGCCTGAGCCTTCACTGCACGCTGATGCTAAACCGTGACGGAGCAGCGGAACGGCCAATATGAGCTCGAACAGCCAATGAAGCAAACACGAGGCTTGTTTTGAACGTGCGACACATGCGTGGGATCACTACTGGCGACTGAATTCGCTGTTTGAAGTGATCATTGCAAAAAATTATAGGGTTCCTTTGAAGCTGTAAATATTTGTGTTTGTGCGTGTTCAAGATTAGCACTACATGTTAATCATGATAAAGGCGTGTATTTTGTTACATCAGCCATAAAACTGCTGTCATGTTTTCCAGAACGCTACTGATGGCCAATCGATTTTCAATAAAGTCTTTCAGTAATGTTATCAAGTCAGTCGTTCCTGCAAATCCAATATTACAAAGGAAACCCAAAACTAATGACCCGTATAACGATCATGAATTGTGTCACAGCTTAAGAAAACAGTCCTCACGTGCATCGATATAGTGTTGACATTTTTTTTTCATTTTCTTGTCCAGTCTTTCGAGAGTATTGGGTTTTGGCAGAAAGTAGAAAGCATTTTTTTCTTGATTAATTGTGAATAGGCGAGGAAGCTCACATCAGATAGCGCCATCAATCATCAATGCTAACTTTTCCAATACTTTTAAGACCAAATTAAAGATTTAACCAGTCTGAGAACGGCCATAATCTGGCATATTAATTTTGGCTTTGGTATAATTTGCGAATGTTCGCAGGAACCAAAAAACGTGTGTTATCCGGCTCATAATATGTTGGTACTTGTCGCATACACGAGCAGCTAAGGCTCAGATGAGTCTGTACATCAGAGATTTCGCTGCATGATTATATAAAATGTGGAAGTCTGGACCAAATATTAACCCTATATCCTCATTGGATAAATATGCGTGCAAGAATAACTCATGCCAATAAAAGTAAGAAAGGCGGCAAAGCTCAGGAATCGATACAATCAAGTACCACACCGTACACAGGATACCACATGGGAAAGTGACAAAAACACAAGGGAGCGCAGTGGCTCAGTGGTAGAGTGCTTGACTCGAGACCGAGGGGCCGCGGGTTCGAGCCTTACCGGCGTCACTGCGTTATGGTCCTTGAGCAAGACACATTTATCCTAGCTTAATACTGGTTCAACCCAGAAAGACCCGTCCCTGTTTAACTGAAAGATTGTTGATGGGACGTAAAGAATCAAATCAAACAAACAAACAAAAAGCAAAAACACAAGTCAACATTACAAACAAGAACCAAGAGGTCAGCCGTTTCCCATGGATGGACCGCCTCAACCCTTCGTGTACAAATGGATTCTTCGTTCTGGTTTGATATAATAAACTTAGGATGGTCCATTGACAGGCACCTAGCCAGACGGAGGCCCAGAAGCCTGGGATTCAACATCACTTGTCATTGCTTTTTACTCTCATTACACTTCAAATCTAGGTCAGCACATCCAAATGTTTCTTCCACGAGCCTCTTGCTACGCCCCTAATTGTATTTATCGAGTGATTTGCAAATAATATTTTATATATTTCGAAATTGTAGATGGTTTTTGTCTTAGCAATCAGTGTAGACCCTGGTGAAATGCCGCATGATGCGCCATTTCATCTGGGTATGCACTGTTAAGCAAAGTACGCATTTAGAAGCCACCAGTATACAAATGGTTAACCATATACTGTGCAGCAAGGCATCGGCGTCCTTTACAAGCCAATTATTCCAAGATCAATATTTGATGGACCTTTCTCATTACAGTCTGGCCACATCCAATGGTGTCATTAATCATTCCCTATTTTATTATTTTCTACAGAATGCTGAAGAGCAAACAGTGTGAACTCTGGCCTTTCGTCTGGTCAGAACCTGCTCTTTTTGACACAATAAAGCCTGCTATTAAGGGATATTAATGGGGCTGTTCTGACAAACGCCTGGTTTTATCTGTGTTACAGTGATAGCTACTGAAACTAAAATAGTTCTGAAAGACAAGTCATTGATTGGTCAAGAAACGTGATCATCCTGTTTTGCAGTAAAACATTAATAGCAGACATTCAGCAGTCAAAAATAGAACCCATTAACAAGACAGTTGAAATTTCAGATTAAGTCGGACAAGGTCGGTGCCTATTTACTCAAGACGCAAGCGATTGAAAATGTTGTGAATTGGTACGGGGGAGCGCCATCTGCCGTCTTTATGAAATGGACCAGACTGTCGTGTGACAAATAAAATACGTAAAGTCTATGCTAAAAGCTATCAAGCCAAGTGGGGTTAGATATTTTAAAAGGTTTGGTCTTGCACTTACAACTAAAACGAATACTTCTGTGTGTAGTTAACATCAAAAGAGGCGGCAGCTGAGCTGCCACCTCTTTTAGTGTAAACTTACACTCATTTTCCTACTAAAACAACGTTATGCCAACATCTCGTCATGGATAAATGAGCCGCGACATGCGATTTCCAACAATGTGGTATGTGCGACCAGCAAAGGCTCAGACCAGCCTGCGCATACGCGCAGTCTGATCAGAGACTTTGCTAGTCGCTTGAATATTCTATGAATATTAAGCTACTGACCGAACATATTTGGAGTTTGTAAGCTCGAGTTAAAAGGAGGCTGCACAGGCTCGTTTCAGTCTATTCATGTCAAAATGCCACATTGTTGCAAATGACATGTCGCTACTCATAATGTTTATGTTTAATTAACACTTCAATCAGTTATTGTAGTTATCCTCCGCACAGAATATAAAGCTTTTAAAGCAGTTTAAAGGTTACACAGAAACCAGTGGCTGTTCAGCTGCCACCAAACTTGGTATAAAGTTATTTATTTCCAGCGCAAGGCTCTTGAGCCCTCTCTAGTTGCTTACTTCATGGGTACCAAAGCCTCATGAGTTGTATCTACTTCTCTATATAATAAGAGCCAAGTCGCAAAAATATGAAAGATGAGAATTAATATAAAACCGAGTTAGCTCAAATAAATTGAACGCGAAAATAAAGGAAACATGGTACTTCTTGAGCAATTGTAGATCGACATTTGATACTTGTGACAGCCTCATCGGGGACTTATGTTTCATGTACTGTTTTTCAGGCCCCGATATATTTTTTCATGCTCTATTCAATTGAGCATGAAATCTCCACTGCTCATTAAAACAAACTAAACTACTGAAAAGCAAGACTTTTTTCCCTGATCTGTACACTCAGATAGTGTATTTATCCTGCTCATAAATGTCAAAATGCCAACAATTGTTGGCATTTTAACATTTATGAGCAAAATAAATTTCCTGCTCAGTTCAGTTGAGCATGAAAAAAGTTTTATAATCTTGAGTCCTGGTCTGTTTAGCTTAACGACTGGAGTTCGTGTAGCATTTACGTTGACTATTCATGTTGACTGCCCAGGAGAATACTGAGTGAAAGAGAAAGTCATCTAATATTCATGAGAAGTTAAACAGACAATGGCAAAAACAATGGTTCTGATTAGATAAGCCAAACATCATTTTATGAAAACGGAGCATGTTAATGTCATGTACCAGTAACCTTAACATAAACTTCTATCGGGTACATTGCATGTTTGAACCATGAAGAAACAGATCAGCGAACGCAGCTTTCAAATGTGATTAGCATACTCAACGGAATGTCAATCGAAGTATTATCTTCAAAGCAAGTGAATTACTAAGAACGGCACAATGTCGTTTATACTGAATAAAATCAACAACAAAACTAGAAATGATGTTTATGAAGCACTATGCCCCAACCCTTTGCTTGTCAGGAAGGGTTCATAGCACAAGGGTCATCTTAAGTGTTAAGCTTCTAGCTATACTACTCACCATCCTCTATCAGCTGGGGTCATCTTAAGTGTTAAGCTTCAATCTATACTCACACCTACCAAACGCTCGAATGCTCAGCATCTGGTTGAATACAAAAAACAATTGCCCTATGAAGAAAATCAAAAATCGGGGAATGTCATGCAACAGCCTATGTATTCCTGCGTTTGTGGCATAAATACGAGCTCAGAAAGTATTCTTACTTTTCGCGCGATAAACACGTTCCTGTCGAATTCTGGTACACCTATTTTACGCGAAATGTAAATCTGACAAAACGAGAGAACTTTCTGACCTCGAATTTATACCACAAACGTAGGAATGCATAGTCTGTTGCATGACATTCCCCGATTTTTTTATTCTCTTCCTGGAGGAATTGTTTTTAATATTCAATGAGATGTTGAGCATTCGAGCGTTTGGTAGGCGTGTATAATACTCATCATCCTCTATCAGCTGACATAATTTGAACTAAAATAAAAAATAATTTCACCCAGTAATCAGCTGACAAAGTTTGAAGCTGCTAGCTATAAAATATTTCGAGATACATGTATCTTTATTGAAGTTTTTAATGCCCAAATTTACAAAGGGCAATATCTTAAAAAAACTTTCTTTTAAATTTTCAAAAGGTAATCTACTCATCATTATCTACCAAATGACTATGTTTGAAGCTACTAGCTATAATATTTTTTGAGATATCTTGATTACAAGTTTCCAATGCCCAAATTTGCAAAGGGCAATAACTCAAAAAAGTTGTTGTTTTTTAATTTTGACCAGGTAATCTACTCATTATCTTCTATCAGCTGACAAAGTTTTAAGCTACTAGCTGTAATAATTTTTGAGATATCTTGACGACATGTTTTCAATGCCAAAATTTGCAATGGGCAATAGCTAAAAAACATTTTTTTTAATTTTCACAAGGTTATTTACTCATCATCTTCTGTCAGCTGACCATGTCTGAAGCTACTAGCTATAATAATTTTCGAGATATCTTGATTACAAGTTTTCAATACCCAACTTTACAAAGATAAAATAACTTTTTTTTAATTTTTCACCAGGTTATTTAATCATTATCTTCTATCAGCTGACCAAGTTTGCAGCTACTTGCTGTAATAGTTTTTGGGATATCTTGATTACAAGTTTTCAATGCCAAAATTTGCAAAGGGCAATAATTTTAAAAAAAGCTTTTTGTTTAATTTTCATCAGGTTATCTACTCATTATCCTCTATTAGCTGACCAAGTTTGAAGCTCATAGCTATTATAGTTTTTGAGATATCTTGATTACAAAATGTCATTATGACCCTTTAACGGGGGCATAACTCCACAAAGGGAGATAATCCAGACTTAAAAAAAATGTGTCAATTATTTTGATGAGGAATCCATATTTGAAATTTCATAACTGTATCTTTTTTTTTTTGAACGGACAGATGGACTGACGGACGGAAGGACGCACGGACGAGCCCAAAGCAATATGCCCCTTCAACTTTTCCAAAGTTGGGGGCATAACAACACGAGCTACTAGTACTTGTATTTAGACTGGAGCCCATAAAAACACATACTTGGTCAAAGGACCAGGGGTAGTTTACAGCTATACGCTTTCAACTTTTTGTCCGACTTTAATAAATAATGCACCATTATAATAATATCCAGTCAATTCGCAAAACAAGGGTATTGCATTTTTATCCCCAAGTACAAATGACTGGTACAGATGCCGCAGAAATATATATCTATCTTTTTGTCAGACGTTTTACCATGCTTATTGTCTTTCCAACATTCATTTGCATTATATATAGAGGATCTTACATGAGCGCTCATGTTTTATTGAATTTATTAAACGAGTTGGGGAAAATAGATAAAATGCGAGGCTTGCCGAGCATTTTATCTCTTTTTCGCAACGAGTTTAATAAATTCAATAACACAAGAGCACGAATGTTAGATTCTATTTATCATATGACAAATTCTTTGAAATTTCATTTCTGGCGTAAAAACGTTTTATTTTGTCATTATGTACGCAACGTTGTTATGGACGTCATAACGTTTCCCGTTAATCTATAAACCACTAGTGGTTTATCGATTTTATTGCATGGCGTTATTTCACTCCCAGACGCGACGTCATATGATAACAGAGATTTTGTTGTGGTTTAAACTTGTTTATTTTTTATCACTTTCATGTAATAATAAATCATGTTTAAGACATTGTTTGAGCGCAATGATTTATTTGAAAACATACATTGACTATGTTTAAATACTTGTGAAAAGGGGGTGCCGATAAAAATGAGTCATTTACTGGGCTTAAGCTACCTTTCTGAGAGACTGCTACCATACTATTATATTATCTACGGATACCAAATATATATTTCAAAAATGTCAAAAAGTTTGCATTCCGTAACTGGTAACAAGTCCTGGACTAGCTTTTGGACTAATACACCACTCCCCAAAATAATTGAAAGACGAAGACTTTCTAACGCGGGTATAATTAGCTCAAACATTAAAATTCTGCAAAACATGGTCAAAATTTTCTACTTTTTATGCCCATAAATAAAACAAATCAATGTTACTTATTTCCATGCCTGAGTCTGCCACAACTATGTCTCACATGCATCTACCCAAAAACACACGTGGGTAGGGTTAAGGAACTATTCTCAAGTCATTCGGGTAAAATGAGAGTGACATCAAATTAAACTTTGTTTCAAACAGTTCAGCTAACATACACAATATGTCTTCAAACCGTTTCATTATACCGGGAAGCAAACATTTTACCTCTGACAATTGAGTGGTGGTATTGTTTTGTTTTCTGAAAACAATGTTTGCTGAGGGCCACCAAGAAACAGAGTTTTTTCAATCGTCATTCTATGCTTTTGAGTGTTAGAAAGATGTCCTGGTGAACTGTACAAATATTTCACAGACGAGTGCTAACACAAACTGTCTGAACCCATAGGCTGGCCATTGCTTAACAACCCAAACGGGTGATTTCTCTCACAGAAAGAGGTGATTGGTATCGACTGGGTTAAAATTTGATTTTTCGTCATTAAAGTTGATCTGAACGAGACTATCTTACTTTATTGGTTTCCTACTTTTGAACGGTACATGTATATTCGGTTTACTTTCAGGTTTATTCCTTGTGGCGTACTACGTCCTAGTGGTGCTTATATGTATACCGGTGTGTTATGTCCAGATCAAACTGGGTGCGCTCTTCAAGAGAGGCGTTGTTGGGATGTTTGGAATTCTGGTGCCAATACTTAAAGGTATGTAACCTTTGTTCATACGTGGTACACGTTTCTCACAGTGAGTCACAGATACATGTGTACAGTATTATATTTATTTTTCTTCAATCTGTATGCCAAGTTTCTTTATGTTTTTCAGCGGATACAAGTTTTATTTTCCAATACTATTAATGCATTTGAAAAAAGATGAAAAGGATAGTAGTAGTAGTAGTAGTAGTAGTAGTAGTAGTAGTAGTAGTAGTAGCAGCAGCAGCAGTAGTAGTAGTAGTAGTAGTAGTAGTAGTAGTAGTAGTAGTTCTGGGACCATAACCTAGTTTGTAAGTTTCATCATGGTCAAACTAGGTTATGGTTTCTGTGTACAATAGAAGCAAAATTAGTATTGTTTACACTTCAGTTTGTTTACAAATATACGTTGTAAGTATTTATATAGTTCCTTCATTTATACATGTTCTTTAAGCTTAGGGCAAATACTGCACATATAAATGAAATAAAATGCATGATACTAATGAAACATAAAAATGTAAAAACCAGAAAGATCAACAAAGTTTCAGAACACATGCTTCTCTTGACCTTTAACTTCCATTTTGGTCAATCTGGTTCCCTGTCTCGTAGTGCTATAAATTTTGATAAATGAATCAATGAGCTACATCAGCAGATATACCATGTGACTAACAGGTTTGGTCATAAGACCATCAGCCAATGGTCTTACAGGTTTCTCTTCATGCATATTTACCCACAATGCTGCAGTCATTCATAAAACTGTGATGTCACTGTGTCAGCATATGTGTTTTTGAACTTTTTGGTAAACAAATCATTAATTGCTGCTACAAAAGTTGATTTTCAATATTTTGGACATATTTTGTGTGAGCATCAACTAGATGTAAGGGACTTACTATTTCAATAAATTTTACACCATACAAATTGTTCCATATATTAACTTTTGAGTCAAATGTTAGAGTGTTGCTATTTGAACATAATGTGACCCAAACTATTAGGCTCTTTCTTAGGCCTCATCTTAGGTCTATAGTAGTAGTAGTAGTAGTAGTAGTAGAGTCCTGCAGTGATCTGTTGGCTATTTTGACATTCTGTATAATAATATTTACCAATAACAGAATCGCTTGTACACAGTCATGGTTGTTGCGAGTTCGAACCCCGTCACCGTACCTAGCTTTTATTATTAATATCTTTTATTTTATTTATTTATACAATTGTTTGAATATAATTCATAATCAATTCCTAATCATTTCGGTTGCTGAATATCAAACAGTTCTTATTCTATTGAGATGATGCATTCTGTGGAATCTCGCATGTGCGTTTTCGCGTTTGCTTATATCCCATTTAAGGGTGTATAAATGTTAAAATCTGTTTTCCATGATTAAAGTGTACATGTGAAAATAGTATACAATAAAAATGACGAAAAAGAAATAAAAGCATTGATGGGATTGGAACCTGGGCATAATGGAAAAAGAATGGATTTACTGCTGGTGGCGACTCTACCTACTGAGCTACCCATACTGACAACAAATACTTTTCAAAATCACACCTGTCTTCTGAACATGCCACCCAAATGTTTTTATTTTTATGGTTACAAACAAGCAGATGTAAACATAGTCATTAGATCATCCTGGCAGAACTATTTTTATAGTATTACGTGCAAATGCAATTGCAGATTTTAGTTGAAATGTTTAAACACTGAATTTGCTTTAAGTGCATACAAACTTAGAATCATGTATGTTAAGTTTCCATAAGGGAACTCAACAAAGATAATGGTCTAAATTTGAACAAACAAGAACATTTTTTCAGCAAAATCGAACTGAGCCAGTACTGAGAGTCTGGTACTTATCGCATTACAAGCGGCGAAACCGCAGACTATTCTGCGCAATCATATTCTCACCAGAACCTTCACTGCTAACACACTCACAGAAGGGACGTAGTTGTAGGCTCATGCCAAAGTTTATTCGATAGATATGCATACCAGTTTAACCCTTTCCTTCATGAATATTCATGCTAAGCTCTACCCACTATGAATAATTGAATAAATAAACTTTAGCGTTTGTACATAGAACAAATGAATTATTACTTGTCCCTGAGGCCCACTAGTATATTGCTTAAAAGGCGTCTCTTTGAGATAAAATGGGTTAAAGAATGACTACGCATATGCGATAGGTATGACAAACTCAGGAACTGGCTTATACTATTGCGGTGCTCTTTTGATCATGACAGGAAAAGCTGTTTTCCAAAGATTGACTTGTTAAATGATGAAAACAAAGTCATATACCTTCTTTAAAAATTGCAGCTGTTTGACATTATACAATTGATGCATTCTTTTGAGGTTAACATCAGGATTTGTCAACCTGAGAATAATGATGTTCACCGAGGCAAAGCTGAGGTGAACATTACTTTAGAGGGTTGACTAATCCTGATGTTGACCGAAAAAGAATGCACCAGATGTTTTGTTATATGACACTCCATACCTCTTTTTCCTAGCTATATATAAAGTCGTTTGATATTTAATAAATACTCAAGTGCACTGAAAACAAGATTATTTCAACAATTTCTTTTCAAATTTCTAAAAAAACTCTTATGAGATGTGCAAAATAATTGCACTTTGTAAATTACTGTTTTTATAAAAGAACGAATTCTTAATACAAAACATTAATTTGGCTTGTGATATACATGTTTTCTTTATCTCTTGAGTCAGTTTATCCAATATCTATTTTTATCTGTCAGGCAGCAGTGACAAAACTTAATGTGTACCTGTCCTGGTCTAAATTAAATTCAACCGACATGTATTTTAGCTGACTGTCAGCACTGACACATCCTCATGTCTGTCCTGGGTTAAATTTAGCTCATCACTTGTTGACATCAAGTTTCAGCCAATCAGAGGAGGTCTTTTATAGGAGTCATAAAACAATTAAAGATGTAGCACCATTTGTTTTCATTCAGCATTTAAAATGCATCCAACGTCAGGATATCATTCTTTCTCTTCATTTTGGTATTTATGCTATCATTTTTGTGTATGTATGTTGAACTTGTTCACGAGTATATTTTGTGAATGGCTCATTTAAGATGAGATGAAACAATAACTGTTTTATACATGTATTATATTGTTGCTAAATGCAAACATGGTATGTACTATAGTTAGATGCGGCTTGATAAGAGTTCGTCATACGATGGTTCTACTGAATGCCTACTATTTTAGTGATGGGGGGGGGGAGAAAAGGTAAACTATAATAATAATTTTTTATGTATGATTTCAGGTGCCGCTGTATCCATTTTGATACTAACCTATATCCGCTGTCTCCTGCACGGACTTGAGATGAGCTATGCCCTGTATTTCTGCTTCGCATCAATGCAGTCGCCGCTGCCGTGGGTTTCTCTAAATAATGACAATGATACTTCAAGGTAAGTTCAAAAAGTCATGGTTGCTGTGACAAAGAAATAGTTAAATGTCCGCCCGGCCCTTATCCGTTCGTTCTTTTGTTCGTTCTTTCGTCCGACCTTATCATTATTGTCAAATCTAAAGTGAAACCGCGGCATGAGATTTCCAACAAAGTGGCATTTTGACATGAATAGACTCAGACAAGCCTATGCAACCTCCTTTTAAGCTTTGAAATTCCAAATGATGTTCGGCAAGTAGCATAATATTAATACAATATTCAAGCGACAAGCAAATGCTCTAATCAGACTGCGCGTATGCGCAGGCTGGTCTGAGCCTTTGGTGGTCGCACATACCACATTGGTGGAAATCTCTTGTCGTGGCTCATATATTAACAGTTTTAAGCACATTTTAATGTAATAATGGCATACAAAGATGGTCATTTTAGATCTATATCTCGTATTGTGGTAACAAAGTTAACATCAGTCGTTGCCTAAAGTGATGTCGTATTACTATATTATTGGAAATGTTTCATTTTCGAGTCGTTTTATTTCTTATGAAAATGGGAAATAACATTGGCATAGTTAGAGAAAAGTATTAATATGTTTTAACACCACAAAAAAACAATATATACAGACATACTAAAGTATAGTATTAGTCATAAGAATCAGGTGATGCTCGTCAAAGCCAGCTCAGCTGAAATACTACATGTAGCTACATGTACATTATTGAAACCTTGCATGGAGCAAGTTTAACTTAACTGGCCAAAATAAGTTAAGCCCCAGCTGATTTTTTCCATAGACTTAATGCAAAAACTTTCATGATTGTTTTAATATAACATCTTACTGATCTGATTTTTGCATACAATTTTCAGAGCAGCAATGTTTCTTCTCATCATGTGCTAGGTTTCATTAATATTGAAAGATTTTCCCCATCGCTTCACACTTTTCAGTAAATGTCCCGTTTCGTCCCTAAATAAAATTGGCAAAAATATAGGTAACTTGGAAAATTAAGCACATATCAAAAGACAATCTATATTTTCAATTGAATCTTAGTTGTTCGTAAGCAACAAACTCCGGTTTTCTCGCGACTGTTCAAATCGTCCACAAATATTGTATGTTGGTAAAGTCTTTAAATATCTGGAAGATAGTCGTTGGACTTTTAGTAGAGCAGACGACTGGCCAAAAGTCCTCTCCTTAAGGACTTTACTGGTCAGATCGGTGCAACATCTAGTGACATATACCAAAATGTTTGTTTGTATGTTCAGCTTCAGAATCCGGTTGATGACATCGTCGCTGATGAGTACTAACAGAGTTACGGCCCTTGAACCGTACATACCCATTATAACAGGTTATTAGAATTTTGCATACAGTTGGCAGATAGCATTGCATTTATTTCTAATAAGCATACATAATTGAAATATTTTTATGATTTATATGGTATTGGATTAGAAAACAACATTGAAATATAGTTTCAACATGTACGATACCTAAAGGTGTGTTTGTCCGTGTGTCTTTTTGTAAATAGTGTCAATGTAAAAGGGCAATGCTAATATTTCATAAACACAATTTTTAACCATAACTTAGTTCAAATGCAAGTTATATCTTTTTATTTTCATCAAGGTAAGCAACAGCATACACTTGTTTTAGGTCAAGCTTCAAATCAAGTTGTGACCTTTCTCAAGGTCAAAGGTCAAGGTCAAATAGGCATACCCCCCAAATCACAAAAAATGCGTATTTTATGTATCTGTTTATTAGTAAAAGTATAGTTTGTGCCTGTTTGAAGCTTAACTTATAAGTACTAGTCTTACATACTTAAATTCAACATATTCTTTGCCACCAAAGAGGAATAAATACCCCAATCAAGCGAGGCGTGAGCTATTCCGTAACGGCCTTAGTTTGAATCACGTCAAGATGATAACCGCTTTATTCTACCACATACGACTGGCCAGAATTCCTCTCCTTATGAACTTTGCTGGTAAGATTGTGCTAACATCAAGCGTCATATATACCAAAATATTTGTCTGTATGTACGACTTCAGAATCCAGTTAATGACATCGTCGAAGATGAGTACTTACACAGTTAAGGCCCTTGAACCGTACACACACGTTATATAGGATTATGCATATGCTGTATACAGTTGGTCTAGAGCATTGCATTTATTCATAAGGACACGTTAATACAATATTGTTATGACTTGTATGGTATTGGTTGGAAAACAACATTTAAAATAAATTATCAATACCAATGATACATGTACCAAAAGCTGTGTTTGTCCGTGTGTCTGTTTGCAAATAGTTTCAATGCAAAAGGAAAATGCGAACTTTTCATAAAAAATCTTTATCTATATTGAAATAGTTCAATTGCCATATTTCGTCAATTTTGTTTCATCAAAATAAGTGATAGTCTACACTCTTTGTATGTGAGAGTTAAAATTTGTGTTATGACCTATTTAAATTTCAAGGGTCAAGGTCAAATAGACATATTTAAAATCTCAATATTTAGTATATTTTATCAGCCCACCTGAGTCATAAGCTCAAAGTGAGCTATTGTTATCGTTGGATGTCTGTTGTCCGTCGTGCGTCATCAACAATTGCTTCAAACGATATCTCACCCTAAAATAATGGCTTGAATTTAATCAAATTTGGCGGACAGGAATAGTCCTTATATGGCCCTCTCAAATAATTGATGAAATAGTATATCTTGATCACATGGGTAAAAATAGATAAAATCTTCTCGTCTGAAACCACAAGGCTGATAGCCTTGATATTTTGTGTAGGATTATTTAGTAGATATTTTTCTTTTTTTGTTCAAATTATGCCCATAGGGCCACAAATTGTCCCGCCTCTGGGTTCACATGTTTTATTACATAGGCTGTGGGTTGGTCTGCAGAGTGTGATTGTGGTATTTCCTGACCATACTCACTTGCTTTTTTTTAAAATGGGAAACATGAAAAAATATTGTCTGAAACCATTTGAGCCTTGATATTAAATATGTAGCATCATCTAGTAGACCTCTACTAATTTTGTTAAAATTATGGTCCTAGGGCCAATTGTGGCCCGCTCCAGATTCACATGTTTTCCATAGGTTTATATAAGGTACACATAGCAAATCTTCTTGTCTGGAACCACTTGGCATACAGCCTTGATAATTGGTATTTGTATCATCTAGTAGACCCCTCCACCAGGTTTGTTAAAATTATGCCCATTTTGCCAAAATGGACCCATCCTGGGAGCCACGTGTTTTACATAGGCTTTAATAGGGAAAGCATAAAACAATATTCACAGAGTTATAGCGTCACCTAGTGCTACTTTACCAAGTTTGTTCAAATTATGGCCCTTGGTTTTATATAGTTTTTTACAGCAAATATAAAAAAATTGTCTGAAACCACATGGCCCAACGCCATTATATTTAGTATGTAGTATCACAAAGTAGACCTCCACTGAGTCTGTTCAAATAGTGGCCATGCAGACAAAAACAAACCATGAAGGCTATAAAGGTTTATTTAAATAAAGCACAAATTAACCCTTCTTGTTTGACCCACAAGGCCTGAAGCTGCCAAGTTTATTCAAAAATGGCCCCACCCAGGGGGATCACATGTTTTACATTGGCTTGTATAGTTAAAACATAAAAAAATCTTCACTGGAACCACTTAAGTTCTAGAACAATGTAGTATTGTCCAGTGGTTCTCTTTTATTATGCTTTATTGTTGTCACCTTTTTGGAATACAAACGCGAATAGCATCAAAGTACTGTGAGGTTTCCATTATATAAACGTTGCCATTAGAGAAACATCATACATACTGTATATGCTAAATTTTCTGAGAACTGGACAGGTTCAACATAATTTTGATTGTACTGTCACCACTACCAATGACTTAAGATTCAACACATACAATGTTTTGTCTACATCTTGGTGTGTTATAATCTAGATCTGATAGAAATAGTGTCAACCATTTGCAGGCCCTGTTTATTTGGTGTATTTTAGAAACATGTTCTTGGAAAAATATGATTAATTTATAACTTCAATTGCAATAAGGTAATTGAAAGTGGTATGAAATTGAAGTACATTTATTTCTGAGTAAGAAAGACTAAAAACAGCTCATTGTAAATTTATAGAGCGGACTTTTGACGAGAAAATGTGAGTAAGTAAGGTTATCATTTGAGGTTAATGAAATAATCTGTAGGTTACAGTATGTCTTGCAGGATCGTCCTGAAAAGGATGTTTAGCAAATTAATTTGGTTTATCTAAAGTGTTAGGGTACCTAAAACTAACAAGATACAAAAAAGCATTAGTTTTCCAAAGCATAGACGAAAATCTAAGCAAAGCAGGAAAATGATACATAATATCTGTATATAGAAAACTTAAAAGCTACATACTGTTTAGATTTAGAATAGTCATCATTTCTGATGAAATATGAAGCCATTAAGATTGTCAGTGTATTCGTACCTCACCCACTTTGTCAATGATCGTTTACTCTGATTTGATGAAAGAATAAAATGCAGATACACATTTATGTTGGGTGATACAGGAAGACAAATGCAAACATCATCAAATTATATAAAATGAAGGAAATTTCAATATTTCACCAATATTTTGGGACCATTGATTCATTTATTTATAAGGCCTATTATATTGATTTTTAATCTTAAAACGACGCAAAATCAAGGGCAATAATGCATGTTCCATGCAGTATTTTATATCGCTAAAGCAATACAAAAGATGCTGTAAAGATGTGTAAAACCAAATGTCTCGTATATTTTATTGCAATCAGATCCTCAATAAGCAAGTTATTGGAGGAAAATTCGATTATAGATCCATTTTCTATGTGTGAGTCTTGCCATTAAGGGACAACAACTCGTGGTTCAAAAAAAAATAGAAATATGTAGCAGAAACAAAGGGTACATGCATTAAGGGGCTTTTTTGGCCCCCTCTAGAGCAAAAAAAACCTGAAAGTTCCTGGGTCAGGTGTGGGGCTTTTTTGGCCCCTCTAGAGCAAAAAAAACCTGAACGTTCCTGGGTCAGGTGTGGTACTTGATTGTATCGATTCCTGATATTTGCACCCTTACTTACTTTCACCAATTTCATCCTAGTATTTTGTTAGAAGAATAGCCCATGTGTAAAATTCTTGCCTTTATTTTCCTTTTACCGGTTGCTATGGTAACCAAAATGGCTAAAAATAGGCTTAAAATAGAGAAATTGCTAATTTAGGCCAAATTGGAGGATTTTGGAGACCGATTTTTTAAGAATAAGATATCAGCACAAGCAAATACCAAAAAAACCTTTTAATATATTATGTGCCGTGATAATTCTCATCATCTGTTAAATTTTTTGTTGGTATTTGCTTGTGCTCTATATTAATTCCTCTGTTACCTGTCTCAAATTTGCTCCAAAATGGCCATTTTCCTATTTTCAGCCTATTTTGGTGGCCATTTTTGTTACCATGGCAACCGTAAAAGTTGAATCAATACGAGAACTTTACACTTTGGTTATTGTTCTAATAAAGTGATAAGAAGAAACTTGTGAAGAGCAAATTTTATTTTTTGACCTCATAGGGGAGCCAAAATAGCCTCTTAATGCACGTACCCCTTTTAATCTGCAGTTTGGCATAGTATTGGTTCAGGATAGATTTAATCCTATTTAGAAAATAAGTTTTCAAATTTAACTTATTGAGCTATTATTATTTATTTCATTTTTCCATGCAAATGGTAAAAATAATCAAGGGCAGTAACTCTTCCTAGAATATCTAGATAGTTTAATGCATTATAATTGTGTTTTGCGTACTAAGTATATTAACCCCAGTAAGTTTCAGGTATAAATGGTAACATATATTCAAGTTATAAGGTAAATTGTGTTTAGCCTTGCAAGAGTTATGGTTATTGGTGCCACTAGTGACCTAAAATGGTTTTCTTGGGTGTGCTTGACAATCTTAAGAAAGATCGTGTAAATGCACTTGCAATACAGTTACACTGTCAGAAATTATTCTCTTCGTATTTAGGCTATAAAAAATTTGGGTGATTTAGTATTATAAGACTTTTATCAATGTTAGCGTTTTCACATCATCTTATAGGTGGGTGGGGTATTTACATGCTAGTAATTGCCCCAGAGCATTCTATTTGTAGAAATTAGAATCTAGAAACCCTGTTGACATAACTGAGGCACTGATCTTTAAATTATTATTCATTTTTAAAGAAATAAATCTAGCGGGCAGTTTCTTTAGTTGAAAGTTTCTAATATATGTTTATTCAAAGCAGCTGGATTTTGAAATAGGATATAACTATAATATACGAAGAAAATAGTTCCAAACCCTTTTTCTCTGACTAAAACTAAATTTATTTACTTCTTCAAGTGCTGTCATGAAAAGTGATGGCTATATTTATTTCCTGAATGCATGATTTTGATTATATTCCAAAACTGACACCCATAATCTCTCATAATATGATAAAAAATGGGTGGGGTATATCAAAGGGACTTAACTCGGTCAGTACTCAAAATCAGCGGTGTCATCAACTGCTTCTATTTACTAGAGACTCTACATTTTTGTTTGGTACATGAACATGTAAATGACACTAGATGTTAGCAAAATTTAACCAAGTTCACCCTCAAACAGCCCTGAGATCTGCAGTAGTAATAGGTGGGTGGGGTATTTACATGCTTAGTATTGTCCCCAAAGCATATTCGTATACAGAAATTGGAATCTAGAAACCCTGATAACATAGATAAATAAGTGTTCTTTAAATTCTTAGTTATTTCTAAGGACATAACACTAATGGGCAGATTCTTAAATTGAAAGTTTCAAATATATTTTTATTCAGAGGAGTTTTGACACCAAATTTACTTTTAAAGACGAACAAAAAAGTTTGAAAGCCCATTTCTCTGACTAAAACTTAACTTTTCTACTTTTTCAAGTACCGTTATGAGCAATGACAGGCATTTTTTCTTACTGGATGTTTCATCTCAATTATTTAACAAACTAATGATCATAACCTCTTATAATATGATCAAAATGGGTGGGGTAATTAAAGGGGAGATAACTCGAATAGTACTCAGAATCAGCGGTGTCATCAACTATTTCTATTTACTAGAGACTCTACATTTTTGCTTGGTATATGTACATGTATATGACACCAGATGTTAGCAAAATATGACCAAGGTCACCCTCAAACAGCCATGAGATTTGCAGTAGTAATAGGTGGGTGGGGTATTTACATGCTTATTATTGCTCCCAGAGCATTCCGTATACAGAAATTGGAATCTAGAAACCCTGATAAGATAGATAAATAAGTGTTCTTTAAATTTTTAGTCATTTCTAAGGACATACCACTAATGGGCAGATTCTTAAATTAAAAGTTTCAAATATATTTTTATTCAGAGGAGTTTTAACACATAATTTAACTTTTAAAGACCAACAAAACAGTTCAAAAGCCCATTTCTCTGATAAAAACTTAACTTTTCTACCTTTTCAAGTACCGTTTTGAGTAATGATGGGTATATTTTTCTTCCTGGACGCTTCAACTCAATTATTTAACAAGCTAATGATCATAACCTCATATAATATGATCAAAATGGGTGGGATAATTCAAGGGGAGATAACTCGGTTAGTACTCAGAATCAGAGGTGTCATCAACCACTTTTAAAAACTAGAGACCCCACATTTTCATTTGGTATATAACACTAGATGTTGCAAAGATCTGACCAGTAGACCCTTCTGACAGCCTTGAGATCTGCATTTAAGGCGAGGCGAGTTAGATTTAGTTTTAATAATGTTTTTATTTCAGTGTTCTGAAGTTTCACCATCGGCCTGCTGACAAATACTTCCAGTAAGTTTTTTATGTTTGTTGCTACAAGTCACTCACTAACAACAACAATTTATATTTAACTTGTAAAATGCACAGAACATGTTATTAAAGAAGTCTTTAAACGTACAGTGAGGCAATATGACTATATTGTGTTATTTTTGTCTTGTACCATCATTTTCTTTAAAGACCTATATTCCTGTCCAATATAGATCATTAACGGATTAACTGATAAGGAACAGCTTCAGTATCTCACCGGAATAAAGGGGCTTAAAAGGGGACTTACTTGTATATAACACAACTCTTTCACTGGGATAAATATCAATATTTTATCAGAAAATACCTTGACCCTTCATGGGTCCATTTCATTGTGCTCTGAAAGGAAGTCATAATCACCTCATAAAGGTTAGCCTTTGATCTGTCTGGAATAGCCCTCAGGCAGTGGACCACATTTATTGTCTAAGGATTTAGGTATTTAATACTTTGTATGTGCAAGCAGCGAAGGTTCTGAGTCAGTCTTACCTGAATCTTCATTGAGCGCTTGTATGATAAATACCAAAATTGACTGTAATAGCTCATATAAAGTTTTTCCTCCAACAAGATGCACATTGTAACCAGAAAGGATTTATTTGAGCTGTTAAGAGGTAGATATGGTATAGTAAATAGTGTAAACCCTGACCAATGATCTGGTCTGTGTTTATGAGCGGTCTGGCCCAGAGCTCATAAAACTTTTTTCTTGCTCAACTCAGCTGAGCAGGGAATTTTTCCAGCTCATAAATGTAAAAATGCCAACAATTGTTGGCATTTTAACATTTATTAGAATGATAAATGCAACATCTGAAACTTAAATCAAGAAACATCTTCTTTTTTTTGTTGGTAGTTTAGTTTTCATGAGCAGTTGAAATTTCGAGCTCAGCTGAGTTGAGTATGAAAAAAGTTTTATAACCTTGGAGCCTGGTCTATTTGCCCGAGGCTATCTATCTGGGCCTTTAGGCGTTCTCATTATGGATACGGGTATTTTGACACACAGTGAAGACCCAGATAAACTGACCTATAAGGCGGCATTTCATCTCAGTCATCACTGTTTGCATAGGTAATAACAATCGTCATGGTCTGAAGTACAATACTATATCAAAATTTTGACCGGCAACCCCTTAAAACACAAAAACGGACTTATTCATACTTGTTGTATCAATATGTATGGGATAATCAACAGAATGAAAAGGGCTATTTTCATAAACTGATATGGTGTATGTCATTCACTGTATGAAGAGTACAATGTACATACAATTTTTTTATTGCAGCGAGGATTTTCTTCAGAAGTCTGACCACATAGGTGAAGGCGGCTATGTTTTATGGTACATTGCTCTCTGTCTGTTAGCAACATGGGTGGCGATATATTTCCTGATCTTCAAGGGAACATCACTTCTTGGGAAGGTAAGAATCTGTGAAATGGCAAAGTTTCAAAAAGATTGGTAAAACTGAGTTGCGCTCCTCAGGTAATGGTAAATTTTGATGGCGGGAAGGACAATCAACCAGACAGACGGAACGCCTATATCAAACATACTAAATCAGTAGCAACACTTACTATTATACCTATGTCTAGAAACTGATTATCGCATCAAAAGACTCGTTTTAAGGTTCATAAACAAGTAAAATCGTCAAAATGATATTTATAGGGTCACATGGTAGAATGGACATACACTAATGTAAATATACTAGAGGACTTTGCAAACCCATCACCCAGACTAAATCCTTTTTTCTCAATCAATAAGGATGACAGAGAGATAAATTCCATTGTATAGCAAAGTATGACAATCTTTAAGTGTGCCCCAGGAAATTCATTGTTGTAAAGTTAATTAAAGGTATTGAAATAACTGCTTTTATAAAGCATGGGTAGACGGTTTCGAAGGACACCAATTCAGCAGCAAGTTAACCCGCCTACGTTTGTTTCCTGACTCAACGGATATGTGTCCTATGCTTCTTTGATGGTTAAAGATTCATTATTGAACGAATCAAAATGCATTGACGTAGGTTATGCTCAAACTATTACCGATTTACAGATGCTGACATACCCCACCCACTTTGATTACTATAGTCTAGTGATAAAATTCAACATCTTGAGACTTTCAAGATTTTTATTTATTTTCGCTCGGTTTTGCTAGCAGGAGCAAATGCAATTTATAAAAGACAGATTCTGATTAAAGTTCGCCATGCATCACGCTTATTTTGTATTGTGACAGTGCCATTAAAGTCAGTTTTGTTGACGTTCTCAAACACGTGACAAAATATTTCCCACATGCTTTTCATTAAAACGTAATAACCATATGATTGCAAATGTAAGTAGTCAATGTCAAAATTGTGAGTATTCATAAAGGTTACTTATGGAGAGTTTTCTGAAAATGAGCTGTAAACTGGTGCTTTAATTGAACGGTTATTTCAAAATAATGTCCTTATCAATTTATTTTGATTAGAAAAAGTTGATAAACTGCATTACTGGTATTGGTATCATACATGCTACAAAGTAAATAAAATAACACAAAAAAACACCAGCTGGACTTTGCAGAATAGCACTGAATGCTGGATGTTACCATGTGACGTCACCAGCAATGTCACGGTATGACACAGTCAAATTAACGACTGGTTTATACCAATTTTGAGTTGCACATTAAAAGCTGCACGTAGCTTTAGCTTACATGTGGAAAATTTTATACCACCTACATACAATAGTTTAGCTCTTTCACGTCACTAGATACTTCGTGGTAAATTCGGTAAGGGTGGTATGATTACAGATATCAGTATGATATGTCTATGGTTTCTTCTCTTCCAGATATCATATATTCTCACGCCCTTTACCCTGTCAGCGCTGATGCTAGTGCTGATATACGGTTACACGGCGGTACCAGATGCTTCAAATTCTATTAGCCGTCTGTTGAGCAGCACCAGTCTATCCAAGAAAGAGGGCGAAGATTCGGGAAAATCTGGTGATGTCCTTGACCATATGCTGCAAAACAAGTTAACATCCCCTAAGGTAAGTGGCTTATTTTCTGTAATGTGCAGACAATCACATCCCCTTTTATTCCTTTAAACATTCAAACCAGCTGACGTGGTTGCATTTGCAAACAGTGATATACATTAAATTGAAATATTACAGGTTTTATCACCTTTGGTTGACCCTTTGTAAAGATTGAAACAAGTGGTTGCTTTAATGAACATACTGAAGTGTAGTTAATGTAGACTTCTGAACGCACATGGTGTTTTACTAAACTATGGCAATCAGGGGAAATAGTTTTGAAAGCATTGACCTCAATTAGAAAGTCAATGAATTGTAAGAAAGTGTAAAACGGCTAGAAAATATCAAACTTCAGGCCTGATCTGGCAAAACTGCTTGACACTCTTATGATATATTCATGGAAGGATTTTTTGTCAACATTCATTCTGATAAAATCTGCAGACGACAAACAAGCATGCAAAACTACATAGCATACAACTAATTTAACCCTATGGAGACCAGAAACACCTAAAGGGGTACTTTGGCAAACAGTGTAGACCCAGATGACGTGACGCAATGTGCCACGTCTCATCAGGGAGCATTCTGCAATGCTTTTGACCTAAGCAATAATTAGTCATAAAAAACAATTTTTGTCATTTTGAGAGTGGCCGTTTTACACAGGTTTTCTGTATATTTAATTGGTACCAGATTCTTATAATTGTTGCTCTCATTTTTCCAGGCATGGATTGATGCTTTGAACCTACATGTCTACAGTCTAGGATTGTGGTCTGGTCTACTGCCAACATTAGGGACGATGATCTATAACAGGAAATACGTCGTCAATGCGTAAGTACGACTGGTCTCTCTTCGTGGATAAGTTCTCCTTCTGTCCCCTGTTTTACGTCGTTTTATGGCAGACAGAAGGGGGGATTATGCATAAATTGATGAATTAGCTCCGTCATCTGGCTTATGAAAAAACACATTCATATTTCCTATTTCCGTACATATATTTGTCACATTATAAGTTATAGCTAGGGATTGAGATAAAAGGGATATTTCTCCTTGGATTTTAAAAAAATACATGTAATATTGAGACCAAAAACAAAATTGTGGACATTTTTTTTCATAACAGAATAAATGCTGGTTTTATAGAACCACCCTAGTGAAATTACTATTTTAATGCTAAAAATATTTGTTTTGCTTGGAGCTTATCTAGATCTAATAGATTCCATAGACCAGAGGATTTACCTTATAACACCGCCTCCGCCCAAATACAGGCCGTATTGTGTTTTTACTGTTTTTGAACTTGTTTTCCTTTCAGTAAAGTTATGGATGCAATGAAGGATAGATATCTTTTGTTTCAAAAACCATTGTCTTGGCGTCTCCTGTAATTCACTATAAACTATGTAACTTTAATTATTTCAGTTCGTGGATCCTACTTCTGCTGGTGTATAGTATTCTACCACAAGTGGCTCTATTCGCTTTAGCTCCCTACATAGACCCTCATGATAGTGGAGGCTTTATAGCAGTAACCAAAGGCATCAAACCTGGTAAGTACTTTACAGCTCATGCCTCGTTTCAAACGTTATAATTACATTTGCTAAAGCAAGTCTCTTTTTAATTTTGGGATTTATACGACCGTTCAAGACCTCATGACAACGGAAATATATGACATATAACTCACCGCTCACCTGGCTCACTTGCACACGAAATACATTTCAAACAGCAAAATCATTCACTCATAGTGACAAAGTAACCAAAATCAGCTCTTGTCTTTTGTGAAATTGAAGGATAAAAGTTAGGGCATGTCAATTCATTAACGCTTGACCAGTAGTTGTTTAATAATGCTCTAGCTCTAGCAAAGTACATTGACATTTGAGCCGCGACATGAGATTTCCAACAACGTGGCATTTTGACAAGTGTAGACTTAGACAAGCCTGTGTAGCCTCCTGCTAAGCTTAGAAACTCCAATTGATGTTTTGACATTAGCTGCACAGGCTGATCTGAGGCTTTACAGGTCGCACATACCACATTGTTGGAAATCTCATGTTACGCCTCATTTCTTCACATTAAGAATGTGTATCAGTACTTGCACACCTTAATACCACACGTTTCTGATTGTGTACACTTTTAATGGAGTAAGGATTTATTTGCAGGTTTGCCATTCCTCTTCATCGCCATACCGAGTGCATTTGAAAGACATGGTTTATCTCCTTGCGTCTCATTCACCCTCTTTCTCCTTATCTTCTTGTTTGGTCTTCAACATGAGGTAAGTTATCTCCTTAACCAATTGTATATTAGAAACTCCTAAACGGGTACTTTGGCAAACAGTGAAGACCCAGATGAAATGCTGCTTAAGGCAGCATTTCATCAGGATCTGCACTGTTTGCTAAGGCAAATTAGATCTTCAGAGAAAGAAATACAATCCTTTTTTGAAATTAATTGTTCATTAATTACCCCTTTTTTTATTGGAGTATGAAGGGATGGAAACGTTGATGAGAAGTTTGTATATTTTATGTATGGAATTGAAGAAAATGTTGTCAAAAGTACTGATGATGCCAGACAGGTAACATGACCTAGAGATGCAACCTCCAACCTATGGCACATTAGAATAACATATCACAAGGAAAAACCACCAAACTATGTGGCTTCGATCAGAATATGCAATAATGGATATAGACAATAAACTAACCGAAGCTATTGGCTGGCGAGAAGGTACAGATGGACTAGCAGTTAGTTGGAAGCGTTTGCTAGAAATCCCAAATGCGTGTATGCAGCCATTTGTCTGTGGTTTCAAGACAAAATGGGTGTCACTGAGATACATGTGAGAAAGCATCTCTGAAATGCAAGCTAGCTTGTGGATGTGATGCCATTGACAGCACAAATCCTACAGATGCTACTTTAAATAGATCTATTATAGCAATAATTATTGTGAAAATAATACTCTGAGTGCATTGAAAAACAGTGAATAAGCACGCATTAGCTTATCCAAAAGAGCTGATCTATTTCAAATGTTAAATACAGGAAATCATCAAATCACAGCTGTAGAAAAATTGAACGAAACAGCATTTTATGTAGTGCTTACCTTGATCGTAATTGAGCCCGTCAAAAGAAAATTTGTTTTCGGGGTTTCTGACCAGGTTTGACTCAAACTGGCCTGTTAGGCTGCAGAGCTTAGCTAGAGTCTGGAAGATAAATACCTTATTGGTGAACAACAAAAGAGCTAGTCAGACCATGCTCACATGAACAATGATTTTCGCTTTAGGTTTTTTTTATGCTTAAAACAGATTTTCGCTTAAGTTGGCCTAATAAGAATCTCAAGAGGAATTGACTACTAGTTTACAATTGAATATCTATATTTTCTTAGTTGCTGCATGCATACGTTATGCTTATGCTTACTTATGTTGTTGTGTAATGGATATGTTGGTTACGCTTTTTTCAATGTACTTTTACGCAAAATTTGCTCTTAAGTGACCTTTTGTCTTAACCTGAACTGTTGTGATACACTCAATATCACTATGCATTGCTTTCAAACCATTCAGGTCTAGTTTTATGATGATTTTGTATTTTTAAAATGATTTGATAATGACAAAAATGCAGCATTAACATCACATACATTTATTTTGAGAAATTTACATTTAAATGATCTGTAACCTTTCATGGACATGTGCTCCATCCTTATCTATGATATGTGTTAATGTAACATATATCTTAAGTACAGCCTGGATAGTGTCCGTGAATTTAATGGATATGCTATGGCCAGGAGTGTTTGTTAAATATATTTTTATTTTGCACCCACTTGACCTTTGATCTAATTCTGAGACCCAGGGACATCTCCAGACTTGGCATCCACCTTTTTCGGTTTAACTACACATATAGGAACATTATAAGTATGGGTGCCAGCTTCTACCCAATATTGCAATCAAAAGTAAAAATAAAAGTAAAGAAAAAGGCAAAGATCAGGACCACCATACCTGACCCAAGACACTATAGGGGAAAGTGACAAAACACAAAGAAACATCACACTCAAGAGAACCAAGAGGTCAGCTCTTTCTCAGCAGGTGATCACAGGCTGCAAGGAATAGACAAGACAGTAAAATAAAGACAAGCAGGAAACATGATAACAAAAAAGATCCACAAAAGAAGCACAGCCTTGGAAGAGTCAGTAAAAGAATTCACTGGAGGGCTAAAACATGTTGAACGGTACAAACCTCACCCTTAATTCAGATGTGGATCAAAACACATAGATGTTTGGTTTGCATGAAAGATCTTGAACTTATTGATCTTCTAGTACATACAAGTCAAGATATAAAAAGGAGATAAAACAAAGATAAGGACTCAACAGTACATACGACTGAATACCGGAACAAAATAATTCCAACAGTTAAACGCCAGAGGGCTGACCAAAGACACAGCATCAGGTCATTAATGCCAACTAAGTTCTTTAATTTATACACTAAGTCGCCATAAAACTCTGGCTCTTAAAGTCCCTGGCGTAAGAGAGATTTAAATCCCATGGAATTTAGATATCAAATAGTATCGGCAAAAAAATAGAAAAAGTTATGCGAAGTTTAAGATACCAATAGCTCTGTTTAAGAAGTTTCTCAGTTAAAATTTAATGCGAGTGTTTAAGTCAGCAACATAGCTAGATGCACTAGCAAATCGGATAGGTTGAGAAATATAATGTCCACTATCTAAATATGGAAAATTGACAATTTTTGAAAATCAAAATCGTCACGTTTATCGTACTTTTTGGTAGGTAAAACATTATTTGAAATGGACAATTGCAAATCCAGAAACGAGGTTTCAGTATCAGAGGTATTGGTTTTATTTAAGTTCAAGCTCTAAATGGTATATTTGACTTACCAAATTGTCAAAATATATGTTGTTTATGTTAAAATATCATCCAAATATCTGGATGTAGTGTTAAAATTGTCAAGGATATCAGTCTGCTTATCATCAGAAAGAGACATCATATAAAGTCCCTCTCATAACAAAACGAGAAAAAATCCACAACCAGTGAAGCACTATTAGTGCCCATTGGAATCCCTACAAATTGTCTATACAAGTTAGTGCCAAAATTATATAAAATATTGTCAAACAAAAATGTCAGTGAATAAAATTTTGACAAGACCATCCATGATTTTTTTCGGCTGTTCTGTTATTTCGTTACATGCAAGGTAAGGAGAGCCTTCTCTTAAGATGGTTCTTTCAATAAGATTAATAAGTTTATCTTTGATTAAGTTATGGGGTTGTGTAAAGAGTGGAAAATCATATGTAGACAAACTGGTCGCGTTGAAGTCCCTGGCTTTAAGTTTATCTAATATTTCACCAGAACTTTTTATGAGGCGATTTTGTTTAAATGGACAGGCTAGTTGGAAACTTAATTTGCTGTATGTTAACGGTAAATACAAGGGTCTGTATGTGCCATCACACAGTCTGGTCAATGGTTTTGTGATTATATGTATGAAAAGTGTAATAGATATATACAAATTATATCAAAATATTTGATATTCTATCTAGTATATTTAGTTGGCCAGTTTGATTTATCTGATAACAAAACGAGAGAAAAAATACGTGGCTCTCTACGTTCGTATCTTTTGATATGAGTTCATCAAGAACACCTGGGTGCACAGGAATGGCCAGGAAGGGCCAGACATTTCCTTCTTCCTACGCATTTCCTGTTGATATCAGAATGTATTGTTTAGCGGACTCATTATGATGAATTATATTCAGAATAAATGGGCCTCGTCGCGAGAAAACCTGTCTTCGGGGGTTTCCGACAAATCGTGACTCAAACCAGTTTCGTCAGCTACAGAGATTAGCTAGAATAGTGAAATTTCGATTGAAGCAAGTTTAGATATGATGCTTTCCAGAAAGCGAATAACAAAGGCGCTGAACAGTCTGCGCGGATGCGCAGGCTGGTTTTCGACTTTGTTGTTCGCAAATCCCCAAAGGCTGTTTTTCTCGCGACGATTCCCAAATAAAATCATCATAATCAAACCATCAAGATGTACAACAAAGTGAAGTCTCAGGCACACCTGGCTATGAGCAGTCATATCCACGTCTTCCCTATGCACTTAATTGGTATCGAAGGCCTCGTGATTACTGTATGCAGACAATAAAGACTCTGCACAGTTTGGACTGCCCATGCTCATCCCAGGTCTGGCTGGGCGCATGCCTCCAAATAAGAGTGCTTACTGAAAAAATGTTTTCCTAATTTCTCATCCAAAACATATGTTGTGGGTACTCAAAAGAACCGTCTCAATAAGACGGTTCTTTTGAGGACCCAAAACACGTGTTTAAACTGATGGATAAGAAAATAATCACAATTCTACGCTCAGAAAATTTCCACATCTGGATATATGTGGGCGCAATGCGCAAATGTTCATTTTCACGAGAACAAGAATAAAATCAACATATTATTGTCTCCTGTTTCATACTTCTTCTAAGGATGGGTTTTTATGGTTTTATATTTCTTAGCTTCGTGACCTGTATAAATTATCAACCAGACAAACCAGCATGAAGCAAGCAATTCTCTGCGAATGGCAATAACAAGTTGTAAAAAACAGAAAAGGCAATATGTCATTAGCTATTAGTTGGAATTCTGGAAACCTGTAATAGTTGGCCATCCAGATCCCGAAAAAAAATTCTGTTGGCATTTTTGAGTACATTTTGGCATCCATGCTCAAAGTGTATCTTGATGTGTTTTAAGAAGGATAGGGGTGGATGCCAAGCCTGGAAATGCCCCAAAGTCCTAGAATTAGGTCAAAGGTCAACTGAGTGCAAATTCTTGTATATGTCAGATTTTAGCATTTTTATCGATTAGCTATCCAAAATTATGATTCAAAGTAATGCAAAATCTCTTTTGGATAATACAGCCATGCTATATAAACAAACAGCATCTTCAAGGAATGAGGTGTGTTTGGATCAAAGGTCATTTAAGTGCAAAATCGGTGAAAATTGTTGCAATATTTTATTTTTAAAAGGGCAAAATTCAAATTTTAAGTTCCTTTCTATCCTAATGGAAGAATTTTTTATTGCTATCCTGCTAGGTGTGTGTCTATCATGTTTAAAAAGCAATGATTTACCAAGTTTCCCTCGGTCAAATATTCATAATAGGCATGTAAAGTACGTTACTGTATAAAATTAATTGAAATGTAATACAACTAAGAATAACCATTTCATTTTAAAGAAATATTCTTTTTTTGCTTAATGCTTTGTATGAATAAGTCATTTTATGCAATTATCTATCCTTTTATACACAAGATGTGTTTCAGCTGTTACTTACGTTACATTTTACCATCTAAAATTGAGTCATTTCTCAAAGGTATATGTTCATAGCTACAGCTTTCATGAAAGACTTAGCCATGATTTCATGCTTTTAGGACTAAAATATATTTATTTTCTCATTTCACACATTTATTGTGTGTGTTCCCATCTATGAGTAATTGTAAAACACTTTTTACAAGGCCACTACCTGCTAATTGCATATACTACGCATAGCTTCATGAACACACAAAGACCAAGCCTCCTTTCATAAAACATCAGGCGTGTTGAAACTATGATAGAATATGGTAAATACCATAAACTGGAAGGAATATATCCTCACATTGGTCTCACATCGGCCTGTTAGCAGATGGTAACATACATAACATAAAGCTAATATACAGGTACATTTCTAATAATGACCATCCAGTGAAAACATTGTTAACTTTTTGTGGGGTATATCATGGAAATAGCCCAGACATTAAGGGTAATCCTCCATATAACTTTTAACATTTAATTGTAGGGGTGTCCTTTCATTTTTGATTCAAAAGCAGCATTTCTTTGAAATCAGGCTGCTTGTGTAAACGTATTCATCCATATATAGAAGCAGTATAGATATGATATTAAAGGTAACCTCTAATTTTAAGATACCATAAATATATATATATCTATGTCTTGCACAGTGCAACTTTTTATACATTGAAATTGTTTCAGTGTCGATAAATTCAATTCTAAGTAAAGGTAACCTCTAATTTTAAGATACCATAAATATATATATCTATGTCTTTCACAGTGCATCTTTTTATACATTGAAATTGTTTCAGTGTCAATAAATTCAATTCTAAGTATCATAATTAAACATATTTTGATTATTATTTTTTGCAATGATGATAGAGATCAAATGCTATGAGGTTTTCGGCATGTGTTTCTTTATGTTATTCTTTTAACTGTAAAATGCCAATGCAAGTTTTATTCCAAATTAAATTTCCCCAAAACAGATGTCTGGTGACTTCTTGGGAACACAGGCATTCACCATATTGGAGCACCTGATGATTTGATTGTGTTCATAGTTTTCCATCAGTTTAGGGTCATTTCTTAGTATTTAGAGTAAATGTGTCCTGAAATGGTTATCTAATATGTACATTTACTACCAAAATCAATTGGTTTAACATCTCCGATTTGCTTGGTGTATATAAGATCCTAAGGTAGTTAACTCGCCTGTTCTAGTGTAGAATCTATCTGTTAACCATGACAATTCGCTAAGACAGGGATTGATTGCATATAGGGTAGGTGACTTACATTAATGTATACATCTACTGCTCATAGATACAAGTGCAATATATCAAATTGGATAGCACTTGTAACTGGTAACATACTCGAAATGTGTAGTTTTAATGTGGCATTACTCTTGAAATAAAACTGAACTACTTTCCTTTCACTATATACAAGACAGTCCTAAAACAATGTTAGTCATCACAAATATCTACAAGGATATAGGTACAAGAGTGAGCAAGTTTATGCTTAAAATGCTTTCTGCAAGCTGTTGTCAGCAATTTTGTTCACATTTTCGATGGTTTTGCATATATATTTAAGACTATCACAATAAAAGTAAGTAAGGGTGAAAAGATCAGGAATTCATACCATCAAGTACCACACCTGACCCAGGATACCAACGAGAAGTAGCAAACTCACAGCTAGACACCACAAACGAAAGTCAAGAGGTCAGCCCTTTCCCAGCAGGTGACCACAAGGCACATATAAACAGACGCATACAAATGCATAGCAAACACAAGACAGAAAAAACATAAAAGATCCACAAAAGAAGTACCGCCTTGGACCTGTCAGTAAATTATTTTACTGGAGGGCTTAAACCGGTTTAATGGTGCACCAATCTAATTTAGTAAACCTTTTAAAACCAGCAAACAGACCATAACTTACTTTTCATAGGATATATATAAAACATGCACTTGGGTTACAAATAGCTCAACAAAATCAAATAGTGCATACACAAAACTAAAATCAAACTACCTTGTGAATATGCAAAGAAAAGAAATCATTTGCGTGTGACACTAGTTTTTCAACATTCAGTTTAATCTGTGAGTTTCAGAGATGCAAACCATACTAGTGAATTTTATGAGTCATGTTTTTGTTTTATGCTTTAGAATAAAACAGTCAACTGATCTTTAAAATATAGTATCACTAACATTCGAATAATTTGTTGTTTATGTTACCATGAAATATGTTCAGGTGTTTTACAAGACTGCTACATGGCTCAGGTAATCTTACCTCAACCAACCTAAGTCTAAGATAATTAACAAGCAGAACAGTTTCTATCAGAATTGCTGCAGAATATAATAAGATAATCATCATTACAATACAATATGAAATCTAGTTCAACAAAACATAGAAGCTTTTAATCGGGACAGATGATAAATTAATTTTGTAATGTAATTGTCAAAAGTGAAAAGTGAAAATTAAAATAATTCAGCATACAAGGAAAATCTTTAATACTAGATCTATGTAACATCCTATATTTGGACATAAACTATGCTGGTTCTGTACTACGATGTTATATTTGCAATCTTCAAAATTCTATACCTGCTATAAAAGACACTCAGCACTACCCCTGCCTTAATTCCTGCCTTGCCACTAGATGTATGAAATATTGCTATGCTATTTTAAGTTAATTATTGATATTGTCAATATTTAAATCATGATGTAGATTGCATGTTTATCGTTATGTACCATTGGAAGAAATCTGAAAACTTCAATATGAATGTAAAAGAACCAAGCAAATTACAAAAAGTAATTCAGTAAGACCAGGAAATGCCACATTCACATATTGCAGACCAACCCATAGCACTCTTTTAAATTAAGTCTGATATAGAATAAAATGTGTATAGTATATGTAAGCAAATTGTGGAGAGCAGACCCAACTTTTATATAAGCCTAACAACAATTTACTACCTTTATCCATTTATGTAAGGCACATTTTGTTACCTACGTTACCTCATTAATATATGTGCAGCAATTTAAGATCAATTATTGTTAATATAGTTATAATTTCATTTCATTATGAAAGATTTTTTGCCAATTCCAATGCAATGTAAATAATAGAAAAAATGAAACTGTAAGCAGCTATGCGTTACATGCTGGAGCTAGTACAAATTACATATTAATTAGCATATTTAAATATTTACTTGATTTCACTTCATTGCCAGTTAAAAGTTATAAACAACTTCAAATATATGAAAATGAACATTTTCAATTAGAATACAGATCAACATCATGTATATTTCAGGCCAGGTATCATGGTTTATTCTAATACATGTAATTTGTAAAGTCATTATCTGCAATTTAGTATAAAGTGTAACATAAGTATCGCTGACGAGCAGATATACATATCACAGATGTATGCAATTGATTTTTATGTCTAGTTTAAACATTTAATGCTGAAACTCTTTTACTAATACTATTTAAATAAATCAACATTGGCATTGTATTGTGTGTACTGTTATTTTCAATGTCAGTAGGGTAACGTTGATTACAGGTGATTTATAGAAAAATGACCACAGAAAAGTTATTGAATTATGGGTTTCTAAGGCCCCAAGACATGTCCCAAACTGAAAATTGTTTTACTTACTGAGAGGTGAAGCAAACTCTCAAGGTAGCCCATATATCTCAGTTTAGCCAAATTGAGGGAGAATTTCCGTCAGAATTGCACAAAACTTACGATGTTTGTCTTCGTAAAATCCACAAAAGGATGCTTCCAAAGGGGTTCTTTTAATGATATACATGTTAATTTAAGCCTTCTGAAAGACTTCTACCATTTTTAGAGTTTATAAAACATCTTGTTGTTGAACCAGAGAAAAAAAAAGAAAAACAGTTTGTAAAAATGCTCCGATTATTGCACTTGATGACCTTTGACCCTATTTTGAAGTCAACATATGAAAATTTAGTTATAAAAAACACTTTTTCAATATTTTTCAGACTTATAACTATAAGCATACAAAATTTGGTTTGAAATAAAATATGTTCATATATAAAAAGATAAAGTTGTTTTATCGTAGTACATATTTTCTCATTTTTGCACTCAATGACCTTTGACCTAATTTCTGGCCTTCATATGCAAATTCAGACTTGGCATCCACCCCTATGGCTTTGTACACATGCTAAATATTATGTTAAAAGTGGTCTAACAAATGTACTCAAAAATGCCAACAAAACCAAAAACATGCATCTTTTTTCGATTCGGATTGCCAACTAAATGGTACAATGATAAACAGTGAAAACCCAGATATCATGGTCTACACGGTTTGCAAAGATAAAAAATCTTCAGAGACAGAAATAAGTCATAATTTGGTAACATCGACATTTCGCCTTTTTATCCATTGTAATTGGGAAGTCCCTAAACGAGTACTTTTGCAAACAGTGAAGACCCAGATGAAATGCAGCAAGGTAAAAGAAGATCTTCAGATAAAAAATGCAATGTTTTGTTAAATATTTTATCAAACCAGAAGAATAATCCATTAGTATACAAAGGCTTAAATATATGATGCTTATTGTATCAATATATATATATATATATATATATATATATATATATATATATATATATATATATATATATATATATATATATATATATATATATATATATATATATATATATATATATATATATATATATATATATATATATATATATATATATATATATATATATATATATATATATAGAAAAATCCATCAAGACGAAAGGGGTCTATTTGAAACATTTGAGCCTCGCATGAGATTTCCAACAATGTGGCATGTGCGACCAGCAGAGGCTCAGACCAGCCTGCGCATATGCGCAGTCTGATCAGAGCCTTTGCTAGTCGCTTGAATATTCTATGACTGTTAGGCTACTGATCGAATATCATTCGTAGTTTTTAAGTTTAACAGGAGGTTGCACAGGCTAGTCTGAGTCTACACTTGACAAAAAGCCACATTGTTGGAAATCACATGTCAAGGCTTATTTGGGCCTCGACGCGAGAAAACCTGTCTTCGGAGGTGAGCGAACAAAAAAGGTGCAGACCAGCCTGCGCGTCCGCGCAGTCTGATCAGCACCTTTGTTGTTCGCTTTATGGACAGTATCATATGTAAACTTGCTACGGGTGAAAATTCAATTTTCTAGATAGTCTCCGTAGCTGAGGAGACTGCTTTGATTTTCGCTTTGACGTAAACCCCGAAGACAGGTTTGGTCGCGACGAGGCACATTGGTATTTTCTATTTTAGGCTCTTCATCTTCTGGCCATTCTTGAAAACCTCTTGCCATCTACACCAAAGTTCCTGATGACGTACTTCCGGCGAAGGGAATTCCTGGTCCTGGCTGCATGCGGTGCTTCGTTCTTGCTGAGCATACCATACGCTATACAGGTAAGACCGTTCCATGTTATTTCTGTGATTAGCAACCACCAATGGGCGGTTTCGATGGCTCTCCTTTCATAACTGCACAATTTTTCATATTTCAGATTATTTTTGTACTTATATTAGGGGCATCATCTCTAAATGAGCCGTGACATGAGATTTCCAACAATGTGGTATGTGCGACGAGCAACGGCTCAGACCAGCCTGCGCATACGCCACACAATGCCACACAGTTGGAAATCACATGTCGCGGCTCAAATCACAGACAC
Source organism: Loripinus fragilis (assembly GCA_964019695.1). Taxonomy (NCBI): domain Eukaryota; kingdom Metazoa; phylum Mollusca; class Bivalvia; order Lucinida; family Lucinidae; genus Loripinus; species Loripinus fragilis. The sequence goes on from OZ026515.1 coordinate 121,972,953, forward strand.
ACAGCTAGCAAATCATAATTCTAGCAGCACATAAAATTTAGATACATTTTGCATCGTCGACCTAATTAGACTATTTTGAGCCTACATGCGTAGGAATGTTAAACCTTAGTACGTATGTGCATATAGTGCAAGTGTATCATGTACATTTGAGCCACGCTGCTGCTTGTTCATTCATTTGACTGTTTTACTTGTTTTTTCTTCCTCTCAAGTGATTATTTTGTCACTTTTTGTCTCTAGAAATTATTAACTGCACAAAATGGCAGCAGTTGTCCCATTCTAAATATGATGGATATGAAAAGCAAGATAATGGCAAGAAAACTAAGATACAAATGTAACCTTTCCAGGTTTTGTTTAAAGTCTAGATTGCAGTATCAGATATTTGGTCTCTGTTCACAATTTTATCCGATCCTTTATCTACTTCAATACAGTAAAACCTGTCTAAAACGGCCACTCTCAAAAATAGTTTTCAAGACAAATTATAGCTTAATGCAGGCCAAAAGTATTGCAGAATACTTTCGACCTTCATTAAGCTAACATTTGTCATTTAGATCTTTGTTTTGTCTATTTTTAAGTGGTCGCTTAAGACAGGTTTTACTATAGTTATAGCTTTCCAGCGTAAGACTGTGCAGATGGGCTGGCTTGCCTGAGCATTGGCTGCACCCTACGGCAATATATATCAAAACACATCTCATAGCTATAGTTGGAGGTTTTGTGACCTATTGCTTACTGTCTGCTAAAGTTTATACCAAAAGTCAAGGTTAGACAACAGCTTTTTAACCAATATTAAATTCGTGTTAAACATGGTTACCAAATGCACAAACCGTTCGTCAGTCTAGCTTTCTGACAACCTTAATGAAATATGTAACAATTATGCGTCTGTTGTGCAATTCAATTTCTTGTTTAAGACATTTCGTCTGTCTGACGTATAATTACCTTCCTATATTTTTTCAGGACGGTTTCTAGAATTGATATATGTACCAATCTATGTCAGCATATCTTTCAATATATTCTTTAGGGAGTGTTTTAGTAGTTGAGATATGCCCACGTGATATGCCTATATAGACTGATATATATTCTTTTTTTTTAAATTATCTGTAATAAATGTTTAATATTTAAGCCAGCACATTGTCGAGCAGCGAAGACACATGAGAGTCTGTACACAAGTGCAGTTTAAAGCCCAGAATTTGCTAAGAAATACATTATAAAACTAGACGTGTTAAAGAATTCAATCCTAAATTCTAAATAACATGGTCTACAAAATCCCATGTACTTATCTATATTTCTTTTTTCAGGGTGGAATCCATCTTTACGCCATTGTCAATGATTACGTAGATCGCCTTTTCTTTACACTCATCATCATTTCAACTGTTCCATTCCTTGTGGGATACAGTAAGCTATAAACCTTATTAAATATTAGACATGCACTCATATATTTATATATTCAAACATCCCAGTAAGCATGTAAATGCGGGCCACTATCGGTCCGCCAGTAAAACACCATTTGAATGACATTTTGCTGGTGGGAGCTTAGTGACCGGCGAGTGTGTGTACTGGCTTGGATGTATGCCACTTTCAATTTGTCAGAAAATCTGTTTTACTGCATGGGAACAACAAAAGCGCCGATCAGTGCATCCATGCAGTATGATTAGCACCTAAGGGTTTTCATGTTTTTCAAAGTACAGTTTTGATGTTTGCCACATTAGCATTGGTGAAAATTCAAAATCTCCAAAATGCTGACCATTTGCAATTCAAATCTTAAAACTTGCAACATGGAATGCCTACAGAATATTATTTATAAAAAAGCTGAAAATTTAAATGGTTTCAAATTGCCTTTAGATAAAATTAGAACAATTCAGAGCATAATTTATCTGCCTCATTTCAGTATTTTACTATAAAAAGTCAGCCTCAAAATCCAGAATTTTAGCTGTTTTTATTTTACACTCAAATCTATTTTGGTGATATTTCGGTAGGATAATACATCCTGTCTAAATCACAACAAAATGTATGTTTTTGAGTGAGTCACTGAGTGGACAAGAAGCTTGGTCGAGTGGACCCCTTTGAGTGAGCAGTTTACCTGCACTAGAGAGAGTTCTACAGCATTATCTTTCAATTTCCAGTTCATATGAGCAGGCGTTATACGATTGCGTGACGTTATTCTTACAACAACGCAACTATTTAGTTAGCAAAGAGGTAATTCATGAACTCGAATTGAGAGATATAGCTGTCATGCAAATATAAACAATTTGTAGTAGAGTGACGGGAATTTTAATACTGATTTGCAATTTGAAATGTTTAAAAGAGGTAAAGACAATGGGCATGATACTTGGAAAATGAAAAATTCCAAACAGTTTTCATCCTTCTTTTCAGTAACATATGTTGTAAGTACACATTGGAATTGCCTCTACGAGGCAATTCCAATGTGTACCTACAACATATGTCTTTTCAATAAATGAGTTTTTCACCATAAGCATTTTTTAAAACAAATTCTCAACCACTTTCATTTATTCAAAGAAATAAACATGTAGAAATTAACAACTTTTCGTGTAAGTTGTCATGCATCTGGATGACAATAATAGACTGTCTATTTTATGCTTCTGACAACTTATCTTGCGATGTTTCATGGGAGTATATTGCTAAATTGCTAGTTGCCTGGTTGTAACGATTCAATAGGACGCCTTACCAACGTTCAATATGGTAGAACCCTAAACACTTTCACCAATGTATCTTAAATGAGTGCACCTTTAAGTATTTAACAAAAAAATTGTTTTGAATATCTTTCTCTTACAGTCAAACAGGAAGTGCTGTATATTCCAATAGAGCGTGCTTTTATGAGCTTATGGTATGGACTAGCTGCTCTTATTACAACGGTGAGTAAACCGGATTCACACCAGTTTTCAAATTATTTCGATTTCTTACAGGAATGATGTTGCATGCAACATAGGTGATTAACATATGAGCAATGGCATGATTTGTTTGATTTGATTCTTTACGTCCCATCAACAATGTTTCAGTTAAATAGGGAGGGGTCTTCCTGGGTTGAACCAGTCCTAAGCTAGGATAAATATGTCTTGCTCAAGGACCACAGCGCAATGACACCGGTGAGGCAAGAACCCGCGGCCCTGCATATGCGCAGTCTGATCAGAGCCTATACTAGCCGCTTTCATATTATATGAGTGCTAAGCTACTGACTGAACATCATTTGGAGTTTCTAAGCTTAAAAGGACGATGCACAGGTCATCTGAGTCTACACTTGTCGAAATGCCACATTGTTGGAAGTCACATATCACGGCTCAAATATATGCATAGCGTTCCACAATGGGGCATTAGCAAACAGTGTATACCCACCCAGATGGTGCTGCATTACTTGATGTGTTTCCAGGATATGCTTTTTACATTTTCAGCAAAGAAATAAAGAATTTTGACCTGCAACCCCTTATATAGAGAATACTAGGTGAGTGTCTTTTGATATCAAGTTTACCAGGGGAGGCTTTGAGAACGCTTGTTGACATTGAGCGGCTTGCTGAGCAATTCAACATGCGTTCTCAAAGCCGAGCCTGGTAAACTTGATATCAAAAGATGCAAACCTGGTATTTGATTTATCAGTTTACAAGTTGATCCACTCTTCAAACTGGCGATTATGACGTCATTATCGAGTTTTGTGTCGACTTAATGGCATTGACGACATCATTCAAAAAGTGCAACGTCACAAAGACCTGATAAAGGCATGCCATGAGATAGGCATTGTTTATCAGGTCAACTTGCAACAATGCAGTTAGTATGAGAGGTGACTGATAAAACGACTAATATATACATCCAACACAGTAAAACATTAAGCACTAGAAGTTCTATAGGAAAAAATTGGCAATGACAATGGTTTTGATTGTTGTGTTGCTCTTACTCGCGATGCCTTGGGTTAGTTTGCAGTTTATGATTGTGGTATTTCCTGATCATACTCACTTACTATTTTTTGTTGCACTGACACATCCAAAGTAGATGACCATGGCTAGCAAATAAACATAAATTTGTACATGTAATTTAACATGAAGCCTTAAAAATTTAAGTATTGAAGCAATGACGATGAGCTTATCATTCCAATTAAAACAATGTTTATCACAGATAAAGCATAGATCTAATATAAATTTTACAGTAATATCCTTCTTACAATTGAGTAAACTATACAAATATATGATATTCTTAAAACAGAGTAGAAAAGAAACATTTATATCTAGATTTTTTTATTTTTGAAAGAAATCTTCGCTAAGAATCCTATATGAAGAGCATATCAGCAAGAAATGCTGTTCATTTTCAATTGAACCTATATTGCAAATTGTACAGATCCTGTTTTGTCTAGGGATACTAGTGTATCAACATTTTTTAATGGCAGAGTATGAGCACTGACTCTCAATTTTGCCAAACACGATCTATCTGAACTACAACCAATACTATCTCTTGCTTGAATTTTGCAAACACGTTTGTAGAAATCTAATTTAGAACTATTTAGAATAGCAGAATCTTGTTTTTGTAAAGTATTATCATATATCCCTTTTTGTATTTTTAAATATATAAAAAAGTAAGTAAGGGTGCAAAGATCAGGAATCGATACAATCAAGTACCACACCTGACCCAGGATACCAATGGGAAAGTGACAAACTCACAGCAGATAACTCATAAGTCTTGACCTCCATCACAGCAGATAACACATGTATTACATTTATTTCATACTTTCAAGACAAAACGTGTCAGTTTGAGACTTCCCTCATGACAAACCTTAAGATATGTTGTCACGTGATATTTATTCATTATATTCCAGGCTTTACAGATGTACTGATAATATGTTCCCAAAATCATATTTACTGGATCATTATTTATAACATGCCTTTTTGTAAAGTATTATCATATATCCCTTAGCGTATTTTTTGAATATAAAAAATCATATTTACTGGATCATAATTTATAAGACTAACCTTATACACTTAAGATAACCTTTCACTTTGTTTGTTTAGTCAACAAATCATTTTTGTTGACAAGATTTATGTGATGTGTTAATATGTTCCCAAAAATTAATGCGACCGTCTTCACTTTTTGATTTAATGATAATCGGGCTAAACCAGCTCTACATGCAGCATTTGTCGCCCTATAATGTACACAAAGGATCTCTATAATGAATTGCATATGCAAATTGCTCAGAGTATTTAAAAGTCATTTCTACTCCGTGCAATAAACTGATATTGAATTACTGTTCAGCTATAAATATTATTAGTGTCATTTGGGCGAATTTAAAAGACCTACAAATTGAAGTACAGTAAAACTTATGAAAAACGGCCACTCCAAAAAAAGACAAAACAAAATTCTTAGCGACAACGGGTGGCTTAATGAAGGTCGAAAGTATTGCAGAATGCTCCCTTTGGTGCATTCTGCAATACATTTGACATGCATTTAGCGATAATCGGTCTTAAAACCCATTTTTTGTCTTTTTGAGTGTGGCCGTTTTCACAGGTTTATATGTAGTTAAATGTAAAATGGTTTCTTAATTTAATAACAGGAAAGGCTACATTTTCGCTATATTGTTGTTTTAATGATACAAATAAAGTATATCAGGAATGAGTGTCCATTTATTGAGTATTGTGTCACTGAATATAAACCTGTTTAAACGGTCTTTTATTTTGGTGATTTTTATATTGTAAAATAGCACCAAATAAGAATAACAGTGTATTTATTTTTTGATGTGAATACAGAATATATTTCATTGAGAGCCATGAAAAAATCCGTGTTTTTACAAGTGGGTAGCATGAGTGAAAATGCTGATATTTTCACCGCACAAGATGAAATATATTTGGTATATGCCAAAAATCAGTAAATTTCTTTTTTTATTATACTCAATGGAAATACAGAAAGCACAACTTAACTCTTTCCCTGGTCGTTTCTTGTTCGATTTGACTTTTTCAGTGTGTTTATTGGGTATAACATTACAAACATTTTAATGCCTTGTAATAAAATAAAAGTTATTACAGTAACAGGATTAATCAAGTTCTTGAGAAAAAAATATATCATGATTTGAAGACAATGCACAAGAGGGCATTGAAGTGGATTTATATACCTTTATAAATGTTGACCTCCATCACAGCAGACAACATATGTATTACATTTATTTCATACTTTCAAGACAAAACATGTCAGCTTGAGACTTCCCTCGTGACAAACCTTAAGATATGTTGTCACGTGATATTTATTCTTATATTCCAGGCTTTACTGACCTACAACTTTGCTGCCTATGTGTATCCAGTACGTGTTGTGAGTGTTGATCAGAATTGGGCGGAGGATATTGGTTGGGTCATTGCTGTGACACCAATTGTCATTGGGCTTCTGGTAGGAGCTATTCATGCTCTATATAATCAAAAGGGACCATTGAAACGGGTATGTATTTAAAGTGCTGTTCAGTGTTTATCCAGAATTTATCTAATTGCTGTTCAAAAATGTAAGCCAACGATTTATGAGTCATTGAAGACAATTCTCCATCAAATTGCACATTTGAAATTGCATGTCCCCTAACTGCTTGATGCCTACCTGTTATTTGACATAGTGTTATTCATAAATGATAATTTGGACTATATTCAGGCAAACGAATCTGTATTCTTGCATAGGGATTCGTTACGTGAAGCTGTTTGAAGCCTCAAATATCCATGTTCGAAACATTCACGAGATTTACGTGCTGTTTGAACATGGCTTTTAACTTGATAAAGACTAACTGCGACTTGATTTGTTTGCATGAAGATACACCTGAAAGTGTTGTTGTTTTGACTGATCATTTCGCAAATGCTTTCCTTCAGGAAAACGTTGCGCACGTCTATGACGTTGTAGCGAGGTTATTACCTTCAAAAGTTTGTGGCTGACGCCATTTTGTTTAAAGTAATCAAGTGTGATAAAATTAGGGGATAACTGTATTCAATTTTCATTTGGGGAGGTATATCGTCGAATATATGGTCGGAAATTTAGTTTTACGATGACGCGTAAGCGGAGCCGTAAAACGTGATTTCCGAACGTATATCCGACAATAAACCTCCCCAAATGAAAATTTTGAATATGGTTATCCCCATTCTAATGCACGATTAACATTTTCCCTTCAAAAAGATAGTGAAAATGTACTTTCTTGCGCCTATACGTCCAGCGGCTGCCAGCTGCATATATTCACTTGTCAACCAATGAAAAGCGACATTACTTAATGACGTCGGGTTTCTGACAGTATATCGCAGAACATACTGTCGCAAATTTATGACGTTATCCAATCAGACGTCGCGTTGCATTTGCAAGTATATTAGAATGGATATTTGAATGCCTTAGGTCAATTTCGGGTATTTTCCACGCGCATCATTCCTGCGGCGGGAAATTGGGAAAGTTGTCGGGGTCCCTTCTTTCGGCCATTTTCAAATTCGCATCAATACAAGTTTTAGATACGCTTACGTCAGGTGAATATTTCCGCATTTTCTGGACAAAATAAAGTAACTAAAATGTGTCCGAAATATCTATTGATCCGTTATTATAAATGATCGTCTCAGTACCAAATACTGTTAAATAGATCTGGCGGAATCAAACAATATACAAACTTATCAAGTTTATATCGTGTATGCGAATACGAATATGGCCGGTACTTGGATTGTGTGTCAAATAATACAGTTAATTTTGGAGGCGCACGATCTGACCTCGTAGCCTAATGGTCGATTCCCGGGTGGGCACCTATTATACATTGTTATTCTTTTTTCAGCTATATAATAATGAATTACTTCCTACCAATAATATAAATTGATATAAATGACAAAAAGTACACTCCATAACGTTTTCTATTGATTTATCATCAAAATATGTGGGGGTAGGGGTAAATTTTGCTCTCCTGAAAGAAAATTAGTAGGGTGACCCCCAGTTTTTATTCTTTTTTCTAAAAGGTTATATAAAAGTCTTTGAAATAAAAACAAAACTTTGAGATTGTTAGTGCCAGATTTTTTAAAGCACACTGGATAATGTTTTATATTGAATTATCCTCAAAATACGTGAGGGTAGGGGTAAGTTTTGCTCTCCTAAAAAAAAAATAAGTCTGGTGACCCCCATTTTTTATTCTTTTTTCTAAAAGGTTATATAAAAGTCTATGAAATAAAAACAAATTTTGAGATTGTTAATGCCAGATTTTTTAAAAGTACATTCCATAACGTTTTATGTTGAATTATCCTTAAAATATGAGGGGGTAGGGGTACATTTTGCTCTCCTGAAAGAAAATTAGTCTGGCGACCCCCATTTTTTATTCTTTTTTCTTTCTAAAAGGTTATATAAAAGACTATAAAATAAAAACAAAACTTTGAGATTGTAAATGCCAGATTTTTTAAAAGTACACTCCATAACGTTTTATATTGAATTATTCTCAAAATATGTGGGTCTAGGGGTAATTTTGCTCTCCTGAAAGAAAATTAGTCTGGTGACCCCCATTTTTTATTCTTTTTTCTAAAAGGTTATATTAAAGTCTATGAAATAAAATCAAAACTTTGAGATTGTTAATGCCATATTTTTTAATATACAATTTAATCTAAAAATCATACTCCTATTTTGGGGGAATTACCATTTATCACTCAGTATCTTGTCACGCCTTGGGAAAACAAATAAATTTTCACTTTTCCTAAAAAACTTGATGTCGTGAGTAATAACTGAAATTAAAATAAAGAAGCTGGATGGCGATTACAACTCTTTTAACTTAATATAAAGGACTTGGGGTTTTTTCAGAAAATTGGTAAAATGCTGAAAACTTCCATGTCAAAAATATGAAAAATCAAGCGTGGTGACATATCCTTTTTATTTCATAAATTGACAGTCCATACATAAAACAAACTGTATGCAAAGAATTAAAAAGATCTTAATGCGGGAAATATTTCCCGCAATTGCCCTTAAACGACGTTTGCGCCGCGGGTTAGGCAGAAATCAGGTGCAATATGCAAGAATAACGATCACACATGTGTGATTCATTGCATTAACACTTTCCGTGTCTTTCGGTGTTCAAACAGCTTCCTCAGGACCAGGCAAATGTTAATGCATGAAAAACATGTGTGATCTCTATGTTTGAGTTTTGACCATTGTCCTGCTGAACTTGGATATATCCTATTTAAAACCATAATAGTGCAGGTCAGTGGATGCCTTCTGATATGACTTACACAGTTTGTCATAACTGGCCTCGACGCGACAAAACCTGTCTTCTGGGTTTCCAACAAAGTGAAATTCAAACCAGCTTGTTCAGCTACAGAGACTAACTAGAAAATCAAAATTTTTGCATGTAGCAAGTCGAAATATAATACTTTCCAAGAGGCGAATCACAAAGGCGCTGATCAGACCGCGTGGATGCGCAGGTTGGTCTGCGCATCTGTTGTTTGCAAGGCTAGTAAGGGTGCAAAGATCAGGAATCGATACAATAAAGTACCACACCTGACCCAGGATACCAATGGGAAACTGACAAACACACAGATAGACACCACAGCGAGAGCCAAGAGGTCAGCCCTTTCCCAGCAAACCCTGAAGACAGTTTTCTTGCATCGAGGCCCTTATAATCCGAGTAGGAAAAAACGGGTGGTGTTGCTATAGTAAGCCAAAAATGTTTGCTGGCTAGGATCTAGATTTTGTGCACTTCAATTTATATAATTATTTCTGGAAGTTTTTTTCTTTTTGTTTGTTTCAGAGGCTTGTAGAGTCTGTTCGTTCAGGAACTAATCCTGTGGTAGAAACAAGTAACACTTCTGGTGGAACGAATGACACATCTCTTCAACAGACATCTCCAAAGTCAATTCATGAGAATAGTAGTCACGAGCTTGAGAAAACAGAAACGGAAGTCTTTGTACAACCATTAGAGGATGCTGAGCTGGTGAATGTATAAAGTGCTCTTTAACCCTTAATGCACCAATCGCAACAAATGTCGTCTGCTACTCTCGTCTGCTGAAATGTTTAGCAAACAGTGTGGACCCAGAACAGACTGCTCCCATAGGAGCAGTCTGTTCTGGGTCCACGCTGTTTGCTTCTATACTTAATTCGTCATTAATGTTAGGCAACCAACTATTTGCAGCAGACGACTTCAGCAGACGACATTTTCAGATGCATTTTTTCTTGGCGCTTTAAGGGTTAACTCTACAAATTGAATAGGTTTCATCTGATATATTTTGAGCTGTGTCATGTGATTTCCAACAATGTGGCATTTTGACAAGTGTAGACTTAGACAAGCCTGTGTAGCCTCCTTTTAAGCTTAGAAACTCCAAGTTATGTTCAGTCAAAAGCTTAACACTCATGAAATATTCAAGCTATAAGCAAAGGTTCTGATCAGACTGTGCATATGCGCAGGCTGATCTGAGGCTTTGCTGGCGCACATACCACATTGTTGGAAATCTCATGTCGCGGCTCTTTTGTAGTTTTACTGTGAAATGGAAACGTGAAGTATACATATTTGTTTCAATTACCATTTGTTGATAAATGGATAATCTGAGCCAGTTTGATAAGTTTTGATGGTACATTATATATTAAACCCTTTCACGTCAAATATCTTCATATTTAATATGTGCATGGCGTTGAAATAAACTAGTCTTTGTTACACCCCACAACATTTTGGAAGTGACATACTGTAAATTCGGAAGTTTTCGCGAGAATTTTATTTTCGCGAATAGCGTTAAGACATATTTACGACGTAAAAAATCGCGAACAGGGCTTTGTTAAGCTATATCAGTAAACGAAAGAGTGTTATCGCCAATTTGTGAGGGTTTAATTTTCACGAAACTTCGCATATGCGAAGTTTCACGAAAATTGAATTCTCGCGACAATTTCCGAATTTACAGTATTGTTGTCCATGTGTCATTCCTACTGCCCCTCTATTTATCTGTGTGTTCACCCTTGATGGTTCAAATTTTGGAAAAGTATTGCTTGGTAATCATTCATTTGTATGTAGTTAACATGGTATCAATAAGGTGTGATCTCATAAAAATGCATATATTCTTTTGTGGCTACAGTGGAGTCTTAACTAAATTTAACATTGCCTGTAGTTATCCCAAATCTTTGAAAAAGGGTGCCAAACTATGCTGAAATTATGACATCGTTTAGTGGCATTGGTGATGAATATATCAGATAGTAAATATTTGTAGGCTTCGTGGTGTCATACAAATGTAAAAGCACATAGAGTAGCTTTTGTCAATATTCTTTATCTGCTATTTGAAGTCTGAAATTTTATCCCAACTGAAAAAAATATGTTACCATTTTGCTTGTTGGAACATTTGGTGTTAAGTATAAATATTTTATGTAGTTATCCTGTGGACTATGTTATTTCTCTATGAGCCTTATTGTTGGAAAACGTGTTTTGATGGGGATTTGACCCGGTATTAATTAAGGAAAGAAATTCATATTTTAAACTTGCACTGGATGATGAAAAACATTAGCTATTTAAATATCTGTCAATCCCAAAGTTCTTCTCTGAAACATTATAATAGCTAATGTTTTTCATCATCCAGTGCAAGCTTAAAATATGAATTTCAATCCTTATATTTACTTTTTATATTATCTTTCAAATTTGCTTAATTATCTTCCACCCAACCCCCTCAGGTATCCTTAAAAATGAAATGTTTCATCTATAAGGGAGGTGTTGGAACAGCCAGGAAGCGAAACTCGTGAACATAACGTCCTGGCGATACGTGAATGACATCACGCAAATGTCGATAAACAGGAAACATTATTGACTGACGTTGACGTTACTCCGCCTAGAGGCGTGGTCTAGATCACATGACATTTCAATGTTTTGAATCGAGAAATGCAAACAGCCAGTCTCAGAAATAATGGTTTCATCTATGGCAACTACACTGAGAAAGTAAATTTTTAAAAGTGTCTGCCCAGCACTGCGCAGGTTGGTCTATCTCTTTATGATCTGCATTCGAAATAGATTTTCTTACAATAGGGCTCATATGATGTTGTGTTGTGACAATCAAGGCTGGAAGCAACTGACAAACTGCCGTGCAAACGGACATACTGTCGTGCCAACCAAGAGTGACAGTTATGTAATAGTTTGTTTAAATTGCTAAGTATATAGTGAAATGCTATCCGTTAAACATTAACTTGTACACTCCGTGTACCTATCTTGAAAGGTAAACTCCCAATAACTTTGTAAACAAAACATGGTGTCACTGTCACTTTTTGCTGGCAGGACAGTAAAACCAATCTATGCTTAAATGGGTTAACAATGAACGAAAATAGATGAAGCATGGTGTCACTGTCACTCTTGGCTGGCAGGACAGTAAAACCGATCTAGGCTTAAATGGGTAAACAATGAACGAAATTAGATGAAGGATTAGTGCAAGTAAGCTTCCTCTAAAGGTCTCTCCCCAAGGTTCTAAAACTTTTTTGTCATGTTCAACTCGGCTGTGTATGAAATTTATCCTGCTCATAAATGTAAAAATTCCAACAAATGTTGGCATTTTAACAATTATGAGCAGAAAAAATACAACATCTGAGAGTTTAAAAGCAAGAGCACTCCTGATTTTAGTTTTTATGAGAATTTGCAATGTCATGCTCAGTTGCATTAACAAGTTTTATAACGTCCAAAGGGCTTCTCGGTAACTTTGCAAGAGACCCAAAGTATTCATGATTCCATGAACCTTCCAAAAATTAAATTTATTGCTTATATTTACATTTTAGTATAGATTTTTAAAGCATAAAAATTATTTTTAATTTAGGAATTAAAACAGTTTTATATTTAAATTATATACGTATTAACAGTTTAGTAGGAGTGTAAAACGAAAAAGTGGAACAGCTAATGTGAACAGGGACAGCCAATGGGGCAAACAAGAAGCTTGTTTTGCACGTGCGACTCCGGTGTGTCTCACTGTCAATCACAACACCAGTGTCACATCTGGCGAATTAATGCGATGTTCAAATTTGGTGTAATTCATGAGGCTATGAACGGTTTTTAAATCAATAAAATCATAAAGGATTGCTTTTAAAATGTAAATATATAACTATACATATTATACAAGTTTGTTAGTTAGAATGTTGGTGTACACTGTAAATATTGTCTGAATACGTTTCCTTTATTGTTTATATAATATTATGTCTATTTATTGCTATAAAATTCATTCAGACATGCCATTCAAAGAGAGCTCTTACAACACATGTAGACAACAAAATCTCGCCTTTATAAAACTCGCAAATGTTCCACCCATAATAACATAATACATATGAGCCGTGACAAGAGATTTCCAACAATGTGGTATGTGCGACCAGCAAAAGCCTCAGATCAGCCTGCATTTACGCGCAGTCTGATCAGAGCCTTTGCTAGTCGTTTGCATATTATATGAAAGTTTAGCTACTGACTGAACAAAGAATCATTTTCTCGTGTGTAATCTTTGTACACTAGAGCCGACCCCTAAATGAGTACTTTGGCAAGGTGAAAGATCTACACAGTTTGATAAGCTACAAAAATATATATGACTGAAGTTCACCATAATATGTAACTTCAGAACTGTGACCCCTAAAATATATAATTAACAATCCCATCCTTATCATACCCATCTATATGGGAAACTCGATCAGAATACAAGGTGTTAAGCTCTCATTAGCCAGCTAATTATACAAGATAATGCTGAGCGATCGAAATCTAGCTATCTCAAGTGAGACAGCACTGCTCCCACACACAAAATAATCACCTTTTGAGAAAGACTGCTCTTGTAACTAAGACCAATAGCATATGAGAACATAGCAATCAGACATGCGTTGCACAATATTTCCGAAAAGAACTAAGTTCGTAACATTGCCTTGCGGGTAAGTGAAAGTCATGTACTTAGGACCCTTGGCTAGTGGCGATGTACTGATAATGGTATTTTTTAGAATGTACCCTAGATAACGATACAATGACGAAGGCTGGCTTCTGTTATTAACATACAATGTAATATAGTCCTCTTCATTTCAGTTTGCCTCTGTTATCATTTTATCATTGTTCGTATGTATTGAAATTAAATCATTCCAAATCTTTACTGTTGTTTTCTGATCTAAATCCATAACACTGATTTCATTGCAACAAGTAAATAACTATCATTTTCAGTTATTATCCCCACCATTTTTTTAAAAAAGCGAATGGGAAATTGTAATCGCCTCCGTCCGTCTGTCTGTCCGTTATGCTATCTCCTCCTAAACAATTGGAAAAATTCAACCAAATTTGGTGTGTGAGCTACTCACATGAATGGGGTGTGCAACAACAATTTTTTGCCCTCCCCCCTGGCCCCTTGGGAGGGGTCAAAAGGTCAAATATCATTTAATTTCAATTACAAAGTCAATTTCAAAGATTTTATGCAAAACTTTGTGTGTGTTGTCACAAATGAAAGATACAAAACATATCAGATGGGATTTGCATTCTGTCGCCTGGGTCATACCCCAGGGTTGGAACTCTGGGACGCTTGGGGTGCCCAGGGGGTCCAAAAACTTTTTTTTCAAACATGGTCATGTGGCTTATCAAATCGACAGGGATGACAAGCAGAACAGAATGTAAGTAAAATTTTCATCCTAGGGTCAAACTGGTGGCCATGGGGTGAGGTCAAAAGGTCAAATATTATTAAATTTCGGTTACCATGTCAATTTCAAAAATTTTATACCAAACTGTGTGTGTGTTCTCGCAAATAAAAGATGGAAAACATATTGAACATAATTTTCATTCTATTGCTGGGGTCATGCCCCATGGATGGAACTTGGGGTGTTTGGGGGTCAAAAACTTTAGCGTGGGAATTTGCGATGGCGCCCCATCAACTGCACGTTCTAGTTGAATGACATTACAATCAGTCAGTTTTTCATATGTAACCTTTGTACACTAGAGCCGACCCCTAAATGAGTACTTTGGCAAGGTGAAAGATCTACACAGTTTGATAAGCTACAAAAATATATATGACTGAAGTTCACCATAATATGTAAATTTAGACATGTGACCCCTAAAATTTATAATTAACAATCCCATCCTAATCATATCCATCTATATGGGAAACTTGATCAGAATACAAGGGGTTAAGCTAAGTAGCCAGCTATACCAGATAAGGCTGGGCGATTGAAATCTAGCTATCTCAAGCGAGACAGCACTGCTCCCACACACAAAATAATCACCTTTAGAGAAAGACTGCTCTTGTAACTAAGACGAATAGCATATGAGAACATAGCAATCAGACATGCATTGCACAATACTTCCGAAAAGAACTAAGTTCGAAACATTGCCTTGCGGGTAAGTGAAAGTCATGTACTTAGTACCCTTGGCTAGTGGCGATGTACTGATAATGGTATGTTTCAGAATGTACCCTAGATAACGATACAATGACGAAGGCTGGCTTCTGTTGTTAACATACAATGTAATATAGTCCTCTTCATTTCAGTTTGCCTCTGTTATCATTTTATCATTGTTCGTATGTATTGAAATTAAATCATTCCAAATCTTCACTGTTGTTTTCTGATCTAAATCCATAACACTGATTTCATTGCAACAAGTAAACAATCATCATTATCAGTTATAAAATGGAATAACAATCAGACATTTCAACAATTTGAAACTTTCTCATCATTATCAGTTATTGAATGACATCACAATCAATCTCATTGCACAATTAAAACTTTCTCAACATGTCTCAAATGGCATTACAATCCAACCATGGCTTTAACCCAGACTGTCATATCATTATAATTTATTGGATAACATTACAATACATTCATTGCAACAAGTAAAACCGATGGCTTGGGCTGCTGTCCGTTCTAAGGCGGTGGTTCTGTTGTTGTTGACTTGTTGTTACTCCCATTGTGGGAGTCTGTAATTGTTCTATGTTTGTTGTACGTTACTTCATGTCTCTTCTAGTGTTGCAATCATCTTGATGGGGAAGAGAGAGCTTGTTGCTTTGCTTAATTTCTCTTTCTGGTGTCTCGTGATGGTTAGGTGGCTCTTCCTCGTGGTGCCATGGGGTTGTCTGCGGTTTGTGATTGTGGTATTGCCTGATCATACTCACTTACTATTTCACATCATTATCATGTACTGAATGGCATTACAATCAATTTATTACAATAAGTAAAACTTTCTCATCATTATCATTTGTTGATGATATTACAATCAACTCAATGCAACAATTAAAACTTTCTCATTATTATTATACCCCCAGCATTTATGCGGAGGGGTATATAGTTTTTGTCTTCCTGTTCGTCAGTGCACATGTTTGTTCGTTCGTACTTTTTGTACGTCCATTGTGACAAAGTTAGGGATCATGACCAGGGTGGGGCTAGAGGTCGAAATCTAGAACACCTTTAAAAAAGCTATAATCTATTTTTCAGACTTGCAGATATCTTACCAAACATTTATTAGAAAACATTCACATTTGGGCATTTGGTATTATTCATGGCAGGCTACTACTCACCAGCTTCAGATACTTGGGTCCTTGTCCCAGGGTAGGCTAGTGGTCAAATTCTTGGATTGTTGTTGGGACATTAAGAGCATCGGCAGGGGAGAACGTGCCTCTCAGGGCACTTTTTCTAGTTTTATATTAAATGATATCACAATCATTTCATTGCAACAAGTAAAACTTTCTCATCATTATCATGTATTGAATGACATTACAATCCATTCATTGCTTTAATTCACACTGTCTCATCATTATAATGTATTGAATGATATGAAAACAATTCATTGCAACACGTTAAACTTTCTCATCGTTGTCATATATTAAATGATATAACAATCAATGCATTGCAACAAGTAAACATTTCTTATCATGTGTTGAATAACATTACAATCAATTTATTGCAATACGTAAAACTTTCTCATCATTATCATTTATTGAATAACATCACAATCAATTTATTTCAATACGTAAAACTTTCTCATCATTATCATTTATTGAATGACTTCACAATCAATTTATTGAAACACATAAAACTTTCTGATCATTATTATGTATTATGTGACATTACAATCAATTCATTGCAACAAGTACACTTTCTCATTATTATCATATATAAAATAATATTACAATCAATTCATAGCAACAATGCCTTGAGTAACAATACAACCCATTCATTGCTTTAATTCACACTTTCCCATCAATATAATGTATTGAATAATATTACAATCCATTCATTTCAACAAGTAAAACTTTCTCATCATTATCATATATTAAATGATATTACAATCAATCATTGGAACAAGTAAAACGTTATCATCATTATCATGTATTAAATGAGATTACAATCAATTCATTGCTAATTGCAACAAGAAAACTTTCTCGATTATTATCATATATTAAATGGTATTACAATCAATGCATTGCAGCAAGTAAATATTTCTCATTATTATCATGTATTTATTGACATTACAATCAGATTCAATCTTACACGACGATTGCTCCTAGTATAGTCCTGCATGGAAACAGTCAAACATAAAATATGAGTGGCCTTTCAAATAGTCATTACATTCTTGGCCTTTCAAACAGTCATTACATACTGGACTTAAAGGTAAAACTCCAGAAATAGAAATTAATAATAAATGATTTGTTTGTTTGCTTTGATTCTTTACGTCTCAGACAACAGCTATGGTCACGTTGAGACGCTCAGTTCACCTCACCACACTTTTTTCCTGGGCAAGCTGAACTAAGCGGTTAACCTGTACTTTGTGCACATACTTTCGCGTGAAACTGACACCAACCCTTCTTGAATCAGCGGAAGGAGGAGAATGACCGTAGAAACTATTTCATGATCAATCTCCACGAAAGTATGGGATCGGGCTAGGATAGAACGCGCAACCCCTGGATCTGCAGTCAGACTCGCTACCGACTGTCCTAGGGTGCCAGGTAAATAATAATAAATGGGAACACATCTATTGCCCAGAGGTTGATTTTGTTTTATCTGATCATTTGGGTATTGGTATTCATGCACTTGGAACAAAATCAATTTCACAAATATATTTTTGCGTTTGTTTGTTTGTTTGATTTGATTCTTTACGTCCCATCAACAATCTTTCAGTTAAACAGGGACAGGTCTTCCTGGGTTGAACCAGTACTAAGCTAGGATAAATGTGTCTTGCTCAAGGACCTCAACCCAGTGACGCCGGTGAGGCTTGAACCCCCGGTCCTTCGGTCTCCAGTCAAGCACTCTACCACTGAGCCACTGCGCTCCCTCATATTTTTGCGCATTCATATTTACATCTATAAAACTTTTACATAAGTAGTAAATAATATGGATTTCGGTACTTATGGCATCATCGACCAACGAATGCTCAGGAGAGTCTGCCAATATGCCAAAACTCACCAGACCCTACGCTGCGCGCATATACAAAGTATAGATATAGCTGAAGGCAGAGGCCAATGATTAGACCTCTATCCCTACTTAATTAAAATTTCTTCGATTTCGTTATTCTTGCATAAAAATCCAAGCACATAGTTGTTTGTAGTCATTGTCAAATAAACGAAAATCCAAGTTTGAATCATGAGGCCCATGTGCTGTTAGAAGTTGAAACTTACTACCCAACAGCGCTTAAATTCGAAATGGATTTGCCCAATTGATTAGGTTGGGAAATTACACTAGGCATAAATGGTTAAAACTAATGAATAAGAAAATGTTCACACTATTATGTTCAAAGCTTTAGTTTATCTAGACCTATATACATGAGATAAATGCTGGCTCGATTGGGGGTTTTAAGAAATAAAAACAAATTGTTCTGTCGAAAAATATATTTAAAGCTGTATGTTATCAGGCTTGTATTTTAAAACACAAGTATTACATATAGTTATACATACACATATGAGATTTTGGTACTTATCGCATTAGCATGCAGCCAATGTTTAGATGAGCGTGCACATGTTAGTAGTAGAGCCTTTTCTTCTCGCATACACAAAGTATTCAAGTAGAGGAAGCCTCAGATAAAAAAAATACACTTATAGCCCCACTAGATACGTCAGTATGCTGGTTTAATCCTTTACTCATAGAGACTCCTTTTAACCTTTTTGCAAACAGAGCAGACCTCTTAGCTACCTGATTAGGTTCTACTCTGTTTGCTCTTGTAAGAGCTGCCTGATCAGGGTCTACTCTGCTTGCTTTTGGAAATATAATAAAGCTGATCCTACACTAGTGGACCTGACAAGTAATTTCTTTGTACTATGAACCAGCACGAAAGTTTATTTGTATAATTATTCATAGTGGGTGGAGCCAAGCATGAATATTAATGAGGAAAAGGGTCTAAGGTGTTTAGGCATATGCAATAAGTACTGGAATCTCGTGTTGGTCGATATGTAGATAGAGCATAAAACAATTGTAAACTGGGCAATACATTTCCTTGGAATGTGCATCTTGTTTAACCCTTTGTATACTAATGGATTCTTCTTTCTGGTTTGATACACTTAACTTGGGATAGTCCCTTGTACTTATCTAGGGGTGTCTGGTAATAATTTTAACAAAAAGTATTGTATTTTTTGTCTGAAGATCTTTTTACCCTTACAAAAAATGTGGACCCTGATGAAATGCCGCATCATGCTGCATTTTATCTGGTCTTCACTGTTTGTAAAAGTACCCATTTAGGGGATTCCAGTATACAAAGGGTTAAACTATTTAGTAACATCCAATCAAATCATCTCGAAGAAATCATTCTCAGTGGCACTAAAATCGTGTTTTATGGAAAGTGGCAAAATCATAACGAGCCCTACTACAACCACCCATATATGCTGAATGCTATCTCCCTTCCTGATTGTTCAAGTCAGTTATTTATTTGGTTCACCATTTACCAATCCATTTCTGAGTTATCATTGCTTTTGTCAATCAAAACAGAGCAGATCAAACTATGCCACACCACTGTCGAACAGCGTCATAGCTAGGTATGCTTTGTTTATCAATGTCCTTTGTATCTCAGCATCGATACATTAGTTGAGGGTCTGAATGGTTGGGTCTAGATTTCTTTTTATCAGTAAAAAAGTAAATTTTATCGTTCTTCTATTTTTCTATCTGTTAAACATAAGTCAGTTTGCTTTATATTTCGAGCACATATTTATCCAACTGGTATTTTCAAGCTCAATGTTCTCCTATCAGTAAATTGATGAACCACATCCAGACTCACATAACCCTCTTCCCGCCATCGTCTGCTTATGTGCTTTGGTAGCCTATATTGCAAACAATATGGACCCAGATCAGACTGCTCATTATGAGCAGTCTGATCTGGCTTCATACCGTTTGTTTCCATGATCAAAAGTAGAATGAATTGTATTTGAAACTATGCAGCAGACATAAAAAGCAGACGACATTTCAGCGAAAAATTTATTAGCAGGATTAGAGTGAAATAGTTGACCCCCATCCCAGCTAATAGTTCTTATTGTGCATGTACACCGTTGGTTAAGCCTGACGTATCTACTCCATTTGACTTATCTTCTCCATTCGACTTATCTACTCCATTCGACTTATCTACTCCATTCGCTTTATGCAGTTGTTCCCTGAAGTAAAGTTTCCCATGATCTGATTGGTAGGATTTTCCTTGTTGAGTCACCGACTCCCAGTCACCCCAGTATCTCTCCTTCATTCGATATACGTAGTCAACTAAGTTCGGTAAGTTGTCTGTGGTAAAAAGATACAGTAAAAAATATTTGAGATGTTATAAGATAATTCTTAAGTACAATCCCAGTCATTGTCGATAGTGGTCAACTTTCATATACAATAAAACCTGTCTTCAGCTGCCACTCAAAAAGGATACCAAAATTGGTATTCAAAAGTAAGTTAGAGTGCAAAGATCAGGAATCGATACAATCAAGTACCACACCTGACACAGGATACCAATGGGAAAGTGACAAACTGACAATGAGACACCACAAACTAGAGCCAAGAGGCCAGCCCTTTCCCAGTAGGTGACCACAAAGTACAAATAAACAGACGTGCATAAAGGCATAACAAACACAAGACAGAAAAACATAAATGATCCACAAAAGAAGTACCGCGTTGGAACGTTCAAGACCGATTGTCAAAAGTATTGCAGAATGCTCCAAGGGGAGCATTCTGCAATACGTTCGACATTCATTAAGCTACCATTTGTCATTAACATCCTTGTTTTGACTATTTTTGAGTGGCCGCTTAAGACAGGTTTTACTGTACTTACTGGGAATTGAATATCAGTCACTGTGGCAGAGTGCTAGACTTGAGATCCTGGGTTCGAGCCACACTGGAGGCTATGTTGTATCCTTGAGCAAGTCATTTAGCCTCATTGTTTTGGACTGGTTAATGACTTAAACTGTTGACGGAAACGCAAAAAAGTACAAAGTCATCAATATGTTGTCTGAAGTGGCCGTTGCTCGTTTGTATGAGTAAAGTAAGAAAGAGGGCAAATATCAGGAATCGATACAATTAAGCACCACACCTGACCTAGAATACCAATGGGAAATTGACAACTTCACAACTAGACTTCACAAACGATAGCCAAGAGGTCAGCCATTTCCCAGCAGGTGACCACAAGGCAACAATGAACAGACGCGCATGAAAGCATTACAAAAACAAGTAGACAGAAATAACATAAATGATCCACAAAAGAAGCACCGCCTTGGAATGGTCAGTAAAAATATTTTACTGGAGGGTTTAAACCGGTTTCACGGCGTGCCAGCCTCACCCTTAGTTCAGATGTGGATCAAGACACATAGAAGTTTGGTTTGCATGAAAGACCCCTAACTTATCAATGCATCATCTCCTAGAACATATAAATCAAGATATAAAAAGGAGATAAAGCAAAGATAATGACTCAACAGTACCGGAGCAAAATAAATCCAACAGGTAAAACCCGGTGGGCCTGACAACAGCCGAAGCATCAGGCCCCTACCATCTCATCAATAGATAAGTCTTTAAGTGGGAACCATTATAGAGTCTGAAATCCGACACACCGGCGTGCAATTAAAGAGGAAAGCAAAGTACATAGACAGAACCATGGGTTCTGATAAGGAAAGTAAGGAAGAAGGCAAAGATCAGGAATCAATCCGAGGGGTATTCTGCAATACTTTCGACCTTCATTAAGCTACGATTTGTTATTACGATCTTTGTTTTGCCTTTTTTGAGTTGTCATTCCACACAGGTTTTACTGTAATGGAAAGACATGGTAAATAGACATATTAATTGATGTCTGAGTAACCCAACACAGAAGTTGTCCGCATGGGAATTAGCGGCATATGTCTTTCAAGTCTCTTAAGTGGTTAAATAAGGGCAACTAACAATGCAACCTGGTGGCTATATTTGTGACAGTTCAAATACGTTTCAGTTATTCTTGTAGGTCTAATAATGACCATTCCAGTCAACTTATTTTAAATTCTTCATCCAAAAACGGCATCCCCATATTAGTACCAAACATTAATTAGTTCATTGGCAAATTAATTACCCATTCTTGCAAATAAATATTTACACTCAAATGCCAATCACGACTGCAGCAGATGACAAAATGTGAGTTTTTTTTATCTTTTTCTTGCAAAATTAGGTTTGTTACTTCACACGAACGATTTGCAAGATGTTTTATATACAATCATAAGACGGGGACCAAATTTGAAATGAGCCATGACATAAGATTAACATAAATGTGGTATGTGCGACCAGCAAAGGCGCAGACCAGCCTGCGCATATGCACAGGCTGATCAGAGCCTTTGCTAGTCCTTTGAATATTCTATGAATGTTAAGCTACTGATCGAACATCATTTGGAGTTTCTAAGCTTAAAGGGAGGCTGCACATGCTCGTCTGAGTCTACACTTGTCAAAATACCACATTGTCGAAATCACATGTGCTGTTCAAATGTCTGCTGCAACCGTTTTGGTGGTGCATTAATGATTTAAACTTAAGATACCTTTTATGTATTTCTGGTGTTTAGAGTCTGGCATGTGCCAGTATATCTGAGCTAGCATTCCAAACATGGCACAGTCCACTTCACTTGGAGTGTCTCCCATCATAAATGGTTTCTTCCCTGAAATACAAAGTAGTATAATTTGGAAGACAAAAATGCAAAGAATTATATGAGGAACTACATACGAAACATATTTATTCATGCCATGTACATGCACAGCGATTGAGTCGAACAAATGTATGGAAACAACACGTAAAAGTAAAATGTTCTATGATTGGTCAAATGAAACACACACTAAAAATCATATCTATTGGACAGAAATATAGTTATTGTACATGTTACGACCACATTTTACTGGTTGTCTCAAAATTTACAGCAACAATTTACTCGTTTACATACGTGGCTAATAAAAAGGACATTATATCTTGATATTTTTACAATGCATATGATATTAAATAACAATGTATTGTACCCTAAAAAAGTTTTAAGACTATTCCTATCGTCCTTCACGCATTTTCTGATCCGAATGCTTTAATAGGGCAGCCCATGATACAATAACATTTAAATGTAGATGACTAAACAAGAGTGCCAGGTGGCTAAACTGAGTGAGGTTTCAAGTGTATAAAGGTATATAAAGGAAACCAACAGGCCACGCCTTCCTATCGACATATTTTCATCAGATATTAAGTTTTTTTTTTGTTTTTTTTTTTATTTTATTCTCCATAACCAGTTTGCATTCTGATCAGCTGTGAGATTTTCTACGTTCTCGTTAGCAGCAATGAGTGTTCGACAGGTCACATTACACCAGCAGAAATAAAAGCATTAACTTTCCTTACAACAGTCAATCCTTTAATAGGCGCGTTGCTGAAATTCAAATTTTCGAAAAAACTTACCTCATCGTCATAAAGGATGAAACAGGTCTTAAATTCAAGATAGATGACTCTAGTTTATTTCGGATGGGGTCGTACACTCAAAAATTGGTAGCATCATATTAAAAAATGGGGAGATAACTCAATGTTTGCAAAAAAACGGAAACGTTAAGTACGGTTTTTAAACTGATTTTGTATTGACAAAAAGACGTCCTTTTTCGAAAATTATTTTATTTTATAAAGGAAAGTGTACTGTCAATTATATTTATATGAATTTTATTGATTTTTATAAATTTAAAAATAGTATTTTGGGGGGATAACTCTTACTACCCTATAAAATTTAATATTTTCCTCTATATCATTCCTTATAATACCGTTATATTTAATCAAAATCCGCAAAACTTCATAATTTCTAAAACAATTGTCTTTTCGCTTTTCAAAAACATTACTTGCTGCATCCTGGTATGCCTGACGGCTCAGAAATTTGCTTCTGAAGTTGCCACCCCTGTGTGGAAAAACAGCGTTTTAATGCATTTTTCCAAAACACTTGATACGAGCATAGGAGATTCGCTGATTTACTTTTAGAGAAAACTTACATAATCGTCCTAAATGATGATACATGCCTCAATTAAAGATAATAATATCTGTACCATCCATTTGTGAGGATCATACGTTAAAATCGAGTATCGTCATTCATAAAATGGGGAGGTAACTCTGGTACTAAAAATAAAGTAAAATCAGCATAGATGAGCGTCGTTAAGTACCTCCTTGAAATACTGCTTCTCTGCTTTTTTTTTTTTAATTTTACTCACACAAAAGTATATCTGTTTGAAATATCTAGTCTTTCTTTCTTGGATAGATAAAGTAGAATTTCAGAAACATCAATATGATGCTCTTATTAGATATTAATATTATCTAATTTGCATAATCAAGAATATTGATGAAGACATAAGAAATGAGAAAAAATGTGGAATAAATTAAGTGGAATCACCTACAAAATTACCTATATGTCGTTGTTTATCATTCTAGACTAAGAATCGTGGTACCAAATTAAAGTTAAGACATTAGCAAAATGACCAACTGAATAGATATACAACTGATCTAATTTGCATACTCATGAATATGTATGAAAACATATGAAATAAGAGAAAATTGGTCGAAAAATTAAGGCTATACCTACAAAATTACATCTACACCTGCTGCTAACTATCTTATCCAATAAATTTCGGTACCCAATTAAAGTTGAGACTAAGCCATTTGACTAGAATGATTAAATATACGAATCATTTAATTTAAACATTCATGAATATTAATGTAAACGTAAGAACTAAGACAAAATTGGTAGAAAATTTAGGGGGGGTATACCTACAAAATGTCTTATACGTCTGCTGCTTACTAGCTTAGACTACAAAACTTGGTACCAAATAAAGGGTGAGACATTGCCATTTGACCAAAATGATTAAATATGCCAAATATTTAATTTAAATATTCAAGAAAATTAATGTAAACATAAGATATAAGACAAAATTTGTAGAAAAATGAAGGCGGTATATTTAAAAAAATACCAGGACCCAAGCTACTAACTATCCTATCTTACAAAACCTGGTACCAAAAGATGAAACATAACCATTTGATCAAAGTGATGAAATATACGAATTATCTCATATAAATATTCATGAATATTAATAAAAGTATAAGAGATAAGAGAAAACATTAAGGTGGTATACCTTCAAAATTACCTATATATCTACTGCAAGCTATAGTAGACAACAAAACTTGGTACCTAATTAAAATTGAGGCAATGTATTTTGACCAAATGATTAAATATACGAATTATCTAATTTGAATATTCATAAATATTAACTTAAAAATAGAAATAAGAGAAAATTGGTAGAAAAATGAAAGTGGTATACCTACAAAATGTCCTATATGTCTGCTGTTTATTAGACTAGACTATAAAATTGGGTACCAAATAAAAGTTGAGACTTTGCCATTTAACCAAAATTATTAAATATGCGAATTATCTAATTTAAATATTCATGAATATTAAAGTAAACATAAGAAATAAAGCTAAATTAATAGAAATATTAAGGGGGTATACCTACAAAATTAACTTGTACTCCAGCTGCTTACTATCCTAGACTAAAAAAAATGGTACCCAATTAAAGTTGAGACATAGCCATTTGACTAAAATGATTAAATATACGAATTATCTAATTCAAATATTAATAAATATTAATGTAAACATAAGAAATATGACAAAATTGGTAGAAAAATTAAGGTGGTTTACCTACGCTAGCTGATAACTATCCTATCTTGCAAATCTTGGTATCAAATAAAAGTTGAGATATAGCCATTTGATCAAAATGATAAAATATACGAATTTTCTAATTTAAATATTCATGAATATGATTGAAAGTATAAGAAATAAGAGAAAATAGGTAGAAAAATTAAGGGGGTATAGCTACAAAATTACCTATATGTCTTCTGCCAACTATCGTAAACTGCAAAACTTAGTACCAAATTCAAGTTGAGACATTGCATTTTGACCAAAATGATTAAATTTACGAATTATCGTATTTGAATATTCATGAATATTAATGAATACTTAAGAAATAAGAGGAAATTTGTAGAAAAAAGGTGATTTACGTTCAAAATAACCACTAAGTCAGCCGCTATCTATGAATAACTTCAAAACTAGGTACTAAATAAAAGCTGAGACATTTTCATTTGATAAAAATGATTAAATATACAAATGATCTAATTTGAATACCCATAAATATTAATGTTAACATAAGAAATCAGACAGGAATGGAAGAATAATTATGGTGGTATCCCTACCAAATTTCCTCTACGCCAGCTGCTTACTATTCTGGACTACAAAACTTGGTACCAAATAATAGTTGAGATACAGGTATGCTACCCTATGATTATATGTATTCGAAATATCTAATTTTCATATTCACGAATATTAAAGAACACATAAAAAGAATAAGTCAAAAAGAGTAGAAAACTAAAGTGGTTTGACCTACAAAATAACTTATATTTCAGCTGCCATATATCCTGGACTACCAAACATGGTACCAAATTAAAAGTTGAGATATAGCTCGTTGACCCAATGATGAATATGCAAATGATCTCATTTGCATACTCATGAATATGTAAGAAAACATTAAAAGGTAAAAAGAACACAGAAAGATAAAAAAAGTAGTTCTAGGCTTTAATTTGAGAATAGGATAACTAGCAACTGACATATTCGTAATTTTGTAAGTACACCCCTTTAATTTTTCCAAAATTTTCTCTTATTTTCTTATATTTTGATTAATATTTATGCGTGAGAATGTTAGAAAATTTGTTAAATGGACAATTGGTAAACGTGCAGTGCTTTGGCATTATTTGGTATCAAGAGTGGTTGCCTAAAATAATTCTCAGCTGAGTTGTAAGTATCTTTGTGGGTACACCCTTTTATTTTTTTATTTTTTTTTGCGATTTCCTTATGCCTTCATTAATTTTCATGAATATGCAAATTTGATCATTAGCATACTTTACCGCTGAATGAAACTGCTATGTCTTACTTTTTTTTTATCGAGTTAGTACTTTAGGATGAGTTTCTGCTGATATATAAGTAATTTGTAAGGAGATACCCAACCGTTTTGAAGCGCATTGTTTGTTGCCATGGAAACCACGCATTTTCACATAGCTCAAATGGGGTTATTTTCAGGGCAATACTTTTACCTATTGAAGGCGGTCCCAGAAAACAATTTGACGCCCATGAGAAGTTGTTCTGAGGACGCAAGGCCGGTCTACTTCGACCATTGGGTTCTAAGGAATTTAAATGCTTTTACTTTTGATATATAGATAGTGTAACACATTTTGTGGGTATTGCTAGGAAGAATAGACATTATGACGACAGTTAAATCAAAGCTACTTGTCGATTCTCAAAACTCATTTCTCGCTTATCACTTTAAAAGCTTGAAAGTAGTTCAAGATAGTGCTATGAATTAACATTCATTTTAATAGCTGGACACTAGATACGCAAAAAGTAAGTGAGTATAAACAGGAAAAACCACATTCACTTCTGCAGATAAACCCATGGCATCGTGAGGAAGAGCAACAGAACACTTACAGTCACAAGACATCAGGAAGGCAATTAAAGCAAAGCAACTATCATTCTCTTCCTCGTGAAGGTGTTAACAAAAATAGAAAGAACACAAAGAGATGCATAATAACAGAAAGACCAACACAGAACCCCCACAAATATTCCGAGGTACAATGAATCAACAACAATGTAAGATTCTATATGATTTTGGCGGTCATCTTGAAAACATGCAAATAAGCTCAATAAGACGCCATTTCTCAGCTTGCAAACATTGGTTTTCGGATTAAGCATACCAAATTACCTTAAAGAAAGGTGTCAGACCCTTTGTCTGCAGAAAAAAGTCCATACTTGATACTTTTAAAATTCGTATTTCGTGATTCTGTTTTCTGCGAGTATAAAGTTATCTCCCCCTTTTCTCAATATGACGCTACCCATTTCTGAGTGTGCGACCCAAACAAAAATTAAGTATAGACATGTATCTTCAATATTAAAGACTAGTTTCATCTTTTAGGACGATGAGGTAAATTTTCTCAAAAGCATTCAGAAACTGCGCCTTATTGGTGAAATGCACGAAAACAGAGTATTTTTCACACAAAGGTAGCAACTTTGCAAGCGATTTTCCGAGCCGCCAAGCATGTCAGAATGCTGTTAATCATGTTTTTGAATAGCAAATTTATATTTTATCTTCGAATTGATCAAGTTTTACGCATTTTTACTAAAAATAACGGCATTATTAGAAACGATGTCGAGGGAAATGTTCTATTTCATTGGGTAGTAAGAGTTATCCCTCATTAGCTATATCTGCAAATGAAGAAAATGAGCCAAATTTGATTTAAAAATAAATGTAATATAAACTTATTTTAGAAAATAAAATAATTTACGAAAAAATAATGTTTTAAAACTGCAAAAAATCGTTTCGAAATTCGTACTTCACAATTCCCTTTTTTGCAAGGATGGAGTTATCTCCCCCTTTTTAGATATGATGCTACCAATTTTCGAACGTACGACCCAATCAAAATAAAAGAAGAGACATTTAGTTTTGATTTGAGACCAGTTTCATCCTTTATGACGATGAGGTAAGTTTTCTCAAAAAGTAAGCCTTATATGAAATTCAGCAACGCGCCTATAAAGTTTATTTTAGCCATAGTATTGTATTTCAAACACCTGTGGTCTATGAGCTCATAATGGAATCCACACATCAAAAGGTTACATTAGAACAAAGCTAACTAGATGAATGACAACTCATCGACATGTTTTAAGTTATTTTCGATCAGCCTCAAATGTCCAGTCACTCTTGTTACCATAGCTATCCAGTTAAAAGTTTCAATGAATTTTAATAGATTTTATCAAATGTATGGCTCATGAAATAGTGATGAATGATAAAATCATCACATCATCATCATCATCATCATCATCATCATCATCATCATCATCATCAATGACAACATCCAGGAAAATTAAAGTACTAAGATTAAAAAATAGAGGCATATTTGTACAGAAAAAAGAACATGTGTTTTGTTTAAACACGTTATTTGAAATGCTGGTCAAACTCAAACAAAGCTTGTTACCTTATATAGTGACAATGTCACATCTAAATTATAAAACTATTTCAGTTGTGGTTTTAAATTTTATGACCCTCCAGCAAGGTTAGTGAAACAGATGACCAAATATGCTTATCTCCTTTGGCAAGGTATTAATGATAAGGAAATAATTGGCTTAAATAACAGAGAGAAAAGTTTCATTGTAATGAATGATCATGACTGAGATAGGTATGCTAAGGAGCAAATTATATAAAAAAAACTAGAGGACCTGACGGTCCTGAAGCGCTCACCTGATCTCCTTAATAGTGTTAAAATAGGTCAAGATCAACTAAAGCTTATAATGAAACATATTTTGTTTTATGGGAGTTGCCGCCATTTTGGTCAAGTGACTTAAAACAATCTAATGAATACTCCATCAAACAACCCAGTGATTTCTGAGGAAAAGATGTTTAGATAGGTATGTGTTAGTCCAAATGAGTGGCTAAAAGAACACAGGTCAGCTTGACATTTGGTACTTATATAAAACCGTTGTCTCGTTAGGTTAAACATTTCTTGCAAGTATTATGATTTCGGCCTAAACAGTTATAGAAAAATGAACAAATTTAAGATTTTCCAAATATAAATGCATTAGGAATCAAATTTGACCTTGCCATAAGGTAGGTAAAGGTCATCCTAGATCTATCAAATGTTGTGCAAATCTGGTAGGGCCCACATCCCCAATGCTACATACCAAGTCCCAAGGCCATTGGCATTTTGGTTTCAGAGAAGAAGATATTTAAAGGTTTTTACCATATATGGGGATGGTGGCTATCTTGGACATGTGACCAGTACATTTTTCGCTAACCTATCATAAGGAGTCTTCATATGAAATTTGAGTTCAATTGGCCAAGTGGTTTCTGAGGAAACTATGTTTTAATGTGTTGATAGGACTCCAATATGAGCGACCTTGGCTGAAAAGCTAAGGTCAACCTTGATCTTTGAAACTTATTCATAGCCATTGTCTCATTAGGTTTAACATATCAAGTGAGAATAATGACTTTGGCTTCAACAGTATTCAAATATATCAACTTTTCAAAAAAATTCCATTTAAATGCATTAGGAAGTAATTTGACCTGGAAGTTATGTAGGTCAAGATCAACTTAGGATCATCATTTGAACAAACTTGGTAGGCCCCACATCCCCAATGCTACAAACCAAGTCCCAAGGTCACCGCCTTCTGGTTCTGGAGAAGATATTTAAAGGGTTTTTACCATATATGGGCATGGCGGTCATCTTGGTCATGTGACAAAAATATTGTATAAATTTTGGCTAACTTATCATAAGGAGTCTTCACATGAAATTTGAGTTCAATTGGGCAAATGGTTTGTGAGAAAATTATGTTTTAACAAATTGATGGGACTCCAATATGAGCGACTTAGCTGAAAGGTCAAAGGTCAACCTTGACCTTGGGAACTTATTTATAGCCATTGTCTCATTAGGTTAAACATATCAAGAGAGAATAATGACTAAGGCTTCTACAGTTTTCAAAAAATCAACTTTCACAAAATTTCCCATTTAAATGCATTAGAAAACAAATTTGACCTTGACGTTAAGTAGGTCAAGGTCAACCTAGGATCATCATTTGAACAAACTTGGTTGGCCCCACATCCCCAATGCTACATTCTAAGTCCCGAGGTCATCAGCCTTCTGGTTCTGGAGAAGAAGATTTTTAAAGGGTTTTTACCATATATGGGCGTGGCGGCCATCTTGGTCATGTGACCAGGACCATTTGAACAAACTTTCGTTCCCCCATCCTAAGGAGTCTCCATATGAAATTTGTGACTGGTATACTATTAGCTCACCCATGAGCCTTTGGCTCAGGTGAGCTAATAAATATAAATTATCCTTCTATACATTTAAGATTCCATATTGATGTCAGCTACACATCAGATAAATGAATAAATGCATAATGTGTGTATAATAAGAATGCTTATACACACACCATTACATGAGGCACAAAGTTTGTTCCTGAATCATTAGACATACACAACATGCGATACATGCACAAATAAATAAATTATTTAACACATCTCTATTTTTTTATCAATTATTACTGATGTTTGTAAAATTACAGTTGTCATTTAATTGCCGCTAATGTAATGCAAAAACTGAAGTCGCGGTTGAGTATCTAATTGTGTAAGTAAGTATGGTAATCTTAAGCCACTGGGATAGACAGGATCAAAGAACTTATACAGTAAGATCTCAGTGACATGTTTATAGACATGTCAAATTTGAACTTTGATGAATATTGAGTGGACAATGCGACCTTCATACCAAAGTTAAAGCTATTATTTCTGAAGGCTTAGTTTTAGCTTTAATTTAGTCTTAGTTTTGAAAAAAGTCACTTAGTGAACATTCCAGCCAAATTGTTTCAATTCTGGCCATTCTTTCAAATATGATGTTAAATGCAACTAATAGAGGTATATAAGGGAAACAAACCACGCCCCCTGGCGTCATATTTTCTATAGAGGAAATTTGATTTAGATATTTTTGTAGGTCACATAGTGACCATTTCTGCAAAACAGTTTTCATTTTGGTCATTAGATTCAGAGGTGAAGATGTTAAAAGTTTTGATATAGGCACATAAGGGAAACTGGTCATCCTACCCCTTTATGCCCATGTACGTTTTTATTTCGTTTGATCATTTTTCGAGAAGGCCATTCTGTGACGATTCCTGCCAGATTATTTTTAATTCAATAGAATGGGTGTCATATGGGTGCTAATTATGGTGTTCTTGTTGATAAAGGATAATAACAAGCTTTCTTTGGCAAATCAGTGTCGTTAACAAGCTTTCTTTGTTAAACCAGGGTCGTTAACAGGCTTTCTTTGTTAAACCAGGGTCGTTAACAGGCTTTCTTTGTTAAACCAGGGTCGTTAACAAGCTTTCTTTGTTTAACCAGGGTCGTTAACAAGCTTTCTTTGTTAAACCAGGGTCATTAACAAGCTTTCTTTGTTAAACCAGGATCGTAAACAAGCTTTCTTTGTTAAACCAGGGTCGTTATAACGACACTGGTTTATCAAAGAAAGCTTGTACTATTCACTATCTGTCCAATAATCTTGTTTTCTGTTACCATATTTACTCATACATAAATAATCACTTGCATGAAGTCACATTATCTCTTAAATACAATAATATAATAGACATTAGATTTTACCAAATGAGTTTGAAAACAGGTTTAAAATGTGAGGCTTGTCAAACATAAAAAAACATTTACAAACCTAGGAAGGCTGATATAGCTTCCATGTCTTTGACAGCAATGTCCCAGACATCCTCCTTGGAATGACGACCAATACCATGACCCCACGTCTCCTTGGCGATGACATTTTGAAGAAACTTCACTGTTAGCCACAGTTTGAGTCCTGTGTATGGTATTACACTTTTGACAGATGTCACATCTTTACCAAACACTTCAAGACACATTGTCCTGAAAGAAAGGTATACTACCATAGAAAGAAACGCTACTATGACAGTTGACATGCCAAATTTTCCAAATAAATTTGGGCTAGTGCACGAGATTTTGGTACTTATCGCATCAGCGAGCAGCGTAGGCCCAAGGCCTTCGTTGCTCGTATACACAAAGTTTGATTGTAGATAAGGCTCGGATCCAGCTTTAGGCATCTAGCTTCGCTTGATACATCAGTAATGGCGTTTATTAGAGGTTCTGGCTCATTTAAAAGTCTAAAGAGTTTACATTATAATATATACCAATCAGAAGTGCAGACCTGCCATATTTGAAAATGTAAACATTGCACCAGATTAGCCTTGGTACCAGCAACGTCTGCTCCACTCTGTTAATATTCGCTGTCTGGAAAATAAACAAAATGTACACAGTCTTAACAAACCCACATATTTAAAATTATTATAACTAAGCAGATTGAGTTGAGTTGAAAAAGCCATACTAACCAGTACAGATTTTCCTCGGTGAGTTTGAGAAAAGCTCTAGCTATGCCCCTCTGTTCGTCAGTAAGGTGGGAGTCCATGTCTAGGTTCCTCTTCTTCTTTAAGTATTCTATACAGAGCTGGGAGTCAGCCACAGCTTCACCGTTGTACTCCATCCATGGTGTCTTCCTCTTACTAGAAAACTTAGCAGTATGGTCATTCTTGGAAGAGAAATAATAATAATAATAATAATAATAATAATAATAATAATAATAATTTCATTGGTCGCAGAAAGGTATACCCTCAACGACATAACATGTACACATTATTATAATAGTAACTTGATCTGGCGTACTGTATCACGTCGAGTGGATAAGGTCATGTCATCGGATCACCCGAGACGCGAAGCGTCGAGGGTGATTCAGTGGTATGGCCTCATCCACGAGACTTGATACTCTTCGCAAGATCAAGTTACTTTTATAATGATATGTTTTTATTATATACATATAAATGATACGACTTTAGAACTGTCTGTTTTCTGGCCATCTGATACAGAAAGCAGGATCAACGAATTGAGGTTTTCTGAATCCATATCACTATCCTTTAAAACGAGGCTAACGTCGGTTACCTGCTTTTGCGGCGACGTTACGTAAAATAAATTTCTAGCATGGAACCAGAGACAGAAAACATGATGACGTAACGTCATATTGTATGACATGAATATGACCGTGACAAAACGTAATGGCAAACGTTCCAGCAATTTTTCTGGATTAAAGACCAAAACAATTTATAAAATCAAAATAATGTAGGAAAAAGGTATATATTAAATATACGAGGGGCGTTCAATATATAATGAAAACAGTCCAGTATATCCCAAAGTTTTATATTCACACACTTCATAATTACTTCCATTAAAAGGTCTGTTTCTTGGCTAAATAAATGTAAAATTGCAGTTGTCCAACTTCATATCTAATTTACACAAGCCACTACATGAACGAGGGATGTTTTCATTCTGCTTCTTCGTGTGGCAAATATCCATATATTGGTGATTTATAACTGCAAAAATAGTTGATATTGCTTAATATTCTATGAAATCCTGAGGTTGCCATTTTGGTTAAAATCCTCCTTGATGCTACATTCTCTGGCATTCCAATGACAGGGTCGTTTTTGCGTGAACGATTACATAGCGATAATGTAAACGAAAATCATTTGTAACATTTCTTCTGGTCGCTTTGATGTTCATTTGCAAGTAATACAGCCGATTTTGAAATTTTCATATCTAATTTCGCTCTTAAAGTACCCCCATATACGTCTTTTGAAATAAGAAAATCATTAAGAGGAATGCCATCTCTGGCTTACACTGAAATGGATCACACAAAATGCCGTGTTTCATCGATGTTTGCGTTCGGATGCATTATTTGGACATTGATACACGTATTTACATGTTCATAATCTGGCTGGCTAATTTCAGACGATAAAATTATAGGAAACGAAAATGGTATACCACTCAGATGAGATACTCCTAGATATTGGTTTCAGTTTAATTGGTCTGCTGCCTATGCACTGTGTGTATTGAAACTTCGACACAATCAAAATTGTCTTTTTCCGGTACAAAACCATACTTATGATTTTCAAGAACCGTGTATATTTTAGTGTTACGTCCGATGCTTTAAACGACGTCAACGTAAGAGGGGTAACGTAATAAAACCGTTTGCACGAGAAATCAGTACCGGTCAAAAGTTTGTTTGTATCGTTATAGCAGATAAAAGGGAAATGAGTCAGAAAACTATGGATATGTGATTCATGCATGTTAAATGTTTGATTTAGAAAATACAGCATGCCTTTCTACCTTTGTTGAAATGAGTCTTTACAATTTGGAGGTAAATATATGCAGTGTATATTAGTGTGCTTTTTAAAAAGTCTGTAACTTATTAAATTTGGAAAGATAAAATAAAGTTTTATACACCATTATAACGGCCATGCTTTGATCTTTCGTTTGGCATATAGCATAAAACCCTAACGCGTTTATGGATGGAGTTATGATCGGATTCAAGTTCATTACATATTGAACCCCCCTCGCATTATTATAAAAGTAACTTAAAACATTCTAGCCGACATATGGCCCTTTCACGTTTACTTACTCTTTCTATATCTTCACTTCGTAATTTGGATATTGAGGCTAATAAATTCTATGAGAGAGCTCATCGACTTTATGATACTGCAATTCTTACCCGGTGTTACACTCAACATGCTCTTTGGCCATATATAGATTCCGAAATTAATCATATTAGGCATTTTATCAAAATTCAATTTGTCAACAAGGGAATGAATTCATTAACTTACCCAGTATATTTAAAGATAAATCTGTTATCTCTTCTATCCCTACTTATTTTGAAAATAAGGAATCCCCTATCATTTGTTACAAGTATAATAAACCTATTCGTAGTACTGTTTTTAACTATAACAAATTAGTAACAGAACTTGATATCGAAAATTCTATTCCTGACTCTTGAGATTGCAAAGACAAAGTATTGCTATCAACCCGCTGGTCATATAGTCACAGGGGATTTAAAAAGCATAACTGATTCAAGAATTCGGTCTATTATATGTGAGGGACCTAAATATAGGTTTCCTGTGCCAATAGACTTCAAATCATGTCGTGAGGAAATTGCAGGAGCCTTACAAGAATTTTGTAACCGCTGGTGTAAACGAGAGCATGTTGAGTCAAATGCCTTAAATAGTTGGAAACTAAATATTTTTAAAATTATTGATGGTAGAATTTCATTTTATTGCAACAATTTAGATCTTCTACCACCTATGCCTAAATTCACTTTTAGACACTTGAAGAAAGGGATCCAGGAATTCCATAGGAAGTTTGTTTTGGCCCCCGCAGATAAGGCTGCAAACAATGTTGTGGTCATTTGAAAAATATACTATATTAACACCCTAAAGCAAGAACTTAGCACTGCAAAAACATATGAGCATAGCGGGCTTGATGAGACGTCTATCGTTGATAGGCATCGATGCCATATGGCAGCTAAGTTTGGGTTGTTTGTTAATGAGGAACATAGCAAGCTTCCTACGTTATACTGGTTACCTAAACTTCATAAACGGCCTTATAAGTCGCGTTTTATTGCTAATTCTAGTGCATGTACAACTACTGAGTTGTCTATTCTTTTGACTTCTTGCCTCACTGCAATTAAAAACCATGTCATTAAATATTGCGCAACAGTTTATGAAAGAAATGGTAAAAATTTATTTTGGTCTATTAAAAATGCAGGTGAAATTCTTAATACATTGAAGTCTAGAGGTTTTCTAGCATCTGGTTTGTCTACATATGATTTCTCTACTCTCTATACTACATTGCCTCATAATCTAATAAAAGAAAAACTAACAGAATTAATGGAACAAACATTTAACAGAGAGGGCTCATTTTATTTGGCTTGTAATGATAAAAATGCCTTTTTTACTTCTGAACAACCTAAAAGATATAAATTGTGGTCATGTCAGAAAATGTGTTATGCGCTCCATTATCTTTTGGACAGTATATTTATAAGATTTGGCTCAAAATTATATAGACAAATTGTCGGTATTCCAATGGGTACTAATTGTGCTCCTCTTGTTGCGGATTTGTTTTTGTTTTGTTATGAGAGAGACTTTATGTTGTCTCTGTCTGAAAATAATCAAGCTGATATTATTGAAGCTTTTAACTCTACCTCCAGATATTTAGATGACTTACTTAATATTGATAATCCTTATTTTGAACGAATGGTAGGTCAGATATATCCCACTGAACTTCAGTTAAATAAGGCAAATTCTTCTGATACTGAAGCTCTTTTTTTGGACTTGAACTTGTCAATAACAAATGGCATAGTTTCTTCTAAAATTTATGATAAACGGGATGATTTTAATTTTGAAATAGTAAATTTTCCATTTCTTGATGGAGATGTTCCTCGCTCTCCTTCCTATGGTGTATATATTTCTCAACTTATTCGTTTTGCTAGAGTAGGTTCTAATGTTGATGACTTCAACAACAGAAACTTATTTTTAACTGCTAAATTATTAAAACAAGGTTAAAGATATCATAAAATTTGAAAAGCATTTTCTAAATTCTACCACAGACACTCAGAGTTGATTTTTAAATACAACATTGGGTTAAAAACTCTTCTGCAACAAGGCATATCAGAACCTATATTTTATGGTTATTTAGTCTATAAATTCAAACGAATTGTTCGAAAACCTAATTTTAGTGATCAATTCAAAAAGATAGTTAAACGTTAAATAAGGGTTGGATATAACTTGGATATCATGCGACAGTCTGCATGCCTAGTTTTAAACCCAATCATGGTTTATAGCTATGGTTTCCTCTTTAATTGCACGATGTCGGGCCAGGCCTCAGACTCTATGACGGCTCTGACGTAAAGCTTTAATCAGTGGGTTGGTGTCGTCTGATGCTTATCTGTAGCTGGACCCACTGTGGCTTAACTTGAGGTTTTCTTTAGCTCTGACTATCTGTGAGTCATGAGCCATTTTCTTTGTTTCATCATGGTGTAGTAATTTGATTTGAGTGTTTTTCCATGATGATACATTGCATTAGTTAGATGGCCTCCACGTGAGCTGAACATTTCTTTTACTTCAACATTCTAGTATTGCAATCATCTTGATGGGGAAGAGAGAGCTGATTGTTTTGCTTAATTTGTCTTCCTGGTGTCTTGTGATGTTTGAGCGGCTCTTCCTCGCGGTGCCACAGGGTTGTCTGCAGTTTGTGATTGTGGTA
The DNA here is from genome assembly GCA_964019695.1 of Loripinus fragilis. Classification (NCBI taxonomy): domain Eukaryota; kingdom Metazoa; phylum Mollusca; class Bivalvia; order Lucinida; family Lucinidae; genus Loripinus; species Loripinus fragilis. The sequence continues at coordinate 122,011,005 of OZ026515.1, forward strand.
TTTCCTGATCATACTCACTTACTATTTTTGATCTGGCGTACAGTATCACATCTCGTGGATGAGGCCATACCATTGGATCTCCCTCGACGCTTCGCCTCGTTTTAAAGGATAGTGATATGGATTCAGAAAACCTCAGTTCGTTGACCCGGCTTTCTGTATCAGATGGGCCAGAAAACAGACAGTTCTAAAGTCGTCTCATTTATAGGTATATAATAAATAGTCATATTTGTGCAAGTTCCCTCAGTTCCATGCCAAACTACAATCGTTGGCTGAGAAATGGACCCCATGGAAATGACCAAAAAACTGAAATATTTATGCGCATCAGTGATAAGCTTTTTTATGTTTATCAGACAAAGCAAAAGCTTCCGCGTCTATCACTACCAATTCGCTTGTGTTAGTGTATACATATTATCCATTATTTACACGTTCATTCAACCTTTAAAACGTAAAGACTACAGACTATATCAGACAGGACAAAGATTCTGCATCCCCATTTAGATTATTCTCTTCTGGCGATAAATGGTTCATATATAATAAATCATACTGAGTTCAGACATTCAATCTTTACATTTTGGCATACTCTTCTGGTACTAATCAAGATCGGTTCAGACATTCGATTTTAACACATTGACGTACACTTCTGGCACGAAATTGTTTATTTAAATCATGCTGAGTTCAGACATTCGATCTTTAAATTACACTTTGGCGTGCTCTTCTGGTAGTAAATGGCTAATATTAAATCATGCTGATTTCATACATATGGTCTTCTCACCTTAGCGTACTCTTCTGGCACTATATGATTTATTTAAATCAAGCTGGGTTCAGAAATTCGATATTTACACTTTGGCGTACTCTTCTGGCAGTAAAATGATTTATTTAGATCATGCTGAGTTCAGACATTCGATATTTACACTTTGGCGTACTCTTCTGGCAGTAAATGATTTATTTAAATCAAGCTGGGTTCAGACATTCGATCTTTCCATTTTGGCGTACTCTTCTGGCAGTAAATGGCTCATATTAAAGCATGCTGGGTTCAGACATTCGGTCTTTTTACCTTAGCGTACTCTTCTGGCACTCAATTATTTATTTAAATCAAGCTGGGTTAAGACATTCAATATTTACACCTTGGTGTATGCCTCTGTCACTAAATGGTTTATTTAAAGCAAGCTGTGTTAAGGCATCCAGTCTTTACACTTTGGCGTATGCTTCTGGCACTCAATGATTTATTTAAATCAAGCTGAATTAAGGCATTTGATCTTTGTTTTTTTGTGTATGCTTCTGGCACTCAATGGTTTATTTAAATCTAGCTGAGTTAAGGCATTTGATCTTTTTAAGACTTTGGTGTATTCTTCTGGTACTAAATGGTTTATCTAAATCAAACTGAGTTCAGACATTCGATATTTATACTTTGGCGTACACTTCTGGCACTAAATGGTTTATTTAAATCATGCGGAGTTCAGACATTGGATACTTACACCTTTGTGTACACTTTTGGAATTAACTGGTTCATATTAAATCATGCTAAGTTCAGATATTCGGTCTTTACACTTTAGCGCACTATTCTGGCACTAACTGAGTTATTTAATTAAATCATGCTGAGTTCAGACATTCGATATTCTACTGGCAGTAAATGGTTCACATTAAATCATGCTGAGTTCAGACATTAGATCCTTACATTTTTGCGTACTCTTCTGGAACTAAATGGTTCATATTAATTTATTGCTGAGTTCAGACATTCGATCCTTACATTTTGCGAACTCTTCTGGAACTAAATGGTTCATATTAAATTATGCTGAGTTCAGACATTCGGCACTTATATTGTAATGTGCTCTTCTGACGGCACCAAAACGTTCATATCAAAACATGCTAGCAGAATATCCATCAAACGAATTAGTCACGACAGTAATGGTGGCGTGAAACTTCAATAAACATGCCCTTCACACATAAAGATTACACTATCCTGCTTTACATGTAACGTGTATCTCGTGCACGAAGATGTCGCTTCTCAAACTAGTATGTGTTTGCTTTAATACCGGGCGGAACCATAGTTGGGGTAATTAAAATTGTAATTGTAATAAATTGTAATTTTTAATACATTTTCTAAAGTAATTGCATGTAATTGTAATTCAGGCATTTCTTTCATTGCGGTTATTGGATGTAACTAATTACAAGGTCAAAATGGGAGTAATTAACAATTACTTACCATTACTTTTTAACTACTATGCAGATCAGTTATGGACTTCAGTTACCTAAGATTATCATAGATACTGCTAAATGGATTCTTCTTGGCTGTTGTAAATGCATATATCATTTACTGTACTCATAACATTTTATGAAAAAGTTGAATGCAACATGAAGCAAATGTGAATTTGAACTTAATAAGCCATGATGCGTGTAGTATAGACATAAACTTTACATCTAATCTTTTGAAAGCATCCTTTTATATATATTCTTTGTTTATCTTCTTATAAAAGATATGGCGTTGTGACAATCAATCTTTAATAGTTAAGCTTACAAAATAATACAGAAACATACAAAGTGTGAAAATCTCAACAATAGTATTTTAATAACACAGAAGAGTTGAATAGTAAATTGACATTTGAAGACATTTTGTTAAATTTTCACATCTAGGATCAATTAACACACTCATAAATGAATCAGATTATTCTAAGGCACATGGTCCAATCTTTCAATTACATTGTTTTAACTCTTAAACTGCTCATTTGCTGTTCTCAATAATAATGGCGATAATAATAATAATAATAATAATAATAATAATAATAATAATAATAATAAAACAAATTCGTCGAATTTATATCCCCCGACGAAGGGTTATTTTAGAGAAACATGTTAATCACAAAACATAAATCCCATTTATCTAAAATAGTAAGTATGATCAGGAAATACCACAATCACAAACTGCAGAAAACCCATGGCACCGCGAGGAAGAGCCACCCAACAATCACGAGACACCAGGAAGACAAACTAAACAAAGCAACCAGCTCTCTCTTCCCACCAAGATGATTGCAAAACTAGATTGGACATAAAGTAACGTACAACAAAACATAGAACAATAACAGACTCCCACCATGGGAATAACAATAAACAACAAGTCAACAACAACAGAACCACTGCCTTAGAAAGGACAGTAGCCTAAGCCATCGGGGGTATTTCACATTCGGTATAACCCAGATGTTTTAGTGCTTAGTTAAATAAAAAAAAATATACTTACATCTGCACAATTTCAATATCTGACCTTTCAACCCAACCCAAGAGGCCAAGGGTGTGTATTAATTCAAAGTGTTACTTTGCATGTTTGTCTGCACTTCTTTCACTTAAATTTGATTTGCAACATGACCACTTTCAGAAAAGAAAAAATGACCTTTTGACCCCACTTCATGGGTCAAGGGGGTGTGTAAGGACATAATATTTCAATGTTCTAGCTAGCCTATGTAGCGGACCAGGTTGGCTTGAATCTCACTTTGTTGGAAACCCCGAAGCTAGGTTTTCTCGCGTCATGGCCGATATGTATATGTGTATAGGGTGTGGGTGTTCTTCATTGTTGGATATATGTATTTTCCTCATGTTTGAGGGCCCCAAGGAAGATTGATTCGTCAATTGGGTTCCCTCATTAAATAAAGTCGTTACTTACTTACTTACTTTCATGTTGCTCTGTGCTCAATTCCCTTTAATTTGATATGCAACATGACTACTTTCAGAAAAAAAAGTAATGGTTTGACCTTTTGACGCAACCCCGGGGTCAATGATGTGTCTGTGGCAAAATATTTGCTACCATGTTGCTGCATGCGCTTTTAGCTTTAATTTGATATGCAATATGACCATATTTCGAAAATAGTTTAATTTTAGCCTCGCCCAATCCCCTAAGTCCACCCCGGGGGACCAGACACAGGCCTTCAAACTAAAATCTCGTTTGATATGTTTCATATCTATTGCTCCTCTGCCTGCATGCAAATTTCAGCAAAAATATTGACAACTGCCTTAGTTATTGCGAAATTTAAATGTTTAAATGTGTAACATTTTGACACTGCCATGCTTATCTACTGGCACTGGGCAATCATGGTCTATAGCGAGAAAGGTATTAAATATAATAGTTTTGAGGATACACAAAAAAGCTAATTAAGGTTTGGCATTATAATTGCCTATACTAAGACAAGGGCAATAACTCAAGTTTTAAGGGGTCGCTTTTGACGAAACTTATAGGATATCGACAGTTTATGGTACTTATCATTTATACCAAGAATGAATCAAATCTGACAAATAGGTACTGAGATATACCTCCGGATGGACAATAGTGTTGACGGACGGACAGAATGGATAGACGCGCGGGCGACGCCAAAACTATATAATAATAATAATAATAATAATAATAATAATAATAATAATAATAATAATAATAAAATGAGATTCATAAAATTGAATTTGATTTCAGTGAACATGGGGCCTAGCATTGTTTATGAAATAACAAAAAAAGAAAAAGAAAATAAATTGGATGTTCCAGTGGGGATCGAACTAGTGACCTCTTGCTTGCAAAGCCAGCATTTTAACACATGATTTATATTTCAGTTTGTCACTTGTATTATAGGACACAGTTTGAAAGCCAACCTTTATGTCTTTTATAGGGCCATGCAGACTTTTTCAAACACTTTTTGAAAACAGTTATTCTCTGGCATTTAAGCTAGTTTTACAAAAGAATTTCCATGGTTTATCTTACACAGTTGTAAGACTTTTCTCGGCTATACTGTATGTGTATTCCTAAACTACTAGTTCGAGAACTTTGGCAATTTACAGATGTCCGAAAACATAAAAAAATGTATTTTCTCTTCTAGTAAAACAACAACTGATTTGGTATATTTTATTTCTTTTACGTTGCATCACTTGACAAAATAATACAAGAAGTTCTCAAAAATAAAATCAACCTAATGGACATGTTGACTTAAGAATGCCAAGGGTTACTCAGATTTTTAAAGAATTTTTAAACTCATTTCGATAAAACTCTATTGAAGGACAAGGGGTTCAATTTCATTGTGCAAAACCTGCACAAGAGATTTCATTCATACTGCTACATCTTATCAAGTAAAGCCTTCCTGATCAATTAAGAGAAAAAATGGCACCTCGCCATGATTGGTAAAATGTAGGGTCGTTTCAAAAGTACCCTAAGAAATGCTTATTTTTGCATTGACGTTAATGGAAACGACTATTTTTGCAAAATAAATGAGGAAATTTTACATATATCTGCCCAAGAGAAATAAATGAATTTTAGATATAAGATGAACATAAACATAATCTGTTGAAATTTGAAATAAAAATCAAAGGTCACCACAGTATATGAAAAAGGGTCGTCCTAAAAGTAGTATTTTTACATTAAAATCAGTACCTTGGATGCATTTAATGTAATTTTGAATAGAAAGAGTTAAATTTACTTAAGCAATGACTTTAATTATGCATATTCTGTGTTGAACAGCTAGTAAGGGCCCAAAAATCTAAAAATAAGAGAAAAAAAGTTGTTAAAAAAAAGATTTTTGATTATGAAAATGTCAATTTTGATTAATTTTGACATAAATGCGGGAATTAAAGGTATATCTGCCCAACAGAAATAAATGACTTTCAAATATATGGTACAATTTTAATCAGCTCTGTGTCTGTTTAAGAGGTAAGCAAGATATTATTGGTGCATGAGTCGTACTTTTTTGCAGTTGTGTTCATAATAAATGTAGTTGGGTCGTAAGGTCGCTTTTATCAGAATACTAGTCAGTTATTCTATCACACTGTTTCTGAACAGGCTTCTTATGAAAGGTTCCATATACTTAGTGTATTTATATTTAATTTCATTAGTAGCTGGCGGTAGCGATATACATTTCACCAGTAACTGGCGGTTGCGACATACAATCTCAACAAAAGCATGTGGCCCTACCAGACATCGAACTCACTTCCCCATTTTAGAAGTCCACAAAGGTCGAATTACTAGATCAACTCGTTAATAACTAACTACTATATGAAGTTTTCGGTTCGAATGCTGAAATGTGTGGTTATTTCAGTGATCTTCATGGAATTGGACTAAGTTTAAAGAAAAATTTTAAAGTTAGAAATATAGCGAATGCTTTTTTATTTATCTATCTATCTGCTGCTACCGACTCGCTCTGTTTGGAACATCATTGTACCAGAGAGTTATAATTTTGAAATTTACAAAAAAAAAAAAAATAAAAAATCTAGATTACATAGACACCTTCGTTACAACCATACTAAAGCTAAAATTAGCGACCTGTGCTAGCCATTGCGTTTCCGACTGCTGGCAGACTAATCTTATGAAATATCATACCTTATTTTTTCATAAATTTGGTAAGATGTCGCAAAATTTGTTGTCTTCTGCAGTCGTGATTGGCGCTTTGAGGGTTAAAGCATGTGCCATAAAATTTGGGTGTAAAGTTAGACTTAATTTTACAGTATATGGACTCTCTCCCATATATATTGAATTTAAGTGTTATTCGATCTCTACTCTTACAGTGCCAGGACCTTATTCAGACAGGAAAACCATGTGCAAACAAAAAAGTCCCAGATCAGCCTGCTCCTAGGGGAGCACATTTGTTTGCATTCTTCGGGTCCTTCTGCCGATAACTAGGATGAATTAGTCAAAATCATTCACTCTTACAGTGTTCTTCCTAGAAGCTTCAGAACCAGTCCCTTAGGTACCTCCCAGTTAGGATGCTATCTCGGGCCACTATCTGCCCACCAGCGAAACGCCATTTGAATGGCGTTTTGCTAGCGGTCCAATAATGGCCCGATTTTACATACTTACTGGGCTGGGGGGAGAGAGACCGAGATAACGAGAGTCTACGTACTATACTTGCTATAAGGTCAGAATAGTTGTCTTACCATATAAGGAATGTTTGCCATGCGCAGGAATGTCTCTAGTTTCATAGGGAAGGGTGAGACACTAGGAGCATGCGGCCCTCTGCCTATCTGGTACAGAATGACTACATCATCCGGGGCTTTGAGGCGACCCACGGAGCTGAAATAAGAAACACTTGAACCCTTAAAGCGCCAATCGCAACAAAAGTCGTCTGTGCTTTTCTCGTCTGCTGAAATGTTTAAGACGCCTCTATGGCAAACAGTGTGGACCCAGATCAGACTGCTCCTATAGGGTCCACGCTGTTTGCTTCTATACTTAATTCGTCAATAATGTTAGGCAATTGTTTGCAGCAGACGACTTCAGCAGACGACATTTTCAGATGCATTTTTTTTCTTGGCGCTTTTAGGGTTAATATGCAATAGCTATACCATATGATAGTGTGTCCGCCTGTATGGGGAGAGTAGTGTAGACATTGCACTTTACGAGTTATTAATTGTTGTTTCGTGCTGAACGTAAAACACTACTAATTATATCCACATTGGGGGGGGGGGGGGATGGGGTCGACTATACTAAATCGATCCTGTCTAACCTATCCCGTCCATCAGTTGGGTTTGCTCATAACGGACCGATGGTGTTCATATTTCTCACAATGATTGCAATTTGATGTGAGTGTCAATATTTGCCACAATGATAGTGATGGTGTGTTGTTCGGATCGCCAATATGACCATATAGTCAAAGGTCAAGGTCAAATAAACAGAAAATCTGTTTATGGCGTTTAGGCGAACATTTTACACCTTTTGCGATGATTTTTGGAATACTTCAAAAGATCAGATTGCCTTTATGACCATGAAGTCAAAGGTCGAGGTCAAATATAATTTATCTATAATGGCTCATATCGTGAACTTCTCTTACTTTTTTGAAGGAGGTTTTTTTTATATTTTGTACAATGATTACCAATGATTATTGTGTAGATGGCAATCGCCTATATGACTTTGGAGTCAATGGTCAACGTCAAATATACTTTTAAAATATCTGATTTAAGGCTCCTAACGCGAACTCCTCTTATATGTTCTCATTTACCTGAGCCATGACATGTGATTTCTAACAACGTGGTATTTTGACAAATGAGGACTCAGACGAGCCTGGGCAGCCTCCTGCTAAGCTTATTAACTCCAAATGATGTTCGGATAGTAGCTTAACAGTCATAGATTATTCAAGCGACTAGCAAAGGCTCTGATCAGACTGCGAGTATGCGCAGGCTGGTTTGAGCCTTTGCTGGTCGCACATACGAGGGTCATTTGGAAAGTTCTTAGCATGGCATCATAACTCCACAATGCGTTGATAAAATGCTATCAAATAATACATTTCTGAAAACTAGAATTCAACAGCTACTTGATGGTTTAATTTTTGTCGAAAAAAGACTTGGCATGCACGTGCAGCGCATGCTAAAAATGAATAGGGGTTTATATACTGGCGGAAATTTTAAGCAAAATACAAAAGCGACGGAAAATTGGGGACCTTATTTGCGATCTTGATATGACAAATGAACGATTTAGTGCCACTTGATTTTTTATTAAATTATATTATGCGATCACTGCTTGCACGACTACCACCTTTACATTCGGGAAATGTTGACTTATAGAGAAAAGGTAAAATTTCAAAAATGGGACTTTTTTCGACTTTTCTTTATACTTTTACTATAAATTGTGTCGCTACAGGAGCAAGAAAAATGCATATTGAGTATATGTTTTGCTTTACTTGTAGCGAACAATGCATAAAAATCATTTCGTCGCACAAAAAATGTGGCTTGTTTAGTTCTGTATCCAAGAAAATTATTCCTTATAACACCACCCCTACTTTTCAAGAAGTGGGTGGGGTAACTTAACCCCTCATATTTTGTCGATGGCATGATAACTTCTCATGGTATCGCGTTAACTATCGCAAATGGATTGATTTCTACTCTCAAGGTATTTATACTTTTTTGTTTGCCACTGGTTTTATTTAAAATGAACCAGAACGTCAGCTCATAGCTAAACGTACTCGGCCCCATGGAAAGATTATAAGAGTTATCTTCCCTTTGTTCTGGTTTACAAAATTTATTTTGGTTTGAATACAAAGCGCATAAAGTGTACTTGACAAAAATACCAACGCAAGGCATTTTTAAACTACTGTCGGTTATATATTTTCAAAATATGTGCATTGTGACATGCGATTTTTAGTCGAAAAAATTAGCGCATTACTTTGCTTTCTAGACGGTTTTGGTATTGCTGGTCTGGTATTTAGTTATTAGAAACATCCAACTCGGTCATCAATTGTATAATAACTGTACCAGATTGTGACCTACCAAATGGTACAAAAGTAGCTAATTTCATGAACTATTGTTAATGTTCTGCACACTTTTCAAAAGGTAAAATGTTATATTTTCCACTGAAATTTTGCGTTTTCGTGTCTGGATTATGATATCCTCATGGAATGTGTGCCATAACATAGAGGAAAGATAGCTTTTTAAAATGATACCAAACATGATAAGGTTTGTAAATTGGTAACTGAGATAAAAGACCATGCTAAGAACTTTTCAAATGCCCCTCGTACCACATTGTTGGAAATCTCATGCGGCGGTTCACCTATGTTGTGTAGATGACAGCGAAGGTTTCGGTCACGTCAAAGGTCCATGACAAATATATGTTAAGTCTGTTTTAAGGCTTCTAACGCGAACTCTCTTACATTCTTTGATTGGGGGTGTTCATATTTGGCACAATTATTGCTTATGGTATATAGATGACAACGGAAATTTCGGACCGCGGATATGACCTTAGCGTCAAGGGCCACGGTAAAATATACTTAAAATCAGTCTTGTGGCTATTAACGCGAATTTATATGTAATGAGTTTGGTACTCAGTGGCCATAAGTGAGTTCCCAAATCAGCTTAAAAGAAATTGACAAAAATATGATCTGAAACAATGGGATTTTCTAGCCAATTAAGACAATTTCCCCAAATGATAATTGCCCTGGATAAATACAAGGGTATATGTTTACGTCATCACCAAAGGGGCTCTTGCATGGTATGGAAAATTAACATGGGAGTCTGCCCACGCTTGGATTTTGATAATATTATATTATTTAATTGTCTGGGGTATAACTTTAATATTTATGGTGCGTTTGAGTTTTTATGCAATTCCATTGCTAATTTATGACGTCATGAATGATATCACTATAATACATTAGGGTACCCAGTTTTAAACATTTCTAAAGTAATTGACATATCATGTAACTGGCGGAGAAATGTTTTATTAAATAGCTATTTGTTGTTACTTAAAATGGCTTTGTATGTATTGGGATATTGGGTGGACATTCATTTTTATAGCATGGTACCCCAATTTTCGACTATATATTTTGTATTCAGTCAAATTTGGAATTAATTTTTTTTAGGTTGCAGTCTTTGTCAAGATACCATTTCAACATATAAACTATCCATATATGTTAAGAATATGTAGACCAAATTTCATGAAATTCAAGGACCGGTAACATATTTTTTCAACTTGATGTAAACACATGGCCCTAATTCATCGAAAAGTAAAAAAATAACAATAATTAAGTTTCAGTGTAAAACATACTTGAATACTTGCTTTGTTTGAATCATCATGCTAGAACGTTTATTTGTAGAAGTTGATATGTTCAGTGTTTTCCCTATTATGGATTCGAAAAAGAAAAAAACAATATTCTTTGATATTAAGTGCCACGATTCTTATTCAATGAAGTGCTTACACAATAATATTAGCCAAAAATGATACAATATGTTGACACCTGTACTTACCATATCTAGTTTCTAACATTCAAACTACATCTAGCCAATGTTACACTTAATACGTAACAATATTAAGAATTTTAATTCATACAGAAGAGAAACCTTATGACAAGTCAGTTCATACAGGAGACAGGAGAAGAACCTTATATCTATGATTTTATAATTGTAAGACTCATTGATAAACCTGTTTCACAAAAAGTAACCCCCTATCAAACTTGGCTAAAATTTACCATTTTGGTAACAGATAACTCTTGGCTTCAAAGGTATCGCTAATTTAATGCTTAAATCTTCTCTGTTCATTCTGTTTTGTGAAACTGATGCTGATTTCCATCAAACAGCAACATTTATACTTTAGCTGGCTGTATATTCTAGGCATACAGTTTCGTTTCTGGACCTCACTTATTCATGTAGAACATTGTTTTATGATACCTTTGATAAGACTGTGTTACACGTTATCCTGGTCACGGCACCAAAATGTGGTTCCTCTAGTTCAGTTTTGATGTAAAGGAAATATTTAGTCTTCTTGTTTTCACATGTTTATTGTTAGGATATTATGTTTCTTAAACAATATCATGCAGAACTTGAGGAAATGATACACATTGCCTTAACCCAATAGTGCCATGACACAGGGCCATGACCTTTGGAATTTCTGACCATTGAATCATTTAAAATTGTCTACACATGTCTTTCTTTAAGAAAAGTGGAAATAGATTTAAAAACAACCTCCTTATGTCGAGTTATTGATTCATTTGAACTAAATAATTAATTTTGCTAAAACTGACCTATAGCCATAAGAGGTAGTAAATGACAAAGTTACCGGTTTTGGATTTTCATGATATTTGGCTCAGATCAGCAGCATATATATGGCATGTTTTTGTGATAATATGATATCTTGATAAAGACTAGAACATATCCATCTTTTGAAATGAATGTTGATTGTTTTGTAAATTTTTGAAAAAAAATATTGAAATTTTACAATCACTTCTTCTAAAACGTAAAGTATAATTTATCCAAATGGTTTCATGGTATTAAAATAATGTCTATGGTGTTTTGGATTCAATCTAGATGACAAATCATAGAAATAAACAAAACTATAGATTTAGGACATGGAAATTTAGAGACAGGTACCACCTCAAAGGTGGAGTACGTCAGGGTTGCTTCCTAAGCCTTATTCTTAACTATCTATTTCGATAAATACATTTTCATAGTTCGTATTAGTGAGTTATTAATATGCAAAGTTTGAAGAAAATCTATGCGTGGGCACAGATGAAAGTACCCCTTTTATGATGTAATCATATGTTGCTATGGAGATATTGTGTATCACAAACATTGGCTCCATTTCTTCAAAAAAGATAGCAGGTGTTGAAAAAATGCTGTAAAAATGTCAGATTGTAAAAAAATTTATTGAAAATTTGCAAAAATATTTGAAATGTACCGGAAAACATTTTGTTAAAGTTCAAATTAGTTTAGACGCTGAAAATAAAATAATGCAGAGCAGAGAACTGGACGGAAAATAATGCAATGAAAATGGTCCAACTGCAGTATACTTTGGCTGTAAAAAACAAACTAAATACACAAATGCAGGAAAATGGGGTATGTATGTTTTGTGAGGTATCATAACAGTGTTCAGTTTGAAAATGATATATTTTGAATAAATGTTGATTTATACAAACTATAGTTGGATCCTAAGAAAATCTGCAAACTTTCACTGTCAGTCCTGATATTGGTACCACAAGCATCATAACCAATGATATAATATTTATGTAATATTTTTTTTTCAATTGAAAGACCCATTTGGGGTTACATTTTGACAGAACATTTATTTTTTTAAGAAGAACTATCCTATGATTTCGTATGAAAGTTTGGGTACCCCCTCGTAAAGCAAAATTTGACCAAGGGGTTAGGTATCGCTGGGTGATGACATTTCGATTTGAAAGAATGAAACAGTTTAAGACTAATTGCTTCAAACACACATATATAGACGCTAGAAAGACTGATACTTGTTGCTACGTTACCATGTGGATTCATTCAACAATTTAGATTTTTGGGTCAGGGGTACAAATACCCCACCCACCCCTAATATGACGGTGAATAAATTAGGAAGATGTGAACACATCTTGTTCACAGTTCACGATTAAAACATATTAACACCATCATCACCAAAAATATATAGAAAATAAGCAATATCTATAGTCCTGTAAAAACAGAAGAAGTTTAGAACCCACATCAAATTTTCAAACTGTTTCAGAAATCAGAGGTGGTCGAAATGAATAACACCCACATACTCTAGCTGACACATTTCTATTATAATCTAGCATTCTTAAGTTGAAAATAGCAAATAATGATATGTTCAAAATTTCAGATAATTTGAAATCCTCGTTTTCAAATTATACAAATTTTAAATGTACTTAATTTTTTGCAAATGAAACAACGTTTGCCATTTTGGGAACTCACTTATGGCCACTGAGTGTACGTCTCAGGACAGTGGCATGCGACACCTTAAGCTCCTTTGCAGACTATACCTATGTACTGAATATTTTTGAAACCCCATATGAGCCGTGACATGAGATTTCCAACAATGTGGTATGTGCGACCACCAAAGAGTCCGATCAGCCTGCGCATACGCGCAGTCTGATCAGAGCCTTTGCTAGTCGCTTGCGGAATATTCTATGACTGTTAAGCTACTTACCGAACATCATTCGGAGTTTCTAAGCTTAAAAGAGGCTGCTGCACAGGCTCGTCTGAGTCTAAACTTGTCAAAATGCCATATTGTTGAAATCATGTCACGGCGCATATAATTTTAATCAGGCAGTAAAATGGGAGGAATGTACGACAGTAATGCTGCTTACTTACCCTGCACTGTAAAGTATTATATGACTTTTTGGTTACTGTAAAGGCGGCACCTCATGAATGCGTAATTAGGACTGCCACCTTTACAGTTAACGAAAAGTCTATTAATATCTATGACGAAATCTAAAAAGAAATGCTTACCAAGGTTTTTTATGCACATTAATTGGGATAAAATTACAGCAAACACAAAATGTGAATTTAATATTCAGTATCAATGAACGCATCCAAATCGGCAGCCATCTTGTATATACGACAGACTTTATAAATGCAACTCAGCATTTGAATGTAATTTGCATTGCTATTCCATGCTCTAGAGCTGCTTTCGAGTTATTTAACTGTTAAAGTTTTTTTTCCCTAATGTTTGTATATTTTGGCAGCCATCTTGTCCGCCATTTTGAACATATCAAGCAAACCATTCATAAGTGACTTATCTAAATGGTATTTTGATTGCTACTTCATGCTTCGTGTCTGATTTCAGGAGATTCTAGTGACCAAATTTTACTGTACACTGCCTTATTTATTATTCTTCACATATGTTTTGGCTGCTGTATTGTCCACCATCTTGAATAATTAAATGCACACTGATTCAAGTTACTGAGCATGGTGGATCTGGATTTAGTAAAGAATCACGACATTTGCTGTTTAAAAGACGAACTGCACGAAACCTGTCGGGCCACCGCTTCGTTTCAATCTCTGTTAAATGCTTACTCAACCGATCAAACAGCGCAAAGACAATATCAATTTCATAAAATCCATTTCACGAGCGTATTATCTTGTAAAAGAAAGGCTATTTTAATACGTGTTTCTATTTTGCACGTCCGCCATCATATCATCGAACCTGGTCCGAGTGGTGGCTATAGACCCTGCTCCCCCAAGTGGGGAATTTCGGCCACTATGATTTCCTGATACTACAATATATATGCCACAGAAGGAGACATGTTAGCCCTCTGAGAAGTGATGCGTTATCATGTAACATCAAAATTACATACGTTACCATAATAGTTTGGTGCCAATGCTAAAGTACTCTTAGACATGGTTACATACTTGTTTCGAGCTTGTATGTGCTCAGCTTATTATGGGATGGCTTTTAAACGTGCTTCATTCCAGCAGAAGTGTGTTACTTACATTGCTTAATGTTACATACGTTATATTCTTGAACTTCACCCTATAAAATTATTGATTTCTTTTTAATGCTTTCATTTGATAAACTTTTAATGCGAATTTTAAACAAAAATACCATGACTATAAAAGGCAATTAACGTGCAAATTCAAAATTGCAAATAGCTTACTTCTATCACAGAAATAGTAAGACTTATAAGCTGCTGTGTATGATGACCCCGAATAAAATGCGTTTTCAGGTAATAATCTTTTCATTGAGACAAGGCATGTAATCCTATATGTATGCATTTAAACTCCATAATATGAGCATGATATTAATAAAGAATAGAGTAAGGCGATTTTTAAAAAATCTGGTGTAAATTATCATTCTGTTGCTTGTTTTATTTTATGTAACGTATACTACTAACTTTAATACATTCCATTTATTGCCTAATTTTTGCTTTAAATTATACATCATTGGGTGTTTTAGTTCGTTTTAAACATATTGCTTTGCATTTAATAGGTATATAGCTACCTGTTTGTCTAAAATAGAACTTAATAATTCTTATTAAAAGACATTATCAATGCGCATTTAGTTTTGCAAAACATAATATTTACTTTTTTGAACTAACAGAATAGTTTTACTGATTTGCCCAAAGTTATAGGGTTTAAAGCTCATAAAAAGAGAATATGACAGAATTCAAGTAACATCTGATAAAGACAATTCCCATGTCCTGTCAGATTTGTTATTAAAGTAACATATATAACCATATAAAATGTATCATATGGTCCTATTGTTGTCCAAACTGTTGTCAAAGATAATGTTTTAAATGCCTGGAATGCTAAGATACGGTGGA
This sequence comes from Loripinus fragilis, assembly GCA_964019695.1. Taxonomy (NCBI): domain Eukaryota; kingdom Metazoa; phylum Mollusca; class Bivalvia; order Lucinida; family Lucinidae; genus Loripinus; species Loripinus fragilis. The sequence goes on from OZ026515.1 coordinate 122,026,484, forward strand.
TTTATATTGTGGTAATATTTATTTGGATTATTTGATTCATTGAGTTAAAGTGTAATATCCAAGTCAACAATATTTCAGTCATGTCTGGGCTCCTCCCAAAGAGATGTAGAAAGAAAAGAAGAATATGATTGACTTAAAGGCCATGCTCAAATTTGCCTCAAGTGAAGCAAATTTTATACTGCCAACAAGCCAAATATGACAGGGCCATCTCTCTTAAAGCTGCAGCAGAGATCATACCGCTTTACCAACCACAGTATTTACCTAAAGGAAACAAAGTTTGTTTCAATCAGTATTTTTCTTAACTTTAAAGCAACTGAACAGATTTGTGTACTCGGTTAACTGATGTTCACAATGTACCAACGTAGTCAGTAACATGATACAAGCTAACTTTCTAGCATATATATGTATATGTTCATTATGATATAAACTGCTAATTACTAAACGTGGTAGGACACAAATAATATTTGCATACAATACATAAAGAATTTAGCATGGTAGAATAAAAATGATCGATGTTACTTTTAATATACTATGCACAATAAATTCAGCAATTGTTTTGTATGGGTGAGCCCATCCACATCAGATCTTGACTTTCATTTGCTGTCATGAAGATACAAGCGCCGATCATCTGACAAGATTTTCCATTTAAAAAAATACACAATTACCAAACGCAGCGGCCGTGCTAAAGTGACGTTTAATCTTAAGGCTAGCAGGTAACGTGGCTATTTCTGATCATTTGGGGGAAGCCGAAACCAATTTCAAACGATTGTTTGGTCACTGAAAACCAAAAAAGCATAGCAAATGCTGCAATTTTCTGAACTTTCTCAGAGAAATAAAGGACCAAGCTTTCACAATTTGACGTTTTTACTAATGCTTTTACGTTATCACCTTTAAACTGTGTTTCTAGTCGGGTTTTCTTGAACCACATTAACAAGTAAAACTGATTGATGCCTTCCAACACATTCAGACAAATAATGTTGAATGAAACATCTTCACTACTACAGTGCACGAGCCGAAAGATAAAATCTTACGTTACCATTATCTCGTAAATGCGTCGCACCATTTTTCAGTAACTTAAGGTTTTAATCAACCATAAGAGTTACATTGTAAGCCTATGATATCTTTGTAAACTGAGTCTCTGTTGAATTGGCTCGCCTATTAACATTAGAAATTTAATCAAATGATGACTACGTTTTGACGTCATTGATGGCAGCTGATTTTTTTAGCATGGAATCTCTATCACATCTGTCACATAACCAATAGTTTTTATAGGCGTATGATGCACGAGGAAGATGAAAGACCACCAAACGAAAAATCACATGCTTATCATTTTAGCATTACTAACAATGGATGTGATTTTTGCTTGCTGACCCCTTCTGCAATTCTTGCTCTCGCAAAATGCCTATCTAAAGGATGGCGTCTGAAATCACGCGGTTTCATTTGCCTAAGATCCTGTTCTCGTCATTGCAATTGAAATTGATCGGCACTGCACAAAGATGAGCTCAAAAAAGATGCGATACATAAGAAATTGCTAAACTTATTGTGCATAGTATACTATGCATTATAACTGTCTGTAATCAGTTACTTTTTTCAAGAGACTGTCCCCTTATCAAATTTTATTCTCACGTTTGCGTATACAAATGGTGACATATTAATTTATATATAGCTTTAAAAATGACTTTAGTTTTATCTTCAGCATAACTTTCATTGTTTAATTAGTAAAAATGTTATCAAATCAACGATATTTTTCTGATCATTTGCTTGTCAATGAACAATGTAAACTTTATAAATAAATTATTTATTTAGAACAAAACATTTCTGTAAAAAAATGGGAAAATCAGTTATAATGGTAGACCAAACATGGCAATGATCACATGTGATATGATCATATCAAGGAAGCAGGTCAATTACTTACGACACCAATTTAAATTTTTAGCGACTAAACATGACCAGGTGGCATTAGGGTTAATTTGAAATAGATTTTAAAGAATATTGGATGGAAAAGTATCAACATTGCCACCAGTGCAAAAGTGTGCAGGAACTTAATAAATATCTATGCATATGTAATTTGCAAAATTACCTCCAAAAGAATTCATTTCTTTCATATTGTAATGGGTATCGTTACAAATACCCAATATTTATACAGCAGTGCCTCTCCTGTCATTTGTTATATATTTTTGTATATGATATAGTATATACCAAATACTGAATATATTTTCACATATTTATTGTTTCACAATAGCAAAAGTGCCAGTTGCATTGTCAGAGAATGGAAGAATCGGAACTCTTTTTATCATAATACGAATATAAATGCTCAAATGAAGATTTAGACCAGCACATGATTTTTTGTACTTATCACATATGGGCCTTTGTTGACACAGTGGGGCTAAATTCTGGTCTGAGTCTTAATCTACGTCTTTTCTTTGTGTATGGGAGCAGCGATGACTCTGGCAGTTATACACATTAGCACATGTTCGACTGAGCCTTTATTGTGTCACACTGTGATAAGTACAAAAATTAAATACGTTGGCTTATTTGATTTATTCGTCACATTAAATCAAACCAAACTGGGCATGCTTTAGGGTAGGCATGAGGGTTGCCATATGTGGACTGAATTTTTACGACTCAGATAAACAATATCATTTAACATTTTAACAAAAATAATTGGACCATAAATATAAGCAGTTATTTTAATGCTGATAACATATTTGATACAAAAAAAAACTTCTATGGTAGTTTATGTGCTTTAAGTTCAAGTATCTTCCTCTACATCACTCATGCTTCAATCAGTTTTTTTCCAGGAATATGCTTTATATTAATAAAGAGTATATTCATCATTTTTCTCATAAGTGAGCCTTCAAATGGCAGCAATTTATACCCACTAGTACTTTAATCTCATATAGTGCTTTTATTACACATAAATGATGAATATAAAAGAAAATAACATATGTAACTGTAGAAATAGGTGCTTTTGTAGTTAAAATTATACTGCTAGTCATTTTCTTTCAATTAAACAAATAATATTGACATGTAAGAATAAGAAATATTTTGATACTATCAAAAAAGAAGTTCCTATTTAACTATAGAAGTTCCTATTTATTAGGGAAACGTAGTAAACTTTGATATTGCATGGTAATCCCCCAACTGCGTATGAGCTAACAAATATTAGTTTGTGGCTTATATAATGAGTTTGTAGTAAACTATAATGAACAAAGCTTCGGAGGTATCATGAAAGCCAATGGTCAAGTGATAGCACTGTACTAAATATAGCTGTAGTATAAAATATTTGAAATTAAGTAACGTATACAACAGTGTTATCATAGATGTAGATTGTTTTGTTGCATACTGGTAGATAGCTGCATTTATTTTAAAAAAAAAACTTTCAATGCAATGAGCATGTCGATAAATAAGAATTAGATTTTACTTTGTATTTGAACAAACGAATTTGATACTAGTATAGGGTAACGGAGTTAACATGGCTGTAACACAGTGAAGCCCCAACTGCCAGAAGCTAACATGAGCCATTTTGCATCTTATATTCTTATATTTATTTAATGCAGCTCAGGAAATCATAGTGTACTAAACAACTCCTAAATGGGGAGGGGTCCATTGGCATTTTTGGATGTTACGTATGTTACCATTTGCATAATGGTTTCAAGATAAGCATGCTACTTAAGTATAATTTACTGTTGGTAACCACGCTTATAAGATGCCAGCTGAATACATTTGTTTTAAACGACATGACATTATTCAATGCTTTTAGCAGAAAATGTGTTTTGTTAGTATTGAAAATTTATCAAGTGGTAGCTATTTTCAAATGTCACCAAAAAAAATCTATAACAGCTAGGGAGCTGGTCTTTGCTGTTTTGGATAGGTCAAATCATTGTCTTTGTGGCAACATCAAGAACTAGACTCCATAGTCAGTAATAAACATTTCAGAAGAAACTGCAGGTATAATAATTTTCCAGAAATAGGGTAGTAATGCAAAATATCACGTAATTAACATAATGGATAATATCGTTTTGTTTTAAAATTATAAGGTTTGCTGCTAAATTTTGGGGTTATATTGAAACGTTAAACTTGAATTCATTTGAATGTCTCTTATACCGTTTTGATTTTGTAACATCCCATGTACTATGAACGAATTTTGGAGGGTAACGTACGTAACAGATGTTACGTGGCTTACGCGACACTTGTCAGAGGGCTAACATGTTTCAAAAAAAAAAATTGTAAGACATTGATTGGGCTATATGAAATTCATAGTTTGCAAAATTACCCTGGGGGGCAAAGGGCCTAATACATACGCGATGGTTGTACGGTGTGTTGTAGGGGTCAACAAGTTGTGCTCGGCTCCACATGAAATTTGGATATGATTTCCCGAGCGGTTTCAAATCAGGGAAGAAAGCTACGTCAGCCTTTGTTAGTAAATGCGCTCAAATTTCGTCAAAACTAGTATTGCTAGGCAATATAGTCACACTAACCGATGCAAACAACACCTCGACCCCAAGAACAACCTCATTGGTATTGTATTACAATGTGAATTATGGGGTCTTTGACCTCGGGGCTTCTGGTATTTCATGTCGTCTTAAGATTCCCGTTGAGAATAAATGAAGTCAGTCGTGCAAAGCAGGTTAACAAAAGACAAACAGTGTGTCAGTGTGTCGCGGTGTCACATCAGCCATATTTTGTGCTGATGTGCACCATGTTAGACTTTTCGCGGCAGCTTAATATTCATATCTGGGCGTGGTTCGGCTATTTCATCTGCTAAGGAAGGGAAATCGGGTTTTATTTATAATTTGGTAGAGTTAATGAGCTTTTTGGACCGCACAAATGTGCGTGCATTTCATGAGTCCAGGCCGTATATACACTGACCTCACATGTATTAACCCTTTTAAAAACGCACATCACAAAAAGCCGTATGTTTCTGTTGTCTCCTGAAACATATTGAAGCCTCTTTACATGTAACAAACAGTGTAGATCCAGATCAGACTGCTCCTATAGGTGATGTCTGATCTGGGTCCACGGTGTTTGCGTCTATACTTATGTTAAACAATAAACAGACACTAAGGTGTTTTAGTACAATGATACAGTTACCTTCGAATGAAATTGCACCTCATTTTCAGCTTTTACCCATGCCTAAAGTAGACCAGTCCTATTTACGAATTTATGGGCTGCCGTCTTTACAGTAACCAAAAAGTTCAATAATACTCATGCACAGATAAGCGTCCAAGGTAATTCGATGTTGGAGGCTGTGGGATTTCGGAGGCTAAAAAAATAAAAGGGTCCGCCAGCGAAATAAACTAGACTTCAGTCGGCGGTACCCGCTTTTGAGCTAACCAACGCATCTGCAAAGTTTGAAGTTGCTAAGTCCAACCGTTTAGGAGGAAATGCATTTACAAGAAAGTACATTATTTCACTTTTGACCTTGACCTTAGGTCAAAGACAAACGCGAATAGTTGCCCAGTATCCCTCTACATCATATGACCTATTCAACTGCAAAGTTTGAAGCTGCTATGTCCAACGGTTTAGGAGGAAATGCATTTACAAGAAATCACATTATTTGACCTTGACGTGAAATGTTGCCCAGTTGCCTCGACATCAAGTTTGATGTTGCACATCCCATGGTTAAGGAGAAGATGTATTTACAAGAAAATAAATTATTTGACCTTGACCTAGGTCACACTAAATATTGTCCAGTATCCTCAACATCATGTGACCTATGCACCAGCAAAGTTTGATATTGCTACATACCAGGGTTTAGGAAAAGATGCATTTACAAGAAAATACATTATTTGACCTTGACCTTGGGGGGTCAAGGTCACAAGAAATGTTGCCCAGTACCCTCTACATAATGTGACCTTTGCACCTACAGAGTTTTAAGTTACTACGTCAAAAGGTTTAGGAGGAGAAGCATTTACAAGAAAATTCAAAATTTGACTTTTGACCTTGACCTTGGGGTCAAGGTCACACAAAATGTTGCCCAGTACCCTCTACACCATGTGACCTATTCAGCTACAAAGTTAGAAGTTGCTACGTCTAACCATTTAGGAGGAGATACATGTACAATAAAATACATTATTTGATCCTTGACCTTGGGGTCACACGAAATGTTGCCCAGTACTCTCTACATCATGTGACCTATTCAGCTACAAAGTTTGAAGTTACTACGTCTAACCGTTTTGGATGAGATACATTTACAAGAAACGTGACGGACGCACATCCGCACGGACGCACATCCGTTTTTCGCAAATTCTTCATCTATGTCTCGGACCCTGTCAGTCCGAGTCTATTTACACAAAAATCTGTTTGCGCCACAAACTTCGGACCTTTTGGAGAAATTGGCTCTAATTTCCCTGTACAACTTTCATCGCAATCACATTTCGCTCCCGGATTTTGCTAACATTGAAAATATAAAAGTTATCGCCGAAAATCAATGTGAAAAACATAAAAACTAGAGTTTCTTTTAGAAGGGAATGTTATTTAGCAATAATGCATAAAACATTAAGAATGTTAAAATTCCATCCTATCACAGCATTTATGAAAACGTATACAAACTTCAAAAAAAATTCTTTTGGTTAGGGTTTTTGGTTTAAATATATTTTTCGAATTAGATTTAAAATTCCCATTTTAGATTTAGTGTTATTGCCGAAAAACAGTGTTCAATTTGAAGGGCTATACTACAGTAGTTCCGTAGCAGTGACGTCTAATATAGGTCACTGTCCGTAACGAAGATTCTTGTTGTGAGAGCTCGTCTGAGCATTTGCTGGTCGCCTCTCCAATAAATTAACGAGGGCATTGTAGATCCCGACTATCCGGATCTACATAATTGCCTCGGACCCAGTATTTTTATGATAACTTGTCTGACAACTTTGAGATTTTTTTTTCATTTTTTTTTTCTTCAAAATTCAAATTTGCACTCCTTGGCGTAATGATCGTGTTCGATCGAACCAGTTAACGAAGATAGATACCTTTTTCTGCTACTGGTTTAAAAAAATCTACTTTAAATGTTGTACATGTATTGGTCAGTTGGTTTCAGTGATCGACATTGTTGTGAACAGCGTCATTTGGAGCTATGACTTACCGTGTAGCCTTCAAAAGTATACATGATAGCAGGGACACTCGAGATAAAACAATCCAAACTACTAATATGAATGATAGACTGGTGACCCTTTATGCCCTCCATAAGCTGTAAACCTAGCACCGCATACACGCCTAGTACGACAAAATATTAAAGAGATTTACCTAAATTTGTAATAAAAATATCCAATTATTGCTATGACCGTAGCCAAGATCGAGGTACATATGATTAAAATAGCTGACACCATTTTCCTCCGTATCTTTAATCAAAATAATATGGGTACCTGTATTTGTTGTCATAAACCACGTGGCTAGTATTGTAATTAACAGATGCATGATGGGAATATGGGCGGAGCTTATTGTGTGTTAATAGTTTGGACTAGTCTCATTATAGAAAAGGGTTTATTGATATGTGATTTTCCTTTGTGCTTTTTGAAAAAAAATGGTTAATACGATAAATAACACAAATTATTACGATATTATATAATCATGTAGATGTAAACATTTCGTCTTGTAGTCAGGAGAAGCATTATATGCATACTTAGTTTCAGTCAAAATTGATAACTACCCTGTGTTTAGTGGACCTGTCCATTCAATTAACCACATTTCGTTTGTCGGCTTCCTGTGTAAAGTTACAACACATAACGTAAAGTTTCAGTGTGTAAGAAATGGTGTTTTTCTGATGTTTTTTGGATTTTTCTGTGCCTTTTAGAGGAATCCTTTGATTTATAAAAGGCTTAAGCATGGGTAGGTTGAATAATTTGTTTAGGAAATTTTAGAAATACCTTGTTGACATACCGGTGTCTGCGGTTTTATTGATTTTTTGCTCTGTGTGTATTTGGTTTACAAAAAGTCATCCCTCGAAGATCAAAGGGTCACGATGCTGTATCTGAGAAAAACATAGGAATTGAAGCCCCCGTCATCTTTACTTTCAACAATATGCTGTTGCGTTTTTTCTATATACCGAACTATGCTACGTACAATGAATTCAAAATGGCGGAGATATGCTCTTGCCTACCCCCGTTATCAGGAATATCTGGAATTCCTTGAGGATGCTGATCATTCCAGGCAAAGTGCCAGCTAATTGGACAGGTGTACCCTAGTTTGGGGCACACATTTACAGTGTAGTACAGTTATGTTTGAAAGAAGTATTCCGAATCTCTTTCTAAAGCAGTTCTTTGATACACATTGCCCATTGCCACCACCAAGAGTAGCCTGGTCTAGTCCAGAACCCCCCCCCCCCCCCCCCCCCCAATTTTTAAATATTTTATAAAATCAGGAATGGGAACCACTACCGTCATTAGTGGCAAATATGGAGAGACCTGACCATTTCAAGTACCCAGTACCCTAGTAGACTCAACAAGACCTTTCTCGACATTGTTGCAGACAACAGTCTTGAACAAATCGTAGACTTCCCTACTCGTAAAATCAACACCTTGGACCTAATACTGACCTCCCATCCCAGTTTCAAACAGAGATGTAAGCCCATGCCATCAATAGGCAGCAGTGACCATGACATCGTGCTCTTAGACACTTCGATCAAAGCCACTCGCCCCAAGCCTCCCCGAAGAAAGATTTATCTCTGGAAGAGGGCAGACGTGCAGAGCATAAAGGATGACCTTTGAGATCTCAACATCTCCATCCAAGAGCATCAAGATATAGACCAAGCCTGGGAAAGTCTGAAGACTGCCATCCTAAACACCATCGAAAAGAGGGTACCATCAAAGATGACAACGTCCAGACATACCAACCCATGGATGAACACTGAAATTAAGAGAGTCATACGAAGGAAACATAGAGCACATAGGAAAGCAAGGACGGACAAATGCAAAGAGGGATACGGACAGGTACAAATGTTTACAGAGAGAAGTTCAGTATAAGATCAGAAGAGCAAGTAGATCATATATGGTAGACACAGTGAGCAGCGACTGTAAAGACAACTCAAAGAAGTTCTGGGCCTATGTAAAAAGCAAGGGACAAGAATTCACTGGAGTAGCAGTGCACCACTAAAAAACCAGGATGGATTTCTCCAAAGTGACACCAAAGCCAGAGCCAACATTTTGAATGAGCAGTTCAAGTCAGTGTTCACGAGGGAAGATCTTTCCAACATCCCAGATACAGGAGAAAGTGACATCCCAGCAATGCATAACATCAAGATAGACTGGAAAGGCGTCCATAAATTGCTGAAGAACCTGAAAGTACACAAGGCCACAGGTCCAGATGAAATTCCAGCTTACATTCTTAAGACTGCAGCTGATGAACTAGCTCCTGCCTTGGCTCTACTTTTCCAGCTTTCCATGGACCAAGGAGAGATTCCTCAAGATTGGAAACAAGCACTGGTGGTTCCAATTTTCAAGAAAGGAGACAAGCACCAGCCGTCTAACTACAGACCAGTTTCTCTCACCTCAATTACATGCAAGCTGCTTGAGCATATTATCCACAGCAACATTATGCATCATTTTGACCAGCACAGAGTCTTATGTGACAACCAACATGGATTCAGGAAGAAACGCTCTTGTGAAACCCAACTGCTGTCAACAATACAAGAGATTGCCTCTTCAACAGCCAAGGGACATCAAGTGGACAACATTCTGCTTGACTTTGCAAAAGCTTTTGACAAAGTCCCCCACACAAGACTACTTCACAAACTGGACCACTATGGAGTGAGAGGAAATGTCAAACGATGGATAGAGTCCTTCCTCAGCCACAGAGAACAGCGAGTGATCCTTGATGGAGTCAGGTCTGAATCTGCAGAAGTCCTCTCCGGGGTACCACAAGGGACTGTCCTGGGACCCTTGTTGTTCCTGTGCTTCATCAATGACTTGCCAGAGTCCATAAAGTCTTCCCAAGCCAAGCTATTTGCAGACGACAGCCTTCTATTCAGAGTCATCAAGAACAACAGTGACAGAGCTCTTCTCCAAAAAGACCTTTCAGCACTAGAGCATTGGGAGAATACTTGGCAGATGAGTTTCAACCCCATCAAATGTGTAGTGTTGAGGATCTCGACAAAGAAGAAGAAGGTACTTCCCACCCAGTACGAACTGCACGGTCACACTCTAGAAGTGGTAGACTCCAGCAAATACCTTGGAGTTACTATCAAGAATGACCTGTCATGGGGGACTCACATTCAAAACACAGTGAGCAAGGCAAACAGAACTCTTGGTTTTCTGCGAAGAAACATGAAGGACTGCACAAAGCCAGTGAAAGACCTCACATACAAGGCTATGATCCGTCCCACTATGGAGTACTCCTCAACTGTCTGGGACCCAGCCCTACAAACTCATATCGCAGCATTGGAGCAGGTGCAGAGACGAGCGGCTCGCAATGTCTGTAATGACTACCATTCCAGAACTCCAGGATGTGTCACCAAGATGATTGACGACCTGAACTGGGAACCTCTTGAAGTCAGACGCAGGCATGAAAGACTTGGTATGCTGTACAGAATTCAGCACAACCTCGTTGACATACCCATTGACAGGTACTTACAAGTCAGCGATAGCCGTACCAGAGGACCAACCAAATTCTTCCAAGAGAGGATTTCAGATGCTACATATTCCAACTCCTTCTTTCCAAGAACAGTGCGGGATTGGAACAAGCTTCCAGTGGAGATAGTGTCTGCAGCATCCCTGGAGGAATTCAGATCACTCCTCTGGGTGTGATCTGCTCCAAACAACAACAGCTCACCAGTGACAGTGTATAAAGTTTTAACCAGTTTTATCCTGTACATAGTCTTTTGGGGCTAGCTGATCGCCATCGCCAATCCTTGCCCCGCAGAGCTAAATACGTTCTTTACGAAGATCCCAGCTCTTTACTTGGAAGAAGAAGAAGAAGAAGAAATATCAAAATATAGAAAAGCCACTTAAACAGATTAAATATTTATGAACCCCCCTTTCAGAAATCCTGGATCCCCCTTTGGGCCTGCTCTATATTTGTCATGCCAGCTGTGTCAAATAAGCACTATGGCAAAAACTTGTGATTGAGGAATATGAACAGCCATTAAAACCGGTTTGATCCAGTCACACTTACTGGAGCACACTCGGTAGCAAGTCCGACTGCACATCCAGGCATCGTGAGTTCGTTCCTGCATGGCCCAGTCCCATACTTTCGTGGAGATTGAACATGAAATAATTTCTAGCGTCATTCCAAGAAGGGTTGTCATTTAGAAGTGAAAGTATGTGCACAAAGTACTTGCCAAAGGGAAAAGGGTGGTTATGTGAATTGACCGTCTCAGCATGACCATAGCTGTTGACTGGGACATTAAACCTCAAACCAAACAAACAAATAATCCAGTCACAGTGGAAAGTTGTCGCTGTGCACCAGTCATTAATTTTGTACCTAGAGGAATGGCAGGGTGATACATGTAGCTGGGCTGAAGAGCAGGGAAATGACCTCTTGAGGTCTTCAGGAGCCGCCATGGTGTAGTGGATAAACCACTCGCCTTGTAACCAGGGGTCCCAAGTTTGATCCCTGGCTCCTCCAATTTGTCAGATGAGACACTAAGCCCTGCCTCCGTATATGACCTTAGCTGTTGGCGGGACATTAAGAACAAACTCAGAGGCTTCATATACAACTCATCAGTAGTTGTCAAATGGAGTTACCATACTTGACCAAAGTGCACACACACCTGGTTCATTTTTGAGTTATGAGCATTGGTGTAGCATCCATTAAGCAGGTTACACATGTGCGTAATAAAAATTGTAACATTCAAGGGAGGTCACTTAATGTGATAAAAGTGATTTTCTATCCTATACAGTCTAGGGACAAGATGCCCCTGTACTTTAAAACAATCACTGCTGTAAATTCAACATATATCAACACCCTGTCACCCTGTCAGTTTGGCTTACAAAATAAACAGTTTGTTCTACACTGTAAGCTTGTCGTCTCTCTCCATGCATGTAAAACGAAAAGTGTATATGAGTGATGAGTATAAAGAACTGCTCATAAAGGAAAGTTTCCATTTGAAAAGGGACAGAATTGAAGAGAATCATTTCTTGATCCAGTAGTCTCCCTTTGATGTGGGTTACTTTTTCAGCGCTCTGAAGTGCCGATGAGTGCTACAGTATATATCAATTCAAGTCTCCTGGTTTCCAGCGTGTCCAAGGGTACACTTTCTTAAGAAATATGGATTCACTATGTGGATGGAAAACAGTGAGGACCCTGATCAACTGGCTTCTGATCATGAAGCCAGCTAATCAGGATCCTCCCTGTTTAGAAGAGGGTATATGGTTTGGACAAAAGTTATGCACACTGCATGCTTATTGGGTTGAATATGGTAGTTCATATTCGTGTAAGAAGTTTGGATGCAATTTGGCAATTATAACTCTTTACCTTCGTCAGACACAACAGTAACCGTTGCAAACAGTTTTGACCTAATTCAGGACAGACAAAAGGTCTGACCTGATCTAGATCTAAACTATTTGACACTCTGATGGTATTCCTGAAGGAATTTTCAATAGACTACAAAAACATACAAAATTACCCAGCATGCAAAGAGTTAAAATGGTATACATTTGAAACAAGAAATATCTTTAAAAAAGATATTCGGCGGCTCTCAAATACTGACGATAAACGCAACCAAATTCGCTGGTTTAGACGAAATTCCCATCTACCCCTTTGCATACTGGAATCTAAAACCAGCGAAGTTGTGGTCCTGTTTCTGTCTCTCTTTTGCTTGGTTTTGTGCACATCTAACTCTTTTCGCTGAGCGATATGCATCTGAATCTTTTTTTTAATTTTAAGCATTCACCAGCAAGGGTTTGGGAACAATGTTTTAAGTCCTAAGTTTTTAGGAAAATGGGGGGGGGGGGGGGGGTGTTGACAATAAATTAATGTAAAATTAAACGTTCACTGAAACAAACCGAACACCAGAAAAGAATATAGCCAGGATCGAGGAGTAAATACATATAGCATTCAAAACTGATCGACACCCAGTAAGCACGTACAATCGGGCCATTATCGGCCCGCCACTGAAACGCCATCCGAATGACATTTTGCTGACAGACCGATAGTGGCCCGAGTTTGGATGCTGGCTGACCCATGCGCGGATCTAGGAATTTTTGCCAGGGTGGTCCAGGCCCGACTGCCCGAAAACAGCTCAATGGTTTTTGTCTTTTTTTGTCCTCAACTTTTACAGTTTTACAGTGGCTTATCAATAGTTTATTTCAAAGAAAACTATAATTTTACAAGGTTTCGGGGGGGGGGGGGGGGGGGGGGGGTCCAATCTATTCAGGGGGGGGGGGGGGGTCGGGGTCTGGGGGTCCAAATACTTATTCTAGAAACCAATAGAACTTTTTTTCCAGGAGGGGGTGTGGACCCTCTATCCCCCCTCTGGATCCGCACATGTGACCATTTAACTACTCGTAATTGATAGAAGAGACTTTACCGATAGTTACACTGTTCTTGTAAGAAAATGCATATGCCGGCTAGGGCTAGCTCAATCGCCTGAACCCAAAGGTTACGTGCAAATTCGCGATTAATTTGACGCCATTGCAATGGAATAAATTAAATTCACTTGTTAAGTTTTTTTTAGAAATCAATGGTTTATATTCACCATTTTGGGACAATGACACATACCCCTGCAATTGCGATTTTAGCGCGAAAACGCCTACAATTGAGATTTTTTAGTGTTGTTAGCTATATTGTCAAATCATAAAACACATCATATTTAATCTGAATTTTGCTGTACTGTTAACTTGTATGAGAGTGCATCTATGCACAGAGTTAACTGCTGCATTTTGGACGTTAGAACCGTTTGGAGAAATTGGCGCTAATTTTTCTCTACAACTTTCATCGCGAACACGGTTTGATAAAATTAATAAGAAAAAAGTTATCCCCGAAAATCAATGTGAAAAACATAAAAAATCGAGTTTAAGTCCAATGTATGGATGGGCAGATGGATGGACTGAAAGGTAGACAGAGTATTTTATTATATGGTAGGAATGAAATATAACTTTGTCTAAACGTCAGTATATAAAGCGATATAGGGCCTATATTCAATAAAAAGATATAAATGTGTAGACTCAGTCGACCCTGTGCAGCTAATTTAAAGCTTAGGAACTCCAAATGGTCACACAGTGGTGTTCTGTCAGTAGCGTAACAATCATAGAATACTCAAGCGACTAGCAAAGGCTCTGATCAGACTGCGCGTATGCGCAGGCTGATCTGAGGCGTTGCTGGTCGCACATTTTTGGGAATCTCATGCACTGGCTCATATTACATAGGGGCCGAGTTGGTTAGGGGCCGAGTTTGCTAGGGGCCGAGTTTGTGGGGGCCGAGTTTGATAGGGGCCGAGTTTGTCAGGGGCCGAGTTTGTTAGGGGCCGAGATGTCCAGAAACCCATTCTTACACACGAAATTAAGCTACCTAATTGTATCAGCTAGTTGGTATTTATCCTTTTATGCATCCGGAGAACAAGTTTTAATTGATTGTTGTACTTACAGGGGAAATTACCTGTTGAAGCAAAGAAGTAAACCACGGCTGATATGCCGATCGTTAGAGGGCACAACACCCTTGGGTCCTTATAATGCAACAAGAGGATTTACATTGTAATAGCACGACTGATATGCCGATAGTCTTTGAAAATGTCCGAACGGAACCCAAATAAATAAACAATTTTAAACACAATTTACTCTACAAAACGATGATTTTGTCTTTGATATTTTCCGACTTGAAATTGGGGTTTTTCCTGCGAACATAGGAGAAAAGAAACGTTTTGGCATTGGGAATATAACCGTATAGCGGCCAAAAAAAGACTATTGTCGAAAGATATGAAACAGACTATAATCATGTCCAGATAAGGGAATTAGAAAAGTTACAAATATTTTATTTAAATAGCGTGAAGTGTAAAGTCCTTTCGGATTTAGTGGGTTATTTTAAAGGCTAATGCACTTCTTTACTGTGTGCAAGGCATGTAAACAATGATAGTTGACAGCAATTTACAAATGCTGTACATCGGGGGTTGACCTATATTCGAGATTAGGTCGTTAATGCATTTGCATTTTTAGACCCAGTGCACAGACTGGTTCTCTGCCGTTTACATGTATGTTTTCAAGTTTAGTTTCATGTTTAATAAGATTGTATGGACATTCAGAGTATCAACCAATGAGAGCATCTTTTTCCAGTTGGTGTGATGAATATTACAATTTTAAAATGCTTCTGATTGGTGTATTATTTAGATCTAAATTGATATTAGAACGGCGGCAAGCCGCCGTAAAAAAATCTAAAAGTCTTTCAATGTACACACAATTTCTTGTCAGAATAGCAAACAGTGAATTTCAATTATAGTCTTGTCAAACTGCTTCTTCCATCTGATTTTCTGAATCTGCACTGTTTGTCCTGGCTTTTTTTCAAGTGCCGGTATTAAAAGGCAATATCTGTGAAATTTTCAAACATTTATGGTAGCTTTTGAAAACACAGTAGATCATATGTTATGATTTATGTCATAATAATGAAAACAAATGAAACTAGATACTTTATAGTAAGAATGCAGTAAACAATATAGTGACAATTTGGATCAAAACATTAGTACTATATTGTGAAGGTAAGATTGTTTTGTTTTTACCATTCTAAATCCGTATATACAAAGGTATCCTTTTTGAAAGCAGTGCAGATCCAGATCAGCTACATTGTAGCTGGTAAGATTATTATTCTGATTTCCATTCTACAATTAATTGCAGTAAAACATATCTTAAGCGGCCACTCAAAAAAAAAAAAGGATGATCTTAATGACAAATGGCATAGGTGAAGGTCGAAAGTATTGCAGAATGCTCGGAGCATTCTGCAATACTTTTGACCTGCATTAAGCAATAATTGGTCTTGAAAACCAATTATTGGTCTTTTTGAGAGTGGCAGTTTTAGACAGGTTTTACTGTACTTGTAAATACATGCTATGTACATGAATCTGCAAGTTAAACATTTAGGATAAAAGAAGGAGCAAGGAACAGGTTAAATCTTTACTTACCACATTGCACAGTAGGTGTTAAATAAGGTCTTTCTCTGCTACCAAATATTTTAAAGTCTGTTGGAAATCCTTTCTATTTTGCAATGGTATAACACATGAATAGTGCATTCCCCTCCAAATTCTAAACAAAGAATTCCAGAGATTGTGGTGGAAACATGAGTTTTATAATAGTAATTAACAAACGTTTTATACAGGGGGTGCAGCATACCATTCTTTTGTTGTCAACCTTTTTAGCGTTTGTTCAGTAAGATGTTGTTATACATGCTCCTGACCTGTAATTTTTAACCCTTACAGGCTGTATGCTGTACTACACTGTTAACATGCAGCTTTACAGTGTTTTCAATCAGAGTGGAAAACAGTGTTGATACTGATCAGATGGATTTGTTAGAAGCCAGCTGATCTGGATCTACAGTGTTTTCTAAAGAGGATAAATCTGGGTTCAGCATGACAAGGTTTGCCCCTGCGAAATTTTGTTCTACAAATTGCAGGCGTTCTAGAACTGATCTAGAACATTTAAAGAGCTGACAGCATTTGGAAATATTCTATGAGATAGAGTACTATTATTTTAGGGCATTAGTATGTATGCATATACTGTTCCCAATCTGCCTGTAAGTTGAGTCTACCCTAATACCTATGCTTATTTATTAGCATATGCATGCAAGCAGACTCATGAAACCGAGTCTGCTGTTTTCTTTTATTGTAAGTTCTCTCTATTTCTGAAGGATCTGTTTTTCCAGAGTATTTACACCTGTCCAGTAGGTAAAACTTCTCCCTGTGCATCAATATAGTGTTGATATTTTTTCATATTCTGGTCCTAACGGTACTTTTTAGATATTATTCATAATGTCCCTACTGCTGATTGAAGTATGGCATTTGTCAGTTACTGATGAACATAAGAATACAGTATACATCCTCGTGAGGAGCTTTCCAGGAACAGTTTGATAGGAATACTTGTATTTCCTGATCATCATGACATGACAGAAAAATTGTTGCAAGCCCCAACAAATGACAACTGAATGTTAAAAGGTTTACCACTTTAATATGTTTAGGGCCAGGCCCTTACACAGTTTTGATAGTCTATTGTATTAAATTAATTAAAGTGAGTTAACCAAAATATGTTATCTCAAAAATTACTTTGTGATTGTTAAAAGGGGCTCTTTCATGGTATGGGAAATTAACATGGGAGTCTGCCCACGCTTGGAAATGGATAATATTATGTTTATTAATTGTCTGGGGTATGACTTTTATATTTATGGTGCATTTGAGTTTTTATGCAATTCCATTGCTAATTTATGACGTCATGTATGATATCACTACAATACCTTAGGGTATCCAGTTATAATCATTTCTAAAGTAATTGACATATCATGTAACAGGCGCAGATATGCTTTATTTAATAACTATATCATTGATAAGTACGTTGATACTATAAATGGCTTTGTATGTACATGTATTAGGATAGCGGGTGGGCAATAATTTTTATGAGATGGTACCCCAATTTTTAACTATATATTTTGTATTCAGTCGAATTTGGAATTATAATTTTTACACGTTGTGGTCTTTGTCAAGATACCATTTCAACATATAAACTTTCCATATATGTTAAGAATATGTAGACAAAATTTCATGAAATTTAAGGACCGGTAACACATTTTTCAACTTGATGTAAACACATGGCCCTAATTCATCAAAATGTAAAAAATACAATAATCATGTTTCACTGTAAAAACATACTTGAATACTTGCTTAGTTTGAATCACCATGCTAGTACGTTTATTGGTAGAAGTTGATATGTTCAGTGTTTTTCCCTATTGCTGATTGGAAAAAGAAAAAAACAATATTCTTTGATATTAAGTGTCATGATTCTTATTTAATGAAGTGCTTACACAATAGTATTACCCAAAACAATACAATATGGTGACACTGGACTTACCACATCTAGTTTCTAAAGTTAAAACTACATCTAACCAATGTTACACTTAATATGTAACATTATTAAGAATTTTAATTCATACAGAAGAGAAACCTTATGACAAGTCAGTTCATACAGGAGAAGAACCTTATATCTATGGTTTTATAATTGTAAGCCTCATTAATAAACCTGGTTCACAAGAATAAGCCCCTGTCAGACCTATTGGTTATAATGAACCAATTTGGTCACAGAGAACTCTTGGCTTCAAAGGAATTGCTAAATTAATGCTTACATCTTCTCTGTTTATTCTATTTTGTAAAACTGATGCTGATTTCCATCAAATGGCAACATTTATTCTTTGGCTGGCTGTATATTCCAGGCATACAGTTTCGTTTTCTCGACCTCACTTATTCATGTAGAACACTGTTCTATGATACCTTTGATATGACTCTGTTACACTTAATCCTGGTCACGGCACCAAAATGTGGTTACTCTAGTTCAGTTGGGATGTATAGAAATATTTGGTCTTCTTGTTTTCACATGTTTATTGATAGGATATTATGTTTCTTAAACAATATCATGCAGGACTTGAGGAAGTGATACACATTGTCTTGGCCCCATAGTGCCCTGACATGGGGCCATGACCTTTGGCATTTCCATCAATTGAATCATTTGAAATTGTCTAAACATGTCTTTCTTTAAGAAAAGTGGAAGTAGATTTAAAAACAACCTCCTTCTGTCGAGTTATTGATTCATTTCAACTAAATAATTAATTTTGCTAAAACTGACCTATACCCATAAGAGGTAGGAAATGACAAAGTTACCGGTTTTGGATTTTCATGAAATTTGGCTCAGATCAGTAGGATATATATGGCATGTTTTTGTGATAATATGATATCTTGACAAAGACTAAAACATATCTATCTTTGGAATTCAATGTTGAATGTTTTGTAAATTTTTGAAAAAAAATATTGAAATTTTATAATCACTTCTTCAGAAAACGTAAACCATAATATATCCAAATGGTTTCCTGGTAATAAAATAATGCCTATGGTATTTTGGATTTAATCTAAATGATAAATCATAGAAATAAACAAAACTATAGTTTTAGGACATGGAAAATTAGAGACAGATGTCACCTCAAAGGTGGAGTACGTCAGGGTTGCTTACAAAGCCTTATTCTTAACTATTTAATTCAATACATACATTTTCATAGTTTGTATATAACGAGCCATTATCATGCAAAGTTTAAAGAAAATCCATGCGTGGGCACAGATGCAAGACCCCCTTTCTTATTGTTTTGTTATGATAAAAATCAAGTAAGACTTGACCTACAAATGGGCAGTGTAAATAGGTATTAGTGTACTTTCTATTCTTAAACATGACTTACATGATTGCTAAATGTACGAACATCTATTTTTTGAGTGTATGGACACTTTAACAAAGATTACATACACAACTAATAAAAAAATTCTGGCCTAAGTCAACTAAATATTGGATTTTTTACTTTATTAGTCCCATACTGGTCGAAGACCATTTTAGGGGGCTATAGATTTGCTTGATTCCGTCCGGCTGGCAAGCTTGCATGTCGGGTCATATCTCCTATATTATTTGAGGTAGAAATCCCAAATTTGGTGTGTGGATGCATCTTTGGATGATGGAATGTCTCATACCATTTTTTGTCACTGTGACCTTGACCTTTGACCTCATTTCTAGAAAACTTGTGGCCATAGCATATCTCCTACATTATTTGAGGTACATGTAGGAAAACCAAAATTTGGTTTAAGAATGTATCTTGGGATGGCGATGTGTCATATACCTTTTTTGGGTCACTGTGACCTTGTTGACCTCTGACCTTGTTTCTAGAATAATCATATCCAGAGCATATCTCCTACATTTTATGAGGTAGGAATCCTAAATTCGGTCTGTCGATGCATCTTGGGATAGCAGAGTGTTGTGGTCTATGTTTGGGTTACTGTGACCTTGACCTCTGTCCTCATTTCTAAAATAATTGTGTACGGAGCATATCTCGTACATTATTTGAGGTACAAATGTAGGAATCTCAAATTTGGTGGGTGGATGCATCTTGGGATGTCGAGTACCATTTTCGGGTCACTGTGACCTTGAACTCTGACCTCGTTTCTATAATAATTGTGTCTGGAGCATATCTTCTATATTATTTGAGGTACTGGAATCAAACATTTGGTGTGTTGATGTATCTTGGGATGACGAAGGGTTTCATACTATTTTCTGGTTTCTTTGACTTGACCGCTGACCTCATTTCTAGAATAAACATATCCGGAGCACATCTCCTATATTGATTGAGATAGGAATCTCAAATTTGCTGCATGGGAGGCATCTTGAGATAGTGGAGTGTCATGTAACATTTTTGGGTCATTTTGACCGTGGGGGTAGGGCGGGGTTGCCACAAGTTTGTTGGGTAAAAATGGGAAGGCCCAAAGGGTATTAAAATCCTTAAATGCATCCAGCATGATAATGGGTAAAGTTAGTCTTAATTTCTTTCAGCAGAATTGTCTGATGTGTGATCTTTGAGAAGTCAATGTCTTGTGGTCTTAAAGCTTAACATTATAATCTACTATTCAGACTTATTTATTGCACCATTGTCCATTTAAATGAAATGTATTTAAGCATAAATTCTTTTATCTGTCAATCAAGTAAGTGTATATAGCCAAACTTTGGAAATAGTCCCTTTGGTATATAATGTATGCAAAATAGGGAGCGCAGTGGCTCAGTGGTAGAGTGCTTGACTCGAGACCGAGGGGCCTCACCGGCGTCACTGCGTTGTGTCCTTGAGCAAGAACACTAATCCTAGCTTAGTACTGGTTCAACCAAGGAAGACCCGTCCCTTTATAACTGAAAGATTGTTGATGGGATGTAAAGAATCAAAACAAACAAACAAAATGTATGCAAAATTTCTTTGTTCCAATTGAAAACCATTACCACAGAATGTAGCTCCTGTACTGTGTAGGTTTATTATTCAACTATAAGTTCACAGGTTTAGATAAACAAAATTTTTGAGTGTGAAACTGTAAATATTTTCTTACCCATCAGTTTTAATGTATGTTTTGGGTGCTCAAAAGAACTGTCTCATTGAGAAATGGTTGAGAAATAAGAAAATTAATTTTTGTTAACTAAATGCCTGAGGTTACTTTCTTAAGCCACACCCCTAACTGGTTCCCATCTCTGTTAGTTTTACAAGAGACCGGGACATTGCATACCACGTGGCCATACAATGACCTAATAGTTGAATACTTTTCCAAACATTTGCAGTCATATCAGTCCAGATTTGTGACTGGCTGGATCTAGAATCTGCGTCTTTGTCATGCTACATGCAGCCTAGTTCTCTTACCCTGTCTTCCCCTGCCTAATCACATGGGCTTGATCATTAGTGATCATGCATTGCATGGATCATTTTCATACAGCAGGTCCCACTGTTTAACCCATGCTAAACTCGATCCTCACAGATTTTGACCCAATCAGATGAATGTACTCTACAGCTTCCACATATTGGAAAATTAAATGTGCACAATAACGGCTTTAAATGTACACAATAATGAAAGGGCATTTTCTCATTTTCTGGCTATAAGTTCACAGGTGACAGCTTTCCAATTAACTTTATAGGCTTTCTACAGCTTTGACCCTATTATATGGACCTTGATATACACTTTGCTGGACCAGACTGGTGGTTACATTTGTCATCTGATCAGGACCAACAGACCATCGGTCCTGATCGGGATCAAATTCATTTGGCACTCTGATAGTGTTCCTGAAAGAAATGTTTTGAAAGTGTTGACTTTGAAAAAAGTCAGCAGACTACAACAAAAGCTTTTTGAAATATTTTGGGGGGAATTGAAAAATGTAAAAATTCAAAACAAATAACCAGACAACAGAAACCTTAAAAATTTCCCAGTATGCTAAGAGATTTACATGTATATACTGAAGGACTTCAAAAACGCACCACCTGCTTAAGCGCTAATTTATGTCGAAAATTGGATATTTTCATTATGTGAAAAATAAAATTGACAAGTTCTATCATTTAGCTTGCATTCAATAAGAAAATCGAAACGCTGTGGCTTATGATTGCTGTGACGTCGCGATAATTCTGAGACAACTCAATTTCAAAAAGTCACAGAGTACCCATACGGTACCTACCATTATGAATGAAAAAAAGTTTTCGAACCGATGTTTGTTCTTGAAAGCAAACGGAAAGACATAACCAAATCATGAAGTTTTAGGTTTCTGGCAACGTTCATTACGTCTACATGACGTCATTAATTTTTGACGTCATTGACCGTTTATATCCTAAGGACCGGGAATAATCAAAATCTTTTTGTTGCCAACAGATACTCCTTAATCAGTTGCATAAAAGACAAAAGTATCGCGACATGCGCGGACGTCATCCGTTTGTTATTGATGTTTGAAAATTTAAGACTGACGTTAGCAAAGAAACGCTGCGAGTGGAAGTGTAATAAAACAATTATTTCTGAAAACTTTTGTGTTTTTTCCATTTGTTAAGACATCTGGCTACCACCTAAAAGTGTTTGTTTTCAAATTGAATCAAATTTACATTTGTTACGTCAGAATGAACAGCATGAGCAAATCGAAATCATGGCAAATCATAGTCCATTTTGCAAGAGGATAAAAAATGATAAAGAAAACATCCTCAAATCAATCATGTGAAAGAGACAGAGAATGTAAAACGGTGTGTTTTTAAAGTCCCTCAGTATATTTTACTGCATGCTTCAAATAATCTGGAAAAATAGATCCTTCAGTAATAAAGAGAACCTACAATATAAGAAATCAGCAGACTCGGTTTTATTGGGTCTGTTCATGAGAACTAATGGAAATTAAGTGCAACATTTATTCTCATGCCCCCAGGATCGGCTTAAGCGGTAACCTTGCACATTGCATGGTTATGAGGCGACCAACAGTAACATATATCAGCAGTGTTCTGAGCAATTTGACCTACAAGAAATGATTGTGACATATGAATCTACTGATCCTGTCTAGTGGTCTCTATTTAAGAACCAAATCTTTGTTTATGATCATTTGACAGGAAATTAAGTATAAAATGATACAGAATCCTGATGTGTGCAGTTCAGATAGCTTCTTTTGTCCATTGATTTTAATTCCCAAACTCCTTTATTCTCTGTAAGATGTTTCCCTGGAAATTGAGCCGCGACATGTGGTTTACTCCAACAATATGGCATTTTGACAAGTATAGATTCAGATGAACCTGTGCAGCGTCCTGTGTTATGTTGCAAGAAATTCTAGGAGCTTTTTTTAAAGATAAAAATACGGTATTTAATGGTGAGTAAGAAAAAAGATCCATTATTTGTGTGAGGATAGGATAGAAAAATCCGTCTCCGCAATTACCTTTTGTCACCAGACTCACCATTCGTCAAGCCTCGTGATGCCAAACAGTTATCCTCATGTATTCTCTATCCCATCCTCACACTCATGATGGATTCTTATAGGATTACATAAAGTACCCAGTGTGTACCATAGGTTTAGATAAACAAAAATTGTCAGCGTAAAATTGCAAATATTTTCTTGCCCATAATTTTTAGCATATGTTTTAGGTGCTCAATAGAACCGTCTCATTGAGACGGTTCTTTTGAGTACCCACAACATATGCTTTGGTTGAGGATGAAAGAAAATTAGTTTTCTGGTATGCTCTCTTAAATAAAAGGCCTGGCCCCGAGGTTATAAAACTTGAGTTCAGTCTTAGACTCAAAATAAAGCACAATGATTGGCATGCAGCCAATCATTGGGCTTTATTTTGAGTCCGAGACTGTACTCAAGTTTTGTAACCTCGAGGCCAGGTGTACTTAAATTTATAGGAGCATGTATGCTAACAAGATTGAATACAGTGTTCTTTCTATTTCAGGTCAGGGTCAGACCAAGGCTTCCAAGAAGCGGGAAGCCAATGGTGAACCATCTCCCTCTCCCAAGAAAGAAGCTAAAAAGTCACCCAAGAGATCCTCCAAATCATCAAGGTCGTCAAGGTCATCGGGTACACCTAGTACAGAAACGCCATCTAGTGGCGGAAAAGATTTACATGCGTTAGAAATTGAGGAGAGACAAGACTCTCCTCGGCTTCGACATGCTCGTGATAGTCATGAAAGAGAGACAGTGGTAAAATCGGAATCTAAACGGGATTCACACAGTAATGGGAAAGAAACAATAGTAAATGACGTGGAAGAGGTTCCTAGAAAACAAACTATTGAATCACCGCCTAAACCAAAACGGACTTACGAAGTAGGTTTTATTGAACAAGAAAAGGAAAATGTGCCTGAAAATGTCTCAGAAATTAAGTCTAGTCCAAAAACTCCTATTAAAATGAATGGTGAACTGGAGCCAGAACCATTTACTCCTGTGCATATGAACAGTTTAAATCATATCTCGCCACAAGCTACGTCAACGCCACATCCTAATGGTACTTTAAGTACGGGCCAGCGGGGAAGCGGTGGCCAATACAGTAAGTATTTCTTTACCGAGGGTGTTAGTAGAAATGCCAAAATTTGAGACTTGCCTAGCAGGCCTTTAGTTTAGAGTGTGTAACAGAAAAATATTTTTCTTATCTCTCAACCAAAACATATATTGTGGGTACTCAAAAGAACCGTCTCCATGGGACGATTCTTTTGAGAACCCAAAACATACGCTATAAATTACCGGTATGAAAACATTTACAATTTTACGCTGAAAAATTTAACATATCTAAACCAATTGCCTAGGGACAAGCAGTCTACTTGTTCAAAGGAAAGTGTACTTAAATGTCCCAAAGAACAGATAATGCAATAATGCAATAAGAACTTCTGATCCTTACTGTGCTGAAACCATGTATAAAGACTTTTGAAAACATTATGACAGTAGAGATCCAGATCAGCTGGCATGCTTTTTGCTACTTTTTGACCTATAACCTTTACCTTGGGGTCAAGGTCACACAAAATGTTGCTCAGTACCTTCAACATAATATGACCTTTGCACCTGTAAAGTTTGAAGTTGCTATGTCCAATGATTAAGGAGAAGCAGCATTTACAAAAAATACACTATATGACCTTGACCTATGGGTCAAGGGCACACCAAATGTTGTCAAGTGCCCTCCACATCATATGGCCTTTGCATCTGCAAAGTTTGAAGTTGCTACGTCCAACAGTTTAGGACAAGACAATACAACATTTGACCTTTGACCTTGACCTTGGGGTCAAGGTCACACAAAATGTTGCCCAGTACGCTCTACATCATGGGACCTATTCAGCTACAAAATTTGAAGTTGCTGTGTCTAGCCGTTTAGGAGGAGATACAATTACAAGAAAATACAATCTTTGACCTTGACCTTGGGTTCAAGGTCACACAAAATATTGCCCAGTACCCTCTACATCATTTGACTTATTTAACTACAAAGTTTGAAGTTGCTACCTCTAACGGTTTAGGAGGAGATACATTTACAAGAAACGTGACGGGCGGACGTACTGACGGACAGACTTTGACAAGAAATTAATATACCCTTTTTTTATAAAAAAAAAGCGGGTATACCAAGGGAGCAGAGGACAAAAGTCCTGACTGGAGGGCTAAGTATATTAGAGAGATTACTAGGTGAGTGTCTTTTGATATCAAGTTTACCAGGCAAGGCTTCGAGAAGCCAAGCCTGGTAAACTTGATATCTAAAGATGCGAACCTGGTATTCTATTTATCAGTTTGCAAGTTGGTTCACTGTCAAACTAGCGATTGTGACGTTATTATCCGTTTTTGTTTCGATTCAGCGTCATTGGTGACGTCATTCCAAAAGTGGCACATCATCATGACCTGATAAAGGCACACGCCATGAGATAGCCAACATTATCAGGTCAGCGTGAAACAATGCAGTTTATATGAGAGGTAACTGATAAACATCTATATGGGAGACAGAATTTGCTCCATGATTGATCTGCAGTGGATTTTCAATTTTATTTGTTTTTCAATATATTTTCATTGCTCCTTCATCATGATATCATGGAACATGAGTGATGACGCTGATACGGTTTACTAGAAAAAAGTGTTTCATACAATTTTGAGCATCTGATTTTGACCAAACCATCTTGTTTGTATTTTAGTGTCAAAAACCAAAATTTGGCACTCATTGTGACAGTTGTTCATCTAAGGACCTCCATGCTATGGTTTTGAAATAATTCAGAAGCACATTGTTTTTGATATGACATTGGAGTCAAAGTTAAAAATACATGTATTTAAAATCTGTCCAATTTGCCCTTAATATGAACTTACAGTTTTGATTGAGGGAGTTCATATTTGGGTGCGATGATTGCCTATGGTGTGTAGATGGCAGTTAAGGTCTTCGGTTGGGTTTCCAACATGACCTTCCAGTGCTACCAGGGTAGTTTGATGTTGATGATAAATGCTGACAAGGAAATTCTTTCAACTTTAGTACTCTGCACATATTCAATTTTGTACTATTGCAGTCCTTATGCAAATTGATTGTCTAAATTATATTCAGTTTAACAGAGAATTGCACTGAAAGTGTTACTGAATCTCCCAACATGATATGATAATGCATACAAATTTAAGTAATTACATGCTTACATTTCAACTTAATACGATAAATGTTCTAAAATTTTGAACACTAAATGTCTGGCAAAAAGGGCCTAGACAAACAGTGCAGACTAAGATCAGACTGCTTTTCAGGGTCTTTCCTGTTTGCTATTCAGACAATCATTTTCTGAATTCCAGCCCTGATAACCAACATTTTATTTAAGAAACGACAGAGAAAAGTGTTCGAAGTTTTAGGATATTTACTATATGTGAAAAAGTTAAAGCTATTATAGTGAATGCAGTGTTAATTCTATACTGACTCAAGGAAGGAGCAATACATACAAATGTACTGTCCGTCTGAATTATAAGAATTCATGGTTATTTTTATTTAATATGCAGAGCTGAAATTTTGCTTTTATATATAACCATGAATCCAATATACCAGTAGTATAACTCATCAAGTTAGCATGTCGAAAGTGACCAGTCCGTGCATATGTGAGCTATTGGATCACTTGGTCATTATCATTGGGTCTTCGATTAACATGCAGCTGAAGGAGCATCATCCACATCAGGTAGCTGGCTGCTAGCAAATGTAACACCTGATCTCCAGGTGTTTCTTTCTTGGAGGTCAATTGTTATGAGTGGCAGTCATTCTCTGTCAATTTCTTCCACATCATCTAAGCCTCCGGGGCTTGTGTCTTCCATCAACCAGTATATCACATGCTGTTCTGACTGCACCACTAGAACTCCCCACATGTACCATGCGGGGATACAGAAAGTTTTGTCAGAGGGGGTCCAACGTTGATGTGTTTTTTTTGTTTATTAGAGGGGAGAGGATCAAATACCACTATAAGCCAGCCATCACCATTTAAATGGCGTTTTGCTGGCATGCCGATGATGACCAAACAATGAATGCTGGCTTGGTAGCTTTGTGATTTTTCTGGGGATCCAGACCAGTATTGCTAAGAAACCCTATATTTTGGGATTTTTCAGGGGGGGGGGGGGGTCCGGAACCCCTGTATCCCCCCCTCTGGATGCGCCCATATGTACGAGGGTCATCCAATAAAGAATGAGACTTTCTTCATAGTTTGAAAACCTGTGTGCATTTAGTTAAATTCACCACAATAATAGTATGACATCTTAGCAATTCAGGATTAGAAAAATATGTTTGTAATTGATCAGTTACCATAGTAACGGGATGTTTTGTGGAAGGACTTGAAGACGCATGGCCACGTTTTCATTATTTTTTGCATACCCATGGTCATTCAAAGTCTTTTATTTTTGATCACATAGAATTTAACCTCTTGATATCATTTCTTAGACTTAACAATCTTAGTGTTACATAAAATGCTATAAAAGAAGAACCAAATATGCATATCCTTTATTTTGGTTGCCTAGCAACCAATTTACTCATGTTTTTATAAACACACTACTTTGCGTTGCTATGGTTACTTTGTTAGCAATGTATAAATTACAAAAGGTATGGTTATGTGCAGCTGGTTGTAATTTAGTTACATGAACAAAACCCTGTTCACTTTAATTGCCTCCCACTATTTGATATTAACTTTTAAAGTCAAGAGGTCAGCGAAAAATACCAAAAATTTCTTAGAAACTTGATTTTTTAAGCTTTGTTTCCATGGTAACAGCTGAAGTCTCTGGAATATTACTTTTCCCTATAAGTTATAGACAGATTGCATGAGCATATACAAGTACTAGTAGAAAAATAAACTATACATCTCAATCTGTTGCCATGGTGACCAGCTATAGTGAGCTGTCCACGTGTGTTCGCCTTGTCTTCTAATGTTGCCTAGCAACAAAAGTTGGAACTATGTAACCCGTCGAATATGGCACATGTGAACAGCCAAAAAAGACGTGCTAGCTTTGAACAAGAGTTCATAAGTGTAGCATGTAAATTCACTGCACTATAGAAAAAGTCTCATTTTTTATTGGATGACCCTCGTACAAGCCAGCAAAGCCTTCTCTCTCAAAATGAGGACAAGGTCCTCGAACTCAAGCTTATTGGGCCACAAAACTCCAATAAAAGTATATGTACATGCTATTGCTTTTTACTTTCTACAACAACAGTCATTATTGTGTTGTAACTGATTGTGATAAAGAGATAAAAATGCTTCAAACAGGCTTCTGTTTTAAACCAAATCCCACTGGTCACGCCACATTAATCTGTTCAGTAGA
Source organism: Loripinus fragilis (assembly GCA_964019695.1). Classification (NCBI taxonomy): domain Eukaryota; kingdom Metazoa; phylum Mollusca; class Bivalvia; order Lucinida; family Lucinidae; genus Loripinus; species Loripinus fragilis. The sequence continues at coordinate 122,055,175 of OZ026515.1, forward strand.
GCAATCTATAATTAAAAATATATACGGTAAATGTTCTAAAATTACGAACACGAAAAAATAATTATTTTTTCCGCTGTTCGTAATTTTAGAAATTACGTTTCAGAAAAAGTGGTAGTGTTCGTAATTTTAGAATGCGGTCTTTATCATGAGCAAAAACGGTATATATGCATGTAAAAATGCGGTAGAAACGTGTTGAAAACACGGCGATATGATTCTGCGCTATCTACTCATTTTTTTTCTTTTCTCATATCTTGTTAAAATCTTATAAAAACCGCCACTAAATACTTGTGGACTGAGCCAGTAAAATGTCCAGCGCGTGCGGTAATAGTCTGGCACGTGCATGTTATGACACTCAATTTACTTACAAGTCGTAAAAGTCCACTTATTTAATTATTCGATAAGCAGGGTCTCCTATGTTCACTCGTCTCGGACAACCGATGAATCGCTACACTTTACGGTTCTTCCTTGCCATCTGCGCAAATGCCGACTTCCCGTTTATATTGTAATACAGTCACTCAAAGACATCTCGGCGTACGATCAGATTTCTTTGCAAAGATCTACACGAAACTTTGAAATACGTGGGCAAGTTCTCAGAGTCAAAAAAATGACGAAATTCAAAAAAAAAAAAACACACACATGCATCTCTCTCTCTCTCTCTCTCTCTCTACTTGCCGATCCGCCGATGCACTCCCGAAAGGATGTGCATGCACCAGTCTCTCTCTCTCTTTCTCTGTTTACATTTGCAAAAACGGTTTGGATCCAGATCAGACCCGAATGGAACTCAGGAAAGAATGTTTCGCCAATAGAAAAATTTGTGCATGCTATTGAAAGTACGCAAAGCCGATGCGCACAATAAGATGGGTTTTCAGTATATACATTGGCCAGTCCCATGCGGGACAGGGGTCAGGGGGTCCCGAAAATCACAAAATATAGAATATCTTAGCAATACTGGAACGGATCCCCTGAAATTCTCGAAGATACCAAGCCAGCATTCAACGTTGGGCCATCATCGGCACCCCAGCCAAACGCCATTTAAATGGCGTTTTGCTGGCGGGCCGACGATGGCCCGATAAATGGCGTTTCGCTGGGGTGCCGATGATGGCCCGATTTTAGTGATATTTGGATCCTCTCTCCTCTAAAAAAAGAAAAGAAAAAAAACGTTGTCAGAGTTGCAGAGTTGGACCCCCTCTGACAAAACTTTCTGGATCCGCGCATGGGTCCTCATCGGAAGCAGTTGTAACAAGATTGATTGGTTGACCCAAACATTGTGTTTCGAGATGCTAAGAAAACAAGCCAAAACAAAAGGTTCGTGTGCAAGCACCATGCCTCTCTCTCTCTCTCTACTTTTCTGGGGCGAACTTATTGATAAATACAAAGATATAAATGCGAATTCAAAGACAGTATTCACAGACTACGCAATGCTCAAATTAGTACATATAGTCCCCATATATTTCTAAAATTCTGTCAATCAAAGGTGGGCGTGGTTAAAAAATTCTCAACTCAGAAAACTTGGACCTAGCTGGTACCTATTACCATATAGATACAAGGCATGCTGGAAACCAGCTAAATCGAAGCGAGAGATTTACGTGACTAATATCGGACACTGTCAATTCGTCATATATATATTTCCCGTATACTAAAGTTTCGAAGCTAAATTGTAATCAAATAACAAAAATAACTTGTGAAAAATAGTGATGCAGTGACCGGACAGATTGATAGAATATGCGTTATATTGGGTAAATTTAGTAACCGTGGATAGATCTATAAATAGAAAGATGCTGAATAAGCGATAACAAATTATTATACCTTTACGAATACAGTGACGTAAAGAAGCCATACCATGGCGCAATCGGTTGCGACGGTAACTGTCGCACAGCTATACTTTTGCATTTAAATGGTCGCAGGTTCGAATCCACAAGGCTTCGTTATTTTTTTTTTTTCATTTACCCATGTAAGCTAATTTTTAGCAGTATTCTCCTACTATTGATATGCATCGGAAAATGAGAATATTGGGATAGTTTCTATCTCTTTTATTGTAATTCATATATGAGTTCATTTTAAATCGAGCACAGCTTATTCTGCTAATTATATGTCCTTAAGATTGCATTTACTGGGTGTCCAGGTCCATCTGACATAGAAAATCTCTGACAACGTTTCTTTAGTCCCGAACTTATTTTACAGAATGCCAATGGTTTATTTCAAAGAAAATTATATTTTTTCAAGGTTTCAGAGGGGCTCCAACATTTGCCCCTCCCCCCCCCCTCTGGATCTGCGCATGCAATGTTTGGATGGACTGGATGCTGTGACAAAAGTTAGATATGAGAAAAAGTTGTCAATTTCGAACCTACCTGGGTATCCCTATATGTATACAACAACCATAGTGGCCCGACCAGGATCCAAATTGTTTTTCACGTCAGAACTCTTTAGGTAACTCTTTAGGTTCTGACAACTCTGGATCAAATCCATTGTATTTGACCTTTTGCATTAAAATATCTGACATGTCATCTGGCGATAACATTTGCAAACAGTTTTGACCCAGATCAGGCCCCACATTTTGTCCGGACCTGATAGGGGCCCAAACTGTTTGACAATTTAGAGGTTATGACAAGTTGAAGTTGAACTGATGTATTTTAACTTTGCGTTAAACCTTTACATGACATTGTCATCTGCTGATAACCCTTTCAAACAATTTGGAATCAGATCAGCCCCGCGGCATTCTAATTTGGGTCATCAAAGTTTCACATGTGATCGAAAGCCTTTCCTGTACAACATTTTGAGTGCGATAAGCCACTTTATTAAACAAAATTAATTTGACACAAGATTTTGACGCGATAAGCCACTTTTTTAAACAAAATTAATTTTACACAAGATTTTGACACTATCGTATCAGCGATGTGGGTCTCGGATACTAGTCGTGCGTGCGTGTGTGTGTGTGAGGCTGACTGGCAACCAGGCTGTCATGGGGTTCGCTCTTCCAGTCCAGCACCATTCCAAAGTTGAAATTGGTCATGAAATATTTTCTACAGTCATTCTCATTCCTTTTTATTCAAAGAAGTGCAGTTGTCGTTACTGGCAAAACCTCACTCTACGCCATTTTGTAGATCTAACAATCAAACAATTGGTAGATGGGAGCATTTAGGAATGATCTCACTACCTTCGCCTCCTTCTATCAACTGGGCAATACTCTAAATGCGGGCGCAGTTGAGTAACGATATTGTTAGCTAACCCAAGCCGAATATTAGTGGGAGGAATAAGAATACCAATGGTCAAACTTTCGTTATCTCATCTTCCGTTCATGTTTTCAAAAGACCATTTTTAGTCAAATTAAATATAACGCATCGTCATGTTACTGGTAATGAAGGGGAAAGGTCCAATGTGGTTTTTGGGTTAATTGGATTCGATCTCTGGCATATACACCTCCCATAGAATTACAATGGGAAAACACAGTCATTCCTACATCCATGCTACTGGTGTCTAAACTAGCCATGCCACAGGAGTCATTAGCTTCCATTAATGGGGAGACACTTAAAAATCTTCTCCTCTGAAACCATGATACCCACAGCTTGTAGTCCCATACATAAATACTGCAAGCACTGCCTCTTGGGTTCAAATTTACCAAATACTGATGATCACTTCCATCTCGGATACTGGGTCCGAGCTTCCATATGGCATAATGGAGATTTTTTTTTTAAATCTTCTGTCCACAGCTAATACTTTTAATATGTAGCAAAGTTTAGTGTTTTCTAAACGAATGATCACTATCTCGGGACATTTGCTTTTTTAAACAGAAGAAAAAGACAAATCTTTTCTTAAACAAGGGGAGCGATTAAGACTAATTTAGTCACTTGCTTATAGTGTGCTATTAGTGTTGTAATATATTGACTGTCGGTATCCATCTATCAAGCACCCCCAGTCATGTATATGCCTGGCAAAACGCCGTCATTTTAACCGAAAATAGTAGTAACGCATCATTGAGACCGTTCTTTTGAGCACCAACCCTCAACCCCTCTGTACGCAAATTATATGTTGTCTGAGTGCTTTTGCAGTAACTTCAAGGATCAATCTATTTTTAAATCAAGAAAAAAAAATCTAAATATGTAGCCTACTTATATGTGTTAGAAACCATCCAAATTGCTTCTCAAGTGAATACAAAAACAACAACAACAACAACAAGAAAAAACAAACAAAAGACAATACATATACACTACGTGGATATCTAATGCCCTCTAAACTGGGTGAAACGTTAATGAGCCACTTAAAACGCCCCAGTATAACATGATATTTCATGTTGTAGTTTTTCTTGTTACGACCTGCTTTCAAAGTTTGTGAACGTGTTCGATTGAAAAACTGCGGCGACGGACATTTTTCATTACTAGTACAACATGCGACAAAGACTCAGACGAGTCTGCGCAAATGTGCATGCAATAATCACCATGACACACATTAAGTTGGGGAGTAGATCAGGTATGTCAAGCATCATCGCTTTTATGTCGAATGGATGAACGACTCAGGCCATATCGCTGGAAAAGGCCCTTTCGTATATAAGCAAACTTACTTAGCAAATTTACTCGGTTGTTTATTAACGCTGAGGTTAATATGGGTTTTTTAAGTAATAAGATCTACTGTTTGCAAATGTTTAATTTTGACGGACAAATAGATGACCAGGCAACGTATGACCTAAGTACTTCATGGTGAACATATAAGCTTAGATGGGCGTTTTCTCGCGGTAATTGTAACTCATAATCCTTGCCCGAGGCATGTCTGTTTAATGTCAATCCATGTTAATTGCTGAAGAACTCAAATCAACTGCTTCTTATAGGTAAAAATTTCGACAATTAAGGGTTTTATTTGAACACGCTGCAGGTAACCTTGACTGTTTCCTCGGATACCTCGGACCGAGTAGATACATAGACAGCCGATACCAATAACATGCATGCCCTTTGTCACGTACATGCGTACATGTATGAAAGTCCGTGCTTTTAATGGGTTCTTGCTTTTGATCTTATCGCACAATTAGCAGACAAAAAGTATAACGTCGCGCGCAGAACGTCACGTGCCAGATTACCCATCTAAGTGTAATGGAACCTTCCAAATCTCGCTAGCGCTCACGTGCTATACCAAGGCCGTCGTCGCCGGTCCGGCAGGACGGCGAGCGCCGGACCACTTTTTTGGCCGAGTATGCTTTCCGCCGTGTCCCTTTTTCTCGTTTCGGCTCATTTTACTTTTTACTCTGATTTTATTCAATCTGCCAAAATTTATTGATGCAATTACTAGCCAAGGTGTGAAAACATTGGAAAATTATAATGACACCTGATTAATTTCATAATCTGATGGTCTTATAGGCATGCAGTCTTATGGACCGTGTCGAGAGAAAACCTGACGTAGAGCTCTGCATGCGAACATCAAAGGCGCAGACCAGCCTACACATCCGCGCAGTCTGATCAGCGCCTTTATTGTTCGCTCCCAGGAAAGTATATTGATAAACTTGCTACACGCAATATTTCAGCATTCTACTGAACTAATCTCTGTAACTGAGTAGGTTGGTTTGAGCCTTGCATTGTCGGAAACCCTGAAGACAGGTCTTCTCGTTTGAGGACCAGATAATTTCTGTGATCCAGTTTCATTCCCTCAATTTGACAATGTTTTTTCTTCCTATAATTAACGTGTCGGGCGACAAGGTATGTTTCAAACGTTTTGACTTTACATATATATGAGCATCGTGAGCCTGTGTAATTACAATGCATTCCGTAACGGATATACGAGTCCCGCTTGTTGTTCCAATTCAGCCCAAGACTTTTCGGTTCCCCCAACGTCCACTCGACTTTAAGAATCCTGAGCAAAGAAGTGTTTAGCCGTTCTGGTTCGACAGTTGTTACGATGAAGCGAAATAACTCATGTTATGCCTACCGAAGCCAAAACCTAGATGCGGGTGTTCTAATTGAAAAGACGCTAGACTAAGTGTATACACATCTTTTCGAAAACCTGACTCTTTGGAGTACCACCAACATGACCAAGGATCAGTGCTAAAAGTACTTTGCTAAAACCTGCGGGGACATTGATGAAAAATGTCAAAGTAACACGCTGAAGAAAAAAAGTAAAAAACAACAACACGTGACTGTCTGAAAACAATTTTGTCCAGCATTCCGTTTCTCACGCGACAAGAAATATCTTTGTGACCAAAACGACTAAAATCTGGTCCCAAACACATAAAAAACCCCAATAAAACGCACATAGAAGCGCTCAAAATTCAAAACAATTCTCGGGGGAGGCCCAAACCCCCCTAACCAGAGGGGGAATAATCCCCCTCTAGTGCTCTCCCCCTCTCGTGCCCTCTTCCTCCGCCGGACCACTTTTAAATACGCGGCGACGGCCCTGTATACGGTAGAAGTATACCGAACACAGATGGGACAAACAGATAACCGACATAGATTTTCCGCCGAAAATAACTTGTGTTCGTAATTTTAGAAATTCACTTTTTCAAAAAAGGGCAGTGTTCGATTTTTTAGGATGTTTTAAAAATTATTTTCGGCGATAATTTTAGGTGTTCGTAATTTTAGAGTGTTCGTAATTTTAGAACATTTACCGTATGTCATGTTTGTTATTCAAATTCTGAATTTATTGCAGTAAAATACAATAAAAGTACTTCACTTAGCAAACAGTTCACCTTGGTCAATTCTAAAATTATTAGGTTACTGATCATGCTGATAGATGCAGGTTGAGCTTCAAATGATAATTTAAGGTATGATACTATCCAATTAAAGCTTCCAGATTATTTAGGGGAGTGATTTTCCAAATTTCTCATCCAAAACATGTTGTGGGTTAATTGCACAAAGAGACATGCTATTAAAGGTCTACTTTAAAGTACACATTTCGAGTGACTTAATAAAACTAGCTAACTTTTATAGACCTGATCATTGGTGATTCAGGTACATTACAAGACCTTCTTAAGTAAGACTTGACACATGAGTAAAAACAACCTTGATGTATTTGATCAGGGGAAGCTGATCGCAGGCTATTATATAGGTACATGCCAAGACCTTCTTCGGAGTAAGACAATATGGGCTGATGAATCAAATAACTTTGATAGACCTGATCTGACATAGGTGAGGTACATGCCAAGAACTTCTGTGGAGTAAGGCAATTGACTCATGAGATGGACCTGATCGTACATTGGTGAAGCACATGCCAAGAACTTCTGTGGAGTAATTTAGAGCTTTGGAGTAAGATAATTGACACATTAGTAAAATAACTTCGATGGACCTGATCATTGGTTATCAGATTCATGCCAAAGAGCTTCTTTGGAGTAAGACAATTGACTCATCATGAGTAAAATGACTTTATAGACCTGATCTGACATTGCTGAGGTATATGCCAAGACCTTCTTTGAATAAGACTATTGGCTTTTGAGAAAATCGCATTGATGGACAGGTACAAGTGGAGAAGGTCTTTGGCTCATGAGTAAAATAACTTTGATGAGGTACATGCTATATATAAAACTGCATGTTCCTTCTTTAAGACAATTGCTAGGTGGATGGATAGGTACATGATAAGACCTTGTTATGTTTGAAGTAGGACAATTCGAATTGATCTTTAGCAACCTGCTTTGAAGTAGAAAAAAACTTGACGTTTTGAGTAAAATAACTGATGGCCTTTATCAAATTGCTAGAGAATTTCATAGATAGAAGTCTTTAGAAAGCCTCAGCCAGGGCAGTTCCATTGTATTCTGTATACTGATGTAAGTCTTTACAGCCTGGGCATGGGCAGTTCCTTTGTTAAAGCCTTGTGAAATGGAAAAAATATGCTGACTGAATGGCATGGAATCAAAAGCTGGGCCATTTCATGTTACTCTGGGGGCACTTATGCTCAACCGGCGTCATTTGTGTCCTTGAGCAAGACACATTAATCCTAGCTTAGTGCTGGTTCAGCCCAGGAAGACCCATCCCGACGTAACTGAAAGATTGTTGACTGGGACGTAAAGAATCAAATCATACAAACAAACAAACTTATGCTGAAGTCAAAACAGGGCACTTGTAATAAGCGGTCCTAGGGGTTTTGGTTACAGTTGACATAAGAGAGTGCATACAATAACCTCCATGAATCTGGTCCAGCAACTCTATACTCTGGCCCATTCCGCATACTTCTCTTAATGACTGTTAGTACTGTTTTTGATATTTTAAAGTGGACAAAAGAGCAATACAGCAGACAAAGATGTTCTATTTGCTTTTTTTTGCTAGTTGTAACTGAGTTTCGTAACAAGATGGCTGTCCTGTTTACAGAGTGAAACACAGGTAAACAAGTGAAGTCAGAGCATCTTTGAGAGGGTGTTAATGAGTTTAACAGCTAATTGATGAGGTAGTTTGATGTAATAATTTATTATTGATTGAAATTACAGTCATTCACTATTATATAGTTTTTTATATTTGGTGCATACATGGCATGCTCACCTTTGGGATTTGATAGAAATCGGGCCTCCAGATAAGAGAATGTAATTCAAAATTATTTTTCTTTGTTCTCAACCAAAAACATATGTTATTGGTACTCAAAAGAACTGTCTCTATGAGATGGTTCTTTTGAGCTCCCAAAACATGTTTAAAATGATGGGTAAAAGAATAATCACAATTTTATGTACAAATTGCGCTGCAGTGTCAAGACCTATGGAAATTTTCAACCTTTGATAAGAGACATAATCTGAGTGTTTTTTTCTTCTTATTTCTTCACATAAACATTATTTGTATGTTGTGGGTACTCAATGGTTGAGATGCTTCCAATGAGAACCGAAAACAATTGTTTTTTCAGAGAAATGAGGAAACTATTGACATTTTTCAGTTATAAAATATGTTTTCTAGGGCTATTAAGGCCACCAGAGTGCAAGAAGAAAGCCCTCATCTATCCTATACAAACTGTCTGGACAGTTCATTATGGTACTGGCAGCAATGAGCTGCATCTTTGTGGTTGGGAATGGGGATGGCCTGTGGGCAAAATATACAGATTTTTAATGGAAGGAACACTAAAATGGTGGTTAAGGTGCATGTGGGAGGGAATTTTTGGAATGGGAATAACAGACAATTAGAACAAAAAATGTCAGTGCTCCCAATTCTTTTTATAGAATGTCAAAGAGAAGGTCATAGAGGAACAAGCTTTCAGGGTGTGGGTGGGGGGGGGGTATTTTCTCAACCAAAGCATGTTGAAAGCACCTACATGTAAAGCATATATTAAGAAAACTGGGTGAGAAATAATAGTAATTAAGAAAGCGAACACTAGCTCAACGTCTTTGCTTCCACTGTAAAAAGTTTTCTGGAGTACATTTGAATATATGCAGCAGACAAAATAGGCAGGCGACATTTTTGTCAGAATAAGGGTTAAGAACACAAGCTGTTCAAAAAACTGATCCACTGTGGTGTAATGGATAAACCACTCGCCTTGTACCCAGGGGTCCTTAGTTTGATCCCCAACTCATGAGACACTAAGCAGTGGCCTATGGTTTCCATGCATGTGCGGATTCAGAGGGGGGGACAAGGGGTCCGGACCCCCCTCCCCCCTGAAAAATCTAAAAAATATAGGGTTTCTTAACAATTTTGGTCCAGATCCCCTGAAAAATCACAAAGCTACCAAGCCGGTATTCAATGTTGGGCCATCATCAGCATGCCAGCGAAATGCCATTTAAATGGCGTTTCGCTGGCGGGTCGATGATGGCCGGCTTATGGTGGTATTTAGATCCTCCCACCCCTCATCAATTAAAAGAAAACACACACACAAAAAAAACGTTGTCAAAGTTGGACCCCCTCTGATAGAATTTTCTGGATCCGCGAATGCCATATGACCATAGCTGTTGGTGGGGTAGCGCAGTCAGTAACGTGTCTGGCAACAGATGCGAGTCTGACTGCAAATCCAGGGGTCGCGAGTTCGATCCCGGCCCGGTCCCATTCTTTCGTGGAGATTGATCATAAAATAATTTCTACGGTCATTCTCCTCCCTCCCGCTGAATCATTCAAGAAGGGTTGTTGTCAGTTACAAGCGAAAGCATGTGCACGAAGTACTGGTTAACTGCTTGTTCAAGCTTGCCCAGGAAAAAGTGTGGTTAGGTGAACTGACCGTCCCGCCATGACCATAGCTGTTGACTTGGGACGTAAAGCAACAAAACAAACAAACAAACTCACTCAAAGAACTAATAAGTAAGTCAATTTGATTTGTTCAAAATTTAAAAGAAAGCGAAGCTGTATGTACTTCTTGTTATAGGGATTTTATATGTCCCTTTGAACAGTATTTAACTCAACTAGGGTTTGTTATGTAATTGACGAATGATAGAAATTGGCTTGAATAATGATGCTCAGCATGAAATTGTGCTATACCATTAGTTACCATGGCAATTGTTTGTTTTTTATAGCAGAAATATACATCTGGTTAGTGCTTAATACCCCTCTACTATTAGTGTAGATACAGAAGAGATGACTAATCAGAGACAGATGGTCAGGATCAACATAATTTAATTCAGTTCATAGGTTAAGATAAACAAACTTTTTGAGTGTAAAATTGTTTTTTTTCTTACCCATCAGTTTTAACATATGTTTTGGGTGCTCAAAAGAACCGTCTCATTGAGACGGTTCTTTTGAGTACCCACAACATATGTTTTGGTTAAGAAATAAGAAAAATAATTTTTTGGTAGCACTCTTATTTAAAGTCCTGCAGTTGTAGCATTATGTTGCATTATCATAACCATTTATATCCTAATATACCTCAGTAATGAAAAAAAAAATCAGAAAATTGATTAAATATTTTTTCTTCTGCAGAGTTTTAGTTGATTAGATGCCCCCATTGTTTGGTTGATTTAATTAACATGGTAGAAATTCTGAATGAAAACAGCGTTACATTATGCTTTCTTTTGATAAACAGGGTCTTTAATCTTCTGTCTGCTGAAACCCCTAAATGGGTACTTTGACAAACAGTAAGGACCCGGATAAAATGAGACAGATGCGGCATTTCATCAGGGTCTGCACTGTTTGCTAAGACAAACTCAATCTTCTGAGAAAGAAATACAATATTTTTGGGGAAATTTCAACCTGTGACCCCTCAATATATACAATGGATCATCCTGAACTTATTGTATGTAGGTTTATGGAAAATTCCATTGGTCTGAAAAGGGTTAACTTAATCATTTAATTCAGGTGACGATGACCAAGATCATACAGATGTGAGTGACGACGAAGCTTTTTCATCAGAACAACAGGTAACAAGACCACACCTACATGTAGTTTCCCCCCTTAAATTATACTTGGTACTTGCCGGTGCTATGCTTTTGCTTAATTTGCTTTTAAAGGGATATTTAAGAATTGAAAGTTATTTTTCTGCGTTTTACTGAGGTATGAAATGCCGGGAAAATTACATCTAATCTGTATGGAAACCTTTGGTTTTCATGCTAAATTTAGATATAATTTAAACAACATTTCATACCTCTGTGAAACACAGAAAAATAACTTTCAATTCTTATAATTACAACTTCTTTCCTTATTCTTTCTCCTAAGTATTTTTTTAATTATGTGTTCCTTAAAATTAAGTTTCCAGTTAATAACATTTCGCGCATTTAGAAGATGACGTGCACTATGACGCGTATGTAGAAGTCACAACCTTAAAAAAACAAGATGGAGGCGAGATCGCATTAGACAGCTGATCGGCATTAATGCTGTTAATTTGAGCGTTGTATGTAAGTTTACCTTTGGTTTTCCACCTAGAAATATCTGTGTACGTGTAAAGTAAAGTGTAAGTAGTTGCCAACTGTCCATTTCTCTTCAAAGAAGCATTACACAGTATCGCAAAAGAAGTTCTGCCGTGAATGTCCCTGCCCCTCATAAATACGAACTGGAGTTCGTTGAAAAATGAAATACTGGTCAATACGATTGGATGACCGTTCTTGACCAATCAGATTAACAGATCTCAATAAATGTTATGACATTTGTAATTGTTTAATTATGAGAAAGTAAATTGAGCCAATTAAATGTGACTATGAGATTATGATTGTTAACCTGTTTCCATCATACATGTATCTTATTAAAAACCATTCATTTTCACATTTGTGCATGGATTTTTCTTATTTTCGACGGTTCGTGTGATTAATTAACATTGCCAAAATGTAATTTAATGAAAGCTTAATTTAAATAAAATAAATAATACACAGCCTTTGGATTGAGTGTTTATTAATATGAATTAGATTTGACAAACATTTAGCCCAATTACTTTCATAACAAGTTGGTACAGTGTTTGCCTGTACAGTTACTATTGTAAACTAATTTCTGTATATTATAATTTCATTTCTTTTATTGTCTGTTTATGTTTTTGTGAAGTAAAGAGTACTAATAAGTGTAAAGGTATCTTAACTGAAAAATTATTATATTCAGAAACTGATTGACAATGCATGTCCCTGATCACAGCTTGTAATAACACATTTTCTTATTTCTAGTTCAAACATATTTTGTGGGTTCTCAAAAGAGCCATCTCAATGGAATGGTTCTTTTGAGCATCAAAGACCCATGTTTAAAATGATTGATGAGAAAATGTTCACAATTTTATCAAGCATTTTCTTGCTTTTCTGGACATATAATAGAAGATTCTGTTTTGGTTTCACATCATTTGTAGAGACTGATGAATTGCAGTGCTTTTCACTTAAATACACATGTTAATTGCAAGCTATATTTAAGCATTTGCCATACATATTAGCAGACTATGAAATTCTAAATTTTCATACATTATCCAAAGTATTTATTTTTATGGTAGATACCTTTACACTTGAATCAGCTTGGATATTTAGCATGTTTTTGTTTTTTGATGGTTTCAGTTCCACATATCCAGTCCTTCAGCATCCAATGTCTCATTGAAATCTTTCTCAACAGTCAATAGTTCTGTAAGAACACATTCGGTATGCTCACTTATTTTATTTAGTTTTATGATTTCTACAATGTTTATGGAAAGTGTGCATTTGACAAATGGGTGTTTTATATCTTTTGAGCATTCTTCATTAATTACATTAAGTCGATATCCTGAATATATTATGTGTGCAAAACTTTTGAATCTGCAGCCTACGTGGTTGGCATCTTAAGGAAGTTCCTTAATTTAGAAGCTTTTGGCTGCTGAAAATAATGTTAGCTTTCATTTTAAACTGGACAATATTTGGTTACTTGACAAGGATTGTAGTAGTGGTTGGTGCCTTGACCAGGATAGTTAGATTTGGTGCCTTGACCAGGATATATAAAATATGACTCACACATATCTTTTAGCATGCAATGATTATGTACTGTATCACATTTTCATTTGATAAAGCATACCCTGTACTATTTTGAACAAACAAGATAAAATCAAACAATAAATTCTGTGGGATAACATACAGACTCATTTTTTCAAACATCAATTTAAACGGCTTGTCACTAAATAAGTAGTGGCATAATATTGCCCATGTTCTTTGAACTGTATTGCATTCAAAATATTTTGTACTAAAAGAAATAAATTTATGATTAAAGAATTAATTTTTAAGGTTAAATAAAATATATTAACTCACAGAAAGGATATCAACGTGAATATGATATTGTTTGAGAGCAATGTTAGATTGCTATTTAAGTAATAGAAAAATACATGTCATTTACCAAAGGTACACTTTCTTGATACACTTAAAGCTCCAATCATGATGACAGCAGATAACAAATTTAATTATATCTTTATGAGTTCTCTGGGAAGATAAGGTTCTAGACATTTTATGTGAATTGTTCGAGATGATTTTAATGCCATTTAATATGCATTGTTGAGAGATGATTTTTATGACCTTTTAATCCTTATTCTTTAAATTTGAAATGTCTGCTGTAAATTTTTGATAGTGCTTTATGGGTTGTTATTTTGCACATTTTGCCTGCTGCACACCACATGCTTGCCATTTAAATATGAGCTGTGACATGTGATTTCCAACAATGTGGCATTTTGACAAGTGAAGACTCATACAAGTCTGATCAGCCACCTTTTAGCTGAGAAACTCCAAAAGATGTTCGGTCAGTAGCTTAATTCAAGCGACTAGCAAAGGCTCTGATCAGACTGCGCATATGCTCAGGCTGATCTGAGGCTTTGCTGGTCGCACATACCACATTGTTGGAAATCCCATGCATCCCATGAATATTTTACTGTTTGAATTTCAGCTCAATTGTATTTAGAACTCCCCAGCCAAAACTTTTGAGGTATTGGCTGTACTGAGTGCAGAGGGTTAAGTTTCATACTATTGATACTTGCGTTCAATAATTTCCCTAATTTTAGCCTTGTCTTGAAACACAAAATTTTCTCTTCAGGTTGATACAATAAAGTTTGGAACCCATTTGAAATTATCAGAAACCATCTGATCTGGATCTACACTGTTTTCAAAACATGTTTTTCCGGGTTTAGCTTTGTGAGGGTTAGAGTTAGTGGATTAACCATTTAAGACTGTCATGGCTGCCTGCAACAGATGATTAACGTTGGGGCATTTTTTTTTTATTTTTGGGTAAAATAAGGCGTGATTCTTCATTTAAATTATCTGTTGGGCCTAATTTGGTCACACACTTTATAAATGATATTATAATACAATTGTTGATTAGTGTAGACTGCTCTTTAAGGGTTAGCATATGATAATACAGATCTCCAGATAAAAGTTTGAATTTCAAAATTTATTTTCTAATTTCTCAACCAAAAAAATATATGTTGTGGGTACTCAAAAGAACATCTCAATGAGACATTTCTTTTGAGCACCAAAAATATGTTAAAACTGATGGGTAAGAAGATATTCACAATTTTATGCTCAATTTTTTTGTTTATCTGTACCTATGATTATAGTACTGTAATTGATACAAGGTCATGTCTTTTGTTAAATTGATACATCTTCAAAGGATGAATAATTGTACAAAGTCCTTCATTTGCATTCAGATTTAAGGTGAATGCTTGTAAATATATCATGGAAACTCTGTAACCATTAATCAACATGAATTACAAAAAAAGATCGGTATTTAAGCTCACCTGAGCTGTAAGCTGTAGAGTGAGCCACTAACCCTTTACTCCACACAAGCGCCTTTGGACATCTTTGAAATGTAAGATTTTTTAAAATAATATGAAGAGGAGCAAATGTTCCATTTTTCATAATATTTTCAAAACTATTAAATTGTAAAAATATTTTTTGGAAAATATTTGAAAATTTGAATTATTTATAGAAAATGATGCAATTTTCTAAATATAGCCCATGGAGTAAAGGGTTAATAGTATACCAAAGGCTCCAGCATTTGTTAGTCCTCTGTCTTTCTGTCAACATTTTCAAATGAGACTTCATAGAGTTTGGAGCAAAAGTTAATCAATGGGTGT
This sequence comes from Loripinus fragilis, assembly GCA_964019695.1. Classification (NCBI taxonomy): domain Eukaryota; kingdom Metazoa; phylum Mollusca; class Bivalvia; order Lucinida; family Lucinidae; genus Loripinus; species Loripinus fragilis. Next base: position 122,070,529 of record OZ026515.1, read on the forward strand.
TGTCACATGGCCAAGATGGCTGCCAGGCCAATAAATAGGTTAAAAACCCTTTAAAACTCAGACTCTTCTACAAAATCAGAAGGCCATGGCCTTGGTATGTAGCATGAGGGATGCGGGGCCTACCAAGTCAGTGCAAATGATGATTCTAAGTTGACCTTGACCTTTTGCTTAAAATCGCTCTGTGTGGAGTAAGTCTGTCTTTGAGTTAAAGACTAGTCTTGACAGACCCCACCCATCAGGACAGAAATATTAATTTTATGGCCTGTGTAAAAAAGGTGCTCAAAAGAACCTACTCATTGACAACCCAAGCATTCTAAGGAGATACTACACCCATCCCATGGCATTTGGCACCCAACGTGGGGGTGCCAAATGTCACAGAGTCTTGACCAGAAACTACAATGTACAAAGAAGGTGTCAAACAGGGCTTTTGCTTTTGTTCTGGCTGCCTGATTTGGGATTTGCCTGGGCCTAGTGAATGAACTGACTAATGACAAGTATATTCTCTATACCACAGTTTGATGGTTCCAGTGTCAGATAGTCAATGCACACAAGGTCCATAGGAGTACTTGTGGTTATGTTGACCAAATCTTCGCCTGAAGTAGCCCATAAACCCTAAATATTTCCTGACTTCCTTGGGACTAGCCAATCTGGCAAGACTTTCAGTTTTTCAGAGTCTGACTTGATGGCATCTTCAAAGACCATTTGGCCAAGGTAGGCTACTTCCCTTTTGAAACACTCACACTTGGGAAGCCTTCAATTTACGGTTGTATCTATACAGTGTCTCAAGAACCCGAACCCTGGTCAGAAAATGAAAATGTCATCCAAGTAAATAAGACACTCCTTGGTTGAGATTTTCCATAGCCCTTTGATAAGTCGCTGAAATGTGACAGGAGCATTACAGAGGCCAAAATGCATTCTGTTGCATTCAAAGAATCCAAAATTGCATATTGGCTGTATCATCCTTATTCAATTCTACTTGCCAGTATCCAGTCTTAAGGTCAAGTTTAGTGAACAAACTTTTATCCTGCAAGTAGATGAAGGGGTCTTTTATTCTAGGAGTTGCATATATATCCTTAACTACGTGAATATTTAATTTACCGAAGCCTATACATATCCTTTGTGACCCATCCTTCTTATACATAAGGACTACATTAGATGAAATGGTGACTGTGATGGACAAATTGCATCTACTGCCAACATTTCAGCTTTATTCTTCATATCATATTCTTCTTCTCTTACTTTAAAAATTCATTGATTCTCTGTACATCTATATGGCATTTTCAAGATCTTGGCTAAAAAGTGATGTCAAAATAAACTCATCATAACCATTACACTGTAGTTCCTATCCTAGCATATTTAGGGGATACCCCTCCATCCCATGGCATTTAGAGGGTATGACTGTGTGAGAGGTGTACTCATCAAAATACACTCCAGCTATAGAATTGTTCAGCATAACCACAAGTGCACCTAAGGACCTTGTGTGTTTTGACCATTTTATGGTAGAACCATCTAAGGGTGGTAAAGAGTATATACTTGTCGTTATAGACCATTTTACTTGCTAGCCCCAGGCCATTCAAACCCAAAATGAGACATCCAGAACAACAGCGAACGCCCTCTTTGGCACCTTTTTGTACATTACGTTTTCGTGTCTTATACCAAAATTTAGACCTAGCCCTGCTGGATATGCCAACATGAGCATTTAAATGAGGCTTTTGCACAATTTGTGATAAGTACAAAAATCTTTATTATACTGGCTCATATCTTAATATCCTTTCTTAATCCAAGCTTCTAAGATTCTAGATAGTTTCTGTGGCTGAGCAGGTTGGTTTGCCTCCTATTTGAAAGCAAACCCCAAGGCTTGGTTCTGGTGATTGTCTTTGAAGAGTTTGTTGTTTATTCTTTAGTGCTTTATGCAATCACTTGCTGGATTGTGCTTTCCTGGTAAAGGATGGTTCGCAAACACATATGATCAGGTCAGTGAAGCAGTTTTCTGCATTATAGTTGAAAGGGTTGATATCCTGCTAAAACATTTTAGACACAGGTTCAGACATTTAAATTTTTTATTATCAGACTTGAAGTCAGAGTGCATAAGCATCTTACCTTGCCTCGAGGTAAAACAACTTTTTCGTGCTCAGAGAAAGTTTATCCTGCTCATAGATATTAAAATGTCATCAACTGTTGGCATTTTAAGAGATGTATTAGCAGTATAAATGCAACATGTGAGATTTTTGGAGCAATACACAATTTTATTCTCCAGCAGTTTAGTTTTTTATATTCAGTTAAAATTTCATGCTTAATTGAGTTGAGCATGAAAAAAGTTTGATAAACACAGGCTTAAAGTATTTTATGTTAAGTCAGGATGCAAATAATACATCTGACCTTGCCCAAGGTGTTTTTATTCATGCTCAACTCAGCTGAGTATGAAATATAGCCTGCTCATAAATGTTATAATGCCAACAGTTGTTGGCATTTTAACATTTATTAGCATGAATAATACAACATATGAGAGACTTAAAGCAAGAAACTTCTTCATTTGTTGATATTTTAGTTTTTATGAGCAGTTCAAATTACGGCTCAGTTGAGTTGAGCATTAAAAAGTTTTATAACCTCACGGCCTGGGTATTCTGCCTTGGTTTCTATTATGTTAATTCTGATTTGGTCTAAACAGCGATGATCATATTATGGGAGACAAACATTTTTTTTTTTGATATCAACCCTCAAACTGCTTTAACTGTTGTATTTTTTTTCACAAATTTTTAAAAATATTTCCTCAGTTTGATAGTCTATAGATTAAAATCTAAATATTCTTAGAAATTCGAAGTTTTTTGTTTTTAGTTCTCGATAGCAGAATGCTTGATGTAGATTTTTCTCCAATTTTGTCTCCCCACCAAAGGAGAGGGGGACATGCTTGGATCCGGAGGGGGACATTGGGGTCGGGACCCCCTGAAAAATTACAAAGCTATAGGGTTTCTTAGCAATGCTGGTCCTGATCCCTGAAAAATCACAAAGCTACCAAGCCAGCATTCAATGTTGGGCCATTATCGGCCAGACAGCGAAACACCATTCAAATGGCGTTCTGCTGGCGAGTCGATGATGGCCCTCTTTTAGTGGTTTTTGGATCCTCTCTCCCGAAAACAAACAAAAACACGTCATCAGAGTTGGCCCCCCTCTGACAAAACTTTCTGGATCCACGCATGGGACATATTGTTTTTGGTGTGTATTCTGTTGGTGTTAGAGTGATGCTTTCTTGTGTACATTTTCAAGGTCAGACCAGAGCCAAATAGGTCAGTTTGAGCATTTGTGGTAGGGGACATCTGTTTTCTCTTAAAAAAATACTGAAAATAATACTAGTTACTATTGTATTTAATGAAATATCTCATTGGATAGCACAGAACTTATGATTACACCCATGGAAAACTGGTGAAAGGTTGAACGCGGAAAACACTAATAATCTGTGCTTGTTGATTCTTAGGACAAGTTACCATTGCCGCTGATCCGACGTATACATACATACGTATATTATTGTCCGTTTATTTCCCTCTCCTGGTGTCTGGACCGCTGTGAGGTAGATTCCATGAAGATTATATAACCTGCAGAGCCCTATCTGGTACTCATCAAATAAGGCACTGTCAGTTTTACTAGTCACATTGTCAGGGTTAACAGCAGTAGTGGAACCTTTAAAACATAGGTTTTACAGTTTATTATATCCAAGAGTTATAGCATCGCTAGCTGTGTTAGTTCCAGAGTCAGGTATATTGATTCTTAAACTACAGTAAAACCTGTGTAAAACGGCCACTCGAAATATAGACAAAGCAAAGATTTTAATGACAAATGGTAGCTTAATGGAGGTCTAAAGTATTGCAGAATGCTCCGCAATACTTCTGGCCTGCATTAAGCGATAATCGGTCTTGAAAACCAATTTTTGGTCTTTTTGAGAGTGGCCGTTTTACACAGATTTTACTGTATACAGAACATTAGCTCCTGCAAGTTTGGTACATAGTATTCATCAGGGAGGGCAGTTGCTCAGTGGTAGAGTGCTTGACTGGAGACCGAGGGGCGTCGAGTTCGATCCTCTTGAGCAAGACACATTAGTCCTAGCTTAGACCTTGTTCAACCCAGGAAGTCCCATCCCTACATAACTCAGTGTTAGATTTAGGCTTGTATTTTACTGCGTCCCTGGGACCCAGGGCATCAACAAAAGTTGAGTCCCATGCAAGTTTTACTGAGTACCAGAATGTCTCCCAACTGACAATTTTTTTATTTAATAGTAAACACTAATAAGTTGGGTAAAACTATCATTTAACTTAACTAAAACATTTTCAGTTAACGTTGAGTGATTGAGATCAACGGAGTCATTGACTATTAAAATTCTTTGTAAGTCTGTGCTTGGCGGTGATGACACTTTAGATGGTAAAATGTCCCCAAGGTTATTTGTCATGTGCCTGTTGGAACCCGTCTGTGAAAGCATTTTTGAACAGACAAAGCATCGAATTGTGATAGTTTTGGCTTCAGAATTAACTTTCTAGCGTGATCATCGAGGCAGACGCCATTTTTTACCCAGCAAGTTGATTTTGGGAAAACCGTAAATCTTATTTATAGCAGAGCCTCGTTCTGATTTCAACCGTTGCTATGAACAATGGATCTCCTCGTAACACCACAACTGAATACTATTTATATCAGTCTTTTTGCTATTCTGAAGCATTGCAAAGTACAAAAGACCAATTTTCAAGGGTTTTAACTCTCCTTACTATTGAGCTAGCTTAAATTTGCTGAAAGTCGACTGCTTTTGATCTTGCGTCCCTTGGACGCAAGCTACTTGTCTATTTTGGGTACGAACGATTTTCGTTGCGTATTTAGATATTAATACGACGTAAACGCGAACACTGTAACTGAAAGATTGTTGATGGGACTTAAAGAATCAAATCAAACAAAACATAGTATACATCAGAGAGCAGCAAAGACTTCCAGGACAAGCATATTTTGCACACCCACATGCAGTCTCACCAGAGCCTTCTAAAGTAGGGTAGAGTCAAAATTTGGGCCTAGCTCCATTAGATATGGTCACTTAATGAAAGGCAGGAACACGGCCACCAATCCATCTCCTTCATTGCCTATACCAGTTGGATTAAACTTTCTGTTTCTTAATTTTTACTTCAAAATTTAGAAATCAGACAATGCTATTCGATGAGAACTCATTGAACTTTTTGACATTGACATCGGTTTTAAAAGGAGTTTCTATTTGACAGATTTAAATGGTTTGTAGTGAAGAATAAAGTTTCCTTTTAAAAGGACAGTTTGCCCAGTTTTCCTCATGAACTACTGCCCATTAATCCCTAGGAAACCAGCCAAGGCACAATAATCAAGTTTTGAAAATTTTTAACCTCAGACAGGTCAAAAGTGAGATGAATACATGAAGTAACATAAAATTGAGAGATGGGTGAAGTATCAGGTTTCTGTTCAACATCAATAACACATTAAGTAATCTATCGATTTAAAATAACCACTACTATCTGAGTAACTATTTCCATTCTACTAATTAGACTCGTCCAACCAATCTTTGAATCTTCTGAGGTCGAAATTAACCTTTAGATGCACTAATTAAGCATGTATCCTTATCTGATTGGAGTTATTATGACCCCTACGTGGGGTGGGGGGACTTCAGGCCTTGCTTACTTAAAGCTCTGTAACTCCCATAGACCAAAATACACTTTCGGTGTAAACTGGCACACGGAGGTAGTGTTTGCATGGTTAGGTAAATGTTTTATATTTTACTTCTACTCTATTTCCTGGTCTGATACCAGTCTAGGAATCCTTATCACAAGATACAAAAATCTGTAAAACACACATGCAGTAATCTATCACATTGAAACTTCACCGCTCAGATCAGAGTAGGCATCTGTGTAGTACTTTGGTTGTCATTCAATATTAAATAAGGGAGGTACAGTAGCTCCTTGTAAGAATGATCAACTTGAAGGCATTGGGTTGGGGGTTCAAGCATCACTAATTTTCCGAAGGAAAATCCTAGTGAATTTGGTTGCTAAGGTGTATTATACAGAGTGGGCGTGAGCGTGATAATGACTGGAATAAAGTTTCCTTTTAAAAGTAGAGATAATCCTACTGTGGTGTGTGCTTTATTAATCTCCTCTGCTTGGTACTGATTCTACTGAGACAGTCCGATATGATTGAAAATATTTCACTACGAAGAGAACAGATTAAAACATTTATATGAATAAGCACAAATGATGACTAGCTAGACTGCACAAACCAGGCAAGGTTGGCAATCGACCAGTCAGTATGGATATTGACCAGACCAGTGGTCATTACTGGTTTTAACCGGTCATTACTGGTTGATTGGTGGTCGATAGAAAAAATCATGGTCGATGTGAAGATACTTAGCATTAGTTATCCTAATATATTGGACTCTACTAAACAGCATTAGTTATCCTAATATACTGGACTCTATAAACAGACTTAAACTAGTTTCAATATAAGATAATACAGGCTTAATTGAAAATGTGTTTCATGAGTTGCTATTGCTTTAAAAAAATGTATTGATAATTAAATAGACCTAAAGCAAACAAAAATGAATGTCAATAGTTAAGATATTCAGTCTCAATCAAACTGAATCATTACCACAACTTTCAGTTCAGACTTAAGACTTGAACTTATTTTCATTTATTCATTAATAAAAAAGTAAAGCAAAAATTAATGCAAGCTATGAAATTAAATAAATTTTAAAACTAGCTTTTTCATAGTCATATTTTTTTAATCAGTGTCTTATTAAATGAAAGAAAGTACCAAAAGAAATCAATCAATACATCAAATTGATCATCAAAGGGCTCATCATGTACAAACTAGTCTTTGCTCTATTAGTTAAAATGCAAATTGAATTGGTTTCTCACCTGAAAAGACAAAGGTGTGAAAATTGTAAAGAAAACACTGAATGTTTAACAATATATCAAGGAGTTTGAACAAACAAAACTGTCAAAATACTGGACATGTCACTCAGACTAAAGAAGGTCCAGTTTATTAGACCTATCAAATCACTGAGCTCAAAATGCATTGGCTAATTCATTGGCATCTGTGTTAATATAAAGGTGTGAAAGTGTGGTCATTCTGTTATCTGCTGTTATCAGTTAAGTTAATAATTTAACCAGTGTCATGAATTCATAAATGTTATTGTCTCAAAATCATGAAAATAGACCCTGTTAGGTTGTATGGTTATTCTATTCTGCCCTTGATGATTAAAAAAGACTAGTGTTAGGTGCCTGGACTGTAATGCATAAGTCAGTGCTAAATAAAAAGTGCCCTTGGCAGGGATGAAACAGGATTCTTTCCTTTTTTCAATAAATAGAACGTAAAACCTGACCTAATATCAACCACCAAAACGGCCTTTTTAAAACTTCAATCAACCACTCAGATTCGTAATGACCAGTATTGACCACTTTTTGGTATATTGACAGGGGCGGTTTTAACCGGTTAAAACTGCTGGTTAAAACCGGGGGTGGTTTAGACTGCCCAACCTTGAAACCGGGTCATGAATGTGCATCCTAAGAAGTGCTTGTGTTCAGAAATATGAAAATTCAAAATAATTCCAATGAAATTGAAATAATAACACAAAAATGTTCCTAATAATGGGTCCATGACAAACATCGAAATTATATGTATCAGTATGAGGATTTTCTCTGAGATATCAATTTTTCAGGACTGGGGCCAGTCTTCATTTAAAATTAAAAAGCTTGTGATAGACCAGTTTCACATCTAGTTACCCATCTTTGAATTGTAAAAGGATTTAAGTACTACCACCCTTTGTTGAATTATAATTTACTATACGGTAAATCTTGTATAAGTTATTACAATTGAATAGTTCGTACACCATATATTATTCACGAATGTCATGTATTAGTTCGTACAGTGATCATTTTTGCTTGCGGCGCTCTCGGGGCAAGCATTTGTTTTGGAAAAGTGATACCCTCTACCTGGTTGTCTATTTATATAAATACTGTTAGCATAACGGTTGTGTGTATGGGAACAAAACAATTCACCGACAAGAAAACTCACTGACAGCAAGCAAAACATGATGTTAAGAGCATGTCTCATATAATATGACATATTAACCCCTAATATATTTTGGTGATATATGTTGGGGTCATGGAATGTCGATCGCTCACTGTTTTCAGCCACTGTGACCTTGATCTCAGGAGTCAGCTAGATAGGTTGAGAAAAAATGCACCCACAGCAGATCGCCTATATAATTTATGGTAGTAGATCCATATTTGGTACGTAGATACATATTGGGCCCTGGTGAGTCACCAACTGTTTCCAGGTCACTGTAACCATGACCTCTGGTTTCACCGTTTCAGTTCCAGCAAGGTCGCATATCTGTATATCCCAGAGCATATCTGTATATAATTTGAGGTAGGAATGTGAGGATGTATTTTGGGATAATGGCATGTCGCATACACTTCTGGGTCTCTTTGACATGTAGCTTGTACATAAACATGTTTAAAACACTGTAGCCTTAGTTTATAAATTTATTAATCATGCCACGATTGTCCAAACATGAACGATCTGACGCAATTGGAATGATATTGGCCCACTTCCAAAGTTCCTACTTAAGTTCTTACATAATATATGCGTGCGCACTTTTATATCCAAACGGCTACAGTAGCAACCTTTTAATTAATTGTCAAATACATAAAGTGAATAGCCCTGGATGCCCCATCTCAATTCTTCATCGTAGACAAAAAGGGTGTGCCTAAACTGCACAATAAACTGCACAGCCTGCTCCAATTAACAATTACGAATAAGAAGGACTGCAAATAGAACACATCAAGGATTTCTTTTTGTAAAATAAAAAACATTTTAAGGCTATTAATAGATCTTGAACCCATTATGCTAGATAGGTCTAGAGGAGGGAACCAGACAAGCTTCTAGAGTAGCGGTGCTCTGACCCACCGTTGATCTTTAGTAGGATCGTGACAACCCTTTAGTAGCGAATTAAACTTTAGTTACTCAGTGGGAACTGAAGTTCGATTCGAAGTGGGTATTATAATTGTCATCAGTCAACTATATAGAATAGCTACCAGTCTGATAATAAAAGTGGTCATTTTATAAACGTAAAATATTGTAATAATATTTTCCTTTTCGTTTCCAAATGTTTATGTTCATGGCCAGTCTATAAAGTTAACGTAATTGTCTTCAGTTTAGTTGTATGATTATCAAAACTTAGCACCAGCCTATGGACAAGCAACAAAGTAGGAATATGTTTATATGGAAAAATGAAATGACTATTTGAAAAGTTCTAGGCCTTTGGGGAAGGCTATCAACTATACAGCGCCCAAGAGATCGGTATCAGGCTACGGGGAAAGTTAAATATCGACGCAGGTCTTGTTAACCAAAAATGACGACCTGACATACCTTACTTTGAATGTAGCAATGATATTTGCATCAACGATATGCGTTCTGGCTGGCTATCGTCAGTTCCGGACAAATAATAGGGCTTCGAGGGTAATTTGTATCTGGGTTTTACTAAAAATATTTTAATACAATTCCTTTAAATCACGTCTGATTTCTAGACAAATTTCAAATTGCAACTTTAGAATCTAAGGGTATTGCTATTCGATAGACTCTTGTCCTTACATTATTTATTACTTTGGCATGAAAAGTAAAAACATGTTTTGCTGATATGTTGATGTTCATTGTTGCAAAAATTAAAAAAATAAAGGATGCATGAAAAATAAGTAAATTTTATTAATTGGCGCTAGGTGCCGCTTTAGATAACTGTTTGTGTCTCCCTTTTTTTTTGCCAGAAGGGACCCAATAACTATTGCTGATGTTCCGTTCGTCTATGACGTGGTTTTAGTGCAGTGTAAAAAATAACCAAATTTGGGGGTGTTCCCAACATACATGGTGCACATGCTGTTTTTAGACTAGGCAAGCCCTCCTTTAAAAAGGAAAATTTATTCTAATATGTATTTTTTTTATAGTTCGTACACATCGTTTTTTTTCCCTTCATTGGTGCTTGTTTTTTTTAATCAGCGTAGCTGTCTACGATACTTTAATGCTAACGTTTCGCCTGCCAATCTAACGGCTTACGTCGCTAACGTGAATCCAGCATTGACGTCACATGTTTTAGATGACATTAAGATTTGTTTTCGAGCAGATGCAAATTTACACGCCTATGTCGCCGATGCAGCTTCAAATACACTGCCGTACAAGCTTAGTAAAATTGACTGTTTAATTTTGTTTCCTATCGAACCCGAACATGAAATCAACTTGCGCGGCGCCCCATATGAACTGGTACCAGGGTATTTCGTAAATAGCCCGCTGGTACTTACGACATATGTGATCAGAGAAGGCTCAGGAGAGCATGTGCGTTTGCGCAATCTCGCAAGGGTCTCGCTGCTCGCTATCATAAAGTGTGAAGTGGACAAAGACTCAGCCAAATAAAATTCTAGACATCTACATGTACGTACGTTGTGTTTTAAATACTTGAATGCCAATTTCATACGAGTTCGGTGGTTTTCTTAGCGTAAATAACTTAATTCATGTATTAACGGCTCGTATTCCCGCAAAATGGAACATATAGACCGTGATTTTAACAAACTGTTGAGCCGATTGAGGCGTGTCTTGCTGTACTCACGAGACTGCATTCGGAAGGTCCTAAGAGTGTATACCGAGATAGTGTACGGACAGACGCACATACCAAGAAATAATTTGAGTGTAGCCGTGCTGAATCTAGGTCATGATGAATTTAATATTTACATTGGTATTTTCATGAAATAAGCCCGTTCATGAACGCATATGCGAGCAGCGAAGGCTCAGACGATCCTGCACATCCGCGGAAAATTGTCAGCGCCTTATTCTGCTAACTGACCACATACACATGGAAGGAATGTAGATGAAGGTATATTCCTTAATTTAGGGTAATAGCCCCACTAGGTGAATGAAAACAGGAAATATCTTGAGATGATCGATTAGCTTCATTTACTGACTTTCCATAGTACACAGTTTGCTTAACAATTTCACTATGGATGGATTTTCCTTCCATGAACATTGGAAGACCTTGAGATGATCGAGACATATCAGATTTTGCTTTCCTTACCACACCACACGTCTGTAGATGTATGTACCCCGACTCTGTTGTATGAGACGAACGAAGTCGCAGATCGGCCTGCGCACCGCACAGTCTTATCAATAAAACATTAAACATTTTGTTGGGCCAGATCTGGGCCCAAACTGTCAGCTAATATTGTCAGCCGCAGACAAAGTCTCAAGGACAGCATGATGTCTAAGATCAAAGCCACCGCTGTTGTTGTTAGCAAGCGCATGAAAGCGGACTTCGCACATAAAACATGATTACCCAGCCAGAAAGTTTTGTCCCGGGGGGGGGTCCAACTTTGACAACGTTTTTTTTAGTTGATGACGGGAGAGAGGTTCCAAACACCACTATAAGCGGGCCACCATTGGCCTGCCAGCGAAACACCATTCAAATGGCGTTTCGCTGATTGATGACCCAACATGGAATGCTGACTTGGTAGCTTTGTGATTTTAAGGAGAACTGGCCTAGTATGCTTAGAAACCCTATTTTTGGTGATTTTTCAGGGGGGGGGGGGTCCGGACTCCCTGCCCCCCCCCCCCCCTCTGGAATCCGCCCATGAGCTGTCTCCCTTTCATGGGTTTGCATGAAAACTCACTACTTCGCGATATAAAATTGTTCGGCTACACCGTCACAAACACCGAGATTTACTTTTTCTTCCTCGGACGCTAGTAGGCAAAGATGAGCATGTGCATCCAACACTGTTGGCTTTATGGTAGTATCATGCGCGGATCCAGGAATTTTCGCCAGGGGGGAGGGGGGGGGGGGGTCCGAAAAAAATTCTGATAACGTTTTTTAGGCATCCGCTTTTTTACAGTTTTACAGAGGGGTACCATAGTTTATTTTAAGGAAAACTATATTTTTAAGGTTCCAGAGGGGGTCCAACATTTTACAGGGGAGGGGGTCCAAATTTTTCCAGGGGGGGGGGGGGGGCAAATGTTTATATAGAACTTGTGAGTTTCCAGGGGGGGGTGGGGTCCGGACCTCTGGATCCGCACATGCGTATGATAGATCCACTTGCTTCTTCAGTGAAGCCATTCCCGAAAGACAGGTTTTCTCATGCAATGGCTCATTTTTCATTGCTCGAGAGACTAGTGACACTTCAAAACATGATTAGGTACATGATTCTGGATATTTTATCTGGTTCTACATTGTACATACGTACATGGACTTTCTATGAAATAAACATGCGCTGATACGTAAGTTGTGGGAAGCAGAAAAAATGCGCCGATCTTGTACATTTATATATTGACTTGTCTCTTTCTGTGACCTGCGTTTTCGAGGGCTCTCTGAATGATGCATGCAAAGAGTTAAAGCTACTCGCAGGTAAAGGGTTAGTCAGTAGTGTTGCATCATTCACTTTTGTCTCATAGCTATTTTTACGAGTGTGCTTGCTCCACGGATGGACTTTAATTAACGCAATTGCGGATAAATGGATTAATGCAAATGGATAAATACATAAACATGTGCGGATCCAGAGGGGGAGACAGGGGGTCCCAACCCAATCACAAAATATAGGGTTTCTTATCAATATTAGTGCGGATCCCCTGTAAAACCACAAAGCTTACAAGCCAGCAATCAGTGTTGAGCCACCATCAGCCCGCCAGCGAAATGCCATTTGAATGGCGTTTCGCTGGCGGGCCGTTGCTGGCCAGCTAATAGTGGTATTTGAATCCTACGTTCCCTCATCAAAAAAAAAAAAAGAAAACAAAAATAAAAAGTTGGACCCCTCTGACAAAACTTTCTGGATCCGCGCATGCGTAAACCATTTAAAGGTAAGTCGTTTTCTTTTTAATCTTTTTCTATAATGACTTGCATCTGGCCGTTCCCAGCTGAACTTTATAATGATTTTCCATTCAATATCGTCCCCATTTCTTCAACACAGGCGGCGGTACATGTATTGCGTTATATCCTGACTATTTATAACAATGACAGAGTTGCGTCAGACAGCTACTCTGTAGTGCGCATGGCCGGATTTCCGAAAAAATCAATCTGTAAGTTTGCTGCTTCGAAAGCAGCAAACAAAAATGGCATTTTTTCAACTTCAAAACAGATTCTAGAATCAGTTTATGTGTCAGGGCACACTATTTAAAGTATGTCAAAGGTAAACATCAAGGCCATCAAATAGCATTTTCGGATTTTTTAATTTTTGTATTTGATAGAAAAAATAACGATTTTGCTGAAATTTAAGTCCCTCTCATTCATAGGAAACAGGTCCCTCTTCTTGGTAACACAGTAATGATTTTATGCGATGAAGGAGATGGATTGGTGGCCGTGAGGAATCAAGGACCCCCCTCCGCTTCTACGAGGGTTAGTCAAAAATAACTGAGCCTTACCTCATAACATTTTAGTTTGGTATTGTAGACAACAAATGTGATAATTTTCAATAAGTATCATATGTCATTGTTGTTTTGACCCTGAAGAATTATCCAAGTGAAGCTTCTATTATGGTTGCTAGGCAACAGAAGATCGTCAGATAGAGCGATGCGTTCACGATCTCAGCCACCAGGAATATACAGTATGTCTTTAAAAAGCTTGCATGCTTGATAGTTTTTGTGAAAGACATATTTAACATTTATTGAAATAACATATATCATATTGTCTCTTCATTTCACTTAGATCATTAATGTTTAGCTGAGCATTGATTGTATGCGTTGCCTAGCAACAAAAAACGCCAAAATTCCACAAATTTTCAAATACATGAGAATTGTGTTGCCATGGAAACAAATTTGTGCATTTAAATCAAGGAACTTAATATGTCTGAGAGTTGGTTTGTGTATGCAGTACTGTTAAAACATTATTAGGCTAATATTTTATGTTTTCTGTTAAAATTGTGTAAATATGAATGTGGGTGGGGTAAATTAAAGGATGTCAGGCATGTAAAAATTTGATAAATTTTGAAATCAAACTACCACAGCATCTATAATTTGGGGTCAGTTGGTTTCTGTTCTGTGACACTGAATAGGTACATGTTAAAGATATCAGACGGCAGTGAATAAAGCCTTGCTTAAACATTACTGTTTCCATAGCAACGCGTAGAATTAGGTGTATCACAGCGTGAACGCACCCCTTTGACAGGTCATATTCTGTTGCCTAGCAACCGTTACACAAAGCCTACCAACAGAAATAAATTAGGTGATTAAATAGATGACATATAACTACAGTGAAATATAATCTAATTATATGTCCATTTTACTAGGTTCAAATGTTATGAGGTAGGGCTCAGTTATTTTTGACTAACCCTCGTATAGTCTACTCTGCCTTTAAAGACTTTTACAGTGACTTAGCCCTTATGCGATAAGTACCAACATTTCATGTTATTAGATTTTTATTTTGATGACCAACAGTCCTGCTGAGTCATATATAGTATGATGGGTAATAATGAAGGGTAATACTTGATAAGGTTTTGTGACATTACTTGCCCTAATTTTCAAGGCCACAGCAAAGGAAAATAGTTCAAATTTGAGTGTTGAGTTAAGTTGTTGATACTACGTCAGTGAAGGGGGAGGGGGCATCATTCTGTTTTCTTGATCTTGAAATGATACTGATTTTTACATTGTGGTTTAACAAAGGGTCATTTAAGGTAAACCATTATGGACCAAATGTATTCCTAGTGTATACATCATGGCTTCTTTAATATACGAGAATGAGAGCCAAATGTATGTGTGGCAATATTCCTATTGTCGATGTCAATGTTTTGTGCTCCTTGCATATGCTATTTTATTAAAAATCATTATTTGGCACTCAGTATGAGCTGTGGCCTTGTATTGATGATGTTGGCTTAGTGTTTGAACTACAACATGAAAAAAGAGCGCCATTTGATCACATGTATGTGAGGCAAAAACTGTTCCGGTCAGCATGCCCTGACGTGGGGACGACTCGGATTCAGGCCTACAGATTCTTCCATAAGTCTGTTTTGCATTGACAATGAATGTCATGATCAGCATGCACAAATGTGCATGCTGATCAGGACCTTCGTTGTCTGTGTATAGTGCCTGCAGGTCTTTTTTCACAAATGTCAGCTTGTAATTGTTTTTATGCCAAGAGCAACACTATATGCAGGATATGATTTCTTTGATATCAATGGCACTAGATAAACCTAGTGGAATTTCAGAGCTCGAGATTAGCAAAAAAATGTCCAAAAAAATGATGATTTCTTAATTATATTTTTTTTCAAAACAATTAATTGTAGGCACCAAAAAGAACCGTTCTTGTTGAGTTGTTAGTATTATTGTTACACATAACTTATGTTTTGTTTGAGAAATTAGAAAATTTTTCAAAATAAGCCATCTTTTATAGATCTCTGCACTTTTCTCAGGTTCCCAGCTTCCTGAAAATGGAGGCCAGAGATCTAATGATCATGATCAGTTTGTAGGAGATAATTGGCAAGGAAATCATGCATTGATTTTAAATTTCATGCCCTGAAATATTTACCCTTTGATCGCACTGGTAAATGTATACGTCGATTTGCTGGTATTTACGTGTATTGCCGGTACTTCATAGACCGGAAGTGGTAGTTTGTTTGTTTGATTTGATTCTTTACGTCCACTCAACAATCTTTCAGTTATGCGGGACGGATCTTCCTGGGTTGAACCAGTACTAAGCTAGGATAAACCGGAAGTGGTAGATATTGGTGTTAATACTATATAGAAAAACATGCCAAATGCCTAAAGGACTATAGAATTAGATCAATTTTAAGTATTCAGTATGTGCATGGCGATTTATATAAGCATTAGGAATAGATTTGAGTGCCGATCATCTAGATCGGTACTCGAATCTATTCCTAAATGCTAACATAAATCGCAATGTGCATGCATAGTACTTAAAATTGATCTAATTCTATAGTCCTTTAGGTATATGGCATATTTTTCTATATAGTATAAACACCAATATCTACCACTTCCGGTCTATGAAGTACCGGCAATATACGTAAATACCAGCAAATCAACGTATACATTTACCAGTGTGTTGATTATGTTGCTATCTCACAGGACTATATATAGGGCACCATGTAATCTATGTAGTGGAGTCTTGGAGTGGTATTGGAGTCCGTGGTATTGGAGTGGCAAAAAATCTTTTTTTTGTCATGCTTATCTTTTATACACATCACAAACATGATACATATTGAAACATCATATTCCAAATAGTGGGTTAGTGTCACTTACTGGTCAGTGGTAGAGTGCTCCACTTGAGATCTAGAGGTCGCTCAGGAGGCATGCTGTGTTGTGTCCTTGAGCAAGACATTGTATTTTATTTTCATTGCTTTTTATTGCATTGGTTACCACCACAATGACCATAGATGGGTGATTGAATAATTCTTTATGAACATCCATTGCATTGGTTACCACCACAATGACCATAGATGGGTGACTTGAATAATTCTTTATGAACATCCATTGCATTGGTTACCACCACAATGACCATAGATGGGTGACTTGAATAATTCTTTATGAACATCCATTCAGAGCTTCACAAAGCACCAATACTTTGGTATAAGTAGGTGAGAGCATTTCCGATGAGTCAAGATCTGCTGCTTGCCGAAAACTACATGTACAGAGAGTCAATATAATAATGAATAATATATAACTTTATTACACTGTCAGGTGCTGGAATTTGAAACCAAGGTGATGTATTTTGCAAGGTCAATATTTCTAGACACACCCTGGAATCAGACCTGCATACACCTGGCTGTATCATTTTTAGTGAGAAATGTGACATTTTTGTGAGAAATATGACAGAACATTAGAAACATAGCTAGTTCATATGTTACAAGCATACAATGGGAGTTTATATATCTTGTTAGATGTATGATGGGTCAATGTGACCATCATACATGTATTTAGAAGTCACAATTTGCCACTCTGTTGGGTCATGTGACCATCATACATGAATTTAAAAGTCACTGATCAACCCATGTGGCATACTATATCTACAAAGTAAGTAAGGGTGCAAAGATCAGGAATCGATACAATCAAGTACCACACCTGACCCAAGATACCAATTTACAAAATGTTTTTTTAATGTAAAATAGCAAGCGATTATGATCAGGAAATACTACGGTCACAAACCGCAGACAAACCCATGTTACCGCGAAGAAGAGCTACACAACCATCACGGAGACACCAGGAAGACAAATTAAGCAAAGCAACCAGCAACCTGCAACCCTTGAAATGAATAATGAATACATCCTTGCTCATTTGGCATAGTCAAATCAATTGGAATTTTGGAACTGACAGTTTTTCACACAGGTATTTCTCAAGAATTCAGACATATCTTGGTTATCTTCAATATAACAACAAACTGAAAAAAGTCCATGATACTAGGAGTTATAATTTCATCAGGTCATAAAAACTAAGATTCACTTTGGGCAATTTCAATCAACAGGAATTGATAGCTGGAGTCAGATTAGAGACTTCCAAATATCTGCCCTAGAAAATTCTAATAGATCTATACCTATATATATAAGAAATAAAAGATGCCTTTTCTATGGACTTTGTTTTCTGGCAGCTGTTTTGATGAATATTGTGGGAGATTTTGTAATAGACAGTTCATTCATGGAACTGATCATGAGAATCAGAAAATTCCAATATTTTCATATGTCCTGATATTAAAAAAAATGAGAGTAAAATTGTGATTATTTTCTTATCTATTATTTTAAACTTATGTTTTAGGTACTCAAAAGAACCGCCTCATTAAGACGGTTCTTTTGAGTACCACGACATATGTTTTGGTTCAGAAATAAGAAAATTAATTTTTGATAACCGGTAAGCACACATTCTTATTTGGAGGCTGGAATTCTTCTCAATATAATCATAAGCTGCATTGTTTAGATTGCACTCCTTGCCACCATTTACCAGTAGCACTAATCACAGCTCAGGCCAAAACAAATGTGTGTGATTCCGGTTTACCAACCTACCCTAAATTTTAGCCCGATTCAAAAGATTTTATCGCATGTCCTGAATTAAAACATTTGCTTTTCGGTTAGCTTGCTGGTCCAGATGTCCTGCAAACAAGATTTCTTGCAATTGGCAACCATGTCATTACTATTTGGATGATGACGGTGTCATTAGCATCAAAGAATCCCTCACTTCCATTTCTGATCAAATTGTATTAAAAAAAGTCACAAGACCTTTTATTTTCGGTTTTTAACCCATCTACTAAAATGCTCAAAAAATGTTAAGTCTGACCTACCTACCATATTTTTATGGAGGGGGGGGGGGGGGGGGGGGGGGGGGGGGAGTGTATGGGCATAACCGAAAGCAAACATTTTTTTTTTTGGCCTGACAGCAGATGATTAAATCATTGATTGATTAGATCAACCAATTAATTCAACAGAAAAGTATGTAAGACAAATTAGTCCCTGATCAGTCTGCTCCAAGATCAAGGAATATTGTTAGCTTATGAATTCAGAGCTGTAGATAGGATTAGTTGATTTTGTTTGTTTGTTTGATTCTTTACGTCCCATCAACAATGGATTAGTTGAGATTGTCTGAATTCAAAGATTCCAAAACAGAAACTGAGCACTCAAAGACTTAAAAGAAAATGGCATTTCCCATTCATATTATGTCATGTTTCATTAAGAATATGAAATTCCATTTCTAAGAATGAAAATATTTGCAGATCTTGCTCATTGATTGGGTAATACAGTACCATATACTCATGGGCGAAAGTTTTCAGGATTTTGAGGCTGACTTTCCATAGAAAGTTTATGTTTATCTAAAGGTTTGACCAAATAAACTAAGAATTTTTTTTTATAAATTGGAGGCATACAGCATTTTTTAAATTCTGATTTTCTAAAGTTCAGCATTTTGGAAATTTTGAAATTTTGCCCATGTATACTACTCATGTCATGAAAATGTTCTAATACATGAGTCAACTTCCCAGGTACCAATTTGTAATATACCTGATATTCCTGTTGTTGAGAAAAAGTACCAATTTACAGTGGTTGGTTTTTCTTCTTACTAGTCTTCTCAATCTGAATGTCATAGATTGAATCCACTTATTCCATAGGTAATTAAAGATAAACAAAAATTTGTGAGTGGATATTTGCTACAACAGTATTCTGGGTGGACGTGCTAAGTAATATAACCTACAACCTAATAATTATGTTTTGGTTGAGAAATAAGAAATTTATTTTTTGATTAAGCACTAAGAGCAGATGGTCAAACGTGATCCTAATGGTTTAGGAGAAGTGCCAATTGGCTGCTCTAATATAAACTGAGTGGCCATGACCTTGTATGTGCTTTCTGTAAGAAGGTTGTATCATTAGTCAGATCACAATATTCATAATTGTCTCAAGGATACAAACTACATACCATACTGAAATATGAATCACTTTGTGAGAGAATATTGTTCACTGTCTGGAAAAAAGACAGCTAAGAATTTAATAAATGCTTCATCCTAATTTTCAGCTATCAAGCTAGTCTATGTAACTAAGCAGATGAGTATTTCCTGAGTGTGAACTCTAAAGGCAAGTCATCGCTCTGATGAGGCCCATCTGATTTAATAATTTAATTAATAAACAGCAAAACCTGTCTAAAATGGCCAATCTCAAAACGACCACAAATTCCTTTTTAAGACCAATAATCGCTTAATGCCGGTCAAAGTATTGCCGAATGCATTCTGCAATACTTTCGACCTTCATTTAGCTACCATTTGTCATTAAGATCTTTGTTTTGTCTATTTTTGAGTGGCTCTTTTACACAGATTTTACTGTACTCAGTCTACGTTTAAATTCCATCTTTGGCGGCTAAGGATGGAAAAAATGCATTGAAATTTAGGTAATCGAAGGGCAATAGCTCCTATTACTAAGGACATCTTGACAAAACTTCACTTGCATAATCACACAATAGTCAGGTCATAAGTTTCATGAAATTCCATCCATTGGTTACTAAGTTATAGCTGATAGGACGGAAAAACCCACTGAAATTTAGGCAATCAATAGGCAATAACTCCTCCATAACTGGTGACATACTGATGAAACTTCATGTGCATCACCACACTATGGTCATATATATTCGGTAAAAGTTTGATGTAATTCCATCCTATGTCTGAGGACAGATGACCGACAGAAGAACAGATGTCAAACTTAGGAATACTCATATGGACCCCCCTGGAAAATCACAAAGCTACCCAGCCAGCATATTGGCCCAACAGCAAATCGCCATTTAAATGGCGTTTCACTGACGGACCAACCGCTTTGTTAACAAAAAAAAACTTGGAACCTGCCCCCACTGATCAAACTTTCTGGATCAGAAAACAAGAGCTTAGCGAACGGTATGTGTGTGCGTCCCAAGATGACCCAAACACCTTTAATACATTAAGACTGCTCTAGATCCTTTAGTTTATGATAATATTTACCAGCATTATCATGATAATAAAACCAATTTACTTACATTATTGCAATAACATTTGCCTGCTCAGTGCCAAATCGGCATTAATCCTTTTCCACGACAACTCTCATCTGCTTATTTACTTTGGTAGCCTATATTGCAAACAAAACTCACCCAGATCAGACTGTAAAATAAGATATAAGTCAAAAGTTTCTCTATGCCATCCCCACCCAAGGATGTGTATGACCTTGAGGGACTTAGAATTTTCATATGAAATTCAAATTTTTGCTTTTAAGTATATTAATTATATAATAATGGCTACCGGTATCTTTGATTGATTTCATTTGTGTTTGACATATGTACCAGTAGATTTTCTCTGGGACTTCACCACCCCTGGGCTGTGTGATGCCCTTGAGATACATTTAGAATTTTCATACATAGCTGATTTCTTTGATGGATTTCACTATAATAATAATCAAGCCTGCATGATGGTATATCTGGGACTAAATTTTTTCACAGGGCCTTTTCCATGCGGTTATGTGACTTCAGGAGGTCAATGTCG
The DNA here is from genome assembly GCA_964019695.1 of Loripinus fragilis. Classification (NCBI taxonomy): domain Eukaryota; kingdom Metazoa; phylum Mollusca; class Bivalvia; order Lucinida; family Lucinidae; genus Loripinus; species Loripinus fragilis. The sequence goes on from OZ026515.1 coordinate 122,091,524, forward strand.
CAAACTTAGATTTTCATGCGTCGCACATCCTGTATTTATGTTCGGTACATACAAAAATGGTTTCTGTGCAATTTATTTTATCACAAGCAGTGAATTCAATGCATATCAAATGTGAGTAAAATTGGTATTTTTCTACAGTGAAAAAATATCGTATTTTTTCACTAGTGACTGATACGATTTATATTTTCACTGTAGAATAGAATAGAACTGTAGCAAAACAAGGCTTTCTTGGCAATTTTGTGACTGGGATTTTTTAACATAAGGTTTTAAGTGAAGTATATTTGTCAAAAATAACGCTACGCATTGTAGAGCTGCATGTTGTGACGTCAACATCAAACATAATGACGTCACGGTTTGACAAGGCGTAGCGCCAGTTTGCACGTGACGCCTACCGTAAGGCACACTCAATAGACTTTCTTTAAATGCTGATTTCTTGCGTTTCATTCGTTAAAATATGATTCTAAGCCATTTTCTAGGTGCAAACTATGTTTACACCCAATGTTATACCCAATTTACACACAGCAAAAGTCAAATCGAACGAGAAACGACCAAGTAAAAAGTAAGGTTGTGATTTCTGTATTTCCGTTGAGTAAAAAATAAAAAGAAAATTTACATTTTTACGGCAAATACAAAATATATTTCATCTTGTGCGGTGAAAATATCAGCATTTTCACTCGTGCTACGCACTCGTGAAAAATACTGATTTTTTTCACCACACTCGATGAAATATATTTGGTATTCACCTCAAAAAAGTAAATATCCTCTATATCTTTTTAATAAATTGGTTTATTGGATTCATATTTCATACACGGGTATATAGCCATAAAATACAGGTCACGTTCGATTAAGGATAAAATCCACCTATTATTAATAGAGTTATGGCCCTTGATCTTAGAATTGGTTTCCTTCAATATTTCGGAATGAATTGATGGATTTTGACAAAACTTTGCATAATGCTTTGATATTGACAAGGCCTAGGTTGGAATTTTTAGGCGTCAGTCTGACTGCCAATCTATAGCAAAATTATGGCCCTTAGCTCACATCAAAAATCCATTGTATTTTGTTTCCACTCATTATTTTTAGAACGAATTGATGGAATTTGACATTATTTTGCATACCCGGTATTGGCAAGGCCTGAATTTGGGAACGTCATTAATTGATTCTAGAGTTATGGCCCTTGAGGGTTAGGATTGTTATACGCTAAATTGCACACACACATAACAGTTATGGCCCTTGACTCGAGTCTGAATTTTGTTACTTGTCAGAATTTCATATCCGCTCAATATGAATGGATAGAATATAACAAAATCTTGCATTCATGCATTGATATTGACAAACTTTAGGTTGGTAATTTGTTATGTGTCATGATAGGGGCAAATTTATAACAGAGTTATATTTACATTTTCAAAGCAAGCCTTTAATGAAACTTTAGATTATTGCAACTGTTCATAGCCTCATGATTTACAAAAAAAATTGATTGACAGCTGCCAAGCTTGCTTGTCGATGCAATACGCTTCCACATCGAATTCATCCGCCAGAAGTGACACTGGTGGTGTGATTATAGACAGCGAGCCACACCTGCATCGCATGAGTGAACAAGCCTCTTGGTTGTTCCATTGGCCGCCCATGTTCACACTGGCTGTTCTGCTTTTCCTTTTTACACTCCAACAAAACCGTTAAAATGATTAAATATTAAATACAAAACTGTTTTGTTTCCTAAATTACATATAATTTCTATATTTTAGATATAAATATAAGCAATAAATTCGATTTTTAAAATGTTCATGGAATCATGAATTCTTCAGGTCTCTTGCAAAGTTAACGTGAAGCCCTTTGAACATTGCAAAAATTGAATTCATTTCTTAAATGACCCTTAAATTCATGTTAGAATTTTGTTTCTGCTTGCTTGGATAAATTGTTTTTGACAAACAATACCAACCCAGATTTTGTCAATATAGTGCATCAGCCATCAACAACAAGGAAACAATTTTCATCCATTAGGACAATTGTCAGTGATCCAGTTAGTTAATTAACTTGTAGAATCATCCATCCTGTTTGCTTTTATTATGTTCAGATGTCCTCCCACTCAGTTGAATGGGTATACCATAGTTTTGGTATTGTTCCCAATTCACAGTCTTAAGCAGTTGGTCATTGGTTCTGAGCAAATATTTTGGGCTATACACTTTTTGAACATGACAAAAGAGCTGCATGATTATAGGTTGGTGACTTTGTCCCTGCTTGTCCTTGACCTAAATTTCAATGGGTGGGGTAAAACACTCCTAAAGGGTGGGGATAAAAATTGTATGAAATTTGACAGGATACTGAGTCTAATAGATATTGCATTGTCAAACAACAAAGACTAATGTGACTCTGCCCAGACTCACCTGAGCCTTCGTTGCTTATATACACAAAGCATGGATGTAGATGAAGACTTGGACCAAATTTAAGACCTCTAACCCTGCTGGATATGTCAGCATGGGCATTTAAAAGAGGCTTTTGCACATATGTGGTAGTACCGACATCACATGTGCTGGCCTATAATGAACGATGTATCCATGAGTTCAGAACTTGGACAATCTGTGAAGAAATATACAGGCCTTTAGTTAAGAGTGCGTACCAGAAAAATAATTTTCTTATTTCTCAACCAGAACATATGTATGGGTACTCAAAAGAACCGTCTAAATGAGAGGGTTCTTTTGAGCACCCAAAACATATGCTTAAAATTATGGGTAAGAAAAAATTTACAACTTTATGCTGATTTTTTTTATGTTAATAATAATAATAATAGTCTTTATTTTCAGAGGGTAACACATGTTGAATATATAACTAATTTAGACATAAAATGCCTGTGTCTGAGTGCAGTAGGGTGAGAGGAACAAGTAACCTTTGCTGTAGCAGAGAGATTGGAAACAGATAATGTCAGAACATACTGACAAACTGATGAGTTTATACCAATTCTCTAAACCCTTAAAGCACCGGCAACATTTTCACCGTAATTATGTTTCTTCATTGGGGAGGAAAATAAGGCTTGATATTTCATGCAAATCATCTGCCAGCAGATGATTGGAAAATAAGGCTTGATATTTCATGCAAATCGTCTGCCAGCAGATGATTGGAAAAGAAGGCTTGATATTTCATGCCAATCATCTGCCAGCAGATGATTGGAAAAGAAGGCTTGATATTTCATGCCAATCATCTGCCAGCAGATGATTGGAAAAGAAGGCTTGATATTTCATGCCAATCATCTGCCAGCAGATGATTGGAAAAGAAGGCTTGATATTTCATGCCAATCATCTGCCAGCAGATGATTGGAAAAGAAGGCTTGATATTTCATGCCAATCATCTGCCAGCAGATGATTGGAAAATAAGGCTTGATATTTCATGCCAATCATCTGCCAGCAGATGATTCACATGAAATATCAAGCCTTATTCAGATTGTTATAAGGCAGCAAAACGATGTGTAAATTTTCTCTGCTGCTAATTTTTAGTAGCACTTTAAGGATTTATGTTCTACATCCCAGAGGCGGATGATACTACCGAGTATCATCCGCCTCTGACATCCATAATCCATTTTTCTCTCAGACATTCATACCAGCAGAAGTTCTTAGTTCCTTATTTCTGTTACAGCAATAGTTAATTCTATCTATTATGATAAGAAATCTACATCCACACCTCAAATATCCTGGTATTCTATAAAATATGGCAATGAAGGCCTAGCGGTATCCACTCCAAAGTTTGACTCCACTCCACCCAAGGCTCCACTCAATAAAGTACACAGTGCTGATTTAGATGGGGGCTATGAAAAAAAAAGATAAAAAGACTTAACTGATAAGACTTGAATAAATAAATGAGCATGGAAGAAAGGTGATTAATATTGTATAGACACAATCTGATAAAATTCTTTTTTCAAACAGTAGCTGCTGGAAGTTTTTCTTGCGAGATCCCTGGAAATTTTTCCAAAAATCTTTCAGGTATTATTACCATTTCAGTGTCAAACAGTTTGAATCAAGATCACCATCCCCCCCCCCCCCTTACATTTGTTGGACCTGATGCCAGGTTCAAGTTATTTCAGCAGGTGATTAAAGGGCCATGGTGGGGCACATAAAAAGTTAAACTTCCCTTTTCATTGCTTGATGGAGTAGTATAAAAAAACCAACATGAGATTTTTGTGCCATACATTGTTAACATGGGGAGAGAAGAATGATTTCATTTAGAAAGACAAGGATAAATTATTTACCTTCTTAGCTAGACATAAGGTAGATAAGACAAAAATGTGCCCACCTGGGGAAAGCATAATTGCTAATTAGGTTTGACCTAAAAAAGAAAATAGATAAATCTTCACATATATTTCCCACCCTTTACACCTTCATTCTACAGTTTTATTCTTCCAAGATGTAACGCATTAAGATACTACATATTACTTCCAAGTACTCGTTTTATCCCCCCACCCAGGTTTGTGGAATATAGCTATATATTAGCCTGGCATGCATCCATTTGTTGGTCCTTATACAAAAGCTCAACTGTGCTCAATAACTTCTATACCCTTTGAGATATTTTGATGATATTTGGTTGGCATATATATATCAGGACAAGATCATGTGTGTCAAATGTAAAAATGAATATGGTTGCTCTCCCTTGCTTTCTTTTTTAGTTATTTCCCTTGAATGAACTTTAGTGGGCTCAATAACTTTTATGCTTTTAGAATATTTTGATGATATTTGGTATAGGCGGAGACATAATACCAAGAAATCTAACTGACTTTCAAATTCAGGTGAGGGATGCAGGCATATTTGAGCCTTTGGTGATATCTTTTGCGTCACTCCTTGGTTATCTTTTGCGTCACATTTTCAGGCTGTACTTTGGACTGGTATTCTAGCAGCTGTAACTATTCACAGGTGTGCTTAATTAAACCAGTCTATTTTCATTAAGACTCATTTACTTACCTGATTACCTTTAATGTGTTTATAATGAAAATACTGGAGAATAGAGGTCTGTCAGACTGCAATGGAATCAACAATAGCTCAATGTGCAAAGAACATTGTTTTGTTTATATGTTCCCAGTACCGTTTTTGCCCTAAATATTTGAACAGATACAGTAAAACCTGTATAAAACGACCACTCTCAAAAAGACCCAAAATTGGTTTTCAAGACCAATTATCGCTTAATGCAGGTCAAAAGTATTGCAGAATGCTCCAAGGGGAGCATTCTGCAATACTTTCAATCTTCATTAAGCTACCATTTGTCATTAAGACCTTTGTTTTGTCTATTTTTGAGTGGCCATTTTACACATTTTGCAACAACTTCATGTCTTCCTGGGTTGAACCAGTACTATAGTATAAGCAGCGAATTAATAATTTGTTAACCACATTGCTGTATTAATACACATAAAATCATGAAATGAAAAGCTTCCTTGAACCGAAAAAGTAAAGATGTTTTTTTATGAAAAAGCTAATACTTGTAAAGTTAAGTCTGAAGGCTTTAATAAATAGAATTATTATCAGTGGGTTGAACAGATGCATCTTCCAGAATAAACATCACCACCTGTGCTTGTTCTGATTAAAATATGCAATTATATGTAATGGTTAAAGGTTCAGAAGCATCAGAAGAAAGAAAGGCCCTTTCTTATATTGGCCTTGTAGTGAGAAGACCTGTCTTCGTGGTTTCCAACTAAGCCAGTCTCCTCAGCTACAGAGACTAGCTAGCGAATTGAAATTTCTCCTGTATTAAGTTTATATATGGTACTTTCCAAAAAGCGAATAACAAAGGTGCTGATCAGACTGCGCGGATGCGCAGGCTGGTCCGCGCCTGTGTTGTTCACAAACCCCGAAGACAGGTTTTCTAGGACGAGTCCCATATATTTTCTTAGATTACTTTAACTATTCCGCATAGCACAGTTTATAGTAGTTAGTCAGATAGACTGATATTCAGTCTCCAATGCCAATTTCATTTTTACGCACTTCATATAATGTTTTCAGTCCTCTCTAATAGCACTGGCACTCTATCTGATGAAGTGAAATATATTTTATAAAATCTTTAAAATAAAAAAAACTATATAAGAAGGCTTGCATAAGTCTATTAGTCAGATTGATAATCCAACTTCTATGAACTTCAGTAGAGGGGCTGTGAGTTCGAACACCGGTCTGGCCACATATTATCAGAGATGATCTTCTCTTCCCTACCACTGATTGACAAATTTTTAAAGACTTAAAGTGTCTCACCCACGGAGGAGCCAGAATTCAAACACGAAAACAAATGGGAAAAGATTAGAAACTCACACTGTATCCTTTGTTGAAATTCGCAACAGAAATTCTCAACAGATCTACAGCATATATTGCCAGTACTGGGCAGCGTAGCGCAGTTGGTAACGTGTCTGGCAACAGATGCGAGTCTGACTGCAGATCCAGGGGTCGCGAGTTCGATCCCGGCTCGGTCCCATACTTTCGTGGAGATTGATTATGAAATAATTTCTACGGTCATTCTCCTCCCTTCTGCTGAATCATTCAAGAAGGATTGTTGTCAGTTACAAGCGAAAGTATGTGCACCAAGTACTGGTTAACTGCTTGTTAATGCTTGCCCAGGAAAAAAATGTGATTAGGTGAACTGACCGTCCCACCATGACCATAGCTGTTGGCTTGGGACGTAAAGCAACAAAACCAAAAAAAAATATGTTGCAAGTGTGTGTGTGATGCTTCTTGATTTCTGGGTGTAAGATATTTGCATGTGATAAAGGCATGTTTTGCATGACTCTGCTTGCATGAGATTTATGTGAAATGTTTATAAAACACCTAAAATGAACCAAACTCCTGATATATGCTGGAATAGATTATGATTTATTATTGTCTATTTGTAACACACCTATTGAAAAATCTAAATATTTATTTCATGACCTGGTTGACGAACAAGAATATCTGTGCTAAAAACAAGGTAAAAATTCAAAAATCTTAACAGCAATGGAATTTAATATGTTTTTCATTCATGAATCAGGCAAGCTCGTACAACTGATAACCTCACTATTTGCATGGTACTGGTTAAACCCAGGATAATATACCAGCATGACTGAAAAATGTTGACAGGGATGTAAAACATCAATACAAACAAACATACAAGTGATATCCATTACATTGGAAACCAGCAATGACTCAGGTGAGACTGCATATTTGCACAGTCCATGGATGAAAGCTATCAGGATTATTCCTGAATTCAGGATTTTGAGGCTGACTTTCCATAAGTCAGCCTCAAAATGCTGAATTAGGGATATTTTAAAAGGTTCTCTGATTTATATTCAGTCTGTCTAAAGACAATAAACCATTTAAACTTCAAATTGTGAAGCTAGGTGGGCATGCTAGGAGTTACGAAAGTTCAGGATTTTGGAAATTGTGAACTTTCACCCGTGACAGTCTCACCTGAGCCTAAATGCTTTTCACAAGCGCAAAATATGGAAGTAGATTGATGAAGGTGCCATACTAAAACATAGAATTCAAGCCCCTGGACTAGCTGGCTGTGCATGCATATGTAAAGAATAACTTAAAGCTGCATACTCTGGAACTTTCATTAAAACAGATTAACAAAATTCTAGGACAAATCGATGGATATTTATTTTTCTGGCCGTTTTGCAGCGAAAAAAAAATATGTGAAAAACCCAGACGTCCGTATAGGCTATGGAAAAATGCTGATGTCTGCTAATTGCAACATTCAGCGGTGCCTATCAATCTTCGTATTTTTTCGGAGAAGAGATCAGCTGATAAATCTATTTCCAAATAAGATGCTTACATGAGGATGTCAAACTTTGTTAACTTTCGCAATTTCATTAGTCCGGCACACAGACGCAGAAGTTTGTGAGAAAACCACAATGACCTTACTGATTTATCGTCACTCTCTGAAGAAAAGCGCAAATTACACAGTTTATCTGACTCAGAGCTGAAACAAATTCGCCAGAAAAAATCATTCAGTTGCGACAGTGACGTCACTGGTCATGGCAATAGGCAAAGAGGTACTCAACGGGGAGAATTTTACAGCCTCGATAAAATATTCTCGACCCTTTGTTTGTGTTGATGCATACATGTAGCGTACGAGTCAACATTTTTTTCAGTCATGTCACATTTTCCTATCTACGTTGAACCAGTAGGGCTCTAAATATCAAAATGGATAGCGATATGCCTATAGGCTCCCGGGACCCGTACCCTCCCACACACGGTCGGGAGCGCAGTGGCTCAGTGGTAGAGTGCTTGATTTCACTTGAGACTGAAGGGCCTAGGGTTTGAGCCTCATCGGTGTCATTGTGTTGTGTCTTTGAGCAAGGCACATTTATCCTAGCTTAGTACTTGTTCAACACAGGAAGAACCGTCCCGACGTAACTAAAAAATCGTTGACTGGTACGTAAAGATTAAACAACAAACAAACAAATCCAGACACTGTCGAGACTCGGGGCAAGGACGGATCCTGATGGAGCAGGGAGTCCGGGCCCCACTGGAAAATCACATGTGGTAAAGTTTCATAGGAATTGGCACAAGGACATCCGGCCCCTGAAAAATGGATCTCAGTCAGCAAAAGTATTCCCGAGTCCCTGTCAAGAGACCTTGTCATTGCCAATAGATGTCAGTAAGAGTATCCAGAGTCCCTATCGTTGTCACTAGATGTCAGTACTATTATCCAGAGTCCCCTTCATTACCACTAGGGGTCAGTATTAGTATCTGTATTCCTAGTCACTGCTACAAGAGGTCAGTACTAGTATATTTAGTATCTGTCGTTACTCCTAGAGGGCAGTACTAGCAGCCAAAACGAGTTAAGTTCACCAATTGCTGCAAATTTGTGTCCCACAATTGTTTGGCTTAGATTTTCACTTTTATGTTATTTTGTTACTTATTGGTATATGTCAAATAGATAATGTTGTCTAAAAAGTGCGCATCCAAAAAGTTCGATTCATTCAGCCTCAAAAAGAGCACCACTGAATTTGAATGTGAACTACGTTGCTGTGATGAAGTATACTTGTACACATCTAATTTCTTACAAGACTGAAATATTTAAGAGCTTTTATAGTATGCACTTCTACTTGGATCTCTTGTGGATCAAATAAGCCTATAATGTAGAATTTTCAACAATTTTTTTTTCTTCTCAGCATGGTCTAAGCAGGTTTGTTATGAATTAACAGTGGAATTAAAACAGTAATTCTAGGAGTACAATTATTGTTTTAATTGTATCCATCACATTTGAAAAGTTGACCAGAAAAAAAATATTGGTTTTGAACCAGTAGATGAAGAATATTCAAAATTACATTCTTCTTAGGTATTGGAAATAATAAATTGTATTCTTGTATAAAGAACAGTGTGCAATAGGTCGGTAACATAAATCACATACCTCACACTCTGGTCTTATTTCCTGCATAAAAACATATATTGTTCTGCAAAATATCAGGTTATAGTGTTTTGCTTAACACTTTTTACATCAACTTTGCACATTGGAAGTAAGCTGTTGCATCTGGCTTTATTAATGTTGTTGGAATAACACTTCAAAATATGATTATAGAAAAATGATTTTGAATATTCCATATATTTGAAAACTTGTTGTGGCTCACTACAAACTAAGACAGTGCAGATAAAAAAATCTAACTTCAATAAATGCCTTTTTATGTACATATATTACAAAAAAGCAAAGTTTACATCATTCACAAAGATACACCCTTCTCAGAAAAATGGCAAAACATTCATGGTAACGTAATTCACATAGCCAATTTGCTCACTTCAATTGGAATTAAGAATTTATAAATTCAAGTTAACTATTTGATCTCTCATATAAACCATAGAAGTTATCAACATATTAAGTCATAATAATATTTGAGGTCACTGTGATCAACTGGAATGGACCAGGATGCAAAAGCAGGAGTGCCAATTTCAAAGTATACACATAAACTCACCAATAAACCTCCAGTGGTAGCAGCACTGGTATGAAAAAGAGAAACTAACAATTGAACAACAAGTCAGAAACTTATAGTCACCGTCGATTTGTTGCATTTGACCCTTTGATTGGACAAATCTGTGTTTTTTTGTAGAATGTGAATTACGGTACGTACTTGTGAGTTACGTTACCTTTGTTTAATCCAGCTCATTTCAAAAAACCATATGATCAGTTTCTTAGAGATTTAAACTATTCAATTTTGTTTTTCAAACAGATTACTTTGCATATGTTGTGTTGATAAAATGAGTAGCTTTGTAAGTTACATGAATAGGGGAGTTGATGTACCAAGAGTATATAGGTAAATCCTTGTTAAAATAAAATGACAACTGTAACATGGTTTAAATCGATCATCATTAACTAGGACAGATTTGCTTTGATTAAAAACAAACATTTTTCAGTTAGTGTATGCATTTAGAGAGGTATTTAGATTTTAGTAAAATTGTTGTAACATAATTCAAAGTAACGTTATTTACAAATTTATTTTTCCACTTGTTTTTTTTCTGTGCAAAAAACTTCTTGTAAAGTTCTTGTATGATTTGTTACTTAGGTTATAGTTCTTACATTGGCTTCAATTGCAATATTTGTACCCCTTCTTATACAAATAATACACATAGGGTAACGTAATTCCCAAAACTGCAGATTTTTAGACAGCCTCAAATATCTTTCATCTGCGAAAAACACGCTTAGGGATGTCAGTTACAACGCAAGGTGGTTCTGGACGACAGTTCGTTACGGGCCAATGACGACTGCTTACCTGTGCTGGACGACAGGTAACGGGTTTTAGATGACAGATTTAGGGTTTTGGACGACAGTGGAAAGGGGCAACACACACAGACGCCGCAGAAATGATAACATAGTGTGTTTTGGCTATCTCAAATAATTTCTGTCATATTAGGGTTTGTAAGTTCGACATTAGAAGTACAAACACCATAGATATTTGTAGTTAAATTGTGAAACTCTGGTCTGGAAAAGAAACTTCAGAAATATGTAATTTGTGATTAATGACTTGTGTTCCTATCATGAAATAAGCATAACTGGTCAGACAATAGATCTCACATGATTTTTCAGTCAATTTTAACATGTCCTTCTTAAAAAAAACTGAAAACCTCAAATCTTTATTTTTCTAATGTTACTGGTTAGAGATGACTGTGTAACAGGCAATAGACGACGTCAGTTTTTCTGTAACAGATGTGAGACGACATTTTTCTTTTTTTCGTGAACACTTGAGTAGATGTAAAAACTGCTCTGAAGCCTATTCAACACCTGAAAAAGTAGTTCAGCATTGTGCGACCTCCCATCGAAAGTGCATACCAAGCCCAAGGTAATCAGAAGAATTTAAAGGTTAATACCATATGGGCCTTGACGCGAGAAAACCTGTCTTCGGTGGTTTGCGAACAACACAGGCGCAGACCAGCCTGCGCATCCGCGCAGTCTGATCAGCGCCTTTGTTATTCGCTTTTTGGAAAGTACCATATACAATCTTAGCACAGGTAGAATTTCGATTTTCTAGCTAGTCTCTGTAGCTGAGGAGACCGGTTTGAAACTCGCTTTGACGGAAACCCCGAAGACAGGTTTTCTCACGACGAGGCCCCTATATGGGATTGGTGGCATTTTAGTCTTCTGGTTCCAAAGAATATTTTAAATGGTTTTTACCTTATTTGAGCATGGCGTCATCTTGGTCACAAGACCAATAAGTTAGTGAGTATGATCAGGAAATACTACAATCACTAGAAATGTGTCCATAGGACACGGATGCCCCCGCTATTGCCAAATTCTCATAAATAGGGAATTGCCATTAACAAAGGGCAATAACTCCTAAAGGCATGATGCGATATGGACCTTTCTGAAATTTGAAGACATTATGTTACTTAATAATGTGACCAAGTTTCAAAGAATTATAATCAAAACTATTCATCTTAGAAAGCAGACGTCATTTCAACTGACAATTTTTCATAAACTAAGGGCAATAACTCCTTAAAGCATGGTGCCATATAGACCATTATCAAACTTGAAGAAGACATCTTGGTACTTAGCAATGTGACCAAGTTTCATAAAATTCTGATCAAAACTATACACCTTAGAGAGCGGACATCATTTAAAATGGTGAATTTTCACAAACAAAGGCCCATAACTGCTGAAAGCATGGTGCGATATTGACCATTATAAAACTTGAAGAAGACATCTTGGTACTTAACACTATGACCAAGTTTCATAAAATTCTGATCAAAAGTTTTCAACTTAGAGAGTGGACATCATTTAAAACAGTGAATTTTCATAAACAAAGGGCCATAATTGCTGAAAGCATGGTGCGATATGGACTATTATCAAACTTGAAGAAGACATTATAGTACTCAACAATGTGACCAAGTTTCATAAAATTCTGATCAAAAATATTTGACTTAGAGAGTGGACATCGTTTCAAATAGTGAATTTTCATAAACAAAGGGCCATAACTACTGAAAGCATGGTGTGTTATGGACCATTATCGAACTTGAAGAAGACATTGTGGTACTAAACAATGTGACCAAGTTTCATAAAATTCTGATAAAAAACTATTTGACTTAGAGAGCGGACATCCTTTCAAATGGTGAATTTTCATAAACAAAGGGCCATAACTACTGAAAGCTTAGTGCGATATGGATCATTATCGAACTTGAAGAAGACATCGTGGTACTTAACAATGTGACCAAGTTTTATAAAATTCTGATAAAAAGTATTTTAGTTAGAGAGCGGACGTCGTTTTGACAGACGTATGTACGTAAGTACATACGGACGGACGGACAGGAGTAATACTTAATGCCCCGGCCATTGTCATGGCGGGGGCATAATAAACTCCAGACCAACCCACTACATCATGAGGAAGAGCCACTGAACATTTACAGTAACAAGATATCCGTAAGACAATAAAAGCAAAGCTACCAGTTCTTTCTTCCTCTTCAAGATGATTGCAGAACTAGGAAGGGCGCAAAGTAATCCATACCAAAACAAAGACAAACACAGAATCGCCATAATGAGAAGAACATTAAACAATAGATCAACAATAAGAGAATCACCACCTCAGAACGGACAGCAACCTAAGCAACGGAGGTTAAATGCATTTTAAGATCCTTCCAATTAATTTGTCCCTCCATCCTAAGGAGTCTCCATATGAAGTTCGATTGGCATTGTGGTTTCAAAGGAGATGTTTGAAAATGTTGACAAACAGCAAAGGATGGAGACTGGAGTCATTTGTATACTATTCGCTCAGCTCGTAGCCTTCAGCTTTGGTGAGCTTAAAACGTTATTTCATTTGACCATTTATGGTATGTGACTTACACTTTGTCGGACCTGGAGCTTATTAAGGGCCATTGCGGGTAATACTTCCCACATTAAAATATTTTAATTGTTTGAATACAGTTTGTTTTATATATGGATTGTCAATTTATGAAATAAAAAGGATATGACACCACACTCAATTTTTCATAATCTCACAGGGAAGTTTTCAGCATTTTACAAATTTTCTGAAAAACTCTAAGTCCTTAATATAAAGTTAAAAAAATTGTAATCGCCATCCAGCTTCTAAAATCTCTATTTCAATTTTGGCTCATGACCTCAAGCTTTCTAGAAAATGTGAAAATGTATTTGTTTTCCCAAGCCATGTCAAGATACTGCATAATATATTTGGTTATTCCCCCATAAAAGGATTTCGATCTTAGAGTAAATTATATATAAAAAAAATCTGACATTAAAAATCGTATTTATTGTTTTTATTTCATTGACTATCATTTGAAATTTAAGAAAAAATTGGGGGTCACCAGACTAATTATCTTTCAGGAGGGCAAAAGATATCCCTACCCCCACAAATTTCGAGGAAATTCAATATAAAACGTTAAGGAGTGTAATTTTTGTCATTTATATAATTCTATATTTCTTGTATGAAGTAATTTTGCATTACAAGAGGAAAAAAGAAAAAAAAAACAAAAAAAACAACAACAATTTGTTATAAGTGCCCACCCTGGAATCGACCCTGGTCCTCTGGTTCCAAAGTCTGACACGCTTTGAACAAGGCCACGACGTCAAGTCGTGCAGGGCTCGAAATAACAGTACATAATACTAGTATCGGCAATATTCGTATTCACATACAGGGTAAATGACATTTCACCCTCGTTCAAAACAGAAGGTTCTTCGGTGTAAGATATATTTAATAAATCCATCACTGTCGTCTCCACCTGCTACGCTGTCGACAATAACCTGTAACAAGATATTTGCTGTCGTTACACATCTGTAACATGGAAAAATGACTGCAGTACATTCGTTTTGGTTTTAAAAACGCGTTCGTCTAAAGTAAGCAGATTTATAAGAAAATTCTTTCGTGGTCTATACGATGGACAATGCAATGTCTAATCACATCAAGTAATAAAATGTTCAAAGAAAACGAAAGTGAAAGTACTAAATAGGGATATGAGGACGTGTGTAGTAGTAAAATACAGTTTCAAGAATAATAATGTATCATATACGCGTTAACTAGATAGAGTACGTATTTGTGACGCTTCCTACCCCAAGAGCTGATATGAATCAATCCCAAGGCAGGCTGCGCCCCAGTCTTCTGCTATGATACTTTATTTATTTTAAGACTGGTTAATCGGGGCCCTTTGTTTCCCACTCATAAGAGTGGGTCCCTCAGGGGTCCGACTGCAAATACAAAATGACAGCAAACAGCATGTCAATATATCACTCCTCGGCTTTGCGTCCGTGCGAGGGTTAACATAGCACAGCCACAGAGTCCAGGGGCGAACGCTCCAGTTCTTAAAAGTTATGTTAAATACCTGTTGCTGTTTAAGGAGGTTTAAGCTTAATGCATTGTTTCCAAATTGTTATTGTATATTTGAAAATAGCTGTACATATTTGATTTTGAGTGCGATGATCTAAAGTTTTGTCATTATTTCCAGTTTGAAGTAGGTTTGAATTTAGAATAATATTGGGTGTAATGTTTTGAAGTTCCAAAAGAAGGGCGGTACGTTCAGCATTATGAACTGTACAGGTTTCAAATATATGTTGAAGCGTATTGGGACCAAGCCAACAGTCTGCACATCTTGGGATACTGCGAAAACGACCGATTTTGTGGTAGTATTCGCCTGTTGGCAGAATTTTATGCAAATATTTGAAGATTATAAGTTTTTCATTTGATTTTTGAATTTTAGCATAATTGTTCCAAATTAGATCCCAGTTTGCTGATGGATATTTTAAGGTTATGGTTGGAGAGTTATTCATCTTATTAATTATTAAGGTATATATTAGCCTTAAATTTGGTATTTTCCATATATTATCATGAATTCTGTATTTTAATATGGTTGATTTAATGTGTTGATTTTCTTGAAAATTTTCAATATTATGTAGATATGTGTTTGCAGCATATGGTGCATGATAGAATTTTAAATTCAGGCCAAACCAATAAATATATAAATTTGCCCACGGCTGATCGAGATTGAGTTCTATCCTGCGTAAGGTTTGAATTATTATACTTTCTCGTTTGTGTAGGACCGAAGGCAATCCCAACCCTCCATGAAACATATCTTGAAATATTGTATTCCTTGATATTTTGTCATGACCAGACCATAAAAATTGAAATAGTAAAGTGTTAATTTGTTTTATGTAGTCTATTGGTAAATCAGTAAATATCATTGTATATTGAAGTAAACTGAATATGTAGGTTTTGATAATTATTACTTTTTCAAAGAGATTAAAATAGCAATTGTTCCATTTATTAATGACTTGTTTAATTTTTTGAATTTTGGGCTCATAATTTTCTTTAATTTCATTTTTGCCAAATATAATTCCATAAACCTTAATTTTGTCTTTAAAAAGATTTGCAGGGGTAATTTCTTTTAGATCTTCCCAGTTCCCAAATGTTAAAATTTCTGTCTTATCTTGATTAATTTTTGAACCAGAATTTTTTCCAAATAATTTTGTTTCTTCATTTAAGTATTTGTATGATTTTTTGTCTTTAATAATAACTATTGTATCATCTGCATGCTGTAAAGATTTTGTATTATTTTCACAATTGGGAAGGTCTATTCCTAAAATGTGAGGATTGGAATTTATTTTAAAAATCATGGGTTCAAGGCCTAGAGCATATAAGAACATAGATAGGGGGCATCCTTGTCTAACTGATCTTAAAATTTTAAAAATAGGTGTAAAAGTGCCATTTATAAGTATTTTGGACTCAATATTTGTATATAACATTTCAAACCATTTTATAAAATTGGGGGGAAAGTCAAATTTTTTAAAAACTATTTTAAGAAAATTATGCTCAATTCTATCAAAGGCTTTTTCCTGATCTAAGGCTATTATTGCATATTTTTGATCATTTTGTCTAATATAAGAAATTATAGATTTTAGGTTTAAGGCATTATTAATTATAGATTTATTGGGACCACAACTTTGAAAATTGTTCAAAATAGTTGAAATATTATTTTTAAGTCTCATTGTTAAGACTTTTGTTAAAATTTTATAATCCAAATTGAGTAAAGATATGGGTCTCCAATTCTTTATCTCATCCGGACTTCCTTTGTTTTTGAAAATTAGGGTAATAATGCCTTGTTTGAATTCTTTAGGTAAATTATTTTGTAGAAAACTATTATTATAAAGTTCCGTGAGAATTGGTACCAGTTGTGGCCTAAAAGCTTGATAAAATTCTGCAGTTATACCATCGTTTCCAGGAGATTTATTTTTATTTAGTAATTTTATAACTGTGTCAACTTCTTTTTCTGTGATGTATTGTCCTATATTTTCTTTTTGAGTATTTGTTAATGTCGGGGGCTCAAAATTTTCTAAATATTTGTAAATGCTATTATCAGGAATATTTTGAGAAGAGTAGAGATTTTGGTAAAATTGTTGAATTTCATTTAAAATGTCATGTTTTTCAGTAAAAGTTGTATTATTTGTTTTAATCCGAAAGATAAATTTTGATGTGCCTTTATTAAATTCTTCTTTCCTATCTAGATCTTTACTTTTAGCATAAATATTGTTTAAAGTTTTATTTTTAACCCTGATTAAGTTTCCAGAAATTTGATATTTCTTTAAATCATTTTCTTTTTTATTAACATTTTCCATTAGTACCTCTGGAATATTTGAATTTTTTAAAAATTCTACAGCTATAGCTTCACTTTTCCGCAATTTTGATAAAAATGAGCCAAATTGTTTAGAAATCTTTTTGATTTTAGCTTTAAAATTTGACCAATTCTGATGGGGTGTTCCCAATGATTTCATTATATTATATTCATTAATTAAATTTTTAACTTCTTGTTGAAATGAGTTGTTTTCTAACAAAGTATTATTGAATTTCCAATAATAGTTACCCCATGATTTAAATTTGTCTAAATTTAAGTTTAAAAGAATTAATTTATGATCTGATATGCCATCCAAATGCTGAATTTCAAGAATTTTTGAATGAAATGTTTGAGGCACATAGATTCTATCAATCCGACTTGCTTTATTTGTAAAATTTGTTGTGTTATAAAAAGATTTAAAAGTATCTATTAAGCCAAAATCTTGTAAATTAAAGGAATCTTTTATTTTACCATCATAGAAATTTAATCCTGATGCTCTATCATCATTAAATTCTACAAAGTTAAAATCCCCTAAAATTATTAATTTTTGTTTTTTAATTTTAGATAAATAATTTTTTAAGTCCTTAAAAAACCCTATTTTTTCAGTTATATTGTTTTGTACTGGAGCATAGACATTTATAATTCCCACTGTCTCCTCTGCCTCAATAGATATATGCATTACTCTATATTTTAGAGAATTAGAATTAATATCATGTTCTTTAATTTTAAAACCATGGAATCTTTTTCCCACAAAGATAGCTACTCCACAAAAATTTCTCATTGTAGTTTTTGTAGAGTTTGTTTGTATGAAACTAAGAGACTTTGTCTGTTTTTCAATAAAATTTATGGTTTCTGAATTAATATTATGTATTTCCTGCAGACAAAGAATATCCAAATCATTTTGTTTAAATATTTCAATTAATTTGTTTTTCTTACACTCTAACCCATTAATATTTTGCGTAGCTATCTTCATGATGAAAGTTTAAGGAAAATTTCTTTATTTTATGCATGTATGCAATTCTGGAGCCCTGATACTGATTGCACCATGGTGCACCCAGCACATAGGCTCCACAAATGCCATTTATCATAGGCATAGGAGACAGTGGATCCATAAGTAATGATACAAAAGTAAAAAATAAAACTTTGAAAAATAAACTATTGGTTGTTAGCAATAATGTAAACATCATTGCTGATAGAAAATGGCTGTCACTGCCCCAAGGTATAAGTGACAAACAATTTTCTATATGAAGGTTCTGCTGAGTCCTTGTTAATAAAAAGCATTTAGCTTTAATAAAGCTTATAATAAGCACCAAAGTCAACATCAGTATTGCAGAAAGAATGCTGCCATCACTCTTGAGGGTGTATGGCAAGCATTCCTCCCTCAAAAATGATGTAAAACAGCTTTCATGGTTAATTTGAAGCATTATATAATGCATAATAGTAGTAAGTGGTAGCATTGATGCAAGCATCGATGCTGATAGGAAATGTCTGCTCCTGCTCCTTAGAGCAGGCAACATACAAAAACCTATAGTAGGATTTTTAATTAAGTGATAAAGTATGTCACATCTCCCTAGAGTATGCGACACACAATTCCACTCAGAAGGCCTGTTATTGTGTGGGGAGTTCAGAGGTAAGTCAGAAAACAACAAGATTAACATATATTTGCTAATAGATTTCTTTTTTTGTTTTATATTTCCCCCATCTGACCAGTAAACAGATGTTCTATCATATTTTCCCACAGGAAAAAATAATAGTACACCTCTCCCCTCCCAGATAGCAGGAATCTCCAAGATATCCCTGGGAACATAATTACTTCCTAGCTTACTCCAAAGTTGTGATATTGCACCGTCCATATCTAAACTATTGACTTTCTTAAAAAACTCGTTCCAAAAATTCAGTAAACCCAGGATATCATAAATTATTCTCCCTATCTCCAATACAAAACATCTGTAGCTTCGATATCTCAGTAAAGTGAGTGTTTCACAGCTCTCCCCTATTGGGGAGATCCATGCAACACCTTTACCAAGTAAATTACTATATATATTATACATATTGAATAATAAGTACTGTGTTGGTTGTATATATTGGTTAGTTGGGGGTGTCCCACTGTACCTCTCTATAAAGAGGCACAATGTCACACTCCTAACCTCCCAGATAGCAATGAAGCTGAAAATAATAGATATAAGTAATGTTAGAATTTTGAATTTATTTTTGTTATTATTATTGCTGTGGTGAAAGAGCAAGGCATCTGCCCCATCTGTATCCCTTTGATCCTTTTCTACACACTTCTTAAAACAAAAAACATTCCGAATCTCACTCCAGCATCGTGTTAAATCACCGTCCATATTCAATCTAAAAACCTTCTGAAAAAACTCGTTCCTGAAACCTTCTAAACCTCTTTTGTGAAACACCGTCCAAGACACTCGTAGATCCATTATAATCAAAATTTAAGGGTACAGATCTGGGGCTTCTGCCTGCTCTTCTTCACCATTTGCATCAAAAAAGGAGGTATCTTCTTCAGCACTGTTTGTTTCCGATCCTGCTTCCCCTGTATCTTCTTGTGAGGTTATATATCTGTTCTCGTCTGGTTTGATCTTATAAACGTCCTTCTTTCTCTTTTTCTTGTTTCTTTCCTGCTCGTCTTCTTCATCTGGATTGTCTGTGAGATTATTAAATGAATTACTGGTTGGTATGATGTCTTTTCTTTTTGGTTTGGATGGTCTTATTGGTTTTCTTGGTTCATCATCCTGTGAAAGGCAGGTCCCATTTTTGATTGTGTGTCTGCCTCCCTTTGTTACTCTTGCCCATTCATTCTGTAAACGTTGTTCTTTATCTCCATCCTTTGGGCTGTCCACGTGTTCTTGGTTCATCTTTTCTTCTTCTTCCTCTACCTGCATACTCCATGATTTCGCATTCTGTACATTATCATTCTCACTCCATATCTTGTCTTGCTCCTCAAACGATTTCCCTTCAAGTCTTCTCTCTGGTGGTATCCAAGGGCTTTCCTCCTGTGTTTCATTCGCATCCGCTGGTACCTGTAATCTTGGGCAGTCTGTCCTGAAATGGCCTTTCTGTTTACAGATCGCACATATTGGTGTGCGATCCTGTCCCTGGTGCTTTATCTTAATTCTATTCCCTCTGACGTATAATGTAGTAGGTAGGGGCTTATACAGTTCAGTAAAATTAACTGACCTTATACCATTAAAAATTTCTACTCCTTTATATTGGTGCATGAATATGCTCTGGTCTTGGAGTTTCCCGTATGCTTGCAATTTTTGTAGAATATGCATATTTGATAGTTCGCGAGGTGCTTCAAAAATCATGACTTTAATAAAAGGAATCTTTTTAATGTCTTTCAAGGATCTGTTTTCGTATTTTTCTAGTGGCCTTCCTCTAAATTGAATGTTGGCACAATCAATTGTTTCTTCTACTGTTTGCCTTTCTGTTTTAGAGTAACATGTTATTTCAAATACACTTAAGTTATCCTCATTTTTTAGTTGTAGAATAGTATCAACATGCTGATCAATTTTCAGGGTGGTTATGTATCCTACTAGCTCTTCTGCTTTAGTATTATTCTTAACAGAATATGTTACAGTTGTTGTACGTTCTATTGTAACCTCTTGGAGGTACTGATTGATTTGTCTTGTTCCTGCAATATAGTTATCCCCTGTTATGGGGATAGAGTTGTTGTTAGCGTCTCCGCTAGCTTGCATGTCCGTTTCCGTTTCCATTTCGTTACCCTAGATTGATGCCATGTAATAGTCACAATTTCTCGAGAATCGCGTTATTCGGTAAATAAAATGTAACTTACATAGTCCTAGGCGTTCTTCACACAAATATTACATCATTTTTAAATATAACCAACACTCCTTGTCGATGTACTAAAATACTGACAAATGAAGAAGTTTCAATTCACTATACCACGGCGGCCACATTAAAAGCATATCGCATATAGCGCAGTCGGTAAACGCGTTAACTAGATAGAGTAGCCATGCTCTACAGGATTGATTAAGTTTAGATAAGTTTCGTGGACAAATATTCAAAGACAAAATAAGATACTTGTGGTTTATTGTGTCTTAAGTCCACGGGTGGTAAACCTAGGAACTACCACGAATTTGTGTTAACGTAATTTTGTTCCAAAGCCACATCCGGGACACGTCGTGGTAGTTTCCAGGCCGAAAATTGGATAAAGAAAGGTTGTTGTCACTTTCATTTTTGTTTTATTTTACAACTTAGAACAAACAATGGTCAAATCCGACAATGTGGTTCCGTGTAAGTATGTCTCAGCGTCCCCTCTAGCCCAAAATTTTGTTTGAAAAGTTATTTTCTTTCTTTTGTAACGTGTTTCCGCACTGAGCATCGGACCAACTTTCCCCAAAGTTCGAAGGATTTTAGCCCATATCTGTCAAATTGAATGGAATTTCATATCATTTGATGATGGAAATGATAAAAAGACCCTGAATAAACTCTTCTACACAGACAAAAAATCTGAGCATTTACTCGTAAACGATTCATGCCCCGTTTGTCCTGTGTGGTAGTTTCCAGCTCATCGTGGTAGTTAAAATGCTATCGTGGTAGTTTCCAAGACTTTGTAGGAATTTAGTAGTAGTTCGCATCAGCAGATTTCCACTATTCAGGGGCTACTTCATTTTTATAAAGACAGGGTGTGCGGGCCGGACCTTGAATACCCCTCTTATTCATAAGAAGACCTTTTCAAACAACCTTTTGTCAGATAACAAATGTCGACTGCCTGAATTTTAATTTTAGTGGGCTATTGAAATGATGAGAAGAATGAAAAGAAGGGATATTCACATATTTTGTTTTTTAATAAACATGCTTTTTAATTATCAAATAACATGCCCGTTCATCGTCACACTCGCATGTTTATAAAAAGTGTCCCAACCCGAGGATATTTCCCTTTTTTCCGAAGCGCAAGTACTAACAATACTTGTTAAATACAACATTGGGTTAAAAACTCTTCTGCAACAAGGCATATCAGAACCTATATTTTATGGTGATTTAGTTTATAAATTCAAACGAATTGTTGGAAAACCTAATTTTAGTGATCAATTCAAAAAGATAGTAAAACGTTATATAAGGGTTGGATATAATTTGGATATCATGCGACAGTCTGCATGCCTAGTTTTAAACCCAATCACTGTTTATAGCTATGGTTTCCTCTTTAATTGCACGACGGTGGGTCAGGCCTCAGACTCTATGACGGCTCTGACGTGAAGCTTTAATCGGTGGGTTGGTGCCTGATGCTTATCTGTAGCTGGACCCCCCGTGGCTCAACTTGAGGTTTTCTTTAGCTCTGACTATCTGTGATTCATGAGCCCTTTTCTTTGTTTCATCATCGAGTGTTAATTTGATTAGAGTGTTTTCCATGATGATACATTGCATTAGTTAGATGGCCTCCATGCGAGCTGAACATTTCTTGTACTTCAACAACAGCAGAATCTAGGGCGAAGATTTGGTACCAGTAAAATGCATGTAAGCCCCCCGGTGGCTTAGGCTGCTGTCCATTCTAAGGCGGTGGTTCTGTTGTTGTTGACTTTTTGTTTATTGTTACTCCCATTGTGGGAGTCTGTAATTGTTCTATGTTTTGTTGTACGTTACTTTATGTCCATTCTAGTATTGCAATCATCTTGATGGGGAAGAGAGAGCTGGTTGCTTTGCTTAATTTTTCTTCCTGGTGTCTAGTGATGGTTGAGCGGCTCTTCCTCGCTGTGCCACGGGGTAGTCTGCAGTTTGTGATTGTGGTATTTCCTGATCATACTCACTTACTATTTTTGGGCCAGTAGTCTTAGCCTGCCATTTTATCTTAAAGCTGACTGAACATGGAACAACGTAGCGAGTGACGCAATTTTTATATCATTTTTTTTTGTCTGTTGCTTGGTCCACTAAGGCTCAACTGATGACCTTCTTTTGCTTTAGATTTCCAGAGGTGTTGTTTGGCAGTCCAGGGCATGGTCTCCACCTGTCAAGCATCGCATTGAATCTCTAGTCCTCAGCTTAGCTTCCTCATGGTGTTGAAATGTGATTTATTTGTTTACCGTGGTAATCAATTGACGAGTTCGAGGGTTATCATGCAAAACAAACAACCACTATAGTGTTTTGTAACACTTCAGAAACGTATCCTATAAAGTCTTGGAAACTACCACGATAGCATTTTAACTACCACGATGAGCTGGAAACTACCACACAGGACGAACGGGGCATGAATCGTTTACGAGTAAAGGCTCAGATTTTTTTTCTGTGCAGGAATGTTTATTCAGGGTCTTTTTATCATTTCCATCGTCAAATGATATCAAACTCCATTCAATTTGACAGATATGGGCTAAAATCCTTCGAACTTTGGGGAAAGTTGGTCCGATGCTCAGTGGGGAAACACGTTACAAAAGAAAGAAAATAACTTTTCAAACAAAATTTTGGGCTAGAGGGGACGCTGTGACAAATTTACAAAGAACCACATTGTCGGATTTCACCATTGTTTGTTTTTAGTTGTAAAATAAAACAAAAATAAAAGTGACACCAACCTTTCTTTATCCAATTTTCGGCCTGGAAACTACCACGACGTGTCCCGGATGTGGCTTGGGAACAAAATTACGTTAACACAATTTCGTGGTAGTTCCTAGGTTTACCACCCGTGAAGTCTCCCAAAAACGATACACATTCAATAACACAAACCTATATTTAGAAAGATATCGTCCGAGACCCGTAACATACTGTCGTCCAGAACCACCTTGCGTTGTAACAGACATCCCTAAGCGTGAAAAATAAACAAATGTTTCCCAATTTTTTTTCGTTTGACCATGCATATATTAATCCTCTTGACAAGTTGACATAGGCCAGTACTAGTATCCACTGTTCTATTCTCTGATACTAGCTATCTACTCTACTGTCTATATACTATTATATTTATGATGACGCATTGGTGGTTAACATTCGTAAGCGCCATATTTGTTGATATATGACCAAGTAAATGAACACGATTCAAACTAATTTATATTTTCTTTTCATTTGCTTCCCTTTACGGAGGGTACTTTTATCTCATAAACATCGAACACTTTTTTTATTCAATGCGGATGAAAGACTGTCTCACAAGGCACGAACACACAGAGTTGTCTCAACTTGAGTTTAATGTTTGCGTTCTCCATTTAAAACAAAATGGCCATGTGCGTTAGATAGGGCGCGGGACTAACCAACTCCTGCACCCCCATCCCTACCCCCCCACACACACACACAGACACACACATGCGCGAACGCATGCACACAGATGGCTTATGTCCTATTTATATGACTGTTTTTGTGGTGGTAGCTGCTTATGTTGAAAAAATATTAGGTTTGCAATTATTTACATTTTGATTTAGCACTAGGCCTACTTAGACCAGGCATCATAAAAGATAAAGCCATGCTGGGGAAATAACACGAATGTCAACAGTTAACTTTTCAGATTACGCCCAATTGCTGGATGATCAAAGCTTGATAATTGATAACTGAAGCATGCATAACTCAATATTTCGCCTGTCTCGAGGTGTGATATGCTGGCGGTCATTACAAAAACAAGAGTAAGAAACTGACACCTGTGTTAACAACAGTAATTCAATTTTTCTTTGCAAAAGGAAATGCACATTTTTGGCCTAACTTGAGCGTCTCTATTAGGGGATTGACAAATGGATGGACAGATGGATGGGAGAGTGTGAGGATAGATAGATAGATAGATAGATAGATAGATAGATAGATAGATAGATAGATAGATAGATAGATAGATAGATAGATAGATAGATAGATAGATAGATAGATAGATAGATAGATAGATAGATAGATAGATAGATAGATAGATAGATAGATAGATAGATAGATAGATAGATAGATAGTAAAGCGACACAAAAAGCTACTTCTTGTTACGAATGAAATACTTATTTAATAAACGAAATCAAGAAAACAAACTGGCCTAAATTTGATCCCATTTTACCAGACATTTTGAATGTTATGACTTATATTGTTTTTCTGACCAAGCAAGAAGCCATGTAGCACCAGAAAGGCTGGCACATTTTTTTCGTAAATGAAAAGTAAAATCCCCCTTCGGAGCCCCGTCCAATTATAGCATATAAACAGCTTGCAAGAAGTATTTCTTTGCAAGTGTTTCAATACGAACAAGGGCTTTTGGTGAACGACAACATTTAAAAACACAATAATGACAGTCTCTCCGGCTGTTGAACAGTAGATAAGCATGTCCGGGCTAAATATGACTTTTTCGTAATAAGCCTACCTGTCAAATAAAACCGTTCCCACCTCTGCGCGTGTTTTCAGTCCGAATTTTTTTTTTCAGGTCAGTCCAGCGACCGAATTCTTCACCGATATTTATTCTTCTTCTATTACATTTAGCGTCGTTCTCTGATTTCTCTCTTTTTGTGGCAGATGATGTTTGGCGCTTAGGTCTTAAAACTCTTGCCCTTTTGACATGTTCAGTTTCCGCCATTTTTGTTTTTGCTGCGCTTCACTCGATCGCATCGGCGCATGGGTCATAAGAGGTCACGTTAGAGTTCATATGAATAGCGACTACTGTCGGAAAATACCGATAAACTTGCCCGAGAATTATTGGAGGGACGCAAATAATTAACAAAGTATAGAAATCGCTCTGAAAGCGGGTTTTTGGCCCACTCTTGGGCCGTTTCCTTCTTGTAATCGTTAGAACACATGTTAAGCTAAAGAGTAGAGTAATAAAATATTGTGGTAAAAAATTAACAGCGAGATGCCGCAAATGCACCTTTAAGGAGGACAAAAAGAACCATTATCTCCTGACGTAGCTCAGTTGTTTGTATCTTTGACTCTTTGAATGCTGTGTAACTTTTCATTCTTTTTTTTGTCATTTGCTGACATTTTTCAAAAAGTTCTTTCAGAAACACTATCAGAGTGTCAAATCAGGATTTACCTTCTGTCGGTCCTGATCTGGTTCCATACTCTTTGCAAAACTATCAGCAGATGACAGAAGGCGCCCCTAAGCAAGGAAAGAGTTAAATAAACATGCACAATGAATAATCTGTTCAAGGGTGACTCAGGCTGGACAACCTTCATCTAGGACTAACAAATAAAATAGGCCACGTCTTGAGAAATCCAAGCCTTTTCTGACATTTTAACCCTTTATTTTCGGGAAATTCCTATTTGAGTACTTTCGCAAACAGTGAAGATCCGTATGAAATGCAGCATAGTGCAGCATTTTATTAGGGTCTACACTGTTTGTGAAGGTAAAAGAGATCTTCAGACAAAAGAACACAATATTTTTTGAAAATTATAACTTGACACCCCTAGATATGTACAATGGACTATCCCAAGTTTACTATGTCAAACAAGAAGGAAGAATCTATTAGTATACAAAGGGTTAAAAGCTAATGTGACTGTTTTACATCAAAGCTGCATTGAAGCTAAAAAAATAATTTTAACAGCCTGTCCTCAGAACTTCAAGTGTGGGTTGCAACGATGCCCACATATTGTAGATAATGATATAGATCCAGCTTAGCCAGTTTAGGGTAAATTCTAAAAGTTGTAAATAGAATGAATTTAATTTCATTAAGTTAAGTGTATTATTTTAATTAGATTATATGAAATGGTAATTGAGCACAGTATGTTGATTTAATTATCATGACAAGGGGTATTAGTCACAGTATTTAAACTGAAATAAACATCCTGTACCCGTTCCTCCTAGCTCTAGCCATATAAACATGAATTCCAGCGTTCGTGCGTAACTAGTAGTCGGTAACCGTGCTGATTTGAGGTTTTATGCCGATGTGTTTGCACCAGCTATCATGATTTTAAGCGACTATAGCATCAGTGGGGTAAGTTAATTGTGTATTCTCTTGTTTTTATCCCCATTTTAACCTTGTATAACGAAATCCTCCTTGCTATGTTTTGAAATGGCATTCAACCTAGCTTATTAAATCACAAGTTATTGTCAAAGAAAACACAGGCTGCTGTCAATCCTTTACATCAAGAGCCTGTAGATGAATAGTTTTGCCCTCCATTTAAAGGATTTTACAAGATCTTTACAAATTTTGCTTAAAACTGTTTAAAATGGTGCCCACTGAGGATACAAATACTCAGATGTGACAGTTGATGGTACAGCTGCAATTGTGAGGGTCTATCTATTTGGGTCGACTTTTTTCACAGATCTAAGAAACTTTAACAATTACAACCATACAATCATGTAAACATGTGACTCTTTATTACATCAAAACCATGCAAACTGGCATTTAAGCTCATTTTTGGTACAAAACGGCACCGTTTCCAAACAGGTTGTATATTCAAAAAGCGTAATGCATAGGAGTAAACCAATAAAATTATGGAATCAAACGTAAGAATTTAGAAAAACAGCATTTCTTACCTTGTTCAATTGTGTCCTATCTGTAACCGTAACAATGGAAATCAAAACATGTACAGCGCAATAAATACACGAATTTTCCGACTACTGGTTATGCACGAGCACTGAAATTAATGTTTATATGGCGTGAGCTAGGAGGAACGGGTACAGGATGTATATTTCAGTTTACATACTGTGTTAGTGTCCAATTTTAAAATACCAAAGTTTCTTTAAAATGATGTACAACCTATTACCTTCACATAATCTTAACCCATTTCCTGCCAATAATGAAGCCAACTGATCTGGATCTACAGTGTTTTCAAAATGATAAATCTGGGTTCAGGAGGACTAGGATTAATATTCTGAATCCACTTACAGTCCAATTTCAAAACTTAATCCTTATGGTGCCAAATTTCTCCAGAAACATTCATTATACCCTTAAAGTGACAATTTCAAATGCTGGAAATGATATAGTAATTTTTTATATTATGTTCATAAAGCTTAATATAACATGTGAATCATCTTATGCAAACAAGGCTTGGTATGATGTGGGAATCCACTGCAAAATGTCATGAAATTTATATGTTTGTTCCAACATAAATATTTATGAATCTATACTTACGATAATATTACTTATGCTACCCTCTATTCCCCCAGAATGCGCCGATCTAATTACCAGCCGTGACAGACCGCCGATAGTAGAAGAGACATTGGTAACCGTGAATAAACCAACCACGGTAAAGTCATGCACTTCAAAACAAAATACCTGTAAACTTCCTCTTTTGCGAGAAAACTTACAGATATGCGGGGAGGTGGGAAGCATGCTTAAGCTTGCCCGGGCCTCATCGTAATATTATCGTAAGTATAGATTCATAAATATTTATGTTGGAACAAACATATAAAATTTATATCATCTAACTTACGATAATATTACTTATGCTAAAACAGATTTCATCTTTCTGGATGGTGGGCGAATCTGTCAATGAATGGAAAATAACTTAAGTCTAAGACTTACCATTCAACGAACACGGAAACAATGTCCTCGGCGGATGTAGATTCTAGGCACACAAGATCAATGCCAATTGGACGGTTGACCGTATGTAATCCAGGCTGGAAAGAGCATATGCTCAAAGAAACCCGGGATGCCACAGAAAATATTTGAAAACAGAATAAAACGGTGCTGTTAACTCTAATTCCAAATAGCTCCACCGAATAGAAAAGAAACAAATCAAGAAAGATATGTTTCTCACATTTCATTCATAATATGCGCCATGTGTAATAAAACCGGAAGTAAATACACAATAAGCGCTGATTGGATAAAAATATTATGAAAAACACCGTGTAAAATCAGAAACGTCGGAATGGACGTTTTCTGGAGGTAATTAAGAATTAATAACTTTCTGAGAAGCTACCACGGGACCAAGAGAAAACATTTTCTCATTGATACCTGCCATGTCCCGCAGATAAAATCTTATAAAAGAGTTCTCAGAATGCCAATATCCCGCTTTGAGAACAGAATCCAACGGAACTCTGTTCAACCAAGCAAAGCTTGAACTCAAAGCTCTAAGCTCATGAGCACAAATTTTGCCTGATGAAGAGCCAGAATCCTCATAAGAGAAGCGTACAGTGTCTACTATCCATCTTGATATAGTAGAAGCACATATCTCTTTATCATATGCCTTTATGTAAGAGATAAAAAGTCTTTTCCTATTTCTACGGAAAAAACTAGTCCTTCGCATATAAATGCGTAAGGCACGGACTGGACATAAAACAGAATTCATGTCAGAACCAGAAAGAGCAGGGATCTCTATTGGAACACCTGCTACAGAAGGCAACTGGTTTTTAGCTAAAAACCCTGGAAAAAAGTGTAATTCAACCGCACTAAAGTCGGCTGAAAATTTAACTGAGCCAGGAGCAGCAGAAAAGGCATGAATCTCACTGCGTCTCCGGCCAGAAGCAAGTGCTATCAGAAAAACTGTCTTCTGAGTTAGGCACTTTAAAGAGCATGAAGACAAGGGCTCAAAAGGGGATTTCTTCAAGCTGTCGAGAACCAGGGCAAGATCCCAATGGGGAACGACCCGGCTTACAGCAGGTTTCTCCAAATCCATACTCCTGATGACATCAGAGAGGACTGGATGGGAAGAAAAATCTACTGAAGTAAAATGCTTCAGGGTGGAAGCAATAGCCGACCTATACCCTTTAATGGAGGAAGGCAAAAGCTTCTTTTCCTCAAAAAGGAAAATTAGAAAATCTGCCATTGAGGTCACAGTTGGATCGATGGGATCCATCTCCCGCTGGAGACACCAATCCATCCAAGTGTTCCAGCGGGAATTGTACAGAGACTGTGTGGAAGATCGCTTCGCAGCACAGACTCTCTCGGCAGATTTCTTAGAAAATCCTGCCTTCTCGAGACCTCCCTGCAGCACAACCAAGCGTGCAGGTTGTATATCTCCGGCTTCGGATGAGGAAGGCGGGAATGAGGCTGGATCAAAAGATCCTTCCGAATGGGAATCCTGACTGCTGGGGCAACTAGCAGAGAAAGCAGAACTGGGAAAAACGGATGGCTTTCCCAGCACGGTGCAATGAGGATGACCAAACAAGTCTCTTTCTCCATTTTCAGAAGTACCTTCATGAGAAGTGGAACTGGAGGGAATGCATAAGCTATCATTCCCTCCCATGAAAGAGACATGGCATCCACTGCCCAAGCCTGTGGATCTTGAAATGGAGAAATGAACACCGGAAGTTGATTGTTCAACCTCGTGGCAAACAGATCTAAGTGAGGGACTTCCCAGAATTGAAATATCTGAGACAGAGTCCCCTTGTGGATAGTCCACTCTGTGTGGATTATCTGCCCTTTCCTGGATAGCGAGTCTGCCAGAACATTTAGTTTCCCTGGCACGAACTTGGCTGTCAGAGACACCTGTCTTTTCATACACCATTCTAACAGATTGGTCGCCATGAAAGACAGAGTTCGTGACCGCGCCCCCCCTTCTTTGTTCAGATAAGCCGCTACAGTCGTATTGTCTGTTGACAGCAGAATATGACAGTTCGGAATTATCTGATGGAAGGATTTCAGAGCCAACATGACTGCTCTGAGTTCCAGGACATTTATGTGTTGAGTCTGCCAATAGGCAGACCATAGGCCGGAGGCTGAGAGATCGCCCATATGGGCACCCCAGCCCACCAGACTCGCATCCGTGAATAGAAACAAGTCTGGTTGGGGCCGACACAGTGGCACCATGGTAAACAGGAAGTCCCTGTTCAGCCATTGGATTACGGCCTTGTTGAACCAAGGACCTAGAGAAATGTGAAAATCCCAAGGCTGGTCCGCTTGAGACCAACGGTCCTTGATGCACCACTGAAGCATACGCTTGTGGGCTCTGCCATCTGGCAGGAGACGAGCCATAGACTCCATTTGACCCAGAAGAGAATGAATCTGTCTGGCTGATGCTGATCGAGCTGACAGCATTCTCTGAATCAAGGTTACCAGTCTTGTTAACCTGTCCAAAGAAGGGCCTATCAGTCCCTCCTCTAGACAGAAACGTGCTCCCAGAAAAGAAAACCTCTGACTGGGAACTAGCTCTGATTTGTCCCAATTGGGAACAAATCCCAGGGACAAAACCGTGCTCAGTAATTGATCTCTGTGAAACAAAGACATCACTTGAGATCGAGACGGCTGGAGCCAATCGTCTAGATAAGAATGTAGACGCATGCCCATGCGACGACAATGTTTGACCACTGCCTTCACAGTTCTGGAGAACACGTAAGGAGCTGGAGCCAGGCCGAATGGCAAAGCTCGAAACTGGTATGTTTTCCCCATGAAGTGAAAACGAAGAAACCTCCTTGACTTGCGATGAATTGGTATATGAAAGTATGCATCTGTCAAGTCGAGGGAAATGGCCCAGTCGTGCTTCCGTAAAGAAAGACGAACCGAGTCTAAAGTTTCCATCTTGAAATGAGGAGTGATTACATGCCGATTTAGTCGGGACAGATCGATTACTGGTCTCCATCCTCCCGACTTCTTGCGAACCAGAAAGAGCCTGCTGAAATAGCCACCCTTTGGATGGCAAGAGGAAACTGGTTCTATGGCATGTTTGTCCAGCATAGATTTTACTTCTGTCTGTAGAAGTTGAATCTTCTCTGGATCTGAGGGTGTTGCTCTCAAAAACTGAGGCACTACCCTTGTCAATTTGGGACGGACACGAAATTGAATCCTGTACCCGTTTCTTATTACAGACTGTGTCCATTTGTCTGTTGAGATGTTTTTCCAAGCCTTCCGAAAATGATACAGTCTGCCGCCAGTCGGTATGTGTGGCTTTGGCAGACTGTACTTGTCTGAGCCCAAAGACTCCGAAGAGTCTGGGCAGGCCTGGAAGAAACGGGCATCCCTATTTTTGACCTCCAGTTCCCTTGAACTTCTTATTACTCTTATTCTTAGAATAAGAGGAAGAGCCTTGGGAAAACTGTGATGGTCTGGCAGGTTTAGATAAAACTTGGCGTTTGTCATTGTCAGAACTGTTAACTACCATTTTAACAGCTGCTGGTTTAGAGACCCCCTTCTTCTTCTGCTTCTTAGCAGGAAGGTGAGCCACTGCAGCATTTTGCAAAGACCGCCTTGTTAAGTCTTCTTTGTAGGTCTTGGCCACTTCAGGCATCTTAGGACCAAATAGGGTTGCAGACTCGATAGGCTGAACCCTAAGGGAAGATTTAACTGCAGCGTCCAAAGCACACTTGTCTAGATATGCATCACGTCTAGCAAGTAGAGAGCCACTAGCAAGACGTACTAAAACATCAAACATGTGCATGTGTGACTGAGCTAAGGCCTGCAGGTACCTACGCACCTCAACAAGATCAGTTTGTGAGGGAGCAGGAGAATTCAAAGCAGAAAGAATTCCATAAAGAAACATGTCTGCATGTGAATTAATGTGTATACCAGCTCTAGCAAGTTTTTCCCATCCTTCTAGTTGTTGTAACTGTAAGGAATGGGAAGTTGGAAATAATGCACCCTGCTTCAGAACTTCTCTAAAAGAAGGATCTATAGGTGGGTGGTCAATAACCATAGTCGGGTCAGAGATTTTATATGACTCTTGACTAAAAACTTTAGGTTTCATGTGTAAAGATGGAAACCTGTTAGTCATCAAACCTTTAGGATAACTATCTAAAGGGGATCCTTGAATAGGATTAGGCCCCTGTATCCTAGAATTAATTTTAGATACGGAATCCAAAATTAGTCTGCTTTCAGGCAGAACTGGGAGGACATTAGCCCTGGATTTTTTATCAAAAAAATCCAAAGCTGAAGCCCCTGATTTTGGTTCTTCTTGAACAATATCAGGGCAAAGATGAGTGCCTAAACGAGCACGAAGTGACTCTAAGGCCTCAAAGTAAGGTAACTGAGCAGACACTGAGGCCTGTTCAGAAGTGCCACTTTCATCATCCTCCTGCTTTTCCTGGTCCTGATCATCTGAGTTATCATCAGATCCGATGGTCTCACCAGGAAGAGGTGTTATTTGAATCTCTGGTTCTTCATAATTTGAAGAAACCTGGTTCAAATTATTGGGAATTGTCTTCTCAGAAGGTATAACCTTCCCAGAACTATTCCCCATTGAACCCTGAACGCAAGCAGTGTTATGCTCGTCCATTGGGTCCGGATCAGGAGCCGTATGGGAGCGCACTGGCACCCTTTCTACCGATGTAGAACGGGAGCGAAGTCTCTTCCGGCTACCTGAGAAAGTTTTAAATTCTTCAGCCAAAAGCTGTCGAATTAAACTCCGCATGTCCGGTTGTATACCGTGACCAGGTTGTACACGGTGATCCTGGATATCATTTGCGGAGAACCCAGAAAATTCACTAGATCTAGTAGCCTGTGAAATAGGGTTATCTACGTGTCGAGACTTTGATTCTCGGGACCTAGAACGGGAAGGGTCTGATCTTGAATAAGATCGAGACCTATCCCTGCCGTGTGATCGAGATCCGTGGCGCCTACGATGGGAGCGACGGCTCGAACGGGAGCGCTGGCCTCGTCGAGACCTGTAGTTTGGACTACCAT
The DNA here is from genome assembly GCA_964019695.1 of Loripinus fragilis. Lineage (NCBI taxonomy): Eukaryota > Metazoa > Mollusca > Bivalvia > Lucinida > Lucinidae > Loripinus > Loripinus fragilis. The sequence goes on from OZ026515.1 coordinate 122,124,969, forward strand.
CCCGCCTAGAACGACGGCTATGACTGCGCATAGCACGGTAGCCATAGGCTCGCGGGCTGTGAGCGCGCGAGCCGCCAAGGCTACGTTCCGAGCCAGAGCTCGATGTTAGCGACGGCGATCGTTGGTTCCTGGAAGAGCGATAAGATCGGCTCCTTGAGCGTACGCGGTACGCTCGTGGAACCTTCGCACTACCTGACTGGGAGCAATGGGACCGCCTCGAACGAGCACGGGAGCCATGCGACCGATCATCGTGTGTAACGGCCAGATCTGGATGTGCCGATGGGGATCGAGATCTTGGCCTAGAGGTGCCTGAACAAGAGTCGGGGACCTTCTGACACGACGGCTGGGATGAGTTACCAGTACCGTTCCCGGCAGTGGAAATCTCTGAAGAAAGCGCCCCAGAGTTTGAACCAGTTAAGGCCAAAGCCTGGGAGGTAGGAACTTCCACACCAACAACCGTATGGTTGTCACCAACAACCGTATGGTTGTTGGCAACAGGACCCTCGTTACCCTCAGAAAAGGGCAAGGAAGAATCCCTAGAAGAACCGACCTGCTGCACAGTCTCCCCAACCTTACATAAGTTTGACCGTCTAGAATCAGCCTTAGCTTTGGCAGCCGAAGCTTTAGACCAAAGAAAGGTGGTCCAAACGGAACAAACTTCGCAAGGATTGTTCTGAGAACAAACCCTGCACGCAAAACAAAGAGAATGGTTGTCCCAGTCCGCAATGAAACGGGAACAACCTTTCCCTTTGATACCTACACATTGTCGCAACATTTCAGCTATCTGAAAATAGAATGAAAATTAAACAACAATGAGAAAACAGCACAGTAATTTAAATCGACAAAAGCAAATTTATTTGCAAACGCAATCCCGGGGGTCAAAGAGCTGCTCGAGCCAAGGATATAAAGAAGAGTAAGAACTCAACACGTCCTTCCGCTTTGATAAGCGCCGAGCAAAAGAGGAAGTTTACAGGTATTTTGTTTTGAAGTGCATGACTTTACCGTGGTTGGTTTATTCACGGTTACCAATGTCTCTTCTACTATCGGCGGTCTGTCACGGCTGGTAATTAGATCGGCGCATTCTGGGGGAATAGAGGGTAGCATAAGTAATATTATCGTAAGTTAGATGATATAAATTATTGTGATGAAAATGAAGACAGATCACAAATTTGTTGTCTGCGGCAGTTGTAATTTGTGTTTGCATGCCGGGCAATTTTTGTTCATGCTTTCGTTGTTGTCAAAATTAATTTTTTCAAAACAAATTTCAGGACCACTATCAGAGTGTCAATTGAACGGTTTGGATCCAGATCATACTGTTGGGTCCAAACAATTTGCAAAGGTTAATCAGCAGACGACAAAAGTCACCGCTACTAAGTTTACGAGACACCAATTTCAAATTTAGCTGCTTCTTTAACTCTGCATGGGCATATGTGCATGCTGGGTAATGTTGCATGTTTTTCATGGTCTGCTGTTTTTTTTTCAAAATTCACTTTTTGAAAATATTCTTTCAGGGGACCAGAATGCAGTGGCTCAGGCCAAATAAAAAAATACCTGTGTAACGAGACCCGTAACCTTTAACTGGCGAAACCTAGAATTTTTCCAGGTTTTTCTGGAGAAAAAAATATAATTTTATGCATTTTGAAAGGCGAAATTAAAAAAAAAAATGTGTGCCTACCCTACCTAAAATTTTCAGACCTGTTACCCGAAACACACTTTTTTTTTTATTTGGCCTCAGTAATAGAGTGCTTGACTTGAGATTGAGGATTTGAAGGATCGAGCCTCAGACATCAGAGGCACTGTGTAAATGTGTCCTTGAGCAAGACACTTTATCTTTGGCGTACTCAGCCCCTGCGAAATTTTGTTCTACAAATTGGAGATGTTCTAGAACTGTTCTGGAACATTTAGAACTGTTCTAGAACTGTTCTAAACAGGTAAATATGTTCGTTCTAGAACTCTGGTTCTACAACTGTTCTAGAACATTGTTATAGAACAAATCAAACACATTCTAGAACTGATTGTCATTCTATAAGCATTCTTGAAATATTCTAGAACATTTTTAGAACAAATCAAGAACCAGTTAGTTCTACAAATGTTCTAATAATATTCTAGAACATTTTTAGAACAAATCAAGAACAAAATAAGTTGACAGAAACTTCTAAAAATGATTCAAATTAAGTTCTAGAACATTTGTCTTACTTTTTAGAACTAGTTAATTCTACAAATATACTAATAAATTCTAGAACATTTTTGGAACTTCTCAAGAGCAGAAAGCATCAGGTAGCTCAGTGGTTGGGCACTTGCCTCTGGTTCTAGAGGTCCCAGGTTCAATCCCTGCTTGTGGTGAGGAAACTTTCTGTGTACGAACACGCTTTCTCTGGTGTCATTTGCAGGGATGACACTAGATAAGTGCATGGTCCTTTGGATCGGGACGTTAACTGGATGTCCCCTTTGAAGGGAAGGTCACCCCTTGTGCAGGTTAAAGAACCCTACGGTAATTTAGATACGGTTAATTACTTGTAGGCTTTCATCCTGCAACCTGGAGTGTACAAAGTACACTTGCCGATAATACTCGCAAGCGAGGGTCTGGCAGTATATAGAGAAAAAAAGAAAAAAAGGGCAAAACAAGTAAAAGAAAAATCAAATTAAGTTCTAGAACTCATTTAGTACTTTTATAGAACCAGCAAGTTCTAGAAATGTTCTAAAAAGTTCTAGAACATTTTTAGAACATTTAAAGAGGAAACATGTGATAACCAGATGGATGATGGGAAAAACATGGCTGCAAGAATTGGAGGGAAAATGTGGAGGCTCTTCAAAAACATTTGTTTTGGAATTTCTAGATGGCAAACATGATAGTAGTTTTGCCTGAGACAGTGAGTAGACCTGAGAAACAGTTTCTCTAAGGTTTTAAATGTTGATTAATGGTGGGGTTGTTGTTTGTAAGTTTTTTTAGCAAATGCAAGACAATGATTTGTATGGGTGGGGTAATACAGGGTGGCATGTTACCACAATGAGAAGATGATCATGGCTTAATTACTATAAACAGGGGTTGAGCAGTTAACATCCAATAAGTTTTCCAAAAACTACAATGTTACAGTTTTGCAATAAATGTTATTTATTTTTCAATTCACTGATAATTCGGGAGAAATATTTTACTGAAATTTACTGAACCAGCAAGTTCTACAAAAGTTAAAAAATGTTCTAGAACATTTTTAGAACAGTTCTAGAACAAGCATGTCATTATCATTAATTTAACCAGATTGATGTTGGGAAAAACATGGCTGCCATAATTGGAGGGATTATGAAGGCTGAGCCCAAAAAGCACTTGTGGCAGTTTCTAGATGGCAAATTGACAGTATTATAGTCTGGGACAGTGAGTAGGCTTGAGACACAATTTCTTAAGTTTTAATGTTTATTGTTGCTGTAGTTGCTGTTTTTCCATGGTCAAATGCATGACAATGTTTTGAAATGGGTGGGGTAACAGGGTGGCAATAACTAACAACATTTAGGCCAACTTAGGGCCCCTATAAGAATTCTCCTCCAGTTGATGTTTATTTATTTATTGTGTGATTACTTATTGGGGTTTTAAACCAATGTCAACAGTTTTCCAGATATATAAAGGTAGCATTCGATGAAATCTTATTTCCAAACCCTATATGGGACATTTTTGGGGAGGTGTTCAACTACTAATTTAAAAAAAGTTCAGTTGTATTAGAACATTTGCAGAACAAACCATTAGAACATTCCTGAAATTGTTCTTAAACTATTCTAAAATGCTCTAAATAAATTCAGGGGCATTAATAGAATGTTTTTATGACATGATTTTTGAAGAGTTGTTCTACAGTTTTTCCAGAAAATTTCTAAAGGTTTGTTCTGAATCAGTTCTAGAAGAAGCCAAGGTTTATTCTAGAACAGTTCTAGACCAAACCATTAGAACATTTCTGGAATTGTTCTGGAACCATTCTAAAAATGTTCTAGAATGATTCAGACTTTTATAGAACGTTAAATGAGACATTTTTAGGGGTGTTCTACAATTGTTCCAGAAAAATTCTAAAAGTTTGTTCTAGATCAGTTCTAGAACAAACCAAGGTTAATTCTAGAACAGTTCTAGAACAAACCATTAGAACATTTCTGGAATAGTTCTGGAACCATTCTACAGATGTTCTAGAACTATTCTGAGACATTTATAGATCGTTAAATGGGACATTTTTTAGGGTTGTTCTACAATTGTTCCAGAAAAATTCTAAAGGTTTGTTCTAGATCAGTTCTAGAACAAACCAAGGTTAATTTTAGAACAGTTCTAGAACAAACCACTAGAACATTTCTGGAATAGTTCTGGAACCATTCTACAGATGTTCTAGAACTATTCCGAGACATTTATAAAACGTTAAATGGGACGTTTTATGAGGGGTGTTCTACAATTGTTCCATAAAAGTTCTAAAGATTTGTTCTGGAACTGTTCTAGAACAAACTTGATTTGTTCTAAAACTGTTCTAGGAAAAACTTTTAAAATTTTCTGGAACTTTTCTAGAACAAATCTTTTGACCTTGGCTAGAACATTTGTAGAACAAAAAATTGTCCCATTTAACGTTCTACATCTGTCCCATAAATGTTCTAGAACATATCTAGAACAGTTCTAGAACTTAGTTCTAGAAAATTCTAGAACTCTTCTAGAATGGTTCTAGACCATTTCGCAGGGGAGAACAGGTGCAACCCAGGACACAACATGACTGAAAAATTGTTGAATGGGATGTAAAGCATCAGCTTAAACAACCAAAAACTGAACGAGTGTAAAACAGTTTGGATCCAGATCAGGCCTGGCATTTTGCCTGGCCTGATGGCTGGGTCAAAACGGGCACAAGTTCAAGGCAAACAGTTGGGAGCGCAGTGGCTCAGTGGTAGAGTGCTTGACTCGAGACTGAGGGGCCGCGGGTTCTAGCCTCACCGGCGTCACTGGGTTGTGGTCCTTGAGTAAGACACATTTATCCTAGCTATGTACTGGTTCAACCCAGGAAGACCCATCCCTGTTTAACTGAAAGATTGTTGATGGGACGTTAAGAATCAAATCAAACAAAAACAAACAAACAAGCAAGGCAAACATTTAAGAAATAAAATGGGGCCTGATTTTTCATATGAATTATAATTGCCTTCAAACAATCCACATTTTATGTGAAGCCTTATTTGCAAAAATTGTTATCAGCTGTTGTCATGCAGCATTTTAAAGGTTAAAGCAAGGTACAGAATTTGCTAGTGTTTTTCTAGTGTTTGACAAGTGTTTCTGTCTGTTAACTGTCAGACTGACTTAGAGTACTGTATTTTACCTGTGGTGTGCTTAATATGCTCAACTGAGCCAAGGCTAAGAAAAAAATGCTTATTATGGTGAAGAACCCTGAGGCAAGTTCAACATTGCAAGTGCTCGCTGGCGCTTGTTGTACTGATGCCACTGTTTTACACATTTTAAGTAAAGATAGGTACCTGAACAACGAGCACCCGTGAGCACTTGTTGGACTTGCCCTTCACAGATACTGTATAGGGATGGTTTAGACCTAAACATTTGAGGAACATAAAACGACACTCGGGTCATTCACTAGGGTGGTAGATTTCTGTCACTTGTTAACAAAAACAAGTTTCATATTTTGCTTTACAGTGCACTTGTTGCTTATGCGTTGGTTAATTAGGGGATAACTGTATTCAAAATTTTCATTTGGGGAAGTATATTGTAGGATATATGGTCGGAATTTTAGTTTTTTAGGCAATGCGTTAGCTGAGCCATAAAACGTGATTTCTGAACATATATCCGACCATATACCCCCCCCCCCCCCCCCCCCCCCCCAAAATGAAAATTTTGAATATCATCAGGTTATCCCCATTCTTTATATGCACTATTAACATTACAGTGAAAATGTACTTTGCTGCGCCAGGACGTCTAGCTGCATAAAACTGCTCCCAGCTGCATATATTCACTTGTCAACCAATGAAAAGGGACATTATGTAATGACGTCGGGTTTGCGACAGTACATCGCAGGATATACTGTCGCAAATTTATGACGTTATGCAATCAGACGTCACATTGCATTTACAAGTGCATTAGAATATAAAATGACCCTGTTTTAATCAGAGAGCTCAAAGCTAATGGAGCTTTGGCTGTTCTGAGTGCAGTAGTGTTAAAACTATATGTAAGGCTATTCTGCTAGTATTTGTTTAGCATTGGCATAGCTCCCATTACGCAGCCTACGCAAGTGCATAATAAAAATAGTAACATTCAAGGGAGGTCACCTAATGTGGTATACTCTAAGGTCCAACTGCTCATAAAGGAAAAAGTTCACTCCCTCTGGCAACAAATTCTTTCCTTTAAGAGAAGTTCCTATTTTAAAAAGGGGCGCAAGTGAAGAGAATTGCTGCTTAATCCAGTAGACTCCGTTTGATGTACGTAACTTTTTCAGTATTTTGGCCATGCCATTGGTTAGGCTTTACTCTACAGCAAGTTTAGCCCTTTTCTTGCCATTCACAACAACTGCCGTCTGCTCACTTACATGTATAGATCTAGCTGTTTATACACTTTGGATGCCTATATTGCAAACACTATGGACCCAGATCAGACTGCTCCCTTAGGAGCAGTCTGATCAGGGTTCATGTGTTTGTTTCCATGATCAAAAGAAGATTGAAGTGCAGCAGATGTAGAAGACAGGCAACATTTACAGGAAGCTTAAAAGTGAAAACTTTAATTTTTTGTTTTTAACTCAGTTGATTTTTCCTTCCATTTCAGGACTCAGCGTATGAAAGGAACCGTGAACCGAATTATGGGAAGTTCTACAACACAAGTTACCTTAAGCCTGGCTCACAGAATTACCTTAATCAAAGAGCAAAAAGTGATTCTGAGGCCAAGAAGACGACACCAACCAATCAGTTCATTAGACCAGGTAAACACATATCATAATTGAGCCATGACATGTGATTTCCATCAATGTGGCATTTTGACATGTGTATGCTCAGACAAGCATGTGCAGCCTCCTTTTAAGCTAAGAAACTCCAAATGATGTTCGGTCAGTAGCGTAACAGTCATTGAATATTCTAACAACTAGCAAAGGCTCTGATCAGACTGTGTGTAAGCGCAGGCTGGTTTGAGTCTTTGCTGGTCACACCTACCACATTGTTGGAAATCTCATGCTGCAGCTCATATGATTGTCTAGCACATACACAATTAAATCTACAGATGTACCACGACCTCTGACCAATGACCTTTGGGTCTTTCTATTTCAAACGATTGATGCAGAATGCGTAAAATGAGCCAGTCCGACTGGAACATATGTGTATGTCAAAGCTTTTAGAGTAAATGAAAATAAACGCCTGAAACCCTTTTTTCTAGAACAACATATCAATATTGTAAATAGAGTCACGCTTCAAAGGGTTTGGTTTACCTTTACATTAACAGGTGCAGATCCAGGATTTCTGGAAAGGGGGTTCATATGTATAAAGGTGAGGGGATATCCCTTTGCTGATTTTATCTCATTTTTCTTAAATATCCCATGAAAATGAAATAATTTGGTGTCATTGAGACCAAATTATTTCATTTACATCGGATATTTAAAAAATCAGGGGGCGGGGAGGGGGTTCAAATGAACTCCCTGAACCCCCTCTGGATTCACCACTGATTTATCATTATGAAAAAAAAAAAAACACTTTTATAAAACAAGTAATTGAGTATGATCAGGAATTATTAAATACCACTATCACAGACTGCAAACCAACCAGGGCACCATGAGGAAGAGACAAAGAACAAGACAGCCACTTCATAATTAAAATAAAGCATACCAGCTCTCTCTTTTTCAGCAAGATGATTGCAAAACTGAAAAGGACACAAAGAACCACAAAACAAGGACCCAGCACCCCCCCCCCCCCCCCCTCACACACTCACAAACATAATGGGAGCAACGGTAAAAAATTAATAAACAACAGCAAAAACGGACAGCAGCCTAGGCCACTAGACCTTAGCCCGTTTTAAAGTCAGTTGACCTTGATGACTATATCCATCCATTAACTTTTCATTTCTCAGAACAAACAGTAGTTGGTTACCCATTCATATTAAATATTATTAAATTTTCTTATGTCTTAGCCAAAACATATCTTGTGGTTACTCAAAAGAACCCTCTCGTTGAGACGGTTATTTTGATCACCAAAAACAAATGTTTTAAAAGGTAGATTAGAAAATATTCACAATTTTACACTCATTTTTTTTTTTTTAATCTGGACCATTATATGCTTGGTGGATAGAGCAGGGTTTGCACAGGCTTGAAAAGTAATTGAATTTAGAAGGCTTTATTGAAAAGTCTTAGAAAATTAAATCTGCCTTGAAAAGTACTGGAAAGTGATTCAAAAGCCTTGAAAATTCTTGAATTCTACTATTTTCTGTAGGACTTAGCACAGTTGATAGAGACCTAAATCAGTATAAGATTGTTGTGCCTTTATTTGGTGCAGCACATATGCTGCACCAAATAAAGGCACAACGATTTTATACTAATTCTCATGCACTAATTTCTCCATTATCTCAGTCTAGAATTTCTGAAGTCAAATTTTAACACTTAAATCTGTATTTTTCATAAATTTTAGTCCTTGAAAAACTGTAGGAAAGTCTTTTAGAAGTTCTTGAAAAGTCCTTGATTTTTACTCAAACCTTCCTAACAGTATGAACCCTGTAGAGAAACCATAATAATCCTGGAATGGAACAAAGATAAGCTAGCTAACTAGATTATGTTGATTAAACATAGGTTTAGATGAACACAATTTTTGAGCGTAAAATTGTAAATATTTTCTTACCCATTGGTTTTAACATATGCTTTGGGTGCTCAAAAGAACCTTCTCATTGAGACGGTTCTTTTGAGTACCCACAACATATGTTTTGGTTGAAAAATAAGAAAATTAATATTTTGGTAGGCACTCTTAACTGATACTACGCAAGTACATTTTGTTAACAAAAGATATTCTTGGAATAGGATGTATATCAATGATCGATTGATTGCTTTAAATATCTTGCAATCTAAGAATGGTTTGTCAAAATGGTATTTGCTGGATCAAAATCAAATCCCAGAACAACTGTTATTTGCATTTTTCTGCCTGCATGATCATCAAAATGAGCTCAAACAATAAAAATCACTGATTATAAAGCACTGTTAACTTTTGATGCAAGTAAAAATCAAACAATTTTATGCCCCATTACCAGTATTAGGAGTAAAAGAGCCAGTGCCATTCTGAACATGCTTTTAGTTGTTTGAAAAACAGATTTGGGTCATTTCATTGGTAGTCTTCAAACAGCTTGTTCTGCTAATGCCAAGGCAGTGTGGTTCTATTATTAGCCTAAACATGCTAAATGCAGCCCTATCTTTTTGAAATGATGTACTAGAAATGGGGTCTTAGACAAAAAACTGAAATAGACATAGGTAAAACAAACAAATGGTGTTTTTTATATTCAAATCTGAGCAGACTCTTCTGGTTCTGTTCTGTTTTCAGTTATTTTTATTTAATTTCAGAAATTATTTTTTTGTTCGGAAAACACCAGGTTTTACTGATTGACAGAACAAATCAACCTTTGGTCAGCATAACTTATTCTTGGCATACGTTTTGTCAACAAAACCTATTCCTGGCATATAATTTGTTCATAATTACTGTGTTGGCCACTTGATACAGCTCAACATAACCTATTCTTGGCATACGTTTTGTCAACAAAACCTATTCCTGGCATATAATTTGTTCATAATTACTGTGTTGGCCACTTGATACAGCTCAACATAACCTATTCTTGGCATACATTTTGTCAACAAAACCTATTCCTGGCATATGTTTTGTTCATAATCACTGTGTTGACCACTTGATATGGTTCAACATAACCTATTCCTGGCATACATTTTGTCAACTAGACCTACTCCTGGCATCCGTTTTGGTCACAGTTACTATGCTAGCCACTTCATAAGGTTCAACATAACCTATTCCTGGCATACTTTTTGTCAATCAGTAAAACCTGGTGTTTTCCGAGCAAAAAAAGAATTTCAGAAATTAATTGATAGACTGTTTTATGGAGATCGAGCTGTTGTAGTCACTGGGTAAACAGGTTGTCTACGTCCTTGTCCCTGTCACAATGTGTTAAAAAGTGTTTCAAATGCTTATATCTTGACAATCACTTACCGGAAAGCATTCATCTTCAGAACGTGGGTGCTTGGGAGGGTGTTTTGTGATTCCTTATGTTTTCAACCCCGTGTACATGCCCTGGGGTGGGGCTTGGGTTCAAAATCTAGGACATCTTTGTAATGTATTTGCTATTTGATGAAATCCTTTTCAACTCATAATGGCCAAAGTAATTTGATCATTTTTGCAGTTTAGTTAACACTCAGAACACCCCTTCTATACTAAGCTCAATGTTTATTGTCGTCGCCCTGGGTCCTGTCACCTGTTAAACTAACGGTACCGGGAGCCAGCTCACGACAGTAAACATTGAAGGTATTATAGTTTGCATTTTGTTGTTTACTTATTAACCCTTAATGCGCCAATCGCAACAAAAGTCTTTTGCTTTTCTCGTCTGCTGAAATGTTTAAGAAGCCCCTATGGCAAACAGTGTGGACCCAGTTCAGACTGTTCCTATTGGAGCAGTCTGTTCTGGGTCCACACTGTATGCTTCTATGCTTAATTCGTCAGTAATGTAAGGCAATTATTTGCAGCAGACGACTTCAGCAGATGACATTTTCAGATACATTTTATCTTGGCGCTTTAAGGGTTAGAAACCAAATTAGGGTTAAATTTTATATTTGATATGCTGGCATTTGATTACTTGGAACCCATAAAATTTCAAGCTTTTTCCCCCCCAAAATGAAGAAATATATCACAAAATTTATTGGCTGCTTCAACAAGATGGGCACTTTAAGGGTGAAAGGTAAAGTCATAAAAACTCAATGGTGATTATAAACATTGATTGATTGTGTTCAGGTTAAATGACAGTCAACAAAAAGTTCAAGGATGCTGGGCCATCTTACTATAGAGAGTGGAAAAAGGCCCTACCTAATGGTTATACCATTAGGTTAAGGCCCAGTTTAAAAAATAGCCCTATTTAAGATTTTTTTTCATTCCATCTGGTAGAAAATTCCAATGGTACAGTCGATTAGGGTAACATGTAAGAGTCCTTTTTATGGTGGATGCCAGTTATGAAAGTGGTGCAGATTTTTTCTACAACATAATAAAAGCACCTACCAAAAATTGTGCTATCATTTTCAATTTAACTTATTTTACATGATGGATAAGTCTTAGTTCAGTTGAAATCTGCCACATCCCCTGCTTTAGCCAGTTTGGTGGCTAAAACTAACATTTTAGTATCCCATAAGCTAGGAAAAATGTTTTGTTCTTAATTTTTGTGTCTTGGTATAAAAATGGCGGCGTATGTCATGGTACTGTTCATATCAAATGTGCTTTAATTGGAAATGTTATGAAAATGCATGTTCTTATATATTACTAAGTTTTAATCACATATATTGTATTTCTTGGCCCTAAAATTAATACAGAGAGTATAAGACCCTGCTTTTTCGAATGACTATATAAAACTTGCCATATTTTCTATACATGGGAAGGTTACATACAAGGTACCCCACCCATTTTACTTACTAGTCGTTTTATTTTCATAATTGATTAACATGAATATACTTCTTCATACATCTATCTCACAGATTTTGAAATAAGGTCTAGTTGGTATACTTGGGAATCATCACATATTGCAGTGTGCTCTATGAAAGTTAATTTGGATCCTTCATTGTTATGTACGTTACCTGTGTAAATGAAAACCAGCAAAATGGGCATCTAAGTCTATAATAGTTCCTCTGGATTCTGTATGCGTTATCAATTTCAAATGGGTCCATACTTTGTCTTTACCCTTAAAGAAAAATGATTTGACTTCGACTTGCTGCAAATATGACATTTTTCTATTTTATGTAATGTGTCTGTTACTAAACACTAAACCTGGAAGCACAAAGCAAAAACTGCAAATTATTAGGACCACTTTAGCATGCTAAAACATGAAGGTCTACTGTAAGATGTAAGAAGATTACAAATGTTTAAACGACATCAGGCCTGAGAAATTCCCAAATACTAAAGGCAGAATCAGCTAAGATATGTGTCAATATAAGCTACTGGCAAATATTTTAGTGACATACATAATGCTAACATATATTTAATTTTGTGGCCTTTCCATCCAGTATGGGGTTCTTAGTCAATCTTGATTATTTCTAAAATCGTTTTAGCTTACTAACTGATTCAAACATTATAAAGAGATAAGATAAATCCAATTCGCTTTATCAAAGTGTTGCTTTATCAAACTTTTGATTCAGATATTTTAGTTGTTAATACAAAACTATAATGCATAATGCAAATCTTAAATGTAGATATATGTATTAGAAAATCACAAAGCATAAGTTAGATAGCTACCTTATAAAACATCTTAATAATCATTTTAAAGCATGGTTTAAACTCTCTATAAATGATATTAAATATCTTAAATGTGAAAATGTAACATACATAACACACAACGTTAAATGACTATTGCATGAAATTAAGGTTAGTAATTCCCATCGTAGCTGATGAAGTCCAATGATCAATTAACAGCCCTGTCCACTAAACGTTCTAACCACTATATGTTTGTCTTTTGTAGAGACCTATAAGGAACTAGAATTGCCAATACATATACACCATCGTATATCACCTCACTTTTGATACCTTTAACCATCTCTTAGGGCCTAGAATGGGGTTGGGTGGGACGAATATATGTGCGTTTGCAATTCTCACTAATATAAGCAAGTCACTCTTCAAATATGGTTGAGTTTGGGCCAGCCATTTGAAACATGATAGCACAACCATCAGAATTGATGTAATTGGGGTAGACAAAGGCTATCTACTCAGACTATACCTTACATTTTCCAATTAACCATACCCTAACGTACATTGTGGATATGTTTATTCTATTTTTTACTGGTTAAACCCAGTTAACCATCTCAGCATGACTGAAAACTGTGAACAGGGCCAAATAGCAAAATCTCTAACAACAAAACATTTAAAATGGTTATTTGTAAAGGATATGAACGTGTTAGACATTTGTTGTGAAATCTAAAATCGCAGAGAAATGTTAAAATGCCTATCTACTGCCATCATCAGGAGGATGAGAAATGTGTGAAACTTTCTTCTGCACTTTATCAAAAGCATCTACTTACTATAAATAAAACCAATAGCAATATATGATGGTAAAAAAGAGCTATTTATTATCCATATTTGGTAGTTATAATTATTTCAAGGTGGCATTATTAATCAAATTTATTTTAACTATTTGAGGGGAACCTTATTACTTACACATGTCTTTGGCTTAGTTACTATTACCAGTTTGATTAGATCGATGGTGTAATTTATAATTGGTTGGGGTAGAAATATCTCATTTCTATTTGAAAAAAGAGCAACCCATATGGATTTACCTGCGAACTCGCAAGAATTCATGGTAATTTATAAAATCACATTCACATTCACCTGGTTTAGCTAAATTTATTGCATATAGAACAAAATTAATGAGGACACTCTACTTATCTAGTCATAAAATCTGGAGATTGATTATGTTTGAACTTGGATGAAGTATTATCAATTTGTATTGCATATAAGAATATATCTTGACACTCGAAGGTAACGTTTGTAACAACAAATATCCATATGTAACATACAGATGAGAAGCCAATACATATTTTCAATCTTATAAGAATTATTTGCACGAGGACAAGTAAATAAGCAATCATTAAGATGTGGAAAGGAATACTCTACTATCTTCAATGGTATCATTTTAAACCATTTAAATGGTAGCATACGTTACCCAACTGTTACTCGCGATAACTGCAACTGCAAGAGAGCTTATGTTTGTCATGTTGAACTCTGTAAAGAGCAGTTTAAAAAAACTACAATGTATATTGTACAAAGTTGCCCTTGGGATGGGGGTCTATACAGCCAATCTAAGGACCAATACTATTTAGTGTATGCTCTAAAAATGTTTGATTTATATGATGGTTCTGTGTATTATTTTCTCGGTCAGATAAACCAAGTAATGGGTTTGTGACATACTTAGGTTTGATAATTGTTATGTTTATATAGACTGGCGTGGTAGATGAATAATTCATGTATAATCCCTTGTAAAATAGTTTTTATTTCTTTGTCAAAAAGCACAACTGGCAACAATTATACTATCATCCCAATAAAAACAAGAGCTGAACAATTAAATCTTATTTCTAAACGGTCAAATTATTCAAATTTGAATTTAACCAGCTATAGCAGAGAGTGTCACCTTTATACCTTATTTTTCCAGCTAGAGTAATCTGGGACTTATAATGTTTTCAATCATGAAACAAACAATGTATAATGAAAATATATTCGTATAGAGGAACCCACTTCTCGAAGTGTGTGGGGTATTCATAATTGGATAAACAAGATCAAAGCGATATACAATGCAATTATTTCTTGCATCTGATATTAATTATTTTCAATCTTAATCCATGTAGCTGAAACACAAAAGTCTTAAATGGCATTAATTTGTCCATATTATAAAACAAACAAAAACTACATGAAAAATTGGTGGGTGGGGTAAAACCAATGCACCAAATTATGTTTGACTTCTTTTTTGACTGAATTCTATCATTAATTTCTTGTTTAACTTTCATATGTATCAATAAGAAGCCAATATACACTCATACATATTGAAATTGTGCTGAAGGTTCACACATTTATATTACAAAATATTTTCAGTGGGTGGGGTAACGAAATGAAGCCTGAAAAAAATCTGCACCACTTTTGTTTTTGGCATCCACCCTCATTTCACTTCTATATAGTTATACTATCACCTGGTACAAACGAAATTCTTCTACCAGACCGATTGGAAAAAAAATCCAATCCAGCTTGCCAGCCCTCAGACTAATGGCTTGTTTGCCTATACGTGGAGATAATCCACAAGCTTTAGCGAGTGGATTATCTTATGTACAGGTGGACAAACAAGGTATAACTTTTTTATACCGCAAATATCAGTGTAGACCTTGCACAGCACGAAATATCTCATGCTCAAGTTGGTAAAGATAGTATAAGAAGACTTAAATCACCTGTCTGACCTGGCCTAGGCAGTGGGTCATTTCTCCATGCAGACAGCAATAGCTGATCAGGCTGAGCAGATGCTGAGTCTTATCTGAGCCTTCATTTTATCATACATTCAGTAAAATTAAGATAATATTTTCAGCATTTTAGTTGACATAATGTTTGAAAATGCATTTTCTCAAAAGTCATCAATACTAAAAAATTATTGTTTTAGGATAAAAAAAGCTGCAACTTGAGAAACTGTACCTTCAGGTACATGTCAACATCTGTATTTAGACTCAAATCCACTCACTAGTGATTGTATGTAAGGCTCTAATTTTTGGCTTAGGATAGACATTCTAAAATTTTGTACACTTAGTTGCCTGCAAAAAAGGTATAGACAAAATAGTCTGATCAGGGTCTTCTCTGTTTGCTATGCTGGCAAGCATTTTGTGAATTCCAGCCCTGGAAATCAACATATTGTTTAAGAACAGAAAGAGAAAAAATGTTCCAAACTTTAGAAAATTGACTGTGCCCATTCAATCACCAGACAGTACTAGTGTTGGTAGCCATTTGGAAGGGCCAGGCCCCGAGGTCATAAAACTTTTTTCATGCTCAACTCAACTGAGCACGAAATTTCAACCGTTCATAAAAACTAAAACCCTGACAAATAAAGAAGTTTCTTGCTTTAAGTCTCTCAGATGTTGTATTTTTCATGCTAATAAATGTTAAAATGCCAACAATTGTTACCATTTTAACATTTATGAGCAGGATAAATTTCTTGCTCTGCTGAGTTGAGTATGAAAATAAGTTTTATAACCTCAGGACCTTATCAGATCTGCTCGGATGCATAGGCTGATTTTGGACTTAATGGTTCACAATTATGCCAAAGAAATGTTTTGTCACATTTTAGTTTAAATATTGTTCCTGTTTCTTTCAGCAAATTTTTCGTATTCCAAAGATCCACCAAGTTTTCTCAAAGGAAAGAAAGGTAAAACTCTTTGTATATATAATCTAAGATAATAAAAAAATGTTGCGTATCTTGCTGTGAGATTGAAAGTATTGTGGCGGCAACTGCAACTGTTTTGAATACCCAGTCAGACAATCTTGGGCCACTATCGGTGAACCACCAGTTAAATAATGATATTGACCTGCTTTTAGATTCTAACTTGGTATTTCGTTTGAGCAAATAAAAGCAATAATTCAGAAGCACACCCCTTTTTAGTGCACCTGAGCTGAAGCTTCAAGTGATGGTCCATCGTCGTCGTCAAACTTCATTGCGAGGGGGGCGGGTGGGGAGGCTGCATAATCTTATATTTGCATTCTAAAATCATTATTTGACAATCGAAAACATTTTTGGCGATAATTGTTGGAAGTTAAAGAGCAAGTATTGTGAGTCGTTTTTTGGATGAATATTATGATAGTATAAATGATACAGATTTATTTCTGATTCATGCAATTGAATTAGCTCTATCTACACTGTTTACAAGTGTGGACATATCAATTTTATAAATCAACCTGTTTTCATGTCTTTTTCAGGTGGCATGATGCAGCTTGGTGAGTTAACCTTTTTAGTACCCCCCCCCCCCCCCCCCCCCCCCCCCCCTAACACACACACACACACACCTGCCAGGTGCCCTTGCATTTGGAAATGATTGTAAAAACTGAATTAACTGATATTTCTACCTTTGAAAATTGATTTTATGACTAATCATAACTACTTCATGTGCTTTTTGACCTGTTGGAGCAAGCACCTGTCTTAATTCTTTGAGTGCCAGAAACAATTACTCAGAGAGGAAAAACTGTGCAAACAAAAAAGTCCCAGATCAGACTGCTCCTAAGGATACTTTTTGTTTGCTTTCTGCGGCAAATTCATTATTGATTAACCCTTTGTATTCGGGAAACCCCTAAATGAGTACTTTGGCAAACAGTGAAGACCCAGATGAAATGCAGCATAATGCTGCATTTCATCAAGGTCTACACTGTTTGTAAAGGAAAAAAGATCTTCAGACAAAAGAATACAATATTTTAGCTCACCTGAGCCATTGGCTCATGGTGAGCTATTGTGATCCTTGGATGTCTGTCGTGAGATGACTGTCATGCATTGTCAATCGTGCGTTGTCCGTTGTGCTTCATCAGTGATTGCTTCAAAGGACATCTCCTCCTTAACTACTGGCTGGATTTTGACCAAACTTGGCAAGAATGATCCTTATATAGCCCTCTTTAATAATTGTTCATATAAGGCTAAAAATAGATTTTTGAGATGAAAACTTAAAAAATCTTCTTGTTGAAACCACTACAGCCTTGATATTTAGTATAGCATCAACTAGTAGACCTCTACCAAGTTTGTTCAAATTATGCCCCTTGGGCCAAAATGGTCCCAACTGAGGGATCACATGTTTTACATAGGCTTATACAGGGAAAACATAAAAAATCTTGTCTGAAACCACAAGGAGTAAAGCCTAAAATATTTGGTATGTGGCATCACCTAGTGGACCACTACCAAATTTGTTTAAATATGCCCCTGGGGCCAAAAATGAGCCCGCTGCAGGGGTCATATAGGCTTATATAAAATCAACTTTTTACAGAATATGGTCATGTTGCATATCAAATTAAAGGGAATGAAGCATGCAATAACAGACTAGCAAATAATTTGCCCTTATGGGCCGACCCTTATACACACCCTTGACCCCTGGGGGTCAAAAGGTCATTTTCTTTTTCTTTTCTGAAAGTAGTCATGTTGCATGTCAAATTAAAAAGAATGAAGCCAAGAACACAATGCAAGCAAATATTCTGCCCTTTTATACGCCCATGATCAACACTGTATTCAAAAGGACTTATATAATTTTGAAAAGTTTTACATACCGTGAGCTTTCTAGGCCAAAAATGGTAGTGATCTTTGGTGATCTTTGTCTTTATCATTTTTCTGTTTATAATACATGGAATTTTGCAGCATCTGGAACAAAAGTTGTAACAAAGACACGAAGAAGTTCATCTCCTGCCGGGGTAAAAAAGAATCTGGAAGCCAGAAGATTGAGTACATTTCCCGGAGGAAAGCCGCCGGCACCGAAGGAGGTGGCAAAGATTGAGAGAGAAGACTGGCCAGGTCCTCCCTCACCCGCTGCTCTTTTACCAGAAATATGTAAGTAAAGAAATATATAAATAAAAATATACAATGTTAAAGAGATGCTTGGAATGTCAATTTTTCAAGGAACAAAACTCTTTTCATCATTGCTGGAGAGGAATTCTTTTAGGTATGAAGCTCTTTAAATAAGAAGTCGGATGGGGCAAACTCTTTTCATCACAAAAAGACAACTTTTGAAGTCCAGATTTAAAGACCAAACATTGTTCTTAAACGTTGGGGGGGGGGGATATCTCTGTAAATTTGAGGGTCGCCTGCCTTCAGAGCATGTATTAAGGACTCCTTACTGAAAGGTCCATTACTACGACAGAGTTTAATCTATGATACTTTATTACTTCCCCATTGGACAAAATAAATGTAAAACAGTCATTCAGTGAAAATTGGTACAATGGTTGTGTATGCTTGAACAGTAAAACCTGTGTAAAACCGCTACTCAAAAATAGATAAAACAAAGGTCTTAATGGCAAGTGGTAGCTTAACGAAGGGCGTAAGTATTGCAGATTGCTCCCTTTGAGCCAATTATATGGGTTATTTACATTGAGCCCCAAATGTAACAGGTGAAAAAATGCTTATCATCTTTGCCCCAGCTGGGGATCGAACCCAGGCCGCCGGGTTCTGAAATCAGACACCTTACCATGTCGCTGTAAAAGACGGCTTATACAGAAAGGCTGTACAAGTGTTGATAACTACCCTTTACCACAGAAAATTCTTGATACTTCATAAAGTTTTCTCACTAAGATAACCGTGGCTTATTTGCTTTATTCCCTTTAAATACCAGGAACTTCAACCTTCAGAAATTAAGCCTATTACTAGAAACATGGATGAGTCCAAACTCTAGGGTGGAATGTGTTGAGATTATATTGATCTCTGTGTATTTTAGTGAGACAGCGACGGAAAAGTCGAGGAGAGAATGATGATGATGAAGATGAAATCATAGAAGATCCCAAAATAAAACGAGAAATTGAAGAGCTATCCAAGTTCAAAGATGAATCAGGAATTGGTAAAGTGATGTACAAGGAATTAGAAGAAGCTAAAGCATTGCCGATGAAACTATTGGACCCTTGGAAGGCCTCAAGAGTTCCTAATGCTGACCACGAACCTAAATTCCAGACCAGATTTCAATCACCTATGTTTGCTTGTAAGTACTGCTAGAATTGTTTTTTGGACATGGCACTTTACCATGAACTGTTGCTTTGTGAAATATAATGGCCCTAAGGTTTTCCTGGGAGAAGTCACATTTTGTATTTACGTTTCCACTGCGAGTCTTTAAATGAACCTTTAAGTTTGAGATGTTGTTCATAGCTTCATGAACGGATCTATTTAAGCCACGCTGTTTGGGTGGACCAATATGAATGACATCCAATAAAGTTGTTTGTTTACTGGTGTTTGTCTGACGTCGAGGGCGTATCCTTCATGACGTTAAACGTGGGAATTAGGCGTATTGGTTGTTCCCCACCCTCCGTTCGGGCCTCCGTTATGTCTAGTATAATTTAAAATATCTAGAAAACCAGCCAATTAAGTTATATGAATGTTAAAAATTGATACTTGACAGACAATATAAAATATAAATATAAGTAATAAAATCAAATTTATTTCTTAAATGAACAGACAATTCTATAATGGCAAAAACTATATTAGAATCAGAGCCCCAGTTTTGGATTTAAAACAATATTTAATTCACTGCTTAATGGAAATTTGGTGAGTAGTTTGCTCAATGACATTCAAAATGGTTTATATTTTATGCAACTATAATAAAGTAAGACAGTAAAATTATTGCATTATGTTAAGACATTTAACTCTTTCCTTGCTTGCAGCGACTTTTGGTGTCTGCTGATAACCTTTGCAAACAGTTTGGACTCAGATCAGGACCGACTGGATCCAAAACTGTTTGACACTTTGATAGTATTCCTGAAAGAAGTTTTTTTTAAAAAGTTAATTTTGATAAAGTCAGCAGACTTACAACATAATAGCTGTAACAAAATCAAAGGATAGCTGAAAATTTAATGCATCCTGGCTGGGAATCAAACCCAGGCTGCCCCGGTACAAGCCACAAAGCTCTAACCACGAGCCAGAGTCAACTCTTTGATGCAGTTGTCAGAGATTGAATATAATCTAGAAGGTATGCAGAATCTACTATGTGTAGCTATTTAAGGTGAGAGTGATCAGGCCATAATAAGAGGACAACAAAAGCATGAATAAAAATTACCCAGCATACAAAAAGTGAAATCTCATTTTCCTGGATATAAAAAATGAATCACAACAATATTCATCTACTACAACAATGATTGGTTGATGTCAGTTGAATATAACATTGACTATTCAATACACATTAAAATATAATAGTAACTTGATCTGGCATACTGTATCATGTCAAGTGGATGAGGTCATACCATTGGATCACCCAAGATGCCATGGTATGACCTCAACAATGAGACGTGAAAATGTATGCCAGATCAAGTTACTGTTATATTAATATGTTTATTATATACCTTTTTTCTGACATAATTCTGATTTTATAAATTGTTTTGGTCTTTAATCCAGAAAAATTGCGGGAATGTTTGCCTTTACATTTCGTTTCTTGACGTTACATCTTCATGTTTTCCCTTTCTGGTTCCGTGCAAAAACGAGCAACCAATGTTAGCCTCATTTTAAAAGATAGTGATATAGAATCAGAAAACTTCAGTTCGTTGATCCGGTTTTCTGTATCAGATGGCCAGAAAACAGACAGGTGAACGAATGTATCATATTTAGGTACAAACAATAAAATCATGTATCTAATATGTGATATCACTTAGAACAGTGAGAAGATTCATTTAGAATAAATTAATTGATAATCTGTATTTTTTCAGCTCCATCACGGTTCTTAGACAGACCAAGAAGAGCTTGGGATGACAGTGATATTATTGGCTATAGAACAATGTCAACTCTTGCTAATTTCCCAGGTAAGTCTTTTAACCCTTAGCTTTTGTCGTTTGCTCCTCTCATTTACTTATTATCCCCAAAAGCGAAGGGGATATTGTTATCGCCTCCGTCTGTCCGTCCGTCCGTTATGCTATCTCCTTCTAAACCATTGGACGAAATTCAACCAAATTTGGTGTGTGAGTTACTCACATGAATGGGGTACGCAACGTAAAAAAAAATTTTGGCCCCGCCCCCTGGGGCCCTGGGGAGGGGTCAAAAGGTCAAATATCATTTAATTTCAATTACAAAATCAATTTAATGGATTTTATTCCAAACTTTGTGTGTGTTCTCACAAATGAAAGATACAAAACATATCAGATGGGATTTTCATTATGTAGCCTGGGTCATGCCCCAGAGGTGGGACTTTGGGGCGCTGGGGGAGCCCAAGTGGTCAAAAAAAGTAATTTTCAAACATGGTCATGTGGCATATCAAATCGACGAGGATGACAAGCAGAACAGAATGCAAGTAAAATTTTCATCCTAGGGTCAAACTGGTGACCTTGGGGTGAGGTCAAAGGTCAAATATCATTAAATACCAGTTACCATGTCAATTTCAAAGATTTTTATACCAAACTTTGTGTGTGTTCTCACAAATGATAGATACAAAACATACCGGACGGGATTTATATTCTGTCGCCTGGGTCATGCCCAAGGGGTGGGACTTTTGGGCACTTGGGGTGCCCAGGGGGGTCTTTTTTTTTTTTCAAACATGGTTATGTGGCTTATCATATTGAGAGGGTTGATGAGCAGAACAGAATGCAAGTAACATTTTCATCCTAGGGTCAAACTGGTTACCTTGGGGCGTGGCCAAACAGTCAAATATCATTAACATGTCAATTTCAAAGATTTTTATACCAAACTCTTTGTGTGTGTTCTCACAAATAAAAGATAGAAAACATATTGAACAGAATTTTCATTCTGTTGCCAGGGTCATGCCCCGGGGTGGGACTTGGGGGTGCTGGGGGGAGTAAAAAACTTTAGCGTGGGGATTTGCGATGGCGCCCCATCGACTGCGCGCTCTAGTGTTCTATTGTAAACAATATGGACCAGATCAGCTGCAAAAAAAGTCTGAAATACGCTTGAATATTATGCAACAGATGTGAAAAGCAGACAAAATTTTCAAGACAAAAAAATAGTGCTGGGATAAGGGTCAATTATACTGACAACAAAACAAAATGCAATTTTCACAAACTAATTTCATTTCATGCGTTTGTGTTAAGTGCATATGTGTTGTTTGTACATGTGTATGAATGTCTGAATGTCCTAGCACCCATCCAAGGTATAATCACAAGAACAATTTGTACTCTCCTCAAACTTTATTTAGGGTGCAAGTTGAGGTTCCATGCATAGGTGATAGATCTCTATGAGGCCAGCAAAGTAAACAGATTTTTATTCATTCAGTGTGATTGGCTGACTTCTAGGCAGTGATTTATTAAGCAACAAATCACTCCCATCATGAATCTATTTTTGACTGTCAGCATAATTTAAACAAGTTTATTTCTATTTCTCTTGTTCTTAATGTTTGTTCATATCTATTCTGTGTTTTTCAGTTCCAAAGCCTGGTTATGGCTTACAGCTAAAGGCTGCTACATTACCAGTGTCAGGGGCTTATGGTGGACCATTAGATTATGTAAGTGACACATCTCTCACAGATTATAATTTCAAAAACAAGTTTGTATACAGTATTCCTTTCTCTGAAGATTGATGTTGTCTTAGCAAACAGTGCAGACACTGATGAAATGCCGCATGTTGCAGCATTTCATCAGGGTCTCACTGTTAGCAAAACTCAGGCTTTCAAGTGGGCCCTACTTTTCCTATTTTTCCTACTTTTCCCTACTTTTTTGATCTGCTCCTACTTTTCCCTACTTTTTCATGAAAATGCCCTCCTATCCCTACTTTTTCACTCTAAAATGTCATTTACGTGTAAAAATCCAGAAATTTTTCCTCGCTCGCTCGGATTTTATAAATGAACTTCTATATTTATTCAAGGAGCACGACGCTTAACAGCTCAATTTAATGTTTGGCCAAAAAGTCTCTCTGTTTGGCTAGTACTATTGTCACAGGTATTATCCTGCTCATTTAATCTGAAATTATTTATTTCAAACAGCTCGTTGTAATGAATTTTATTTTTGGAAAAGCCCTACTATCCCTACTTTTTACGCCGATAATCCCTACTTTTTCACTACTTTTTCCAAATTTTTATCCCTACTTTTTCCTTACTTTTCTGTTGATTGGCACTTGAAAGCCTGAAAACTACTTGTTTAGGGGGTTTCAGACTACAAAAGGTTTAGTTATTTTTTAACTCTTTGTATTCTGGGTTAATTTGCATACTTTTATTGTTTCTGATTTTTTTCAAAATTAACGTTTTCAATACATTCTTACCAGCATACCATCATTCAATGAGACTATTCTTTTGAGCAGCCCTGTTTTGACTGATGGATAAGAAAATAATCACACTTTCAGGCTAAAAAAGTTAGCTTATCTGGACATATGATAAAGGTAAATTAAAATGTCAAGGTAATGATTTTCTTAATGATTTAAGAAATAGATCCCTGCTAGCAGTGATTTGTTGCTTAATATATCACTGGCTGGAGGTCAGTCGTTAAAAGTGGTTAAATCACAAGAGCCAAGAGCAAGTGATTTATCCACTTATGACTGCCTGACAGTGATAAATTAAGCAACAAATTATTCCCAGCACAATTTATTTCAGTTTTGATCCAAAATGTGAATGATTCCTTTTGATTATATGAAATCTGCCATCTTGAACAGAGCGTTAGAATTTCCAGTGAGTTTTATTCAGACCAAATTTTACGAATGTTTTGAACATTCATAAGTTGTAAAAAAATGTGACGCACCTAAAGTTAATGTTACATGGCTTTATGGGATAGTTGATGTCATAAAAATGAAAATGGGGGCCCATTGGGACTTAATAATGCCATGCTAGTCGGCCCAGTGATTTGTTACTCAATATATCACTAGACTTTACCATTTGCTTTAAAGGCAGGGTGTGTTTGAACAGGTTTTTATTTCAGTTGTATAGATACTAATTTAACATTTGTTTTATTTCTGTTGTAGAGATACTATGATATGGTGTTAGCTGATAGACATGATACAAGTAAGTGATTGTTGAGCCATGTAGTCACACATCCTCACTTAAATTTAGTGCTTTTGAAAATACCAACCATGCAAATTGGATACTATACTTGTATGGTGTTGTCCCTTAATAACACACCTCATTATAACATGGATTTGGATAAAGCACGGTTATGTTGTGGCTCCCAAATATTTTAACATGGAATTAAACAAAGGAATTACTGGAAAATGACCATAAAATGGTCATTTTCCAATAATTCCTTTGTAAAATTGTCACTTTTTAAACATGATTCACATATAATATGGCTCATTCCTATGGACCATAGTGTTATAAAGGGACTGCACTGTACAACCAATTCTGAATATAGTCCATCATTATATATAAGCTTTGCAAGGAATACAATTTGTTTCATGTTCAGAGTTATTATGGGACAAAAATACTGACTTTTTCATGACACTAGGGGTATTGCATCTGTTAAAACTGTCCTAGACTGCCTTCCAGTCTGTCAAATGAGATCTAGACATGGCCCTGTGACCTGTCCTCCTATCACATAGCTGTTGGTGTGAAATAAGACATGAGCGCATGCCAATTATATTCATAAACATGTAAGTAAAAAAAAATGCTGGATTTTATGTAAACGTAAGGTGTTTTATAAGCATTGACATGTTCAAAATATCTGGTGAAATGCCACATATCTATATTGGGCAATAATAGGAATTCACTCAAATCTTTATCAGAGATTGCTAAATTTGCTAAAAAATATGCAAGTGAAACTTTCTGTAAATGTTCTGTATCTGCCACAAATGACTTCTCGGTTTGATAACAATTATTGAAAAAGAATTGTGTCTTTCATGAATAGAAATCAAAGATCACCTTGTCAGATGAACTAGAAATTATGTAAAAATTATATTTGGTTCCTTTATACATCTGCATGTAAGATTTTATGTTTTTTATCTGCTTGAAAACATTATATCTGTTTATTTTGTAGGAACTTCCAACTCATCAATAAATACAGATACTTCAAAGGTGAGTCAAACAATGACATTTATTTACTCCATTATAAACTCACTTGAGCTTAAACCTCAAAGGTGAGTCAATGTATAATAAAGGCACACTAAAACCTTTCTCTTCAGAAATGCTGCATATAGGATCTTACATGAGTGCTCATGTTTAATTGAGTTTATTAAAGAGTTTAGGAAAAGTGAGGCTTGCTGAGTATTTTATTGCTTTTTCACAATGAGTTTAATAAACTCAAATCATACAGGAGCATGAATTACAGATTCTATTTATCATATGTCAATTTTACTTAGAAGTTACATTTTTTGGTGCAAATGATTTAAGATTTAGTCATTTTGTATGCGGCATTGTTATGAACTAGATTACATAACATTACCAAAATCTGTTAACCACTAGTGGTTTACCGATTTTGAATAATGGAGTCATATCACTCCGAGACCAACGTCATATGATAATTGCCTATTGAATCACTCCAACTGTGCCATTGTAGTGAGTCAATAGTAATTCAGACCTCTATATATGAAGGCGAAGTTTAAATTTAATTATGGTATTTCTCAATTGAAACCTATGTTGTGGGTACTCAAAAGATCTGAGACTGGTCTTTTGATCTGAGCGATCAAAAGACCACAACAAATGTTAAAACTGGAGGATTTAAGAAATGAATTCAATTTTTGGAATGTTCATGGAATCATGAATACTTGGGGTCTCTTGCAAAGTAAGTGAAGCACTTTGCAATAGACCCGAAGTATTCATGATTCCATGAACATTTCAAAATTGAATTTATTGCTTATATTTACATTTTATTATAAATATCTAAAATATATAAAAAAAAAATTAATTTAGGAATTAAAACAGTTTTGTGTTTAAAATATAATCGTATTAACGGTTTAGTCAGAGTGTAAAATGGAAAAGCGGAACAGCCAGTGTGAACATGGACAGCCAATGGAGTAAACAAGAGGCTTGTTTTGCATGTGCGACTCAGGTGTGGCTGGCTGTCAATCACATCACCAGTGTCACTTCTGGCGAATGAGTTCAATGTTTGAAGCGTATTGCACGGGCAAGTGAGCTTGGCAGCTGTCAATCAAATTTGTGTAATTCATGAGGCTATGAATGGTTGCAAAAATCTAAAGATTTATTAAAAGATTGCTTCGAAAATGTAAATATAAGAAAATAATCACAATTTTACACTCAAAAATTCTGTTTATCTGGACCTATGAGTATGCAGTGCATGCAACAATCAAGTATATGTCACGCACTGCATTAATCTTTTGTGATATGGGTGTTCATTGTATGAAGAGGATTGAGCACATCAAAATATGTTTTCACCTTGAAATAAGAAAAAATATCCTAATCTTTGGTGATAAAAGGCATCTTTTCTACATACACAATAGTTACTGACTCCATGTCTGTATTACAGGTAACCAGTACAGTATTTGATCAGCCAGGTGTTTCTCTGATGACCTTCCAGAAAAGTTCATGGCACACAGATGTCTCTCCATCTGTAAGTAATCTAGATAAAGGGAACCAGTCATATTAAATCAATAAGAGCCTGCAAAAAATTCACCTGAAAATGCCATCTGCTTAATAAGTCATCTGCTGCACATATTTGCTATTATTATAAGTGTAGAGGCAAAAAGTGTGGTTCCAGATCAGACTGCTCCTATGGGAGCAGTCTGATCTGGGTCTACACTATTTGACCAAGGGGCTTCTGAAACATTTCAGCAGAAGAAAAAACAGACAACTTTTGTTGTGATTGGCACTTTAAGGGTTAAGCTTGATTGGCAATGAAACTGCTTGCTATAACATGCATTTCAGGGATTTTCTTATCCCTTTGAGACTGGGGCCAGCATGATTTGGGAAAATTAATGCATATATTTGCCCAATTGGGGGAAATGAAAATTGATCATGTCTTTTATTATACTAAATAAAACTTAAATTTGAAATAAACTGTATTAGTAGAGCAAACGAGAGCTCAGAAGTCGCCTCCTTAAGGACTTTTAGGTGCCCTCTCTGTTAACAAGTAGTGTTATATACCAAATTGTTCGTTAGCATCCCTAGTTTCAGAAAACCAATGATGTCGGTGTCGGAGTTGCGTACTTACAGAGTTATGGCCCTTGAAAGTTACCTACCCTAAAAACTCTTTAGACTGATTTTAGGGTATAAAATGAGCATAAAATGTGCTTGTTGTGTTGGAAATAACCAGTTTTGCGTATTTTCATCTAAATTTTGAATCAGAAACGGAAAATATGTTATATTTCTATTCATTTTACCCGACAAAAGAGGGGATTTGAATGAATGCCTTTTGTAGCGGGCCCTGACGGCGCCGGCGTCGGTGTCAGCACTAATGTAGGTGTGGCCCTTTGATATATATTTAATATCTCCTGATTGGGTGATCGGATTTTATCAAAATTTGCAAGGAAACAGCAACTAGGTATGATAAATAGTCGACTAGGGCTAGGTGACCTTGACCTCATTTTCAAGGTCAACACAGAGAAAAGTTTGCTAAATTTATGCCAAAATTTACTTAAATTCACGTTCTCTTCGGAGTAGGTCAGCGGTTTATAACTAAATTTGCATAATTTTAGTAAAAAAATACTTGGCAAAATAACGATAAAGTTTATGAGACCTTGACCTTATTTTCAAGGTCACAGTAGAAAAAACTGCTAAATTTAGGCGAAAAGTTACTTAAATTCACATTATCTTCGAAGTGGGTCAGTGGATATTGCCCAAATTTGCATGAATCTAATACATGGACATGACAAAAAGCTAAAAAAGTTTGGAGACCTTGACCTTATTTTCAAGGTCACATTAGAAAACCAAATTGCAAAATTTAGGCCAAAAATACTTAAATGCACATTATCTTCAGAGTGGGTCAGTGGATTTTACCCAAATTTGCATTAATTCAATATCTGGACATGAAAATAAACCGATAAAATTTTGGAGACCTTGACCTCATTTTCAAGGTCACATTAGAATAAAAACTGCTAAATTTAGGGCAAAACATACTTAAATGCACATTATCTTTAGACTCGGTCAGCTGACTTTACCCTAATTTGCATGAATCTAATACATGGACATGGCAAATAGCTGATAAAGTTTAGGAGACCTTGACCTTATTTTCAAGGTCACATTAGATATCAAAATTGCAAAATTTAGGCCAAAAATATTTAAATGATCATTATCCTCGGAGTGGGTTAGTGGATTTTACCCGAACTTGCATGATTTTAAAATCTGGAAATGGCAATAAGCCGTTAAAGTTTTTGAGACCTTGACCTTATTTTCAAGGTCACATTAAAATTGCTTGATTTAGGTGAATAATTACTTCAATGCACATTATTTCAGACCGTGGGTCAGCGGATTTTACCCAAGTTCACATAAATCTAATACATGGACATGACAATGAAGCTGCTAAAATTTTTGAGACCTTGACCTTATTTTCAAGGTCACATTGGAAAAGAAACTTCTAAATCTAGGCGGAAAACCTTTAAATGCACATTTTATTCGGAGTGGTTCAACGGATTATACCCAAATTAGATGATTTAAAACCTAAACATGACAAAAGTTGATGCGGTTTTTGTGATCTTGACCTCATTATACTTAAGAAAAAAGTCAAATTTAGGCTAAAACTAATTAAATTCGCATTATCATCAGAGCGGGTCAGCGGATGTTACCTAAATTTGGATGAAATTAATATCTGAATATGACAAAAGATGATAAAGTTTTTGGGACCATTTTTTTTATTTTCAAGGTTACATAAGAAAAAGCTGCTAAGTTTATGCAAAAGTTATCTAATTTGCAAGGAGTCGGCCAATTTTTCAAAGTTTACCCAATTTGTATGAGCAGGTAAATAGTGGATTATATTATGGAAATCTTGACTTTAATTTCAATGTCTATGCAGAAAAAACCCTGCTTAATTTAGAACAAAGGTACTTAAATGTACATTATCGCTTGAAGCATGTCAGCAGATTTTAATGGAGTTTGCATGTCTGCAACACCTGGACATGATAAAACTCCGACTAGGTTTTGGGGACTTTGACCGAATTTCAGAGTTACTGCAGAAACAGTACTGTTAATTTAAAGCCAAAAAATTCACCTGAATCTTTGCTGGATGGATTTTCTTCCTTGATTTAGGAATCATTCCTCTCAGGATGATAGTACCACCAAAAAAAAATTTAAGCCTGTGATAATTGATAATTTTCAGATGAAAGATTAATACATTCTTACGTTTGCTTCAAATATAGACTGTGGGTGCGTATCAATAAGTCAGTTTAAACGAGTACACACAATTTATGTTTTATAGCAAAATAAGAAGTTATTATCAAACCCTTTAACTCCGGGGATGACTTGACTGATCAATTGTTTGTTGCAACCATTCAAATATGCTACGAGCTGGGGGCTTTATGTCTGCAAAATCATTTTATGAGTGTTTCAACCATTTGTGAAGCAACTAGGTTCGCTATTATCAAATTAAGTTCAATATTAAACAAAAGGGCTTTGGGTCCTTGGTCGCTCACCTGATATGACCATTCGTAAGGCCAGGGAAAAGCATAATCACTCCCAACATTACAGCTGTCAATATTCGATGTATCTGTAGTTTTAATAACACTTTGGTTTTGAACGTGTATATGTAATGTTAAGGAATGTAAAGATAAACCTCAGTGGATATTAACATAAAAAACAAAAAGAATCAAATCAGGTGAATGGTTAATGGATAACAGTTCCAGGCAGACAGATGGGTGCAAATGAACAGGCAGAGACATATCAAGGCCATTGGCCTTGTGGATTCAGACAAGAAGATTTGTTTTATGTTTTCCCTATAAATGCCCATGTAAATATTGTAACCTCAGGACAGAGCCACTTTTGGCCCCAGTGCCATAATTGGAACAGACTTGGTAGACGCTTACTAAGTAATGCTTCATATTAAGCGTCAAGGTTCAATGCTTTTTGTATTTTGATTTTTTTCAGTTCGAAAGTCTATTTTAGCCCATTTGAGCTAGATGCATATATAAAATGGAATGGGAGCGCAGTGGCTCAGTGGTAGAGTGCTTGACTCGAGACCGAAGGGCCGCGGGTTCGAGCCTCACCGGCGTCACTGCGTTGTAGTCCTTGAGCAAGACACATTTATCCTAGCTTAGTACTGGTTCAACCCAGGAAGACCCGTCCCGCATAACTGAAAGATTGTTGAGTGGACGTAAAGAATCAAATCAAACAAACAAACAAAATAAAATGGAATAAAACCATTTAAAGAATTAAACTAATGAAGGCCATATATGGATCATCCCTGTCAAGTTTGGTCAAAATCCACCCAATAATGCAGGAGGAGATGTCTTTTGAAGCAATTGTTGACGACAGACAACGGGCAACCGAGACCATAACAGCTCACTTTGAGTAAATGGCTCAGGTGAGGTAAAATATCTTGTCTGCTCACCTTGGCCCAGCTTTTGGAAAACAATATGACTGAGTAAACAGACCATTGACGCAAGAAAGTGTCTGCATTTATTTAGAAAAGACGCTCGAAGGTAGCTTTAGTGTTGACTTTAATGCCACTATTAACACCCAAACGGAACAGTTTTTTATATTTTCGATAAAGTCAATTGTTCAATTGTAAAGACCGTCCAACTCTCCAAAAGGTTCGAATTAGTGAGCAATGCAGGCAAAAAAGGTGGGTGGGGTTCGCCTACGTTTCGCAATGAGCCAAACAAACAAATTTAAACTTTGATATTAATCATAAGAAGTGATAGAATTGTAATCAGGGGATAAAACTAATCGTCAAAGACATGAAGTTCTACCTTTGGTCGTTCACAACAACAGATAGAATCAGGATGCAAATGTTACGTGATACAATAGTTTAAACACCTTTGTCGAGAATGACCTTGACATCAAATTATTTTTTAAATCAAAATAGTAATCCAATTAGATATTTTCATGTACATAGGTAGAAGAAGATCCCTTTCGCAAGTCCTAAAGAGTTACAAATAAGATTATGGTATGCACAAATAAGTGGGTGGGGTATTTAAATGTTCCCCTTGCTCTTTCGGGTCGTTTGAACTTGCTATCATAGATAACGGCTATGATTTTGTGTAGCACATATTGTGGTCCCACTACAGAAATGTGACTTTGAAACTTTGGACCGAATTAAAGTAGAGTATGTTTTAAATTGGACTGCCATTTCTTCTGACTTTTTAAACGTAATTTAAATGTTGTACTTTGAATGTCAGCTGATATAGTTATAAACCTAATTTCGTGGTGAAATTCGCCTATTACACAACTAAAAGTATTTGTTACAAGAAAAGGTGCAAAAAATACGAATTTGTTTTAACAATAACAATTAGTTTCATGTTAGCACAATAATCGCTTCTACAGCTTAAAAGTGGGTGGGGTACTTTCATGTTTTCTATGCCCTTTTGGGGCATTTGAGCTTGCTATCATAGGTAACGGTTATATGTTTATGTAGCACAGGATATGGTCTCGCTATAGAAATGTGACTTTGAAACTTTGGACCGAATTAATAGAAATTCTGATTAGAATTGGAAGAGCATTTGTTTTCTGACAAATTTTAAACATAAATTTTGTACTTTAAATGCCTGCCAATATAATTATAGACTTCACTTTGTGATGAAATTTGCCTATCATACATTTCAAAGTATCTTCAACAAAAACATATGCAAAAATTGTGGGTCCGTTTCATAAATCATAATTTGTTTTCCTTTTAGCATAATAATCGCTTCTCAAGCTTTGAAAGTGGGTGGGATATTTCAAGGGCAGATAACTCGATAAGTTCACAGAACCAAATGCGACATCATTTTTTTTTACAAACCGCAGATATTGGCTGTATCTTTGGTATATGACTCAGCTTGTTGACAGAGAGGGCACCTAAACTCCCTCTCAATGCCTTGATATTTGCAGTACAGAGCAAACGAGAGCTCAAAAGTCGTCTCCTTAAGGACTTTTGGGTGCCCTCTCCGTCAACAAATAGTGTTATATACCAAATTGTTTGTTAACATCCCTAGTTTCAGAAACACTATGATGTTGGTTTTGGAGTTGCATACTTACAGAGTTATTGCCCTTTATATTTACCTACCCTTAACCATTTTAAGACTGATTTTAGGGTATAAACATAATTAGAATTTTAAGATATGGTTTCTTCATTGAAATTACCAACATTAAAACAAACTCTCGCAAAATGAATAAGTTGCGAAATGTATACACCATAAGAAGGGAAGCTAGAAACATTCACCAAGCAATGAGAAATTAACTAGTTCAAAAACTATGCCATTTGTTATAGACAGGTCCAATTTCGAAAAGAGGGCTTCAGTATCAAAGGTATTTGCCTTATTTAACTGAAGCTCAATGTGATATATTTGACTTACCATTTGTTTGAAATAAGGATTATCTTGACTTAGAGTTCAATGCTGCAACAACATCAGCTTGATTATTGTCAGAAAGAGACAAAATGAAGTCTCTCTGATAATAACACAAATATAAATCTGTAACAAGAGGAGCACATTAAGTACCCATTGGCATATCTTAAATTGGCCCATGAGATTTCGAGTTAAATCTAGTCAAAATATTGTCCATGAGATAATGGAGAGGAACTCAAGCCCTCTAGAATGACATTGAGGTCAAGATCGCATAAATCTATTTTTGTACGCAAAATACTGATCCATCTATATATTTATAAAGGTACAAGATGGTCCTTTTAAAAAAGTCCATAATGGTAAGAAATAGGAATTTCTTTTTTTATACATAAAAAGTGGGTGGGGTACTTTCATCGTCTCCATGACCCTTTGGGACATTTGATCTTGCTATCATATGTAAAATTAATAACTTAATGTAGTACAAACTGTTGTGTCACTATAAAATGTGACTTCGAAACTTTGGACAGAATTAAAGGAGAGTCTGGTTAAAATTGGAATAGCATTTTTTCTGGCGCATTTTCTAGAAATAAATGTGTACTTTAAATGTAAGATGATATGGTTAAAACATGATTGTGTGATGATATATGCTTATTACGTATCTGAAAGTATATTTTGAAAGAAAATATGCAAAAATTGCCGATCAATTTTAACAACCACAATTGGTTTTCTTTTTAGCACAATAATTGCTTCTCCAGCTTAAAAAGTGGGTGGGGTACCTACATGTTCTCCGTGCCATGTTGGGACATTTAAACTTGCTGTACTAGGTAACTGTTACAATACTTACGTAGCAAAGGCTTTAGTCTCGCTATGGAAATGTGATTTTGAAACTTTGGACCGAACTAATAGAAATTCTGGTTAAAATTGGAAGAGCATTTTTTTCTGACAGTTTTTTAAACCTAAATTTTGTACTTTAAATGTCAAGAAATATATTTATAGACATGGTTTTGTAATCAAATTTGCCTATTATATACTTAAAAGTGTCTGCAACAAGAAAATATGTAAAAAATGTGGATCCGTTTCATTAATTTCAATTATTTTTCCTTTTAGCATAATTATCGCTTCTCAGGCTTAAAAAGTGGGTGGGGTATTTCAAGGGCAGATAACTCGATAAGTACACGGGACCAAATGCGACATCAATGGTTTTCATAAACCGCAGATATTGGCTGTAACTTTGGTATATGACTCAACTTGTTAACAGAGAGGGCACCTAAACTCCCTCTCAGCACCTTGATATTTGCACTACTATATAGCTTTATTTTGACCATGATCTACTCAATTGTTTTGGTGAAAGCAGGTAGAAATGGCTTGCTTAATCCAAATATGTTCAAGTTTAGATTTGTATTATTGCAAGAAATTGGGAAATTTATTCACAATTTTGAGAAAAATTAGCTTATTTTTGAATTTGGAAGGGGCCTGTATTCAGCCCCAGATACAGTAAAACCTGTGTAAAACGGCCGCTCAAAAAAAGACAAAACAAAGATCTGAATGACAAACGGTAGCTTATTGAAGGTCAAAAGTATTGAAGAATGCTCCAATTGGCGCATATTGCAATATATTTGACCTGCATTAAGCGATAATTGGTCTTGAAAACCAATTTTCAGTCTTTTTGAGAGTGGCCATTTTACACAGGTTTTACCATATGGCCTAGGAAAATCCCTGATATCGATCACTATAACCAATCAATTGTTGACTAACTTAACTCTCTAACTGCTAGTGATGGCTTTTACTGTCTGCTAATAACAGGTGCAAACAATTTGGTCCCAGATCAGGCCCGACAAAAGGTTGGGCCTTATCTGGATCCAAATTGTTTGACACTCTGCTCTGATGGTGTTCCTGAAAGAACTTTTGGAAATGTTGATTCAGCAGACATCAAAAAAGCCTGTGAAGTTACCCAGCATGCAAAGCACCAATCGCAACAAAAGTCATCTGCCTTTCTCGTCTGCTAAAATGTTTAAGAAGTCTTTATGACAAACTATGTGGACCCAGATCAGACTGCTCCTATAGGAGCAGTCTGATCTGGGTCCACCCTGTTTGCTTCTATACTTAGATTTGTCAGTAATGTTAGGTAATTATTGCAAAAAATTAACAATTATTCAACACCAACACGAATTTTTACATTTAATTATTATTTATTTTTTATTTATTTTTTATTTATTTTTTTTTTTTTTTGTTTTTAGGTAATTATTGCAGCAGACGACTTCAGCAGACGTCATTTTTCAGATGCATTTTTTCTTGGCACATTTTAGGGTTAAAATACTTTGGCATGGCTTTACCTCGGAATATCCTCAGAGCCATGATAGTTTGATTTTTCCGCAATTGCTCAATAATTAGTAGAGATTGATTAATTTCGTTTAACCTTTATCCCGCCACTATTTTTATCCTGAAAAAAATGTCTGATTTTTTCATCTGCTGCATATATTCAAATGCACTTCAGACATGATTTTATCACGGAAGCAAACACTTTGAATCCTGATCTGCAGACTGCTCCCTTGATCTGTGTCCATATTGTTTGCACTATAGGCTATCTAAGAAAATATGCAGATGAGAGAGCAGAAGACAAAAGTTGTGATGGCAGGAAAAGGGTTAATCATCATCATCATCATCATCATCATCATCATCATCATCATCATCATCATCATCATCATCATCATCATCATCATCATCATCATCATCATCATCATCATCATCATCATCATCATCATCATCATCATCATCAACATCATCATCATCATCATATTTTTGATTAACATGCAGGTGCAAGGTCATCGGCAGCCTTCCAGGTAGCTGGCTAGCTGCATGCATAGCAGATCTTACACCTCCAGGTGCTCCTTTCTTGAGGGTTCACTTGCAAGAAATATTTCCCTTGATACTTGTAAATCCTCGGGCCAAAAGCAAACTCACATCTATGTTATGTTTTATTCTTTATTACAGATATATCCATATGAGAGACTTAAGATTTCCCATTTTGATCTTCCCAAGGATGTTGATAGGAACATGTTAGAGGTAGGTTTTGTTGGGATCCACATAGGTTTAGATAAACAAAATTTTTTAGCATAAAATTTTGAATATTTTCTTAGCCATCAGTTTTAACAAATGTTTTGGGCGCTCAAAAGAAACGTCTCAGTGAGACGGTTCTTTTGAGTACCCACAACATATGTTTTGGATGAGAAATAAGAAAGTTAATTTTTTGGTACGCACTCTTAGCTGAAGGCCTGGATCCATAAGGAACAGATTGAAAAAATCTATCACAGTGGTAGCACAACGCAAGGCAAAACTTATCATGCTGTCAGTTATAAGAGAAAGTATGTGCGCAAAGTACTGGTTAAAGGCTAAGTCAAGCTTGCCCATGAAAAAGTGTGGGTAGGTGAACTGACTGTCTCGACATGACCATGGCTGTGACTGGGACATAAAACATCAAACTAAACAAACAAAGCAAATCTTTTTAAGTGCCTCATTACGACCTCTTATTGAGAGCTCATAATCCCCCTCATTAGGACTAGTCTTTGATCTGCAAGTAAGGTCATAAAGTTATCAACAGTGGTACCACTTTTAAGGCTAGAAAATATAGATCTTTCACAGGTTTAGATAAACAAAAATTTCAGCGAAAGTTGTAAATATTTTTTCCCCATAAGATTTAGCATATGTTTTGGGTGCTAAAAAGAACCGTCTCATTGATATGGTTCTTTTGAGTACCCAGAACCATCTCATCGAGACAGTTCTTTTGAGTACCCACAACATATGTTTTTGTTGAGAAATAAGAAAGTTATTTTTCTGTTACGCACTCTTAACTAAAATCCTGGTCTTTAAAATCTTGCAGAGTGTGTTTTAATAGCTGTGTTGTAACTATGTTTTTAAGCAATTTGGGAACTTATGCAGGGTTCACACAGGCTTGAAAAGTACTTGAATATACAGGACTGTCTTGAAAAGTCCTTGAAAATTAAATTCGCCTTGAAAAGAACTTGAATAACGCTCAAAGGCCTTGAAAAGTTGTTGTTTTTTACCATTTTCAGGAGGATTCATTAGTGTTTTTGGAGACCTAAATCAGTATGCTGCACCAAATAAAGGCATCACAATTTTATACTTATTATCTTAAACTAATATCTTTAGTGATGGACTCTAGCATTTCAGAAGTAGAATTTTAACGTGTAAATCAGTATTTTTCTTAAGTTTTCAGTCCTTGAAACCAGTAGGAAAGTCTTAGAAGTCCTTGAAAAGTTCTTGAATTTTACACAATCTTGCCTGTATGAACCCTGTTATGCATCATCTTTTATTTCAGATACATTTGTGTAAAGAAGATTTTGAGAGTATATTTGGAATGGCTAAGGAGGAATTCCGACATTTACCCGAATGGAAACAGAATGACTTAAAGCGAAGAATGGATCTGTATTGATAGAAGCCCTGTGAAGAGACGTGTCAGTATCACCAGCTGTAAGACTGGGTGTCAGCCATATCTTAAACTATTGTGGTGTCGATCATATCATCTGTAATTGGGTTGTGTCAGTCATATCATCTGTAATTGGGATTTGTCAGCAGTATCATCTGTAATTGGGATTTGTCAGTGGTATCATCTGTAATTGGGTTGTGTGTCAGTCATATCATCTGTAATTGGGTTGTGTCAGCCATATCATCTGTAATTTGGTTGTGTCAGTCATATCATCTGTAATTCGGATTTGTTAGCAGTGTCATCTGTAATTGGGTTGTGTCAGCCGTATCATCTGTAATTGAGTTGTGTCATCTGCAATTGGGTTGTGTCAGTGGTATCTGTAATTGGGTTGTGTGTCAGCATTATCATCTGTAATTGGGTTGTGTGTCAGCTTTATTATCTGTAATTGGGTTGTGTCAGCCATATCATCATTCTGTTATTGGGTTGTGAGGGTCTGATCAGGGTTTCACTTTTTGCTGACAGAATGTATTAAAAATGAAAAGTACCACCCAACAACCCTAAAATTGGAATTGAACCCTTATCAAGAGCAACATGTATCTATTGGTTACAACATACATAGGATCAGTTGAGCAAAAATTTTAGGCGTAAAATTGTGAATATTTTCTTAAACATTAGTTTAAACATGTGTTTTGGGTGCTCAAAAGAACCGTCTCATCCAGACGGTTCTTTTGAGTACCCACAACATATGTTTTGGTTGAGGAAATAAGAAAAATAATTTTCAGTTACGCACTTTTATCTGGGGGCCTGAACATACATGTAGATCTAGATATAAAGCCAAATTTTTAGCTTAAACTTATCATTATTTTCTTTTTTATAAATTTATAAATATATGTTTTGGATGCTCAAAAGAACCGTCTCATTGAGATGATTCTTTTGAGTACCCACAACATATGTTTTGGTTGAGAAATAAGAAAAATGATTTTCAATTACACACTTTTATCTGGGGGCCTGTTACAGCTTTACAGTGGAACATAAATTGAGTGCAAGGAAGCTAGTCATAATAGTAATCATTGAATTACTTTTTGTGTTTAACTCTATCCATGCTGGGTAATTTTTCATGCTTTTGTTGTTCTCTGCCGCTTTGTTTTCAAATTAACATTTTCAAAAAATTCTTTCAGGAACACTATCAGAGTATCAAACAGTTTGGATCCAGATCAGGGCCGAAGTTCTGTTGGTCCTGATCTGGGTCCAAACTGTTTGCAAAGGCAAGGTTCGCACAGGCTTGAAAAGTACTTGAAGTTGGACGGCTTGCTGGAAAAGTCCTTGAAATCTGCCTTGGAAAGTACTGGAAAATCACTCAAAGGCCTTGAAAAGTCCTTGAATCCTACTATTTTCTGTACCACTCAACACTGTTGATAGGAACCAAAATCAGTATAAATTTATACTGCACCAAATAAAAGCACAACAATTTAATACTCATTTTCTAGTGCTTATTTCTTCATTATCTCAGTCTAACATTCTGAAGTAGAATTTTAACACTTAAATCAGTACTTTTCATAAATTTATAGTCCTTGATAACTGTATGAGAGTCTTTTAGAAGTCCTTGAAATGTCCTTGAATTTTACTCAAACTTGTCTGTATGAGCCCTGAAAGGTTATCAGCAGATGCCAAAAGTTGCTGCTAGCAAGGAAAGAGTTTAAGGGGAATTGAGTTTGTTAATAAAAATTCTGTCCAATTAATTCTGTTCTATTCTTAACTTTTACAGATAGGTAGCAATATCATATCGCACAAGTCCAGACAAACACACTTTTGTGTGTAAAATCATGATTATTTTCTTATTCAGCAGTTTAAACATTAGTTTGGGTGCTCAAAAGAACCTTCTCAATGAGACGGTTCTTTTTGAGCACCCACAACATATGTTTTGATTAGGAAATGAGAAAATCAATTTTTATCATTATCCATATGGGCTGCGACCTGAGAAAACATGTCTTCGGGGTTCCGACAAAGCGAGACTCAAACCAGTCTCCTTAACTACAGAGACTAGCTAGAAAATTGAAAATTTGCTTGTAGCAAGTTTAGATACAATACTTTCCAATTGGAGAATAACAGAGTCACTGATCAGACTGCACAGTCTGGTTTGCGTCTTTATCATTTGCAAACCTCGAAGACAGTTTTTCTGGCGATGAGGCCAATATAATGTCATGTGAGAGTGTAAATGTTTGTAAATGTAGACATGTATATCTGTGTTGGAAAATCAGTCAGCTAGAGCTGAAATGCAATATTCTTTCTGAATTTTAACGCTTCATATAAGATCTGATTTTCACTTGATATGATGCAATTGTTTCCCATATATGCTTACACTGAGTGTTGCCATATTTTCATACGCAACACACATTCAAGGAAAAATAGGGTATCTGGTTATCTTACTTTTCCTAGTACCATGTAAATGTTGTACATTTTTGTCCTTTGAATATCATTATTTAATTTTTAATGTCTTTTGTAGAAGTAAGAGCATCTTCTGTCCAAAGACCTTCCTTGTGTTGGGTTAACCCTTAAAGCGCCAAGAAAAAAATGCATCTGAAAATGTCTGCTGAAGACGTCTGCTGAAAATAATTGCATAACATAAATGACGAATTAAGTATAGAAGCAAACAGCGTGGACCCAGAACAGACTGCTCCTATTGGAGCAGTCTGATCTCGGTCCACACTGTTTGCCATAGAGGCTTCTTAAACATTTCAGCAGACGAGAAAAGCAGATGACTTTTGTTGTGATTGGCGCATTAAGGGTTATTACCATTTTGATGGATTTTATTCCATCACCTTTTCTAGGTTGTATTTTGATGTTTTACAATAAGTAGCAATTTTACTCTTTGCATGCTGGGTAAGTTTTCATGCCTTTTTGTCGTCTGCTGATTTTTCTCACTCCAAAATTCACTTTTTCAAAAAACTCTTCAGCAGTACTATCAGAGTGTCAAGCAGTTTGGACCTAGATCAGGCCCGACAAAATGTCAGCTCTGATCTAGGTCCAAAATGTTTGCAATGGTTATCAGCAGAAGACACTAGCAGGCAAAGAGTTGATATAGTTCTTAAAGTTGAAGAAAGGAAATCTGTGAGAAGTGTGTTCATATCACTTGATAAAATATTGAAGACTGGTTTAGATAGCTTGTAATGATCTCTTTTGTTATCTATAATGGAATCATAAATTGTCCCTGATAATCATTGCATTTGTGTGAAGTAAATCTTCATCAGTTCCCTAGTTTTGCAGATTTTTTTTTCTGAATTGATCATTTTGGCTTAAGTAGGAAACAGTTTTAACCCTTATTCTGCCACTATTTTTTTTTGTCCTGAAAATGTTGTCTGCTTTTTACATCTGCTGCATATATTCAAATATTTTTTCATGGGAGCAAACAAAATGAAACCTGATGAAACTGCTTCCAAGGAAGCAGTTTGATCTGGGTCCATATTGTTTGCGATATTGGCTACCTAAGAACATAATTAGGCGAGAGAAGCAGAAGACTAAAGTCATGGCTGTTGGGCTAAGGGTCGAAAAAAGATTTGGTTGTACATGTATTATGTTAAAAGGTGCTTATATTATACCCTTTACTCCACTCAAGCGCCTTTGGACGCCTTTGAAATGTGAGATTTTGGAAAATATTATGAAAAATGTAGCATTTGCTCCGGAGGAGGAAATGTTCCATTTTCCATAATATTTTCAAAACAATTGAAATGTAACAAATATTCTTTGGAAAATATTGGAAAATTCGAATTATTCATAGAAAATGATGCAATGTTCTAAATATAGCATATGGGGTAAAGGGTTAAGTAGTTTATCTAAGCCGTTTGCATGTGGTAAAGGTTGCTGATTTATAGACATAGATACCGAACTCAAGATTTGTTATCTCTGCATGCTGGGTAAGTTTTCATGTTCTTGTTATCGTATGCTGACTTTTTTAAAATTGAATTTTTTAAGAATTTTTA
This sequence comes from Loripinus fragilis, assembly GCA_964019695.1. Lineage (NCBI taxonomy): Eukaryota > Metazoa > Mollusca > Bivalvia > Lucinida > Lucinidae > Loripinus > Loripinus fragilis. Next base: position 122,166,076 of record OZ026515.1, read on the forward strand.
GGAACACTATCAGAGTGTCGAACAGTTTGAATCCAGATAGGACTGACATTCTGAATGTCAGTCCTTATCTTGATCCAAACCGTTTGACACTTTGATAGTGTCTCTGAAAGAATTTTTGATAAGATCAATTTTGAAAAAAGTCAGCAGACGAAATTTAAAGCATGAAAAATTACCCGGCATGCAAAGAGTTGAAAAATATTCTGTTGGAACTAGATACCTGTATAATGGGACTACCATTGCAGTGTCTATTATTTTTTTGCATTTTCTGCTGATTGTTGTGGAGTTCAAAGGATCTGGGAAAAATGGTGGTTTAATAAACTTTTTGTTTGCATGCATGGTAGTTTTGCATATTTTTTTTTGTCATCAGCTGATTTTTTTCAAAATCAACTTTTTAAAAAATTCTTCTAGGAACACTACCAGAGTGTCAAACGGTTTGGATCAAGGATCATGACCGACAACCTGTCGGTCCTGATATCGGTCCAAACTGTTTTCAGAGGTAATCAGCAGATGCCAAAATTTGCCGCTAGCAAGGAAAGAGTTAAGTATTTTTATCCACTGTGTTCAATTTGATGTGATACCTATATATCTTCTTATTCTACATTGACAAGCCCCATACAGTTTTGTTTTTAAGGTGAATGGGTATTAAGTTTCAGAGGAGACAACTAAAGAATTAACTCCCCTATATGTGTTTTTTGAAAAAAAGCACATACTTTAGAGTAGAAAAGGAATCAGTTTAGCACCGAAAAGAAAAGATATTAGACTTCGAGCTAAAAAAGGTCCTGCTCTCCCCCCCCCCCCCCCCCCCCCCCCCCCCTAGGGAATTTTGCAGACATATCCTATCTTGAAGAAAATTTCAAGCCGCATCTTTTAAGAGATGTTTGCACTCTGTGCTCCGGGGCGTTAGTCTCTGACAGCCTGTTACATATGTTACTGTAACAAACTAAGGAAAAAATCAAAATGAAAGTTTGAGCTACAGATAGAAGACATTAAACCATCTAATTATTCAAATTTCTTATGTAGTTTGCAAGCTGGATGCCTAAGCTACATAAAAGCAGCATTTCAAACAAAATTTCAGCCTTCAATGGTGTTATATGCGTTACATAGATTAAATTTCTCTTTGAAAGTTGAAATCGTGACTAACATCATTCATTTTACAGACAATTTGTGCATTTTTACAAGTGTTTTTAATCTTAGTTTACTAAAATACTCATTTGACTAATAGAAAAAACAAAAGTTTGCTTTTCTATCTCAAATACATTGTTTTATATGAGCGATTAAACAACCCTACCCCCAATTTTAAGTATCCAATGTTGGTCTCTATTATTGAAGAAAAAATTATGAAAATATTTGACGATCGTGGATATCTTACATTTTTAGCACTGTCTTGCTAATGCAATAAAGAATCATACATTTGCAAGTTAGACATCAGGATCAGAGCACTTATTTAAGTATGTAACGTACGTTACATGGCATAATGAATGAGCTAGGAAATTTTATTGGAAGTAAGAGATGATATTTCAGAAAAATACCGTTTTTCACATGTTTTCCTATTAATCTCTAGCCTCTGGTGCCTGAGTCTTAGTAATTACAGTCATTGCTGATAACAAACCTATGGAATTGTGTTACCTATGTTATATATAACCTTTTTAATCACATATTTCCTTATGCCTATAATATTAAAATATAAAGACATATAGATAGAAAATAATAGTTCTCATTTAAATGACACAATTTAATAAATATTCCTATTAAATAAAATTATACAAAACAATCTTTATTCAAGTTACCCTCACAATGTCTATCATTGTGTCTGCTTCTATGGCAAAATAATCACCCATTTCATCACAACTAGTAGAATCATGGCATTGTATAAGAACTGCAAACTGAGTACAATCCTGTTCCTCTCCACCCCTTAAGGAATTGTGCAGACATATCCTACCTTAAAGAACAATTCAAGCTGCATCAAATAAGAGATGTTTGCACTCTATTAACTAGGGGTTTAGCCTGTAATGGTATGATACGTATGTTACCATATCAATTTAAGAATAAATGGATTGAAAGTCTGAGAAATAGAAAAAAGACATAAAACTATCTATTTATTTGAATTATTCATGTAGTTTGCATGCTGAATACCTTTGATACATAAGAAAAGATTTTTTAACAAATATACAGCTTATTATGGTGTTATATGTGTTACATAAATTAAGATTACTTTTTAAAATTGGTAATTGTGACAAACATCACTTATAAGCATTTCGTGTGATCCTCCTCTTTTGCCATCAAAAGACTTAATTTTCTTTGTATGTGTGGCCAGTGCCAGCGTCAAACAACTTGACTCAGCCAAACTTGAATCCTTCGCATTCTTCAAAAGCAGAAACAGCATGTCAGTGTCATGGGATCAAACACCTGATTAAATATGGGTTTAATGCCATTTCACATATATGCATACAATGGAGTATGACTCTGGTATATATCTCTTCCTGTGAAGTGGCAAGGGCAATCTAACTGCAGCTGCATCTGCATCCGTGCTAGTCAAATGATAACTTTGCTCTGATTTTGCAAAATCTATGTCTCTACCGTGTACCTCTAAGAATACTTTAAGATTTCTGACATTGGTCAAACAGAAATTTGATAGGCTGCTTTTTTGCATCATTTGCCATGAAACCTATCCAGTCTTTTGGTGCTTAAGTCCTCAGGTCTTAGATCAATAGTATTTTGCTGCGCCCAAAGAACTTTAAAAGTTTTCTTTAGTTACAATGTTGACTCTTGATGGTTTTGGCAGACCGTCTGAAACAATTTCTGTTACACCTTGAAAGTTATCTGGTATAAGAGAAAGAATATGAAGTTGGACATTGCCATCAATTATGTTTGCAGTAGGTTGTTTTTGATGTCAGTACATTGAAGCATGTCTTAAAATAATGTAAAACCTATGATATCGCAGTTTTTACAGCCATATCATTAGCTGTTGCATTCAAAAGAAGGAAAGTTGACTATAGGTAGAATGGGATAACCAGTAGTTCTATATTATGCTCTATGGAAGATTTATACAGAGTAAACAAGTTGATAAGGTGCCTCATTTCATGATCCATTGAAACACTGAAATTGAAAACACTTGCCTCTGACTGTGTAATCAAAAAGGATGTCACGACAATGCCCTTGCTCATTTAATATGACGAGTTATATATGTTACATCCTTTAATAAGCGCTTTTATCTTAGAAACTTAGTGAATCATTGAATTGAAAGGGTCTATTTGTGCTCTGGTCATCCTGCATTCCATTGCTTTACCTGCTGTGATACATCTAGTTGGTTTATCTGAAGGGAAAGAGTTACCTCGGTTTCAGCACTTCAGAAGTACTAAGACTTCAAATAAGTTTTTGAATGCTTGGGGAAAGATGATAAGTGCAGAGACATTATAAGATGAAAATATGTGGGTTGCATGTATGGAAAGGCTACATTTATAAAAGTTAACCAGCTAAGATATGATTCTATATCACAGAAATATCAAGGTACATCAGTCCAGGTACGCATTGCTCTTAATGGCATAGTTTTCCTCCTTGTAAAGCTTTAGTCTTTTTCCTACTTGCAGAGTATCACTTGAAACACATACTCAAAGAGCCAACTATTAGGAATTCATATCAGTTTCCGAATGTTCCAAGCCATAAATGGCAAAATTGGAAAGTTGATAATGGCTCATCAATTTTGAGTGGACTGGTGGTAAAATTGAATAGCAGTAAATGATTGAAATATTGTGTGATGTTTTTACTAGTTGCAAGGAGGCATGTGATGTTTTTACTAGTTGCAAGGAGGCGTGTGATAATAATGATTACCACAGAAGCAGACAACGACAAACACATTAAGTGTCCTGATCTTAAACTTAATGACATCTTGCAGATATATGAGCAAGACAGACTAAGAAAATGAAAAATATCCACATGCTGTAATCGCTTTCATGTGTTTTACTTAACTGGTAATAACAAAATTTGCTTCTCTGTAAAACTGGGAGTAGGGCTGTGTATTAGCTCCTATAAGACAATATATTTAAGATAGAAAAGCAAACTTGGTTTTTCCTATTCATCAATTGAGTATATATTTGTAAAATCTAATAAAACAGTTTGAAACCAAGTCTTAGAAGTTGTTTAACTAAATGACGATAGCCACAATTATAGCTTTTAAATTACAATTAGGTTCATGTAACGCACATAACACCACAGTTAGCCATATTAATGTTTAACAGCTTCCATATGTAGTAAAGACATCCAGTATAAAGACTATAAGAATGTCAATTTATTAGATAATTTTAATGTCTTCTTTTAGTAGCTCAAACATTCAAATTTGTTATTCTCAAATTGATATAGTAACATATGTAACAAGCTGTTACAGGCTAACGCCCCGACTTACAGAGTGCAAACATTTCTTATTAAATGCACCTTGAATGGTTACATAAGAAGTTATTTGTCTGCAGAATTCCAAAGGGGATTAGGATGGAGCAGGCCCTTACTCAGCTTGATGTCAAAATACTGTTTGATGATTTTACTTATCACGCTAACATATGTAACGCTCTCTGATCTTTAAAACTTGATGACAACTAGCAGATATATAAGTCTTTATCATAGGTGCCAGTTTAAAATCCCTAAACAATGTAAGATATCCAACAGCTGCAAGTTTTTTTCACAATTTTAGCTCAAACTTTCAAACTACATTTCCTTTATTTGATATAGTAACGCATGTAACACACTGTTTCAGACTAACGCCCCAACATAGAGAGTGCAAACATCCCTTATTTGATGCAGCTTGAGTTGTACTATAAGAAGGAATATGTCTGCAAAATTCCCTCGAGGAGATTAAAACATTTTAGGCATATCTTACGTAAAGACAATGAGCTTGCCCATTTATTACATCAGGTAACATATGTTACAGCCTCTGATATTAAAAATTTTGCAACAAATTTGCAGATTTATGAGTCTTTTCATATAAGCAAATAAATCCCAAACAATGAAACACATTCATCAACTGCAAATATTTTTTAACTATTTTTACTTCAGTTTTAATACCAAACATTTTACCTTAAAACTGGGTAGGGGTAGGGTTGTTTAATTGCTTATTCCAGATAAAATATTCAAGCTAGGGAAACAAACTTTAATTTTTCTGTTAGCCAATTGCATAAGCTAGTCAGACATGGTTAAAAACATTTTGCAAAACACACAGAGAGATTGTGAATGTAAATGATGTTAGCCACACTTGCAAATTTTAATGGGTTATCTGATTTATGTAACGCATATGACACCTTAGGAAGCGGCAATTTTGTTCAAATGGCTGTCATATGTAGTTAAGATATCAAGTATGCAGACTATATGAATGATTTTTGAAAATAAATATTTTAATATCTTTAATTTGTAGCCCAAACTTTCAATTTACTTTTTCTTAGTTTGATTAAGTAACGTATGTTACAGGATCTTACAGACTAACGCCCCGGAGCACAGAGTGCAAACATCTCTTAAAAGACTCGGCTTTCAATTCTCTACAAGATAGGATATGTCTGCAAAATTTCCTAGGGGGGGGAGCAAACCCATTCTCAGCCATCCGTCTATATTTATTCATTTTTGTTAAAATGTTGCCAACATTTTGTTCCTTTTAGGAACCTAGCAAAATGACTACATTTGTCTCCTTTGTAAATTATTATAGATATTCACTTTAAATGAGATGCATCAAGGGAAAATAAAGAATGCTGAATATCACAGAACACTGTCAGGTATGCAATACTATGTATTCTTGCACACGGGACAAGGATATCTGAGATTTTACCCTGGGTTAGAAAATCTTTTCATACCCATGCTATCTTACCCAGGATGTCAAGTAATGTCATCATGTGAAATTGCATCTTAGCGTATTCAGGCACTTCTGAAAGCTCATTTTAAAATAATTAAATGCATTTTTCTAAAAACAGTGGTGAGCAAGAAAAAGAATCCATTACTTGTGTGAGGGTAGGATAGAAAAATCCGTCCCTCGGGATCACCATTTGTCATCACTCGCCAAGCCTCGTGATGCCAAACAGCGATCCTCGGAATGGATTTTTCTATCCTACCCTCACACTCATGATAGATTCTTATAGTCTGAGCTAAGTTTTTATTTTTCTCTTGGTACAGCTCTATGGTACTATCCACAGACATGCACAATCCTCTCACCTCCCTGCAATGCTTCATAGAGGGTGGCGAGTGCTTGTAGGTGAATAGATCTTTGTTAAGAAAAAGGGGTGATATTTCATTTTAATTGGTATTCATATCATTAATATTGATCATTTACTGTTGATCAGCTATGTTACACTGATATTTAGAATTGACTTTGTATATCTTTTAGTCTCTATTCTCAGTATAACATAGCAATCTAATTGTATATTACTGCCATCAAAAGGTTGTAGTGGACCTTACTGATATTTCATCGTTAAAAGATAAATTTTTATTGTTTTCCCTCCTGTCACTACTTTTGTTGTCTGCTTATGTTATTAGGAAGCCTATTTGCAAACAATATGTACCCAGATCAGACTGCTCCCGATGTTTTGTCAGTCCTGATCTAGGCCCAAACTGTTTGCAATGGTTATCAGCAGACGACACTAGTAAGCAGAGAGTAAAAAATTATAATCTGCCACATTACACTGCGGTTTGGATATGTAGATATATGAAAATAAAAACATAATAATGTTAAAAAAAATGCTAGTATTTGTAAATTGTAAAGCTGTTGTGCATTAATGGTCTATGTCATAGCAATATGCATTATATAAACTCTTTGCGTGCTTTTGGCAACTTTTGTCATCTGCTGATAACCTTTGCAAACAGTTTTGGACCCAGATCAGGCCCAACAAAATACCACACCTGATCAGGAACTAAACTGTTTGACACTGGTGGTATTCCTGAAAGATTTTTTTTTAAAAAATCATTTTGAAAAAGTCAGCAGACGACAAAAAAAGCTTGCAAAATTACCCAGCAATGCAAAAAGTAAATTTGTTAGCCCTTGCCCTGCTTAAGAAATACTGCTATACACTTTCGTGAATGCCAGTCAGTTCATTTGTATGGTTCCACTCATTGCATTGGATTCACTGACTGAGTACAAAACAGAGTAGATCCTAATCAGTTGTCTTCTGTAGAAGCCAACTGATCAGGAGCTGCACTGTTTTCATAAGAGGAACCATCAGGCCTCAGCATGTCAAGGGCTAAGTCTTGTCACACAAAATTTTGATTTTTTTTCCAGAGCCATTTCAGCCCAGATCAGCATGCACTTACATATGTTCAAACTTTATCAAAAAATTCACTGTGCATGTTGATCTGGGTCACATAAAACTGGGATTTTTATTTTCAAAACCATTTCAGCCCAGATCAGCATATGCTTACCTATGTTCAAATTTATCAATATTTTCAGTGTGCAGGTTGATTTGGGTAACATAAAACTGGGAATTTTTATTTCAAAACCATTTCAGCCCAGATCAGCATGTACTTAGATATGTTCAAATTTATCAACATTTTCAGTGTGCAGGTTGATTTGGGTGGTCATTATGTATGGTTAAAACTTCGTTGTATGAACTTTGTTGTATGACATGTTTCATGATATAGATTACTATATGGGGGGAGGGGAGGGTAGGGGTAGAGAATTAGTACATATCTCTGCCATGAAAAGAAAACTTTATAGGGTAGATTCAGACCAGTCTGCGAGCTATCAATCAGCAGAGCTTCTGATACTCGAAAGGTGGGATGTTAAATGTAGATCCTTTTTCTTCACACAAAATATAGAGTCTATAAAACAGTTTAGTAACCATTTTCCTGCTATTCACAACAATTGTCATCTGCTCTCTCTTTGGAAGCCTATATTGCAAACAATATGGACCCAGATCAGACTGCTCCCTTAGGAGCAGGCTGATCAGGGTCCATATTGTTTGCTTCCTTGATAAAATTAGTCTGTAGTGCATTTGAATATATGCAGCAGATGTAATAAGTAGACAAAATTTTCTGGTCAAAAAATATTAGGAGATAAGGGATACTGCTGTTTTATATATATTAGAAAGTTGAACTCCAGATCAGCAGGGCTGCTGAGTGCAATTAGATGTGAGTTAGAATGGAAATCTGACTCCACTGGATTGAGAGTGGGTTTGTGAATTTAAACCTCATTTCAGCCAGATGCTTAAATTGGTGACCGTCTTCTGTCTCATCCCACTGAGTAAAGTAGGGCAGTTGTCACAGCAAAAGTTGATGGACTAAGTACTGTTAATTACCAAGTATGATGAGTCCTGCTTTGTCAGAAATACACAATATTCACGGGAGGCACTGCATTGTGACCTTGAACAACAACACAGGGAGCGCAGTGGCTCAGCGGTAGAGTGCTTGACCCAAGACCGAAGGGCTGTGGGTTTGAGCCTCACTGGGGGTCACTGCGTTGTGTCCTTGAGTAAGACACATTAATCCTAGCTTAGTACTGGTTCAACCCAGGAAGACCCGTCCCGACATAAATGAAAGATTGTTGACTGGGACGTAAAGAATCAAATCAAACAAACAAAACCTTGAATAACACACTTTACCCTCATCTTGGTACCAGTTCTACTCAGGAAAACTCCCAACATTACTGGAATATTGTTGACTTGGACTTAAAGCATTAGTGCAAACAAAATACACATGACTCTTATGAATCTTATTTTCATGGCAGAAGCTATACTATCAAAATATATGCAACTTAGAAATCAAAAACTTCATTTGAGAATGACAATCACTATAAATAAGGTCAATGTTCAAAGATATCAAATGCTAGTTTCTGATAAAAAAAAGCTTTTGGAAACAGTGCAGACCCTGATCAGACTGCTCCTTCAGGAGCAGTCTGATCTGGGTCTGCACTGTTTCCTATCCTGGTAGTTATTTTGTGAATCTAAGACTCGATAACATGTTGTTTATACACATATTAGGTTGAATATGGTAAGTAGAAGCTACTGTCTTACCAGCCAAGAGTGACTGTGACGTCATGTTTTGTTTACAAAGTTATCAGGAACTTACAATTGATATATCACTTGTGTATTAATCCTAACTGCAGGATAGGATTAATTCACAAGCAATCTATCGATTAGCGTTAGCTCAAGTGAAGTGAACACGTTAGTGTTTTACTTAGCAATTGTAAACAAAGTAATACGTCACTGTCACTCTTGGTTGGCACGACAGTAGGAGCTAACGATATGCTATCACTATTCAGTATAGATTTTTAATTTTGTTTCAACTTGAATAGGAAGAGTTCAATATTGATTATTGTGAACAGGAAAGGTCCTGATTAACCTGCATGTATTGTGCAATTTGACCAGGCGCAGTTGCTTTGGTAAGCTGGTTGTATTTTTTTAAATTTATAATTATGTTGTAGTTATAATCCTGCCAGTTTATATTTTATTTTTTTACAAGGTCAGTTAATAATTAACGTTGTCAAGACAGGTAATTGAGGATAATTTTGCTTCTTAACCCTTATTATTCTACGCCCATGTTCATCCTATTTTGAAAACAGTGTGGCTCCAGATCTGAAAAGCCAACTGATCAAGATCCACACTTTTTACCACTCTGTAAATACATGTACTAGCAAATATCTGGAATCCTGTGCAAGTTTGATAAAACTTGAAGAGGAGTGTAGTACATGTACATAAAAATATCCAGTATGATAAGGGTTAATAGATCTTACATTTTATTTGTCTTGGATGTATCTGTATTTGAGACAAGTCAAGTGAGTACTGACAAGATTTAGTGAAGAAATTTGGTCATTAATCATATCCCACTGTTCTGCTAAGTCAGATTGTTAGTCTGACTTTGCGATATGCATAAGCTGTTAGTTATTAGTAGATCTGATGTTCTAAAATTTTGAAAACTATTTGCCCGCCGAAGTTTTTAGACAAACAGTGCAAACAAATTAGAAGAAGCAGTTTGATCATGGTCTTCCCTGTATGCTATTCTTACAAGCATTTTGTGAATTCCAGCCGCGATAATGAACATTTTATTTGATAACAGAAAGAGAAAAGTGTTTGAAATTTTAGAACATTTACCATAGTTAAATTCACAACCGATACTACAAAACACAGATGTTGACCCCACTTTAATGGTTAAATATAGTAAGCCTAATAGAAAATACTATGAACAGATACACTCTCATTTGTTAATATGTATAAAATGTGTATGATTCAAGACCTTTCTAATAAAATTTTGTGTTATTTTGTTAAACATTGTAGTCAAAGTTCAGTGAGTTCTACGGAAGAGCTGCTTGTCAGAAATTAACAACCTAACTCCAACCCATTTGGTTCTATCATCCCATCCTCACATTTGAGTAAGAACTCATAAATGTTTGTTTTCATATTATTAGGGAATTTGATGTACTTTATTGCTTTAAACATAAAAGTGCCAATCATCACTGCAGTAGACAAGAAATTAATGTATTCTGCCTTTTTTGTACGTCTTATAAGGCTTCAACTTTCAGACCTTCAGATATGAGTGCCTATTGAATTTTTTTTGTGTATTTCTCAACCAAAACATAAGTTGTGGGTACTCAGAAGATTGTCTCATTGAGACGGTTCTTTGGAGCACCCAAAACACGTGATTAACCTGATGGGTAAGAAAATAATTACAAGTTTGTTCTCAAAAAGTTGCATATCTTATGATATTCACCAAGGCTTGATATTTTATGTAGATTGTCCATACAATTAAGGCCTTAAATAAGGCTTGAAGACTATTCTCATGAAATTCCAAGCCTTATTTACTACTAAATGTCAAATGTCTGTTTATGCAAAAATAAAATGCACTGTAACCCTTTTTTTCTGTATACCTGCAAACAGGTACTTTGATGAAATGCTGCAAGGTGCGGCATTTCATCAGGGTCTGCACTGTTTGCAAAGATAAAAGTAAATCTTCAGGACAGAAATGCATCATAATTACAAAATTTCTACATGTGAACCTCTTAAATACAAAATGGGCTATTCCATACTGATGTGGATGATGCCCCTGCACCTGCATGTTAATCAAAAATCCGATTATGATGTTATGACGATTCAAAATCAGTATGCCTGGGAAACTCCATCAGAATGAAACGGGTTAAAGTTAAAAGATACACATACAATTTGAAGAATGAGATCTTTCTGTTCTGTAGTAAAAACTGGACAAGCAAACAATTATCATATGCTTGTAGTCATTGTAAAAAAATTATGCGACTTTCAAAACATATGAATGACTACTGATGTATAAGGTCCTCTTTGTCGCCTGCAGTCATGATTGGGGCTTAAATGGCAAAGAGTCAGTATATTATACTTTGCTCAAAGATATTAACAATGTTAAATAACAAGTCAAGTTAATTATTAATTTAACCTACCTCATTCATCATTTTTAATTTTTTAGTTCAAAATCAGAAAAAAATGAACTTGCATTCTTGTAATTAACATTTCTAATAGAATATTCTCATGAAAATGTAAATATCCAGCTGTCTTGATTAAGGAATCTGGATTGGCAGAATCTTAACCTTTGTTCTTTTGAATGATATAATATGCTTCATCCTGTATGATTACAATCAACTGTTAAGAATTGGTTTATATGACTTGTATAAAATCTTGTAAAATATTTTTATTTTTCATTATGGGGGAGATCTGTTGCCCATACGGGAGAGCCTCAGATTCATCCTAATTCAGGAGTCTCCCACAGAAATCAGGAGGTATCATGTATGATTCATCCATTTCTATTTTTCCTGGCAGCCCACTCTGTTCTAGAGCTACACTGTTTTTTAAAAGAAAAGATAATATTATACAGGTTCACGCCCATTTATGCCCCATCTGACACGAAAGCTTGTTTACTTTATTTGCATTAAAATACCAAGATGTATAAATGCCCATATAAAGAAGTGCTGGTGTGGCTGTAAGATATTTTGTTAAGCTAACAAAGCTTCCTGCAGCTGGGCTCTAGTCTTCCCAAGAATTCCTGAACTGTTCCCTGTCTCAGTTAATTTTTGTTGTAGTTTACCCATGTTTTTGTGTAGTTAACAGTTTGGTTTTTAGTGTATATAGTGATAAGGATTGTTAAGTTTTAATCTGCTGATTTTATATAGCTAGAAACATTTTTCTCTTTTCTTTTTTCACAAAGTAGGACTAGATACTTTATGCAAATGATCTTCTAAGATCATGCAAAAATGATCTTCTAAGATCATTTGCATGAAATGTCCAATGTAGTTTTCTTGTAAGATATGAGAAAAGAAAAACTGAGCTGCAAGATTTTAATGCTGGTCATAATTTTTTGTTCAAATTTTGTTAACTGTGCCTGCTGGTGTTTGTATGGGCCTGGACACGAGAAAACCTATCTCCGGGGTTTCCGATAAAGTGAGATTCAAACCAGCCTGCTCAGCTACAGAGACTAGCAAGAAAAGTCAAATTTCGCTCTTAGCAAGCCTAGATATGATACTTTCCAGGAAGCGAATAACAAAGGTGCAAAACCCAAAAAACTTTCTCACGTCAAGGCCCATATATCATGGTACAGTGCAGTCCCTTTAAATCGCACCTTTATAACACGGGAGCACCGTGGCTCAGTGGTAGAGTAGTTGACTTGAGACTGAGGGGCCACAGGCTCGAGCCTCACTGGCATTACTGCGTTGTGTCCTTGAGCAAAACACATTTATCCTAGCTTAGTACTGGTTCAATCCAGGAAGACATGTCCCTATATAACAGAAAGATTGTTGATGGGAGGTAAAGAATTAAATGAAACAAACAAATCTTTATAACACCGATTTGGATATAAAACGACCATGCTGTGGCTCCAGATATTTTTACCATGGAATTATACAAAGAATTATAGGAAAATGACCATAATGGTCATTTTCCTATATTTCCTTGTAAAATTGTCCTTTTATAACATGGTTCGCTGATAACACAGTCCATTCATATGGGCCCAATCATAGCATTATAAAGGGAGTGCACTGTACATGCTTACAAATTTGCAGTCCAGAAAGGGGTAATTGAGATAATTGAGTCAAATGTTAATGTACTCATCTATAGTTTTGTTCAAATCATTATCAGATATGTACAGTAAATGTTCTAAAATTTTGAACACTTTTCTTGTTCTCAAATACAATATTAATTGTGATCAGGGCTTGAATTCACAAAATGCTCATCAGAATATCTAATAGGGAAGACCCTGATCAGACTGCTTCCTCAGAAGCAGTCTGATCTGGTTCTGCGCTGTTTGTCTAGGCCTTTTTGGCAGAAAACTAGTTTTTAATTTTTTAGAACATCTACTGTAACTTATAAGCAAGACCATTGACTTGTCATAGTATAATTGTAATGATTATAGAAAGGTTCAAATTTGAGAATATAGAGCTTATTCCAGGACTTGTCTTTAATTTCTTGTTTTAGTTTTATTTAAAATTCCAATATTTTTTATTTAGCACCCGATCAACTACAGTTAAAAACATGCATAATATAATATATTAATGTAGGTTATATTTAAAGCTATTGGCTGTCAGAAAATGACCAATGACTTTGTAAATCTCATATTTAAATGTAAGTTTCATGCTAAAATAATTCTTGTGTTATAAGTACTGTATGGTACTCTTTAATAGTTCACCGGTTCTGTGAGACTGCGGAAAAATAGAATACATATCTAATGAGAAAATATCAGAGTTAAAATGTAAAATTGATGAAATGAGTCACATGGCATTACAAAACACCAGGGGCCTGTTGTTCAAAACTAAAATATTCATTAGCTTACATGATGTTAAAATGTCATGGACTTGTTGAGTACAGTGATAGTTTTTTGCAGAAGAATTGTGTATTTTTTTTTGCCAAAAAAATCGCTGGTCTAGATGATATCTCATATTCTTTGAATAGCTTCATATATGAGGGTCTGAATGGTGGGTTCCAAAATCTCTATTGCTAAAATATTTGCCCCTTAATCACTTCTTGATAAAGACACTTTCACACAAATCAGCTTATTTTGAAATTTTTGGCTTGATATTTAAATTTTAGGCCTCAAAAATTCACTAATCACATTTAATAGCAAATCACTATAAAATATGAACACTACTGTCTAATCAGCATTTCCAATCCACTATATGAACATTAATGTCTAATCAATTAGACATTAATTGATTGGACATTAATGTTCAGTGATTTGAGTGCAAGAACTAAATTAATCAGAAAGGGAAAGCATGTGAAAATAGAATAGTCTCTGACCAGACTGCTCCAAGAGGAGTAATCTGATCAGTGACTGTTTATTTGCTTTCAACAAATAATTTTTGATAATTAGGATGGATTATAGTCCATACCTTGAAATGGAAGAATCCATTTTAGAAACTCAATATTTAAAGAATAAACCACATATTTGACCTAATAAGCAGACTGGATGTAATTTTTTCAAAATTCTGAACTTTTTTTAAAGAGAGTATAGATTGAATACAGTAAGTGGTATTTCTGCTAGAAGAAAATTCCAGTACCTAAAAGCCAAGCTTATGAGTTGTTTCCCTTGGTAGCTGGAGAAACATGCAGGTGTGTCATTTCATCATAAATCAGGTCTTCATGCAATGACAATCAGAAGAATTGACAAAAACAAGCATGCACATGAAATTTTTTACCCATTGCATATGCTTAGTCTTACTTTAAACATGCATCCACAGCAGTCTGGTGGGGACAGAGACGTAACCCTTAAAGCACCAATCACAACTGCAGCAGACGACAAATTCTGTGACATCTTTCCTAGTTTTCGACAAAAATTAGGAATGATATTTCATGAGAATTGTCTGCCAGCAGACAATTCTCATGAATTATCATGCCTTATTTGATATTTTTGAAAAAGCAGCGAAATTTGAAATTGTCGTCTGCTGCAAATTATAGGTGGCGCTTTAAGGGTTAAGTTTTGAGCCGAGGCATTTCCTACTATAAAACATATGCAAGCAGCTAAAAAATCTTATGAGACTGTGTGGGTGGGCAGGCTTGTTAGAGCCTCAGCTGCTCGCTGGTGTGATAAGAACAAAAATATCATGTGCTGGCTTAAGTATTTTAAATAAAATAGTGTAAATTTAAATAAAATAGTGTAAATTTAAGTAAAATAGTGTAAATTTAAATAAAATAGTGTAAATTTATAGCTTTTGGTAAAATGCTGCTTCATTTCAACTCCAAAGTAGTGATATTTTCTGCCTTTATGAAAATGTGTGTTTATATGCTCATTGAAATTGTCTCCATATGATTCAAATGAGTATCCAGAGCAAATTTTTCTCTAAGTACGTAAAAACTATCTTAGTATCTTCTAAAATTATAAAAAAAATGTTCTTAAATTTCAACCACTATTTTTCAGGCAGACATACACATTTAGAACAGTCGGATTGTGATCTGCCATGCTAATAAAAAAGCGGGAAAAAAGATGCAAACAATATATGAACTGATTAGTAATGTTTGAAATTTTAGACCATCAACAGATTGTACTCATATTATATTTTTGGTTGACAAACACTGCTGATCGATATGAAGCACCAATTAATGTGATCTGGGTCTGTACAGTTTGGCCAGGCCCGGTCATTCCAATTAATATTTTTACAATTTCGGGCTGCTTCACCAAGTTTTGTACTTCGGAGAGCTGCTGCTCTGACTTTTGGATTTTTTTTGAGAGCTGCACAAAGTTTTTGTGTTGCAGCTGCACAAAATATTAACCCTAAAAGCACCAATCACAACAAAAGCTGTCTGCTTTTGTCATCTGCTGAAATGTTTTAAAAGCCTCTGGGTCAAACAGTGAAGACACAGATCTGATCTGAGTCCACACTGTTTGCCTTTCAACTTACATCAGTCAATGATGTAAGCACATATATACAGCAGAAGACTAAAGCAGATGGCATTTTCAGATACATTTTTGCAGGTGCTTCAACCCATTTAAGCCTTATGGCTTTGCCTACCCCGATCAGTTGGATGATCCCATTTCTGATATTAGGGGTGTTGGATGGTATTTTTTCCCCAAAAAAATTAATAGAACATTCTGTATGCAAACAGTGAAGATCCTGATCAGACACCGCATTATGTGCGGTGTCTGATCTGGGTCTGCACTGTTTGCCTATATATGTCCAATAAAAAGGAGGTTAGGCTTATATGGGTGAAGGGTTAGCCCTTAAAGCGACAAGAAAAAAATGTATCTGAAAATGTCGTCTGCTGAAATCGTCTGCTGCAAATAATTGCCTAGCATTACTGACTAATTAAGTATAGAAGCAAACAGTGTGGAACCAGAACAGACTGCTCCTATAGGAGCAGTCTGATCTGGGTCCAGACTGATTGCCATAAACGCTTCTTAAACATTTCAGCAGACGAGAAAAGTAGACGACTTTTGTTGCGATTGGCGCATTAAGGGTTAGTATTGAAGATGTTATAAGCCCAGTGTGAAATACTACCATTATGCATATTGTTTTCATGCACATTGTATTCATGTATTCTTATATTATCATTGGCAATTAATTGCATGAGGCTAAAATAGCCAATAAAAATGTCGCTTCCTCGCAACTGGTTTTGTTTATTTTTACCACTCACAAACAGTTTTCTTGGAGAATAAATAAGGATATCAATTGACCAAGATAAGCTTAAGCCATCTCATAAGCATTCATACGAAATAAAAAGACAAAATTACATATACAGTGCAGTCCCTACTATGTTTTGGGTCCATAACAATGGACTGCGTTATATAGAATGGTGATATAAAGGGATAATTTTACAAAGGAATTATAGGAAAATATATAATTCCATTTCATTTTCCTATAATTCCTCAGTTAAATTCCATGGTAAAAAAATTTTTGGAGCCAGATGACCCTGGCCTAGAGGTTATAATTTTTTTTCATGCTGAACAAGAAAGTTATCCTGCTCATTAATGTTAAAATGCCAACAATATTGACATTTTACCATTTATTAGCAGGATAAATACATCAACTAAGAGTTTGACAGCAAGAAAAATAATTATTTTTCAGCATTTTAGCTTTAAGTACCAGTTAAATACTCATCTGTGTTGAGCATGAAAAAGTTTTGTAACCTCAAAGCCTGGTTTATCCAAATCTGTGAGCTATGACATGACAAATCCAACAAAATGAGTGTGTGCAAAATGAAGACTCATATGGGCCACAATGCGAGAAAACCTGTCTTCGGCGTTTTTGTCAAAATGAGATTCAAACCAGCCTGCTCAGCTACAGAGACTAGCTGGAAAATAGAAATTTTGCTTGTGGCAAGTCTATATATGATACTTTCCAATCAGCGAATAACAAAGGCGCTGATCAAACTGCGCTAAAGCTCAGGCTGGTCTGTGCCTTTGTTGTTTGCAAACTCCCGAAGACAGATTTTATCGCCTCAAGGCCTATATCAGTCTGAGCATCTGCTCAGTCTTTGCTTGCACTAAGTGGGTAACTAAGGACTCAAGCTTTCTTCATGTGAACAGCAATCTCTGATCAGACTAAGCATATGCCTAGGGTGATCTGGTCCTTCTTGTGTTGCAAAGCAGTGGCGGATCCAGAGGGGGTTTACTTGAACCCTCCTCCCGCCCCTGTTTTTAAATATCCTATGTAAATGAAATACAGTAAAACCTGTCTTAAGCGGCTTCTCTCAAAAAGACAAACATTGGGTTTTCAAGACTAATTATCCCTTTATGCAGGTCAAAAGTATTGCAGAATGCTCGAAGGGGAGCATACTTCAATATTTTCGACCTGCATTGAGCTCCCACATGGCTTTAAGACCTTTGTCTTGTCTATTTTTGAGTGGCCGCTTAAGACAGGTTTCACTGTATCCTATGTAAATGAAACAATTTGGTCTTAGTGGGACCAAATTATTTCATTTTCATGGGATATTTAGGAAAAATGATATGAAATCAGCAAAGCGAACCCCCCACACCTTTATACATATGAACCCCCTTTCCAGAAATCCTGGATCCGCCCCTACACAACAACATTGTTTTCTCGTCATGGCCCATACGAGAAGGAATAGCATAAGGTAGTTAAATTATCATGGTAATATAACCACGGTAACTATGCCCACCTTTGGTCAAATAACTGAAAATTAGTGTTTTCAAAGGAAACCATAAAGTAATCCATAGAACATGATCTAGGAGACATCTAAAACTACTTTAAAGATGTGTACATGCTCATTTTCAGTCTTCATAGAGTGGTGACCTTGAATATTAGACCAAGATCTTGAGCTCCTTCTGCCATTTTGAAGAAAATGCGTTGATTTTTCCTGTATTATCATTTAAGCGAAGGTCATTTGAACACAAAATGGATTTGATTGGGTACCTACAATTGCTGCATACAATTGACTAATATTGTAACTTTCCATCAGGAGTTTAAATGTTTCGTAAACACCAAGCTAGTTTTCGAAGCCAATACCTCCACTAAAAATTGTCCTTGTGTCTCCCATCTGTCAACTATAGTGAAGAATTTACAAAATGAGCAGCCTTTTGGGACTTGATCATTATATTTATCATATGACGTCGCATCTGGGAGTGAAATAACGCCATACAATAAAATCTGTAAACCACTAGTGGTTTATCGATTTATGGGAAACGTTATTACGTCCATAACAACGTTGCGTACATGATGACAAAATCATAACGTTTTTATGCCAGAAATGAGATTTCAAAGAATTTGTCATATGATAAATAGAATCTAACATTCATGCTCTTGTATTATTGAATTTATTAAACTCTTTGCAAAAAAGAGATAAAATGCTCGGCAAGCCTCACATTTTATCTCTTTTTCCCAACTCGTTTAATAAATTCAATAAAACATGAGCACTCATGTAAGATCCTCTATATATTCTCCCAGGTGTGTTGTCAGACATTGTCTAAACTGTTTAGTTTTGGATGACATTCATTTGTATTGTTTTACAAGGGGGAAAAGTTTACCTTATAATTCAAAGAAGGCAGCTGGCTAAATGGTAATTACATCTGTGCTATGGAGTAGGTTGTTACCCATGTATCAGAGCATTGATCATTCAGACATACTTGTGGGCCTTCCCCTTGATGATACTTTAACTCTAGGCCTACTAGTGTCGTCTACTGATAACCTTTGCAAACAGTTTAGATCCAGATAAGGCCCGACAAAATGTCGGGCCTGATCTGGATCCAAACTGTTTGACACTTTGATGATATTCCGTAAAGAATTTTTGAAAAAATGTTAATTTTTATAAAAAATCAGCAGCCGACAAAAAAGCATGCAAAATTACCCAGGATGCAAAGAGATAACATACTGCTTAGAGGCCAATATTTTTGGATATGAGGAGTCATTAGCGGATCAACTGATAAAGGACATAATATTACATTACCTCAAGGTCAATTTAACCTTTAAAGCGCCACTTATAATTTGCAGCAGACGACAATTTAAAATATTGCTACTTTTTAAAAAATAGCAAATAAGGCATGATGATTCTCACGAAAAATCATTCCTTATTTTTTTAGAAAAATTAGAAGTCGCAAAAATTGTCGTCTGCTGCAGTCGTGATTGGCACTTTAAATATCTCGCCAGAATGTGTTTGTAAAGCTAACAGAGCTTCTAACGCCTGGATAGGGCAGCCATGAACAACAATAACAAGAAGATAGTTATAGAGATTTATTATGGTATATTTCTTTATCAAACTTATCTTCATACGATACTGTACAAAAGCTCTATAAAAGATGAAATAACTAGTATATATGTTTCTACAAAATCAGGAATGTTTTAAGAGCACCAAAATAGAGAAGTATAAAAACACAAAACGTTCGTTAAAAATAAATGGCTTACATGATGATTTACAAATATTAACCCTTTTTCCCGCCATTCAACACAAATGTCGCCTGCTCTCTCATCTGCTTATTTATTTGGCAGCCTATATTGCAAACAATATGAACCCAGATCAGACTGCTCCTAAGGAGCAGTCTGATCTTGGTTGTTATTGTTTGTTTCCGTGATAAAAGTATTCTGCAGTACGTACATTTGAAAATCTGCAGCAGACATAATAAGCAGACATTTTCAAAATGAACCAATCTGCTTACATATTTGGCAGCCTATATTGCAAACAATATGAACCCAGATCAGACTGCTTCCTACAGAGCGGTCTGATTAGGGTTCATAGTGTTTGCTTCCATGATAAAGGTATCCTAGAGTGCATGCGAAAATCTGCAGCAGACATAAAAAGTAGTTAACTTTTTCAGGACAAAAATAATGCAGGATAAGGATACATATTATTTATGGGGTAAGTTATGGGGGTACCTACCACCTATGGCAGAATGTACTATATTTACAACTATTTGCCCAATTAAACATTGGTAACCTAGCTAAAACAACTCCTTTTACACCACTAGTGGTGGCCTGGCCTGTTGTCTGCTGATAACCTTTGCAAAAAGTTTGGACCAAGTTCAGGCCTGACATTTTGTTTAACATGCAAAGGTGTTAAAAGCAAAGGTCAAGGGTTCGAGCCTCGCCGGCGTTGCTGCGTTGTGTCCTTGAGCAAGACAACACTTATCCTTGCTTAGTACTGGTTCAACCTAGGAAGACCCGTCCCTATATAACTGAAAGATTGCTGATGGGATGTAAAGAATCAAATCAAACAAACCCAAGATCATATTGCTATTACAGTCTGTGATTCTTGCAATGTAACACAAAAGCTATTGGTATATCAATAGCCGTTCTTAACCCATAGATGCCTATGATAGATGCTGCCTGGCATTGGCAAACAGTGTATACCCTTACTAGACAGCATTTCACCAAGGTCTTCAATGATTGGTTTGGCCAGAGCAGTTTCAGCCAAAGAAATAATTTCAAATTGTTAATTTTTTAACTCCTCACAATGAATACTGGAATGTGAGGGATTGCCATGTTTTCCCTAATCTACCTGGGTCCACCCGGTGTTCCCCATTCTGCCTGGGTTTACCAAATGTTCCCTAATCTGCCTTGGTCCACCAGGTTTTCCCTAATTTACCTTGGTACACCAGATTTTCCCTGATCTGCCTGGATCCACCAGATTTTCCCTGATCTGCCAATCCCAGATTGAAGCATAATGCATATTAACATGGATTCTCTGTAAGAATCAAAAAATTCCCATAGGGGTCCGGCACGCTACGTCTGGGATTTTTCTCATTCTTTGTGTGTGAAGCCGGTATGGCCCCCAAACAGCAAAACAAGCCTTAAAATTTCAAAATGACATCTGGTTACCATGGTAACCAGGGTTATTGGTGTCAAGCTGAGCTTTGTAGAAAATGCAAAGAAAAATGTGAAAAATAGGCATACTTGGCTGATCATTCCTTCAAAATGTGTTCATCAAATTTCTGAAACTAACATATTTGTATACTGTACCAACTTTGCTCTATATGAGAGAATAAGAAAACATAAGGTATATTACACACATGAGTAGCACGTGACTAGTTAAATATGCAGATTTTTACAATTTCCAAAATGTGGAAAAAATGGGAATTTGACATATTTTGAAGCAGTTTTTGATAATTTTTGCAACGGTGTACAAGTAAACCACTGATATGAATATAATAAGCAATATGTCTTTTGTTGGAAACAATAAAAAACTGGATGGAGAAATTCTTTATTTAAGGTCAAGGTCATAAAAACTCCAGTTCATGATTTTTTAAAATTTGGTATTTTCACATGTTTTGGACCAATATCTGGATGGGTAAATGAAACTAAATAAGAAAGCAAGTGTTACATTCACTAAGAACAACATATAAGTAATCAAACACAATAATAAAATGTATGAATTTATTTGAAGGTGAAGGTCAAGGTCAAGGTCATAAAATGTAGAATTTCAAAATAGGGAAAAAACTTGGGTTTTCACATTTTTTGGCACACTATTAAGAAGGGTAAATGAGAGAAAGAAAGAAAGCAAGTGTTACATTAACTAAGAACAACATATAAGTAATCAAACACAATAATTATATGTATGAATTTATTTGAAGGTGGAAGTCAAGGTCAAGGTCACAAAATGTAGAATTTCAAATTACCGAAAAACTTGGATTTTCACATTTTTGGCACAATATTAAGATGGGTAAATGAAAGAAAGAAAGAAAGCAACTAGTCTATGCATTAAGAATAACACATCAGTTATTAGAATCAATTATCACATGGATTAAAATATTTTAATGTAAAGGTCAAAGTCAAGGTCATTAAATGTAGAAATTCAAAATGTAGAAAAACTGTGATTTTCACATGTTTGGAATATTAAACACATTCAGATGGGAATATTAAATAAATAAGAAAGCCACTAGTGTCCACATTTAGAACAACATATCAGTAAACAAAAGCAATACTGTAATGGATGAATATATTTAGATTTGAAGGTCAAGGTCAAGGTCATTTAATGTAGAAATTTAAATGTTGAAAAACTTAGTTTGCTGCACGTTTTAGAGCATTATTTAGATGGGCAAATGAAGGAAAGTAAGAAAAAGCTAGTATATGCATTAAGAACAACACATCAGTTAAAAACATAACCAAATTAATGAAAATATTCGAATGTGAAGGTCAAGGTCATCAAATATAGTACATCTAAATAACAATTTTGAAATATTCGATTTTTGCATGTTTTGGGACAATATTAAGATGTGTACATGAAATAAGGTAAGAAAGATACCAGTCCTTCCATTAAGAACAATACATCAGTTAACAAAAGCAGTACTAAAAAGAATTTATTTACATGTAAAGGTCAAGGTCATACCATGTTAAAATTCATAATATGTGTAAAAAAAAATGGCGTTTTCACATATGTTGAAATAATATTTAGATTGGTAAATGAAAGAACGCAAGAAAGCAACTAAACTGTGCATTAGTAACAATACATTAGTAACTAAAAGCAATAAACAAAATTGATGAACCTATTCAAATGCGGAGGTCAATGTCAAAGATATCAAATATAGTCCAAATTCAAAATGTGGAAAGACTGCAATTTTCACATGCTTAGATACCATATTTAAATGAGTATATAAAAGCTGTTACTTTGGGATTAGTCTTCATCTATTCTGCATCCATTATTTGCAGTATATGCCCTAGGGAAACTTTGCATATGCGCAGGGTCATCTGAGCCTTGTCTGCCTATTGATGCTTGAACTGCTGATATCTCAAGTATTCTTCAGGCTATACAGAAAAATTCAGCTTATCATATGACGTCGCATCTGTGAGTGAAATAATGCCATGCAATAAAATCGATAAACAACTAGTGGTTTATAGATTTACGGGAAATGTTATGACATCCATAACAACGTTGCATACATAACATGTAATGACAAAATTATAACGTTTTTACGCCAGAAATGAGATTTCAAAGTATTCATTGCGAAAAAGAGATAAACTGCTCGACAAGCCTCACATTTGATCTCTTTTCCCCCAACTCGTTTAATAAATTCAATTAAACATGAGCACTCATGTAAAATTCTCTATTTCTTCAATGTTTTAATAGAGTCTATATCTGATTTTATACTTTTTTCAAAGGAGTTTGTATATGATATAGCGCATTACGAAAAGATCTAAGTTATCTGTTCTTTGAATGAAGTAAAATTTGCTATTTCCACACCCACTGAATTATGTCTTAAAAAGAGGATCTTACATGAGTGATCATTTCATTTGAAATTTATTAAACGAGCCTTTGAAAGAATCTTTTTACCATTCATTTGAGGGAGCGCAGTGGCTCAGTGGTAGAGTGCTAGACTCGAGACCGAAGGGCCGCGGGTTCGAGCCTCACCGGCGTCACTGTGTTGTGGTCCTTGAGCAAGACACATTTATCCTAGCTTAGTACTGGTTCAACCAAGGAAGACCCGTCCCACATAACTGAAAGATTGTTGAGTGGACATAAAGAATCAAATCAAACAAACAAACAAAAACCATTCATTTGACATACTAAATGCAATTTTATCACTTTCAAAATTTGTTTATTTCAATGAAACATTGCATTTTGTGACTGTCGTCCAGCAGGAGAAGAGAAAGAAAAAATGTCAGTAAATCAGGATAATTTTATTTCCAAACTTTTCCTCGAGATATAATTAAGAAAATGAATACTCACACTTTGTGTTTTGCAAAGAAGAGCTTCCAGATTATTTTTAACAAGTATGGGCTTTTAAAAAGAAAGAAAGCTCACATCTCCTTAAAAATGGTAAAATGCTATCTTTGACCTTGACTTTCCATTCTTATAACATATGTTTATTTATTTGCTACTGCTTACATTTATTATGGTGTCCTTTTTGACTGTACAAGTAGATTTCATAGGGTTTTTTTACCCACAAACAACCCCGGCAATCTGAGTAACCAAATGAGCAAAATCCGTTTTTTCTTTTCAAGTTGAATTTTTATGTTCTGTGACCTTGAACTTGACCTTCACATTTAAATATGTTTATCCTTTTAAATTTGGCTTTTTATGTTGTGTTGATATGTGGCTTTTTCAGAAATGCTTAAAATTAAACCAAACCAAAAACTGTTCATAAATAGATGAAAATCGCCATAATTCAACACTTGGATATAGAAAAATTTGTGACCTTGACCTTCATATTTATATCTTTCCACCAGTTTGATTTAATTTAAATAGTTTCTATTATTATTTGTATTAATATATCAAATGATTTATAAATATATTTTTGTACACATTATAAAAATGTGTTACGAACTATGACTAAATTACTGTTTTTTCGCCTTTTCCGAAAATGTACCATTTGTGACCTTGACATTGACCTTCACATTTTTATTTATCATCTGTCTAGGTTTTGGTGTCAATAAAAGATATTTCTTTTTCTATATAACCATATTAGTTTTTTTTATAACCATCTTCAGCTACACTTCACAAAATAGGGTTAAATTAGTGAAAAATCCCTTTTTTCCTTCATTTTGAAAGTAGACAACATGACATTGACCTTGACCTTTATACACCAATTTCTCCGGTTTGAATTAATTTTAAATAGTTGCTATTATTATCTTCTTGAATATATCAAAGAACTTATGAATATATTCTGGAAACATTACAAAATTTTATTTCAAAATATGACTAAATTTATGTTGTAACTGTTTTTCACCTTTGTTGAAAATGTACCATTTGTGACCTTGACATTGGCCCTCTCATTTATATTCATCATCTGTTAAGATTTTGGCATCAATAAAAGATACTTTTTTCTTTTTAACCATATTAGCTTTTTTCTTACCATCTTCTGCTATACTTTACAAAACTGTTTAAATTAGTGAAAATTCCTTTTTTCTTCATTTTGAAAGTAGACAATTTATGACCTTGACCTTGACCTTCACACATCAATTTCTCCAACCGGTTTGATATATTTTCAAATAGTTGATATTATTATCTTTGTGAATATGTCAAAGGATTTATAAATATATTATGGGAACATTGCAAAATTTTGTTTCAAAATATGACTAAATTACTGTTTTTTCGCCTTTTTTGAAAATGTACCATTTGTGACCTTGACATTGACCTTCACATTTATATTCATCATCTGTTTAGGTTTGGTGTCAATAAAAGATACCCTATTCTACATAACCATATTAGTTTTATTCTTACCATCTTCAGCTACATTTCACAAAAAAGGGTTTAGATTAGTGAAAAATCCCCTTTTTCTTCATTTTGAAAGTAGACAATTTATGACCTTGACTATGACCTTCATACACCTATTTCTCCAACCGGTTTGATATAATTTTAAATAGTTGTTATTATTATCTTTGTCGATATATCAAAGGATTTATAAATATATTCTAGAAACATGACAAAATTTTGTTTCAAAATATGCCTAAATTACTGTTTTTTCGCCTTTTTTGAAAATGTACCATTTGTGACCTTGACATTGACCTTGACATTTATATTCATCATCTGTTTAGGTTTTGGTATCAATAAATGATACTTTTTTCTTTATAACCATATTAGTATTTTTCTTACCATCTTCAGCTACCCTTCATAAAAAAGGGTTTAAATTAGTGAAAAATCCCTTTTTTCTACATTTTGAAAATAGACAATTTATGACCTTGACCTTGACCTTCATACATCAATTTCTCCAACCAGATTTTTTCTAAGTTCAATAGTTCAGTTGTTGCTCCGTATATACACATGAGTGGTTTTCTTGAGGACCGTTGCAAAAGTGTTCATAATAATAGCTAAATATGTGTAATTTTGCGATTTTAACATATTTGGCATTTTGCCAAATTTCCCCATATTTGGGCCCCTCGTATGAGGCGTCTGTAGAAGATAATGGTTTTATTATTGTATTATTCTGTCGTTCCAATTTAGTAGCCTCAATCACACATTAACAACTTTTGTAAAGAATTATTTAATGACAAGAAAACAACAGCACAATTTGGCAGGGTCTGGAATTTTTCCTGTCAATTTCTGCTGCATTTTCACAGGATCAAATAATCGCCGTTTCCATGGCAACGAATAATAAATCGAAATGTTTGGCACCAGTTATGTAGGTTTTGGGTCAGACCCAACATATACACAAAAAATTATGAAAATCCCAGACATAGCGTGGCCAACTTTTTTTGATTCTTACAGAGAATCCATGTTAACAAGTAAATGCTGTAAGAAAAATAAAGTCTGAACAAAACATGCTATGCAAACATAATGCAGGAGGAGGTGCAAACAGAGAAGACCCAGATCAGACTGCTTAAAAGCAGTCTGATCTGGGTCTACACTGTAAGATGAAACAGGTGAGGAGATATATACGAGGGTTAGTCAAAAATAACTGAGCCCTAACTTATTATATCTTAGCCTCACATTGTAGACAAGAAATGAGATTATCTTTTATAAGTATAAAATGCCATAGACGTTTTGACCCAAAACAATTACCCCGGTGAAGCTTCTTTTATGGTTGCTAGGCAACTAAAGATCGTCAGTCAGAGCGATGCGTTCATGCTCTCCGCCACCAGGAATATACAGTATGTCTTAAAGAAGCTTGTGGGCTTAAAAGTTTTTGTGAAAGACATATTTGACATTTATTTGAATAACATATGTCATATGGTCTTTTCATTATACTTGGTTTGTAAATGTTTAGGTGAACACTGATTGCATGCGTTGCCTAGCAACAAAATAAGCCAAAATTTCACTAATTTTCAAATACGTGAGGATTGTGTTGCCATGGAAACAGAATCTTTTATTCCAAACAAGGAATCTAATATTCCCAAGAGTTTGTTTGTGTATGCAATACTGCAAAAGCATTATTAGGCTATTATTTTATGTGTTCTATTAAAATTGTTTCAATATGAATGTGGGTGGGGTATATTATAGGACTTGAGGCACGTAAAAATTTGCTAAATTCTGAAACCAAACCACTACAGCATCTATAATTTGGAGTCAGCTGTTTTCTTATACGTGGCACTGAGTAGGTACATGTATTAGGTATCAAGCGAAAGTAAGTGTAGCATTACACTGGCATTATTGTTTCCATGGCAACGCTTATATATTTATGTATTAAAGCGTGAACGCACTCGCTCGACAGGTCATGTTTGGTTGCCTAGCAACCAGTATATATAGCCTACCAACAGATATAAATAAGGTTATTGAATAGATGACATATAACTGCGATGAAATATCATTTAAATATATGTCCATTTTACTTCAATCAAATGTTATAAGGTATGGCTCAGTTATTTTTGACTAACCCTTGTATATATGTTGTAATCAGAATACAATTTGAACAAATTATGCAAACATGTGCATGTAGAAATCCAAATAAAAAGGGGAGACTCAGATCTGACTGCTCTCAAGCCTGATCTGAGTCTACACTTTTAACCAAAGCCTGCCTTTTACAGATTTTATAGTTATGCTTACACTCTGTTGCTAAATATATACACTTTGAACCAATTGTGTAAACATGGCGCAGGTAGAATTGCAAACAGGGTAGACTCAAATCAGACTGCTCTCAAACAGTCAGTTCTGGGTCTACACTGTTTGGCAGGGTTTGCCTTTCCAAAATGTGATGGTTATGTAAATGAACACATGAGAAGACGAGATATATTTATCTACATTTTTACACAATGACAGTTATAAGTAATATAGTGAATCTCAAAATAAAATCTCTGGTATAATGCATTATTTTACACAAACATGTAATGGAAACAGTATCAAATACTTACAAACACTGAAACAATATCAGATACATACACACATCAAAACAGTATAAAATACAAACGAACATCAATGGCAGCAAAAATGAGAATTAAGTTAACAATAAACAACTATTTCATACCTTTCTGTGCAACAGTCAAAACTATCACCCCAAGGTGCTGTAGATGACCAGATGCACTGCTGCCCGAGGCTGAAGGCCTCGGGCAACAGTGCATCGGGTCAACTAAGGTCTTGGGCAACAGTGCATCGGGTCAACTAAGGTATCCGGCAACAGTGCATCGGGTCAATTTCGGCCGTGGGCAACAGTGCATTGGGTCAATTTCGGCCTTTGGCAACAGTGCATCAGTTCATCCACAGCATCGAGGGGGTGATTGTTTTGACTGTTGCAAAGAAAGGTATGAAATAGTTGTTTTATTACCCAACTCAAAATATATAGACACTAGTTCTCAACCAAAACATATGTTGTGGGTACTGATAAGAATCATCTCAATGAGACAGGTTTTTTTTGAGCACGAAGAACATATGCTAAAACTGTTGAGTAAAAAAATATTTAGTTTTACCCTCAAAAATGTTGTTTATCTAAACCAATGGATCAGCGTCACATGACTGTGCAACAATAAAAAATGTGACCATGTGCAACAGCTCATCGAAACAGGATCAAACTGGTAGCGACCGACATTTAGATAAAACAGTCAAAAATGCTTAATTACTCTTTATATAGTATGTTGGGTAACAAACCAAGATCATGAATACGACTATGTGGAGCAACTTCAGAATCTATCCATTCTTATAGAAACAGCTTACACTATATTTATGCTATAGCCAATTTCATATCATGTTTTCCAGACAAGTTTCCGATTAGATTCGAGCACTTGCCGAACAGAAATAATCTGACAAATCACAAAATGTTCCAATAGCCTGACCAATATTTAAATAAATATTTCAGATACCAAATGATGACAAGTGAATAAGTGAAAGTTTTTTTTTTTACTTTCATTAATGTTTGGAACATCTATAGCTACATCAACTTGATTGTGAGATGGCACAGAGCCACTCGTCATTTTTGCTAAGATTTTGAGCCATTTTTCCATATGGTGAAATGTTTGCAAGATCCCCAGTTACACAGGTGCATGGGTGCAAGTTTTCAGGATTATTCCTGAATTCAGGATTTTGAGGCTGACTTTCCACAGAAAGTCGGCCTCAAAATCCTGAATTCTGAAGATTATAATAGCTGTCTTATATTCAAGTTATCTAAACACAATTGATCATTTAAACTTTTACTTGCTAATATCTTGTAGGCATATTGCAAGTTTTAAGATTTGAATTTCTAAAGTTCAGGATTTTCGAAATTTTGAACTTTCACGCATGCAGGTGCTCTGACGTGTACCAATGCACCATATACAACATCATAATGTAAACAAACTATAATGCTGTCGGAAATACCTTTCGAGGTAACAAAACATCTACAAAACACACAGTGCTGTTATACAATTAATATGTTAGTTATTGCAGTTGTGTTCACAAAGTGATCTGTTAACTTGGTTTTGATGTTTGAAAAAGAAAATGATCATAATACATGTACATGTATAAACATATACTTTAAAATATACATAACAAATACATAAACTTAATAATTATTTTACTACTCTTTACTAAGCAATATCATACAAAGCTTAAATATATCAAAATATGCATTTAATATAGGATCTTACATGAGTGCTCCTAGGTTTAGATAAACAAAAAATTTCAGCATACAGTAAAACCTGAGTAAAATGGCCACTCTCAAAAAGTCAACCTGTAAAAATTGCTTTTTGAGACCAATTATCGCTTGATGCAGGTCAAAAGTATTTCAGCATTCTGCCATACTTTCGACCTTCATTAAGCAACCATTTGTCATTAAGATCTTTGTTTTGTCTATTTTTAAGAGACCGTTTTACAGAGGTTTTACTGTAAAACTCTAAAACATTTTCTTGCTGATTATTTTAAGCAAAGTTTAGCATATGTCTCATTGAGACAGTTCTTTTAAGTACCCACAACATGTTTCGGTTGAGAAATAGAAAAAGTACTGTAAATTCTGAAATTTTCGCTATAATTTTATTTTCACGAATGGCGTTAAGACATATTTGCTACGCTCAAATTTCACGACTTAGGCAAGATTTACCTATATGAGTAAACGACATAGTAATTTTGCCATTTTGTGAGCGTTTAATTTTGACGGAACTTCGCATAAGTAGTTTCGCAAAAATGAAACCCTCGCAAAAATTTCCGAATTTACAGAAGTTTTCTGTTATGCACTCTTAACCAAAGGCCTGAATTTTTCCAGTATTATTTAAACTATTAAGCAAGTTGACTGTTGAGGAAAAGAGATAAAATGCGAAGGTTGCCAAGCATTTTATCACTCTTTCACAAAGAGTTCAATATATTCAATAATACAGGAGCATGAATATTAGATTCTATTTATCATATGACACCAACATTTCTTTGAAGTCACACTTTAGTGTAAAAAAGTCAAGATTTTTACCATATATGCAACATACACATGACCTTCATTGCAAGACATTACTTAATCTGTAAACCTCCTTTGTGTTTAAGTGAGTTAGGCAATGGCAGTTCACAATCTTTGGCAGTATCTTGTACCTAGCATTTTTTCCAATATGGTACATGGTACCCTCAAGAGTGCCTTTTTCATTCAAGAAGGGCTGTTGTCAGTTACAAGTGAAAGTATGTGCACGAATTACTGGTTAACCGCTTGTTCAAGCTTGCCCAGGAAAAAGTGTGGTTAGGTGTATGACTGTCTCACCATGACCATAGCTGTTGACTGGAATGTAAAGCAACAAAACAAACAAAAAAGAGAGCCCTTTCATAATATGTTCTTAAAAGCAAAGAATGTGCCAAAGAACTGAAACCAGGGTGTGCATATTTTCTGGGCCAGACTAGCTAGTTTCGGCCGTTTAGACCTCCTCAGTGACCCTCTAATAGTTTCAAAGTCCCACAATGAGACCCATGATCCCAAAGGACAAGAAAATAAAATAACACTATCACAAGATGTCGCTTTGAGTGATATAAGGCCACATAATAAAATTAATAATCCGTTAAAATTTACATTATAGTTTAGTAACGTTATGTAATGATGGTCATAACATCATGTATATGTATATATGGAAAAATCTTGAGCTTTGCATGCAAAAAATGTGGTTTCAAGGTAATCTTAGTGTCTTATGATAAATTTGTGCTCCTGCTCTATAGAATTTGAGCAGAAACGAAATTATGACAGACCAAATGACAGACGGAATGACGGATAGACAACCAAAATCCGCTTTTCAAAGCGGGGCTCTGATATTGATTCTCCATTTTTCTTGCACACCAGATGGGAGATTCCTGCTGTTTTTACCCTATCTCACATACCCCATACCAACAAATGAGAAAGAAATTGAACAGCCGCACATTGGAAGACAAGTTACCTAATCCTTGATAGTAAAGTGACATCATTAGGTTATGTTGCACCTCAGACATTCAAGAACCTCTGGAAGCCTTTTTCAGATATAAAAATGCTGTATTTAACAATAAGTTCAAAAAAAAAATCATTTGTGTGAGGATGGGATAGAAAAATCTGTCCCTTGCAATCCCCATTTGTCAACACTCAGCACCAAACAGTGACCCTTGGGACGGATTTTTCTATCCCACACTCATGACGAGTTCGTATAATTTCACATGAGTGCTCATTATTATGAACATATAAATAAGCTGGAAAACAACAATCAGATGAGAGGTAATCGTTTTTCAAAAGGGATGTATTAATTCAATAATAATTGATCACAAATGATAGATTTCATATATCATATGACACTAAAAGTGCTTTGAAATCACAATTTTCTTTTGAGTGTGTGAAAACAATAAGATTTTGCCACATCTAAATGTGATGCTATGATGGGCTATATTACATAAGGTTACCTAAATTCAATACACCAGTCTATTTTCGATTTTAATACCCGAAATCATTACACTCCTGAACAGGATGCCATATGATAAGAGAAACATAAATTGCTATCTAATGAGACAAATCTGTGAAATCAGAAAGAAAAATATACATTATGATTAAAACTCAATAAGTAATGAAAATCTGTCATTTACTTGGAAGTATTGCTACCTATAGATTTGAAATTGGTGTCTATGACAACACATCACTCAGCTTTTTCATAAAAAAAATTTGGTTGTACAATTTAAAATTTGCAGTATCGAGAAAAAAGATACTAGCTTTGATGCCAGGTTTTTCAGAGATAAACCACTTTGTGACCTGAGCATAAATTTCAAACTTTTAGCTGGTTAATGCATAATCAATGATTCTTTTGATAAAATAAAGGTTCTCTGAAACCATCTGATCAAGGTCTACACAAATTACCATTCTAACAAGTATGATCTGACCATCAAAGCTTGATCAATGTGGTGAGAGATGAGAATTCAAAATTAATGATCACAATAAACACTGTTTGGTCAGACCTATATGTCAGAATATAAGGGTAAATATGTTTTGTAAGTTTTTTATGTGTTCAAATATACAATGACCAAAAGAGGATTTTTAGAGAGACCAAATGAGCCATGACATGAGATTTCCAACAATAAGGTATATGCGACCAACAAAGCCTCAGATCAGCCTGCGCATATGTGCAGTCTGATCAGAGCCTTTGCTAGTCGCTTGAGTTTTCTATGAGTGTTAAGCTACTGACTGAACATCATTTGGGGTTACTAAGTTTAAAAGGAGGCTGCAAAAGGCTTGTCTGAGTCTACAAATGTCAAAATGCCACATTGTTGGAAATCACGTCACTGCTCAAATACTTTTGGCACAAGACTGTAGCTATTGAAGAGATTCATGCAAGAATGAGAGAGCAAGCTATAATCACTGGATAAAATAAATATAGAGATCAAACTTTTTTTCATGCATTAACATTTGCCAGGTCCCGGAGGGTATGTTAAAAAGTAAGGGCAAAGCATCAACATCTGTGGGACATGGTGAATATTAATGCATTGAAAAACGTTTGATTGTTATTACAGTAAAACCTGTCTTAAGCGGCCACTTGAAAATAGACAAAACCAAGGTCTTAATGGGAAATTGCAGCTTAATGGAGGTCGAAAGGATTGCAGAATGCTCCCCTCGGAGCATTCTGCAATACTTTTGACCTCGATTAAGCAATGATCGGTATTGAAAACCAAATTTTGGTGTTCTTTTGAGTGGCCGCTTAAGACAGGTTTTACTGTATAGCATAAAATCAACGATATATATTTATCTAAATTTATGAAGAATTATGTTGCCTCTTTCTTCATTTTGGTCGTAACTTAGGCCTGATATTTTATGTGAAATGACAAAGCAATTATTACTTACACAGGCATCAGCCAAAAATTACCTATGCAGAAGAAGAACTTTCTCTCTTGTCAAGTGAAGTTACCTTTATAAACACACACGCTGGACTACAATCACAAGCAGCTTTGTGTGGTTCTACAATCCTCAGAATCCATTACTCCTGGCAAACAATGATGGCACTCTTAGCAGAAAACTTTATTTGCAGTGAATAATAATACATGGGTGAAAGTTAAAAATTACCAAAATCCTGAACTTTTAAAATTTAGACTTTAAAACATGCTGTATGGCTTCAAAATATTTGAGGTGTAATGGTTACGGAAACAGAATATTAGGTCATAGTGACGTAAGTACATCATACAAGAATAAGATGACTTCAAACTGAGCTATCAAAAGAACTTGAGTGAGAAGGCGTGCGCTTGACGGGCAGACTGGGTTTTTCATTAGTTCCAGAATCTGTAGACGGTTGTGGAGGCAAAGGCTGTAATAAAAGATGAAAAAGAGTATGTGTAAGTTAGTGTCAGAACAGAACGCTTGAAGCGAACAATACAAATGCAGCAGATGACAAGTTTTCTTGTTTATATTTTCCAGGGCCAGTTTGGCTTCTTAACTCTTTCCTTGCTAGCTGTGACTTTTGTTGTCTGCTGATAACCTTTGTAAACAGCTTGGACCCAGATCAGTTCTGTTGGTTTCGATCTGGATCCAAACCTGTAAGTTGGTGAACACTTAAAGTGACAAACACAACTGCAGCCAACGGCAAGTTTTCTTGCTTCTCTAAATTTTTCAGGAGTTCGGCTTGTTATTTCTTTTCTTGCTAGCTGTGACTTTTGATCTCTGCTGATAACCTTTGCAAACAGTTTGGACCCAAATCAGGACTGACATAAGGTCAGTCTTAATCTGGATCCAAACTGTTTGACACTACGATAGTGTTCCTGAAAGAATTTTTTGAAAAGGTTAATTTTGAAAAAAAAATCAGCAGACGACAACAAAAGCATGAAAAAATATCCAGTATGCAAAGAGTTAACTGCCCGTAGATGATTCTACTAAAAAGATGTCATCTGCTGCAAATTAAAAAAAGTGCTTTTACCCTTTAAAAGTCACCAAAGATCTGCAGCAGGCAACATTGTTGAAACTTTATTCAGCTTTAACAAACCAAACTGGCTTGACATTTCATGCAAATCGCCTGTAATGTTGTACCTTATTTGCTCCAAAACTCAGGAAAGTGATTACATAATTGCTGTAAATTGCAGTTGTAATTGACATTTTAACTCTATGCCTCCTGATGATTTTTCATGCTTTTTATCATCTGCTGACTTTTTCAAAATCAACTTTTAAAAAAAAAAATCAGGAATACATCAGAGTGTCAAACAGTTTGTATCCAAACTGTTTGCAAAGGTTATCAGCAGATGACACTAGGAGGCAAAGAGTTGAGGGTTATTAGTTAGTAAACAGAATATATGATAAATTAACAAACAAGTATATATTAGCCATAATGTGAGAACATGTTCATGATGTTGGGATACAACAAGGGTGGAAAGCAATTTGTCTCATCATGTAAGAAACTTAAGGAATTACTGTACTCAAAATTTTCAATTGGGGAGGTATATCATCCGATATACGGTTGGAAATTTAGTTTTACGATGATGTGTGAGCAGAGCCGTAAAACGTGAATGTTGACCCAAGATCTGATGTGTACCTCACTAAATTAAAATTTTGAATATGATTATCCCTGTTCTAATGCACATGTGCACTTGTTTACGATTAAAAAGCTTTGTTTCATCTAAAATCGCTGTATTGTAAGCCAATATATACCCGAAAATCATCAAATAAAATGTGACGTAATATATGACGTCAAACTATTTCTGACAGTTTGTTTGTTTGATTCTTTACGCCCCAGTCAAGATTTTTTCAGATATGTCGGGACAGGTCTTCCTGGGTTGAACCAGTACTAAGAGGAGGATAAAGCGTCTTGCTCAAGGACACAAAGCAGTGCCTCCGGTGAGGCTCGAACCCGCAACCACTCAATCTCGACTCAAGCACTCTACCACTGAGCCCCTCATATTTCCTACAGTATATTGCAAGATGTACTGTCATAAATTTCTAATTTTATCCAATCAGACATCACTTTACATTTGGAAGATCATTAGAATCTATTTTCTTAATAGCCCCTTTAAGCCAAATGGGGTTTCCAACTCTTATCATTTGGAACAGTCCATTGTTGGGCTTAATTTTTCATTTTTATTCAAATTTTAACTGAACATTCTGTTAGCAAACAGTGGAGACCCTGATAAGATGCAGCACTATGCGGCATCTAATCTGGTTCTGCAGTGTTTGCCTATGTTCCACAAAAAAAGGACACTAGGCTTATATGGTGTAAACAAAATGGTCAGAACCTTGCAAGATAAAACCCGAGTTCATGTAGAGATACAACCAGTGTGCATTCAAAAGGTTAGAAGAATAATGCAAATAAAAGAGAATATACATTTAGTTTGATAATGGCATTCAAGCAAAACATGAATATAATAATTGAGGAGAAAGATACATCTCATGTGATCTGTGCCCCACCTATAGGCAGAGTACAGTAAATGTTCTACAATTTTTAACACTTAACTCGATTTTTTATGTTTTTCACATTGATTTTCGGCGATAACTTTTTTGTTCTTAATTTTAGCAATTTGTGTTCGCCATCAAAGTTGTGGAGAAAAATTAGTGCCAATTTCTCCAAAAGGTCCGAAGTTTGTGGCACAAAGAGATTTGTGTGTACATAGATGAAGATTTTGCAAGAGATTGGTAAATTTCGTAGAGGCTTGACAGAAAGGGTTCGTCTCAAAAGAATATTCACAAGTGATGAATATACCATTATTGAACTGTTGTGTATAGTATAATCCTGCCGTTTGCTTCCTCAGAATTTACCGTGCATATGCAGAATCTGCTTTGAGCATCATCATTTGTAGGTACAGAGGCTGGGATAACTCATGACATGCCATTTCTCTCTTAGGCACATGCTCCAAAATGGATTGTTTCGAGATGACCCCAGTAGCTTAAGGCACGAGGGAATCAGGCATGATTTCCAATATATTTGAACAAGCAATCCGTCACCTTTGTCAGTGAATTAGGGCAATGTAACTTTTTGACTGACATATCTTACTTAGTTTAAACTTTTATTTCATTTTTGTATAACAACATGTGTACATATAAAGCAATAAGTTCACATACAGATCATTTCGAAATACAAAAAAGGGATTCAGAAGAAAGTCTATTGACTTTTGTAAATCTGTTTACTCAGTTTATTTGCACTTTGTTCAAAATGCTCACAGAGTGCACCTATGCCCACAGTTAACAGCTACATCTTGCATGTTGGAACCGTTTGTAGGAATTGGCTTTAATTATTCTCTACAACGTTTATCACGAACACAAATTGCTAAAATTAAAAACAAAAAATATCGCTGAAAATCAATGTGAAAAACATATAAAAAATCGAGTTTTGTTGCCTGTAAAAAAAGACCTAGACAAACAGTGCAGACCCAGATCAGGCTGCTTCTGAACTGCTTCTGAACCAATTAACATTTTACTTCAGAACAGAAAGAGAAAAGTGTTCAAAATTTTAGAACATTTACCGTAATACCAAACTCATCCAATAACTTTCTTTGTTCATCAACATTTGTGTGACATCATTAGCTTATTACCCTGAGGTTACGCACATGAGAGTCGACGTCTGGCTGTTCCAACATCTCAGTTATAAATATAAATAATTTTATTATGCAACCTTTGAGGAATGTTCTAAAATTTTTGAACACTTCATTTTCTTCATTAGGGATTGAATTCACAAAAATGCTTGTCA
Source organism: Loripinus fragilis (assembly GCA_964019695.1). Classification (NCBI taxonomy): domain Eukaryota; kingdom Metazoa; phylum Mollusca; class Bivalvia; order Lucinida; family Lucinidae; genus Loripinus; species Loripinus fragilis. The sequence goes on from OZ026515.1 coordinate 122,203,334, forward strand.
GGATAGCAAACAGGGAAGACCCGATCAGACTGCTTCTGCAGAAGCAGTCTGATCTGGGTCTGCACTGTTTGTTTAGACCTTTTTGGCAGGCAACTCTGTTCAAAATTTAAGCACATTTACCAAGCCGGTTTGGTTGTATGATTTTAATGCTTATTAGATTGATACATAAAATGTAAATATAAGAATTGAAAGACTCTGATCAGACTGATCTTCAGAAGCATTCTGATCTGGGTCTGCACTGTTTGTCTAGGCCTTTTTTAAAGGCAACAAAACTCGATTATTAATGTTTTTCATATTGATTTTTTACTTTACTGATATTTTGATATTTTATGCCAGCTCATACTACTTAGGTGACGGAAAGCCTAGTTCAGGACTGGAGTCAGCTTTGTGGATTCTGATCTCTGGCGGAATGGTGGAAATGGACGCCCTGTGCATCCACTTGTCAAAGAAACCAACCTTTGATTTACGAGGAGTTTTGGGCGGGAGTGCTATCGATGAGGAGCGAGGCGGTACTAAGGGTACGTCGTTGTGAGAGGAGAAAATTTTGTCCGGTAATGGAGGTGGAGCATCATCTGTTTCGTCTTCACCATTTTCTGTAACAAACAAAATTATATTTGTCAATGACAGGTGTGACATATTGCAAACCAGCATCAAAATACCACATTTTAACCCTTTACCCCATACACGCCTTTTGGCGCTTTTACAAACAGAGCAGACCCAGATCAGGCAGCTCTTATAAAAGTTGCCTGATCAGGGTCTACTCTGTTTGCTTATGGAAATATGATATATCTGATCCTACACTAGTGGACCTGGCAAGAAATCTCTTTGTTCTCTGTACAAACATGAAAGTTTATTTAATTAAATATTCATAGTGGGTGGAGATTAGTATCATATGAATATTCATGAAGAGAATGCAAAATTTAAAAGTTTCATTTTTGAAACTAAAGAAAATGAACTAACTACATGTATCTCGTGAACTTAATTAATCCCACACACACTTGAGCAAGACACAGTAAATGGTCTCAACTTCCAGCACTTTTCACTGTCTGTTTTTAAAGAAAATGAAGGTTAACTGGGCTTGAATTCACAAAATGCTTGTCAGAATAGCAAACAGGGAAGACCCTGATCAGACTGCTTCTGAAGAAGCAGTCTGATCTGGGTCTACACTGTTTGTCTAGGCATTTTGTGCGGTAACTAATGCTCGAAATTTTAGAATATTTACCACAACACAACAAATAAGAAAGTTACAGCATATGGAACTAAACTGAGTCTGTTTTTATTCCAAATTTTGCTCAAAAAAGAGTGGAAAACCAAGTTCCCTCTATGTCATCATACATTTTTTCACTGATATTTGCTTTTAATAAGAATATCATAGATTAAACAAGACCTAAAAGTTAACTAGATAAAGTTTTTAGAAGAAAACATATGTACCACCAACCCACTTCATGGAGTTATATGACCCTGATGACATTGGAAATTAGGTCAAGGTCAGCAAATCTTATCATTTATTAAGGTCCTCCAAATAATATATCTGTGCCAAATTTGGTCAAAATATGACCATAGGTGCAAAGTTTTCAGAGTTATATGACCTGTTGACCTTGAAAAAAAGGCCAAGGTCACCAAGTCTAATAATTCTTTTTGGCTGTCCCAAGTAAATTATGAGGAACAGTTGTGTGAACTGAAATCATATTTGGACCAGTGATTGAGGAGAGGCATTGTTTTAAGATTTTTTCTATTTTTAGCTCTGGTGGCCATTTTTAAGTGAAGCGGAACCACTTGTGCAATTTTGAAAGCGGGCATCATGAAGAACATATGCGTAAAATTAATTTTGAATTTGGGTCAGTGGCTTAGTGGCTCAGGAGAAGATGACCAATTCTATTTTTAGTTCTTGTGGCCATTTTGTTAAGTGGAGATAAACCATTGACGAAACTATTATGGATCAATTGCATGGAATTATTCTAAATTTGGATCAGTGGGTCAGGAGAATAGAAATCATTAAAAGATATTTTTCTATTTTTAGCTCTAGTGACCATTTTGTTCAATGAAGCAGAACCATCTGTGCAATTTTAGCAGAGGGCATTATGGGGAACATTTATGTGAAATTAATTTTAAATGCTGACCAGTGATTCAGAAGCAGATATCATATAAAGAAAAAGTTTACACACAACAAATGACATACAACGGACGCAGACCTAACACAAAAGCTCACTTTTGAGCACTGGTGGATAGAAAGTGCCATTTTCTCATGCACTCTCTCTCTAAGCATGGCCAGGAATATTTGTTTGATTTGATTCTTTACGTCCCATCAACAATCTTTCAGTTATAAAGGGACGGGTTTTCCTGGGTTGAACAAGTACTAAGCTAGGATTAATGTGTCTTGTTCAAGAACACAACACAGTGATGCTGGTGAGGCTCGAACCCGCGACCTCTCTGTCTCGAGTCAAGCACTCTACCACTGAGCCACTGGGCTCCCCATGGCCAGGAATAGGAAGATATATACCAGGATACCAGCACATAAAGCATGCCAACAAGGCTGGGAAACAGAAAACAGCTGAGCCAAATCACAAGAAAACCGGTCTACTCGTTTTGATAGCAGGTAAGGCTCTAATAGGTCTGCTAAGCATCTAAGGGAATCTGGTAAATTATATAGACATTTTCATGAGTGAAAGTTCAAAACTTCCAAAATCCTGAATTTAAGAAATTTAAATCTTAAAACCTGCAGTATGTCTACATAATATATAAAAAAAAATAAAGCTTCAATTGTCAAGTGTCTTTAGATTAACTTGAAAATATATCAAAAAGCTATTTTTATCAACCTAATTCTGCATTTAGAGGCCCGCATAAAATTCTGAATTCAAGAATAATCCTGAAAATTTTTCACCCATACATATCTACTAAATAGCAAAGAGAATAACAATAAAGCTGATCAGCCTGCACTGATGTAGAGACTGATCAAAACCATTGTCGTTTCCTTACCTATTTGCATGCTGGCCATTGCTGGGTAAATTTGTATACTTTCCTTGTCATCTTTTATAATTTTCAAAGTTAAATTTATAAAAAAAGTTATTTCAGGAAGACTTTCAGAGTCTCAAAAGGGTTTGGATTCTGATCAGGACCAACATTCTGATGGGCTGATCTGTGTCCAAACTGTTTACAGAAATTATCAGCAGACAACAAAAGTTGCTCCTAGCAAAGACAGTTAAGACACAAACAGATTTGGTCATGAGGTGGCCCATTTCAAATATAAACTGGTGGGAAGTTATCATGCTACCGAGTTCCTCAGATTATCCACTGAGGGGCAACAAATGTTCATTTTTGAAAAGCCTTCTTAGAGATATCGACATTCAGAATTCAAAATTTAAGGCATTTTTGAGATACAGCTTGTACAAAAAGATAAGTATGCACTCATATACATTAATACATGGAAACTTGATAAAAAGTGATTTTTGCATGCTAATAAAAAGGTTAGCGTGCAACAGATATGAAATAAACAAAAATGAAGAAGCAATTTAAAATATGGGTACAGTAAAACCTGTGTAAATGGTCACTCAAAAATCGACAAAACAAAGATCTAAATGACAAATGATAGCTTAATGAAGGTCAAAAGTATTGCTTTCGACCTGCATTAAGCAATAATTGTCTTGAAAACCAATTTTCGGTCTTTTTGAGAGTGGCCGTTTTACACAGGTTTTACAATATAATATAAAATAGCCCGTCCCAAGATCAAAAAGTGTTAATGTTAAAAACTAGATAGACTTTAAAATGATTAAAGGATTTGTTATAAAATTTTGAAGACATATATCAGAGCTGAAATGCCTGGGCATGAAGTGCAGTCCCAGATCAAAAAATTCACTTTTTTGCTATTCTAGCGATTATATGTGAATTAAATTTCAAAAGTAACATAATTCTAGTGGGAGATAAAAGTTGAAATTTTTTAGGACTTTACCATATCCAAGACTTGCCATTATTGTAATGAAACCTAGATGAGAAAATATTTAGCAAACATATAATACAACAATCAGTGACATACAGAAGGGTAATTGGGTGCTAGATTTGGGCCTAGGTTAATTAAATATCTCAAAAAATATTAAATTACAAATGTACATGTATTCTTATTTCTACCTTTAAGCCTATGTAGTTGCTACTCATAAGAATTGTCTCATGGAGACAATCCTTATGAGTAGCCCCAACAGTTTAAGTAAAAAATAATATCAAACTATCAAAAAAATCATCCTCTTATCCCAGGCCCTCCTTTGGAAATAACATATACATTCACCAGGTACTTTAACCCTTTACTCCAAAGGCTATTTTAAGATCATGACATCATTTTCTATTTTTAGACAACATTGAAAAAATTCAAGAAAAATTGAAGTTAAGTTTTGAAAATACGAGAATACTTTTGAAAATACTATGGAAAATGGAGCATTTGCTCCAAAAGATCAAATGCATTTGTTCCAAAAGACTGCAAATGCTCCATTTTACATAATATTTTCAATACATGACATTTCAAAGGTGTCAAAAGGCATTATTATGGAGTAAAGGGTTAAGAAAAGCTATTTTGAAAATCAGTAACTATTGAGGCTGAATGATATAGTTCTCTGCATAAATGCTATTTTTTGGAAAAACAAAACAAAGCTACTTTGAATAACAAGATACCACAGGTTTGGCTTGGGATATGTACCTATCAATTGCCAAAATTTCTGAAAAAATAATACTATCACTTACTAAAAACACAACCTACAATTTTAAGCAAATGACATTTCAATAATTTAATGTTGCTTTTTTTAAAAAATATAACTATGACAAATAGTCTGCCAGTAGATGATTCACATGAGATGTCAAGCCTTGTTCCCTTAACATAGTTGACACTGCTGAACAAGTTAATGTTATATCAATGACATTTCACTGAAATTTGTTACTTTACCTGATGCACTAAATTTCAGTGAAACTGTCCAAAATAAAGTCAGTGAAATTTTAGTGACATTTCACTGAAATTCTGGTGAACTATTTCAGTGAAATATCACTGATATATTTGTGAAATTTAACTGAATTTCCAGTGAAATTTGACTGAAATTCAGGCAACTTATTTCAGTGACATCTAATTTCAGTGAAATTTCATTGTTGATTATCATTATGGGATTGATCATATCTTGAGTTGAGCACCTGGTGAATGTTAACAGACAAGAAACATGCAGAAAGCCATAACCTGTTGTGTAGAATATAGAATTGGTAGAGCTTATGTTTGGAGTGCTGTTACTATAGGAACCACCTGGCACTAATGGCTGACTCGGAAACTGGCTGCTTAATGGTCGACTGTTGCGACGCTCTTTGTCACCTTCTGGTCTTGGAGGCCGGCGGGGTGTAATCTGTAAAATCAATTCATGTCCGGTTATTAACTCATTCATTATTTAAGTTTAAAAACTTAATCCCATTTATATTGCTTGGTTCTCACGAAAAAGTGTTGATGAAAATTAACTATATGATCCTGAAGCTTTAATAACATATTTTATTTAGGATTTTAAGGCTAACTTCTTGTGGAAAGCAATATTTACATTTTCAAAGCATGTCTTTAATAAATCTTTAGATTTTCACTACAGTTAAAAACCTCATGAATAACAGAAACTGCCAGCTGAATAGTTCATATATGTGCCATATTCTCTGAATCCACTGTATTTATATCTCAAATATAATTTAAACAAATAATTGAAGTTCTAATAATCAAGTGTTTGCTGGACTAATATTTACTAAAATACTGTTTCAAGTGATACTATTCATGTAACTCTTTGCCCCCTGGGAAATTTTTCTTGCTTTTTTGCTGTCAGCTGATTTTTTTCAAAATCAACTTTTTGAAAAATTCTTTTAGGAATACCATCTGCGTGTCAAACAGATTGGATCCAAATCAGGCTCAACATTTTGTCGGGCCTGATCTGGGTCTTAACTGTTTGGAAAAGCTATCAGCAGATGACATTAGTAGGTAATGAGTTAAATGGCTAATGACTCTTGAGCCTGACAACACAAAGCTAACAGAAGCATACATCAACAAAATTCAAGGAAAAGCACAGATTATTAACAAAACATTAAGTATTTTACTTGAAATAAATGCTGGCACAGGTCAGAGTACCTTGCCTAAATGATGTATAAATTTGAAAACTAAAATCATATGTCAGTAATAAATATCTACGACAGTTCCTATTGCTTTTTTTTTCAGCATAAAAAATAATGAGCCGTGTGAAAGTACAGTAAAACCGGTCTTAAGCGGCCACTAAAAAGAAGACCAAAAGTTGGTTTTCAAGACTGATTATCGCTTAATGCAGGTCAAAAGTATTGCAGAATGCTCCAAGGGGAGCATTCTGCAATACTTTTGACCTTCATTAAGCTACCATTTGTCATTAAGATCTTTGTTTTGTCTATTTTTGAGTGGCCGCTTAAGACAGGGATGAGAACAGGATTTTTTCAAAAAAGAGGAATTCCAGTCAAAAAAGAGGAATCACCCTATACCCCCTTCAAAATGCAACAGATTTGAACATATTGGGACAAACCTGAAACAATTTATTTCAGCAAATTTTGGTCAAAAAAGAGGAAATCCTCAAAAAAGAGGAAGATTCTCATCCCTGTTAAGACAGGTTTTACTGTATGCAACAAATGAGCTCTCTCACAAAATTTTGGTGCTTATGGCATCAATGAGCAGAGAAGGCTCTTATGAGACTGATGTGTGCAGTCTCGAAGGAACCTTCGCTGCTTGCATACACGAAGTATGGAAGTAGATAAAGGGTCCAATAGATAATTAGATCCTAGCCCCACTTGATAGCTGTGCATGCATGCTTAAAGAATGACTTTACCAATATGTAACAAAAATAAGGCTGTCTCAAATTAACCCTTATTGTACCAATGGCGTTTGCCATAAAGTATGATACAGTAATGTCAGGATGGTCCATTTGTATATATTGAGGGGTAACAGGTTATAATTTTAAAAACATACTGTATTTCTGTTTCTGAAGATTTTTTCTTTCTTATCAAACAGTGCAGACCCGCATGAAATGCCGCATAATGCGGCATTTCATCTGGGTCTTCAATGTTTGCCAAAGTACCTGTTTAGGGGTTAGACAATGGATTAAATGTTAAGGAAGCTTAGTAGTTATGGTGTTAAACGCATATTTAGAGAAGATAAAATTACTGTAGTGAATCATATAGGTTTGCAAATAATTTGAGCCTGTATGTTACAAAACCAATAATTTGACACTGCACCCAGTGATGACTGAGAGAAGCCTATATATCTGCCCAGTCTCAGCTGCTAACATGAAGAAAGCTTAGGTCCTTTCCTTAACTTCCTGTTGAGTGCACAGGAAAGACTCTGATCAGATTGGACAAATGTCCAGGCCCAGAGGTTATAAAACTTTTTTCATGCTCAACTCAACTGAGCAAGAAATTTGAACTGCTCATAAAAGCTAAAATGCTGAAAAATATATTTTTTTCTTGCTTCGAAACTCTCAGATGTAGTATTGCTGATAAATGTTAAAATGCCAACAATTGTTGGCATTGTAACATTTATGAGCATGATAAATTTCCTGCTAAACTCAGTTGAGCATGAAATAAGTCCTGGCTGATATGAGTCTTCTCTGAGCATGAAGTCAAATTGATGGTTTTGTCATGCACAGGTTTAATTTAAAATACTCTTAGTCTATGACCTTCACACGAAAACACCCTTAAGGTCAGTTTCTTCTACAAACACAACTTATTAACTAGTTAGCCCTTATGCCGTCACTATCTTTGTCCTCTGCTTTTTATCTCTGCTGCATGCATTCAAGTGCCCTTTAGATGCTCAAATGCTATGAAAACTGATCAGACTGCTCCCTTGGGAACAGTATGATCTGGGTCCATATTGTTTTCAGCATAGGCTACGTAAAGACGTAAGCAGTCAAGAGCACAGACACAAGTCTTGACTGGTGGATGAAGAATTTACTCTGGTAGGAACCAGAATTTTGACTTTGAGCTATCAGTAATTTGATTAAAAAAAAAAATTAGTCCAAATTATTACAGTAAAACTTGTGTAAAATAGCCACTCCCAAAAAGACCACAGATTGGTTTTCAAGACCAATTATTGCTTAATGCAGGTCAAAAGTATTGCAGAATGCTTGACCTTCATTAAGCTACCATTTGTCATTACGATCTTTGTTTTGCCTATTTTTGAATGGCCGTTTTACACACCTTTTACTGTAATTTTGTTGCTTTTTATCAATAGCTATGCTGTGGGAGGTGAAAAAACATCTAAGTTCGTGTACAACATACTTTTTGATAAGAAAGGATGAAAATGAAACTTGAGCAGGTACTTTGAGTTATCAAGGTCAACTATGGAACAACATGTATCTACAGTTTTTAAAAATACATTGAAACCAAAAGATTAAATAAAATTCAAAGTCTGCAATCTACAAGAATGATGGTTGGGGAAAGAGGCTAAAATGAGTTAAACAACAATTATTTTCTGTCTATATATAATTATATAACTGTTAATTTCAACCCTTTCTTGACTGGTAATCCTTTATAGATACACCGACTATCAATGTAGACCAAAACTAGATGCCTGAAGAATGCAACACCTCTTCAAGGTATGTATGGTTTCTAAAGACGAAGACCGAAATTCTAACCATTGACTACTCAGAATATAAAATGGAACATTCTAATTATGGAAGATTCCAACCGTCAAGAAGGGGTTCAGAATTATAAAATAACATAATAAGTTGTCACAACTACTTACCGGTAATAACAAGGGCAGTTTTGAGTATTGGATCGAAGCCCTTGTTGAGATGTTTTTCCCCCCAATAAACTCCCAATTTTTTTAAAAGAGAAAAATGGTGAGACATTTCATTTTTTAGCTGAAAAATTGTGATATTTTCTAACTTTTCAATAACCCCATTTTTTCAAACAGTAAAATGGTGATTTTTTCTTTTTTTCAATAAATCCCAATTTTGTCCCAACTGAAAAATGGATGATATTTTTTTTATTTCCCCATACAAAGTGTTGCTAGGGTGTCTATTGGAAGTGGCTAAAATAGAAGCTTGTCAAATGAGTACCTACAACATACATGTATGTTTTGTTGGAGAGATACACAAACTTAAAACATTAATACAACTCTGTACCCAGGTTTATTTAAGATCTAAAAATAATATTATGCTTCTATAAAAGCAAAGCAATAATAACGTAAACCCTAAAAGAGCCGCCAAAATTTGCAGTTGACAACGTTTAAAATTTTTGTTTCTGCTTCAGAAAACCAAATAAGGCTTGATATTTCATATGAATCATCTGCCTGCAGATGATTCAAAAGAAATATCAAACTTTATATTTCACAAAAATGTAAAAAGATATCACAAAATTTGACCTCTGCTGCAGACGTGTGGCGCTTTCTGGGTTATTGGCAATTAAAATACATGCCTTCTCATGCAACTCAATAGGACTTTCAAGCGAGTTGCGGTTAGATGAGTCTAGTGAGTCTGAACTCGAAGCAGTGCTTATCTGAGATTCCCGTTTATACATCTTTTTGTTAGCCACCTTGCCCTGTAGAGTCTTGCTGAATGGGGATGACTTATCTCCCTTGTCCGCTCTCACCCACACGGAGGCACTTCTGCCAGTTCCTGGAGTAGTTCTTGTTGACGGGGAGCCACCCAGTAGAGATGTGTTCAAGCTTGAAGTGCTGCTGCTTGCACTGTAAAAGAATTTGAGCTAGGAAATGAAATTTATGTACAGTGCAGTCCCTTTATAACCCACCTCCTTATATCTCAAATTTGGATATAATATGGTCATGTGGCTCCCATTTTTTTTAACTATTTTTTTAACCCTTAATGCGCCAATCCCAACAAAAGTCGTCTGCTTTTCTCGTCTGCTGCAATGTTTAAGAAGCCTCTATGACAAACAGTGTGGACCCAGATCAGACTGCTCCTATAGGAGCAGTCTGTTTTGGATCCACACTGTTTGCTTCTATACGTAATTCATCAGTAAAGTTAGTCAATTATTTGCAGCAGACGACTTCAGCAGACGACATTTTCAGATGCAATTTTTTTCTTGGCGCTTTAAGGGTTAACTATGGAATTTTACAAAAGACTTATAGAAAATAACCATGAAAGTGAATGGACCATTTTTTATAATTTCTTTGTAAAACTGTCCCTTTATAACATGGTTCACTTTAACATCGTCCATTCCTATAGACCCCAAATGTAGAGCTATAAAGGGACTTCTGTGTATTTATAGCAAAGGCAATCTCAAGGCTCAGCAGGCCAGGCATCCTCACCATCGCCAGAGCTTTCACTGCTTGACTATGATTCAAACAAATTATAGACATCCTGCCCCACTGGATATCTGTGCAAGCAACTCTTGAGATAGACTTGATGCATGTGAGATAAGTACATTTAACTCATGTGCTGTTTCATTATAGTTTTCAATCAATTCTAAGTTGCTTATCTCATTTATAACAACGCAAGATTATGAAAAGAAAAAAAGGTAGGGCAAGATATCTGCCTGTGAATAAAGGGACATAACCTTTAGTGCACTTTGTGATAACCTCTACTCAGCTTCATACCTTTAAAATCCAGTAATGTCATGCAACTAATGTTATCATTTATCAGCTTATCTAATCTGTTTGTGTTAAAATTATTTTAAGCCAGGAACTCTTTGATTTCTTATTATTGAGAGAGTATTCACTAACTCTTCAGACCTGAAAAAGCATTTACAAAAAGTAATAAAATTCAAGACTAGTCAACACACATGGACCTTAAGCACCCTCATAACAAAGCAAAACAGTGTGTCCTGAGAACTCAGATCAGCCTTGGCAGTCTGATCAGTCTTCTTTCTCCACTTAAAGAAACCATGAAACCTTATCCATCTATTGAGACACAGAGAAGACTGTGAAGGATGCCTAGACTAATCTGAGTCTTCACTGTTACTGGTAGAATTTGCCTTTTTTGTTGGCTTTGTCATGAGATGGCTAACTTTCGAGGCATTTCAGATTTTTGCATTTTGGCCAATTAGAATTTTTTTATCACTTTAACCCTTTGAGCGCCACCTATAATTTGCAGCAGACGACAATTTCAAATTTTGCCGCTTTTTTTAAAAATAACAAATAAGGCATCATATTTCATGAGAATCGTCTGCTGGCAGACGCTTCTCATAAAATATCATACCTTATTTTTTTCATAAATTAAGAAAGATGTCGCAAAATTTGTCGTCTGCTGCAGTCGTGATTGGCCCTTTTAGGATAAACTGCATTGTTTTTTGTCCTCATATTTTTGAGACAACAGGCACTTCCAACATGCATATTCAGACAGTACAACTCAGAAAATGAGACAATAAAGTTAAATTACCTTGGTGCCCCAGCTGGAGACAAAGAGTTGATCTTGTTGAGACTAACTACTGACATAGACTGGAATCTCTTAAGTGTACTGTTGGATTCTATCTTATCTCGCACCTGTAATTATAAACATGGGAGAAAGTTCAAAATTTCAGAATTCCTGAACTTTTGAAATTCCAATCTTAAAACTTGCAGCATGCCCACCAAATAGTCACAGCTTCAAGTTAAAATGGTTAATTGTCTTTAGACAAACTGAAAACAAATCAGAAAAGCAATGATAATCTCCCTAATTCAGGATTTTGAGGCTGACTTTCTGTGGAAAGTCAGCCTCAAAATCCTGAAATCAGGAATAATCCTGAAAACTTCCACCCATGTATAAAGAAATAAATTATGAATGTACACATTAATGATAATCTCCCTTTATTTCTTTACTTTTGACCGAGACTTATAGAATTGCAAAAAGAAAGAGAGACAAAATATTTATGCTGGATATTCATATCATTTTAGCCACATTATAAAAAACCTGCCAAAGATGCAGATAAGCATGTCACTTCATGCAAGCTGTAAATTATCAGTAATTTTGTTTTCACTCTCAATTCTCACTGACCAATGATTTGTATTTACTCTCAATTTAGACTGACTAGTAATTTACACTCACTCGCAGCTCTTGCTGACCCACACTTTTTATTCAATCTAAATTCTGATTGACCAAACTGGTAATTTGTAATCACTCGCAATTCTGGCTGACAAGTTATTTGTATTCATTCTTGTTCTGGCCAGGCTTGAATTAGTTTTAGCTCTCAATTTTGAATGATCTGTATTTTATATTTACTCTTAGTCATTTCGAGTCAACTGACATGTTTGTTTGTGTTGATGTTTGACATCCCAGACAGTAACTTTTAAGTCACGTAGGGACATTTTCCGGTCTTCCTTGGTTGAATTAGTACTAAACAGAGGATAAAGTGTCTTGCTCAAGGACACAAAACAGTACCACCAGTGATTATGAAGTAGCGACCCTTTGATCCAAAGTCTTAACACTTTACCAACGGAGCCACTGCACTCCTTACTGACCAGTTATTTGCCTTAACCCTGAAAGCGCCAAGAAAAAATGCATCTGAAAATGTCGTCTGCTGAAGTCGTCTGCTGCAAATAATTGCCTAACATTACTGACAAATTGAAGTATAGAAGCAAACAGATTGGACCCAGATCAGACTGCTCCAATAGGAGCAGTCTGATCTGGGTCCACTAGGTTTGCCATAGAGGCATCTTAAACATTTCAGCAGACGTGAAAAGCGGACGACTTTTGTTGCAACTGGCGCATTCGGGGTTTAAACACTTTCAATCATTTTGACATGACTCACCTGTAATTTGTATTCACTCTCTATCATCTTGATCCAGCTGGTAAAGCGTTGCTCCAGGTGGGCATGGAATGGTTTCAGATCATCAGACACTCTTTCCTTATGAATATACATGGCATCTTTCAGCAACACAGCCTGATAGGGAGAAAAAAAGAAAAACTTACTGTCAGATATCTGTTAAATGCTTAAAACTGTTGATTAAAATTTATTAATGTACAAATATTTAGAAATTCTGTTTGTAAAACAATTAGCCTCTATTGATACACTAAGACTTATCCATAATGGTTATACTCCTTCCTAATTGAGGACCATAACTCTATATCTTTTGGTATTCCGTCGAAAGCTATTCAGGGCCCTAAGTTCTAAAGCTTTTTCAGGCTCAAATCAATGAGGATAATATTTATCATACTCATAAATGTTAAAATAATTGTTGGCATTCTAACATTTATTAGAATGATAAATGCAACATCCAAAATTCTTCATTTTTCATCATTTTAGTTTTTATGAGCGGTTGTAATTTCATGCTCAGTTGAGTTGAGCATGATAATAGTTTTATAATCTCTAAATAAGCCAGGTGATCCATTCATAATCTCTTATTTGCTTATCAAGTTTGCCGGTTGTAGCTCATATATCTATGCAAAGTATGTGTGACAGATTAGCAAAATGTAATATTACCCTTCAACTTTAACATGAGGCATAATTTTGCCATCACAAGTATGTCCTAGAATAAGGATAGCATAAAACATAGCCCTTCCATTAACTCTACCTACTATTGTCTTCTGCTGATAACCTTTACAAACAGTTTGGACCCAGATCAGGCCCGACAACATATCGGGCCTGATCTGGATCCAAACTGTTTGACACTTAGATGGTATTCCTAAAAGAATTTTTAGAAAAAGTAGATTTTGAAAAAAAGTCAGCAGACAACAATTAAGCATGAAAATTACCCAGGAGGCAAAGAGTAAATGACAGATAGCGTAAAACAGACCTATGCAACCGAAGCATGGTACCAAGTGGAAATGACTGAGTATATAGGACTAATAATTTTTCCCATTACAAATCAAGGGATCCAGATCAGGACCGACAAAATAATTTTATCATTCCTGATATGGGTCCAAACTCTTTGCAAAGGTTAACAGCAGAGAGCAAAAGAAATAAAAAAAGCCCCTGGAAGATAAAAACACTATTAAACCATAACCATGCCTAACCATAAATAAAATATTCACCTGTTCTTTCGTCAAATCCTTCAATCTTCTACCAAAGCCCTTCTCTTTCTCTGAGGTACCATAGTCATCTGCGTAGAAGTGTTTCCAGTTGGAGATGCCACCCTGTACCGCCGCATCCACAACACCATTCAGCAACATACCTAGAGTACCTATCTTGGTGCTTGGGTCAGTGATTTGTTGCTCCACGGCTGAACTCAGCTTTTTGTTTGTTGAATCAAGGGTTTCTATGGCTGTCTCTATAGGACTCACTTTGTACTAGAAATAAAAAAGAAAATCTTAGAAAAAAAACATTGAACAAAAAAGGAGCTATGGTCCCAGTTCATATTATGACAGAAAGGTAATGAAAATTGTTAATAGACATGTTCGTTTTGACTAGTTTGAAATATGATGGGCGATTCCATGCAATTACCAGTCTATGTCAGCTGGGGTCTTTGGGGCAGGAGGAACTGAGTATTTTCGAAGTTCCCATTGTAAAAATTCCTTAGATATTGAAGCCCGACTTGTCCATAACAAATGGTATCTAAAATTTATGATAAACGGGATGATTTTAATTATGAAATCTGCAATCTTAACGATACCCTTCCGTTGCAGAGAGAAGTGATATTGTGTTACATTGGACTCGTCGATTCTCGTGTAACATTGGGTTTGCCCACTCATGGGCTTAATGACTTAACTAGTCAGCTAAGTGAACTAATCCAATTATTAATAGGCGAGTGAGTGAATGCCCACTTGACACCCGAATGAACAGATGTCAACAAAGACGGGTAGATTTAAAACAACACAGAACATCGAAATTAAAAACTTTTCTTATTTGTCGTAGCAATTTTGATATTCTGTCGCAAAATTTTAGATGTTCTGTCTTTCGACGTTTTGTCCCTTCAACGTTTTGGTTATTAGATGTTTTGTCGTTTCAATGTTTTCAATGTTTTGTCTTTCGATGTTTCGTTGGTCTCCCATTTAAAACAGATCAGCTGTCATTTAATTTCCTGGCTCAGAAGTGGTGTAATGAACATTTCCAATCCAATTTATATAACAATATCTGAACTTCCTTGTTCAAACATAGGTTTTAGCCTGTAAAAACATAGGTGTTTGTTAGTTTGTTTGATGCTTAACGACACATCTACCCTTGTGGGTCATTAGAATCCGACAAAAAAGATGTTTATAGTGTGTGACATTGCTTTTTATGCATGAAGACTATCAGAGTTAATCATATTATACAAATGGAACATAAAACCCCCTATAAAATCAAACTTACAACATCTGTCTGGACAACTGGGAACCAGCAGAGAATTCCTGGTAATGGTGACGATGACAAAAGATGAGTTTTCTCCTGCCAAACATTCTGAAATTACACAAAACTCTTAACTTTGCATGATGGGTAATTTTCTATGCTTTTGTTGTCGTCTGCTGACTTTTTTTTTCAAAATTAGCTTTTTAAGAAAATTCTTTCACAAACACTATCAGTACACACAGTTTCAATCCAGATCAGGACCGACATTCTTTTGGTCATGATCTGGGTCAAAACTGTTTGCAAAGGTTTTCAGCAGACGTCAAAAGTTGTCACAAGCAAGGATAAAGTTAAATTTAGTCATCTCCGTTTCTTTAATTTCCAAGTGGTCTTGCCACCATTATAATGTTTATAACTTTCTATTCCTTTAAAAGTGGCTAAATATTCCAATATGGGTTAACCATGAACAGATAAATTGACAAAACAAATAACATTAAAACGTATTTATGCTTACATTTTAGAATATTTGTTTTTGCTTTGTTTGAAATTTTACATCCCAGTCAACAGCTATGGTCATGTCGAGATGGTCAGTTCACCTAACCACACTTTTTCGTGGTTAACAAGTACTCTGTGCGTATACTTTCACTTGTTCAATGTAACTGACAGCCACCCTTCTTGAATCAGAGGCAGCCAGGAGAATGACTATAGAAATTATTGCATGATCAATCATGACGAAAGTATGGGACCAGCCCGGGATCAGTCTCGACCCCTGGATCTGCAGTCGGCCTGGCTACCGACTGCACTACGAGGCCTGGTACAAGTCAGATTAACTAGAATGAATAATGGCATTAAATAAATTAATTTAAAATGGTGATGGGTACTGATCATTTTATACAATGGGATATCTGTATCAATAAAAACTGGTAATGAGGCACTTATTTTAAACACATTTTTCTCTACATATTTATAATATTATAAATGTTAAAACAGTGAATAAGAAAAAAAATCACAATTTTACTCTCAAAATTTTTTTAAATCAGGAACTATGTCTAGACTTTCAGAAAGATTTGATACAGTTAAACCTGTCTTCAGTGGCCACTCAAATAGAAGATCAAAATTGGTTTTCAAGACTGATTATCGCTTAAAGCAGGTTAAAAGTATTGCAGAATGCAATACTTTTGACCTTCATTAAGCTACCATTTGTCATTAAAACCTTTGTTTTGTCTATTTTTGAGTGGCTGCTTAAGACAGGTTTTACAGTACCATTACTTACTGTAATATCGCTGCCTCCTTCATCTATTCTTCTAGAGAACGTGAACATCTGTACTTCATTGAAGTTATAGTACCTGAAACATGGCACTGTATTTAAACCAAATGTTCTGACCCCATGACTTATCATATTCTGCCTAAAATTTGAACAAGTCCTTTTCTTTCTGAGATGAGGTATGTCAAATGTGGATTGGCAAACAGTGTATACCCTGATCAGATTACTCCTTCAGAAGCAGGCTGATCTGGGTTGACACTGTTCAATCAGGTCTATGTGTCCAAATATTTAGGGTAAATATTGTAATTCAACTGTTTTGGGACAGAAAATGAACAAATGTAAATCATAAGCATTCAATCCCTTTCATAACCTTTGTTTGTTTGTTTGTTTTGATTCTTTACGTCCCATCAACAATCTTTCAGTTAAATAGGGATGGGCCTTCCTGGGTTGAACCAGTACTAAGCTAGGATAAATGAGCCTTGCTCAAGAACCACAACGCAGCGACGCCGCTGAGGCTCCAACCTGCGGCCCCTCGGTCTCGAGTCAAGCACTCTACCACTAAGCCACTGCGCTCCCTCATAACCTTTGTACATCACCACCCCATCCACCTCTCCTACTAACAATCAGGTTTCAATCTTGACATGTGCAATTTTCAGTATATGCATAATTTAACCCTTTATCTAATAAATGCTCTTTTTACTCCTTTGCAAACAGAGCAGACCCAGATCAGGCAGCTCTTACAAGAGCTGCCTGATCAGGGTCAACTCTGTTTGCTCATGGAAATTTAATTTGATATATCTGATTCTACACAAGTGGACCTGACAAGTAATTTCTTTGTTCTATGTACCAACATGAAAAGTTATCTATATAATCATTCATAGTGGGTGGAGCCTAGCATGAATATTCATGAAGGACACGGTTTAAAAGAAATAAATACATAAAAGCTTCTGAATATTTTTCTCTACATATTTATATATCTGTTTAGCAGGCCTCCAGATAAGAGTGTGTAATTTAAAAAAAATTTCACTTCATTATTTCTCAACCAAAACATATGGTAAGGGTACTCGTTTTATGCTAAAACACTTCCTTATCTGAACCTATGAGGCTGCATTTTGCAGCATTTTAACTCTGTCTACCCTGTTTGCAAATGTCATGAAAGGAAATTTTTCCCCGGTTGTTGCTTACATACTTTGGTCCTTTTCCTGCCATTCATGAATATTATCTTTCTGCTCTGAGCTCTCTTATCTGCTTATATACTTTGGTAGCCCATATTGCAAATAAACATGGACCCAGATCAGACTGCTCCCTTACAGATCAGGGTTCATATTACTTGCTTCCACAGTTGAAGCTTTCTGGAGTGCATTTGAATATATGTAGCAGATGTTTGTCTGTTTGTTTGGAAAAGTTTTATGTCCCAGTCAACAGCTATGGTCATGTTAGGATGGTCAATTCCCCTAACCACTCATTTTTCTGGGCAAGCTTGACTAAGAGGTTAACAAGTAGTTTGCGCACATACTTTCGCTTGTAAATGACAACACCCTTGTTGAATCAACGGAAGGAGAAGAATGACCATAGAAGTTATTTCACAATCAATCTCCATGAAAGTATGGGATCGGGCCGGGATTAAACTCGAGACCCCTGTATCTGCGGTCGGACTAGCTAAAGAATGCATTACAGGGCCCCGTATGCAGCAGATGTAAAAAGCAGACGACATAATCATGACAAACAAACTTACTTGAGTATCTTCTCACTGACATGTTTATTGAGAAACTTGGGATGTAAGTCCATGACTGGAGTGACAGCATTCACCTGGAGATCTGAACCAAGGTCAAGGACAAACAATAAAACATGCTACAATATTTACATTTTCAAAGCAGGCCTTAATAATGAATCTTTAGATGGTTGCAACTGTTCATAACCTCATGAAAGACATAAATATGATAGACAGCTGCCAAGTTCACTAGCCTGCGCAATAGGCTTCGAACATCAAATTCATTTGCCAGAAATGAAACTGATGTTGTGATTGACAGTGAGCCACACTTGATTCGCACATGAAAAAAAAGCCTATTCCCCGCTTATGTATCGGCTGTTCCGCTTTTCTGTTTTACACTCCAACAAAAACATTAATACTATTAATATTATATACAAAACTGTTTTGTTTCCTAAAATACAAATAATTTCTATAAAATAAGATATTTATGATAAAATGTAAATATAAGTAATAAATTCAACTTTTGGTCTGTTCATGGAAGCATGAACACTGCTGGTCGCTTGCTTTAATAAATGAAGCCCAATTGGAATTTATTTCTTAAATATCACTCGCCTCCAAGTCAAATATAGTTAATGAAGATCTGAAGATAGCCATTGTCAAATTTATACTATAATCATTGCACATGAGATTTTGGTACTTATTTCATATGCAAAAATAGAGAAGGCTCAGACAAGCCTGCACAGTCTCTCATTACAAGAGCCTTCATTGCTCTCATTTATAAGAAAAGTATTCAAGTGGACATAGACAAAGACTTTAACATTAGGTTTCTGGCCACACCAGGTCGATGTGCATACATGTTTAAAGGAGTTTTCTCACTAGGGAGCTGTGCATGCATTTATAAAGGATGACTTTAGGCATGTGGAATATGTACCAAGCTCTCTTTATTATGATGCAACTGACATAATACTCTGAAGGACTTTAGAAACGCACCACCTGCTAAAATGCTAATTTATTGTCAAAGAGTAATATTATGAGAAAAGTAAAATTGACAAGTCCCTTCATTTAACTTACATACAATAAGAAAATCGAAATGCTATGACTCATGGTTGCTGTGACGTCGCCATTATTCTGAGACATCCCCAATTTAAAAAGTCACAGAGTATCAATACCTTCCATATTAAGCGCAAAAAATGTTTCAAACCAATGTTTGCTCTCGAAAGCACAGGGAAAGACAAAATCAAATCACGAAGTTTTAGGCCTCTGGTAAAGTTCATTTCCTCTAGGTGACGTCATTATTTTTTTGACGTAATTGGCCGTTTTTTGTCCTAAGGAACAGGAATAATCAAAATATTTTAGAGCCACCAGATACTCCGCAACCTGTTGCGTAGAAGACAAAAGTATTGTGACATGGGCGAATGCCATACGCCTGTTATTGTTGTTTGAAAAATTAAGACTGACGTTAGCAAAGAAACGCTGTGACTGGGAGTGTAATTGAACAATTATTTCCAAAACTTTTCTTGTTTTTTTCCATTGGTTAAGACATCTGGCTACCAGTTCAAGGTGTTTGCTTTTAAATTGAACTAATCTCACAGTTGTTAGTCAGATAATTGATGAAAAACACTAATGTCAATGGTACGTCAGAATGAACCGCATGCAAATCGAAACTATGACAAATCATTGTCCATTGTGTAAGCGCATAAAAAGTTATAAAGAAAACATCCTCAAATCAACCATGTGGAAGAGATATAATTGGTGTGTTTCTAAAGTCCTTCAGTATATAATGAACTTATCAGAATGTGTAATTAGCTCGCAATTGGAGAGGAGTGTAAGATCTAGTACATTAAACATTCAGCACAACAATGGTTAAGTAGAAATCTTCATTTAAGGATACATTGCTTCTGAGATTCTTTGATTTCTTGAGAAGGTGCTGTCAATGTTTTCATCAGCTGAAACAGAAATGTGATATTAACAGACTTTTCACTTGCTGTAAAGGCAGAAACTTTAACATTCATTTCTGGGCGTGGTTCGGCTATTTTATCTGCTAAACAAGGGAAATCAGGTTCTATTTATAATTTGGTGATTGGTGATAATTTGTTTGAAAATCCTAACCCTTACACACTGAACTCACATTTATTAACCCTTAAAGCGCATAATCACAAAATTTATGTTTTTTGTTGTTCACTAAAATATTTGAAGCCTCATAAACAAACAGTGTGGACCCAGATCAGACTGCTCCTGTAGGAGCAGTCTGATCTGGTTCCACAATGTTTGCCTCTATACCTATGTTAAATAGACATTTTCAGACTCAGTTATTTTGCTGGCGTTTTAAGGACTATGTCTATACTGAGGTAATGGCGCAAGATGATACAGTTACTTTTGAATAAAACCTCGCCTCATTTTCAGCTTTTACCTATGTCTAAGGTTGACCAGTCCTAATTACGCATTCATCAGGTGCTGCCTTTACAGTAACCAAAAAGTCATATAATATGCCATGAGTTAACCCTTAAAGCACCAATCACAGCAAACGTCATCTTCTAAAATGTTATAGAATCCTTTTGGTCAAACAGTGTAGACCCAGATCAGACTGGAGCAATCTGATCTGTGTCCACACTGTTTGCCTCTACACTTACATTAGTCAATAATGTTACCAAATATGTGCAACAGATGATGACTTAAGCAGACAACATTTTTCAGGTTCATTTCAGGAGCGTTCGAGTGGTGCAATCAGAACAGCATATGATATGCAGATTGACGGCAAGTGGGGGGCAGGGGGGCCCAAGCAAACATGGAAGAAACTGACAGAGAAAGACTTCCGTGAGTGGAAGCTCACCACAGTTGACCCTCAAGAAAGGAGCACCTGGAGATCAGGTGTGAGATCTGCTATGCGAGCAGCTAGCCAGTTACCTGGAAAGGGGCCCACTGATGTGGATGATGCCCCTGCACCTGCATGTTAATCAAAAATCCGATTATGATGATGATGATTTTTTGTCAGCCTTTAAGGTTTAAGCAGGTCTATCCATAGATCATAAACTGGACTGGATTGTTGCATTCTCAGGAGTACAACATATTTTTTATTGTTATCAAAATTTTCAGATCTTGCATAACAAATATTGCTTGCATGGATAATGTCATATACACGGCCAGCAATCCAGCTCCTTCACAGCATATACCAGTTGGGTTAAACTTTCTGTTTCCTAATTTTGAGAGCAAATTTAGAAATTGGGCAATGCAATTCGATGAGGCACTTATAGAACTTTCCGACACTGATATCGGTTTTAAGCAGATATTCTGCTTGGCTGTTTAAAATGTTTTGTAACGAAGAAAAATGGCATTTTTTCAACTTCAACACATATTCTAGAATCAGCTCATGTGCAAGGGCACACTATTCAAGGTATGTCAATGGTAAACATCAAGGCCATTCAATAGCATTTTGGGACTTTTAAAATTTTGTAATGGTTAGAAAAACAACAACAAGTTTGTTCAATTTAAGGTCCAAAAAACAGGTCCCACTTCTTCAAAACACAGTATTGATTTTATGCGATGAAGGAGCTGGATTGGTGGCCGTGATATAGCTGCTTCCATGGCAAAATGTGGAGTTTGATCTGATTCCACACTTTTTGTTCACAGAATGTTCTATTAAAATCTAAATAAAAATGTAAAATACCACCTAACAACCCTTAAATTGGATATTGACTTGCCTAATTGATAAGGGTGGTAAATTCCATTCGGTATAAATGGGATAAGATCCAGAGATAGGTTCAGAACCAATAAAACATCCCTGATTAACTCTTCCTTGAAAGGAAACCAGCAGATGGGTTCAGCTTAATTTAATGTAGACCCAGATGCGATGCTGCAGAATGTGACATCTAATTACGGTCTGCATAAATACTATATCATGAGGAAATTATTACATGTGGCCCCTGAAAAAATATAAAGGATCATTTGTACATTATTGTATCAACCTCAATGGAAGATTTAATCAGTCTAGAAAGGGTACAATTTTTGCTGCCTGACTAGTTGAAAGCAATCTTAAAGCCAGAAATGAGCCAGTTAATGAATACAGAAAGACCTGTCTTAAGCAGCCACTCAAAAATAGACAAAACAAAGATCTTAATGACAAGTGGTAGCCTAATGAAGGTTGAAAGTATTGCAGAATGCTCCCCTTGGAGCATTCTGCAATACTTTTGACCTGCATTAAGCGATAATTGATATTGAAAACCAATTTGCAGTCTTTTTGAGAGTGGCCATTTTAGACAGGTTTTACTGTATATGGAAAGCTCAGGCAAGCATGCTCATAAGCGCAATCTCATCAGAGCCTTTGGTACTTGGGAGTACTATGTAAGAATGTAGATGAAGGCTCAAGCCGAAATGTAGGCCTCTAGCCCCACTAGATAGCTACATATGCATGTTTAATGAATCACTTTACATATATGCTATAAGAACCAAACCTAGTGTTCTGGCACAAATGATCAATACAATTTTCCTTGCCAGATATGTTAAAGCAACCCTAAGTTTAGCATACACACCTCAGCATTAGGAAAGAGGGTCTGCATCCTAGCATTGAAGTCTTGTAGTCTTTCATATTCTTTACCACGGTATATTAGCACTTTGTTCTGAAAAAATAAATAAAATATTTAAAATTACATACATGGCCTATTAAACTGTTAGCCTTCAAAACTGTTCCTCTAATTTTGTTTGTTTTGATCCTTTAAGTCCCTGTCAACAATTTTTCAGTTATATCAGGATGGGTCTTCATGGGTTGAATCAGTATTAAGTAGAGGATAAAGTGTCTTGCTTTAATAAGGACTGAATGCAGTGCCTCCCCTGAGGCTCAAACTCGCAACCCCTCGATCTGAAGTCTAGCACTCTACCACTGAGCCACTGCGCTCCTCACTGTTCTTCTGAGATAAAGACTGAGCTTCATTTTCAATTTTTTTAAATAGGAACAAACAGCACAACTGATTTGGTCCTAAACCTTTGGTCCTTTAAAGCATCAAATATCAAGCCTTGTTTTTCCCCTGAAATTGAATATATCATAAAAAGTTTGTTATAATTTGGAAATACCAAGCTTTGGGCAACTTTATGTCTATAAAACCGTGTATTTATG
Organism: Loripinus fragilis; assembly: GCA_964019695.1. Lineage (NCBI taxonomy): Eukaryota > Metazoa > Mollusca > Bivalvia > Lucinida > Lucinidae > Loripinus > Loripinus fragilis. The sequence goes on from OZ026515.1 coordinate 122,226,563, forward strand.
TTCATCCTTTTTTTATCATAATGATGCAATAGTACCTGTAGAAATGATGGGAAGCCTTTGCCAAAATATCCAACTCTGAAGTACTCTGGATCTGGTCGCATTTCTCGGATGATACATTGGTACAAGTCTGCCTCTCGTTTCTGTACAACAAATAATAGACAAATGTATAAATGTACAATCTTAAGCTGGTCCCTATGGCGTAGTAGATGACGAGTTGCATTAATAATCTAACTATAATGTACCACAATAGAGGGGTTTCGAATTTGAATTACCGTCTGGCCACATACTTTCTAAACCATGCATGAGATCTCTGAATTTGAGACATTTTTACCTCTTAGGTATGCATTTTGTCAATTATTTCCATTAAACTGATAGTTTTATTGTCCTCCATGAATTTGAAACTCCAAGATAAGACTGCATATTTAAAAATGATCTGTTGTGAGCACCCAAAACAAATGTTAACCCTTAAAGCGCCAATCACGACTGCAGCAGACGACAAATTTTGCGACATCTTTCCCAGTTTTTGAAAAAAAAAATAAGGTATGATATTTCATGAGAATCGTCTGCCAGCAGACGATTCTCATGAAATTTCCTGCCTTATTTGTTATTTTTGAAAAAGCGGCAAAATTTGAAATTGTCTTCTGCTGCAAATTATAGGTGGCGCTTTATGGGTTAAAATGGATGGATAAGAAATATTCACAATTTCAATTTCAAAATATTTGCTTAACTTGACCTTTGGGTTTGTGTTTCAATAACAAATCTTCCTAAATTACAACTTACCAGAGTCCAACTGAGTTTCTCATAGTCAAACATTTCATTATCATAGAGGCTAACCAGTTCCTTACAGAGTTCTATCCCCTTCTCCCACATCTAAAATAAAAAACAAGTACAACGCTGAAAATGACATTTACAGAGAAAGTAAAGTTCAAATTACAATAGCAGATTGATTTCCTGTGGAAATATTGGTGGAAACATTGAATACATACAGGTTATTATATGGCCAAGGTGTGCCTCTAGGTCATATTGGCACTGGATAGTCATACTGGCCTGGGGCCAATATGGCTACCCCAGTGCCAATATGACCTAGACGCACACCTTTTTATTACATTTGGGCATTACATTTAACGGTTCTATCATCTTTTGGGTTTTTATAGCTGGTGCGTCGTCAGTGAGACAGAAAACTGGCGTGCTGGAAATAGCAACAAAAGAGTGTGCTACATAGATAAATGACGTCATAAGGAAAACATTGTTTACCTTTACGACCTTACGAGGTTGTATCGTTGTAACATTTCACCAGGTTTAAACCGTCAATAAAACAATTCCAAGACACCCTTAAAATTAGAATTATTGCATAGCTGGATACTCGGTTATGCAAAACTGGCGTGCTGGAAATAGCAACAACACAGCGCGTCACGTGGATAAATGACGTCATAAGAAAAACATTGTTTACCTTTACGACCTTACGAGGCTGTATAGTTTGACATTTCACCTGGCTTAAAATCATAAATAAAACAATTCCAAGACACCCTTAAAATTAGAATTATTGCATATCTGGATACAGTACTAAGCAGAGGATAATGTGTCTTGCTCAAGGACACAATGCAATGCCTCAATTGAGGATCAAACCTGCAACCCTTCAATCTCGAGTCAAGCACTATACCACTGAGCCACCGCACTCCTCATCAGAGTGAGAAAAGTAAGTTAGGGTAAATATGTAAAATAAACTACAGGACTTTATTTAAGAGTGTGTACCAAAAAATTATTTTTCTTATTTCTCAACTAAAACATGTGTTGTGGGTACTCAAAAGAACCGTCTCAATGAGACGGTTCTTTTGAGCACCTAAAACATATGTTAAAACTGATGGGTAAGAAAATATTTAGAATTTTAAGCTCAAAAATTGTGTTTATCTAAACCTATGAACTAGCTTACCTTTCCCTTCTCGAAGTACTGTATAATGTGATGAAACAACATTTCCTTGAGTTCTCTGTGAGTGTGAGCTTCAGGGAATCTCTCAGACATCAGAATAGGAGACAGGTGTTCATCTGACCACTGAAAATGATTTATTCTTTAGTTGAATGTAATATATGCAGAGGGGGACAGTTTTTGATCTTTCAAATGTACAATTCTGTATAGTAAAATTTGTGTCCATATCATAACTTCAAATAACTTTTGCTTGATTTTCATATCACATGGCACGTTTCTCCATCATAACAAGATCATGTGTCAAGCACAGGGTTCATACAGGCAAGTTTGAGTAAAATTCAAGGACTTTTCAAGGACTTCTAAAGACTATCCTACAGTTTTCAAGGAGTAAAAGTTTAGGAAAAATCCTGATTTAAGTGTTAAAATTCTACTTCAGAAATGCTAGACTGAGATAATGGAGACATTAGTACTAGAAAATTAGTATAAAATTGTTGTGCCTTTATTTGGTGCAGCATTCGCTGCACCAAATAAAGGCAAAACAATTTTATACTGATTTAGGTCTCTATCAACAGTGCTATGTCCTACAGAAAATAGTAGAATTCAAGGACTTTTCAAGGCTTTTGAGTGATTTTCCAGTACTTTTCAAGGTATATTTAATTTTCAAGGACTTTTCAAGAAAGCCCTCTAAATTCATGTACTTTTCAACCATGTGCGAACCCTGAAGCACATGACCTGTAGGGGGTAAAATAGCTGGAGAGGTACGAAACAGCAAACATTTTTTTACGTTGGAAGAAACTAACAGAGAACAACTGCCGTGAGTGCAGAGTGGAAGCTCACAACCGTTGACTCTCAAGAAAGAAACACCTGGATGTTTGCTATGCATGCAGCTAGTCAGCTACCAGAGTGGGATCCACTGATGTGGATGATGCTCCTGCACCTATATGTTACTCAAAAATCCAATTATAACGATGATGATGATGATGATTTCAAGCCTTATATGATAGGATTTTACAGATTGTACTTACTTCTAAGAGTTTTGCATATAGCATGAGTGTATGTGCCGCTTCTGTGTAGTTGTCACACTCCAGATGCATATTGCATAGTTTATGCAGGTACCGAATGTACATTTCCTGCCGATCTATACTGTTGTAGAAATCCTGTAAATAGACATTCAATGTTACTGCGTATGTTTGTGTTTGAGGTATTGCTTAAACCTTAAAGCGCCAATCACGACTGCAGCAGACGACAAATTTTGCGACATCTTTCTTAATTTTCGAAAAAAATAAGGTATGATCTTTCATGAGAATCCTCTTCCAGCAGACGATTTTAATGAAATATCATGCCTTATTTGTAATTTTTGAAAAAGCAGCATTATCTGCAACTGTCTTCTGCTGCAAATTAAAGGTTGCGCTTTAAGGGTTAACCCTTGTCCTTATCCCGTTTTGTAAACACTATGATATATCCAGATCAGCTGACTTCTGATTTAGCCATCTAAAATTGCACAGGTTTCATATTTAATTTGCAAAGATATCATAAATTGTTCATTTTTAGCAGTTGTACACCTTTAACAGACCTGGACCTAATGCCGAGATTTCAGTTCTAATTGGATCTGTCTGGAAAACCAATTAATTTGATTTAACCAATTAACTTTGATTTAATTGCAGTTATGAAAACATTTCTTGCAGTCGGCGAGGGAGTGTAAAGTCAAACTCTAATATTAGACAGTTCAGAATTAAGTTATTTTTCATGCTAAGATCACATGGTTTATTTGTCATTCAGCTGTTTATCAAAAAGCACAGTGAAACATAAGACTTAATGCTGACATGGTAATGGGCTGTCAAGAGCTATAAACCAGTAGAGATTTGTTTGTTTGGATGTTTGTTTGTTTTGATTCTTTAAGTCCCAGTCAACAATTATTCAGTCATGTCAGGACAGGTCTTCCTGGGTTGAACCAGTACTAAGCAGGGGTTAAAGTGTCTTGCTCAGTCGCAAAACAGTGCCTCCATTAAGGCTTGAACCCACAATCACTTGATCTTGAGTCAAGCACTCTACCACTGATGCACTGTGCTCCCTAGATCAGTAGAGAATTTGGGCTTATATCTTTAGATGTTAAAGGTTTTTTTAATCCTTGAAGCGCCAAGAAAAAAGGCATCTGAAATGTTGTCTGCTGAAGTTGTCTGCTGCAAATAATTGCCTAACATTACTGACGAATTAAGAATAAAAGCAAACAGCATGGACCCAGAACAGACTGCTCCTATAGGAGCAGTCTGCTCTGAGTCCACACTGTTTGCCATAGAGGCTTCTTAAACATATCAGCAGACGAGAAAAGCAGATGACTTTTGTTGCAATTGGTGCATTAAGGGTTAAAAGTGCTATTCAGATGGAAAAGGTGAATGAATAACACAAAGGATTGCTACATACGAGTAAATTGACAATACAGCTCATTCTGTGGTCCTTAATCTCATCCTGAATGATGTGTCTATATTCCAACAGTCGCTTCAACATCTTGGTGACGGTCTCCACAAACACCAAACCCTGCTCTCGCATCTGATCCATGCCACTGCAGGGGCCAGACAAACTAGAACAAAAATAAAGTGAGATCCATTTATAACACATATCTTTATAACACAGAACAGTTGCTTCAACATCTTGGTGACGGTCTCCACAAACACTAAACCCTGGTCCGCATCTGATCCATGCCACTGCAGGCGCCAGACAAACTAGAACAAAATACAGTGAAATCCATTTATAACACACCTCTTTATAACACAGATTTTGATATAACAGGGTCATGCTGTGGCTCCCAAACTTCTTTACCACGGAATTTAACAAAGGAACTATTGTAAAATGACCATAAAATGGTCATTTTCCTACAATTCCTTTATAAAACTGTCCTTTTATAACATGATTCACTTATAACACAGCCCATTCCTATGGATCCCAATCATGATTTTGTAAAGGGACTTTAACCACATCGACTAAAGCAGAGAAAGATACATCTCTTAGAGCATATGTGGACAATGGGGACCCAGATCAGTATATGCATATGTACAGTCTGATCAGGGTATTCATTGTCTGCAAATACTCAAAAAATTTGGCTGCACAGTCTGATCAGGGTATTCATTGTCTGCAAATACTCAAAAATTTTGGCTGCACAGTCTGATCAGGGTATTCATTGTCTGCAAATACTCAAAAATTTTGGCTGCACAGTCTGATCAGGGTATTCATTGTCTGCAAATACTCAAAAATTTTGGCTGCACAGTCTGATCAGGGTATTCATTGTCTGCAACTACTCAAAAAATTTGGCTATCTGGTATTCTATTTCTCCATGATATAGGAGCCATGCAGACTCTAATGCACCTGTCATTGCTTTCTCCCAGCGAGGGAGCTTCAATACAATACAATACAAAATTTTATTTATACAGTCGGAAATACAAAATACATTCGGGATACCTGTGGGGAATTAGACAAAACTGGGGTCTAATTCCAATTCCCTACCTTTCAGTGAATATGTTGTGTCTAAAATCCTTTAGACAGGCCATCAAATTTGTTATATAATTTAATTTTGAAATTCCAGAGGAAGTACCTAATTTACCACTCCAGTGTTTTGGTGCTGTATCTAGGGTTGGGATTTGTTTGCAGTCTAATTCCCCTTGTAACCCTACCGCTCCCTCTGGGGGAAAATACTGATAGGTGCATAAAGAAAGTTTGTAAAACAATATACCTCCTGAACAGATGTAATTTGAGCATGTTAATGTTTGTTGCACAACTACCAAAAGCAATATGCATAGATAAAGATATACAAAATATTTTAGAGTTAAATTGAGAATATTTGCTTATCCAGCGGCGCTAACATTTGTTAAGATGCTAAAAAACGTGTCTCATTGAAACATTCTATAGAAAGTCAACCTCAAAATCCTGAAATCCTGAATTCAGGAATAAGCCTGAAAGCATTCACCAATAACTTACATTTCTTTAAAGAGTTGCATATATTGTTCATCTCCTCTGCCTCCTTCTACTAGCACATCCATTTGACTGATCATCTCATTCTCAAACTGAAGGTAAATATATCAGGACTGATATAGCTTCTAAAGACAACAACTGTTTGATATGACAAGACCATATGGAGCAGTCTGATCTGGGTCCACAAGCTAGGTTTGCTAAAGACTTCAAAATGTAACAACAGACGAAAAACAGGCAGCTTAACCCATAAAGCACCACCTATAATTTGCAGCAGACGACAATTTCAAATTTTGCTGCTTTTTCAAAAATAACAAATAAGGCATGATATTTCATGACAATCCTCTGCTGGCAGATGATTCTCATGAAATATCATACCTTATTTTTTTTCGAAAATCAGGAAAGATGTCGAAAAATTTGTCGTCTGCTGCAGTCGTGATTGGCGCTTCAAGGGTTAAGTCATGAACGGAAGTGCTACATATATCTTCAACACTGTCCTGACTATGTAATAAATAATAAGCAAATACAGTAAATCCTGTCTTAAGCGACTATTCAAAAATAGACAAAACAAAGGCCTTGGAGCATTCTGCAATACGTTTGACATGCATTAAGCTATAATTGGTCTAGAAAAACATTTTTTGGTCTTTTTGAGAGTGGCCGTTTTACACAGGTTTTACTGTACAACATTGTTGCGTTGTGTTGGGTTGACCCTACGAAATATATTCTTTGTTGTAGAGTATTTCTGTAATTCTATATGGTTGATATAAACAGAATTTTCAAGAATTCCAGATGATTGCGATTTTTTTTTTAAACAAAAATTTCTTAAAATGATCTCTGCTGAGCCTGGGCATTGCACTGTAAACAGATTTAAAATGTATGTATCAGATATTTTACCACGTTTTTTTTGTTTGGTTTGGGATCTACCATCCAAGTAAACAGCTATGGTCATGTCGAGATAGTCAGTTAACCTAAACACACCTTTTTCCTGGGCAAGCTTAGACCAAGCGGTTAACCAGTAATCAGTACACATAGGTTCGCTTGTAACTGACAACAGCCCTTCTCGAATCAGCGGAAGGAGGAAAATGACAGTAGAAACTATTTCATGATAAATCTCCACGTGCCAGGATTGAACTCAGGACCCCTTTGTTTGTTTTGTTTGATTTGATTCTTTATGTCCCATTAACAATCTTTCAGTTAAACAGGGACAGGTCTTCCTGGGTTAAACCAGTACTAAGCTTGGATAAATGTGTCTTTCTCAAGGACCACAACGCAGTGACGCCGGTGAGGCTCGAACCCGCAGCCCCTCAGTCACGAGTCAAGCATTGTGCTACAGGGCCCGCCACACACCTCTTTTTAATAATTTTGATGTGTATAGAGTTGATGTTTATCAACTTTTAGTAGTTTACTATATTCAGATCAAGCACTGCCAATCCTTACCAGTTTGAAGTTTCCTCTAGACCTTGCCTCACAGACCATCATGTCATAAAATATTGGAATGGTTGCCTTCCGTAACTCTGAAATATATCATCAACTAGAAAAAGTGTCCTTGATTTATTAATACAGAGGCTATTAATTCTCATGAGAATATAAAATAGATAGTTTAGGCAAAAACAATAAGAAAATTGATTCAGAAAGGCTTTTGTAGTGTTTGTGTTGATGTTGTACGTCTCAGTCAAAAAGAATTCATTCATGTTGGGACGATTTCCTGTCTTCCTGGGTTGAACCAGTACTAAGCAGAGGATAAAATGTCTTGCTCAAGGACACAACACAGTGTGTCTGGTGAGTCTTGAACTAGCAACCCTTGGATCACAAGTCTAACACTCTGCCAACTGAGCCACTGTGCTCCTTCTTATGAAGCGCCAAAAATATATCTTTAAGATATTTCTTTAAATTGATTCATTTTACCATTGAAGTTATAACTTTTACATCATGCATGTAGGTATCTGTGCATGTTTTTGGTAAGGGCAGCTAGCTAGGCCCGTGATGCACATTTTACGAAAAGCAGAAAGAAGATTTATTGTATGACAAAAAGGAGCATTATCTCTGACATGATATGGTTATTATGGGCACACGAGAAAACCCAACTTTGTTACAAGGGAACAACAAAGCTTCAGACCAGATGAGTATCTGCTGTATAATAGGTTAACTTTCAACAAGCAATATTTCAATAATTTAGCTAGTCTCTGAAGCAAAGAGGCCTGTTTTAAGTCTTACTAGGACGAACCCAGCAGACAGGTTTTCTTGTCTAGCAGCAATCAGGCTCATATATTCTCACCTATTTCTGGTATCAACGTCATCTCTAACAAGGGCGCTACCAGCTCTGGTATGAAAGATATTTTGTTCACTCCTGGAAGAAGAAAAATATGAAAATATCACTATCCTATACAAAACTCAAGAATGTATCAAGGACTTACCCTTTGTATACTGCAGAATCCTATATAGGTACTTTGGCAAACAGTGAATGCCCAGATGAAATGCCACAGACTGTGGCATTTCATCAGGGTCTGCCATGCTTGCTAAGAAAAAAGACAACCTTCAGGGACTGTAGTACATCTTAATTCAAAAAGTCTAACCAGTAACCCAACGATAGATATAATGAACCATCCCAAGTTTAATACATCATCCCTGATGGAAGACCTCATCTAAGTACAACTTCTCTGTAATTTTCAATGACTAAAAACTTAATGAGCATTAAATGTGCTTTTGAAATGCTTTCCACCCCAAACTGATGCAATCCGCCAACATTAAAAGTTTTTGGGGCACACATTAGGACCTACGACGGTAGTAAGGGGAATCACAGTGTATCGCTGACTATAATTTTGATAAAAATTATAGTCGATCAAATGCTTCCATCTTCATATATAAGCTCGCTGTTGGTCTCTATTTTATGATTTTGCATTTGATTTCCATAAATGTACGGCTTTATTTTGGGGCTAAAATGGTCAATTTTTTTGTATTATACATATAGGAAATAGAAAAATATTTTTAAAACATCATCCCCCCACCCCCCGGAGCCCCCAGAGTCCCAACTAATCCTTTTGCATGTGTGTTATCATAATTTACATAATATATGTGAAAAGCTAGTTGGGACTAGGGGGGAATGATATCCCACAGCCCAAAATGTGATGTCTATGCGAGCCCGAACATTTATTAGCATTTGGATTTTTGGTGTGCTCTCTTGAAAATATTTTTTTCCTGTATAATGAAATAACTAGTACAATTAAGCTTCCTATTCATAACCCATAAGTCATGAAATATTACAACGTTTTAGCATATTTTTCTTTAAATTATGAAAATTGTCCTTTTACTTAATTCAGTTGGTAGATTATTTTGCACATACGAGGGTTGTCCCAGTAAATCGTGGACTGGGCTTACTGTATAAAAAGTAACCATTGCACAAGCTTCCAATTTTCAAGTATACTATTTACACATGTTCTGGGTGTACATACGAACTTTCAGAAAAATATACCTACGGATAACATCTCTGTACACGATACAAAACAATAAGGTATGCAGACCCGGCGCACGCTGACGACGTCGTCTACTCTTAACAATCAACGTCATTTAGATAATGTTTACACTTTTTCTAAGTATTCTCCGTTTTGTGTGATACATTTGCGATTTCGTTTTACCCACTAAAATAGGAACATGTCACCGATCCATCCACTATCTAATGACCAGTTCAACTCTACTCTGTCCGGAAAACGGTTACCCCAAAAATGCGATTTCAACTGCGGAAAATAAATACGGTCTAGTGGGGCAAATTCCAGTGAGTATGGCAGTTGCACAGCTGTCTGTAGACTCAGCACATCAATCTCCAGTTGTGTCATGGCAGCGCTATGGCGGAGCGCATATTCCTAATGAAGAATAACATTGTCGGTATTGTCGTACAGGGGTGGGTACTTCTTGCGCATTGCGTTCATGAAGTCCCAGCGTATTGTTCAAAAAAAAAACCCCAAAACACAGACTTTTAAGTACCGTGAAGAACCTTTTGTTATTTTATTTAAGTTTTGTATATTTTCGAGAGCTAAGGGTGCTACTTTATAAAATTCATTTTTAACTGAGAAGTTATTATCCGCTGAATACTAGATTTACTAATCCTAGCACACTCCGCCACTTCTCTCACTGTTTTACGCCTGTCACCGCCAATGACATCCTTCGTTGCCTTAACGTTACCAGTATTCATGTTTGGTTTCCGCCCAGGTTGTGCACTTTGAGTCCAACCATTACTAAGTCGACTATACCATTAAAAAAACAAGGCTACTCGAAACACCACTGTATCTGTCAATGCATCTCAGTTGCTTGTATGTGTCTATTTGGTCATAACAGTCTGCACACACAACTGGTTCGCCGTTTGGCGTGTTTTCTCTTCCTCTCACGTTGCCATTTTCACTAGGTTGTTGCTTCAATGGCCAATGGACAAAGGTGCGCCATTTTCAAACAAATATAACATTTGACGTTCAAAATTTTCTGTGATGGCGTCATATTTAACGTTGCTATAAGCAGACAGTTCGTTTTTGCGCTAAACGGTAACATGGTTGAAAAAATATTATCTTAATGAAAATGTAGCTGATGACTTCAATGTATTTATTTGGGCTGCGCCGGGTACGCATACATTGACCTAATCGATGACGCACAATTTTCAAATTGTTCATACAAGTTGACCATTTATGCATCAATTTTACTGAAATTAAATGGAGGAAGATATTTGTAGAATTTAATGACGATCGGAACGAACTAAATATCTTCAAATGAACTAAATATGAGCAAAGTCCACGATTTAGTGGGACAGCCCTCGTATACTATATCTATCCAATACACATAAACTATATGGCCATTGACTAGGTGTACTTTACGCATGGATGATTGGTTATAGTACATTGCTGCATAATATTGCACCAGGTAAATACATTGTCATCAAGGTTGAATATGGACTACAGTTGCACTTCAAAATATTTCTTAACAAATCAGATAGAAAAAACAACAACAAACATAATGCTCATGATTTTGGACTCTTTAAAATATTTTCACTGTGATTTGTAATCAAGAATTGTTGATGTAATACCCTTACACCTGAAAACAATTGATTTCTTAATGTTTTGGTGAAGTCAAATTTTGCAACCCCCTACCCCCTTTGGTAAGGTCTCATGTTTTGTCATAGGGATCTGCCTGTCTAATTATAACCTTAATTCATTCATATTCGGAAGAATCTGAAAAATAGGCAGATACCCTATCAAAGTGTCAGAGGTCCTTTGCCTTTAATTGGTGCAGTGTGTACAACAATAAACCATGGGAAATGACCAGAAAAAAGCTGCTTCCTGTTTGGTTCAGACAACTTAGATAAATCTTTATGTTTACTTGGAGATAGTAAATGCATGTATTTTACCTAAGCTGAACCAGAGAGATCTGAGTTCAAATCCCGTTTCCCTCCTCATATCCTTGTATCTTGCTACGATCTTGTTTCTCTTGCTGGCAGAGAAGTTCTCAAGTTGTAGGTGGTCTTGTGTGAGGAACGATATTGCACAATGGAAAAAATTATTCCATAACTGAAAAAATGCACAAAAAACATTGCTACTACTGATGCATAGTAATGAGGTGATTCTATATTTTTATAAACAGGTAAAGATAACGTATACACTACCACATGCATATGCAGTATTTTGTGGTAGGTTTATTATAACTGTTAACTGAGACTACCTGTATGCCCCAAAACAAGGTAAACTCGCCAATGTTTGTTTACAACGATTCTCATCATTCTTTCAAACATCAGTATTTTACTCTTTCCTTGTAAACGGTAACTTTTGCCATCCGCCGATAACCTTTGCAAACAGTTTAGACCCAGATCAGGACCGACAGAACACCAGTCCTGATTTGGATCCATACAGTTCGACACTCTGATAGTGTTACTGAAAGAATTTTTCAAATAAATTTAATTTAAAAAAGTCAGCAGACAACAAAACAAGAGGATCAAGATGACCTTTATTCACTCACTTGATTTCACTGTCACAGTGTTAACCCTTAAAGCGCCAAGAAAAAAAATGCATCTGAAAATGTCGTCTAACTTTACTGATGACTTTAGTATAGAAGCAAACAGTGTGGACCCAGAAAAGACTGCTCTTATAAGAGCAGTCTGATCTGGGTCCAGGCTGTTTGTCATAGAGGCTTCTTAAACATTTCAGCAGACGAGAAAAGCAGACGACATTTGTTGTGATTAGCGCATTAAGGGTTAAAAGTCCAATGTGTTGTAGACTTTTAGCAGACTTTTAGCAAAGTTTAAAATTATGCAGCAAGTACCAAATTCTCAAGAGCTAGCCCATTTTAATTAATAACTACATGGGTGGTAATGCGAGAAAGAGATGTAAACTACTTAATCTAAGTTTCATGAGTCTGTTTATGTTTACCGTGCGGAATCTGGATACATGTGTATATCCGGTTTTCACCTTTGCATGTTAATACATGCCCTTAAATTGAATCCAATGACTTAATCTAAATGAGATAAAAACTGGAGACAAGTGTTGTACTTAATAATATCCAGCATGACATAATTGGCCTGGCCTTGCTGCTGTAATACTTTTTTCATTTATCCTGCTCATAAATGTTAAAATGCAAACAATTGTTGGCATTTTAACATTTATGAGCAGGATAAATACAACACCGGAGTGTTTTAAAACGACCAATCTTTATTTTTCAGTATTAAGGTTTTATAAGAAGCTGATTTTTTTTTTTATAACCTCAAGGCCTGGCTATATATCTGCTAATGGTTCTACATTACCTGTTGTTGGAATGGGTTAGAGAACTTCAGGTTGATTGTATGAGCAAAGAATCTTAAGGCACGAAGGATGATGCTGAAAAATAAAAAAATTACAATCTTTTATCGCATGACATCGCCTCCGAGAGTGATATAAAGCCAAGCAATAAAATCGATAAACCACTTGTGGTTCAAAGGTTTTCGAGAAACGTTATCACGTCCATAACAACGTTGCGTACTTAATGACAAAATTAGGACGTTTTTACGCCAGAAATGAAATTTCAAAGTAATCTTAATGTCATATGATAAATAGAATCTAACATTATTGAATTTATTAAACTCATTGCGAAAAAGAGATAAAATCCTCTGCAAGCCTCGCATTTTATATCTTTTCCTCACCTCGTTCAATTAATTAATAAAAACATGAGCACTCATGTAAGATCCTCTATATATCACAGAAAGACTTAAGTGTGCAAGAGATCAATTAGTTTATCATCGACATAGAGATAGGCATGTTTTGAAATTAGACAAACAGTAAAACCTGTCTTAAGCGACCACTCAAAAAAAGAAGACAAAAATTGGTTTTCAAGACCGATTATCGCTTAATGCAGGTCAAAAGTATTGCAGAAGGGGAGCATTCTGCAATCTTTTCGACCTTCATTTAGCTACCATTTGTTATGAAGATCTTTGTTTTGGTCTTTTTTGAGTGGCTGCTTCAGACAGGTTTTACTGTATTGACAACCTACATGTACTTTCTGTATTGTGGAGTTTGTAGACTCGCTGTAAGATGATTATTTTTTATTAAAGTGAGATTATATCACAACTAAAAAGGATGGGTCCACTGGGCCCACTGCCTTGGAAAGTCATGAGCCGTATTTTGAAAGCATGGGATAATGACCCGGGCCAACCATAAACCTGAAGGCCTGTAGAGATAGGCATGTTTTGAAATTAGACAGAAATGTTACAAACACACTAAATCCAGCTAGAATATTTCATTTACTGAAAATAGCCTTATAATCTTATGCATTCTTAAATTATCCAAATCTAATTATTCTAATTTATCCCAAAGATGGACCGCAATAAAATTTACTGAAAGTTGATCTTTAAGGCAATTTTTTTTTGCCCTTTGCCGTTTATTCACATTTATTCAAGAACTTTCATTGGATGACTATACCTTTTTACAACTGCATCAAATCACAGATTATAAAGTTGTGACATTTGGCCTCTTGTTTCACAATTGTTTTACAGGGCCTTTTGGTGTCCCTTTAATAATGACTCTATTGACCTAGGACCTTTTTTTTATGGGAAACAGTGCAGTCCCAAATCAGATGCCGCATAAAAGTTTTTTTTTGTTGAGCTTTCAGTTTTTCTGTTATTTACGGTGCATGTAGTCAAAAAAATGTACAGGTAACACTGGTAAAGTATCTCCCTAATATTGTTTTATTACAGAACATATTTTGAGTTTAAAACAGTTTTCATCAATTATCATGATTTATAGATGCTCTGCATGATATATACAGTAAATAGTGCAAAGCCTACCAAAAAATCAACAGATCACTTTTTCATTAATATAAAATTTCTTTCCCACACCCTGTTCAACCAGCCATATCTCCATTTCAATCAGGCTTTGTTAGGGGTGACTCAACTACTAACCAATTACTCCACACCTATCATACATTTTGTAATGCTGTTGACGGTGGTAAAGAGGTTCGGTCAGTTTTTTGTGACATTAGTAAGGCTTTCGACAGGGTATGGCATAGAGGACTCCTCCACAAATTATCAGGCATAGGATGTTCAGATAAAATAACTGGCTGGTTTTCTAGTTACTTAACTGGGCGAAAACAGCGTGTTGTCCTTGCAGGTCATGTTTCTGACATATTAGAATCTCCAAATAAGGATGTATATATTTCTGTCCCAGAAGATTTCTCTTTATCTTAGACCCTGATGAACTGCTGCATTCAGCTTTCTATCATGATTTTCAGTTTGTGAAATTACCCATTTTTATCTCACCTAAGTTCACTGGAGTACTTGGCCTATTTAAATGACTCGCGCAGAATTGAATTTTTAAAAAATCAAAATTCATCACTTAATTCTTATAATGATCAGAGCAACTTTGACGAAGTTCTGGCTTCATTATTACACTTTACAACCGTTAATATACGGAAAAGAATGTTATATCGTCATTGTTATATATCTTTCTTACAAGCACAAGCAGTTCCAAATAATTTGATTCATTTGTATGCAGAACTCATGAAGCGTACAACGAAACCACACTGGATAGGCAGCAATCGAAAACATCGATACTATCGACGAACATAGACCAAAATAGATAGACACATAGTTTTTGATTGCCATTAGTCACCCGATTGCCATTAGTCGCCCGATTGGCGACAAATGGCAATCGAAAACACTCGTTGTAGGTATTTCTGATCCGCGTTCGTTGATGAGTAGCGTTTTTGATTGCCGTCTATCCGGTGTGGAAACAAAACTATTTTTTGAAATGTAAATTGTTCCTAGTAGCCCTAGTTTCGGATTGTTTTGGCTACGATTTCAGTATATTCAATAAACACATCAGATAGGTGGCAATTGAACACGTTAATACTATCGACGAACGTATAAGGTATATAACAAAATGCATTAAAAGCCACCCCCCCCCCCTCCCCCGTGGCTTAGGCTGCTGTCGTGGCTCTATTGTTTATTGTTTTATGCTCCTCCCATTGTTTCATTGTTTGTGGGGGTTCTGTGTTGGTCTTTGTTTTGGTATGCATTACTTTGACTTTTCTAGTTTTGTAATCATCTTGACGAGGACGAGAAAGCCGGTTCCTTTGCTTTTTTTGCATTTTGGGTGTCTTGTTACTGTAAATGTCTTGTAGCTCTTCCTCGCGGTGCCATGGGTTGGTCTGTAGTTTATGATTGTCGTATTTTCTGATCACACCCACTTACTTTTTGGTCGGCGTTTAGGACAAATGCCACCACTACCCAAAAGTACCATAGCATATGGTTAAGTGCAGAGCTAACTATGCGAGGAGATGTAATCGCTCTTTAATTCTTACTTACTAGATATGTGTGCATGGGTGGACAGAGGCTGGATATGCCAGTTGATCTGTCGTGAGCTATTTTGATGTGCTTGTGCGATTAAGTACACTCATGTGTGTGTGGGGGGGATTGCAATCAGGGGCCTAACTTCTATAAGTTAAAACATAGGTCATTTAAGCAGTTACTATTATTCCTTTTCACCAATGGTTTCAAACTAACACTGCAGGAAGTATCACTGAAATTATTTAGGACAATGTCAAATTTGTAATCAATAAATAAAACCAATCTACTTTAAGGGGCTAATTTGCTGGATCAAGGGGTTAGACTGGAATTAGTCCAACCAATATATAGGCACTCCTTCATATCTAAAACTCAAACAAAAGCTCAGTTTCCTCTCAGATAGAAAAAATACTTTTACCATAATGTTTATACCATTCAATTCTCTCCAGATTTTTTGAAAAGTCCGTTAGAAATTATCCAGCATGCAAATCGCTACACATCATTTTTCCGTTGTATGGCAAACTGGGCCAGCACATGTGAGATTAGTACTTTATGCATTTGCGTAACATGAATGTTTAATGTGGGTTTCATGTGATTCAAATTTAAAATATATATTTTAGCTGTAACGGTATTCGTATATTAATTAAAAGTCAGATAATTGTACGTGTTTTCCATTGGTGTAATAACCGCACTTAAGATTTCCAACAATGTGGTATGTCCGCCCATGCGCGGATCCAGGGGGGGGACAGGGGGTCCGGAGCCCCCCCCCCCCTTAAATGACAAAAATATAGGGTTTTCTAGCAATACAGGTTCGACCCCCTGAATAATCGCAAAGCTACCAAGCCAGCAATCAATATAGGGCCATCATCGTTAAAAGCCACCGAAACGCCCACTTAAAGTGGTACTTGGATCCTCTCTCCCCTTATCAAAAAAAAAATGTTGTCATATTTAGACCCTCCCTGACAAAACTTTCTGGATCCCCGCATGACGACCCACAAAGGCTCAGACCGCTTATAGTGGTACCTGGATCCTCCCTCCCCTTATCAACTTAAAATAATGTTGTCAAAGTTGGACCCCCTTTGACAAAACTTTCTGGATCCCCGCATGGCGACCCACAAAAGCTCAGACCAGCCTGCGCATATGCACAGTCTGATCAGAGCCTTTGCTGCTCGCTTGAATATTCTATGACTGTTAAGCTACTGACCGAACAGCGTTTGGAGTTTCTAAGCTTAAAAGGAAGCTGCACAGGCTCGCCTGAGTCTACACTTGTCAAAATGCCACATTGTTGGAAACCACATGTCGCGGCTCAAATTAGCAAAGCTGTTCTAAAATGTAAAGTTTAAATTGAGATCATTCTAACCAAATCTGGAAACTTCTGGCGTCCGTGGAACTTGCGCTTTTCAAAATGCGAAAGTCTCCGATGTAAACTATATCTTTTTTGGCCGTACTCTTTGCTGGAAGTTGTTTCATTTTTAAAAAAAACCTCTCCGATGTTGCTTGTATCCAAGTAATTCACTCATCGATGGTGATAGTATCCTAGTCAAACTACCCTGTGTGTGTTTAGCACCATATTTTGTAAAAGCTGGCTTAATTTCACTATTGTCTCCTGGTGATACGTAACAAAGAATGTTTCAGGTATACCCTGAACTTTCGACCAGGACAATCGGACAAAAAGAACTCGAGCAATTAGCAAGTGTAACCGATTTTCGTGTCTTTGGTGGAATATTCTCATGAAAAACATATTATTTCTGTTGCAAAGGGATCCTTTTTAAACTACTACTTATGGCTAAACATAAAGGTAGGTACACTATGTTTCTCTGCAAAATCTTGACTCGCAACTCCCCGTTTTAACGTCTGTACAAGTAAAAAAACGTCAACTTACCACAATACATTCTCGCATGCGACGTGTTAGGTTGTTTCTGATCTGCGATGTAAACAAAAATGTTGCATCCCGGGTATAGGGTGTGGAAAATCTAGCCCGCCAATCACAACTTTCATCCACTGCTTCTCTCATCTGCTTATGTTTAGCTACTACATAGGTAGCCTATATTGCTAACAATATGGACCCAGATCAGACTGCTCCATTGGGAGCAGTCTGATCAAGGTTCATATTGGTTGCTTCCATGAAAAGATCTAGTCTGAAGTGCACTTGAATATATGCAGCAGACGTAAAAACCAGATGACATCTATCTTACCTATTTTGTAGCATGATCATCTCCATCCAGTCCGGCTGGAAGACACTAGAGGTGATAAGGTTTTGGAATAACATCATAATTTCCATGAGAAAATCTTCCATGTCGGAGAGCATGATGAACTTGTTGATGTAGGCATTATAGTGGGTCTCCGTCATCTGACGCAGTATGCTCAGTAACACCGCCACACACTCACCCTGAAAAATAGACAGATGGCCAGAATATAATTCGTGAGAAATGGTATTCAAGTCCACTTCAGACTAGTTTTTTTACATGGAAGCGACAAAACCTGTCTTCGGGGTTTCCGACAAAGGGAGACTCAAACCAGTCTCTTCAGCTACAGAGACTAGGTAGAAAATAAAAATTTCGCTTAGATATGATACTTTCCAAAATGTGATCAACAAAGGCGCTGATCTGTCTGCGCAGATGCACAGGCTGGTTTGCCCCTTTGTTGTTGGCAAACCACAGAAGACAGGTTTTCTCGCGTTGAGGCCCATATGAACCCTGATCGTGTCTGATCTGGGTCCATATTGTTTAGGCTACCAAAGAACAAATGAATACGAGAGATGATAAAAGTTGTGACTGCCGGGCTAAGGGTTAAGTTTTACACATGAATTGCACCTTCTCAAAAATGAAAGTCAACATTAAATGAATGTTCTGTATATATGTAAACCTTTCCAACCTCTGCTTATAAATTTTGTATATTTTGGTAGCCTTTCTTTCAACAGCAGAATCTAGGGCGAAGATTTGGTACCAGTAAAATGCATTTAAGCCCCCCGGTGGCTTAGGCTGCTCTCCGTTCTAAGGCGGTGGTTCTGTTGTTGTTGACTTTCTGTTTATTGTTACACCCATTGTGGGAGTCTGTAATTGTTCTTTGTTTTGTTGTACGTTACTTTATGTCCATTTTAGTATTGCAATCATCTTAATGGGGAAGAGAGAGCTGATTGCTTTGCTTAATTTGTCTTCCTGGTGTCTCGTGATGGTTGGGCGGCTCTTCCTCACGGTGCCACGGGGTTGTCTGCAGTTTGTGATTGTGGTATTTCCTGATCATACTCATTTACTATTTTTCATTGCAAACATTATTGACCAAGATCAGACTAATGATTAGTAGAGGATCTAAAACACAATTTTTACATTAATTGTAATAAAATTAGTTTTAATAAGCGTACCTACCATGTATTTATCTTATAGCTATAACCTTATTGCTACTCACAAAATTTTGAGGACCCCATACCTTGGTGCGCCTTTGCTGGGTGGATAAAATGCCTTAGCAAAGAACACCGGATACTGCACGGGAAGTGCTGTGACGTCAGAGATAATTTTGGATATATTATTAATAATAATAATACACCAGGAATGGGGGTTTGGGATAGGTGGGCCTATCAGATAAATACATGGTCGGTACGCTTATTAAAACTAATTTTATTACAATTAATGTAAAAATTGTGTTTTAATGGGCGCTTCCCTACCATGTATTTATCTTATAGCTAGAATCACAGCCCATTGGAGGGAGGATTCCTACACCAAGATGGGGTCCAAAATAAAAAACTTCCAGAGATAAACAGAGAATCTTAGAAACTGTTTGACAAAGTCAAAGTTAAAGATCTCTAAAGACTGAAATTAAATAAAGAGAGAAATGAATATTTTTCAAAAATCTCAGTCTAACTCTGGAGGTCCAGACATAATAATTTAGAACATAAATAACTACCTTTGGACAATCTGTCTCCTTCGGTAGTAGGTGACAACGTTGACACTAGTCTTCTTCTGGAGGAGCCTGATTGGTGGATCCCCCCGTCACCTTTTGCGCCACTACTAAAGGTCCAACTTTATGTAGATTTACAGATTGATTCTTAAAGTCTCTCAGATAATGGGAGGCAAAAAGAGAAGAGCTTGACCAGACAGCAGCTTTTATAATTTCTTCCATGGGAATGAAATTTAGGTAAGCCCAGGAAGTAGAAAGAGCTCTCAATTCATGAGGCTTGATTTTAAGTAATCTGCTTTGACTACTTGAAATGCTATTGTAAGCATTCTTAATTGTGAATTTAACCCATTTCGAGATCGTAGACTTATGTAAGTCATGATCCCCCCTCGTGGGTATGAACAGTCTATCTCTACCTTTCCGAATGGACTTAGTCCTTTTAAGATAAATTTTGACTGCTCTTATAGGACAAAGTTTCATGTTAAATGAATCATTTGTATGACAAAAATTTGATAATTTTGGTATGTTTATAGAATCAGGAGCCCTAGAAGGTAACTGATTCTTAGCTAAAAAACCAATTTTGGTTCTTAAAGTCAGGGAACCATCAAGATACTGAATCTAAAGTGGTCCTTATCAATGGAAAAAGCATGAACCTCACTCACACGTCTGGTAGTAGCCATAGTGATAAGAAAAGCGGTTTTCATTGAAAGATGAAGCAATGAGGCTTTAGATAATGGTTCAAATGGTGTCTTACATAAATGCATAAGGACAAAAGCAAGATCCCATTTGGGAGCTAGAGATCTTTCAACAGGTCTCTGTCTTTGAAAAGATTTAATAAGCTCAGACAGAACTGGATGCGAGCCTATATCATATCCAGCCTTGAATTTAAGGGTATTAGATATTGTAGATCTGTAACCTTTAATTGTGCTTACTTGACATTTCTTTTCAGTGAATAGAAATGTCAAGAAATCAGCAATCACATGAGGAGAGGCCTGGATAGGATCAACTTTCCGTTGATTTGCCCAATTAACAAAGATTTTCCATTTTGCATCGTAAACTTTGCCTGTTGACTTTCTACGAGCTTTGGAGACATGGTCTGCAACTTGTTCTGAAAATTTCTTATCTCTGATTGATTGCTTGATAATTCCCAAACGTGAAGCTGCAGCATATCTATGTTTTGATGCCTGAACCTTCCTTTTAATTGTTCTAATAGATTTGGAATTACAGGGAGGGTTATTGGTGGAGACACCAGCAGACTCAGAAGTTCTGGGAACCATGATCTGCTGGGCCAAAAAGGAGCTATCAATACTATTTTGCACTGAGACACTCGTACTTTGTTGATCAATGCAGGAATGAGATGAAATGGAGGAAAAGCGTAGGCGTGAATGCGATTCCAATTCATCGATAGAGCATCTATTGATAGGGCCTTTTGATCTGGTATTGGAGACACGTATAGCGGAAGCCTGTGATTCAGACGTGTCGCAAACAAGTCTATGTTGGGAAACTGAGTCATGTGAAGTACTGCATTTGCTACTTCTTGGTTCAGACACCACTCTGTCGAGATTGGTTTGTTTACTCTTGAGAGCCTGTCTGCCAGAGTGTTGAATTTCCCCGAAACGTGTTTTACGAGAAGCTGAATCTTGTTCTGGAAGCACCAATTCAGGATTTTCCAGACTTTTAACAGAGGTCTGGAGAACGGGTCCCCCCTTGTTTTCTCAGATAAGCCACTACTGTTGTGTTGTCTGTGGAGACTAACACAGTGGAATTCTTGATTGTGTGAAGAGCTTCCTTTAGTGCCATTGAAATGGCCATCATTTCCAGCATATTTATGTGAAGCTGAGATTGGGTTTCCGTCCAGACTCCATGAAACAGTAGTCCTTCCGGTTCCACATGTGAACCCCAGCCCGACAGGCTGGCGTCCGTAAATATTGTGTGTGAGGGGGGATTTATCCTCAAGGGCACTCCTTGTTGATAAATCTCTTCCTGCTTCCACCAATCGAGATGGTGTAAAATGTTCGCTGATATCTTGATTTGGTGATTCAGAGAAAATTTTTGTGGTCTCCATTGAGAGAGCAGGGACATTTGCAATGGTCGGAGATGTAGTCTGCCTAGCATTACAAAATCCGCTGCTGCACTGAGTTGTCCCAAAAGAGAAAGGAAAACTCTGGCTGATATGAATGTTTTCTGATAAATGATCATGATTGTTTCCAATAGTTTCTGAACTCTTGGATGTGGAACTCTGACAATGTTGGAATAGGTTAGAAATTCCATCCCTATGAAAGTGAAAATTTGAGTAGGAATGAGGTCTGATTTCTGGTAATTGATAATCAGACCGAGGGATGTTATAAGATACATAATGTAATGTCTGTGTTCCAACAGAGTTTGACGATTTTGGTTCCGAGATAACCAATCGTCTAGATATGGATGCATTATTATTGCCCTTTTCCTTAGATGCGTCGCAATGACCGTCATAAGGAGCGTGAAAACGAAGGGACTCGTTGAGAGACCGAACGGGAGGGCTTTGAAATGGTACACCCTGCCATTCAGAGTGAACCGAAGATATTTGCGTGACCGTGGATGAATCCGGACATGCAAATACGCATCGGTCAGATCCAACGAAAATGCCCAATCGTTGAGACGTATAGCATTCCTGACTTTTCTCTGAGTTTCCATTTTGAAGCTTTGAATGAAAACATGTCGATTGAGAGTTGACAGGTCTATAATCAGCCTTACTTTTCCATTCTTTTTTGGAACAAGGAAAATCCGTGAATAAAACCCGGGACTTACCGGGTGAATTTCCTCCACTGCCCCTTTTTGAAGGAGGCTGGCAACTTCTTCTTCCAACTGCGGACTTAGAGACTGTTGGAAAAAGATTGGGTCCACTGACAGGGGCGGTCGTTCTATGAACGGTATCCTGTAGCCTGTCTTGACTAAAGAGAGGACCCACTTGTTGTTTGTGACCTTTTGCCAGTTTTCGGCAAAGTGGGCCAACCTCCCTCCTACCTGAATGTGAGGAAGGGGGAGGGGCAGTGGAGTGACTTCCTCAGAACTTTCGGGAAGAGGAGGCCCCTCTTCTAGAGGGGGCTCTACCTCTTGACCCTGAACCCCTCTGAAAATGGCCACCACGGGCCGATCTCGGGGTTTGAGAAAATTGTTTTCTCTCTCTATTGCTCAAAGGTTGAGACTTTGGACCAGTGGTTTTCTTCTGATCGGACTTGGGCTTGTGGATCTGAGAGGAAGAATTCTGAGACTTGGCTTGATTAGAGATTGCCTTGTGTACTAAAGTACCTCGATTAGTCTCAGTGTTTTCTTTGTAAATTTCATCCACTTTCCCGCCGAAGAGAGACTGAGAAGCAAAAGGAATTTTCCTCAGTCTTTTCTTAGCCTGGTCAGTCAAAGACCTAGGGGCGGCACGAATAGCAGCATCCCGCCGAACTTGCTGCAGGCCAATTGCCGTGAAAGCAGAAAGGCCAATGGCATCTTTAATGGAGGAAGAGAGAGATTCTAAGATCCTAGATAAAATTTTAGGATCCATCTTTTCTTGTTGCAAACACTTAAAAGCTGCAAAAGAGAAGATGTCGGCATGAGACAGCAGTCTGATGTTATCCCTACACTGCTTCTCAAATATCTCAAGATATTTAGCTGGCAAATTGCAGTTTCCAGACAAAGATAAACCAAGTCTGTTTGCGTCATCATCCAGTGGTGAGGCTGATGATGTTGAAAATTTCTCATTGTGAGCCTGATAAAATTTCATTGTCACAAGTTTAGCAATATCTTTGGCAGCTGGAATCCAATTCTCTCCTATGACTGTATTTTCTAGAGAGTTTTGAATATAAGTCACACTGTCCCAGACAACTGGTGACTGTGGCAAAGAAATGGATTTCCTCTGTGTTTTTTTAACGTCCAATTCGATGCTAGATCTCGGACGTGGGTTAGATTCTACCACCTCAGATTTCCTTGGAAATCGATCAGCTGGAAGAAACTTGTAGACTTCTTCAATGAGCTGATAGAAACTTGCTCTTTCTTCGTCCTCGGTTGGTTCAAAATCATCCCCCCCGGGATCTTGAACCGAATCCCTGTATTCGGACGAATTCTCAAAATCATTGTCTTGAGGTCTTACATTAATGCTTATGTCGTGTTCAGTGTTAGACTTGGCTGGACTATTGATCTCTCTAGCACAATAAGATGACCTCTGCTGATTATCTGATTGCACCCTTATTGGGGATGAGGACCTGATGACATCATTAGGATGTTCATGCCTCTGATAATCAGTCCTAGGTCTCTTGAATACTCTTTCTTCAGAAGAGAAAGATGAATAGGATGAAGAAGACCTATGCCTCCTGTATCCTTTTGGCCGCCTGTCATATCGACGAGATTTCGATCTTGACCGACGGTGTTTCTGTTTCCTCTTATGCTTTCTAGACCTATCCTCCGATGAGGAAGAGGAAGAAGAGTCAGAGGAAGACCTGTGCCTATGTTTCTTTTTCTTTGATCGGTTTCTCTTTTCCTGATGAGAAAGAGAGCGTGATCGGTTTCTTCTCATGCGATGGGAAGGCGAACGCGATCTAAGTCTTGATCGGTTCGAAAGAGCAGAAGATTCTCTTACCTGACGTCTCCTTAATTTGGAGGCAGGTGACAGTTTTCCCGGTGAAGCATGTCTCAAAGAAACTAAGTTGTTTGGAGCTTTCGATTGTCGGTGTCCGGTAGAATTTCTGCATTCAGAAACTACCCGGTGTCCGGCTACAATTTCGTCCGTGGAAATTGTCCGGGGTTGAGACCCCGTAACAATGCCATCAGAAATTGAAGTGCTTGCCACCGCAATGTCCGGGGCGTACACTTGATTAGACCCAATTCCCTTGTCCGGTTGAGCTATACTCGGGACCGTAGAGGGAGGTCTTGTGTCCGGAGACACTAAGCTCCTGGTCAGAGATGTATGGTCGGTGACCTGATCAAGTGCCCTTTCATCCTGTCCGGTATTCCGAACACGGAGGGTACCTTGATCTGAAAAGTTCGACTTTTCTTCATACTTACCGGCCGAACATCGGTTAGCTGGATGTCCAGCAGAGGACTCTGAATAATGAACATTAAGTTCATTGTTCAAATGAGTTCGTTGTTCCGGATCTGAGATAGACTCAGACCCGTGACGAACTTTTTGTCCTCTTTTTTTTTTTTTTTTTTTTTTTTTTTTTTT
This sequence comes from Loripinus fragilis, assembly GCA_964019695.1. Classification (NCBI taxonomy): domain Eukaryota; kingdom Metazoa; phylum Mollusca; class Bivalvia; order Lucinida; family Lucinidae; genus Loripinus; species Loripinus fragilis. Next base: position 122,251,313 of record OZ026515.1, read on the forward strand.
AGTTGTTATTGCTTTATTCTCCCCGTCCATTGGTGTGTAGGGGGTCGGGGAGGACCATCCCCCTCTCACACCTTACAAACTACAATTTTTTTATAAATAAAATCAGTGTATAATAAATTAATAGACTTTCTGCTAACTGTAAAGGCAGCAACTTAATTATTCATATCTGGTCGTGGCTTGGCTGTTTCTTCTAATAAGGAAGGGAAATCAGGTTTTGTTAATAATTGGTAAAAAGTTATTAAGCTTTTTGAGCCGCATAAATGTGTGGGCATTCCATGAGTCTATGCATTAACCTTTCAGGTGCCTATCACTAAAAATTGTATGTTTTTGTTGTTTGCTGAACAATTCTGAAGCCTCTTTAACAAACAGTGTAGATGCAGGTCAGCCTGTTCCTATTGGAGCAGTCTGATCTAGGTCTACACTGTCTGCGTCTATATTTATGTTAAACAATAAACAGATACCACACCTCATTTTCAGCTTTAACCCTTGTATTAGACCAGACCTAATTATGTATTCATGAGGTGCCGCCTTTACAGTAACCAAAAAGTTCAAGGGTGCACACACTGGCAGGGCTGTAGAAATGCCATGCCGGTTGTCCGACCTGGTCCCATTTCATTCAGGACTAGTTGAAAATTTACAAGTGCAAAATTTGTTATAAAGTTAATAAAATTTTGTATTTCATATTTAGATAATTTATTACGAGTTCGCATGTTGCATTGAAAACAGTGTGGATCCTGATCAGCTGGTTTCTTCAGAAGCCAGCTGATCTGGATCTACACTGTTTACAAGAGAGTTGATATCTGCATGGTTTCATAATGTTTTCTAAAGTGTAAATTGTTTAAGCACAGATAGGAATAAGCTAATCTGTACTATCGGACAAGTAAAATTTCTTTCGACAAGTACATTATGGCCATTTACTTGTTCCTGGACAAGTAGAAAACTTTACTATTTCCACACCCCTGCACCCTAGACAAGAGAGACTGTATGGGATATTACAAAAATATGTAAGTTACAACAACAACAACAACAACATAAAGGAAAAAAAAAAGAAAAAAAGGAAAGATGGATAGACAGAATGAGTAAAAAAGGAAGAAAAATAGAAGAGAGAGAAAAAAACAAAAAGGAAGGAAAATCTGACCCGGCAACAAGGCATGAATGATTGTTGTGCTGACAATTATCTTGCTTACTTTTTTTTAAAAGGACTTTTCTCTATTTTAACACCGTAGAGTGTCATAAAACAATGTTTTTGGGCTGATAATTATGCATCTATACTGTTTACTAGTGGCAAAAATTGACTCCATTCCTTCTCAAATTTCGTTAGATCATTATTGTTAATGGCTATCTCCATGTGTGTTTTATACATAAAAAAAAGTTTTCTCTTAAACACTTCCAAGAATAAAGACTGTTGATTACATCGAGTACAGTAAATATAATATTTGGTATATAAAAGTATGAAGTTAAGTATTTTTGATTCAGTTTTTCCTCGTTCCCAACCGAATATAAACCATTTTTCAGTAGGTGAACAGTGTCCTCTTGACGGTGAGTCAGCTTGGTAGTCCCGGGGGTGAGTCCTAGACTCGACCGGGACACCAGATTTAGCTGACAGCTCTTCTGAAGAGCCCGAGGCACCGTCTCGGTAGTTCAGGCGGGACTCCGAGGAGTCGATCACTTCCCGAACTACCGATTCGCCAGAGTCGCTCTCAACAAATTCTGGCGTCTTCATGGGTCTCTTCTTGAAAGCGGTTTGCTTCCTAGCTGAAGATTCCTTCTTCTTCGCCATCTTTGTATGGTATGAGCGACGTTTCTCGAATTTCCGCCAAGTTGCTGAAGACCAGGATTCGCAAAACCCACAAGTTTTGCCCCTAAAACAATTGGAACAATTCAAACAAGTGGGGTGGTTGTCCTGCGAAGATCATAAATGCCCACAAAGGCCACGCGATTGGGGCATTACAGGCCTGGAGGAAAGAAAGGAGAGTGCGAGCTCAAGTATCGAACGGCCGAATTCCCGAAGTTCGATACAATACAAATACAAATTAGCAAAAATTCACAAATAAAAAACGTAGGACAAACCTAGCGTAATAAAATAAAATCAAATGAGTAGCCTGAAATGTGTACAAATCAAGGAAAAATACGAAAGAACTTAGAAAATGAAAATTCTCCTGCTCAACGTGTCCTTCTCCTCATGCACAAAATTATTTCTGACGTCACAGCACTTCCCGTGCAGTATCCGGTGTTCTTTGCTAAGGCATTTTATCCACCCAGCAAAGGCGCACCAAGGTATTGGGTCCTCAAAATTTTGTGAGTAGCAATAAGGTTATAGCTATAAGATAAATACATGGTAGGGAAGCGCCCATTAAAACAAGTGTGCATGTTTTATTGAATTTATTTAAGTGAAGAAAAGAGAGATTATCGCTTTTTGCAACAAGATTAATAAATTTAATAATACGAGGGCTGTTCAAATATGAATGCAAGTAGCTTCATAACTTTTGTCATATATGTGCTACGACAAAATGGTATACGTTTCTATAAAGGATTATATGTCACCTTTAAACTGGCACCAGACCTAAAGAAAAATACAGTATACTTATTGAGTTATAGTCCTTTGAATGAGGGTCACTTTAGTATACTAACAAACTCAATGCTTCGAACATACCAGCGATGTAAATGAGCGTATAATTCTTCGATAAATCTGTGAAATTTCTTTAAATTTTTAAGGAAGTATCCCCATATACTCATATAATGATTCTGTGAAAGTTGCCTTAAAGTTTTCGGTCAAATTTTTCTCTAAAAAAATGCACGAAGCTACATTTAAACCAGTTTTAACTCAAAGACAATACATGTTGATCGCTCACACTGAGTAGTTGCTACAAATCATTGAAGGATAGTGAGTATTAGTAAACGCTGAAAAGCATTTTTATTAAATCAAAACTGCATTAAGAGAAGGGATTATAGAACTTATACTTAATTTTATTACCATAAAATTGAGGTTTTTATCTAAATTTGGACGTTAACTTTAAGTTTTACCAAAAAAGGCATTATTTACAATAAAATTACTCACCTGGTCTTGAGGACTAGACAGATTGAGGTTTTTATCTAAATTTGGACGTTAACTTTAAGTTTTACCAAAAAAGGCATTATTTACAATAAAATTACTCACCTGGTCTTGAGGACTAGACAGATTGAACATATTTTAATTAATGTAAACACGTCATTTAGAAGCAGAAAAATGCTTGAAAAATGATACAAAATGTGATAAATCTGTAAATAGAGGACGGAGCGTTTCGAAAACTTCCTTATGACATATTAAGCACGTTTTAAGCAAAACGCAAAGAAAAAGACACAGCCATGTTCATTATTGGATCACCAGTAGATAACTCAAAATGATGTTTATCACAAAATTAATGATGTCACAAACATACCTGTTTACTCGAGATTGAAATAGGATTATATAACTTTTTCCTGCAAGCAACTGTGTCAATGTACTTTAAACTTGTATCTAAAATTTGGTGCCATTTTGTCACAAACTTACAAAGATATGACACTATATCAGCACATATACCAAAATGTGTATGGCAATTTGCTTCAGAAACATTTCAGTATACAGGAATTGCCTTTATATACGTGTCTGTAACTCGAAAAATATAGTGAGTGTTTCTTTATGTTTGGTGTCATTTTAAAGGCCATTAATAGTTCTTTCCAGGAAGTTATGACATTTTGTCGTAGCATATATGTGAAGAAAGTCATGAAGCTACTTGCATTTATATTTGAAAGCCCTCGTACGGGAGCACGAGTGGGAGCACGAGTGTTAGATTCTGTTAACCACATGACATTAAAATTACTTAAAAATTGCATTTTGGGTGCGAAAATGCCAAAATTTTGGCATCTTTTACCCATTGTTATAATGGACGTCATTATATGTTACAAAATCTGAAAACCACTCACTTGTGGTTTATCAAACCACTGGTGGTTTATCGAACCGCTAGTGGTTTATCAATTTTATAGCATGACATCATGTGATAATGATTATCTACATTTGAAAACATTAAACAATTCTATTACCCTGCACCCTGCAACCTGAGGCACAAGCTTCCAGCCCTGATTCATTTAATTTAGACACTTATTAGACTGCAGGCCAGACTGATAACTGATGATCAAATACAGACTCCAATTAATTTAATAAGCATTTATATATCCTGGACCTTTCAATCTGGTTGGAATTAGATGTAAACAATGTTATGAGTGTTATAAATTATCATAGGGCCAGTTAAGCACATTTTTTAGCATAAAATTGTAAATATTTTCTTACAAATAAATTCAAACATGTGTTTTGGGCACTCAAAAAACCGTCTCATTGAGACGGTTCTTTTGAGTACCCACAACATATGTTTTGGATGGGAAAATAAAGAAAAAAGTTTTCCAATACACACTCTTATCTGGAGGCCTGAATTATGTATGGGACTACTTACATCATGTGTTTTGATGGTTGTTTGTATCACAGTTCTTAAAATATACTCCATAATGCAGTGGATGTCCTTATCATGGTAGATCTGAAAGAAATATACCAAACTGTCAACAAAAATACAACTGAGACAGGTGCATGGGTGAAAGTTCAAAATTTCCAAAATCCTGAACTTTAGAAATTTCAAATTTTAAACTTGCAGGATACCTACAAAAATTAATTATTTCCTGTTTAAATGGTTAAATGTGTTTAGATAATCTGATAATTAATAAGAGAAGCTATTATAATCTCTCTAATTCAGCATTTTGAGGCTGACTTTCTATGGAAAGTCAGCCTCAAAATCCTGAATTCAGGATTAATCCTGAAAACTTTCACCCATGCGATGAGGTCTGCGGGCCAGTGCTACAGAAACTGAGAGTTGGTAGCCAGCCAGCTCATGCTATGGCAGCCAACCTATGAGAGAAAGAACAGGGGCAGACAGAGGGAAACTTACGTTGAAACTCTACTCCAAGTCTACTCTAAGACACGGGACTGAAGGATATAGATGTGGTCATAAACTGCATTGGTGACCGTGATGTGCAGCAAGCCATGTCAACCTGAGGGTGTCAACAGTAGCTGGCGACCCAACAGGAGATATACAATATGTACAATGAAATACTGGGAAATATTAGTTGAATCTAATGTAAAGTTATATTTACACCAGAGAAGTATGAAATATCACTTTTTTGCCGATGAAATACAAACATGTAGAACAGCCCCTTGTTTATCCATTGACTTCCTCGAGTCCTTTTTTTGTGGTGATGCTTAACATCCCTGACAACAATTTTTACAGTCATGTTGGGAAGACTACCTGTCTTCTTGGGTTAAACCAGTACTTAGCTGAGGATTTTAAGTGTGTTGCCCAAGACCACAATGCAGTGCCTCCGGTGAGTCTCAAACCGGTGACCCTTTGATCTCAAGTCTAACACTTTACCACTGAGCCACCACACTCGTCTCCTTGAGTCCACTTCAGAATTTCAAACCTCTGTAACTCTTTTTAAGACAGCAAAAACACTAAGTGTGGGTATTCATTTTCTGTATTATACCATCAGGAACATTTTTGAACAATATTTGTGGTTTCATTGATGGAAACCAGATACTTTATGCAATGTCATCATACATATATTATACTTCCAATCCCAGACAGCAAACATGGAAGGTTCTAATCAAATTGGGGGGATGCAACAAAAATAGGTTTTCACAAAATGACTAAAGTGAACCTTTTCCAGCCATTTAAGACAATTGTCGTCTGCTCATCCATCTGTGTATGTTCTCAGGTAGCCTATATTGCAAACACTATGGAGCAGTGTGATCAGGGTCCATAGTGTTTGCTTCCATGGTAGAAGCTTTCTGGAGTGCATCTGAATATATGCAGCAAAGAAAATAAGGCAGATGACATTTTTCAGGACAAAAAATATTGGCAATATAAAAAGGTCCCAGTTTTCTCATCATCAACCATTATACTCCCACCATTCTTTTGTCCAGAAAATGTTAGCTGCTTATCATGTCTGCTGCATATATTCATAGTAACCCCAGACCAACTTTATTATGGAAGCAAAAACTATGAATCCTGATCAGACTATTATTGTTTGTACAGTAAAACCTGTCTAAAATGGCCACTCTCAAAAAGACCAAAAATTGGTTTTATTTTTGTTTGTTTGTTTGATTTGATTCTTTACGTCCACTCAACAATCTTTCAGTTATGCGGGACGGTTCTTCCTGGGTTGAACCAGTACTAAGCTAGGATAAATGTGTCTTGCTCAAGGACCACAACGCAGTGACGCCGGTGAGGCTCGAACCCATGGCCCTTCGGTCTTGAGTCAAGCACTCTACCACTGAGCCACTGCGCTCCCTAAAATTGGTTTTAAGGACCAATTATTGCTTTATGCAGGTCAAAAGTATTGCAGAATGCTCCAAGGGGAGCATTCTGCAATACTTTCGACCTTCATTTAGCTACCATTTGTCATTAGGAGCTTTGTTTTGTCTATTTTTGAGTGGCCACTTAAGACACGTTTAACTGTAAATCAACCTAACAGGACTTTAGTTAAGAGTGCGTACTAAAAAATTAATTTTCTTATTTCTCAACCAAAACAAATGTTGTGGGTACTCAAAAGAACAGTCTCAATGAGCCGGTTCTTTTGAGCACCCAAAACATATGTTAAAACTGATGGGTAAGGAAATATTTACAATTTTTCGCTGAAAAATTTTGTTTATCTAAACCTGTGAACCTAAGTACATAATCAGATGAAAGAGCAGACAACTCTTGTCATGAAAAAGGGAAAAGACTTTTAACTAACTTACCCTTTTCTGTGGAGAAAACAAGGTATTCATGATATTACTAAGCACTTTAATACACGGCGTCCGCTCCTCCTGAGATTCCATCATGTCGTGAATGTGTCGTAACATCATCGGTAACAATATGTCGCGACATTCTGTCAGACGAAACAAGTCTGTTTGCACTAAGTCCTCAATACACTTTATTTTCTGTATTCTGAGTTTATTTTTTGGCACATAGTTCAAGAACTCAACAAACAGATGACTGAAAAAAAGTTTGAAGAAGTCTGTAGAATCACTTGTTTTTTTAACCCTTAATGCGCCAATCACAACAAAAGTTGTCTGCTTTTCTCGTCTGCTGAAATGTTTAAGAAGCCTCTATGGCAAACAGTGTGGACCAAGATCAGACTGCTCCTATAGAGCAGTCTGTTCTGGGTCCATGCTGTTTGCTTCTATACTTAATTTGTCAGTAATGTTAGGCAATTTTTTGCAGCAGACGACTTCAGCAGACAACATTTTCAGATGCATTCTTTTCTTGGCGCTTTAAGGGTTAAAGCAGAATTCTGAAATTTCTCTCAGTCTGTAGCAGTGACATAATCAATTTTAAATATTCTGACTTGCCATTTGCGGACTGGAAACTCCTTATCAGGCACTTTTGCAAATAGTGAAGACCCAGATGAAATGCTGCAAAATGTGGCATTTCATCAGGTTCTGCTCTGTTTGCTAAGACAAAATTGATAGTCAGAGAAAAACAATACAATACGTTTTGGGAATTACAACCTATGATCACTCAATATATACAATGGACCAGTCTGACTAAACCAGGTCTCCAGAAAAAAGTATGTATTTGAAAATTATTTTTTCATTTCTCATCCAAAACCTCAGCATGCCCACTCATATTTCTGTTTGGGGGTACATGTACCCCCTGGTGTTTCCATTTGGGGGTACATGTTCATTTTTGAGGGTACACATATTTTAGAGCTGTTTTTTCATAGTAAACGTATAGAGGCCATGAAATCAGATCATTTAGATGTGTATAACAGTGATATCATTATGCTGTGAAAATGCTAATAAATGAGCCCTGCAAGTAACCACCCCACCCCCTGCAAAAAAAACTAAGTCCGAACCTGAGAAAAATTTGGGCATAGGTTCCCCTAGGGGCGTAAGCCCGGTTTCATTCACCCCCAACCACAATAACCCTAGCCTTTGAAAGTTTTGGGTAAAGACAGAATGAAGAAGAGTGGGAGGGGTGACGGAAAATGTAAACAAACGTATCCAGATCACCCTCTTCTTCGGAATGATAGATGATTTTTGAAAAATAGAATACAGTAAAATGTCACATACCTCTTAGATTGTGTTACTCCTATATTTAAATTAAAGTTCTGAAACGTGTCAAGCAATTTATCAAGTTTTCTTCTTCCACACATCTGTACTTTCAATTTTGCCTGTCCACTTAACATGGCATATGTAAGCGTAATGCTGATTGGTTCAGTAGTAATAGACAACCAATCAATATTGACTTTACTAGAAGCGTGGTTGACTGTGGCCCGAGATTTGCTATATTATACTGAACAGTTTACTATCAATGCAAGATACCAGTCAGCGGTAAATCTGAGCCGATAATTCTAAAAAAAATGGACTTGTTTTCTTGAAAATTTCATGAGATTCACACACAACGTTCACTGGTTATGCGTGCACAAAAATTACTCTACGTTTTTGCACGTAGGTACCAAATGATAAGTGCGTGCATGACCGTTTCTGTGCGTGAATTACGTACTGCAGTACGTGAATGGGCATGCTGAAACCTATGTTGTGGGTACTCAATGAGACAGTTCTTTTGAGCACCCAAAACACATGTTTAAATTAATGGGTAAGAAAATAATTAAAAATTTAATCTGGACCTATGCTAAACTGTATCAAATTTTATGGAAAAGTCTGATGGTCTACAAAGGGTTAACCATGCTACTACCAACAAGGCATCCAAACTCACAAATACAATTCCATCTAAACAAAAGTTTTAGCATCAATATTCAGATAGACCAACATATGAAGCCAAATCAATCTGCCCACTGAAGACAATTCCCTCTATGTCATAGCTTATTTACATATATTATTTACTTGATTTCCTTTATAAAGATATGTAGCACCCAAAACATATGTTAAAACAGATAGGTAAGAAAATATTTACGTTATATTGAAAAATTTTGTTTATCTAAACCTGTGCATATATGAGACTGGAGTTTGTTTGTTTGATTCTTTACGCCCTTATCAACAATCTTTCAGTTAAACAGGGACGGGTCTTCCTGGGTACTAAGCTAGGATAAATGTGTCTTACTCAAGGACCACTAAGCAGTGACGCCGGTGAGGCTCGAACCCACTGCCCCTCGGTACTGGAGTTTGTAAATAAAGTATTTCATATTGTATCCGATTAAGAAAGAAAATAATCTAACAAAACAACACATATATAATATCTTACCTAAGTTCAACAGCATTGAACACTTTAAGTATATCTGATATTGTTGCAGGCATATTACGTAAGGCATAACCCTGAGCTCGTATTGTTCTGTCTGAGGTGTACAACATCATACCCCCTATTGCCTGTATCAGTTGTTTCAACATGATCTCAAACTGTTGCTTCCCTTTGTTCTCATTTAACCTGGAAAAAATATGCACAGGTTTAGATAAACAAAAATTTGCAGCGTAAAATTGTAAATATTTTCTTACCCATAATTTTTAGCATATGTTTTGGGTGCTCAAAAGAACCATCTCATTGAGACGGTTCTTTTGAGTACCCACAACATATGTTTTGGTTGAGTAATAAGAAAATTATTTTTCTGTTACGCACTCTTAAGTAAAGTATTGATGATATGATCTATTTTCAACCATGATTCATTGTGAAACCTACTATACCTGTTGATTTGATACTTATCATATATGGGTTCGGTGCACAATTAATCAGACCCATTCAACTCCATGTAAAAAGGCAGAATTCGAGCATCTGCAAATTTTTCCAGGACATTGCTTGGACCTTTTTCTGTCTGTGAGTGGCAAGATCTGTCATTCACCTATCAAAAAAGTGAAAAGACAACCTACCTTGATAATCTCGTTTTCTAAGCATTCTCCGTTCTTTGGGGAACAGTCAAAAATCCGGGCTGAAATCCGACCCGCATCAGACGTTACCTGGGGAGTGCGCCGGGGAGTCTGTGACAAAATAGTCCACACAAAGATGCATTTTTCTGCATCAGCCAGACAAACATAGACCAATGTTGAATCACATGTACATTTAAAGTCGAATAAAGCACCCATTTACGCCATAAAGGGCCCAGAAACGGCAAGTGCTAAATTTCTAAAGGTACTATTTTCGTGGGCTACCAAACCGGAAGACTGTAATTGTGTACTAACACCTTCAAGAATCTGCAAATTTTCGAATTTTTAAATTTTGTCTCTGTGACATATCAAACTCATATAGTTAAGCAAATAATCGTCCAAAAAGACTAACTCAGTCACCAAAAAGCAATACAAATCTAAGATTTCATATGTGACCCCCCTCACAAGCTGACACAAGCAAAAGTTCAATTATTCAAACTAGTCTGATGAAAAAGTTCATAGTTTCAATTATTTCAATGAATCTCAATAACCCAAAAGCAAAAAAGAAAGTTTAGGCATCTGTAAGAGTCATTAAAGGATAATCTCACATAAACTTTAGTTACAAAATTTAAAAACTGAAGCTAAAAAATCTAATTTTAAAGTGATTTTAGGCAAAATCGCGAACAGATTTAAATCACATTCAAATTTGCCCCCAAAACCAAGCTACGTTGCACCCAAGCATGCTGAAAACAGCAATTTATACCACTTACTTTGTGTTTGAAGTAGAGCAGCTTCACTGATGAGTGCCTGATGCTGGACGAAACACATCATTTCATTCTAATCATGATCTACACTGCTAGTTCTGAATGTGAAATATTCCGTAATTTACATGCTACCAAAATGGCCAGAGTGGGAAAGATTTGAGACCTAGGTCTAGATTTAATGCCCATATCATAATGGAAATTGCTCATCCTCTTTTTTTGATGAAACTATATCCCAAATTTGAAATTTCTGAAAAGACTGTAAGTAAAGATTACTCATTAGAACGGCCTCGTTGAATGAGAAATATCACAACCCGCTTAAGCACATTATACGAGTATCTGTGTGAAAGTGCTTCATTGGGGGTTAGGTAACTAAATGAGCTTTAATAACTGTGTTATATCATTATCTATATGGGGCGGTTCTAATGAGTAGCTTCAAAAACAATTTTGAGTGTGAGGCGACTCTAATGAGTACCAAACAATACTACTGCTTGCGTGGTCGAAATAAGAACAAAATTTGATCTTGTGTGAAGCTGGGGGGGGGGGGGGGGGGGGGGCTGCAGTTGATTTGTTTAGCTGAAAAAGTTTAAGTTTGTGTTCAAATTAGTACAGCCTCGACCCGGTGAGTTGAACAGCCAAATACAATTGAATTTCATTGGTCTAAGCAATGAGGCCAGGGAACCTGCTTGGGGGAATGGTCCCGACCAGTCCCTGCGGATCCTCATCATTATGCCTTTAAGTGCCATCTCTATGAGGCGGTTCTAATGAGTGTAAGTATCCTAAGAGTGTTTTAATAAATACCCATATGCTAAGTCACCATACTGGTACAGTTAAAGTGAGTAAGCACTCATAGCACATTTCAGTAGAAAAGGGAATACAATCACAAAAATCAACTTGCACAGCAGTGCTAGCCAGTCTGCAAAAACGGAGTATCACGGTCAGCCTGCTTGGATTGATTAGTCAAATCCTGGTCAAAACTGTTTGTGTATGGCCATTTAATTACATTTTCTAGTATATAATGCAATTTGAGTCTTTCCTCAAGAGAACCAGGCTTTAAAAATGATTTTAAGAAAAATTTAAAATTTAAACTAAAATTCAATAAAATTTTAAAATTTAAATTTAAATTTCTTCCACAAATAATTTCAAATTATTTCTATTTTGGTTCCTGATCTGTGTGCGAAATTTCATCTGAATTAATTGAAAAATGACTGTTTTACAAGATTTTCCTTTTTTTCACCTTCTCTCTTATAGGGTTCGGTGCACAATTAATCGGTCCCATTCAACTCTATGTAAAAAGGCAGAATTCGAGCATCTGCAAATTTTTCCAGGACATTGCTGGGACTTTTTTCTGTTTGTGAGTGGCAAGATCTGTCATTCACCTATCAAAAAAGTGAAAAGACAACCTACCTTGATAATCTCGTTTTCTCAGCATTCTCCGTTCTTTGGGGAACAGTCAAAAAATCCGGGCTGAAATCCGACCCGCATCAGACGTTACCTGGGGAGTGCGCCGGGGAGTCTGTGACAAAATAGTCCACACAAAGATGCATTTTTCTGCATCAGCCTGACAAACATAGACCAATGTTGAATCACATGTACATTTAAAGTCGAATAAAGCACCCATTTACGCCATAAAGGCCCCAGAAACGGCAAGTGCTAAATTTCTAAAGGTACTATTTTCGTGGGCTACCAAACCGGAAGACTGTAATTGTGTACTAACACCATATGCACAAAGTCTAATGAGGCTAGAGGCATAAATTTCTGTCAAAGCCTTCATCTGTGCCCCTACAATGTGAGTGTGAGCAGTATGATGTCGCTGGCCAGACTGCATGTTTGCCCAAGCTCATCTGAAGCTTTGCTGCTGGGATAAGTGATGTAGACGAAAGTCTCATGAGCTGCCTTAAAATGCCAATCAGAACAAAAGTCCTCTACTTTTCTCATCTGCCAAATGTTTCAGAAGCCTCCCTAAGGAAGCAGTCTGTTCTGGGTCCACACTATTTGCTTCTATACTTAAATTCGCCAGTTATGTTGTGCAATTATTTGTAACAGACAACTTCAGCAGACGACATTTTCACATGCATTTTTTCTTTGCACTTTTAGGGTTTTAATTATAAACTGGAGGACCTGAAGGTCCTGAGGCGCTCACCTGATCTCCTTAATAATGTTAAAATAGGTCAAGGTCATCCTCAGCTTATAATGAAACAAATTTTGTTTTACCACATATTGGGGTTGCAGCCATTTTGGTCAAGTGACCTAAAAATCCAATGAATACTCCATCAAACAGCCCAGTGATTTCTGAGGAAAAGATGTTTAGATAGGTATGTGGCAGTCCAAATGAGTGGCATTGGATAAAAGGTCACAGGTCAGCTTGACATTTGGTACTTATATAAAACCAATGTCTCATTAGGTTAAACATTTCTTACAAGTATTATGATTTCGGCCTAAACAGTTATAGAAAAATGAACATTTCAAGATTTTTCCCATATAAATGCATAAGGAATCAAATTTGACATTGCTATAAAGTAGGTCAAGGTCAACCCAGATTCATCATTTGTGCAAATTGGATAGGGCCTACATCGGCAATGCTACATACCAAGTCCCAAGGCCATTTAGACTTTTGGTTCCAGAGAAGAAGATATTTAAATGGTTTTTACCATATATGGAAATGATGGCCATCTTGGTCATGTGACCAGTGCAATTGGTATAAATTTGGCTAACCTATCATGAGGAGTCTTCATATGAAGTTTGAGTTCAATTGGCCAAGTAGCCTCTGAGGAAACTATGTTTTAATGTGTTGATGGGACTCCATTATGAGCGACCTTGGCTGAATTTAAAAGGTCAACCTTGACCTTTGAAACTTATTTATAGCCATTGTCTCATTAGTTTTAACATATCAAGTGAGAATAATGACTTTGGCTTCAAAAGTATTCAAAAAATCAACTTTTCAAAAAAAATCCCATTTAAAAGCATTAGGAATCAAATTTGACCTTGACATATAGTAGGTCAAGGTCAACATAGGATCATCATTTGAACAAACTTATTAGGCCCCACATCCCAATGCTACATACCAAGTCCCAAGGTCGTCTGTCTTCTGGTTCTGGAGAAGAAGAGTTTTAAAGGGTTTTTACCATATATGGGCATGGCAGCCATCTTGGTCATGTGACCAATATATTTTGTATAAATTTTAGCTAACTTAGCATAAAGAGTCTTCACATGAAATTTGAGTTAAATTGGGCCAATGGTTTGTGAGAAAACTATGATTTAATATATAGATGGGACTCCAATATGAGCGACTTAGCTGAAAGATCAAAGGTCAACCTTGACCTTTGGAACTTATCTATAGCCATTGTCTCATTAGGTTTAACATATCAACCATATATGGGCGTGGCGGCCATCTTGGTCATGTGACCATGACCATTTGAACAAACTTTCGTTCCCGCGTCCTAAGGAGTCTCCATATGAAATTTGAGTTTAATTGGCCCAGTGGTTTCAGAGGAGAAGATGTTTGAAAATTTTGACGGACGGACGGACGGACGACGGAGTGACTGGTATACTATTAGCTCACCCATGAGCCTTCGGCTCAGGTGAGCTAAAAATTTGAGAGAGTTCATGAGATTTATCGCATACGCGAGTATAATGTCCCAAATCATGCTCCAAGTTGGTACATATTTAATAGTGAAGAGTTGTATAGTTGGTGACTGTGACATAAAACCAGATATCAGCAGGACTTTAATTAAGAGTGTATATCAAAAAACTAATGTTCTTATTTCTAATCCAAAACATATGTTGTGGGTACTCAAGAGAACCGTCTCAATGAGACGGTTCTTTTGAGCACCCAAAACATATGTTAAAACTGATGGGTAAGAAAATATTTACAATTTTACTCTCAAATTTTTGTTCATCTAAACCTGTGTATCAGGCAATAAAAAAACAACTTAACATAACTGCATTGGACGGGGTTTTCTTCAACCATTATGTCTAATTTACACTCAAAGCGGCAATCACAATGTCATCTGCTTTTGTCTTCTCCTGAAATATTTTAGAAGCATCATCAACAAACAGTCTAAGTCCACACTGTGCCACTATACTTCAATAGTCAATTATGCTAGCAAATATATACAGCAAACAACTTAAGCAGACAGCAATATCAGATACAATTTTTACAGGCGCTTAAAGGGTTAAAGTAACAAATGAGCTGAGGTAACTTACATAGCGAAGAGTTCCCTGGATCTGACGATAAACTTGAAGATATACTCCAGTGACTTCATTGCCTGTCTCACTGATGGCTCATGTTCTGTATCTTCGTTGGCATTGTTTACATATTCCTTTAGTATAGACATCAGTTTACTAGGGAGGAAAAATAGAGTATTATTGCATTAATTTTATTGTAATATTTGGAAGACTTTTCTCTATACTCTATCTATCACAGCATTTGTGCAGATCAATATGACAGTTAAACCTGTGTAAAATGGCCACTCTCAAAAAGACCAAAATTGGTTTTCAAGACCAACTATCACTTAATGCTGGTTATAAGTATTGCAGAATGCTCCAAGGGGGAGCATTCTGCAATACTTTCGACCTTCATTAATCTACCTTTTGTCATTAAGATCTTTGTTTTGCCTATTTTTGAGTGGCTGTTTTACACAGGTTTTACTGTAGTTAAAGCAGAGATAAAAATGCAATTTAAAGGGTCATGGTCAACTTGGTAGACAGAGTACATGTGCAAGGAGTTTTATAGTAGAAGATAATCTCAACTAAGGATTCATTGGGTCTAAATACTGACAGACAGCTACTGTAAGACTCTGATCAGCCTGGGTCTATGCCTGAGCTGATCTGAGTTCATGCTACACATTTTTGGGGGGGTTGCTTTTTTCATGCTGTGGCTCATATTACTACCAAGGTCTATAACACCATTCGAGCCAGTACAGAGATTTTGTTACTTATTATATATGCCTCTACTAACCAACTATGCTGAGGTAGCGGGACCCCAGCCCCCCCCCCCCCCCCTGGAAACCTGAAAAATCACGAAGCTATAAGGTTCCTTAGCAATACTGGTCCGGTCCCCTTGAAAATCACAAAGCTACCAAGCCAGCATTCAATGTTAGGCCATCATCGGCCCACCAGTGAAACGCTGTTTAAATGGATTTCACTGGAGGGCCGATGATGGCCTGCTTTTAGTGGTATCTAAAACAAAGGTCAGAGTTGAACCCCCTCTGAAAAAACTTTCTGGATCCGGGCATGCCATTGGCCTAGCTACTAACCAACTATGCTGACATATCCAACAAAACTAGAACCTTAAATCTTAGCAGGGTCTTCCTCTACATCCATATTTTGTGTTTGCCAGCAGCGAAGGCTCTGGTGAGTCTGCACATATGTGCTGACCTGCCAGGGCCTTCGCTGCTCGGTGATGCATTAAGTACAAAAATCTTGTGTACTTGCTGATATATAGTAACTTACTTATAGGCAGTAGTAATGCTAAAGGACTGAATGTAGGCATCAAGTATGGGTCTAAACTGGTAGTACCGACTGTCAGACACCAGGCCAATAATATATACCTGCAAAATAAGTACACATATAAAGACACCAGGCCTATAATATATATATCTGCAAAATGTATTGCAGAGTGTGATTTGGTTTTGCACTGTTTGCCAATGTCCCACAATGGGTTTAACTATGAACAGAGCAAACGGTGTTCATCCTCTCATGAACATCCAAAAAAGGAAACCTATCTCTTATATTTACATTTTTATAACAAATATCTAAAATAGAATTTCTGTTGTTCATAAGGTTTAGAATGGTTTTGACAATCTAAGATTTATAAAGCCTTGCTTTGAAAATGTAAATTTATACTTGCAAGTGCAACTTTTGTCATCTGCTGATGACCTTTGCAAACAGTTTGGACCCAGATCAGGACCAATCTGATTCACACTGAAATAATTTTTTGAAAAAGTCAGCAGACAATATTAAAATTTATTTGCACTTACCAATGCATCAAAGACTAGATTATCATATAGATCAGAGATCATGTTTTGCATCAGGATATAGAATAATGAGTCCAACAGATCTTGAAGAAACTGAAATGGAAAATAAATGCTTTAAGAAAACCTGCCTTTGGTATAGTGTTGGTATTTTTTTATTCAGATACTTCAGGAAAATTGGGTTCTGGCAGAGAGCAGAATGCTGTGCATGAGAGATGTTTCACTTACCATTAATTCTCATGAACAGTCTTAATAAAAGCCAGCCTGTTATTTTCATATTTTGCCAGTTCTCTATTTCTTAACAGGGTTCATACAGACTTGGCAAAACAAAATTCCCTGACATTTCCCTGACTTTTCCCTGACGCAAATCCAAATTTCCCTGACCGGAGAAACTTGGTTTATTCAAACCTTTGTCTATAGCTACAGTTTTCAGCTTTTTTTCAATTTTGAGTAATTATTTTGAACTTTGCAAAGTTTTTATTAGAGCTTTTTAAGCATGTGTATTTAGTAAATGACTTTGCAACAAAGAAATTAACAGATTGTCACATTACTATATGCTAAAAACCGTTGTCTTCTTTCAAAAATTTGGATGTTGAGCTCTAAACCACCCATAATGCAACCATTAAAGAGGAAAGTAAATTAGCTGAATATTTCATTGTAAAAGCTACAATGTTCAGAAAAGGTTTTTGATAATATTCCACTAAAGCCCTGAATACAGCAAATTGTTGACAGCTGACAACACATGACAGACTTTGAGTGATCAGAACAACTCAGTGCTTAGGTTCAGCTGACAAGAGGCTGAAATGAAAGTAAGTAATGAGCCTAAACAGCTGACTTTATGGTTTTCAAAGATTTTTAGATTATCTTTTTTTATGTAGTAATGTCTAGTGGTCCTTCAATAAATCCTACCAATCAAGCCTCATGGGGCAAAGACACCCAGGTGTCGTGTTGGCCAATTTCAACTTGTGGTCTCAGGAGCGTGGTTGGCAGGATTTACATAGTTGACCACTATGTATTGGTAAATACTAAATATAGAAACTGTAGGTTCGTGGTTTCAAAAGATTTTTTAAGTGTTATTCCCCAGTAAGTCTATGGAAGTTAAAGACCCTGAGGGTTTGGCCAATTTAGAACCCAGGGGCATGGTTGGCATGATATATGTAGGGGACCACCAAACATTGCTATATACTAAGTATATAAGCTGTGGGCCTTATGGTTATGGAATAGAAGATTTTAGTTTTTCCAATTATAAGTCTATGCGAGCTACTGATCCCTATGTGCATGGCAAGTTTTCACCCAAGGGGCTTGATTGGCAGGATTTATGTAGGGGACCACTAGACATGCTAAATATATAAGCTTTAACCTCATGGTTTCAGAGATAGATGTTTTATGTTTTTCCCACTATAAGTCTGTGGGAGTAATTGATCCACAGGGTGTGGCCAGTTTTGATTCTAAGGGCTTGAATGGCAGGATCTATGTTGTGGAGCACTAGATGTTGCTACATACTAAAAATATATGGTTTCAGAGAAGAGTTTTTAAGTTTCTCCTTAAATAAGTCTAAGGAAGCTATTGATCCACAGGATGTGGCCAGTTTTGAGGGTTTGATTGGTAGGATTTATGTAGGGACCACTAGACATTATTACATACTAATATAACCTGTGGGCCTCATGGTTTCAGAGAAGATTTTTAAAGTTTTTCCCATTATAATTCTATCCATGGGAGCTCTATGTTGCCATCATCCATGACAACAAGTTCCAATCCAATCAGAGCAAAAACCTTATGTAGTCTTTCCCTCTATCTGATGATGCTTTACATGAAATTTGATTACATTTGGCCAACTGACATAAGAGACATACTTCTTTGAAAATGTGAATGGACAACCAATGGACGGACTGATGGATTAGGTATGCAGAACTATTGCCATGCTAATATCTCACTATGAGCATTTGGCTCTGGTGAGCTAAAAAGGAAGTTGAGGAAAGAAGAGAAACAAAATCCACCCATCTTCTTATGTTTAAAACAATCTAGAAGCTATCAAAATGATTTAGCTTCTTATCATTTGATACAAACTGGAAATTTTAAAATTCCCTGACATTTCCCTGACATTTTAGAAAAACATTCATTTTTCCCTGACACAACATAAAATTCCCTGACAATTCCCTGACCTTGAAAAAATTAAAATTTCCCTGACATTTCCCTGACGCGTATGAACCCTGTCTTAAGGTTCTGTTTTCAAGATTATTTAGGTTGCAATAGCTGTAATTTATGATTGTGCTGCCCTGAGTTGGTAAAGTTCTCCCAGTACATAAATATAGTGTCCATATTTTAAGATTATCTTGTCCTTCAGGAATATTGGGCTCTGGGAGAAAGCAGATACTACTAAAGCCTGTGCTAGTGGGCGTGAGAGTTAAGCAATTTCCATAAATTCTCACAAGCTGACTAAATGAAACAGAGTATGTCTTTTTTATATTTTGTATGTTCTAGTTCTGAAAGATTTTTTTAATCAAGATGTTTTGGAGTATCAGACCAGTAATATCAATGACAAACTTATTCTTGTCATTGGGATTCTTCAAATTCATCAAGCAAGCAAACGATGAAATTTTATCCATACAAGCTTGTAAACTTTGAATAGCAAGTAGAAGTAATTTTCATATTCAAATTTCTTAAAGATTTACAATCACAAGATATTACTTCTAAATTAAAATGTTTTAGAATTAAAGGTTGATGCATGCTGAACACATATGTACAAAAGAAATGTTTTCCACAAAAGTGAAAAATATTTAGTGAAAAGATTTGATTCACAGAATTTGTGTACCGCCAAGATGAACTATTTTCTCCATTACCGATGCAATAGTCCAAATTGCCTAATCTTTAGGAACTTAAATTTATCATAATTTGGAATTTTCAACATGTGACCCATGAAATCACAAAATGGACTGTCCCATACTAATTATATCAACATGTTTGGAAAAATCCATCAAAATGAGAAGGGTTAAACAGACAGGATTTTAAGCTACATGTCTGCAAGACTGTTATTGAGTAGGGTATTCCACCTAATAAGTGCACTGAGTGTTTTTTTTTCAAAATTCTGGACAGTCTTTCCAAAACTGTGTAGATATAGATCAGCTGGCTTCATTAGAAGTATTAGAAGCCAGCCTTTCAGAATCCACACTCTTTTCAATCCACAATATGAATCCATATCAAAATAGAAACTAGATAAACTGGAAATCAGAAGTTTTAAATATACAGTCGACTCTCGTTAACTCAACTATGCATAACTCAATACTATCGCTTATCTCGACTCAATGGCCCGGTCCCGGTATTTCCCCCTATATATTATTGGAATTCCACAACGTTTATCTCGACAACGGCTAAGTCAATAAAACTGATAACTCGTTATGAAAAACTGGTCCCGCTGATCAATTTTAGTGTATTTTACAACGCCTAACTCGATTCCATTTCAAAAGAAAAAGACAGTCATTAATAACTTACCTTTTTATCTGAATGTGTCTCCAATTAATCCACCGTTTTTAACGTTAATTATCCCAATTTAATTTAAAAACCATCAATTGTTTGATCACCTGGTCCACGTGTGTGACACATGCAGTTGTAAATTAGTGTCTTGTAAAATTACATAATTGACCGCGGTCGGCAAATTCTATTGATCTGTTGTTTACAACTTCAAAGCGGATACATGTCTATCTCTGTAAGTGACGGTTTGAGCTAATGTGTCATATTTCAGCAATCTACTGAGTATTAAGCCTGTCCGATGACGGCTCGTTTTAAACAAGGCTAAAGTATAACTTAATTGTTTCTCGGACCATTTTTTGATTTTTGAAAACAGATGCAGCGTTTCGTTTCAGGCAATGGACAGTTGTGCGTGTAAGGCTATTTTCGGACATTGGTCAAAGTCATGACAAAAGCTGACGAAAATTAAAACGTGCATGTACACTGTCTGTTGGAGCTTAAACATATGACGACGTACGAAAGGGTAAAACCTGCGACCAGTTGCAGATACTAACTTCGAACTGAAAATGCTTTGTTTATTTTATTTTGCCTTAGAAAGTGAAAAAAAAATGGCCATAATGGCGGGACTGCAGTGGTACCTGAAAAACGATTATATTTTAACCCTTTTTATTCTTGTTTTTTTTTAAATTTCAATTCACAATGTCAATTGATTCTTGGATCAATTCATCCCTCAGTTCATTAATGTAATAGCTACCTTGCGATCTATTAACGGACGGGGTGAACGTGAGTTATTTTGCCCCAAAATTGTGGCTATACGTCATGATATGGTTACCTCGAACTACTGATAACTCAACACATTTTGCTCAGTCCCTTGAAATTCGAGGTATCGAGAGTAGACTGTATTGTAAACAACCCTTAATGTACCCAATGTTCACTTATAGGAGCATGTGTGTTTATCAGGTTGAATATTGTATCTTACCTTGACGATTTCTTCCCCCTGCACTTTCATCAGATGTTCTAGATGTTTCTTCAGTGAAGTTGTATCGTTCAATATCTCCTGCCACTTCAGCAAGCCAAGCAGATCAACTGAAATACGAAGAAAACATTCATCACTTGTGGTCTAAACCCTATTTAACTATTCACAAATTAATTAAGCTAAAAAAAAACTTAGCCCTGAATAATTTTTAAAAATGGTGTCCACATCTGAACAGGGATCCCCTGAACAGTCTGATTATAGATGAAACTATAGGCGAAGCCTAGTTTAAGTTAGAAGCATCTTAAGCCATGGATAAGACTGTAACAGAGCCAGAAGGGACAGTCACCCTGTCTAGACTATTCAGTCACCCTCCACCCTTCTTAATAGTTACTTTGCTATATCTATACTCTAATTTCCAGTCAGTTTTCAGAGGTTTAGATAAACAAAATTTTTGAGCATAAAATGGTTAATAATTTCTTACATATCAGTTTTAACATATGTTTTGGGTGCTCTTTTGAGTACCCACAACATATGTTTTGGTTGAGAAATAATAAAATTATTTTTTTAGTACACACTCTTAACTAAAGGCCTGGTTTTTAATTACAATGGATTCACACAACAGGCTGAATGGAAACTGATTATCTAGCTCTACACTTCTCATCTGGGCTCAGCAGGCCTAAGGTTAGCAATCTGCAAAATACCTACCATTATGTGTAAGTTTTGTTGAACACACGAAAGTTGAGATTTTGAAACTGTCCTTGAAACTGAGTGAATAGGGCCCACTGAAGAACGGAATCTTGGGAATCTTGGAGTGGGTTCCTCCGACTACACTGTTAGAAAACTTTCCTGAACCAGTCATGGCAGGGTCTTCAAGCTCTCTAGTGGTGGAAGGGAGGTCCAGGTAGGCATGAAAATGCTTATCATCTTTTTTATCAATCTGTAATAGAGGAAAAATCTTAATATGAACTATTTCATAAACCTCTTTAAATATCAGAAGAGAAGAAAAAAATAAGTGCCACTAATCTTTTTAAAGTAATAGGAAAATTATGAATCCATGATATAAATCTTGCCATTGATCAGAATTCTGCAGATCATGAAATATAGGCATACCTCAACTTGCTAACATTATTAGAACTTATGAATTTATGTACAGTAAAACCTGTCTTAAGCGGTCACTCAAAAATAGACAAGACAAAGGACCTAAAGACAGATGGTAGCTTAATGAAGGTTGAAAGTAATGCAGAATGCTCCCAGTGGAGCATTCTGCAATACTTTTGAACTGCATTATGCGATAACTGGTCTTGAAAACCAATTTTCTGTCTTTTTCAGAGTGGCCGTTTTACACAGGTTTTACTGTATGTATACCGTATGTATACCTTTATAAACTTGTTTAAAGTCAAGGCTCTTGCACACTCCTGATCGGTCTTAACATTTCACTGCTCAATGCATTACTGTAACTCAGGATCTGACTGATGAAGGTCCAGATCAGGTTGTGCATTCTAACAGTCTGATTCATATCTTTATTAATCTTTATATGCCTGGAGAAAGTATAATGCTCCCATATGTTACTGTGATTATCAAACTGCAGTTTTTGTTACTTGTCAGTATGCAGAAGTTATGAATAACATTTTCAATTCATATAATAACTTCATTTAGTTGTATCTTTCTTTCTCCCTGTAACTAAAAAGAGCAACATTTTTTTTCCTAGACACTGTAACATAGTCATATAGTTCAGTTTAATTGGAAATATTTTGCAATACTAAACAGCAGTGGGTGGTAAAATGATTGTAGCAAAATAAAAACTGCTACTTACAGGTTTTCGAAAAAAGTATTTTTCAATGAAAAAAGTTCCAAATTGGGCTAAACATGTTTAATCTACATGTAGTGGCTTCTAGAAGGATTCAGTTATTTTATTGCCAAATACCAATGTCCACTTAGATCTTGAAGCACAGTATTTCTTTTTGACCATCAAAAAACACAGGTTTGTCATATTAATTGTGTTCGACACTTCCCTTGATCTTGATTTCATATCAACCAACTCACAACTGATATGTGTTACCCTGCACGAATACAAATTTGAATAAACTATAATTATTGCTACAGGTATATTGCTGTGAATAAGTTATGCCTTTGAGTATGATATAATCTTGATAATGAAGACATAACAGAGATCTAACAGTTACATCTTTATATTATCCCTTATATTGCCAATAAATGTCGTCTTAAATCTCACAGCATGGCTACAAAATACATAATTATTAATAACAATTTCAATTTTAAACGGTCAATTGTCTTTAGATAATCTGAAAGCTATTTAAAATATACACCAAAAATAAGGATTTTGATGGTTTCAGTCAGTTTCTTAATCCTGAATTCAGGAATTATCCTGAAAACTTTCACTCATGTGATTTCAATAAGTATCCATTTTTAGAGCAAATTACTTTTGGTAACCAAAAGGTAAAATACACCTCTTTACATCCCTAACTAAATAAAATGCTCTATCATAAAATGACAATAATACATATATAAAGTCGATGTTCTAAAATTAAAACACTAGTTGCCTGCCAAAAAAGAATAGATAAACAGCAAGGACCCAGATCAGACTACTTCTGAAGAAGCAGTCTGATCCGGATCTTCCCTGTTATGGTATTATTCTGACAGGCATTTTGTGCATTTGAACCCTGATAACATACATTTTATTTGAAAACAGAGAGCGTAAAGTGTTCAGAATTTTAGAACATTTACGGTAACACTAAAAAGAAAAGCCAACTAAATAAAAGCATATAATATACAAGGCGCCTAAATAAAAGCTCCAAAATCAAAGCATTTTAACCCTTAAAGGCTTAAGCACCAAAAAAAAATATGCATCTGAAAATGTTGTCTGCTGAAGTTGTCTGCTGCAAAAAATTGCCTAAAATAGTGACGAATTAAGTATAGAAGCAAACAGCATGGACCAGAGCAGACTGCTCCTATAGGAGCAGTTTGATCTGGGTCCACATTGTTTGCCATAGAGGCTACTTAAACATTTCAGCAGACGAGAAAAGCAGACGATTTTTGTTGAGATTGCCACATTAAGGGTTAAGTATTTTAATAATCATTATACTGAACTGGTGTGTGTCTCTTTCTGGTGAAAGACTGGTGCCCTGTATAAACAAGAAATCATTGGGGGAAAACTCAACGGAGAGCAATACTGGTTTGAGAAATGAGAATTAAGAAATATGCCAGCACATGGGATTTTTGTACTTATTACAAATGTGCAGACTTGCAAGAGCCTTTGCTGCTTGTATACACACAGTATGGATACAGACAAAGACTCAGGCCAAAATTTAGACCTCTAACCCCTGGATACACCAGCATGGGCCTTTAAAGGAGAGGAGTATTTTGCACATATTCGATAAGAATAAAATTTTCATGTGCTAGCCCATATGTTTTATGCATATGTGAAAAGTACAGTAAAACCTGTCTTAAGCGGCCACTCAAAAAGAAGACCAAAAATTGGTTTTCATGACCGATTATCGCTTAATGCAGGTTAAAAGTTTTGCAGAATGCTCCAAGAGAGCATTCTGCAATACTTTCGACCTTCATTAAGCTACCATTTGTCTATAAGACCTTTGTTTTGTCTATTTTTGAGTGGCTGCTTAAGACAGGTTTTACTGTACCATTATTTCCTGGACATAGATTACATTTTTTTCAATATCCTGATCATCATTTTAATTCTGTTTAAACTGAATCAGTCTCCTACTAGAAAAAAATGAGCCAACCAGAATATACAAGGATTAAATTGACAAAAAAAATTGCACCAGAAAAAACATATAAACAACATCAATGGATCAGTAGGCATTAGCATGCATGCTGCAAAGTAAATAAAACAAAATCAGCTACCAGTTAAATTACAGCAAATGTTCTAAAATTTCAAACACTTTTCTTTTTTTGTTCTCAAATAAAATGTTGGTTATTAGAGCTAGAATTTACAAAATGCTTGTCAGAAAAGCAAACAGGGAAGACCCTGATCAGACTGCTTCTTCAGAAGCAGTCTGATCTGGGTCTGCCCTGTTTGTCAAGGCCTTTTTTGGCAGGCGACTAATGTTCAGAACATCTACCATACTAAAACAACACTTACACAGTGCCAAAATATACTTGCATCTGTTACTATTTTTTTATGCTTTTTGAACAGGAGCCAAATGACTAATACATGAAAAATAGTCCCTATTCAGACTGTTCCCTTTGTACATTTTGTTTGCTTTACTACCAAAGCATTTGGTGTTAGAAGCAGATGATATGGTAGGAAATGGAAGATTTCATTTGAGAAATTTAGAATGTTGAGTAGTAAATATTGATATTTGGTCTCAGGGATTCAGCTTGACATTTATTCCGGACATTTTGCTAGAACAGCCCTAATCTTATTGGGACATTTAGAACAGTGTAGATTCAAATCAGCTGGTTTCATGATCCACATTGACTTCCACTTTACTTGTAAAAACAGGCTATTAACTGGAAATTGTTTTGAACAAATTGTCCTACCTAGCCAGTAAGACCTCAGAAAATTAAACATTTTCGGATTACGTCAGAGGGCCGACGCATTTTGCAGCATTTTACCTGGGTCTTCACTGTTTGCAAAAGCACTCATTTACAGGTTTCCAGTATCCCGCCAATATTTTTATCCTTAAAAAAATCATCTGCTTTTTAAGTCAGTTGAATATATTTAAATGCACTTCAGACTAGATTTTATCATGGAAGCAAACACTATGAACCCTGATAGTCTGATCTGGGTTCATACTGTTTGCAATATAGGTTACCAAACTATATGAGCAGACGAGAGAGCAGACAACAAAAGTCATGATTGGCAGGATAAGTGTTAAATGAGCAGCGACATGAGATTTCCAACAATGTGGCATTTTGACAAGTGTAGACTCAAACGAGCCTGTGCAGCCGCATTTTAAGCTTAGAAACCCCAAATAATGTTGGTCAGTAGCGTAACACTCATAGAATATTCAAGTGACTTGCAAAGGCTCTGATCAGACTATGCATATGTGCAGGCTGGTCTGAGCCTTTGATGCACATACCACATTATTGGAAATCTCATGTCACGGCTCAAATAAAATCTGTATCACATTCTTACTGCTACACTCTTTGTATTTTCTTCACTCCAATTTTACCTCGTTTTTTAAAAAATACTTTTTTAGAAACCCTTTTCCAATAATGGCCTCTAACCATAATAAAAGATAGGGGAATCCATAGTAAGCACCCCATGTATGAAAGGATAAACTAAAACCGGTTATTTCAAAAATGAGAAATTAAAATATACCTTAAATATATAAACACAGAGACAATTTCTTTTGTGTTATTAGTTACTTGGTTACATGTTTGATTAGATACAAGCATATTTAGTCACTTCACAATACCTGCTTCACCTTGTTGCCATAATCTATCTGCAAAGTCAAACAAGGAAATCTTCAAAACTTAACCCAGGTAGTTAAGCAGAACACATTAACCAGGCCCCCTAGTAGACTGTCATGAAATTAAAGGTTTTTATAAAGGCTATTTAAGGCAAAATAAAGGCAGTTTCATTGAAATTCTAATAAAAATAAAGAGCAAATTAACATCAAATTTTCTAGAAATTTTATTGGACCCCTATCTTTAAATCCATGTTATGATAGATGATGGTATGAAAGTGATTTAGCAAATCCTTACTGAGTTTAGCCCATTTATCACAAACCAATAGAAATCACTCTTGTTGTTTACTCCCTAGTTATAAAACCTCACTTTGAACTTAAAAACTAGTGTTGAGGAGTGTTGGATTGAGAAATAAATACATATTATCTAATCTTTAAGGGGGGTACGGGGGTCCTCCCCCGGAAAATTTTGAAAATCAATAAAGCAGGAGAAGCCATCTCTGGTCATTTTCTAAGGGCAATTTTACCTTCAGAAATTGAACAATTTCATGGGTTATTGCTCCCATTTATATTGTATTCCCTTTTTAAATATAAAATTTAGAAAGATATGCATATGTATGTATTAGTATTGTGTATTGATATCAATGTTCAGATTTGACAACTTTAGACAGTGACATTAGAAAATCAGGACATTATTCAGAAGTCAATAAACCAGATTGATGATATGCTTTATATTTGCCATCCAAGTTAAATAGTGCAGTTGGTAGCGTGTCCACCTAATGTCCCGAGTTTTGCAGGGTCTATTCCCAGGTTGGGCACACTCTTTCACAATAGTTGTCAGTTACAAGTGAAAGATGAGCACTGAGTACTTGTACTTGTGAAAGGATTTGTATTAAGCCTGCCTAAGAAAAGGGTGGCAAGGATCAACTAGTCATTCCAACATTACCACAGCTGTTTAACATGGATGTAAAGCAAGAAAACAACCCAAAAGCATTTATATTTACCTTACCTCACTCTTTTTTATTGCTGCCTTATCTGAAGCCTCAGAAAAATTGAGCTTAAGACTACTATAAGTCACCCTGGTGCAAGAGGTAGGTAGACACAATGGTCAGAGGATGAATGCAGCTTTCTGAAAAGCTTAAGATGTCACATGCATCATTTTTCAACTTACTTATGGTCTATTTTTTATGTTCAAGCTGATCTAGCAAAATTTAAAGGTTTATTAATCAAAATAAAGGTTATTAAAGGTTTTTCAGCCAAATAAAAGGTTTTAAAGGATTGCAACCAAATTAAAGGTTTCTAAAGGTTTTAAAGGTTCCACTAGGGGGCCTGCATTAACCCTTATTCCACCAATATATTTGGTATTATTATTATGTTTTACTAAAAATAGTAACAAAATGCTTAGTTACCCGGGCTGATACTGCTCGTGATTCCAAACCCATAACAGCCCGCTTACGTGAACCCATATCAATCTCACGTGAGCCAATATCAGCCCTGGCATGCACCTATATTGGCCCTCTCGTCAACCCTCAGCATCATAAATGATGTCATTCACGTGGCTAGGACGTTACAACCCGCGCACAAACATGTAATAAAAAGTTTAAAATGAGGCCACGGCCGTGTTACCAGGCATATTGGCTCGGGACTCGCTGGCCATGTATTGATCTCTAAATATAGGCTTCTATATTAATTTTCATCATACCAAAAAGTCCAGTTAAAACCTGTACTGATCTGACGTCTCCAAGATTTTTTCCTCCATGCGAGCTGAACATTTCTTGTACTTCAACAACAGCAGATTCTAGGGCAAAATTTGGTACCAGTAAAATGCATTTAAGCCCCCCGGTGGCTTCTGCTGCTGTCCCTTCTAAGGCGGTGGTTCTGTTGTTGTTGACTTTTTGTTTATTGTTACTCCCATTGTGGGAGTCTGTAATTGTTCTATGTTTTGTTGTACGTTACTTTATGTCCATTCTAGTATTGCAATAATCTTGATGGGGAAGAGAGAGCTGAGGCGAGTTCAACAATGCGAGCGCTTGCTAGCGCTCGTTATACTGATGTCAGGCTTTACACATTACGAATAAGGATAGGTAACAGTCAACGAGCGCCCGGTGAGCTCTCGCATTATTGAACTCACCTCTGGTTGCTTTGCTTAATTTGTCTTCCTGGTGTCTCGTGATGGTTGAGCGGCTCTTCCTCACGGTGCCACAGGGTTGTCTGCGGTTTGTGATTGTGGCATTTCCTGATCATACTCACTTACTATTTTGGATTAAAATATATGCCCTATTAGCATATAATAAAAACTGAGCAAACGGCTGCCTTAAATGAAAAGATAAGCTTTTGTTTCAATCAGACAAGCTTTAGTCAGATACCAGTTCAATTTAGGCTTCTTGCTTAGACAGGTTTCATGGTCAAGTTTTGTTCTTGGAAATTTAGTTTTATGGTGACGCAGGAGCAGAGCCGTAAAAGGTGATTTCTTACCCTATATCCAACGATATACCACCCCAAATGAAAATCTTGAATACAGTTATCTCCTAATTCAAAGCTAAAATATCCCACTAAAAATCTTCAAACACAATGTTAATACCATGAAAAGAAGTAGCCACACAAGAATCCCATACACAGTAAAATCTGTGCAAAACGGCCACTCAAAAATAGACAAAACAAAGGTCTTAATGACAAATGATAGCTTAATGAAGGTTGACAGTATTGCAGAATGCTCCCCTTGGAGCATTCTGCAATACTTTTGACCTGCATTAAGCGATAATTGGTATTGAAAGACAATTTTCGGTCTTTTTGAGGGTGACCGTTTTACACAGGTTTTACTTAATACCCCAAAAGACTAACATATGAATGGGACAAGCCAGGTTACTGTTGGTGGGTATCATTGGTTATTGCATCACTCTTCATGAAACTGACATCACATTAACCCTTGCCATGCTGAGGCATTAGTACACAGTGCAGTCCCTTTATAACACAATTCCTTATAATATGGATTTGGATATAACATGGTCATGTTGCGGCTTCAGAATATTATTTTAAAACATGCCCATGTTGTGGCTCAGGAATGTTTATACAGTAAAACCTGTCTTAAGGCCCTGTCACACTATGACGTATAGCACCAACGTATGCTGACGTATGAAAACTTTGGCAAGTACGTTGGTATACGCTGAGTACGTTAGAAATAAGTTATAAACACGTTACGAGAACGCTATGTTGGTATACGTTGACATACGGCCAAGAGGTCCAACATTTTGTGCATTCATAGAAAATTACATCGTATGCGAACATACTGCTTCTATACGTTAGGCATACGCTAGATGTACGCAGCAGGTAAGTTATGTATACGTTAAGGTATGTTGGCACCAACGTATGCGGACGTATGAGAAATTAAGCAAGTACGTTGGTGTACGCTGAATACGTTAGAGATAAGCTTTAAACACGCTACGAACACGCTACTGTACGTTGGTATACGTTGTCATACCGCGAATAATCCCAAAATTTTGTGCTTGCATAAAAAATCTTCAGCGTATGCCGACGTATTACTTATACGTTAGGCATAAGTTAGATGTACGCAACGGGTAAGTTATGCATACATTAAGGTATGTTAGCATCAATGTATGAGGACGTATGAAAATTCACCAAGTACGTTGGTGTACGCTGAATAAGTTAGAGATACGTTTTCAATACGTTACAAACACGCTACAGTACGTTGGTATACATTGTCATATGACAAAGTGGTCCAAAATTTTGTACTTTTTTTATACGTTTGACATAAGTTAGATGTACGCTACATGTAAGTTATGCATATGTTAACGTACATTATATGTACAATTCAGCATATGTTAGACGTTTGTTGTGCATAAGTTTCTCATAAGTCAAGAACGCTGGTGATACGCTGGGCATACGCTTTTGTACGCTGATACAAGTATAAGTTATGTTGCATCGGGAATAAGTTATGAATAAGTTACTCATAAGTTAGACATACGTTCTATGTTCGTTTCGTGTATGCTTTGCATAAGTTCAGAGAGAGGCTTCCTTTGATTTTTTAATTAGATTTCAGCGTATGCCAGCGTACTAGATATATATTTCATACGTCGGCATACGTTGGCTAAAACGTTTTAGTGTGACAGGGCCTTTAAGCGGCCACTCAAAAAGAAGACCAAAATTGGATTTCAAGACTGATTATAGCTTAATGCAGGTCAAAAGTATTGCAATACTTGGACCTTCATTAAGCAACCATTTGTCTTTAAGACTTTTGTTTGTCTATTTTTGAGTGGCCGCTGAAGACAGGTTTTATTGTATTATTAATTAAACAAAGGATTTATAGTCATTTTCCTATAATCCCTTCGTAAAACTGTCCTTTTGTAGCAGGGTTCACTTATAACACCGTCCATTCCTTTGAACCCCAAACATAGCGTTATGAAGGTACAGCAGCATACTTTTTATCAACTTCTCATTTTTAGCCTTTTCAGATGCACAATTCCATTCATAAATCATGCTTTCAGAGGCTGTATGATACATAAAATGGTTCCTGATCAGCTGGCTTCTAATGAAACAAGCTGATCTGAGTCTGCAGGATTTGTACATAGAAGATATATCTGGGCTTGGACTCAGCAATACAGGTTAATAAGGACTTCTGGGTGAGATATACTGTATTTGCCATAATGCACATGTAACAATAAAAGCTTACGGTGCCTAGAGCATAGACAGAGCTCTTTGAAGCAAATTACGTTCAAAAAGGTAAAAACTCTCTATTAAAAGAATTTTGGTCTTTTTGAATGCATTACACCTTTTGAACATTCTCAACATAAACAGCTTGAGGCCAAAGGGAATGGTCAGTCTGTTTTAAACTTGGGACTTAGCAGAAAAAGAAATGAAGGTAGACTAAAAATTTCGTAGTGCACTTATGTAGGCAAATAAGGTACATTCTTTGAACACACAGGACCTTATAATAATAAATAATGATATATGGGCCTCGTAGTGAGAAAACCTGTTTCAGGAGATTTGCGAACAACACAGCAGCAGACCAGCCTGGGCATCCGCGCAGTCTGATCAGCGCCTTTGTTATTTGCTTATTGAAAAGCATTATTTCTAGACTTGCTACGAGCAAAATTTCAATTTTCTGGCCAGTCCCTGTAGCTGAGGAGACTTGTTTGAGTCTCGTTTTTTCGGAAATCCCGAAGACAGGTTTTGTCGCATCGAGGCCCATATAATATACTTTAAGCATAGGAGTAAGTTCTGGAAACAGTCCATTGCTGAAAAATAATGGCACTTGACCTGCAAGATACATCTCAACAAAATAAATTACGCACATTCCTGAACTTTATGGCACTTCTTGTCCTCTGTTGAATCACTTGATATGTTTTAACATGCATTCTCAGCTACAGTAAAACCTGTCTTAAGAAATTACTTGTCAGTTTCACTGGTGTAGGATCATATCTAATAATATTTCCATAAGCAAACAGAGTAGACCCTGATCAGGCAGCTCTTACAAGAGCTGCCTGATCTGGGTCTGCTAAGTTTGCAAATGCGTCAAAAGGCGCCTCTATGAGGTAAAGGATAAAGCAACCCATATTTTTATTTTGTCTGCTTTTTAGGGTGAATACAATATCTATGAACAAATAAATAAACTGTACGTAGTTTACACATGATTTCTACTCAACTGCATTTTACTGGGATATAATGGGCGGTATATTTGGCAAAATAATGCAGGTGCATTTTATTAAAGGGTATTTCCTTACATGGGAACCATTCATGGATTGGACTTTAGGCTCTTTTCCACATCTAATACACTTTACAGAATGACTACTGTTATTTCGGAAATTTTTGTGATAATTTCATTTTTATGAACAGCGCTACAAGACATATTTGCCACATTAAAAAATTGTGACTGGGGCACGATTTAGCTACATCAATAAAGGACAGAGTGGTTTCACCATTTCGCGAGTGGTTTATTTTCATGAAAATAAACCACTTGTGAATATTTTCGAATTTACAGTATTAATAACAGACTTTTGTAGGTAAAAAAAAAACCTTCAAAGTGCACTGAGCGCTTCTGCTTATTAACGCTTTTAGTATTTTTTAAAATCACTAAATAGACATGTGTACGGCTTATTAATTTATTTAACAAGACATGAGTTAAACACAAGTAGTGTGACCAAACAATCTGATCATATGAGCTGAAACACTAGAAAGCTACTTTAGTTGTTTTAATTTAACTAGTTCGTTCATGAATATTCACGCTAGGCTCCACCAACTATGAATAATTATATAAATAAACTATCATGTTGGTACATAGAACAATAAAGTTATTTGTCAGGTCCACAAGTGTAGGATCAGATGTATCATAATTCCATAAGCAAACAGAGTAGACCCTGATCAGGCAGCTGCCTGATCTGGGTCTGCTCTGTTTGCAAAAGCATCAAGAGGTGTTTACCAAATCATTTTTTTTAAATGTAGCAGGTAAAGCTTAAAGGGACTAAAAGGATCTTAAGCCGCAAAATTTATCTTTAACATAATCTTCTTTGTTGCTTAACCCTTTGTATACTGGAAACCCCTAAATGAGTACTTTGGCAAACAGTGCGAAGGGTGCGAAGGGTCTGAAGGGTGAAGGTCATTTAAGTTTCTTGGGTGGGGCTTAAGTTTGGAGACATAATTTATTTCTGGTGGGTCAAACTTATTTCTGGTGGGTCATATTAGTGACAAACAAACTTATTTTTCATGCTGGGGGTAGCAGGGGGGAAAGATATAAGATTTTATCCTTGGCCTTCCACTGTAGTCTCGGGTCCATGCAGTGGTTTCGTTTTCATGCCAAAATAGCAAAGTTACCTTGAATGATGAAAAAACTAATTATAGAAATTATTTTCAACAAATCATTCAAACAATCCTCAGGAACAGAAATACATCATGATTAACATTTACAAATGCTGACCTGTGACCCCTTAAAATATATAGTGGACAATCCCATCCTTATTGCTTTTATCTGTCTGGGAAAATCCATCAGTATACAAAGGGTTATTGATCTTTGGCTGGTTTCCTGTGCTCAAGCTCATATATAAACAAAAACAATCTCACACACACTGTGATATCAGGAAACAGGAAACCGGTGAATGGCTGAGTAAACTGTGCATGTTTCATGAAAAGCATTTAGTTTTTCCCATATCATTAAGAATCCTTCAATGAGAAACATGAAACATAAATTCAATTTTCTTTGCATTCATACAGCTTTCTTGAAGAAGCTTGTATAAGCTTATATGAGCCGGGACATGAGATTTCCAACAATGTGGTATGAGCTACCAGCAAAGTCTCAAACCAGCCTGCGCTTAAGAGCCTTTGCTAGTCCCTTCAATATTCTATGACTGTTAATATAAGCTATTGACTGAACATCATTTGGGGGTTTTAAGCTTAAAAGGAGGCCGCACAAGCTCATCTGAGTCTACACATGTCAAAATGCCACATTGTTTGAAATTTCATGTCGGGGGTCAAATATGGATGTAAATGTTGGACATTGAATTCTAAATGCTTTTCTTTGAGTTTATTGTTATAGAACACTGCAATACCATTGCTCCAGCTTTTTTCTTGTAAGCACCATGGGAGAAACTACCCCCTGATTCCTACAATATGTATAGTTTTAATGTCTACAAGAGTTGAAAAGGAAAGTCTTTCATTAATATATTGATTAATATTGCATATGCATTTGACATGTTACAAAAGTTTCACAAATCATATGTCCAAAAAATATCTTTTTATTGTAAAATTGGAAATATTTTTTAACATTTGTTTTGGGTGTTAAAATGAGCCATCTCATTGAGATGGTTCTTTTGAGAACCCACAACATATATATTCATTAAGATCAGAAAATTACTATTTTTTTATCTAGAGGAATGACAAAATGAATGTGACTTAACACAAAGTCAAAATGGAATTCGAGTTTGAAGAAAATGAAAGTTAATTGTTAAAATACTGTTTTTTCTTATTTCTAGGACCATGTCTTTGATGACATCAATGAAAACCTTAACCATTCTAAATCATTCTAAAGATGTAAAAAACCTAATGAATTATAATAACGGTTATTTATAACTTAATTCTATGATGGTAACATATTTCAACAGCATCCTGACATCTCATGAAAAAACTTGAGAAGGCTATTCAAAAAATAATCAAATCAACCTATATACCAAATCTTGTTATACCATATTTGTTTGTTTGGTTTGGTTCTTTACATCCCAGTCAACAGCTATAGTCATGTAAGGATGGTCAGTTCACATAGCCACACAATCTTCCTGGGCAAGCTTGACAAAGCAGTTAACCAGTACTTTGTGCATATACTTTGCCTTGTAACTGACAACAAACCTTCTTGAATCAGTGGAAGGGAGGAGAATGGCCACAGAAATTATTTCATATTGAATCTCCAGGAAAGTATGGGACCGGGCCGGGATCGAACTCGCAACCCCTGGATCTGCAATAATCAAATCAACCTATATACCAAATCTTGTTATACCATATTTGTTTGTTTGGTTTGGTTCTTTACATCCCAGTCAACAGCTATAGTCATGTAAGGATGGTCAGTTCACATAGCCACACAATCTTCCTGGGCAAGCTTGACAAAGCAGTTAACCAGTACTTTGTGCATATACTTTGCCTTGTAACTGACAACAAACCTTCTTGAATCAGTGGAATTGAGGAGAATGGCCATAGAAATTATTTCATATTGAATCTCCAGGAAAGTATGGGACCGGGCCGGGATCGAACTCGCAACCCCTGGATCTGCAGTCAGACACGTTACCGACTGTGCTACGTGGCCCAGTTTGTTAAACCATGTATATCAGAATAGAGTGGGTGATTTTCCCACTATATTTTGGTCTTCATGTCAGTTTTATCGTGTTAACTCACCTTGTCTGAAGATGCATACTATATGGCCATATCATAACCTGAGGCAGCTTCATTTTTCAAGGATGGAGCCAAAGTCCAAATGTATGCCGTAAACATTTGGAGTCTTTGATATTCAAACTGTATGCTCAATTTTATCTTTATTGATGGAGGACACAACCATTTATTGAAATACACATGGGTGAAAGTTCAAAATTTCCAAAATCCTGAACTTTAAAAAATTCAAATTTTAAAACTTGCAGGATGCCTAAAAAACAAACAATTTCATGTTTAAATATTGATTGTGTTTAGATAATCTGAAAACAAACCAGAGAACCTATTAAAATCTGCCTAATTCAGCATTTTGAGGCTGACTTTCTTTGGAAAGTCAGCCTCAAAATCCTGAATTTGGGATTAAACCTGAAAACTTTCACCCATGTATACAGCAAAACAAATGATCTTTTCTAGAGTCCCGAATGACAGAATATATACAAGAAGACTACTTGACAGTGTTTACCTTGTACAAGCATAGATCATGCTCTTCATCTTTCAGTGTTGTTCCATTCTTGTTCAGCAACTTCACAAACGCCATAGCAAATGGTTTCTCATTCTTATCCTTAGCTAAAACAAATCAAGAACAATGAAGCATATACCCACTAGTACATATGAGGCAGTTCATGAGATTTTGGCACTTATCACATAGGTGACCATTGTAGGCTCAGATGAGCCTGCAAATCCCCACAATCTCTCCAGACCCTTCACTGTTTGCATGCAAACAAGATGTATCCACACACCAAATTTGGAATTCCTACCTCAAAGAATATAGGAGATATGGACCGGACACAAAAGCGGGACGGAAGGACAGTGCGATTACTATATGCCTCCCAAAGTTCCTTTGGGGGCATAAAAAAGTATGGATATAATGGATATGTCAGCATGGAGATTTAAAATAGGGTTTTGCGTATATGCCATAAGTATTAACATCTCTAGATCTATATGACATATTACTGTATTCACCAAAATAAACACACATCAGGACTTTAGTTAAGAGTGCATAACGAAAATTAAATTTTCTTATTTCTCAACCAAAACATATGTTGTGGGTACCGTCTCACATATGTTAAAACTGATGGGTAAGAAAATCGATACATTTTTAGAAGAATTTTTTTTATTTATCTAAACCTGTGACACATACATCAATTAAGCCTTCTCCTGCCACTCACAACTTTTGTCTTCTGCTCCTCTTGTCTGCTTATGACCTTAGGTAGATTATATTTCAAACAATATGGACCCAGATCAGACTGCTCCCAGGGGAGCAGTATGATCAGTGTTCATAGCGTTTGCTTCCATGGTAAAATCTAGTCAGAAATGAAATTGAATACATGCAGCAGACATAAAAAGCAGACAACATTTTAAGGACAAAAAAAAATAGAGGTGGGATAAGAGTTTAAACTGTTTTCAAGGAAAACAGATGTCTTCCCACCACCCAAACAGTGTATGATTACCATTTGTCAGGCAGTTCAGGAAATACAGGACAAACAGCAAGTTTTGGCCTTAGTTTGGCAATTTATGTCCAAAGGTGACCTTGAAAATTGAGTCAAGGTCATCAAAACCTATTGAACTCTTCATCATACCCCAATATTATATCAAGGCAAACTTCATTAAAATATGCCAACACTTTCTTGATATACTGCATACAGTCACTCTCACACCAAGTCACCAATAGCCACGCCTACAGGATCTGCCACAAAAAGTGTAAAATAAAAAAAAACTCCCCTCATATAATGTAAAGTGCACAGTAAAGACCTTTTCCTCAAATATTAACCCTTTTTAAAGAGCCTATCACAACTTTAGCAGACCAAAGACTTGTGAAACCATTGAGACGGTTTGTTTGAGCACCCATAACCTATGTTTTGGATGAGGCATAAGAAAAAGAGCTTTTATTTACACACTCTCATCTGGAGGCCTGTGATAGATTTACAAATGACCATGCTATATATAGTGGATCTTACATGAGTGTTCATGTTTTATTGAATTTATTAAACAAGTTGGGGAAAAGTGATAAATTGCGAGGCTTGCCGAGCATTTTATCACTTTTTCGCAACATGTTTAATAAATTAAATAATACAGGAGCACAAATGTTAGATTCTATTTATCATATGACATTAAGATTTCTTTGAAATCTCATTTCTGCCTTAAAAACATTATAATTTTGTCATTATGTACGCAACGTTGTTATGGACGTCCAAACGTTTCCCGAAAATCTGTAAACCACTAGTGGTTTAATAATTTTATTGCATGGTGCTATTTCACTCCCAGACACTACGTCATACGATAATAACCCTTAAAGCCCCTGCAAAATAAAACCATCTGAAAATGTTGTCTGCTAAAGTCATCTGATGCACATATTTGCTGACATTATGGACTAACGTAACTTCAGGGGAAAACAATGTGGACACAGATCAGACTGCTCCTAAATCAGTCTGATCTGTGTCCACACTGTTTGACCAAGAGGCTTTTAAAATATTTGAGAAGACGACAAATAATCATTTACTTACTTTCATTTCTTGACTTGTGCTTGAATAGGAACTTGAAGTGAATACCTTTGAACTCAGTTTCTGTTGATAAGGTTACCTGAAACAGATATAATTGAGCCATGGCATGTGATTTCCAACAATGTGACATTTTGACAAGTGTAGACTCAGATGAGCCTATACAGCATCCTAATAAGCTTAGAAACTCCAAATGATGTTCAGTCAGTAGCTTAACATTCATAGAATATTCAAGCGACGAGCAAAGGTTCTGATCAGACTGCGCATATGCGCAGGCTGATCTGAGCCTTTGCTGGTCGCACATACCACATTGTTGGAAATCTCATGCACTGGCTCAATTATTATAGTTATTTAGACTGGACTGACTACAGGGTTCATACAGACAAGACTGGAAGTATCAAGGGCTTATCCAAGGACTAAACTAAGAGACACCTACAAGTTTCAAGGACAAAACACTGATTTAAACTCAATAATTCACTTCTCAAATGTTTAGATAAAACAAAAATTTTCAGCGTAAAATTGTAAATATTTTCTTACCCATAATTTTTAGCATATGTTTTGGGTGCTCAAAAGAACCGTCTCATTGGGACAGGTTTTTTTGAGTACCCACTACATATGTATCCAGACGGGTTTTTTTAAGTACCCACTACATATGTTTTGGTTGAGAAATATGATAAACATTTTTTCTGTTACGCACTCTTAACTAAAGGCCAATATGACACTGCATGAAAGCTGTCAAAACCTGATCGCAAGTCGGCTACAATAATTGGGCCAGCTAATTATCGCATAGACAGGTAGCAAATGCATAGAAGAGCCTGCACATACTCACAGTCTGGCAGGAGCCCTTGTATACACAAATCGGAGCTGTAGAAATTGATAGCTGGTGTCACTAGATAGCTGTGATTTCCAAATATTGAACTGCCTCAGACTGCAATTTTTGCTATGTTCAATGCAAACAAAATGATTAAAGAAGAGTAGATTAATTAATACTGAATCCAAGTTGCATTTACTTAAAAAGGGTACTTTTTACTATCTTTTTATCTATATCACGGGTAGAATGAATATATTGCACGGGGTGAATTATACTCTGACTAGGTTGACTTGTACATTGATCATCGATTAATACAACTAACTTTCTATTTCAATGGCAAAAAAAAAAAAACTATTTTAAAGTGCAAATGATGACCATATTGTACGGTGAGTTATTGCACCGAGCTTTAATAAATTATCTTTCAATTGCTAGGCAATAAAATGGCATTATATTTTTTTAAATGCATCGGAATGGGGAGGATTTCTCTACCTCTGAAATAGAGTACAGTTTCTTGTCTCTCCAGTATTTGAACATAAAAAAAATATCAAGCTATCTAGTCTCTTCCACAAAAAGAAACGAGAAAAAACTGTGAAATATTTACCTTAACAATCTCTGACCACTTTGGTCCGTCTTCATGATAATATATCATAGTTTTATGTTCAGAGACCCCATCTCCACCACAGCCCATGTTGATTACATTCTAGAAAACTGTGAAATATTTACCTTAACAATCTCGGACCACTTTGGTCTGTCTTCATGATAATATATCATAGTTTTATGTTCAGAGACCCCATCTCCTCCACAGCCCACATTGATTACATTCTAGTAAACTGTGAAATATTTACCTTAACAATCTCTGACCACTTTGGTCTGTCTTCATGATAATATATCATAGTTTTATGTTCAGAGACCCCATCTCCACCACAGCCCACGTTGATTACATTCTAGAAAACTGTGAAATATTTACCTTAACAATCTCGGACCACTTTGGTCTGTCTTCATGATAATATATCATAGTTTTATGTTCAGAGACCCCATCTCCACCACAGCCCACGTTGATTACATTCTAGAAAACTGTGAAATATTTACCTTAACAATCTCTGACCACTTTGGTCTGTCTTCATGATAATATATCATAGTTTTATGTTCAGAGACCCCATCTCCACCACAGCCCACGTTGATTACATTCTAGAAAACTGTGAAATATTTACCTTAACAATCTCTGACCACTTTGGTCTGTCTTCATGATAATATATCATAGTTTTATGCTCAGAGACCCCATCTCCTCCACAGCCCACGTTGATTACATTCTAGAAAACTGTGAAATATTTACCTTAACAATCTCTGACCACTTTGGTCTGTCTTCATGATAATATATCATAGTTTTATGTTCAGAGACCCCATCTCCTCCACAGCCCACGTTGATTACATTCTAGAAAACTGTGAAATATTTACCTTAACAATCTCTGACCACTTTGGTCTGTCTTCATGATAATATATCATAGTTTTATGTTCAGAGACCCCATCTCCTCCACAGCCCACGTTGATTACATTCTAGAAAACTGTGAAATATTTACCTTAACAATCTCTGACCACTTTGGTCTGTCTTCATGATAATATATCATAGTTTTATGCTCAGAGACCCCATCTCCTCCACAGCCCACGTTGATTACATTCTAGAAAACTGTGCAATATTTACCTTAACAATCTCTGACCACTTTGGTCTGTCTTCATGATAATATATCATAGTTTTATGTTCAGAGACCCCATCTCCACCACAGCCCACGTTGATTACATTCTAGAAGACTGTGAAATATTTACCTTAACAATCTCTGACCACTTTGGTCTGTCTTCATGATAATATATCATAGTTTTATGTTCAGAGACCCCATCTCCTCCACAGCCCACGTTGATTACATTCTAGAAAACTGTGAAATATTTACCTTAACAATCTCTGACCACTTTGGTCTGTCTTCATGATAA
Organism: Loripinus fragilis; assembly: GCA_964019695.1. NCBI lineage: Eukaryota > Metazoa > Mollusca > Bivalvia > Lucinida > Lucinidae > Loripinus > Loripinus fragilis. Next base: position 122,291,953 of record OZ026515.1, read on the forward strand.
TATATCATAGTTTTATGCTCAGAGACCCCATCTCCTCCACAGCCCACGTTGATTACATTCTAGAAAACTGTGAAATATTTATCTTAACAATCTCTGACCACTTTGGTCCGTCTTCATGATAATATATCATAGTTTTATGTTCAGAGACCCCATCTCCTCCACAGCCCACGTTGATTACATTCTAGAAAACTATGAAATATTTACCTTAACAATCTCTGACCACTTTGGTCTGTCTTCATGAAAATATATCATAGTTTTATGCTCAGAGACCCCATCTCCACGATAGCCCACATTGATTACATTCTAGAAAACTGTGAAATATTTACCTTAACAATCTCTGACCACTTTGGTCTGTCTTCATGATAATATATCATAGTTTTATGTTCAGAGACCCCATCTCCTCCACAGCCCACGTTGATTACATTCTAGTAAACTGTGAAATATTTACCTTAACAATCTCTGACCACTTTGGTCTGTCTTCATGATAATATATCATAGTTTTATGTTCAGAGACCCCATCTCCTCCACAGCCCACGTTGATTACATTCTAGAAAACTGTGAAATATTTACCTTAACAATCTCTGACCACTTTGGTCTGTCTTCATGATAATATATCATAGTTTTATGCTCAGAGGCCCATCTCCACCACAGCCCACGTTGATTACATTCTAGAAAACTGTGAAATATTTACCTTAACAATCTCTGACCACTTTGGTCTGTCTTCATGATAATATATCATAGTTTTATGTTCAGAGACCCCATCTCCACCACAGCCCACGTTGATTACATTCTAGAAAACTGTGAAATATTTACCTTAACAATCTCTGACCACTTTGGTCTGTCTTCATGATAATATATCATAGTTTTATGTTCAGAGACCCCATCTCCTCCACAGCCCACGTTGATTACATTCTAGAAAACTGTGAAATATTTACCTTAACAATCTCTGACCACTTTGGTCTGTCTTCATGATAATATATCATAGTTTTATGTTCAGAGACCCCATCTCCTCCACAGCCCACGTTGATTACATTCTAGAAAACTGTGAAATATTTACCTTAACAATCTCTGACCACTTTGGTCTGTCTTCATGATAATATATCATAGTTTTATGTTCAGAGACCCCATCTCCACCACAGCCCACGTTGATTACATTCTAGAAAACTGTGAAATATTTACCTTAACAATCTCTGACCACTTTGGTCTGTCTTCATGATAATATATCATAGTTTTATGTTCAGAGACCCCATCTCCACCACAGCCCACGTTGATTACATTCTAGAAAACTGTGAAATATTTACCTTAACAATCTCTGACCACTTTGGTCTGTCTTCATGATAATATATCATAGTTTTATGTTCAGAGACCCCATCTCCTCCACAGCCCACGTTGATTACATTCTAGAAAAAGAACAAAATGTAGTCAGCTATTGAAATTTTTCTATCATCAAATGAGATGGAAACACTTTCCTAAAACAAACACTTCCAATAATGAGTGCACTTGTTAAGGTGTCTTATTGTTGTTGGGTTTAGTCCTTAAAGCGTCAATCACGACTGCAGCAGACGACAAATTATGCGACATCTTTCCTACTTTTCGACAAAAATAAGGTATGAGATTTCATGAGAATCATCTGCCAGCAGACGATTCTCATGAAATATCATGCCTTATTTGTTTTTTTTGAAAAAAGTGGCATTTTTTTCTTATTGTCGTCTGCTGCAAATTATAGGTGGCGCTTCAAGGGTTAAGACTAACCATTTATGCATGCAACACATCCTCTTGACCTAATGTATTAGCCTATGAAATATTATCTCAAAAGGAATGAAAGTTATTGAATGCAGAAACATCCGTCTACAGACAATATAGAAAGGATAGAGACAGGTGGACAGATTGACAGACATAAGGCTAAAAGCTATATTCCTCAATCTTGTCTGTCAGTCAGGGCTTACGCTGGCTCAGAATTTGTTGGTTTAAACATATTTGATTTGTATACTTTGTACATAGAACAACATATAAAGACTTACAATAATATACAGTATACAAATGGGATTCAGAAGAAAGTCTTCAGACTTATATGAATCTGTATCCCATTTAAAATTGGTTGTAGCCAACACTTTGGACAAATGGAAAAAATTGGATCCAAATGAAATTAACTTTAGCCAAGGTTTTAGCCAGACAGCATCAACAAATTGTTTTGTATTTAACTCTTTGCCCACTGATAACCTTTGCAAACAGTTTGGACCCAGATCAGGCCGACAAAATTTCGGGCCTGATCTGGATCCAAACTGTTTGACATCCGGATGGTATTGAAAAAAAACAGCATCCAAAGAGTAAAATATGGTACAATAATAAAGTGTGAAGGAATAATAAAAGCAATATTCGAAAATCAAAAAGCTGATCAAAATACACTTTTTCGCAAGTATGTAATTTTTGGACCACCTAGACTGTATTTTTTGCCAATGACTTATATTTGTAGCCACTCTTCATTTTTAGTGGCAAATGGCTACAATGGCTAATGGCAGGGTGAGCCCTGGTCAGTGATGCTGAAAATTCTTGCAATATGCACAACTAGAACTGCCACTGATTACTCTTGTGAAGTTTGGTGAAAATTGGGCTAGCATTTTTCTTGGAGTTATACTGACTTCTAGACAAGCCCAGAGATTATAAAACTTTTTTTTATAAAATTTCAAATACTCATAAAAACTAAAATGCATAAAAATCAAGTTTTCTTACCTTAAAACTCTCAGATTTTGTATTTATGCTAATAAATGTTAAAATGCCAACAATTGATTTTCAAAGAAATTAAAATGTGAAACTTTGATTATTTTCTTTAAAGTAAATTTTGGAAAATGCTTTGCTGCAAATTCTGTGTGGAACTTTGAGGGTTAACCCTTAAAGCGCCAAGAAAAAAATGCATCTGAAAAATGACGTCTGCTGAAGTCGTCTGCTGCAAATAATTGCCTAACATTACTGACTAATTTAAGCATAGAAGCAAACAGCGTTGACCCAGATCAGACTGCTCCTATAGGGGCAGTCTGATCTGGGTCCACACTGTTTGTCATAGAGGCTTCTTAAACATTTCAGCAGACGAGAACAGCAGACGACTTTTGTTGTGATTGGCGCATTAAGGATTAATTATTTTCTTCAAGAAAAGTAAATTTTTGAAAAATATTTTGCTGCAAATTCTGTGTAGAACTTAGGATTAATCTATTCGGCAATACAAAGAATCAACTTACAGGAATCACCTCTCCTTTCTTATTGCACACTAACATGGTCACTTCAACATTTTTATCTGCTGTCTTTGAACCACGGTTGAATTCTCCCTCAAATAACGTCACATATATGTCATTTCTCACGTCACCTGCAAAATCATGAAATAACACCATTACATGTAGATATATATCTAGATCCGACACTCTTAATAAAGGATCACGTCTGTTTTGGGGAGTTGTGATTTTAAAACAAGTTTACTATTCATTTTCCTTGTTATTAACCCTTAAAGCGCCAAGAAAAATTGCATCTTAAAATGTCGTCTGCTGCAAATAATTGCCTTACATTACTGACGAATTAGGCATAGAAGCAAACAGCGTGGATCCAGAACAGACTGCTCCTATGGGAGCAGTCTGATCTGGGTCCACACTGTTTGCCATAGAGGCTTCTTGAACATTTCAGCAGACGAGAAAAGCAGACAACTTTTATTGTGATTAGCGCTTTAAGGGTATATATCTGACAGCATAATTTTGCAACTTTCACCCAATAAAATTTAATTTTTGAGAGTATGTTATTCAAATCAGAAACTGGAAATAAAATTTTACCCAAACAACGCTGGGTAATTTTTCATGCTTTTGTTGTTGTCTGCTGACTTTTTTCTAAATTAAGTAGTTCAAAAAATTCTTTCAGCAACACTATCAGAGTGTCAAACAGTTTGGATCAAGATCAGGACCAACATTTTGTCGGTTCTGATCTTGGTCCAAACGAGTGGCACAGGTTATCAGCAGACGGCAAAAGTCGCCGCTAGCAAAGGAAGAGTTAAGGAGTGAAACAACCAAAAGCCTGAAAAAGAATTATCTTGTGATCTGTTTCAGCAATTTGATCTGGTTCAAAAACTGTCACAGAATATGTTTTTGTTGTTGTTTTTTCGTTAAATTGTGCAAACCTAAATGTTTGAAAATGATAAATTTTTCATAATAGATACCATGATTTTGCATGGGGTATGTTAGTCCAGAGACATTATTAATATAGCCTATTATTTTTATTCTAGTTGTACTAGATAGGAGCTGGCAAAACTCATTATTTATCTTACTTTTATATGACTGAACGCCTTGGGTATTTAGAATGTAAATTCAATTGGCCTGGTCCATAGATATTTAGGGGCAAACAAGTTTGTCATATCCTCATTTTGGGTCAGTTATGTAGTCTTGCAATAGTTTGCCATTTCATTTGTGGGAAACTTTTCACATGGCTAATAAGCTCTATCATAATAATGGTATTTGATTTGGAAAAGTTTGTGTGGTGACTGATACAAGATTTTGTGATTAGAATGGCAATCCTTCTTTTTAACTCTTTGCATGCTGGGTAGTTTTCACATGCTTTTTGTCGTCTGCTAGACTTTTTTAAAATCAACTTTTTCAAAAAATACGGTCAGGAATACCATCATAGTGTCCAACAGTTTGGATCCAGATCAGACCCGACATTTTGTCGGGCCTGATCTGGGTCTTAATTGTTTGCAAAGGTTATCTGCAGACGACAAAAATCATCACAGGCAGGGGAAGAGTTAAAGGAGGAATAAGAATAAGATAAGGTTTCCTTTCAAGCTGGTGACAAGTTTTAGCTTCCATAAAAACAAAACTATGAATGAAGATGGTTATGAGTATAAAACTTTTCTTTTGAACAACATGACTTTAAATGTGAGAAATTGTAAAAGATAGATGGTGTCTCACTCAAGGACACAACACAGTGCCTCTAGTGAGACATGAACCAGTGACCACTCGATCTAAAATCAAGAACTCTACCACTGAGCCACTTCGCTCCTAGCCCACTTATGTAAGCAGCCTATACAATAAAATGGATCAAATAGGAAAGAAGCATAAACATAACTTGACTGCTTCATGCCAGCAGTTGGTAGCAAGGCTATGTCAAACAAAGCAAATAAATCTGAGGGCAAAATGGAGAGGAGACATTAATCCTTTTCATTCTGGATACAGGTAAACAGGTACTTTGGCAAACAGTGATGACCCAGATGAAATGGCGGCATTTCATCAGGGTCTGCACTGTTTGCCAAGACAAAAAAAATTAGGGAAAGAAATATATTAAATTTAGAAATTCCTATCTGTGATCCCTTAAAATACAAAATGGACAAATCCATGCTAATATTATTTCAATATGTATGGGAAAATCCATCAGATTGAAAAGGGTTAACCAAAGCAGAAGAAAGGCCTTGCAGCTGTCAGTTGCAAATACCCCAGCCCACCATTTACTAGATCGGACACTGAATCACTAATCACTAAGTACCAGATGACTGATGACAGCAAAGCTGCTTTGTGACACATCTTTTACTCATTCTTGTGTGTTTGTATGTGGGAAAGGGATAAGGAAAGATATTTCAGATGAATTGTATAAACATACAATTCAATGGAATATCAAACCTTCTTATAACTCCACTATTTTTGTCTTAAAATGTTGCCTGTTTTTTTATGTCTGCCACATATATTCAAGTACACTTCAGACTAGATGTTTTCATGAAAGCAAATAATATGAACCCTGATCAGACTGCTCCCAAAGGAGCAGTCTGATCTGAGTTCACATTGGTTGCAATATAGCTAGCTAAGAACAAAAGGAGACGAGAGGAGCAGATGACAAAAGTCATGCCTGGAGCACTAAGAGTTAATCCTATGAGCAGAAACAGGTTTTTATTTCAAAATGATATCTGCTGCAAATTATCGGCATTATGAATAGGCTCATAACAAATCTAACAAATAAACAAAAATTTTGAGAGTAAAATTGTGAATATTTTCTTATCCATCATTTTAACATTTACTTTGGGTGCTCAAAAGAACCGTCTCACTGAGACGGTTATTTTGAGTACCCTTACTTAGTGTTCTGCCAAGGCTGCGCTTTCCGCGCCATTGATGCATTATTTTGTAGTCTGGCACAACTTAAAATTGTCTCATGGGTCATCTGACACATGCAAATTTCACGCTTGGCGCTGATATTTGCAGCTTGTGGGTCAAAATTGTCATCTTTTCTTACGGAATTCCCAATGCAATGAAACAAATTCTTTGATTGGTGCTTGGGTTATCTTGCGAGAGTTGAATGAGTCTCATTTATTTCTCGCTTCAGACTGGTACGCTTATTATATTACCAGATTGATTTTATTTGGTGCAATAACGAGACCAGTTATGCACTTAAAATCAACCAATGAAACACATCATCACAAAGCGTGTGTCTATTATTTCTTTGTCAACAAAGATGGGGGACAGCAGGTGTCAACAAAGATGGGGGACAGCAGGAATAAGCTTAGTACACAGACACTTCTAAGTTTCTTCTCCATGCAACCTATGAAGAATTAAATCTAATCCAGATTGTGACCTATATCCACCCACTGCAAATGATGACCAAAAGACTGAGAGCATCTGCAAGTTCATCTGAAAAATTGTTTCCCCGTTACGTTAGCAGCTACATCTTAACTATACAAAAGTATCGTTGTAAGAAAAAAAAATAGAGCAAACAATTTTCAGGCTATTTGTAAAATTCATGTATCAGGATCAGTCAGCATGCATTTATAATAATAAGAGGTGAAATTAAAGTATTATTATGTATTCCATAGCTTTTTTTTGGCTCAAAGTTGTTATCGGGTGTTATGTCCCACTATTTTTGGAAATGTCCCCACTTTTTCAAAGGTGGTGGGACATTGTCCCCAATTTTGATTTTTTTTTGGCAGAACACTGCTTACTATATGATAAGAGGAATAATTTTTAATTATGCACTTTTATCTAGAGGCCTGTGATATATAAAGCTTTAAAATGGAGATTAAGGAATAGATTACAAAGAATACACGATAAACGAATGGAAGCAATTGATATAATAAGGAGTGTTGACTGTTAAGTGTTTTAAAAATAAAATTTACTCATATAATGTTTAAAACATTATAGCAATAAATGAATCAACAACAGTTAAAGCTCACATCAAGTTTTACCCTTGGTCTTGGCTACAAAGTTGGGTCAATATAAACAACAATAAAATTTGAGATGATATCTAGCATAAGGTAGAAGTTGGCATGAGAATATAGTGAAGATTGAAATCAGTCTGCACATCTGTGCAATCTAATCAGTGATCAGATTCTTAGTTATCCATCTTTATAAACCCTTGGCTCCCCATAGAGCATCCATCGAAGACTATGATCAGACTGTGCTGATGCAAATGCTGATCTGACTCTTCCATGCAGCACATGGCATAACATGCTAATTTTTGCCTTTTGCTGGAAGTGGCTAAAGTGTTGTGACAAAACTTGCATTTGAGCCAGTTCATAAAATTTTGGTAACTATTGAATGTGCATAAAGTCATCCTTCAAACATACATGTATAGCTATCTAATATGATCTATTTTTCAGTTTTGGCCCGAGTCTTCATCTGCACCCTTACTTTGTGTATGTGCAGGCAATAGAGCCAGTCTCCAGGTAAGAGTGTGTATTTCAGTTACCATAGCAACCAGAATGTTTATATGATGATGAAAAATAGATGTGCATAATCAGCACATTGTCACCTGTTCACATACCAGCCTTGTCAAGCTAGCTCAAATAGTTATTGAGTTAACGCAGAATCCATATGTTTTCACAACAATTTGACTATTTCTGTTACCATAGCAACCATAATTTTCATGCAGCAGCAAAAACAAATGATGTGCACAATCAGTATATTGCCACCTGTTCACATACAAAGTTTCATCAAGCTAGCTTAAATAGTTTTTGAGTTATCTCAGAATCCAGATTTCAGCAGACAGACAGAATGAGGGCAAACCTATAGTTCCCTAGTAGGTAGAAAAAAATCGGCATTATTTCTGTAAAAAAACGCCATTTGGTGTTAAGTTGGAATAACTTCTCAAGATCTTAGTGACTGCATGTAGAGAAAAGTTATTGAAAATCAGGACATAACAAATAGAGTATCCCAACAACTAGCGTTACAGTCCTTGTCTATAAAAGTAAATATAGGCCTATTCTAAGGGTTTGTAACTGGCTCTTGTGATCAGGCACCTTGAAGTGAGAAATGATATGAAATGAGGTCCATATAATCAGATTGTATATCTTTAAGATATAATAAAGTTTCTGCTACACCTGAGAAGTCCCCATTTTCAAGCGTGCTCTGTTGACTTAACATTTCTTACCTGGCATAATAACATCAGGGAAGCCCATTTTCCTCACCACAGGGGTGCTAGGTTGTACCAAGTGAGGAAAGTCTTCACGGATCTGAAGAAACAAATTGATCCTATTAAGTATGCATCTTTCAGGTTGTGGTTTTTGTTTGAATGATCAGGAATGTTTTCTTTAGGCGTTTAGTTAAGAGTGCATACCAGAATTTGTTTTTTTCTTATTTCTCAACCAAAACATATGTTGTGGGTGCTTAAAAGAATCATCTCAATGAGACTGTTCTTTTGAGCACCCAAACATATGCTAAAAATTATGGGTAAGAAAATATTTGGAATTTTACGCTGGATTTTTTTGTTTATCTAAACCTATGAGAATGTTTTGTGGGATTAACCAGTACTAAGCAGAGGATAAAGTCTCTAGCTCAAGGAAACAACAAAGTGCCTCTGGTGAGGCTCAAACCAACAATCCCTCAATCTGAAGTTCAGCACTCTACCACTGAGCTCCATCTGGTTGAGATACAAAATCAGTGGGATTTTTTGTTTGACTTATATCTTTACGTCCCATCAACAATCTTTCAGTTAAACAGGGACGGGTCTTCCTGGGTTGAACCAGTACTAAGCTAGGATAAATGTGTCTTGTTCAATAACCGCACTGACTACAGTGAGGCTCGAACCTGCTGCCCCTCAGTCTCGAATCAAGCACTCTACCATTGAGCCACTGCGCTCCAAAATCAGTGGGATAAACTTTTTTTTTTTTTGTAGAAATGGGTGCATTTCAGGTTCCTCAGCAATTTTTGGTACATACCCTATCGGCAAGAAAACAAGGTTCAGACTAGCCAAAGTATGAAAGTAGAATATGATGAAGACTTATGCATCTACAGGCCTCTAGATAAGAGTGCATATTGGAAAATTATTTTCTTTATTTCTCATCCAAAGCATATGTTGTGGGTACTCAAAAGAACAGTCTCAATGATTTGAATCTTTTGAGCACCCAAAACACATGTTCAAATTGATAGGTAAGACACTTATAGCAATCTTACGCTAAATAAATTTACTTAACTGGCCCTATGATCTAGCGCCACTAGAAAGCTATCCATGTATCTTTAAACGGTGACTTTACGAAGATGTAGTAAGTACTTAAATCTCATAAGCTGGCTCATATAGTCTACAAGATATTTGCCGGACAAGGTAGGCAAGCCAAAAACAATATGCCCTACCAGCTTTGAGAAGTGGGGGATACAATTAATACCCTTTGGACAGATAGTGAAGTAAACAGAACCAGTGGAGCATAGCCATCAACAAAAAATGTTTACATTTGAATCAGCTCAATGAAATAGTCACAAAGTTAAATCACATACAGTGAAGTCCCCTTATAATGTTATGTTTGGGGCCCATAGGAATGGACCGTGTTTTAAGTGACTCATGTTATAAGAAAACAATTTTATAAAGGATTTATAGGAAAATGACCATGCATGGTCATTTTCCTAAAATTCCTTTGTAAAATTCCATGGTAAATATATTTGGGTGCCATATCCAAATTCATGCTATAACAAGTTGTGTTATAAACTGGTGTATTATCCCCACCTGTTTAATATCTCCTGAAAGCAGCTTAAGTGAGACCCAGAGACCTTGACCTTTATGATTAATATTTCGACCATCAACAGCTTTCCGTACACAATTCTCCATGAAGTCTTTCTCGCCACATCTGTAACATAAATACATCAGCCTAAACCTTTGTCCTATTTACCCATTTCAACCAAAATCAATGGAGTATCCCACTTAATCAGTTGGATAGGTCCATTTTCAATTTATGGGTATTTGGTGGTATATTTCATTTTTTATTCAAATTTAAATAAAATAAAAATGAAAAAAGTCAATAAGCAATGCTTATTAGATACCCCCCGCACAGTAAGAGTCAGTGAAAAAACTTGGCAAGTTATAGTTCGAACAAGAAGACCTCAGTTTTGATAAGAAGATTTCAGTAGAATCTGTGCAAACAAAAATTATAAACTCCTTCATGCATATGTTCAATGTGTCTACATTGTATCCGCAAAGTATCAAATTGCTCCATCAAAAGCTGTAGTAGGAGTTGATCGGCCCATAAAGGCACTATCCATGCATATACAAAAGCCATATAAGGGAATAATTGTTTAAGTACTCACAGTTGTCATTTTGTCAAAATTATTTTTTGTGAACCAAACTCCTTCATGCATATGTTCAATGTGTCTGCATTGTATCGGCAAAGTATCAAATTGTTCCATCAAAAGCTGTAGTAGGAGTTGATCAGCCCATGAAGGCACCATCTATGCATATACAAAAGCCTAATAAGGGAAAAATTGTCTAAGTTCTCACAGCTGTCATTTCGTCAAAAAATATTTTTTCTGAACAAAACTCCTTCATGCATATGTTCAATGTGTTTAAATTGTATAGGCAAAGTCTCAAATTGTTCCATCAAAAGCTGTGGTAGGAGTTGATCGGCCCATGAAGGCACCATCTATGCATATACAAAAGCCTTATTAGGGAGAATTGTCTAAGTTCTCACAGCTGTCATTTTGTCAAAAATTATTTTTTCTAAACCAAACTCCTTCATGCATATGTTAAATGTGTCTACATTGTATAGGCAAAGTATCAAATTGCTCCATAAAAAGCTGTGGTAGGAGTTGATTGGCCTGTATATGGCCTATAATAGCATAAGCACAAAGCACTATATTAAAAGCCATTTAGAACTACAAAGGGAAATAACTCTAATAGAATTGGCCCCTAGTCCTTACTTTTTTGTCTCAAGTATTTGTCTTGCATATATGAACATGTTTGCAAGGTTTGATGAAAATCCAGCAATGACTCTTCGAGTTATTAAGGAAAAAGCACTATATTAAAAGCCATTTAGAACTACAAAGGGAAATAACTCTGATAGAATTGGCCCCTAGCCCTTTCTTTTTTGTCTAAAGTATTTGTCTTGCATATATGAACATGTTTGCAAGGTTTGATGAAAATCCAGCAATGACTCTTCGAGTTATTAAGGAAACAAAGCGTTACGGACGGACGGACGCACGGACGGACGGACGCACGGACGGACGGACAGACGCACGGACAACGTGAAAACAGTATACCCCCTACAAACAAAGTTTGCGGGGGGTATAAATATGTAAGTAAGCATTGAAGGCTGATAAAATGCCTGTTAGTCCATTTCTAATATTATTTAAGGGTTGTTAGGTGGTATTTTTCATTCCAATTTTAATAAATTCAATTAAGAAATAAATTCAATTTTTGGAATGTTCATGGAATCATGAATACTTCGGGTCTCTTGCAAAGTACTTCGGGTCTCTTGCAAAGTAAGTGAAGCCCGAAGGGGTTCACATTAACTTTGCAAGAGACCCGAAGTATTCATGATTCCATGAACATTCAAAAAATTGAATTTATTGCTTAATTTACATTTTATTATAAATATCTAACATATAGAAATTACTTATAATTTAGGAAACAAAACTGTTTTGTATTTAATATGTTATTGTATTAACAGTTTTGTTGGAAAGTAAAACGGAAAAGCGGAACAGCCAGTGTGAACACATACAGCAAATGGAGCAAACAAGAGGCTTGTTTTGCACCTGCGACTCAGGTGTGGCTTGCTGTCAATCATAAAACCAGTGTCACTTCTGGCGAACCTATTCGATGTTCAAAGCATATTGCACGAGCAAGTGAGCTTGGCACCTGTCAATCAAATTCATGCCATGAAAAGTTGCAAAAATCTAAAGATTCAGTAAAGGCTTGCTTTGAAAATGTAAATATTAAAACATGAACACTCATGTAAGATCTCTTTTTTATCTATACTTACTGCAAGAAAGGAATAAAATGTTGATAGTCTTCTACAGCTACTTCTGAACCCTGTAAGAACCCTGTTATATCCATGGCTGAAACAAATACAAGTCATAGGTTGAGAGAGACAAACATTTTGATATTAAATTTGTGAATATTTTCTTATGAATTAATTTTAACAAGTGTTTTGGGTGCTCAAAAGAAACGTCTCATTGAGACGGTTCTTTTGAGTACCCACAACATATGTTTTGGTTGAGAAATAAGAAAATTAATTTCTAATTATGCACTCTTATCTGGGGGCCTGAAAAGTATATATTTTTAGAATCAGAAGCATTTAACTATTTGTATGCTGGGTGTGTGTTTTTTTTTCTTAAAATGTTTGGTGGTCTCCTTTGTTTGTTTGTTTATTTGTTTTTGTTGCTTTACGTCCCATGTCAACAGCTATGGTCATTGCGGGACGGTCAGTTCACTTAACCACACTTTTTCCTGGGCAGGCTTGAGCAAGCGGTTAACCAGTAATTTGTGCACATACTTTCGCTTGTAACTGACAACAACCCTTCTTGAATAAATCAGCGGAAGGGAGGAGAATGACCGTAGAAATTATTTCATGGTCTCCTGATTTTTTTCAAATCAACATTTTTTTTTAGGAATACCATAAATGTCAAAAAGTTTGGATCCAGATTAGGCCCAACATTGTGTCAGGCCTGATCTGGATCCAAACTGTTTGCAAAGGTTATCAGCAAATGACATTAGTTAACAACAAGAAATTTATCGATGAACAAACTGGTTATCCTATTCAATGTTTGTTGGGCCTGATCTGAGTCCAAACTGTTTGCAAAGGTTATCTGCAAACCACACTAGTTAACATCAGGAAAGTGTTGGTCATCTGCTGATTTTTTCAGAACAAACTTTAAAAAAAATCTTTGAGAAATATCATCAGTGTCAAACAGTTTGGATCCAGATCAGGCCTGACAGGACATGGTCTGGGTCCAAACTGTTTGCAAATGTTATTGGCAGATGACTAATTAACAACAGAAAATTCCTTGCTGAACAAACTGGTTGTCATAAACACTTACTATTGCCATTAATGTTCGTAACCCTAACAGAACCTATCACAACTGCAGGAGATGGCAATTTTGCTCATTTAGGGGTTTCCTGAATACAAAAGGTTAACCCTTATAACAGATAAGATTAAAAATAACATTTTTTTAGAACATTTCTGTTTGCAAAGGTTAACAGCAGATGATAAAAATCACTGCTAGCAAGGAAAGAGCTCACTCTTTCAATCTCTTCAGATATGAGGGTAAAAAACAATACCTGCTGTCCCAAATGCCCTTCTCAGTCCCCTTATAAGGGTCACAAACACTACCTGCTGCCCCAAAAGCCCTTCTCAGTCCCCTTATAAGGGACACAAACAATACCTGCTGCCCAAAATGCCCTTCTCAGTCCCCTTATACGGTTCAAAAACAATACTTGCTGCCCCAAATGCCCTTCTTAGTCCCCTTATATGGTTCAAAAACAATAACTGCTGTCCAAAATGCCCTTCTCAGTCCCCTTAAAATGGTCAAAAACACTACCTGCTGCCCCAAATGCCCTTCTCAGTCCCCTTATATGGTTTAAAAACAATACCTGCTGTCCAAAATGCCCTTCTCAGTCCCCTTATAATGATCAAAAACACTACCTGCTGCCCCAAATGCCCTTCTTAGTCCCCTTATATGGTTTAAAAACAATACCTGCTGTCCCAAATGCCCTTCTCAGTCCCCTTATAATGGTCAAAAACCATAACTGCTGCCCCAAATGCCCTTCTCAGTCCCCTTATCAGGATCAAAAACTATACATGCTGCCCCAACTGCCCTTCTCAGTCCCCTTATAAGGATCAAAAGCAATACCTGTTGCTCCAATTGACCTTCTCAGCCCCTAATAAGAGTCAAAAACCATACCTGCTGCTCCAAATGCCCTTCTCAATCCCCTTATAAGGGTCACAAACACTACCTGCTGCCCCAAATGAACTTCACAGTCCACTTATAGGGGTCACAAACCATACCTGCTGCCCCAAATGCCCTTTTCAGTCCCTTTTTAAGAGTCAAAAACAATACCTGCTGCCCCAAATACTCTTCTCAGTCACCTTATAAGGGTCAAAAACCATACCTGCTGCCCCAAATGCCCTTCTCAGTCCCCTTGTCTGTTTTTTGTCCTCCACATCTTTATGATCCATAACACCTGCAACAAAATTACAAAGAGACTTTCATGATTACTCACATATCATAGGTCCAGTTAAACAAAAGTTTTGAGCATAAAATTACGAATATTTTTTTACCCATCAGTTTTAACATGTGTTTTGGATGCTCAAAAGAACCGTCTCATTGAGACGGTTCTTTTGAGTACCCACAACATATGTTTTGGTTGAGAAATAAAAATTATAATTTTCCATTACACACTCTTATCTGGAGGTCTGAGGTATTATTGATTTAATAAATGAGTTGGGGAAAAAAGATCAAATGCATGTAATTGCTATACCAAGCATTTGATCCCTTTGTCACAAGTTTAATAAATTCAATAATACATAAGCACAAATGTTAGATTCTATTTATCATATGACAACAAAACTTTGTTGTTTTTGGCATCAAAACATTTAAATTCTGCCATATATACGCAAAATTGACATGGCTGTCACTACATAATGTTATGAAATATGTAAACCACTAGTGGTTTATCAATTTTAATACATGGTGCTATATCACTCACTGAGTTTTGGCATCAAAACATTTAAATTCTGCCATATATACGCAAAATTGACATGGCCGTCACTACATACTGTTACGAAATATGTAAACCACTAGTGGTTTATCAATTTTAATACATGGTGCTATATCACTCCCAGATGCCACATCATATTTTAAATAGAACTAACAACAGATTGTGGATTTTTTTACAATCAAAAATTTATCAATAGTGTGCATGTTCATTATTTTTTGATTTTTTAACTCTATGTACCAAGTTGAATAGTAGAATATGAAGCAAGAAAATTAAATATACTCATTGTTTAGTAGATACAGTAAAACCTGTGTAAAACGGCCACTCTCAAAAAGTGCAAAAATTGGTTTTCAATAACAATTATCGCTTAATGCAGGTAAAACGTATTGCAGAATGCTTGGAGCATTCTGCAATACTTCATTAAGCTACCATTTGTCATTAAGATCTTTGTTTTGTCTATTTTTGAGTGGCCGTTTTACGCAGGTTTTACTGTATAGCCCATTTAAAACTTTACTTTCTCAGTTTGACCTTTAAGTTGATGTCATAGTATAAAACTTCAGACCATTTGTTTGGTTTATGATTTTACATCCCAGTCATTAGCTATGGTCATATCGAGACCATCAGTTAACCTAACCACTTTTTCTTGAGGCGAGTTCAACCATTCGAGCGCTCATTGCACTGATGCCAGGCTTTACACATGAATAAAGATAGGTACCAGAACAATGAGCGCAGGCTAAGGCTCGCATTGTTGAACTCGTCTTTCGGCATCTTGGTTAAGCAATTAACTTGTACTTCCTGCACATACTTTTGCTTGTAACTGACACCAACCCTTCTTGAATCAGCGAAAGGAGGAGAATGACCACAGAAAATATTTCACGATCAATCTCCATGAAAGTATGGGACCAGGCCAGGATCTAACTCTTGAACCCTGCATCTGTAATTGGACTCACTATTAATTTCGCTATGGGGCCCAGTAAATTTCAGACAAGTACTTAACATCAGGCAAAGTATGAAACTTGTCTGATACAGAGGTTCAGGAGATATTTTTTTTAACTTAAACTGTTGAAGTTAAACATAGGTTTAGATAAACAAAAATTTTTAGCATAAAATTATATATATTTCAGTTTTAACTTATCTTTTGAGTACACACAACATATGTTTTGGTTTAGAAATAAGATTTTTTTTTTTTGTACGCACTCTTAACTAAAGGCCTGTTAAACTCTAAACTTTAAAGGTGTACAATCACATGAAATGACTTAGCATTTTTGGCTATACCCATGATGTGAACAGCATGACCCCACAAGTTAAGATAAACAAAACTTTTCAGCGTAAAATTGTAAATATTTACTTACCCATATTTTTTAGCGTATGTTTTGGGTGCTCACAAGAACCGTCTCATTGAGACAGTTCTTCTGAGTACCCACAACATATGTTTTGGTTGAGAAATAATAAAAAAATAATTTCCGTTAAGCACTAAAAACTGAAGGTCTGACCACCAGGTTATAAAGCATTTTTCATGCTCAGCTCAGCTGAACACGAAATTTATCCTGCTCATAAATTTAAAATGCCAACAATTGTTGGCATTTTAACCTTTATTAGCATGATAAATACAATATCTGAGAGACTTTAAGCAAGAAACTTCTTTATTTGTCGGTATTTTAGTTTTAATGAGCTGTTGAAATTTCGTGCTCAGTTGAGTTGAGCACAGAAAAAGTTTTATAACCTCGGGGCCTCATGACTTAAATCATGTTGTACATACCAACTCTGATTATCTGGAAGACCAAGAAGATTTTCTCTCTCTTTTTATCTTTTGCATCCAAATCCTGGAAATAAAGAAGCAATGAAAAACTATATAGGGGCCCGTTTTGTGCAATTTTGGTAGAGGGCACTATGAGGAACATTTCTGTGAAATTATTTAAAATTTGGATCAGTGGTTCAGTTGGGGTTTGCGATATTGTTTAAAGATTTTTGTTGAAAATTCTATTTTTAGCTCTGGCAACCATCTTGTTTGATGGAGCGTACCCATTTAAGCAACTTTGGTAAAGGGCATTATGGGGAACATTCATGTGATATTGTTTTAAATTTGGACCTGTAGTTCAGGAGATGTTGTTTCAAAGTTTTTTCTGAGAAAATCTATTTTTAGTTCTGGCAGCCATTTTGTTTGGCGGAGCATAACTGTTTGTACAATTTTGGTAGAGAACAATACGGGAAACATTCATGTGAAAATATTTTAAAGAAAAAGTTTATGCACGGTCGGACAACATACAACAGATGAAGACCAATCACAATAGCTCAACTTGAGACGAATCTTGAGCCTTCAGCTCTGGTTAGCTAGAAATTAAGCATCACTATAAAGTTAGACCAAGAGAATGTTGTACTTACAGTAAATACAACCCTGGTGTTATTGAGAATGTCTGGATCCTTGGCAAGTCTTTCCTTCTCCCACTTCACTACAAAATTTTCACTGAAACAGAAAAAAATCTTCAAATCCCTAAGTGTCTCAATTTGATGTTTATCATCCATACATTTGTTACAAATATTAAGCATAGGTTTAGATAAACAAAAAATTTCCGCGTAAAATTGTAAATATTTTCTTACCCATAATTTTTAGCATATGTTTTGAGTGCTCAAAAGAACTGTCTCATTGAGACAGTTCTTTTGAGCCCCCACAACATATGTTTTGCTTGAAAAATAAGAAAAATATTTTTCTGGTACGCACCCTTAACTAAGGTCCAGTTAAGGTAAACGTTTTTAAATTTTGAACAATGATTGCCTGCCACAAAAGCCTAACCAAACTGGGTCAAGCCAAATCAGACTGCTTCTGAAGAAGCAGTCTGATCAGGGTTTTCCCAATAGAAGAAACAGTCTGATCAGGGTTTCCCTGTTTGCTTTTGTGACAAGCATTTTATGAGTTCCGGCCCTGATAACCACAATTTTATTTGAGAACAGATAGAGATAAGTGTTCGAAAATTTAGAACATTTACCACACATAAAAAATGAAGCCAAAACAAAACAAAAATGTGAGTGAAGATTATAATGAAAAATCTAATTTAAGAAAAAGGTGTAGATACACATGAGCTGGATCTTTGAGTTGTCAATTTCTAATCGATTGCTGTTCAAAGAATAGAATAAATATTCTCTTTGAAGATACAGTAAAACTTGTCTTTAGCGGCCACTCAAAAAGAAGATAAGACAGATCATCGCTTAATGCAGGTCAAAAGTATTGCAGAATGCTCCAATTGGAGCATCCTGCAATACTTTCGATCTTCATTAAGCTACCATTTGTCATTAAGATCTTTGTTTTGTCTATTTTTGAGTGGTCCATTAAGACAGGTCTTACTGTAGGTGTTGCACCAATCAGGATCCACGTCATGCCTCTAAGCATGGAGTGCAGTGGCTCACTTAAGTGGAGCATTAGACTAGGGACCAAAGAATTGCTAGTCTCACCGCCTGGGGAGTCACTGTGTTGTGTCCTTGAGCAAGACACTTTATACCTTACTTATTACTGGTTCAACCCAAGAGATCCCCTCCAGACATAAATGAAAAAGTGTCAAATGGGACGTAAAGAATCAAAAACAAAACATGCCTCCAAGGTAATTTGCAAAGTGCAGTGAGAATCTGATAAATGTGCTTAGGTCCAGATAAACAAAAAATTTGAGCGTAAAATTGTAAATATTTTCTTATCAATCAGTTTGAACATTCTGAGACTGACAAATCTCTTCGAAATATCTAATTTTTAGAAATATCTGAATTGATAAGAATCGGTAGTTTTATTCAATAAATAATAGTGAAAAAATTGGGGACTGTCATCCATTTTCAAAAATTCCAGTAGTTTCTAAAAATTGATGTTCGAATTACCAAGTTTCCACTGTACATGGAATCCCTCAACGAAGGTTTAGAGAAGCAAAATTTTTGAACGTAAATTGTAAATATTTTCTTATCCATCAGTTGCAACATGCATTTTGGAAGCTCAAAAGAACAGTCTCATTGAGACGGTTCTTTTGAGTACCCACAACAAATGTCTAGTTGTGAAATAAGAAAATTAATTTTTTGGTCCCCACTCTTAACTAAAGGCCTCCCTCAAGTAAATTGGACTGTATAAAAATTGGGGAGGAGTGTAGTACAAGCAAATATTCGGTATAATTAGGGTTAACCCTTAATGTGCCATTCACAACAAAAGTCGTCTGCTTTTCTCATCTACTGAAATGTTTTAGAAGCCTCTATGGCAAACAGTGTTGACCCAGATCAGACTGCTCCTATAGGAGCAGTCTGTTCTGGGTCCATGCTGTTCGCTTTTATATTTAATTTATCAGTAATGTTAGGCAATTATTTGCAGCAGACCATTTCAGCAGACAACATTTTCAGATACATTTTTTTCTTGGCGCTTTAAGGGTTAGGCCAGTATAATTAGGGTTACTAGCAGACTGCGGTTTTCTCTTACCATATATATGTCATGTCCTTGGCATCAAACAAATTGACTAGAATTTCAGCGTCATCCACCCTGCAGACGAAGTTCCGCAACATGACATAAAGGTTAAAGGTCATTCCCACTGTTTTTGTTTTCTTGCTTACATCTGGCTCACTCTGTCAATAAAAATATAATGATTTACTCTTCTTTGCAAGTGGCGACTTGTGTCGTCTACTGATATATGCAAACAGTTTGGACCCAGATCAGGACCGACAAAATGTGGGTCCTGATCTGGATCCAAACTGCTTGACACTCTGATAGTGTAACTGAAAGATTTTTTTTAAAAAGTTAATTTCGAAAAAGTCAGCAGACGACAACAAAAGCATGAAAAATTACCCAGCATGCAAAGTTCAAGAATGATGAATTGGACAAAGTGCTAGATTCACAAATATGTAAATTTGGCCCTGTAAAATATACTGACGGACTTTAGTTATGCAACACTAACTTCCCCTTATATATTCCAAAATACTGTTGAATGCAAACTTCCTTTGCTTCGATGGTGTCATCATGAGCTGGCTTCTTCAGAAAACATTTCAGTTTTAATTGTACAACTAAACTGGACGACGTTATTTGCTGTGTATGAATTTAGCCACTTAAACATTTCTTAAGTAGAGGAGATTTCCAAGCTCTTGAATGAAAGGGTACACACAGAGAAACGTCATATACGCAAATAAGCTGTATCGCAGACCTGCCAATCAATATGAGAGTGATTTCTAGATGACTAACAAAGTCCATGATACAGGTTTGGTGCTTCTAGTGTTTCTTAATTTAAAGCAGTAGGGAATCTTTCATTCATTACATTTGGTCACATGAAACAGTTGACCCCTATCTCAAAATGTTTATATTTTAATGCATTACGTTCATCTCAGTTGGACAAGTTTTCCAGCTTTTACCTACAAATGAGTGCTCTTTTACATACAAACAAAATTATTGTTCTGCCTTCTTTTTCGAGACATAAATAAAAGCTTTTATCCAAGTGTTGCGTTTTTAAAGTCCGTCAGTATATAATTCTGCAAACATGTCTATTTCAATTCTGAATAGAAGAAGCCTTAATCTGCATAGATTTTTAGGGTCTGTATAGATGTCCAGAAATGCATACTAAAATGACACATTTTAGTCATTATTTGCCATATTTTTTGCAGTAAAGAGTATAAAGACAGTTTTAAATAGGAATCCCCATTTTTTAAACAAATTATTTTGTCTGTTACTTCATAGTAACGATAGTAATGCAAGAAGCTAACTAAAAGAAATTTCAACAAGTCGAAAAAGGGCTTAATGTCATTTCTCTAAATTTCTTTAAATTTATCTTGGGCCTCCTTGGCCCACCCGTTCAAAACAATTTGCATATCACATGGGGTTCTGACAGCATCGCTAGAGCACTTCATGAGTCCATAACAGCAGAGCCCTCTCTCTCAAGATGAGGTGAAGGTGCTCAAGTTCCACCAGTCATGGAAATTATCACTATAGTTCCTTCAATGGTAAAATCATCTCTTTTTAACACAATTTCCTTATAACATGGTTCATTCCTACGGATCCCAAATATAGCTTTATAAAGGGACTACTTTTTGTTTGTTTGATTTGATTCTTTACATCCAATCAACAATTTTTCAGTTAAACAGGGACGGGTCTTCCTGGGTTGAACCAGTACTATGCTAGGATAAAAGTGTCTCGCTCAAGGACCACAATGCAGTGTCGCCGGTGAGGCTTGAACCGGCGGCCTTCGGTCTCGAGTCAAGCATAAAGGGACTATACTAGTACTGTAGTTTCTTACTAAAAACAATAAAATTTGGTCAGCTTATATGTGTTTGGTATTTATTGCATATGCTGACACCAGCTGGGCTAGAGGTCTAAATTTTGGTCCGAGCCTTCATCTACATCCAAACTTTGTAGCTAGACAATGTGATGAGAACCTAAAACTCATGTGCTGGCAAATTTAAAGAAAATTTAAACATACCTTTTCTTGTTTTAATCTATCAGAAGCATCCACATGCTGAAAGAAGAATAAACAATTATCACTTGTTAAACCCATTGTATACAATGAATTCTTCCTTCTGGTTTGATAAAATAAACTTTGGATAGTCCATTGTACATATCTAGGGGTGTCAGGTTATAATTTTTAATAAAAGATTGTTTTCTTTTATATGAAGATCTTTTTTACCTTTACAGTGTAGACCCTGATGAAATGCAGCATTATGCTGCATTTCACCTGAGTCTACACTGTTTGCCAAAGTACCTGTTTCAGGGTTTCCCTGAATACAGAAGGTTAATTTGATTTGCTTGTTTGTTTGATTTGATTCTTTACGTCCCAGTCAACAAATTTTCAGTTATGTAGGAATGGGTCTTCCTGAGTTGAACCAGAACTAAGCAGAGGATAAAGTGTATTGCTCAAGGACACATGCAGTGCCCCTGGTGAGGCTCGAACAAGCAACCACTCAATCTCAAGTCAAGCACTCTACCACTGAGCCACGGCGCTTCTCAATTATCACATGAGAGATAGTAGTTAATGTGCATTATATGGCATATATGTTTTCTATATTGTGGTTGGTAATATTGTTGACTGTCATTCAGTTGAAGCTTTCTAAAGATTTAGAGGATAACTGTATTCAAAATTTCATTCAGGGAATTATATCGTTGGATATACAGTCGGAAATGCTTTTTGTGGGTTGTGTTATGTTTAATTAAGTGTGTTTATTATGGGAACAGATTTGTTTATCTAATGAATGTACTTTAAATCCTGTGTAAAACGGCCACTCTCAAAAGACCGAAAAATGTTTTTTCAAAACCAATTATCTACCATTTGTCAGTACTACCATTTGTAAATTCAGATCTTTTTTTGTCTATTTTTAGTGGCCTTTTTTCACAGGTTTTACTGTATATTACACGTTTTACCTGATGCATGATAGTAGGTCAAGACTCCTAAAACCCTGTCTTGGACCCCTGAGAAAAATATGTGAATCCTTTTGGGCCCCAAAATATACCTATAAAATCTAAAATTAAGTTTGCAATCCATTTTAAGCTCCATGCACATTAGTGGATTCTCTCAGTACAGTATTAACGTCTGGTCAATTAAAAATATGAATTTTAATGAAAAACTTGTTTTGCTTCTGTGACCTTGACCTTCAAATATTTCTTGTAAATGCATTTCCTCCTAAACCATTGGACATATCAACTTCAAACTGTGCATGTGCATAAGTCATATGATGTAGAGGATACTAGGCAACATTTCGTGTTTGTCCTTGACTTAAGGTCAAGGTCAAAGGTGAAATAATGTACTTTCTTGTAATAGAAATGCATCTCCTCCTAAACCGTTGGACGTAGCAACTTCAAACTTTGCAGATGCTTTGGTTAGATCAAAAGCGGGTAATTGCGATGGTGTACCATCGACTGAAGTCTAGTTTTATGTTTTTTGAAAGGCGTTTGGCCTAAAAAAAATCCTAGGTTTCATCAGTAAATTTAGGTAGGGTTGGGTTACCCTAAAAACAGCAATTTTTTATTTGGCCTAAACCCTGAATACCTCTCTATAGATCTTGATCACACTAGCAGTCTCTGGATTCAACACATTCCCCTCCTCATCTCTGACCACCAGATCAAGACCCAGCAATCTAGATAAAATATACAAGAAAATCTATAAGAAAATCCTTAAAGATTAAAATAACTTTAGTATCTTGATCACACTAGCAGTCCCTGGATTCAACACATTCCCCTCCTCATCTCTGACCACCAGATCAAGACCCAGCAATCTAGATAAACATAAACAAGAAAATACATGAGAAAATCTTTAAAGATTTAAATAACTTTAGTATCTTGATCACACTAGCAGTCTCTGGATTCAACACATTCCCCTCCTCATCTCTGACCACCAGATCAAGACCCAGCAATCTAGATAAACATAAACAAGAAAATCTATGAGAAAATCTTTAAAGATTAAAATAACTTTAGTATCTTGATCACACTAGCAGTCTCTGGATTCAACACATTCCCCTCCCCATCTCTGACCACCAGATCAAGACCCAGCAATCCAGATAAACATAAACAAGAAAATCCGTGAGAAAATCATTAATGATTAAAATTACTCTAGTATCTTGATCACACTAGCAGTCTCTGGATTCAACACATTCCCCTCCTCATCTCTGACCACCAGATCAAGACCCAGCAATCTAGATAAACATAAACAAGAAAATCCGTGAGAAAATCTTTAAAGATTATAATTTCTCTAGTATCTTGATCACACTAGCAGTCTCTGGATTCAACACATTCCCCTCCTCATCTCGGACCACCAGATCAAGACCCAGCAATCCAGATCAACATAAACAGGAAAATCAATGAGAAAATCTTTAAAGATAAAAACAATTTTAGTTCCAACTTGAAATGCAAGGATGGATATTAACAGAAATATGAGCCAGTTCATGAGAGTTTGGAACATATCTCATATGAGCCACCCCCTCCCTCCCGATTAACCATCCAGGCTGACATATCCAGAAGAACTAGGTTTAAATTTTGGTCTGAGTTTTAATGTTTGTAATAAGTATCATAATCTCCTGTGCCGGCTCTTATGTTTTTGTGGCGCCTGTGTTACAAGAGAAACTTTAGGCTTGTACACCTAAGTCATCCATACTCATGTGGGTGTGTAAAGGCCAGAACATCCCTACACATTTCTATCTCTGCCCAGACTACCCAAATTTCAAGTTTTCTTTGAGTACATTTGAATTAGCAATTGAAAAAACACTTTAAGTGTGGAAAATGTTAATTCCTTCATTGAAAGGGACAAAGATTAAAATTACTCTAAGCTTCCTATTTCCTTAAAGAAATAAACAACTTACGCATTTCCAGTGTCTATTTTGGAAGAGACTTTCTGTTTGTGATCCCGCATCTGCTCTTGCGTCATTTTCCGAGACAAGATTTCTTTTCTCCATACAATCAGACTGTGCATCATGTCTCGAACCATTATCAAATCTGGATCGTTTTCCTAGATGAAATAAAGCAAACCAGAATGAACCATAGATTTAGATAAACAAAATTTCTAGCGTAAAATTGTAAATTTTTCCTTACCCATAATTTTTCACTGAGATGGTTCTTTTGAGTACCCACAACATATGTTTTGGTTGAGATATAAGAAAATTATTTTTATGTTATGCACTCTAAACTAAAGGCTTGATGAGCATCAAAACCAGTCTCTTTTGAACTGAAACAAGAAAGGAGTTTTCTTATTTTTCCACCAAAACATGCAATTAGAGGATTTTTCTAGACCCATTTAACTTTAAAGACCTAGTACCAGCCCTATTCCAGTTTACCCTCTTTACACTGATGGATTCTTTGTTTGTTTGTTTGATTTGATTCTTTACGCCCCAGTCAACAATCTTTCAGTTACATCGGGACGGGTCTTCCTGGGCTGAATCCGTACTAAGCTAGGATTTATGTGTCTTACTCAAGGACACAACGCAGTGGTATATTTCATCTGGGTCTACTGAAATGTGCATTTCATGTGGGTCTTCAATGAATGGAAAATTCTTAAATGTCCATATGAGCCGCGACATGGGATTTCCAACAATGTGGCACTTTGACAAGTGTAGACTCAGAAGAGCCTGTGCAGCCTCCTATTAAGCTTAGACACTCCAAATGATGTTCAGTCAGTAGCTTAACACTCAGAATATTCGAGCACCTAGCAAAGGCTCTGATCAGACAGTGCATATGCGCAGGCTTATCTGAGTCTTTGCTGGCTGTGCACCTACCAAATTGTTGGAAATCTCATGGCATAGCTCATATTTACATTGGCAACAGTCAAAATTTCTTCTTGTCCTGCAGCATGGCGAGCAGACGAGTGGATTTTTCTAGCCCTGGTCTTCTCTTTTAGCCAATGAATCAGTTTATGCCTTTCTACTGTCCTGCAGGCCAAGAGTGACAGTGATGTCATGTTTTGTTTACAAAGTTATCAGGGACTTATAATTGATAGGCCACTTGTGTATTTATCCTATCCTCAGGATAGGATTAATATTACACAAATGATCTATCAATTTGCGTTAGCTCAAGTGGAGGGTACAAGTTAATGTTTTACTTAACAATTGTAAACAAAATATTAAGTCACTGTCATTCTTGGTTGCAACGATAGTAGTATGAAAAGGTTTATAAATTAGGTGTTTTCCCCAATCTGTGAGAATGCAATTCAACTGCTAAATAATGAATAAAATTGGAATTTGTGCTTTTACATAAATGACATTGAAATGTACAAGCAAGCTCATAAAATGCATTGCAAAACCTCACATTTTGAGTAAGATCCTCTCTTTATCAAGCCTCAAGGAAAGCTGTAAAAATATATTTTTTTTTATTTCTCAACAAAAACATATGTTGTGGGTACTCAAAGGAACTGTCTCATTGAGACGGTTCTTCAGCAAACACAACTTACGTTTAAACAGATGGGTAAGAAAATTATCACAACATAGGGCCAGTTAAGGAAATAATTTGCTTAAAATTGTGATTTTTTTCTTATCCATCAGTTTAAACATGTGTTTTGAGTGCTAAAAAGAACGGTCTCATTGAGACGGTTCTTTTGGGTACCCACAACATATGTTTTGGTTGAGAAATAAAAATAATAGTTTTCAGTTACGCACTCTTATCTAAGGGCATGCGCAATCTTACAATCTAACAGTTTGAGTATCTACTTATAGACCTATATTTTAAGTACTTACCAGGAATAGGTTTTTCCAGTACAGGTTCCATTCTCTGACCACTGATGTAATCTCCTGGGCTATGGGTGGTTCTTTGGCAGCTACAGTTTCTAGAGATCTGTAAAATAACCAGAATCTATCAGGTACACAGCCTTTACGTTATGTTTTAAAATAGGAGGCTTAAAACATCAAGTGTCATGCTTTGTTTACAATTGCTGAGTAAAACAATGAGGTGTACACTTCACTTGAGCTAACATGAATCGATAGATCACCTGTGTATTAATCCTATCCCGTGGATAGAATTAATACACAAGTGATCTATCAACTATAAGTCCTTGATAGCTTTGTAAACAAAAATTGAAGTCACTG
This sequence comes from Loripinus fragilis, assembly GCA_964019695.1. NCBI lineage: Eukaryota > Metazoa > Mollusca > Bivalvia > Lucinida > Lucinidae > Loripinus > Loripinus fragilis. The sequence continues at coordinate 122,318,377 of OZ026515.1, forward strand.
TCTCTCTTGGCTGGCAGGACAGTAGTAGAAGACAAATTGCATTAAGGTTTTAAAACATGTGTAATGTTTGATAGAAAGACGACAGCTTGGCAAGAAGAGAAGGCAATTTAGCCTCCTACCACCTGCTATCTAAAATGCTGTGCATGGTATGCAATGGCAGGGTTCATAAAGGTAAGGTTATGTAAAATTCAAGGACTGAAATTCAAGAACCACAACTGGAATGCAGTTTTCAAGGACTACAAATTAAGTTTTAAAATTTATGGAAAACACTGATGTACACTATAAAATTCAACTTCTTTAAGAAGGAAACACTAAAAGAATGCTTCATAAAGGTAATAACATTATTTTGCCTTTACAAAGTTCAGCATATGCTGCACCAAATAAAGGAATCACATTGGTCTCCATTGACAGAGCAAAGAGTAAAACCTAAGTGTATTTCAAGGCAATATGATGATTTTCAAGCACTTTTCATTTTCAAACCTTTTCGAGAAAGCTCAGGACTTCAGATTGTTTGTTTGTGTTGATGCCTTACATTCTAGTCAACAATTTTTCAGTCATGTCATGATTATTTCCTGTATTCCTGGGTTGAACCAGTACTAAGCAGCGGATAAAGTGTCTTGCTCAAGGTGACAAGGACACAACATAGTGACTGCAGTGAGACTCTAACTAGCGACTTTTTGATAATTTAAAATTGTGCAATTAAAACTGAATTTTCTTATTTCTCAACCAAAACATATGTTGTGGTACTAAAAAATAAGAGCACCCAAAACATACATTTAAACCAACTGTAGAGAAATAAGAAACAATTCTACGCTCAAATCTTTCATTATCTAAACCTTTACAAGGGACTAAGATGTGAAATTGCTTCATTTATAAATTAACAAGACATAATAATAATCATAGTTGTTTTATGTTTAACATAGAAAAATCCTAAGAAAACATTCAAACTTAACCCTTAAAGTGCCAATCGCAACAAAAGTCGTCTGCTTTTCTCGTCTGCTGAAATGTATAAGAAGCCTCTATGACAAACAGCGTGGACCCAGATCAGACTGCTCCTATAGGAGCAGTCTGATCTGGGTCCACCCTGTTTGCTTCAATACTTAAATTAGACAGCAATGAAAGGCAATTATTTGCAGCAGACGTCACGACTTCAGCAGATGTCATTTTTCAGATGCTTTTTTCTTGGCGCTTTAAGGGTTAAAAAGTAAACCCTTCTCATGACAAAATCCTGACAAACAGTGCAGAAATCTGTTGGACTGCCACTAAAGAAACAGTCTGATCAGTTCATTCAAACCTTCTTACCCTCTGATGAGTGTTTGGTACACATATACTCACAGGTTTAGATAAACAAAAAATTTCAGCATAAAATTGTAAATATTTTCTTACCCATCAATTTTAACATATGTTTTGGGTGCTCAAAAGAACCGTCTCATTGAGACGGTTCTGCTCAAAAGAACCGTCTCATTGAGACGGTTCTTTTGAGTACTCACAACATGTGTTTTGGTTGAGAAATAAGAAAATTAAATTTTTGTTACACACTCTTAACTACAGTCCTGCATACTTACCCTGTGACATGTGCTTCTTTCAAATGAACATATGATTTGGGAAATATTCCTCTCTGGGTTTTATTTTTGACCAGGTAACCATAATACCAATCTGTAATAAAAATGAAATATTCGCAATGACCCCTTCTTTTTAATCAAATGATCTTGTCATTGCCTTATTTGATCGAATGTACATTCCACCCCTTTAAAATGATGCATTATAATATATACAATGTACATGTATATTTGAGGGTCATATGCAGAATTTTCTAACTACAGTGAAGTCACTTTTTAAGGCCAGAAATTATCTATTGGTTGATTTACAAACCCTCCTACTGTAATTTTCCGTAAAGTAGAAAAATATAAAATATGATTTCTAAAATTATCTTGATATTTTATCCACCGACTCTAAATATTTTTTGTTTTTCGTTAAAAAAAGAATATACTTTTGAGGTTCTGTCTGCGTATTTTTGAGAGTGACACTGTTAATAGTGATTGTCCTGAGAATGATAAAACATTTAAAGATTACATACAGACTGTTGGTTTTACTTACTAGTTTTACTGGGTTTTTTTTCTGGAGATATCCAAAAAAAGAAAAGGTCTGAAAATGACCAGTTAACTGGTCATTTTCAGAGCTTTTTTATTTATTTATTTTTGCCCCCCCCCCCACCATGAATCTGAAAAAAAATCCGTAAATCAACTTATAAAAAAATTCTGGCCTAACACACCTCGTTATATCATGGATAGGATATAATACTAATGTTGTGGCTCCCATTTTTTACTATGGAATTTTACAAAGGAATTATAGGAAAATGACCATAAAATGGTCATTTTCCTATAATTTTTCATAAAACTGTCCCTTTTCAAAACAATTCAATTATAACATAGTCCTTTCATACAAACCCCAACATATATGTAGCATTATAAAGGGACTGCACTGTAATTGGGTTTCTGTCCATCAAGACTGTTCTGCTTCAGCAAACATAGCAGACCATGAAGTACCTGTTAACAATTTTTCAGTCTATAAATAAGACTTCCTGCATGAGAGCTATTCATAAATACATATAAGCATAAAACATTTGAGGGTAAAATTAAGATTATTTTCATATCTTTAGGTTTCAACTCTTCTCTTGCTAGAAACCCTTAAAGCGCAGCAGAGGACAATTTCGAATTTTGCTGCTTTTTCAAAAATAACAAAGTAAGTAAGTAAAGGCTTTATTTAACGAGGGTGACTACATTTAGTGTATACAAATAATGACAAATGTAATAATCTTCCATGAGGCCCTCAAAATATACATTATATACATATTTATAAAATACAAGCAGATCACAACTATATATAAATCAAGATGTAAATACCAGATGTGTTTACATAATGTTAGAGATGGTCTTCTATTACCAGGAAAAAGAAGGCTCTGGTCAGCCAACACATTCATTCTGAAGCTGGCTGATCAAGACCTTCTTTTGTTCCCCAAATCAAAGATTTTTTTACATAGTTGTTATAAGCTTCCAACCTAGCTTACTAGAAGAGGAAATATGTAATCATTACATATGATACATATATTTACATGATGTAATCAGGAAAAATAAAATGAAACAAACATATTTGGATTGAGTGACTATTTTCTAAATTTGAATAAGATACGTAAATATTTTCATTTAATTAACCATGTTATACATCTGTTATGGAAAGTATTTAGGCTCTCTGCCTTTTTAATTTCATCAGGTAGACTGTTCCACACCAGACATCCTGAATATCTTAAACTGTGTTTGTAATATTCAGTTCTGGGCTTTGGTGGAATAAAACAGCAAGCTGTAGCAGATCTTAAGTTAACAGATGTATTGACATTATTTCGTAAAGTAAACTGTTCAGATATATAATCAGGTGTAATATGCTGGTACACTTTAAACATAAATTTGGCTTTTCTAAGATATAACCTGTCATATATAGAGAGAATAAGTCATATGCTATTTATCAGCTGATTTATTTAAAAACTCTCTAAAGCAACCTGAGTAGACCTCAAGCATGATATTTAATGAGAATCGTCTGCTGGCAGACGATTCTGACAAAATATCATACCTTATTTTTTTTTGAAAAATACGAAAGATGTCTCAAAAATTGTCGTCTGCTGCAGTTGTGATTGGCGCTTTAAAGGTTAATGCAGCTAAAATGGAAAGGTTTCTGCTGTAGCTGATTACTGCATCAATTTGCTAACATCAGAGACCAATTTCATCAAACGGTTAAACAGTGTGGAGACAGCTGGTTGCTTTACTTTAATTGTGTTGTGGCTGTCAGTATCATGGGTTGGTCTGCAGTCTGGGAGTGTGATTGTGGCATTTCCTGCTCATAGTTTTTACTTACATACTTTTTTATCCTGATCAGATTGCAACTTCAGGTCTACTCAGGTTGCTTTAGAGAGTTTTTAAATAAATCAGCTGATAAAATAGCATATGACTTTTGTCATCATGAGCAGGATAAAAGTTATGCTTTGGTTGCTAGTTAAATTGGAATTAATACAATTTAATTCTTTTATGTATCCAACAACTTTTTGCTTGAGTGAAATTAGAAATTTTGGTTTAAGTGTAAAAAAATCACTTAAGGCTTAAATGAAATATATGTGTGGTTCCTGTTGCCTACCTACCCTAATTTATTTAACCCTACCCTAAACATTAAAATGGTTTTTGGAGAAAAAATACCTAAAATGGGCACTTTTTCAGATTTTGTCACTATTTCTTTGTTAAATGTAATAACAAAATTTAATAATTTCCCTACCTACCTACCCTAAATTTTGTTGGTATGCAACAGGAACCACACATATATTTCACTTAGGCCTAACTAATAAAAGCGCTGCAGGCATGCATCATATCCCGCCATGAAATAGTTTTATTACAAAGATAATCCATAAATCAAAGGTCATATTTATGAAAAATTTAATGCAGTTGTCTCAACCAGGATCAAGGTCTACTCTGTTTGCTTAAAAATGAAAATATAATTAGATACATGTATGATCCTACACTAGTGGACCTGACAAGTAATTTCTTTGTTCTATGTACAAACGTGAATGTTTATTTATATAATTATTCATAATGGGTGGAGCTTAGCATAAATATTCATGAAGGGAAGAGTTAAGACAAGTTTCAGAGCATGCAGTGCAATACATGTTTTACCAAGCCTCCAGATAAGAGTGCGTAACTGAAACTATTTTTCTTATTTCCAGGGACCAAGCTGGCCCAGAATTTTAGGGAGAAGTGACTTCTCCCTGCAGGACAATTAGGGAGAAGTGACAGTCAGATAGGGAGAAGTTATAGCGCAAAACTACGACATTTTCTGTCAATTTAGAAGCAAATCAGCCATTACACATACTATTGCCATTAAATGGAAGGAGAAACACGATGCAGTGGTAGTAGATTGTCTGATAATGTCACCACAGCTTGCATTTGTGTGGTGACAGAATGAAAATGAGTCTCCCTAATAAAAAAAAAAAAAAAAAAAAAAATTTTTTTTTTTTTTTAGGGAGACTCCCAATTCTCCCTGGGTCCCATTTAGGACGAAATTTTGGCCCCCAGGGCGACCATTTTGCCCTAGTCGTCCCCTAGCTTGGTCCCTGACTTCTCAACCAAAACATATGTTGTGGGTACTCAAAAGAACCGTCTCAATGAGACCATTCTTTTGAGCACTCAAAACATATGCTTAAAATGATGGGTAAGAAAATAATTCCAATTTTAAGCTCAAAAATTTTGCTTAACTGGACCTATGTATTACCTTCACTTTGTTCCAGGATCACCACTGTATCACCAATATTCACATTTAGGAGATGTTTGTTTCCCTTTTTTCGAAAGTTGTACAAAGCTGAAATGAAACAAACAATTGAACATTACAAGACCACAATATGAGAAAAGGTACCTTTCATCCATAATGTGCCAATCAAAACTGCAGCAGATGAGAGAATTTATGATATCTTGATTTTTAGGGAAATAAGGCTTTGAATTTCATGTGAAACATCTGTCAGCAGATGATTCCCGCGAAATACCAAGTCCTATTTGTTTTTTGATAAAAGGGACAAAAATTGAAAATGCTGCATATTCTATATTATCATAATCTTAAGCATTTTTTATTAACATGCAGGTACATCCTCCACATCAGTAGTGAGCCCCCTTCCAGGTGCTCTTTTATTGGGGTCAACTGTCATGAGCTTTCACTCACGGCAGCCTTTCTCCGTCAATTTCTTCCATGTCATCTTGGGCAAAACCTTGCCCATGCCTTATTTCAGCGAGTCACAGGATGCAATGGTATTTCAGACTTGTCATTAAAAATAGTGTTCTGGACTAATAAGTTTGCAGATGGGACTCGTTGATATGGGAAACAGCGAGTCACAGGTCTTGTAAGAGAGATGATGGGATAAGAGAACTGGTAACTATTGCTCCCTGAACTTCTCCCAGGTGATTTTCACATGGATAGTGACCGTTAGTTCACAGCCTCTGCCAGTGGAAAGTATGTCACCCAGGTAGCAGAATGAAACTATCACCTCCAGGTTATCAGACAGGTCAGACTTGAACTTACTCTGCCATCAATAGGGCGGGCATTCCCCTGCACCATGCATCTGCACACGGTGACACCTATAGTATAATCAGGATTTGATGTCAGTCATTGTAGCCAATGATGACAAGATCATCTGCAAATAGTACTGCAAATAGGTCCACCAAGGGAATTCCAGAACGGAACTCACATGAAAAGGCATCCAGCATGATGATGAAGAGCAGGGGATTGAATACAGAGCCCTGATGGACCCCGTCCTTCAACTCAATATAAAATATCAGCAGTCTGCTCGACACTTCTAGATTTCCAGCAGTCTCATATTTTGCCGTTTAAACAAATAAACATTTATTTTTTGGAACCTTTATTCAGCGGAAAGATGTATTTTGAATGTATGTCAAAGAAAACAAACAAGTTTTGATACGACTTTGGCTATAAATATGAATGCGGGTCAACTCGGCCTCGAGTCAAGTCGGCCTGAGTCAAGTCGGCCCGGGTCAACTTGGCCCGGTTATATCCTATATTGCCTACTCTTTTCCCCGCTATTTTCATAAGGGATACCAGTATTAGGTGTGTTTTTATATAAAATTGTTCAGCAAAAGTTTGAGGGAATAATGTTTGGTTCTATCTATATTGCTGGTCTGTCAATCTTGTTTCACTCAAAGGGTCTGGTGTCATAACAGTAGAAACAACAAAAAATGTAGTCTCTGCTAGATAAAATTCAAAGTAGAGTTTTAGGAGAGGCGGACAAGAAATAAATATATATATATATATATATATATATATATATATATATATATATATATATATATATATATATATATATATATATATATATATATATATATATATATATATATATATATATATATATATATTAGCGTCGCTTATTCTTATTCGTTTATTTAAAAAAAGATTTAATAAATCAGCGGTATAAAACCTTGCTTTGATCAATTGCCGTTTTACTAATTCAATGGTCAGAAAACGATAATTGCCTTGTTTGCAAGATATGGGGGTCAGTGATTGACAAAGTGTGAAGACTTTCATTTGGTAACCTGGTTCATGACAATCAAGTGGCAAGTTCATCCCCACCAATTTGATAAATAAAGAGCTTGTGCAACTGTTTAATGCTTATCTTTGATTTAGTCTGGGTGATTATGCATGTACAGAAAACAAACATATACCATATACGTTCTGAAAATACACCGGGCCGAGTTGACTCAGGCCGAGTTGACCCAGGGCCGAGTTGACTCAGGGGCCGACTTGACTTCAGGCCGAGTTGACCCGCTTCCATAAATATTAACCCACATTTAACACAGATTCAATACGGATGGCCGATGCCCTACGAGATATTTTAACTCGAGAAATGTTAAGCCAGAATTATCCCTAGTTTCCATATTATTTTAATGATTCGTTTTGATATTTCGGCTTCGTTCTGGTATTTTGGTATCATTCTGGTAAGTCTAGAGACCCCGCGAAGACTGCATGCCATGGTTAAAAGCAGCCTGTAAACATTTTGGAGTCTAGGGCTGTGTGGTGTCTGAATGCACATAATCATTCAAACCGAGGTTGTAAACTAGTGTCGTTACTTTTTGATGAAAAAAGTAACCAGCAGACTAATGATTTCACCGATTTGCCTTTTCCATGTATTCCTGTTACTTTACTTCCTAGTTCAGTTTTTGATTTTTGCTTTCAAAAAACAATAATTTTCGCTAAATACTTGGGTACACCAGAAAGATCAGGTTCTTACCAACTCCGAATCTAGAGTCATTATCTGTTTCTGACCACACAGTCATTTTCAGCTATAAATCTACCCTACATCATTGTAAATTCTGTGTTAGAAGTTAAAAAGTTTTAGTTCCCGTTTCATGTCAGCCATTGATAGTCACGTGACAAGGACTTTACTTCCGCGTCTTGCGCGCGCCGATTTATCTGCTACATAGCGAAACGGTTATTTTCGCGAAAAGGGAAGCCAATCCGGACATTAGACTGCTTCACTGCCCCCTCGTATGAACTAGCTTTACCTACGAGGTCAGTGCAACAGTCTATCCGGACATGCTACTGCGAATGCTCAGATCATCTTCGAAAAGCCTGTGCATCCTCTCGGTATTGCCAGGCCCTTGCTGCTTGCAAAGACAAACCATATATGGTTGTAGATGATGTCTCAAATCAAATTTTAGGGAACAGAGGGCTATGTGCACAAACAAACAAAACCCAGTAATGCGTTGTTATTTGGCTTAATGCTTGTTCTTGTTCTTGTTGTAGGTATAATCCTCCTCTGGTAGGAGCACCGCTCCAGGGAGGAACGTTGATAAAATTAGGTTAAAAGTTTAAAATTCAATAAAACCATGCAATGAACGTCACTGTTTTAAAATCAACTTCTAAAAACAACTTATGTACAGACTGTCGTATAGGTACGGGCGGCCATTATCCCCTCGGTTTCTCCCACTGTAGTTTACTTATATGGATTTTATAGAAGAAGTCTCTTGATAATGTCTAAATGGATACACAGGCGTTCCTTAGGTCGGGCAGCAATCTGACAGCTGACTCAACACACACTAAAGTCTTAAGGATGAATGTCCAATCACCGAAGTACTAATTCCACGTATTTATATTTGAGTGAGTGACAATAATATCCCTGAGATGACCAATAGTATTGGAACGTATGTTGTAGAAGGCGGGACACCTCGATGTTAAATGTAGTAGATCTTCGTCCTCCAGGTAACAGTGCATATAACAAGGGTACTCATACCAGAACCTCATTTTCACAGTTCTAACGAGTCGAGTACATCCAAATTATGTTTTAACTCTTTGCATGATGGGTACTTTTTAATGCTTTTTGTCAAGCTGAATATTTTAGGTACTACACTCCCTCCCAGTTTTCATCCCGTTAACCTGCAACATTCCAGTTGTAATCATGCATTTTCAAGCGGCTTGGAAAATAGTGTGGATCCTGATCAGGTGACTTAGTCCGAAGCCAGCAGATCTGGATCTATAATGTTTTCGAAAAAGGATAAATTTGGGTGTACAACGCACGAAGACTGGGATCAGCATTAGCATCTGACGCACAACCATGTCGCATTAAATTCATTTATATGTAAAATAGGAAGGCTGCTTCAAATGACAATTTACCGAGAAAGTCGACATTCAATAAAAAGTAAGTAAGGGTGCAAAGATCAGGAATCGATAAAATCAAGTACCACACCTGACCCAGGATACCAATGGGAAAGTATCAAACTCACAGTTAGACACTACAAACGAGAGCCAAGAGGGCAGCCCTTCCCAGCAGGTGACCTAAAGGCACATATAAACAGACTCACACAAAGGCAAAGCAAATACAAGACAGAAAAAACACATAAGGTCCACAAAGAAGTAACGCCTTGGAACGGTCAGTAAGATATTGTACTGGAGGGCTTAAACCAGTTTCACGGCGTAAACCCTACCCTTGATTCTGATGTGGATCAGGACACATTTGGGAAAGTGACAAAACACAACACACGCGACAGCCAAGAGGTCAGCCCTTTCCCAGCAGGTGACCACAAGGCTACAAAGAACAACACACACCAATATGAAGCAAAACCAACAAAAACGATCCACAAAAGAAGCACCCCCTTGGAACGGTCAGTGAAAAATAATTTTACTGGAGGGCTTAAACCGGTTTCACGGCGCCAACCTCACGCGTAATTCAGATGTGGATCAAGACACATAAATATTTGGTTTGCATGAAAGACCTCTAACTTATCAATGCATCATCTCCTAGAACATATAAATCAAGATATTACAAGGAGATAAAGCAAAGATGAGGATAAGGATAAGGCATAAGGAGATAAAGCAAAGATAGAGATAAGGACTCAACAGTAAATAAAACTGAATACTGTCTTTTTTATTACTATCAAGATAAGACATTTAGCCCCGGGGATTTTATGACACCTCAGATAATCGCACATCGCCGTTTACTTCTGTACAAAAACCGAAGATCTTCAGAAACAAGTTGGCTGCTTTTAAAAAGCCGCCAATGGGTTAGGCTTGGCAAATATATTGAATTTGATTGTGGCATAACAGTTCTTTCGTAATACATGTAGAACTTTGTGTCAGTAGGACAAATGTGTTTGAAAAAGCTTGAACAATATTGATACATATTGTTTTAACGAGCGGTTAAAATTTGGGGAAAATTTAGGCGAGCCTTTGCATGTAGGGCATTTAGAGGTTTGAATTTTGAATAATGTCTAAAGCAGACTCAATCTCGCAGCTCTAGATACTCAGTCTTGAAATGCTATTTCAGGCTGCACACAATGCATTCACTGCAACATTTGAAGAACTAACTAAGTTTCTAGCCTGGAAGAGGTAATGGAGGTAAAGTTAGTGAATTTTGCGGAACTTAAAATGTTTAACTGAGTAAGAGTTTGTTTAATTCGGAGGCCTTTGGCATCATGTTTTTATCATATTCTATGCTCACCATTTCACTTTGAGCCCATGGCCAAGAAAAAAGGAACTGTCTTTAAATTCTAAATACATGTACATGTAATCTCGTCAAGCACTCGTTAAAACCATATCTTTGGACAGTCACGATTAAGTAAGAGTATGAAGATTTATCTGATATATGGGTATATCCTAACAATGCTTCAGGACTGAGACCAGTCTACCTTTGGATACCATATCAGTAAGTGGTAATCAAATGCTGCATATTAATTTTTCTTGAGTGGAGCCAGTCTAAGTTCATCGGTCAATTAAGGTCATCATTAACACAACAGCTTGGATTTCATCAGAATTTCTTTAATATGATTCTAGTAAATGGGCCCTTTGTCGGAATCAAAGGGAAGGTATTGTCTTTATTTCTACCTGTACAAGTCATGCCAGGTCAATGCATATATAATTTGCTTTGCCAGTCTGTGATTATAATACTGAGTAATCTTCAAAATTTTCGTATGGTGAAGCTTCCATACCTTCATGTTATCTGTGGCTTAATAAACTCCGTTCTTTCAGCTGACCAAATGAGAAAATTATTCATCATGAATAAAAATATACGCAACTACAAAAGAAACCCATTAGTCACATTTTAGGGAAATTATGGTAAAATATATACGAAATCAAAATATATCTTATACCATATTCTTTTACAATCAATTATGCATCAAATTATTGAATTATGTAACAGCTTTATTTAAATCCGTTCATGCTGTACGCCAATTATTAGAAAAGGGGCCATTTTTAAAAATGACAAGTTTCAGACAATTGGTTTTCACTAGAGTTCTAGTCTTAATCAGTTCACTTCGTCCAATAACGTCAATAACCGGTATGTCCCTCTCTGACGAGGCAATCAAGTGTGTGCAAAAGCCAAAACAAGCCGCGTAAGTTTAGTATGTGTGGATCTCAATACGATAGAGCAGTTGTTGGACGAGCTCTTGCGATGCATCCGGGATCGTTCAGTGCAACCTGTGAATCTTCGACAGCTTCAGGTTGCTCTCCATTAAGAATGGGCGTGGATTCCCAAGAACGTTTTGCGGCGTCACCTGCTTTTGGTTCGACCTCGTTATGATGCATTTATTGCTACAGGAGAAGGTCATGTCTGTTTTTGGACGAATTTAACTCTAATGAACTGATGTAGACGAAAACGAGATATTCATTCTCAAGTTTAAAACTTGTCATTTTTGAAAATGACCCCTTGTCTAAACTCTGGCGAATAGCATAAGTAGATTTGAGCAAAGCTGTTCCATTATTCAATGAAATGATGCAAAACTGATTGCTACGGAATATGGTATGAATATATTTTCATTTCTTAATTCTGATTTCCATAATTGCCCCGAGAAGCGACTGATGAGTTTCTTTTGTAGTTGAGTATAGATGAAACTGAAATCATTTCAATATATTGCACGGCCACCAATCCAGCTCCTTCATTTTAAAATGAATGATAATAAATTCATGAGAGAGACTTCCTACTTAGCACTATGCATAAGTGGGACTCTATTTGTGTAAGTAACAGCGTGTTCTCATGTTCTGTTATCAATTATTTGCATTTTAAGAGAAAAATCGGAGCATGCTTTCGATGAGCCAATGCCTTCAGATCAAATTCCTGCAGCCGATCTGTTGGAAGCATTTGCTGTGTTTTGAAATGACTGTTGAGGTGTATGCAGTGTGTGTATTTATAGGCTGGGTTGTAAATTTTCAACATAAAAATACCATGTAAAACCGTTTATCAACTTTTTTACAATTTCTTTATTCTTTTCTACGACTTCCTTATGATTAATAATAAATATGTGTCACCAGTCAATGTTGTTTATTTGCCTGTAAAAGAAGAATGATCGATATACTATGAATGGGGGATTAGCTATGCATAAAGAGGACTAGTTATGAGGGGGAGGGATTGTAGAAGGTGATCAAGTTGATCACACAGTTTTAGGCACTGTTGGGCCATGTATCCTAAAAGTATTACTCTTGGCTTTAACAATACTGCATTGCAACATTTAAAAACAGAAAGGCATTTACTCTTACATGAGTTACGTACTTGTTGCATATGTACAGGGGTCTCCTATGTACGCACCTGCTGGCGGATCTGGGGCCTAAAATTTGGTGTGTGTCTTTGAATGTGTCTGTATTTGAGTTTGCCATACCTGTGCCACCATACTTTGAACAACCAATGAGATTGACACGACATAGCCACCCCCTTGCATTACGTCGGATTCATACAACAGCAAATTATTACAAATTTGCCTTTTACCCCTAAACTGTTGTTTATTGGAATCAGCTCCCAGCCCAGATCGTACTTCTGCCCACACTGGATCAGTTCAGTGTGGCAGTACGGGCGCATATTCATCACATCCCATAAATCATCATAAACTGTTTTTATCCTGTTTTTATCTCTTCCTGTAAATGTACTTTTAACAACTATCTTCTACCATTTTTCTTTTTCTTAAACTTAGTACCGTGACTGTAAGGCGTAATAAACCTGCATGTAATCCTCGCGAGGGGGTTTTGCAGAATCTAAAGAAAGAAAGAAATAAAGCTAGTGGCAAAGGCTTTGACAAGTCTGCGCATTTCAATCCACAGACTTGTCTGAGCTTTCGTTGCTAGTTTTAAAAATGTGTAACGTACAAAAAATCTATTCAAACGGACCCAATACAGGGCCACCAATCCAGCTCCTTCATCGTAAAATGCAATGATAATAAATTCATGAGAAGAACTTCCTACTATGCAGAGGCGGGACTCGATTTGCGTAAGTAACAACATGTTCTCTTTTTTGTTATCAATTACTTGTATTTGAAGAGATGTTTAAAAAAGCCGGAATGCTGTTCGATGGGCCATTAATCTAGCTTCTATGTTGTACCAATTGATCGTTTGTAGCAAAATATTTTGACACAAACTGTTTGAAATCTCGCCACTAACAAGAGTTCTTTTTGAAACATACAGCCGGACCATTTTAGAATATTGTTTATCAACATACATCATAAGATAAGTGTGTATTCACTCTGTGTTTAATGACCACAATATACTATGAATGAGATGGATCTACGATGCAGAAGATGAAGTAATTGTGCATAAGGTGGACAAGCTATGAAGGAGTGGGATCATTATTGAAATCAAAATCTATCCAAGAAGTGGTTTAATACATGTATAAAACACCAAAAATATCTTGCTCAGCATGACATTGATACTGACTGGGTCATAACATTCCTGCTATACAAAAACACAGGGCTGGTTTTTTTTCGCTGTTTTGGTGAGAATTATAAATCCAGCGAGCAGGGAGCAAGATCTTCCCTTTAAGAGAAGTCCCCGTTGTGAAAAAGGGCGCTCTGCTTCCTTTTTTCTTTGCCATAGGCTCAAAGTGAACTGGTGAGCATAGAATAGGATAATGACATGATGCGAAGGGCCACCGGATGCCAATGGTGATGTTCTCCAAATTAAACAAACTCTTACACAGTTTAACATTTTAAGTTTCCCAAAAATAACTAACTAAACCCTCTTCCATTACCAATTCGAGGCTAGAAACTTAGTTCTTCATATGTTGCAGTGAGTGCGCTGTGCAGCCTGAATTGGCATTTCATGATTGAGTATATAGATCTGCGAGATTGAGTCTGATTTAGACATTATTCAAAATTCAAACCTTCCGGTGAAATGCCCTACATTTGAAGGCTCGTCTAAATTTTCGCCAAATTTTAACCGCTCAATGCAGTATGTATCAATACATTGCAAGCTTTTTCGAATGACACAAAGTTCTACATGTATTACAAAAGGGCTGTTATGCCACAATCAAATACAATGTATTTGCCAAGCCTAACCCATTGGCGGCTTTTTAAAAGCAGCCAACTTGTATATTGTGGTTAGGCCCCTAATGGGCTAATGGGCCTAACCAATTACCTATGAGAGTCTAAACATCGATTGTCACCAGAGTGAAGTACGAGTATTCTGCCAGATGGCATCTTTCCCGTCCGAGAAGTCTTTATCAATATTATTGCTGTCTTTTACAATATGGGCTAAATCTGAATATTTCTGGAATCATCAAATGTTTCACATCAATTGTGCAATATCGTTATTATTATTTTTATGGTCATTCTATCTCAGTAAGGTACGCGTCACCGGCGCACTCAAAAAATGAAAGAAATAAAATAGTATAATTCATTTTTGATAAGTGGTTGTATCGAAACTCGAGATGATACCCGTTAATTATTCAAATTGGGAGAAACATCATTGAATTGCACGTATTGTCACTAAATTTCAAAGCAATTGCTTAATTAACGAACTGTCGGCATATGATCAAAACAAGTCGAGACGAGCTCGAGCGGTGAAAAACAGCAACATCCTGCAAGGGCGGAGCAGCGGACAGTAATACAGTTTTGTTTTGAGTCTGGAATGACACCACTTGATACTTTAAACTAAGTAAAACAAGACGAATATCACCTAAATATATCACAGGCTTTAGTATACAAATTACATTTGAGATTTCGCGAGGGAACAGCTGCAGCTGAGCATATGGAAAGACCGCCACTAAGAAATACTGGCATAGGTACGGGAGTTGAATTAGTCGTCAGAAACGACAGAAGACAAACGGTGCGCTACCTAGCTGAGAAAACAGATTGACTGAACCCTAGAGTGCATATGATATCAAAATCAGACTTGAAAATGGCACAGGCATCTGCAAGATGCATTACACATTTATTTTGGAAGATGATTGCGGACATAACCAAGCTAGTTACAATTGTAAACTTTCCAACATCCTTAGTAATTCAAATGACGTGCGCCGGTGATTCAGACCTATAGATGAAAAAATGAGTGCACAAACTTCATAATTAAATATTTCTCCTTAAAAATTTGCATGGTAATGCAAAAATAATGGAAGAGTTCACTAGTAAAATATGATTGCAATAGGCCATATAGTTTTCTTGTTATATAAAAAGTCTACGACTTTCTGGGACAACTCTCGTAGACTAAAAGCAATAAATGGTACATTAATAATAATAGTTAATAGTTATACTTTGGATTTACTTGCCATTTCATTAAGGTTAATCAAATGTCTTTAAATAGAACGGAAATGTGACCTTTAGAAAATTACCATTTTCGTGAAATTAACGCATTTTTAAGTAAGATTCCTTTAAGCTTTCTCTTCAATTATCTTTTATTTTCAGAACGTTTGCCAAACTTGCTTGTAGACTTCTCATATTTCCAATAAAAATCAACTGAAACCTTGATTCACTCAGCTGTGGCTTTCAGATGCCCTGCGAGCGATGAAATGGCAATGAAAATCAAAATGATAGTTATTTACTATTATTTTAATTGTTCTACTTATCGATTTTAGTCTATGTGATGATTTTAAATAAAAATTATTTATGAAAAATCTCCATCGAGGATGAATTTGAAAAAAAAACTATGTAGGCTGGCACTCGGCAGCTTGGCTTGGCAGGGGCTTTCCGATAATAACAGGCTCAGGAGTCAGTATTTCAAGTTGCATAGCTAATTTCTATGAACTTTCATGGCTATCTATGACGACGTGACGTTACAACGAAATGTTCGCCATATAAGGTTATTGTTCTGTTTACGGTACATGTTTTGTCAGATCAGTCTGTAAATATTGGTCTATCAGTCCTTGTTTTGTACATCAAATCATGGACTCTCTATACAAAGGGACAGGAAACACTGTGTTAATTTTGCAAATAATAAGAATTATCTAGTAGGTACACTAACATAGTTGCAGACATTGTAAGAAGGAGATAATGAACTGATTTAAAAGTGATTTTTTGGGAATAGAAATAATATTTAATTATTTATGAAGTTTAAAAACGCCCAATACATAAAGTAGCCTTTCAGCTTCAAAACCATTTAATTTTCAAAAACATACATTGTGCATTTCTCCAGTTCATCACATTGATAGTTGGTATGAGCGCCAGAGCTCCTAAAATGTACACATACGGTACATATTACAATATAATAGATACACATATCAAGTTACAATTATGCTAAATGTTTAGACTGTGTGATTCAGCATATGATGGTAAAGAAGAGATAGTAATTCAAAAGTATTATTAAGTAAAATTTGTCATTAATGATAAATTGTAAATTAACACTTTGCGTTTGACTTTTGTGTGAGTAAAGTGGCAGGTGGTCAGTAATATGAAAGTGTGGTAGCTCAGTGGTTATGCACTTGCCTCTGGTGCTAGAGGTTCCAGGTTCGATCCCAGCTCGCGGCTAGGAAAATTTTGGTGTCCGAACACGCTTTCTCTAGTGTCATTTGCAGGGATGACACTAGATAAGTGCATCGCCCTTCGGATCAGGACGTTAACTGGATGTCCCCTGTGCAGGGAGAGTCACCCCCTCTGCAGGTTAAAGAACCCTACGGTAATTTAGATATGGTTACTTGTAGGCTTTTATCCTGCAACCCGGAGTGTACAAAGTACACCTGCCGATAATACTCGAAAGAGGCTCTGGCAGTATATAGAGAAAGAAAGAAAGAAATATGTAATACAGGTAACCACTTATATAGGAACTTGTTACCTGCTTTTCCATTACTGACAACTTACAAACTGGGAACCAGCAGGTATGCTCAATCCACACTGGTCTACAACAGATTTTGAACATATGGTAAAGAAATGTATAGACAGACCCTGGTTAAATTGGTCCGTGGTTTGTATAGCAGTCCGTAACCAGTCTGTGACGGTCCATGTTTTGTAAACCATTGTCTGGCATTTGTCAGATCAGTCTGTTAATATTGGCCCGTCAGTCCGTGTTTTGCACATTAAATTGGTCCGTGGTTTGTATAGCTGTCGGTATTTCTGTATTTCTGTATAAAGCCTTAAGGCCATATAAACACACTGGTATCTTTGTGAGGTCAATACTGTCAACACTTGTATTATCTCGCGGTACTTGTTGGTGCGCGTATTGAAACTATTGGCACGAAGTTCAGTAGTGAAACGTTTAGTTTCAGCCACAAAAGTCTCTAATTCTGACAACATTAATGTTCTCCACCCTTTGTAGTCCTCGCCTGTCTTGACATCTAACAGTAAATTCAAGTCCAAATGAGCAATACCACAGGTTTGGAACAATTTCCTCCTCAATTTTTCTCTCTGATTTTCATATAAGGGACATTCAAGCAAATAGTGACCTTTTGATTCTATATGACTACACTGACATTGGTTGCTTTCTACAACGTTAGTTTTTGAAGATATCCATTCAGTCTGACATAACCGGTTCTTAGTTGTATAATTGAGATTTCTCCTTTTGTTGATTGGTATTTGTGTTCCAAATTAAGGCCTACTTTATTTCTGTAATTGAAGAGATGCCTTCCCTTTTCTGTTTTATCCCATATTTCTTGCCATTTCATCTTGCTAGATTCTCTTGCTGCAGTCTTTACATCTCCCATTTTGACAATTGGTGGCAACTCCGTCATCTCTTTGGCTTCTTCTGCCGCTTCTTTGGCCATCTGATCTGCATATTCATTACCTTGGATATTTTAATGTCCCGGTGTCCAAGATATATCCACTTGAATTCCAGCACTCTCTAACATTTGTATAGAAGTTTTAACCTCCTGTATACTTGCTTTATGTGTTTTAGCTTCCCATCCCAGTGTAAGATGACCAATAGCACACTGATATCTGAGAAAATGTGAATTTTTTCTACATTATTTATTTCTCTGTTTGATTTTGAATTGTATCTATTACCATTTTTATAGCTATTAATTCCCCAAGTAGCAGTGATTTTGTTACCTGCGCATCCTGCATCTTTTGCGCATAAGTTTTTATTTCAGCGAGTCCCAGCGAGTCCCGGGATGCAATAATATTGCAGACTTGTCATTAAATATAGTGTTTGGACTCATAAGTTTGCAGTTGGGACTCATTGATATTGGAAACAGCGAGTCCCAGGACCCATAAGCCCAAAATTGTAAATGAATCACTGAAGTAGTATACATCCATAAGATGTAACAGGTTGTTTATGTAATATTGGGTCTGTATATCCAGGCATATATATGCAAGCTCTTGTCCCACATGGGCTAGGATTACCTAAGCATGATCCATCGGTGAATGCAATCACAGTCTTCTCATCACACCCATCTATTATTTTCTCTATTATTTCTCTTGACTGAGCTGCCTGATTTTTGGTCCTTGACTTGGATGATCCAAGGTTTTGCCAGTATTCTGGCTGTCGTTTACTTGGTTGTAGAGTTTCCGAATAATTAAATTCTTTCTCTAGACAGTGTAATGATATTCCTGTATTTGAAACCATATCTGCAATTTGTATGTTCATCTTTCTGAACGGCAAAATTTTGCGTTCAATCATTTCTGACTCTGTAAAGGAATTCCAACATTTATTAATACATGAATCATTTTCTTTTGTCATAAATTTTGCTGCTTGTCGTATTGTTAACTCTTCCCTTCTTAATTCCAACGGTTTGACTCCTGCCTCGACCTCCAGTGCTTCTAGACCAGCAGTACCTGTAACTCCTAAACACATTGCTAGACCTTTTCTCTGTATATTTTCAAGAGGAGAACAGTTACCAATTTGCCAAACAGGGGCTGCATACACTATCTGTGGCACTACCAATGCTTTATATAGCTGCAACATACAACTTGGATTTATTACTTTAGTTTCTTTAACTCTCCTCAATGAATCTAATGATCGTATAGCTTTTCTTTCTACATTCTCTATATCCTTTTCAAACTCGAGTTTCTCATCCAATGTCATTCCTAGTATTTTTGGTGTTGAGTTGTAGTTAATGGTTTGACCATCAATAACAAATGTGAAATCTCTTGCTTCTTCTTAAACTTGATTACTCAATGAAAACATACATTTCTGTCTTAACAATGCTAAGTTTAAGTCTCCATTTTTTGGCCCATGCCAATATCTCTTTGAAATTCTCCTTCAAACTCTCAACCAACTCCTGCCAATCTTTTCCAGTTATCCAAATAGTCCCATCATCTGGGAACTTGACCTTTTCACTTGTAACTCTCATATACCAATCCGCAATAAACAGGATGAACAAAAAAGCTGCAATCACTGATCCTTGGGGAAGTCCAAGTTTTGAGTTGAATGTTTTCCCTTTAAATCCACCCATGTTTATGTAAACTGTCCTCCCTGTAAGAAAATCATTGATCCATTTCCATATTTTCCCGGAAATTCCCATTTCTTTTAGTTTAAACATCAAGCCATCATGCCATACATAATCATATGTTTTTTTTATATCAATAAATAATGCTGATGTATGTTCACTTTTGTTGAAGCCATTATATATGTCCTGTATTAGTCTAAGCAGAGTATCCTGTGTCCCTCTGAATCTTCTGAATCCTTCTTGTTCTTTATCTAATATTCTGAAGTGCTCAACAAAATTGTACACTCTAGTTGTAACAATTCTTTCCATACACTTACACAGATAACTTGTTAGACTAATAGGTCTATATGCTCCCGGATCATGATAATTTTTCTGTCCACTCTTCCAATGAAACTTTACTTCAGCTTGTTTCCAGATAGATGGTAGCTTTGATGTGTGCCAGGACATTTGAAATAATCTTTGTATAGCTTTCATAAATTCTTCACCAGCATTCTGCAACATTTCTGTGTACACCTCATCAGATCCGGGAGATTTATTTCTCTTAAGGTGTTGGATAACAGCTTAAACTTCATTCAAGGATATGTCATAGTTCAAAAATTCTTCTGCATCATTACTTTTAGAGTTTTCTTCAGTAACAGTAGTCAAATCATTTTCAACGTCCGTCCTGAATTTGTCATCAAATGAGCAATAAGCTAGGTGCCTGCCATCAAAAAATATTTTTTCAAGTATCTGGCGTATCTGGCATTTTTCTTCTCTGTTAAATATAGGATTTTCATTTTCATCAAGTAGAGGCAACCCCCCCCCCCACCCCTCTATTGTAGTCACTATATGATGTTACGGACATGAGACGATGCCGAAGGCATCGGCTCATGTCCGCCTATAGATTAACGCGTTGTGTCTGTTTTCAACGGAATTGGCCGAAGAGTTCCGAATGTATGCAACCCTATGCAAGTTTGTTTTTGTGGGTCAATTTTTAGACTGGTTCTCTCCCTTTAATAGCTTGTCAGCATATTAAGACAGGTAACTACTAGCCGCCATTGTGCCTACGTATAGCATACACACTGACGTCATGAGTGACGTGGTATTGGAAAATACCCTTGACATAAAGTGCATTTTTAAACAAGCTGTTTTATTTAGTTTATTTTGTTATGGGAGTTTATATTTTTTTCTTTTACTTAATTATCAAATTATAGCAACTGAAAAAATACTGATGTTTGTGTTGAAAAAATCTTTTCTGGAGCATGCGCAGTCGGATGAGTAGGATTCTCTACTTGTAATGAAATAGGCGTTACCAGTCGTTATATGCGTAGCGGAAGTGGAGCTTTATCAACGAGGGGAACCAATCTAGGTCAATTTTCTCAAAGTTTCTCGCGAGAACAGCTGAATCTCGTTTGAGTCGTTTCCGGTCGACTGGTTAGCATTTAATTCACCCAGATAACTTATAGAATGTACGTTTGCGCGAAATAAAACGGTAGTGTACCGGTCTTTTGTTTATCTTCCGGTAGCGTTCATCGTCAGTCCCATCTCTTTCTCAACGATTCTCACAAGGCAACTTTAAAATTCCTTTTGTTAAATGCTCATTAAATACGTCCTCAAATTACTTATCAGCAATATGGAGCTCAGACCCAGTATGAAGTAATGGTTGATTGAAAAGGAGAAGTTTTTTTCCCTTTCAACAGTTCAATGATTCATCCGCTTTCTTCGGCTAGATGACACTTGCCACTACTAGATTCTATCGCCACTACTAGATTCTATCTTTTTACTGGGTTTTCGATGACTTTCACAACGGATTTTGCTCTGTTTTCTAGGGTCTGTTTGTTTCTAAATGAATGTCTGAAGTCACAAAGTTTTTGAACCTGAGGGGGGGGGGGGGGGGGAGCAAACGTACACCTGTACACAAAGAAGCTGGCAATATCGATCCCCATGCATCCCGATTTTTAGGAAAGCGTATAGATGTCCGAGATAGTTTTGATTGTCTCCCTTGTTAAAAAAATGTTTCGTCAGGGAACAGGAGAAAAAAGTTACAAAGGTAAATGCTTATTTGTTTGACCATTTATGTTATGCACAGCAAAGATTTGATAGTTTCTAAGTTTGAGGCCATGTTTTGTTATTAAATGGTTTGCTTTTTTTCTTTTCCTATAAATGTGTATCAAAACCGATTACGGTATTGTGTGTCACACAATTTCGTGGCATTGTTTACAGCATGATGAAAAGAAAACAAAAGGGATAGCCTAGTTAGTAAGTAACCGGCAGAATATGAGGGATTTTATTGTACCCTTGTCACTTCTTTCATCAGCAAAATGGGCATTTATTTGGAGAATATTTAGCTCCTTTTGAACGGTCACTATTCTTTGCAACAAACACCAGCATACCCTATCAAAAATTATGCATGTCAATAAATGGGCGTAGACAGAAAAGTAGACTGGCCCCAGTCTCTAATGTCAATTTTTAGTAAAACTGATAATCTCTCTAAGATAGCAATTTATAAACTTTCCTTGGAAGTAGAAGTTCTGGGCTTGGACATCAGAGACTGGTGAGTTAGAGTATTCATCAACCAACTCACAGGTCGATGCTAACAAAGTATTCATCACTTTTATTACCCTGACCTTTTTCAAGCGGTCAGTGTACTTTGGAACATTAACATGTGTTATATAATACCACCTGCAGAAATTTATGACTACACAATTCTTCAAGCCTCTGTATCTTTCTTCAGTACCTGTCTGGGTAATTTTGAAAATTCATGCTTTTTTGTGTCTGTTGATTTTCTCAAAACATCCCTTTTTTAAAAAGTTCTTTCAAAAATAAAATGAAACAGTTTGGATCATGATCGGGCTCTATGATTTGTCAGGCCTGATCTGGGTTCAAACTGTTTTCCAAGGTATCAGCAGACGGCTGTGATAGACAGAATGCACACAAAACCTCCAAATTCAAAACTGCAGCTGTTTGGCATAATATATTGTGCAAATCTTACTTTATATATTGTATATGACAGGATAAGCACCCATACCTGTTTTCTTGGTAATTGTTCATGCTTTTTGTCGTCTGCTGATTTTTCCTCAAAATATTTTTTTAAATACTTCTTTCAAACATAATACTATGTATCCCAATGTCAAACAATTTGTACCCTGATCACGCTTGAATATTTGTCAAACCTGATCTGGGTCCAAACTGTTAACCAAGGCTATCAGCAGACGGCACTGGTAGATAAAGAGTTAACCCTTAAAGCGCCAAGAAAAAAAATGCATCTGAAAATGTCGTCTGCTGAAGTCTTCTGCTGCAATTAATTGCCTTACATTACTGACAAACTAAGTATAGAAGCAAACAGCGTGGACCCAGAACACACTGCTCCTATAGGAGCAGTCTGATCTGGGTCCACACTGTTTGTCACAAAGGCTTCTTAAACATTTCAGCAGACGAGAAAAGCAGATGACTTTTGTTGCGATTGGCGCATTAAGGGTAATATTAAACGCACACAAAAACTATAACTCCAAATTCAAAAAGATATGCTACACTTTGTAGCTGTTGTGCATAATATTGTGCAAGCATTACTAGATATTATGTTTATGACCTACTTGATATGTGATTAATTTTTCATGCTTTTTTGTCGTCCGCTGATTTTCTCAAAATATTATTTTGGAAAAAATTAGATCCTGATCAGGCCCGACGATTTTGTCTGGCCTGATCTGGGTCTAAACCGTTTGCCGCCGTCTACCCGCGCCTCGTTGAATTTCTTCACTTTGACATTCAAATCACATTGCATCAACACTTCAGTGACGGGCATTGCAATGCTTTGATTTAATCTTTTAATAAAAAAAAACTTTAAAAGATCAGATGTGTGTGCTGATTTTTCATCAAAATATGATGTTTTTACATCTTTGTTTAACAATTTAAGTCTATATTGAGCATTTTCTATTTTCTCACCACAAACAATGCGCAAGAACTCTTTCGTTGGTGGAGTTAAATGTATTCTTGTGAAAGTTTTAACAGGTGTCACTGTCTTATCCATTTTTATATTGGTTTAAACATATTTTATTAGCAAGAACAGTTGACATTATCAAACAGATGTTAATAATATTAAAGTTACAAGGATTGGAATGGAAGCAACATGCTTATATAATTCCTTTCCTGATTACCAATAACATATTGTAAACGATAATGGCAAAATGTGGTAAAGTTGAACAAATATGCATTTCGCAAGTAACTATTCCACTAACGGAAGATTACATTTGCTTCTAATAAGAAGGCATATAATATTAGTGGATAAATTTAGTTTGTGTTGGTGCTCAGCAGTCATGCAGGCCTCGTTTTCGAAGTTTTGTGTTTGATGAGCGTTGCATATTTGTCCAATACGATTTACCAAATACAAAAAAAAAACACGAAAATATGCACACATGAGAACAGAATAAATTTTATAACAAAATGGGGACAACCCATGGAGAGCACAGAAATAGGGAGAGAGGCTAAGGTTAATGAAAGCCTGTGGAGTGGAGGGAACGAATCAAGGTCTAATGGCTTTTACTTCCCAGTCTATACACTATATATGTCGTTTCACGCTCAAGGAACAGATGATGGAGTTCGTTATAGCACTGTCTAGAACCGTTTAGTTTCAACAATAAATTTCTGCACAGCAGTGAAAATAGATGTGTTTGTATTCATAGAAAGTGAGCTGTCCCCAAACAGAAGTACATCTAAAGTGATGTGGCAAAGTGGAGAAATAGTTTGTATCATTTCTAGTCTTTGTCTGTGATAATATCTACATTGTAGAAAGAAGTGTTCTGAATTTTCAATGTTACCACAACGGCATAAAGGTGTGTCTGTTAAGTTCTTTAGATATATTTCGTAATTTAGGGCACTACATTTGGTACGAAGGCGTGTATGCAATACTTGCGGACGTCTATCACCGACATAGAAGTATTTAGGCACAGATATATTTGTTTCGTTTTATATTGACACACCCAATCAGCTGAAATTATATTTGACCCCCCACCATGTAAAAATCTCTATAAAATATGCGGAAAACAAATTGTGCTATCGCACAGGCTGATCAATGCCTTTGATTTGCACTACATACATACTATACTGTCCACAGTTGTTGTTTTAAGCCGAAATATCAAGTATCTTGCCAGTTCCCAGCAACGGTTTTCTTGTGGCAATGCGCCATCAACTTAATATGATTTTGTTTAGTTTGATTCGTCCCATCAACAATCTTTCAGTTAAACAGGGACAGGTCTTCCTGGGTTGAACCAGTACTAAGCTAGGATAAATGTGTCTTGCTCAATGACCACAAGGCAGTGACGCCAGTGAGGCTCGAACCCGCGGCCCCTCGATCTTGAGTAACTTTATATGATCAGAAAAAAATCCATTTATAACATTAATTAACCCTTTGTATTCCGGAAACCCTGAATGAAAACTTTTGGAAACAGTGAAAACCAAGATGAAATGCAGCATAATACTGCATTCTCGAGACAAAATTTCATCAGGGTCTACACTGTTTGTAAGGTAAAAAAAAGAAAACAATGTTTTTTTGAAAATTAGAAATCTGACATCCCTAAAACTATACAATTGACTATCCCAAGTTTATTGTATCAAACCAGACGGACTAATCCATTAGTATACAAAGGGATAAAATTCAGTAAAGCAAATTACACTAGTAACTCCGGGTATGTAACTAATTGAGAAAAGAAGAATCCTTTAGAATCATATCAGTTTGTAATATGTCTCTGCACACTTTCTCAGCAAACTAAATATCCACACACAGATCAAACTGACCACAAGGTAATAAATCTAATTATTCACAGGCCATTATATGCTGATGCTGAGACACTTCCAGCAGAGTTTACTGTTAAACCATCAAGCCAATTTTTTGCATTAGATAACAGCTCAAGCTAACTCTCCAGTCCAGTAAATTTGACTATCAGAGAGGATAGAATTTTTAGATGATTTTTTTTCATAGTTAATATTATTATAAATGTAATTATATATATTTACTGGACTGATGCCAGTCTAACAGAAAAGGAGTAACAATACTTAAGGGAAGGATAGAACATTGACGGAACAAGCAGTATTAAAGAGAAAAAGGAGGAATAATACTGCTAGAGGGATGGAACATTATAGAAAGACTAATGGAGAGCCTGTCAGTAAGGAACAATACTGATAGGGGAGGGAACAGGAACATTAGAGAAAGATTCATGAGGAAAGGGAAATTTTGTAAACCACATTTTCCTGAACGAAAACATGTTGGTTGTACTCAAAAGAACTGTCTTGATGGGACGGTTTTATTGGGCATCCAAAACATGTTTTAACGTTCATGAATAAGAAAATAGTTACACTTTTATGCATAAAAAGTTCCTTAATCTGGACCTATGATAATGAAGAGAAAAAAAGGAGAGGAAGCATGAGAAATTGACCCAGATGTGATATCTGGCTTGTGCTTGATCTGGAAGGGATCAGTGTCAGCCCTGTTTACGTGATTTTGAGGCTGACATTCCATAGAAAGTCAACCTACATATATTTTAACTTAATAAGAACTTACACACTACCTAGATACAGACATATCATCATTATTTCAGGAATTCATTATGGGATTTCCCGATGGCCAAGCTGCATATGAGCAAAAGAAGCGTGAGTTACATACAACGCTAGATCAGACCAGGAAGGTATCACCGGCTACTAGTGGTAGGAATCGGCTGGATTTTAATGATCGATCATCGGAAATATTCAAATAACAAGTGACCAATGGTCGAACATTAATTGGCTAAAATAAAATACATATATGGGACATATCGTGCTTCTTCTAAGGTGCCTTAATGTGTCGAGTTGATTGACCAGCCCTGTTAGGTGTCAAATAACAGGGCACTAGAAACAAAGAACACATTTTTACTACATTATTTGGACCATTTGCTGTTCATACCAGAAACTACAAATGCAGAAAAGGGTCACATTAAACAAATACATCAAGCTAAAAATTTAAGGCCAATGTAGCAGAATGTCTATACCGAGTATCTATTATTGAAAAATTACCGATCAATTAATCAGTTCGCTGAAAATGATCAAAGATCTCGATAAATTGGCCTACCACTTTCGGCTACTGTATCCCTTGTTCGGATCCGTCTGTCCCCTCAGGAAGTAGCAAGAAGGCTTTCGCATCCATCACCCACCAAGAAACCCAGGCCAAATATACCTTCCACCAGAAGTAAATGAAAGTATATGATTGTTCATAGTCATACAGTTTTAGGAATACATGTACTATTTTAATTGAACATATGTTGTTTCTGTTCAGTTGTCAGTTGTTTACACCAGTGGAAAAGAAAATTGTTTAGAAATTGGCAAAGATCACAAATTTAACATACAACTGATACAAGGGAGGATCTTTCTTTAAGGCAAACCTATTGAGAAGGGAGAATGATACAAGCTGTGTCTCATTTCAAATCTTGCAAACGTTTCTTAAAAAGCTCAGATTTTGACAAGTTGGTATAGTTCAATTGGCAGAACAGCCTCAGGTTAGGATATGTAAGCACCTGGAGGTATGTCTGGGTTCGAATCCCAGTGCTAGCAGTCTGATCTGATGCTTTGTTTTTATTTAAAATATGAAAAACATATAAATGATCAAAAATCAGTCAAAATATACCATTTTTGAAAGGCATTTATGAGTGAAAAAAGTTGTCTCCCTTGTAAAATTAAGGTTTAGAATTAAGGAACGAAACTCAAGAGTTAAAATAATTGAAAACCTTTGATTTGATCAAAATGCAAGAAGTTTTATACATATACCCCTATGAAAACAGTAGGATTCTGTGTATAAAGTGGCTTTAAAAGTCTTCTTCTCAGAATAAAAGTTGATCTGCTGTTTGTATATCAAAATATGATAATCTTTCTTCAAAATAATTTCAATCTCAAAAAGCCACTAAACTAGAGCCCTGAAATTCATGATTTGAAATAGGCCCAGATGTGATAACTGTCTAGTGCTAGATCTGAAAATGAAAAAGGGATCAGTGCTAGCCATGGTAATGTGTAACACCATACATAAGCAGATGCTTAAATATGTGGGTGAGTTTTCAGGATTATTCCTGAATTCAGGATTTTGAGGCTTATTTTCCATAGAAAGTCACAAACAGTTAATACCCAGATGAAATGCCTTAGAATGTGGCATTTCATCAGGGTCCACACTGTTTGCTAAGACAAAAACAATCTTCAGAGAAAGAAATACAATTTTATTTTGAAATAATAACCTGTGACCCATTGATGTATACAATGGACCTTCCCAAGTTTATTGCTTCAATCCCGAAGGAAAAATCCATTAGTGCATAAAGGGTAAATATGTCAATGGCTGTTGAATTTAGTTTGCTGTCAGGACCTGTTGTGGTAAGGTACTGTTCATAAAATACAGGAAGCATGAAACACGCTTAAGATTTTTTATAAAGCAGTACAAGGATAGACATTCTTTGAGATGCAACCTGTGTTTTCCTTTCATTTGATAATTTTCGATTATAATTGATCATCAATCGAAACCACCTGACCAATTATTTTCGATGATCGATTATGAAAAATCCAATAATCGAACAACACTACTGACCATTTAATATTTTGTAGGTAGATTGCAAGTTTTGAGATTTTAATTTCTTAAGTTCAGGATTTTGGAAGTTTGGAACTTTCACACATGTAAATAAAATCCACCTGGTAGTCCTAGACCAGTGGATACTAGATACCCTAACAAATTTAGCCACTTTGTTGAATGGAAAACTTCTATGGCCATATCAGTTTGACTTAATGCCCATGTCAAAACTATTTCACTCAGTCAAATGTTGTTTACAATATCTTGCGGATAATGCATGCTATTTGGAACCAATGATGGTAAAGAATTGGCCTGCTGACTAAAGCGATATCAGACCAATAGTTGACCAATGTGAGTCTGTGTCCAACAAGATATCAGTCCAACTTTCACCCTATGGGCAAAATGATATTGTTCCAATAACTAACTGATATCCAAACTATATCTATCTTATGATGGTTAGATATTGGTTTACAAACAAGGGGTAGAGACTGTGGCATGCTTGAGGGGCCATCTCTTGTCAAGCCATTAGGGATCATCATCTTGGCTTCTCTTCAAAAAGACTCTGGCTCTCTATTGACAAGTAATTGAACTCTGCTTACAGCTTAAAACTTAGCAGGTCATCACATAGTGTCCATTATTGTACATGTCTCAATCCAGGGGTTGGGAGGTGGGGGCATTCCCTTGAAAAGCATGTAATGACATTGTGAGCTGTTGATGCTACAGAAGGGACAGTCACATAAGGACCAAACTTAAAGCTTCTGTGTGCAGTCACTATCCAAACCACAGATTCGAGGACTGTCATTTAAGCCTGAAAGAAATAAAAATGTTTCAGGTTACCCGACTTTGCCTAATTTTTGGTGTTTATTCTTGGCAGGGGGATTTCCCCCGGTTTTTCAAAGATCCCCCCCCCCCCCCCCCCCCCCCTAAGTTCAAGGAGGGTGGGTGTGATATTTTAAAGTATTCTTAAATTTAAGTAAACTACTCACTTTTTTTTTTTTTTTTTGTTTTTTTTTTTGTTTTTTTTGTTTTTTTTTTGTTATCAAATGGTAGCATAAATACTGATTTTTTGTCCCTAAATCTTTTTATATATTTTTTATGGGATTTCCCAGTTTAAGCAGTCTCCCCATGTAAACACTTTTAACAAAATAAAAACATTTTTGTAGATCTACCTGATGTCCCTATTTCGAAAATTCATGTAACCTGAAACACACATATTTTTTTCTTTGGCTTTTGTAAAACACAGTTAAACGTTTTCTTTTTAATTACAACTGGCATATGGTGTTGTGTCCTTGAGCAAGAACATTTATCCTAGCTTAGTACTGGTTCAACCCATGAGAGACCCGTCCTTTTATAACTGAAAGATTGTTGATGGGACGTAAAGAATCAAATCAAACAAACAAAGAACAAAACAACTGGCATAATGTTCAAAATGGAGCTAGAGGCCATTGACATTATGTTACAGCTATAAAAATGCCAATTTATGTACCTAAGATATACTTCTAGTCAACAGGGAGCGCAGTGGCTCAGTGGTAGAGTGCTTGACTCGAGACCGAAGGGCCGCGGATTCGAGCCTCACCGGCGTCACTGCGTTGTGGTCCTTGAGCAAGACACATTTATCCTAGCTTAGTACTGGTTCAACCCAGGAAGAACCGTCCCGCATAACTGAATGATTGTTGAGTGGACGTAAAGAATCAAATCAAACAAACAAAAACAAAACTTCTAGTCAACGAAGTTTGGTCGACTTTGTCGCCTAGAACATGAGATCAGGTAAGTATGATCAGTTTATGGGATTTTACAGATTTATACAGTGATAGATACATATATGGATTGTGGATGGATAGAACGTCAGGGAGGGAGAAAATACTTCAAAAGTGCTCATGTCCGCATCTAGGTAGTGCCTAAGTTCATATTAGCTTATTAAAATTTTCCCACATTTCTTTAGAAGAGCTTGCATATGTTATCCTATTACAGATCAATTCTGTCCATTCTGTTTTCGCCTTTTCCGTTACTGATTCCAATATATCTTCACATTTTTCAGGGTTTCAAAGTTGACTAGTCCGTGACGGTCCGTGTTTTGTCAACTGTCCTTTCGCGAAAGGAGCGTCATTTCGCTGATTATCTATACCTATGTTTCTAAGGACATAAACAATATGGTGGCTTTGCAGTCAGGAAATTAAACGTGCGTTTTATTGTGTTTACTTACGCGTTATCCTTGCGAGGGGGTGTTGCAGTATAAAGAAAGAAAGAAATATTGTGTTTAATTTGTTCGAGCGATAGGGATTCAGGGACACTTGCACTTTTCCGGGCAGCATGGGCATGGTACAGTCTGTTCATGTAGGCTAGAGTAAAACCGGGGTTCATCGGACGGCAGGGTTCATCGGACAGGTCGTTTTACGTCAGCTTTACAGCTCTTCCGACAGACACTTGTTCAGAAAGAAGTTATCCATTTGTTTTTGCTACCAATCTTCTGTCTGATAATGCACTAAAAATTTGCATAGCGCGTGTCATAACGCCGTGATCTCATTGGATAAAAGCCAGCTCCGAAAAAACACGCCTTGTTTTAAAGGGATTTTTACAAAATGGCGCCAAGATAAAACATCGAGATTCGTCACCGGTCTACTTTGACATCCTGTCCAAGGGGTTTTTACACTAAATTTGTGGCTGGAACTGATTTTTTACATGAAATAAATATTCAATGAAGATAAATGTGTTTGTTTTATTCATTTATATCATTCAATTGTTCAGATAAATAGAGCGAAAAAGCTGTCCGAAGAACCCCCAAGTTATCACCGTCGATTTTTTACGGAGGGGTTCATCGGACAGTAAAGTTCAACTCAACCTCGAGGTTACAAGCCCCCCTATCTGTCTTTTTTTCCCAAACTACAGGATATACATGTCTTACTACTGTTCTTTAATATACAAGTATGACTATTTGTTGTATTTGAATAATTACAAAGGCATCTTGCGACAAAATATGATAGTAACAGCTAGTGTCACCAACCGACTTGTCTTGATATAAAAAAAGTGCTATATATCCGTCTTTAAAAAATGCTATCATCTCTCTCTCTCTCTCTCTCTCTCTCTCTCTCTCTCTCTCTAGAAGCGCAACAGTGACTCAGTGGCAGTTTGGTACTGGTTCAACCCAGGAAGGCAGAAAAACGTCCTGATAAGAGTGAAAAATTATTGACTGGGACGTACTGAAGCATCAGCTCAAAAAAAGAACACCCATCTATATGTTTGTATTTCAAGAATAAAGCCACAGCATCATACATGATTGCTATTAATTTATGTGCGTAGAAAGACAAAGATACACATCTTTGAACATAATTATTTTCGCCATAGCCAGTATCCTCACAATATACCATAGCGAGGCAGGCCTGTATCCTGCTGAACTGGTTAACCGTCAGTTCTATAAAATGTCTGCATACACAAGCATTTGTTTTAGCAAGAATATGGTTTTACCATTAAACTGCATTAACCACCCCCCCCCCCCCCCCCCCCCCCTCTGGTGGCTTTGGCTGCTGTCTGTTCTAAGGAAGTGGTTCTGTTGTTGATCCATTGTTATTGTTGCCCCATTATTTGTGGGGGGGGGTCTTTGTTTGATATCCATTACTTTGTGTCACCCTAGTTTTGTAATCAGCTTGATGGGGGAGAGAAAGCTCGTAGCTTTACTTTAATTGTCTTCCTGGTGCTTTGTGACTGTTAGTGTTCTGTTGCTCATCCTCGCGGTGCCATGGGTTAGTCTGTAGTGTGTGATTGTGGTATTTCCTGGTCAAACTCACTTGCTTTATAGAGTAAACTTTCACTTCAACGACTCAAACCATTTTCGAATTCAGACGTGCTGCAAACTTCTAATTACGGTACAAAACGTCCCAATAAGCGTGAAAAATTATAATTAAGTTATTAAATGATAATTAAGTTATGCGGTCTTCAAAGGACACTTATCACTCTAGATTAATGAGTGTTAATCATCTACTTTTACCAGGGTTGATTAGTTCTAATGCCACAGCATTAAATGAGCTTTAAACAAATATATTTGTGTTGACCCAACATTGTGTGAAACTGTCATTTCAGCCGATTATGAGTGGTTACTTTGGGTCCAAACTGTGATGTAATCTAGCCTTCGCATATGGAAAAATGATTGTTTGGAATACCTGACGGTTTAAATTGTTTTTTTGAGTATTTACTACAACAGTATGATGTTTTGTATCATCTATATTGTGGTGTTTCCCCCCTTAATATGACCTGTCCGATGAACCCCAAGGCCTGTCCGATGAACCCCGATGGCTGTCCGATCCACCCCTTTAATACCCTGCGCTCTTAGAAGGCTTATTACTCTATCTACATGGGCTTAAACACGCTAGATTTGCCTCCCTTTGACCACATATTGAATACACTTGAATGCCTTGTCCATTGTGGTCATCCAATGTGACGACAACCGGTGATATCCGAATTTGAAGTAGCGATCTCGAAAAAGTGTCCGATGAACCCCGGTTTTACTCTAGCATATGATAGATGTGGGCTTATGCCCCCATACCCCCTCAGTTGTGTTCAGTTTATAACATCCAACCATACCAAACGTTTCTAAAAATAATTTAGAAGCAAACAGACCCTTAAAACCTAGTCAAAATCAGTTGTGCTCGGTAAACCTTAAAGTGCAATCTAGCCCAGATTCATAGCATGACGCAGGCCTATTATTAGATTTGACCAAAACAGTCCCTGCAGTGCAGGGATTTTACCTGGCCTTTGCATATGGAAAAATCAATATCCCCGCTATTCCCCGGCCCTCGGGGTGACGTGGTTGCAAATGAATGGTGCATAAGTTGTCCGCTGTGGTTGTTGTACGGTGGAATTCAAATTATACAAGTTATACAACCCAGTAGTAGTAGAAGCCGATATCCAGATTCCAAGCTTGAAGACATCCAAGGAAGGTTCTGTGATGAACTTGGCCAGTAAACTGTTCCAGAGAAGAATGCTAGATGCTGCCTGAATGTATTCGAAAGCTGGTTGACAATCTTGTATGGCATGATGGCTTTAGTCTGTTAATGTCAGGCTTGTGGATTTATATTGCAAATAAGCAATAAGCAATTCCATAACTTCTTCAGATTGGTATTAAAACTTGGGGTGGTTTATTATGTTTAATATGCTCAAATATGTTCTCCTTTTAGGCCAAATGAAAAAATATCAGTCTGTGTTTAGGGTAACCCGATCCTACCCAAATTTACTGGTGAAACCTAGAATTTTTTCAAATTTTCTGGAAAATAATTAAATAATTTTATGCATTTATTTCACCTTTCAAAATGCATAACTGTTATTTACTCATTTTTTCCAGAAAAAAATATATAAACCCTACCTAAAATTGTCAGACCCATTACCCGAAACACTTTTTTTTAATTTGGCCTTTAACCTTAGCTTCTTCTAACATTTATAAGTTTTAGATATTTTTGTACTGGTAACTATGAAATGCCACACAAAAATAAGTTTTAAACAGCCAGAGAATTCCAGTTTCTCCTGTTTTAAATGGCTTTTCCCATTAATATGCAATCAACTGAATGTGATCCTTTCTTATATTATTAACCCTTGTCATGCTGAATGTAGATATATCCTGTTTCATAAACAGTGTAGATCTAGATTAGTTGGAATCTGAGAAGCCAGCTGATTTGGATCCACCCTGTTTTCCACTCTGTAGTGTTGTGAATGTATGCCAATAACTGGAGTCTGTCAAGTTGGTTGGATGAAAGTTGTGGAGCAGTGTAGTACATGTACATAAAATATGCAGCATGGTAAGGATTAATAGTACCAGGACTTTAGTTAAGAGTGCGTAACGAAAATTTAATTTTCTTATTTCTAAACCAAAACATACGTTGTGGGTACTCAAAAGAACCGTCTCAATGAGAGGTTTCTTTTGAGCACCCAAAACGTATATGTTGAAATTGATGGGTAAGAAAATATTTACAATTTTACGATGAAAAACTTTGTTTAACTAAACCTGTGAATACATACAGTTCACTTGTTAATGTAAAACCTAAGATTTTTTATGTACACATTTATTTATTTTCAGAACTTATAGTGAGCCTACCTAGAAAATATAATCAAAATGTCACGAGCTCAAGCAGAAAGTGTTATTAAGAATATCATCAGAGAGATAGCTCAAGAATGTGCCAGCAAGGGTCAGGCTGTGTCAGAGACTTTAGTAGCTTTCATGGTGGGTATAACTATTTATTAAAAACTGCATGAACCTTATTTATTTTGCATCACATTTATAACAATACCACACCCCTATTGTACTTAACTGATGCACTTTTTTTCACAGTTAATTAACCTTTTATGCACTATTGGAGTAATGGTCTCTTCCTTCTAGCTTGGGATATGGTCCACTGCATGTTTTGAGGAGGCACTGGTTATATTTTCAAATAAATTGTATATCTCTCTCTGAGGATAGTTTTTGTCATGGCAAACAGTGTAGACCCTGATGAAATGCAGCATTAAGCGGCATTTCATCTGGGTCTTCAGTGTTTGCCAAAGTATATGCATTTAGGAGTAGTGTTAATTGTCAGTTTTTTTTTAAAATACAGTTAATCTCTTTTATCTATCACACATGTAGGAGCACCCTGGCCTGGGTCCACATCAGTTGTTGTCAGCCTCAAGATGAGAGTATGTGATCAAAAATGATTTTTCTTTATTCTCAGCCAAAACAATATGTTGTGAGCAATCAAAAGAACCCTCTTAATGAGACTGTTCTTTTGGGCGGAGGGCATATGTGAGTCATAATGGCACAGAAACTTTTTAGAAATTAATATACATGTACACTTTTCAATCTGTTTTGTGAAATGATACAGTATATTTATTAGCTACCTCTCATATTAACTGCATTGTTTCACGTTGACCTGATAAACGTTGCCTATCTTACGGAATGTACCTTTATCAGGTCATGATGACGTTGCACTTTTTGAAAGACATTGTCAATGACATTGAATCAACACAAAAATCTATAAATAAGTCATTGTCGCTAGTTCTAACAGTGAATCAGCTTGTAAACTGATAAGTAGAACACCAGGTTTGCGTCTTTTGATATCAAGTTTACCAGGCTCCTCTTTGAGAATGCATGTTGAATCGCTCGGCAAGCCTCCCGATGTCAACAAGCGTTCTCAAAGCCTTGACTGGTAAACTTGATATCAAAAGACACTCACCTAGTATTCTCTATTTATTACTAATATAGAGTGCTTGACTTGAGATAAAGACGTCCCTGGCTTGAGCCTCACCATCTATATAGCAAGACCCTTTAATGTTACTTTATCCACTTACTACTGGTTCAACCCAGGAAAATATCCCAAAATGACTGAAAAAATTGTTGAATGGGACATAATCATAAACTCAGTGTATATTTGTAATGGGCTTGAATTAAATCTGAAATCTTTTCTCTAGGTGAAGGCTGTGGTTCTTGATCCGACCAATGAGTTTAATGTAGACAGAACATTAACCAAAGATGATGTACAGAAACTAATAAAGGTAATCTAAACTGAGCTCTTGAGACTTTCTTTTAATAAAATGCCAGATAAAATGATGGAAATATTTTTTGGTATTTAACATGTATGACATTGCCTGCTGCTCTTAGCGATAAAATTGTCTCAGGATTTTTGTTTCCCCTTTAGAAGAGAAGAGTTGGCTGGTTGGTGAATTTTTTAATTCTGGCAAGAACAAACATGAAATCTAAAGTACCAGAAAAATAGCCAAGCCACATTAAGTTCTTTAAAATGCTGAAATGTAGAGTTGAACTTAGAGCTTTGTATTTATTAAAACTTTAAAAGAAATAGTACATAACAAGTTCTGAAAAATAACTTCAAATAGCAGAGTTTAGGTTTAATAGAAATTAATAATTATTTCCAAATCATTAAAAATATTTTTGGCAGGGGCTAATTTTTAGGGTTGGTCGGGTAAGGGGAAAAAATAATTTAGGCCTAATTTGTTAAATGTTTGTATGTAAACTTGCTATCTTTTAAGATCGCAAATTTTATGCTTAGGTTTATAACCTTTAGGCCTATTTTTTTTGCAAGAGAACTATTCAAAGGCATTTTGACTAAGCATCCCTATCTATATTTTCAGCTATGTGTGGACAGGTTGATGGACACAAGATCTCCAGCTCTTGACACAGTCAAGATGCAAGTATATTTTGACATGAACTACACAACAAGAGGTAGGTAAACATTCAATATGACATGAACTGGGATGATATGAGCCGCAGCATGTGATTTCCAACAATGTGGCATTTTGACAAGTATAGACTCAGACAAGCCTGTGAAGCCTCCTTTTGAGCTTAGAAACTCCAAATGATGTTCAGTCAGTAGCTAAACACTCAAAGAATATTCAAGCGACAAACAAAGGCTCTGATCAGACTGCGCATATGTGCAGGCTGAATCTGAGGCTTTGTTGGTCGCACATACCACATTGTTGCTAATCTCATGTCACGGCTCATGTTAAACATTGATCTGTCATCTTTGGACCATAAAGAGTCTATTTTTATTTCTTCATCAAATTGTTATATAGAAGATATATTACATCAATCATCAGGACTCAGTTACTTGCGTGTAACGAACATTTAATTTCCTTATTTCTCAACCAAAACATATGTTGTGGGTACTCAAAAGAACCGTCTCAATGAAACGGAGCTGAGCACCTAAAACATATGTTAGAACTGATGGGTAAGAAAATATTTAAAATTTTATGATGAAAAATTTTGTATATCTAAACATGTGACTGATATTGCAACCTTTATTATTTAAGTGGCTCTTTTCTGCAGTTGCAGATATATACCAACAAGTATAAGGCAAAGGGCCAGTTAAGCAAATATAATTTGCGTAAAATTGCGATTATTTTCTTATCCATCAGTTTAAACATGTGTTTTGGGTGCTCAAAAGAACCGTCTCATCGAGACGTTTTTTTGAGTACCCACAACATATGTTTTGGTTGAGAAATAAGAAAAATAATTTTCAGTTCTGCACTCTTATCTGGAGGCCTGATCAGGAATCGATTTGCTAACTCAAAATGTAGAAATTATATCCTTTGAAAATAAAGAGAACCTTCAATAGACTCAGTTTCACTGTTAATGAGAATTAATGGAAAGTGCAACAACTCTCACACACCCTAGTGTAAACTTTTTTCTTGCACACCGGATAAGGATATCTGAGATTTTAGCCTGGGATAGAAAATCTTATCTTACCCTTTCTATCTTACCCAGGCTGTCACTTGAGGGCTACATGCATTGGTTGTATTGGAACTCACGCACATTGTCGTCAAGTGATGTCATTGTTATGTTAAAATGACGCCATCATGTAAAAAATTGTATCTTAGCGTATTTAGGGACTTCTGGAAGCTTATTTTAAAATTTAGAAAAAAACAGTGGTGAGCAAGAAAAAGAATCCATTATTCATGTGAGGGTAGGATAGAAAAATCCGTCCTTCGGGATCACCATTTGTCATCACTCGGCAAGCCTCGTGATGCCAAACAGTGATCCTCGGGACAGATTTTTCTATCCTACCCTCACACTCATGATTGATTCTTATATTCTTGCCAGTACCAAATATTCCTAAAGGACTAGAGAATGAAAATATACCCTGGTAACATTATATGATGTATGGGGAGAATTTCTACTATCTCCTTGAATCATAACAATAGCTATTTCATCCTCTTAATAATCTGTAATAACAGATCCTCCAGAAATAAGGAGAACATTTTGAAATTGAAAACAGTAGACTAGGTTACAAAGAGTCTGTTATGAAGCTTTATCTTCTATCCCCTTCACATATAAAGCTGTTTTTAAAACTAATGAAATTGATAACTTATTCAATAATATCCCAGTCAACATACAATGTCGGACCACTATCGACCCATCAGTTGAATGTCATTCTAATTGTGTTTAGGGGAGCGCAGTGGCTCAGTGGTAGAGTGCTTGACTTGGACCGAGGGGCCACGGGTTCCAGCCTCACTGGCATCTGAGTTGTGTCCTTGAGCAAGAACATTAATCCTAGCTTAGTACTGGTTCAACCCAGGAAGACCCGTCCCTTTATAACTGAAAGATTGTTGATGGGACGTAAAGAATCAAATCAAACAAACAAAAATTGTGTTTAGCTGGTGGGTCTATGGTGGCCTGCTTTGACATGCTGACTAGGATACAACAAACATTTTATCCTCATTTTATCCTCAGCTGACTTTCTTGAGGAACATAGAAGAGTACTGGAATCCCGTTTACAGCCTGTATTACGTGAGATCACAGACAGCAGAGCCAGGACCCGTGAGGAACTGGAGAGTCTGTACAGGAAGATTGTCTCAGCAGTTCTGTTGAGGTCTGGTCTTGGTAGTCCCACAGATATAGCAGTTGTCAGAGAAGCTACAGGTACGTATACTACAATGTTTCTATATCTTGTCTAAGTTATGAGAGTTATCTAAAAATATTTTTCATCTGCTGACTTTTTTTCAAAAATATTTTTTCACAAAATTCTTTCAGGGACACTGATCATGACCTGATCTGGGTCCGAACTGTTTGAAAAAGTTATCAGCAGATGACAAAGTTGTCACTAGTCTCTTTGTATATAGTCATATAGTCTTACAGGAGTCATATAGTGACAGGATTTTCCCAGCAAAGCCAGTTAACTATGCTGGGTAATTTTGCATGCTTTTTGTCATCTACTGATTTTTTCAAAAGAAAGAACAGGAATACCATCAGAATGTTAAACAGTTCTATCCAGATCTGGCCCAACATTCTGTCTAGCCTGATCTGGGTCCAAAGTGTTTGTGAAGGTTATTGTTTTCTTGTCATGATTCCTATGGATACTAATGAATTCTTCCATCCAGTTTGAGAGAACTCTCCTGGGATGGTTCATTGTGCATATCAAGGGGTCACAGGTTAGAATTTCCAAGTAAAGTACTTCTGTCCCTAAAACGTGTTTTTATCCTAGCCAACAGTGCAGACCATGATGAAATGCCGCATTATGAGGCATTTCATCTGGGTCTTAACTGTTTGCCAAAGTACTTGTTTTAGGGTATCCCCATATACAAAGAGTTTATTAATAATGGATATAAAGTAAAACCTGTCTTAAGCGACCACTCAAAAAAGACCAAAACAATAGGTTTTCAAGACCAATAATCGCTTAATGCAGGTCAAAAGTATTGCAGAATGCTCCCATGGAGCATTCTGCAGTACTTTTGACCTGCATTAAGCTACATATGTGCCACATGGCTTAAAGACTTTTGTTTTGTCTATTTTTAAGCAGCTGCTTAAGACAGTTTTCACTGTATGCGATGACTCTTAAGGGGTACTTTGGGAAAAACTTGTAGACTCAGATATGATGAAAATTTATAACGCTGAAGCAAAAGATAGAATAAGTCCGTATCCAGCATAATGTACAAGTTAGCATGTGCAT
Source organism: Loripinus fragilis (assembly GCA_964019695.1). Classification (NCBI taxonomy): domain Eukaryota; kingdom Metazoa; phylum Mollusca; class Bivalvia; order Lucinida; family Lucinidae; genus Loripinus; species Loripinus fragilis. Next base: position 122,357,948 of record OZ026515.1, read on the forward strand.
ACAGTGAAGATTCAAATCAGTCCCCGCATTTGGGCAGTCCGATCAGTGCCTTAGTTTTCCACCAGAAGAAATGCTGGACCCTTGGCTACACATAGAGCACCCATTGAAGACTCTGATCAGACTGCACATTTGTGCAGGCTGATCTGAGTCTTCAAGGGGCGCACATGCCAACTTGCACCTTTTGCTGGATACTAGCTCAAATGATAATGTGCCTTTCTGCTTCAGCTGCCTTACAAAGTGTGTTTCCTCAGACTGAGCTGGGAACCTTCATGTCTCTGACAAAAAGAGACAAGGAAAGACAACTCCTAGAGTTAACTATGATAGTGACTGGGATCAGGCTATTCAACAAGGAGTGTGGTAAAGGAGGAGAGGGTATTGATGATTGTAAGTACTGTTAAATTGCCCTCAAAATGGATTGGGATTAAGAGTATCCTGCATATGTATTGTTGTGGGACAAGGAAATCCCACCTGAGGACCAGAATAATTCCTCAGAAACAAGGCTCTGTTGAGTTTCTGACAAAATTATTCGGGTCTGAGGCTGGGATTATCTTGTCCCACAACAATACATCATGATGGATACTTTTTCTCGCCCACATTGTGATTTTTTAAGGTTTATATGATTTCCGTCAAATTGGCATAAAAATTGGATTTTTTGCATTTGTTCCTATCGGAAAAATAAGTTCCAACTTACTTTCCAGATGCAAGAATGAATGCAAATATAGTTTAGCACCTAAAAGCGGAAGCAAAATAGCATTTCAAGCATCACTTACGTTTTTATTGGGGTTTGAAGTAAACTTTGGCATCAGTATCTGTAAACAAAGACTTTGTGACGCTAAACAGCGCCAATAACGTGCCTCACATTTTTTATGCATTTTAGTGAAGACAGAACTGTTTTTGACGTCATTTAATGATGCAAAAATGTCTGGTGCACTAAAGATTGCCGTTTATATATTTCCACATAATATTTTGTCATAAATTGCTCTGTAAAAAACCTAAATTGTTATAATTTGTAGTCGCGTGGATGGAAAAAGCAGGTCATGTGGACGGGGATAAGCAGGTCATGCGGATGGGATAAGGAAATTCCGCACAGCGTTTTGAGTGACAAGTGGGTGAGAAAAAATTGGCACTGTCATTAGAAAACTTAAATTCTGATTTGTAACCAGGCCCTGTGGTTATAAAGCTTTTTACATGCTCTACTCAACTGATCATGAAATTAATCATGCTCATAAATGTTAAAATGCCAGCAATAGTTGGGAATTTTACATTTATCAGCATGATAAATGCAATATCTGAGAGTTTGAAAGCATGAACAGTCTTTAATTTTTAGCATTTTAGTTTATATGAGCAGTTGAAATTTCATGCTCAGTAAAATTGAACATGAAAAAAGATTTATCATCTATAACCCTAAAAGCGTTAATCACAATTGCAGCAGATCACAATTTTTTATGGATGAAAGTTTATGAGCCGCGACATGTGGTTTCCAACAATGTGGCATTTTGACAGGTGTAGACTCAGACGAGCCTGTGCAGCCTTATTTTGAGCTTAGAAACTCCAAATTATGTTCAGTCAGTAGCTTAACACTCATAGAATATTAAAGCGACTAGCAAAGGTTCTGATAGGGTATGCCCAGGCTGATCCGAGGCTTTGCTGGTCATACATACCACATTGTTGGAAATCTTATGCCACGGCTCATATACCGGTTATGGTATACTTCATGTGAATTGTCTGCCAGCAAATTATTCAAATAATATATCAAGCCTTACTTTGTTACACAAAGCTAAAAAAACAAAATAAAATATTGTTCATTGTAATTTTTTGGTGGAGCTTTATGATTTGATGTAATGAGGCTTCTTTTACAGTGCCAGCCATATTAAATGAGGCTGTTCCAGCAACAACACAGAATGTAGATGCAGAAATACAAACCTCCTTAAGATCAGCCAATAAATATGCAGGTATGTCCCATCCGCATTATATCTTTACATTAAAAACAATAGTTGCTAGTCTACTTAATATTGTACAGAAGTTTTTAATGCTATAGAGGATATAGAGTGTCGAGCTTGCAATCTTATGGCTATGGTTTCTTTGCAAATTGTCAAGTGAATACGTTAAAGAATTGAAAATCAACATAGCCCTAATCATTATAATTATTGATGTCAAAGATATGGCTATTCATATGTTTATAAATAAACTTGTTGATTTGTTTGGCCAGTATATTGCAAGTGTTTGCCTGCCCAAGAAACCTTGGGTTTGTTAACTGGGTATGGTAACTTCTGCATGGATTTCTGTTTCTTTTTAATATTTGAAGTTTTCAAAATAATAGTAAATGTATGTATATACTTAACAACTTTTTTTTTAAAATTCTTTGTTCATTATTGGTAGTGTTTAAAGGATATCATGTGGATCCAGATATAAATTGATAATGTTTAATTGCCCAAAGTGTAGATCTAGACAAGCAACTTCCCAGAATCCTTAATATTTATGTTAAATCTATCATTCCCCGCTAGTGAAAACTTTTGCCATTGTAAATGTTTTGTTTGTAGCATTAATTGAGAAGTTACAGATGGGTGACAACTCAGAGGGCCCCTCCATACAGCTGTTGAAAGAAGCTTTGATAAATACAAGACAACATGAAGCTTTCCTCAGAGTTATTCTGGTAGGGTATTCATCCTGAATATTTTGACATTATCACCCTTTGTATACTGTATACCTGTAAACAGTTACTTTTGTAAACAGGGAAGACCTAGATTTTATGTTTGTTTGTTTGGTTTGAGGTTTTATGTCCCAGTCAATAGCTATGGTCATGTCAAGACGGTCAGTTCACCTAACCACACTTTTTTCCTGGACAAGCTTGACTAAGCGGTTAACCAAGACTTTGTGCACATACTTTCGCTTGTATCTGACAAAAATCCTTCTTGAAACAGCAGGAGGAGAATGGCCATAGAAATTATTTCACAATCAATCTCCACGAAAGTATGGGACCGGACCAGGATCAAATTTGTGTCCCCGGGATCCGCAGTTGGACTTGCTACTGATTGCATTACAGAGTCTGATGGGATTACCTAGACGAGATGCCCAAAATGCGGCTGCCATGTATGTTAAGACAAAATCAATCTTCATGGAAATCAAAACAATATTTTTTGGGAAATTATAACCTGTGATTCTTCAATATATACAATGGACCATCCTCTTGACTTAGTTCTATTTGTGAGCAGTGAAACTCTTTGCAGTCTTGTCTGAACCCTGGCTCCTCGCTGATGCCACAAGAACCAAATTCTCATGAGCTGGTCAAAACATAAAACTTCATCAAAACTTAGATGCATTTGTCTATTGCTTAACTAAAAGTAGTTGAGAGACTGTTCAGTTGCTTAGACAGATATATCCATTTGAACAGCAGTATATATGTTCCTCAAACTTGGAAACTTTTGTAAATACTCTATTCAAAATCATGTGGCAAACTAGTGAAATAAACTGTTTGGATCACCTCTGATTTGTAGCTATACGGTAAATGTTCTAAAATTTCGAACACTAGTAACCTGCCAAAAAGGCCTAGACAAACAGTGCAGACCCAGATCAGACTGCTTCTGAAGAAGCAGTCTGATCAGGGTCTTCCCTGTTTGCTATTCTGACAGGCATTTTATGAATTCCAGCCCTGATAACCAACATTTTATTTGAGAACAGAAAGAGAAAAGTTTTCAAAATTTTAGAACATATACATTATTTGTATTTCAGAATGATGTTATCAGCTGTGCACAACAAGTTGAGTTACTAGAACAGCAACTAGCTGCTCGTATGGAACAACTTCAAGCCACTGTACAGTCAAAGACTGCTGTACCCACAGCTCAGGTCTATGTAAGTACATAAGTACTAGTGTGATATGTAATTAACCGTACAATCAAAGACTGCTGTACCCACAGCTCAGGTCTATGTAAGTACATAAGTACTAGTGTGCTATGTAATTAACCATATAGTCAAAGACTGCTGTACCCACAGCTCAGGTCTATGTAAGTACATAAGTACTAGTGTGATATGTAATTAACCGTACAGTCAAAGACTGCTGTACCCACAGCTCAGGTCTATGTAAGTACATAAGTACTAGTGTGCTATGTAATTAACCATATAGTCAAAGACTGCTGTACCCACAGCTCAGGTCTATGTAAGTACATAAGTACTAGTGTGATATGTAATTAACCGTACAGTCAAAGACTGCTGTACCCACAGCTCAGGTCTATGTAAGTACATAAGTACTAGTGTGATATGTAATTAACCGTACAGTCAAAGACTGCTGTACCCACAGCTCAGGTCTATGTAAGTACATAAGTACTAGTGTGATATGTACTTAACCGTACAGTCAAAGACTGCAGTACCCACTGCTCAGGTCTATGTAGGTACATAAGTACTAGTGTGATATGTAATTAACCCTTTTTATGCTACTCATGACAATTGTCATTTGCTCTCTCTTCTTCTTACTATGTACTTTGAACACCATGGACCTCGATCAGACTGCTCCAAAGGGAGCAGTCTGATCAGGGTTCTTAGAGTTTGCTTCCATGATTTAATTATTCTGGAATGCATTTGAATATATGCAGTTGACGTAATAAGAAGATGATTTAATTTTCATGACAAAAAAAATTGGGCAGGATATAAAGGGTTAACTATATGGGTAGAGACAGCTGTGCTACAGCACAGCTCAGGTCTATATGAGTACAATAGTACTTATGTGATATGTAATTAAATTTGCATGTGCAAGTCTATGTTAGTACATTTGTACCATACAGTCACACAGGTCTAGATAAAGACCAATTTTCAGTGTAAAATTGAAAATATTTTCTTACCAATAGCTTAAAGCATATGTTTTGGGTGCTCAAAAGAACCGTCTTATTGAGTCGGTTCTTTTGAGTACCCACAACATAGGTTTTGGTTGAGAAATAAGAAAAATATTCTTCTGTTACACACTCTTAACTAAAGTCCTGCAGTCAACTACTGCTGTTCTACTTGCATTTTAAGTCAGTGTAGGTACATTCAGACTTAGGATAGTTTTTAATCTATTTTGTCAAGGACAGCTGTTGTACATACAGCTCAGGTCCATGTAAATACATTCCTTACTAATTGATCAATGGTACAGCCAAAAATGTCTGTGCTCAGGCAAAAACTTCTGTGCTCAGTCAAAAACTTTTGTATTCACAGCTCAGGTCTTTGTAAGAACACTCTTACTCATATGATATTTTAACCCCAGATATATCAAAGCCCAGTTTCTTTAGACATTTTGGGGGAATGAGTTGCTTGATCTGCGTGCACGTATACTGCATCAATATGATTTATCATTGTAGTAATCTGGTTTAAAAATGTCCGGTGCAGTATCTTGCCCTCGGTGCCAATACATTGTAGCTATGTACTGTTCAATGTAAATGCAGTTAAACTGCTTTTATATTGAAAGGACAGTATTCTATACCTAACCATGTCGCACATAGAATGGCCAAAACTTTCTGGAGATTTCGCCATTTTGAATGGGTTAAATACTGATTATTGGGATACTTATATACTTATAATGAGGTAGTTTATCCATTTCAGTCCATGTTTATTTAATGTGGAGAGGTTTCCATGATTTGCTGGTGATTTTACAATTCAGGGTACAATAATATATAAATATTACATTCCCTGATTGGGTGATAGTCGAAAATATCATCCCGAGGAACGTGATCATCAATCGAGGCACAGCCGAGGTTGATAATCATATTTCCAGGGATTATATTTTCGACTATCACCCAATCAGGGAATGTAATATTTATTTTATTATACCAAACATTAGATCCTTTATTTTCTACCTTCTTAGGCCTACCATGGTGAGGTGAGTTCCACTGGGAAAATAATTCACAGCCTCTTATAGATATGCATGAATGAAAATACATCTTTCAGCAAAATGTTTCTTTGAACAGTTTAAATGCTTGAACTGATCATGACATTCGGTTAAACAAATTACATCATAAAAAGTCGATGACGTCAAACCTAATACCAAGCAGCGTCATTTAAATGGAGATACTGTACAAGATGCGGTTTTGTTGCAAAATAGAAAATTTTGCCAAATCCGCTGAAATTTGGTCTCAACATGTTTTTCTCGTCCTAACTAAGAAAACAAGTACCCACACTTTATGTTTCTGACCATAAACAAAAAAGTTATTTAGAATTTAAAGTCGCCAAATCATGTGTCATGTCCGCCATTGCTGTTGAAGGTCTCCTGACTTGAACGAACCATACGTGCATTGGCGTTGCGCATCATGTGACCGCCCTGATATTTTATAATATCACCCGCTGCTATGGCAAACACATGGCAGTATTCGCTGTTGCTGTTGCAATGGGTGTTATTATAAAATATCAGTCGTTCGTCTATGGAAGTTTTGTATGAGATATTCACGTGAGGTATAATAATATTAAATACAGGTCCTTATGACTGTTGTGAATTGTATAATTTCAGCCCCAGTCTATTCACTTATCTCAGCTGTGGAGTGGTTTCCAGGATGACATGGTATTACTTAGTGTTCTCAGCCATAATTTGTGAATTTCCTATTTATTTCAGCCCCAGTTTATTCACTTGTCTCAGCTGTGGAGTGGTTTCCAGGATTAGATGGTATTGCAATATCTGTGAATTTCCTATATATTTCAGCCCCAGTTTATTCACTTGTCTCAGCTGTGGAGTGGTTTCCAGGATGAGATGGTATTACTTAGTGTTCTCAGCAATATTCTTGCCAGTCTGGATCCATTTACCAGGGTGAGTTGTGGTTTCGTAGGGGCTTAACCCTTTCCTTCATGAATATTCATGCTAAGCTCCACCCACTATGAATAATTATATAAATAAACATTCATATTTGTACGTAGAACAAAGAAAATACTTTTCAGATCCACAAGGTCATATCTAATCACAATTCCATTAGCAAACAGAGTAGACCCTGATCAGGCAGCTCTTACAAGAGCTGCCTGATCTGTGTCTGCTCTGTTTGCAAAAGCGCCAAAAGGCATCTCTATGGGGTAAAGGGCTAACATCCATTTTCAACAAGTTTTCAGTCATACCTATTTGTGAGTAATCCTTTCACACTATACCTAGGCAAGCTTCTCAACCAATAATTACTGAAAACATTATTTTGCCAGTAACTGACAACAGCCCGATTGAATCAGTGGTAAAGCAAGAATAATCTTTTCAAAAGTACATTGCAGACCCTTTATAACACTACATTTGGGGTCCATATGAATGAACTGTGTATTAAATTATATGTATTGCATTTTAAAGAGACAATTTTACAAAAGAATTACAGGAAAATGACCATTTCATGGTCATTTTCCTATAATTCCTTTATAAAATTCCACGGTGAAAAATTCTGGGAGCCTCAACATGACCATGTTATATCAAAATCCATGTTTTAATGAGATGAGTTATAAAGGGACTGCTATGTATGTGGCTGGAACAGGGCTCAAACTCACATCTTGGCAATCCAAAGAAGGCACAATTTAAAGCATTACAGATTATGGTAAATGGCCGGGTTTTAAGGGTTAGTCACACTCACATTATTGTCAGACAAACTGACCAACCCTTCCCCCATCAAAATATTTTCATTTGAGCTTAGTACCTATGGTATTCACACTAGTGTTGTGACATTTAATCAAAACTGTCAATTAATTACCGGTAGTATCTTGAACTACAATTGGAAGGTATCAATTTTCAGTGATACACTTTTAAATGCAAGGGTACCTATTTTGATAGAAAGTTAAGAAAATAAGCTACCCATATATTGAATTATGATGACTGTAATTGGACTGGGTGGATGCCAAGGCTGCTCTGAATCCTTCCCATGTTGATTTGATTTTCCTTCTTTTTCCAGGGTCACAGAGAATTGTTCAATGATGAGGTTTTAATCCCATTCTTAGATGGAGTAAACATCAAGACAGATGAACAGAGAATTCATGAGGTAATGAAGGTTTCTCACTGATCCCTTTCTCTGACTATCAACTTCTTAATAAGCTGCCCTACCTCAATATTGAACCTACTTCTTATATATATCATCAGTTTAATGTTATTGCAGTATTAAAGGTGTGAGCAATTATAAGCTTAAAATAGTCTAAGTGACCGTGCGATCAGCTTATCAAGTCGCCCATTGATCAATTGGTGTAATGTGCATGAAATGTCACCAAAGCAGTGATGAAAACAAGCTATTCTCCTTTAAATTCTTTTCAGTATTTCATAATCGATATTAACCCATTTTAATCTGCATAACTGCTCAAACTTACCAGTACTTGGGAGTTAGGTCCCTTGTTGGAGTAATGTCTAAAGCCTCAAAATCCTGAATTCAGGATTGATGTTAAAATTTTCACCCATGGACATTTCATCCATCTTATATATAAGCTTTGTCTAAGGAAAGAATCACCAAAGTCAGATTTATATACAGCATGGAAAAATTCCAAATGCCTGGCCCAGAATAGAATAAACTTTATTTTAAGACTACTGGGTAATTTTATGTTTTTTTTTGTCGTCTGCTGATTTTTTTCAAAATCATTTTTTTTTTTAAAATTCTTTCAGGAATACCATCAGAGTGTCAAACAGTTTGGATCCAGATCAGGCCAGACATTTTGTCGGGCCTGATCTGGATCCAAACTGTTTGCAAAGGTTGTTGTCCGCTGATTTTTTTCAAAATCAACTTTTTTGAAAAAATCTTTCAGGAATACCATCAGAGTGTCAAACATTTTGTCGGGCATGATCTGGGTCCAAACTGTTTGCAAAGGTTATCAACAGATAACGCAGTTTGTAAAGAGTTAATAGGTATTATGCTTGCAATATTTGTTCTTTCTGTCTTTTCAGACCACTGGTGGAGAACACAGAATAATTGCTAAAGATTTTAGGGATCTGGATTGGCTGTTTCCAGAAACAACGAAGAATTTTAATAAACTACCTCTCCAGTACAGGGTAAATACTCCAACCATCTATTAATTGATTTATATGTTATATGAGCCTGTATATGGGATTCTTGTACTTGTCACATACATTATTGAGCAGCGAAGAATCTAGCATGCCTGGGCAAATATGCTGACTCGCCAGAGGCGTTACTGTTGCATATCTAAAGTATGGATGTAGACGCTGGCTCAGACCAAATTTTAAATCTCTAGCCCTGCTGGATAGGTCAGTATGGGAGTATACAGGAGGCTGCCTTGCATGTGTAATAACTCCCAGATTCAACTGTGCTGGCTCATTTTGATTTTATTGTTTGCTTAACTATACTGCAGTCAGTGTATAAATATCAATATCATGAGTGTCCATACAGTATAAGTTAGTCTTAATGTGAGAAAATCTGTCTTCAACATTCTTGACCATGGTGACCAAGGCTGATTCTAACCTGTCCAGCCACAAAGTCCAGCTGGAACATTGGAATTAAGCATGTGGCAATATTAGCTACCATGCTAATAGGAAAGTGAATAACAAAGGTGCTGATCAGACTGCACGGATGTGCAGGCTTGTCTGCACCTTTGTTGTTCACATGCAATAAAATCAGGGTTTTCCAGTTTGATCAGCTAGTGACTAGCAATAATAGTGAAATTTTGCTTGCAGCAAGTCAAGTTTTTATACTATCCAGAGAGTGAATAACAAAGGTGCTGATTAAACTGCATGGATGTACAGGCTGGCCTTAGCTGTTGTTGTTTGTTTGTAGAAAAATCAGACTTTCTTGCAATGATGTCCATATGATATGAACATCTGTGTATCCAGTGAAGACTTCATTCAGTCACATCATATGGGCCTCACCATGAGGAAACCTGTCTTCGGGGTTTCCGACAAAGCGAGACTCGAACCAGTCCTCTCAGCTACAGAGACTAGCCAGACAGTTGAAATTTCGCTCGAAGCAAGTCTAGATATGATACTTTCCATTAAGCGAATAACAAAGGCGCTGATCAGACTGCACATATGCACAGGCTGGTCTGCGCCTTTGTTGTTCGCAACCCTCCGAGGACAAGTTTTCTCGGGTTGAGGCCCATATGATACGAACAAGCGCAAGACAAAAACTAATAAAAATGATCTGTGCATCTTGCAATGACATAGATCAGGCCCCTAGGTTGTAAACTTTTTTCATGCTCAACTCAACTGAGCAAGAACTTTAAACTGCTCATAAAAACTAAAGTGCTGATAAATAAGGACTATTCCTGCCATCAAATTCTCTGATGGTGTATTTATCATGCTCATAAATGTCATACACACAGTCTGATCAGAGCCTTTGCTAGTCGCTTGAGTATTCTACGATTGTTAAGCTACTGACTGAACACCATTTGGAGTTTCTAAGCTTAAAAGGAGGCTCGTCCAAGTCTACACTTATCAAAATGTCAAATTGTTGGAAATCTCATGCCGCGGCTCATAAATGTTAAAACTGATAGGTGAGAATTTTTTTACATTTTTTACGTTAAATTTTGATTATTTGGACCAATCTACAGCCTTGAAGCAAGCTGTCAATAGGGTGGAGGGGTGAGCAAGCAAACAGTATTATTAATTTCTCCTTGTTTTACGATTTCAGGGCTACTGTGGCTGGGCACTAGCGAAGTATGACAGATTATTACTACCTGCTAACCCTGAAATAGGAGTGTTAAGATACAAAGATCATTACTATGCCTTCTCTTCAAAAAAAGCAGCACAAGAATTTGCACAAAATATTGAAGGGTAAGTATGGTAAATACATAATTATTTAAAGCACTTTCTTTTTGTGAATATCTTAAAAAATATTTATGACATTATAAATTCATGACTGGGGCATAATTTACTTACATCAGTAAATAACAGAGAGGATTGTCGATGGCCTCAAAAGACAGGTGGTGTCTATTGACGACTCCGAGTTTGGCTTTGTCCCAGGAAGAGGCACTACAGATGCAATCTTTGTGGTCCTGCAGCTGCAGGAGAAATACCTAGCAGTGAACAAGAGGCTTTATATGGCCTTCGTGGACCTAGAGAAAGCATTCGACGGTGTCCCTCGGAAGGTTATCTGGTGGGCCCTGAGAAAGCTATTTTGAGGAATGGATTGTGTGGTTAGCTCAGGGAATGTATGCTAATGGGCGAAGCCAGGGTTTGTGTTGGCGAGGGTTTCAGCAAAGAGTTTGAGGTGAAGGTTGGGGTCTACCAGGGATCCGTACTCAGTCCCTTGCTCTTCATCATTGTGCTGGAGGCTTTATCATGTGAGTTTAAGGCTGGTGTTACTGGAGGACCTATATGCAGATAATCTTGTCATCATTGCTGACTCCCTAGAGGAATGTGTCAGGAGGCTCTTGATATGGAAAGAAGCCATTGAGAAGAAGGGATTGAGGGTAAATGCAGGAAAGACAAAGGTCATGATCTGTGGTACAGGCCTGGACCTCTTGCAGAGTTCAGGTGAATACCCATGCGCTGTCTGTCGTACAGGAGTAGGCAACAACAGCATCTACTGCAATGGCGGCAATTAAGAAATGCAGCGGACTACAACGACTGACACCAAATTCTGATTATAGGTGTGCATGGGAAATGCCTGCACTATTGACGGCAGACCACAGAGTGAAGTCCAGGTCGGACCTGATAAGCTGGAGGTGGTAGCTTCCTTCTGCTACCTGGGTGACATGCTGGTGGAGACTGTGAAATAACAGTCACTACTTGTGTGAAAACAGCCTGGAAGAAAATCAGGGAGCTATTACCAGTGTTCACATCCTGCCACCTCTCTTACAAGACCTGTGCTCATCTATTCAGCTCTTGCGTACGGAGTGCCATGCTCCATGTCAGTGAAACTTGGCCACTGACAAAGACGAACCTGCAGCGTAATGATTGGGCCATGATCAGACAGATATGCAGTATCAAGCCAGAGGATGTGGCCACGGTAAGGTCAAGGGAACGTCTGGCAAAGCTTCAGCTTGAAGACCTCGACCTCATTTTGAGCGAGAGAAGGCTTTGCTGGTTTGGGCATGTGGAGTGCTGTAGTGGTGCAATCAGAACAGCATGTGATATACAGATTGATGGCAGGTGGGGGGCAGGGAGGCCCAAGCTATTATGGAAGAAACTGACAGAGAAAGACTGCTGTGAGCTTCCACGAAGCTCATGGCAGTTGACCCTCAAGAAAGGAGCACCTGGAGATCAAGTGTGAGATCTGTTAGGGGCCCACTGATGTGGATGATGCCCCGGCACCTGCACGTTAATCAAAAATCTGATTATGATCATGATGATTTGGCCATTTTGTGGCAAAAATTTTCAAGTTTACAATACTACACTAGTGCCTCAATGCACCACAGTCTGGTCCTCAGGTGATACAAATTATTTCATGCAGAACTCAACTGAGCATGAAATTTAAAGGGCTAAAAGTTTTAAAAATGCTAAAAATAAAGATATCTTGCTTCAAGGTCTCAGATGTTGTATTTATCCTACTAATAAATGTTAAAATACCAAAAAGTGTTGGCATTTTATCATTTATGAGCATGATAAATATCAGGCTCAGTTCAGTTGGGCATGAAAAAAGTTTTATAATCTTTGAGGGCCTATATAGCATGAGATCCTCAGAGCGCAGTTTGCAGGGTGGCTACCTTGGTCTAATGTCAGTTTTAACACATGTCTGACAGTGGCTATCATTCATTTGATAAACTGTGCCTGTCCTGTCTCATTGATTGTTTAAAGTAAGTAAGTAAGGGTGCAAAGGTCAGGAATCGATCAAAATCAAGTACCACACCTGACCCAGGATACAATTAAAGCACATTCTAATAAACATGGCTAATTAATTGTTGTATGGAAAAGTCGTGCATAGTTCACTCAAGTGTACAATGGGTATATCATTTAAAAGGATTTATGCCCTATAAAGAATACATATTTCATATAAAAGTTACTTTGGATAGCATCAAACGTATGGTAGAGAAGGATGTAAAGAAAGAAGTCACAGAACTTATTTCTATTGACAGGTATATACATATGGTAGCTGAAGGTGCTAAACGTAGTCCCGAGTTAATACAACTATTAGAACTTCATACTCAGTTTGCCACTATAACACCATACTCACAGGTTAGTACAGAAGATCTAGTAAAAAAAGAGATGAGTTGGCCTAACTTAGATATGAAATGTTCTGAGCTAAGATGTTTCTGTTGTAGGCTTTTTATGCCCCCAATTTTGAGAAAGTGGGGAGCATATTGGTTTCCGTTTGTCTGTCAGTGTGTGTGTGTGCATCCATTAATTTTTGTAGTAAGGGTGAAATTTACATTTGGTTTCCTCATCCAAAAATAGCTGACCTGTATTTTTTTAGGGGTCTGAATTATCTTTTACCCTTTGTGGCATGATTCCCCAATTAAAGGGTAGGAATGAAATTTTGTAATCAAGGTATCTCAAGAACTATTATAGCTTGGAGCTTAAAACTTGGTCCGCTGATAAAGGATGATCAGTGGTATAACTGTCAGCTAGGAGCTTCAAACTTAAGATGACCCTTATCTTTATAAAGAGCACTATCCTTATGGACAAGCATATAGTTAGGGGCACAATATTTCACAAACACAATTTCTAGTTTCAGATATGTTAAATGATAGCTTTCACAGACCATTTGGGTCAGCCCATGAGGCAAAGCTACTTATCAAATATAGGTAAAATGGCTTTTTAAAAAGGCATGTGCAGCTATCCAGTAGCGCAGATGGTAACATACCGGACTGCAGATCAGGGGTCATGAGTTAGATCTTGGCCCGGTCTCATACTTTCGTGGAGATTGACATTTTGTGGAGATACGGCCATTCTCCTCCCTTTCGCTGATTCAAGAAGGGTTGTTGTCAGTTACAAGCACCAAGTACTGGTTAACTAATTAGTCAAGCTTGCCCAGGAAAAAAGTGAGGTTAGGTGACTTGACAGTCCTGACATGACCATAGCTGTTGACTGGGACATACAGCATCAAACCAGACAAATGGGGCTAAGCATGTAATCTTTGGGCTGAAACTTCATCTACTTTCATACTTAGTGATTATGCAAGCAGTGAAGGTGAGCCTGTGGGGATGCTAGTGGATGCAAAACATACCATAATCTCATGTGCTGGTCCATAGGTTTATAACCTTTAAAGTTTGCAAAGAAAATATGAGTAGCAAAAGATTCTTACAATATCTCAGCAAGAAATGTCCCCAGAATTTTTTGAGCAAGTTGATTTTGAAAGAAAAAGCAAGCAAAGGTTCCAAGCATGTATAAAGTGAACATTTAGGGGATAATTTTATTAATGATAGTACTACTCTATTATTATTTCACTATTTTTATGACTGCAGTGATGCTGTCATCATAATAGTGGCAATAGCCATTCAAATCATTGATCCTTTAACATGACATAACATTAGATGATGCTATTTTTAAAACCCATGTCATAACACATGAATGTCCTAATATAAGCATTCATACTCAAGAATGTTAATAAAGAAATGCATGCTATCAGATATCAATTGATTCAAAGGAGCAAACATTTTCATAATGATCTACTCTTTCCACAAATGTACAAACAATTCAAAGATGTAAACACCTCATAATGGTAGACCGGCTCTTTCCAAAAATGTATTATTATAGTAATTTCTTCATAGTGAAAGCTGGACTCAGAATATTACAGTTAGTAACTATTGTCAATATTTCAAACAGGAATTATCAAGAAAGGTATCTTTTAAATCACATGTATTTTTTTTCTGGGAAGATTTTTCCATTTTCTTCATTTCTTTATGATTACAAAGTTTCCTTCTGGTGATAGAAGTTTTAATATTTTATCTTAGCTTCAAGCTTTGAAAATTTTGTGATTTGAAACGCATAGAAATATATATTTCATATTCTATAAACTCTTCCTGACCTATGACTGCTTTAAATCAGGCTTTGACAAGATCGATCATGGCCAACCAATATATAAGCTCTGTCGTGGGAACCTGTTTTTGTTGAATGGAAACAACAATGATGTAGACCAGACTGCACATTTGTGCAGTCTGGTCTACATCATTGTTGTTAGTGCCTGAGATGCTTGATTCATCTGCATTTTCAAGACTTGCTAGTCTATGTAGCTAAGCAGAATCATCTGAGTGTTACCTGGTCAAAACTTCAAAGACAGGTTTTCTCGCAGCGGTGCCCATATTCAGACGTTGCTTATATCCTGATTGTTTACTCAATTTTACAATACATGTACCTGCTTTATGTAGTATTTCTTGCTTTTATTGTGAGGAATAATTCTGAGGAATAACTGCTTATTATTTCTCATACTAACATGCCATGCATTCACCACCAATCCATAACAAAACCTACAAAATAGCCTGTGTGCCCAACTAACCCTCATATCAGCCTGGACATGAATCTTTGCTACACAGTAGCTTATGATTTTTTTATGCAGACAGTGATTAATCTGACTGCATCTATTCTAGAAAATGGTTATTCACAAAATTTGCATACATTGTATTTCTACAAGTCACAACCCACAATTAAATTTGCCTTGGCAATGACTTTTTGACAAACAGCTGTGAGCTTCATTAGAACAGAATACATGTGAGCCCCGACATGTGATTTCCAACAATGTGGCACTTTGACAAGTGTAGACTCAGAGGAGCCTGTGCAGCCACCTTATAAGCTTAGAAACTCCAAATGATGTTTGATCAGTAGCTTAACACTGATGGAATATTCAAGCAACTAGCAAGACTGTGCATATGCGCAGGCTGATCCAAGGCTTTGCTTGTTGCAAATACCACATTGTTGGAAATCTCATATGGCGGCTCATGTAGTTGTGATGAAGGCCACACCTGTTGTTCCAAACTGTCAAGGTAAATTCAGTTATGAGTACTGACTTGAAGAACATATGCAAATTTAAGGATATCAGTTTTCAAGGATGAATGATAATCACTTTTGTACGGGTAAATTACTTTTATTTATATTTGTATTGTTATAATTTATATTACATGTATATAACTTTTTCTCTATATCTGCAGTTCTTGCTTCTTTCATATTTCTGTTATTACTCTACTTTTGACTTTAACATCTTGGTTAAGTTGGTGGGTATGGGTGTGGGAGAAATGGGTTGGAAAATATTAGGTAAGTACTGAATACACTTTTTACTCTTGTGACTCTTCAGATCATGTGCACCAATGCTTGAGACATGTTGCCCTGACAAAACTTACTGTAGATTCGGAAATTTTCGCGAGGGTTTTATTTTCACGAAACTTCGCATATGTGAAGTTTCATGAAAATAAAATCCTCGCAAAATGGCGAAATCATTCTGTCGGTTACTGATACAGGTAAATCATGCCCTAATCGCAATTTTTAATGTAAAAAAAAATGTCTTATAACGCTATTCGCGAAAATAAAATTCTCGTGAAAATTTCCGAATTTACTGTAGTGTGATAGCTTTCTCTGTGGATCCATTTATTTTATTTCCAAACTTTCAACTATGCATGTTCATACTCTTTTTTTCTTACTTTCTTGTATGTATATAATATATAAATTCAGAATTATACCTTTATGTCCCACATTACCAGGCCCCCAGATAAGAGTGCGTAACTGAAAATTATTTTTTGTATTTCTCAACCAAAACATATGTTGTGGGTACTCAAAAGAACTGTCTCGATGAGACGGTTCTTTTGAGGACCCAAAACACATGTTTAAACTGATGGATAAAAAAACAATTGCAATTTTACTATGAATATTTTTGCTTAACTGGCCCTATGCATTACACATATACAAAGTATGCATTGACCAGTCGGTGTAGCTACATAACCCTGTAATAACAAGGATAAATTTTGCATTTAAAATGATGATTAAAATTATGTTTCTCGGTGTGTGTTTTTATTCCCTACAGCATACGTTTCTGATGGATAACACTAAATAACAAAAGCTAGGCTTCATTGTGTGTATCCGGCACCATGCTTTAACTCTAAATGGTTCTTTCTTTCTGTCCAACACTAGTCTTCTGATGAATTGAAAAATAATAATAGTGTAGACCCAATCGTGGTCTAAACTGATTACAATTTCAACATGCATTTATGAATCAAAGCTTTGATAGACAAATTTTTAATCAGGAAAAGTCTGAGATTAGTGTTCTAATTTTAGAACATTTGCCATGATTGGTTAATTTGGTTTACTAGTGGTAGAGTAGTATTAGACAAGCCTCATTCTGTGGCATTTGGCTTGAAAATAATGTAGATCATCAGTATATAGTGCATAATGGTCTTTCTTTTTCTCATTAATAGTGATATATCAGTGGGAGATTTACCTTTGAGCGGATCCATAATACGAAAGAGCAGATTATTTTTTACACATAAGTCAAAAGAGCGGACAGTTTTATCATTCAAAAGAGCGCTTTTTCCAGGTAATGACTCTTCAGGTAATAATGGAAGAGGCAAGTTTGGGCTCCATTTCTTGTGTCCTTCTGATGTAGGAGACAGTTTCTGTGAAGATGAACATAATGTCTGCCCTGCCGGAAGATCACCGCTGTTCAAAATATGCAGACGAAAAATACACATCTGGTGAAATTACTCGTTCAAATTACCTGCTCAAAATCCTACTTCCACCTCCCCGTTGGTGAGCTGGGGCAACATATAGTAATATTTTATTTTGTAATGATACTATATGGCGAACGGAAAGGGTCATTACCTGGTCATAAACTGGTCAAACCTGGTCATTACCTGGAAAATTCACTCATTTGTATGATTTTTCAATCCGCTCTTTTGACTGTATGGTTTGCCGCTCATTTCATACTCTGTCACGGTATGATTTCCGCTCAAACGTAATTCGCCCATATCAGTGTTACTTGTTCTTCTTTTATGCTTGTATTGTTATTTATTTAGAGTGATGAGTGGGCTGAAACTGAGGAGGGGGATTATGGGTTTTTTGCACATTTACACAGATATTATATTCATGTAAGTGGGTAATAAGGGGTTGAAAAGGACCTTAACCCTTAAAGCGCCAAGAAAAAAATGCATCTGAAAATGTCATCTACTGAAGTCGTCTGCTGCAAATAATTGCCTAACTTTACTGATATATTAAGTATAGAAGAAAACAGTGTGGACCCAGAACAGACTGCTCCTATAGGAGCAGTCTGATCTGGGTCCCTACTGTTTGCCCTAGAGGCTTCTTAAACATTTCAGCAGACAAGAAAAGCAGATGACTTTTGTTGCGATTGGCGCATTAAGGGTTAAATAAAAAGGAATTTGAATTCTTGTGATCAGATGGATGAAATAAGTAGGCTTTGTAATTCACAGTTTGACTTGCCATCTATTTTGACACTATCATTTCCATATTTTTTTTTAATTTAATATTTTTGCTTTTAGCTAATTATCTCCTTGTGTCATCTGCTGATAACTTTTGCAAATGGTTTGGAACCAGATCAGGCTGGACAAACAGCAGGCCTGATCTGAATCCAAACTGTTTGACACTGATCATATTTCTGAAATAATTTTTTGAAAAAGTTGATTTTGAAAAAAAAAAACAGTAGATGACAAAAACATGAAAAAAATCCCCTGGGTGCAAATAATTAATTTATAGAGAATCTGAACTGTTCTCATTGGATGTTACAACCTTGATAAAAGGGGCAAAGTCAATTTAACTAACATTTTGATAATATGGTTCTAATTTTGTATGCATTTTTGTCGTCTG
Source organism: Loripinus fragilis (assembly GCA_964019695.1). Taxonomy (NCBI): domain Eukaryota; kingdom Metazoa; phylum Mollusca; class Bivalvia; order Lucinida; family Lucinidae; genus Loripinus; species Loripinus fragilis. Next base: position 122,376,543 of record OZ026515.1, read on the forward strand.
CTGAATTTAATCAAAGTTAACTTTTCCAATTAATTTTTTCAGAAATACTGCTAGAATGTCAAACAGATTCAATTCAGATCAAGCCTGACTTTTTGTCAGGCCTGATTTGGGTTCAAACTGTTTGCAACTTAGGTTATCAGCAGACATCATATTGGTGGTTAAAAAGTTGAACAGGTACTACAGACTGTTGATCATACAACTTACACCTGCATTGGTAATATTTTTCTAGAAATCGGGGAAAATTTATGCTTTTTGGGTAGTTATTTGTCCTGATATTAATGCTCGAATCTTGTTTGTTAATCTCTGTACAAGATAGATTTTAGTACTGTTAAATAGGCCTTGAGAAGAGAAAACCTGACATTGTTGTATGGGAACACCAAAGGAACAGACCAGCCTATGCATCTGTGCAGCCTGATCAGCACCTCTGTTATTCACTCTATGGAAAGTGTCATAACTAATCTTGTTACAATTAAACCATTCTTAAGCAGCCGCTCAAAAATAGGGAAAACAAAGGTCTTAAAGACTGGGTGGTAGCTTAATGAAGGTCAAAAGTATTGCAGAATGCTCTCTTGGAGCATTCTGCAATACTTTTGACATGCATTAAGTGATAACCAGTCTTGAAAAACAATCATTGGTCTTCTTTTGAGAAGCTGCTTAAGACAGGGTTTACTGTAATGCAGTTTCAGTATTCTTGCTAGTCCCTGTAGCTGAGCAAATTGGTTTTTGAACCTGACTTGGCTGGAAACCCTGAATACAGGTCCAGAGGTTATAAAACTTTTTTCATGCTCAACTCAGCTGAGCAGGGAATTTCAACTGCTCATAAAAACTAAAATGCTGAAAAATAAAGACTTTTCTTGCTTTCAAACTCTCAGATGTTGTATTTATCATGGTAATAAATTTCAAAATGCCAACGATGGTTGGCATTTTAATATTTATGAGCATGATAAATTTTATGCTCACTTGAGCATGAAAAAAGTTTTATAACTTCCGGGATAGATTTTCTCCTGATGAGGCCCAAATAATCATGTATCACTTATCTCTGACATTATTCTTTGATCTTCTCATTTTTTTGTTTTTTGCAGGGTAAAGATCAGGGACGTATGATAGAGAAACCAGTCACAAAATGTGACAGTGGAACACAGACAGACACACACATATTAGAGCCCAATATTGTCAAGTCATACGAGTGGAATGAATGGGAATTAAGACGTAAAGCCATAAAACTGGTAAGAATTTATATTATATTGACACATTTGGTCAAAATGTTGCTGTCAGTAATGCTTGTAGTTTAACCCTTAAAGCACCAAGAAAAAAATGCATCTGAAAATGTTGTCGGCTGAAGTCGTCTGCTGCAAATAATTGCCTAACATTACTGACGAATTAAGTATAGAAGCAAACTGCATGGACCCAGAACAGACTGCTCTTACAGAAGCAGTCTGATCTGGGTCCACACTTTTGCCGTAGAGGCTTCTTAAACATTTCAGCAGACGAGAAAAGCAGACGACTTTTGTTGCGATTGGCACATTAAGGTTTAACCTTTGTCTTTCAGAACCTGGATTTAAATTCAATCCTCTTTAGAAAACAGTGTAGTCTTCTAATGAAGCCAGATGATCAAGATCTAGAATGTTTTCTATTAAGCTACTGTATCAATGCTACTTAATAAAATAATACAACTGAATTTGGTGCAAATAATGATTAAGAACAGCTTATTAATTTAGCAGAACAAGGGTTAAGCTCTCCCACATTTATGCCTAATAACAGCGACAGACATTTTTGAAATTATTCTTTGCACAGCTATTTCAGTCTTTGCCTAAGTACAACATGTACAAACATCTTTACAAAGAAATTAAAGCAATTCTAAAGCACTTGCAAATGTTGCATGATACTTCATTGGATAACATCATAAATTTACAAGACATACTGTCAGAAACACAATGTCATTTTATAAAATCTCTCTGTACTGGCTGGTAGGTGGTTGCCTCTGGCTATAGGCACAACATACTACATTTTCACTGTCTTTTTGAAGGAAAAATGTTACAAATGCACCAGAATAATAGACATTCAAAATTTTAATTTGGTGAGGTATATTGTCAGATATATGGTTGGAAATCACATTTTAAGGCTCCGCTGACACATTGCTGTAAACTAAATTTCCAACCGTTTATCTGATGATTTACCTTCCCAAAACAACTTCCCTTAAATAGTGATCAACTAGGCTTAAAAAGGTTTGATACTAAAGTTGTTGGGAAAGAATAAATTATTGTACTCATTGCTTTTTGGGGAGAAAAATAAGAACTATTCTGTATTCCCTCTGATCTGTTTTTTCTGATGCTACTCTATATTTAGGCTAATCTGCGGACAAGAGTGACACATTCTATGCAGACCAACCTCAGTAACATGAGAAGGGACACAGCCATACAAGTCTGGCCACCAAAGTAAGTATAAGTAAACAGTTTGTAAATCTAAATTCCAGATCATGACACAGTGATATAGTGCATGAGAGTTTGATACTTATTACATACGTGCAAATACCTCTAATTAACCCTTAAAGCGCCAATCACAACTGCAGCAGACGACAAATTTTGCAACATCTTTCCCAATTTTTGAAAAAAATAAGGTATGATATCTCTTGAGAATCGTCTGCTGGCAGAGGAGCAGACGATTCTCATGAAATATCATGCCTTATTTGTTATTTTTTAAGACCAAGATCAGACCCCTATAATTAGAAATGGACTCGTCCTACTGATAAGGGTAGGAGGCAAGTCCATTTGGCTGAAAAGAGATAATGTCCCACCAACAGCCAAGTTTATATAAGGGACTACAGTAAAACCTCTGTAAAACGGCCACTCTCAGAAAGACTGAAAATTGTTCACTTAATGCAGATCAAAAGTATTGCAGAATGCTCCAAGGGGAGCATTCTGCAATACATTCAACCTTCATTACGCTACCATAAGATATTTGTTTTGTCTATTTTTGCATGGCAGTTTAACACAGGTTTTAATGTATATTTTAAAGTCTCTTCCCACAGTCTCAAGATACAGAGGATCGAACCTTTGACACTTCGTTTATTGGATGTTGTTTATCCACTGCCAAATATTATTTTGAACATGTCTTTAACATGAATTTATGTGTTTTCAGGGAAGCAGTGACACAAACCAAGGAAGACAACTACACTAATGTGCCACAACCATCAGTATTCTTAGCAGGGCTCCGTGGTGGTGGCATGTCTGAGCCCACCGTTATGACCAAGATGGACCTCACCATAGATGTAGATGGGAGAGAAATGGCACCATCCAAGAGAAAATAAATGGCAGCTTTAAAACTGCTATGGAGACCATTCTTAAACATTTAATGGCAGATGAAAGTATTTTGTTGTTATTTCTTTGAAGAAAAAAACATAACAAAATTAACAAAACAAAAGAAAACTTAAAAAACCCCAAACAGAATTCAAATACATTATTTGTGAAGACTCTATTATAGGCAACTTAAATGAATGATCAAAATCATTTGTGAAAAAAAAGATTTCATATTTCATGTGTATTTCCAAGATGATTAAAGAAAATGTGAAATGTTTTTATAGAAAAATTGGGAAATATAGGAAAATCACATTATTCTCAGATAAATAATGAAAATAATAGCAAAATATTCATCTGCTGATGTTTTAATCCATTCATTTCCCTTGTCTCTGTGGGCTGTCTGACTTTGGACTTCTGGAAGAGTCAATTTCCTCAAAAGGGGTACAAGATCAATTATCCAACAACAGAATAGAAATAATTGACGAAAAATGTAATAAAAATGGAAACATTTTAGGTCTAGATGGGATGGCACTTATGAGTCATCCCCTTGGGGTCTATTCATTTTGATGCTTCTGCATTTTAGGTCTGAAAGTATTTGGATTTTGTGATAGAAAAAAAATCATATAGCCCTGAGAAAGGAAGGCATTAAGTATCTTGCAAAATTGTAGGGTTAAAAACTGGAGAAAAATGAAAAAAGACTTTTACCCTTAACCAGCCAATTCTTTTTTTTTGCTCTGAAAATATTGTCTGCTTATTATGTCTGCTGCATATATTCAAAAGCACTCCAGAATACTTTTACCATGGAAGCAAATATTATGAACTCTAATCAGACTGCTCCTAAGGGAGCAGTCTGATTTGGGTCCATAGTGTTTGCCATATAGGCATATAGGTATATTTTGTCCTTTAGAAAAGCTTATGAGGGAGCAGAAAACAATTGTTGTCAATGGCGAGAAATGGGTAAAAGGCTTAATATTGTTGCTGCTGGCACAGTCATAAAATGGGCCTCGATGCGAGAAAACCTGTCTTCGGTCGGTTGCGAACAACAAAGGTGTAGACCAGCCTGCGCATCTGCGCAGTCTGATCAACGCCTTTGTTATTTGCATATAGGACAGTATCATATCTAAGCTTGCTACAAGCGAAATTTCAATTTTTTAGCTAGTCTCTGTAGCTGAGGAGACTGGTTGGAGTCTCGCTTTTTCAGAAACCCCTGAGACAGGTTTTGTCGCGTCGAGGCCCAAATATAACAGTAAAGGCTTTAATACAGAATGAGAAAAAGGGTGTTTATTGATTCGTTAAATTTTTTATGAGTTAGTATTGTGATACACCCATGTTTCAGTGTTCACTATCTGTGATATGTTTATTGTATTCATTGCTGGTAACATTCCATCAATAAATGAAGAAAACCATTATAAGTTCTTGTTTTAGTTACTATTTCAAGTGATGACATGCATGTCTGTTAGCACAAGAACTGGGCCTTGTTGCCAGAAATCTGATTTTGCTGAATGCAAATAACAAAGGCACACATTTCTTCAAGGCATCAGTTGCTCCATAACAGATGGGTTTTTTTGTTTGAATTGATTCTTTACATCCCAGTCAAGAATTTTTAGTTATGTCAAGACAGGTCTTCCTGGGTTAAACCAGTAATGTGACTTGCTCAAGGACACAACAACCAAAATAGATTAGTACCATTGGAATGTCCCTTAAAGTTTGATACAGTTAAGTCAGGATGGTCACAGGTTATAATTTTCTAAAAATGTTTTTTTTTCTGTCTCTGAAGATTGTTTTTGTCTTAGCAAGCAGTGCAGGCCCTAATGAAATGCTGCGTTTTGTGGCATTTCATCTGGGTCTTCACTGTTTTCCAAAGTACCCGTTTTGGGGTTTCTGTTCCACAATGGGTTAAAGATGTCAATCTCAATCTGTCAGGGGTATAAGATAAAATACAGAAAACTTTTTTTCTTCTTATATTCATTTAATAATGACATATGTAACACATAAATATACAATTTTATCACAGTGAATGAGTTTTCTTGTAAACTACTACCAGGATCCTTGTTTACACATATTTAGAAAACAGCTGCAATTCTACCATAACTTCTTGCAATTGCATGCTGGGTAATTTTTCATGCTTTTGTTGACATCTGATGACTTTTTTTTTTCAAAATTAACTTTTTCCAAAAATTCTTTTGGGAACACTATCAGAGTGTCAAATGGTTTGGATCCAGATCAGGACTGACATTTTGTCAGTACTGATCTGGGCCTGATCTGCTGCATATATATAAATGCATTCCAGAATAATTTTAACATTGAAGCAAACAGTATGAACCCTGATCAGACAGCTAAATTCTGATCTGGGTCCATATTGTTTGCAATGTAGGCTACCAAAGTACAGAAGCAGATGAGTGAATACTTTTACCATGGAAGCAAACACTATGCACCCTTATCAGACTGCTCCAAAGAGAGCAGTCTGATCTGGGCCCATATTGTTTTCATTGTAGGCTACCGAAGTACACAAGCAGCCGAGTGAAAACTTTTTACCATGGAAGCAAACAGTTTTTACCCTGATCAGACTGCTCCAAATGGAGCAGTCTGATCTGGGTCCATATTGTTTGCAACATGGGTGCCAGACTAAACATCGAAAGACAAAACATCTAAACGTCAATACATCGAAACAACAAAAGATCAAAACGTCAACACAACGAATACGACAAAATATAGAATTGACTTTTAATCGAAAAATATATATAAAAAAAACCATCGAAAAAATATCGAAATAATATTGAAAAAATATCGAAAATAATATTTGATTCTTAAGCACAGAAATGATAGTCAATATGGTTCCATTAATGTTCATAACGAGGATTATGAAATTCATCCGTTGTTAATCCATACGTTTAACTTTCCCGTCCGAATAGAATATTGTCAATACTTATTTTGTTAACGGTAAATTTGATTATTTGTTGCACCTGTAAAGAGAAATATTAGATGTTTTGTCGCGATTTTTATGTGACATTTTCTATATTTTGTCTTTCTTTCTTTTGTCTTATTCGATGTTTTGACGTTTCCTGATTATGTCGCATTCGATCTCTCGTCGTTTCGATGTATTGACGCTTTGATGTTTTGTCTTTCAATGTTTAGTCATGGACCCTTGCAACATAAACCAATAGATGAGAGAGCAGACAGCGTTAGTCATGAATGTTGGGAAAAGGGTTTAGAACAGATAGTATCTCGTATTTCTTCTCAACACTATTCAGTAGCAACACTGACAAGATTTCCAATATACTCAGTCTCTTTTCCTGTTGATGTCCGTAAAGTACTACTTAGTTTGAAGATCTGTATACACCCTGTTCCATCCCCTGTTGCTATATAGTTAGTTCTGAAGCAAAGAAAGGAAGAAACTTTTTTCACTTGATTATAGGGATCACACATGTTTTTTCATGCATTAAGGTTTGCTGGTTCACAAAGAAGCTGTTTGAACATTAGGCAGATAGGCCGAGTTTTCAAAAACCTCCCAAGGGACCTGGCAAGTGTTAATGTAATGAAAGAAACATGTGTGATCTTTATTCTTGCATATTAAATTTGCACTAAAAACACTAATAACACATTAAAATATCCCTTATCTTACTCTGGAATTCTCTAAACAAAATTGTAAGATTTAAAGTTTCGGGAACAAAAACATTGGCAAAATGATCAGTCTGGTCCACAAGGCTTTCTGTATATAACATCACGCAAATAACTCTAGGCTCATTTTAAGTATTTTCAAGTTCAAACAGCATGTGAATCTCATGATTTGAAGATTTTTGTTAATTTGAAAATGGGTTAAAACAGCTAATAGGAATTCATGCCAGAATTAGGGTTTTACATCAAATTTAATAATCTTTCAGTCAGTAATCATCTACAGTGTTTTAGGTAAAAGTGTGTGACTAAAAAATAATTTTCTCAACCAAAATATATGTTGTGGGTACTCAAAAGAATCAATGAGATGGTTCTTTTGAGCACCCAAAACAAATGTTTAAACTGATGGATAAGAAAATATTCACAATTTTATGCACACAAGTTAAGTTTATCTGGGCCTGTGCATCTATTGACTTCTAAGGTGAATGCTCAGAATGGTATACTATTGGTGGACAGATGAATTGATGGAGGAACGGACAATAACAAACACACATCTTCTACTAGTTGTATCTTTTCTTGGATCAGTTTTAGAGATAAATTAACCTGAAAATATCAATCACAAGTTCACAACATGAGCAGACAATAAATACTGTTATTACCCAACTGTCTATATACGGAGTAATTGTCTATTTTTTGCTATGTCATGAGTCACTTAACTATTGACCAGGCAATATTTTTGACTATTGACTGGCACTATACCATGACCTGGTTTCCCGCTTCCCTGTTAAAAACACATCATCATATCATCATAATCGGATTTTTGATTAACGTGCAGGTGCAGGGGCATCATCCACATCAGTGGGCCCCTTTCCAGGTAACTGGCTAGCTGCACGCATAGCAGATCTCACACCTGATCTCCAGGTGCTCCTTTCTTGAGGGTCAACTGTGGTGAGCTTCCACTCACGGCAGTCTTTCTCTGTCAGTTTCTTCCATGTTTGCTTGGGCCTCCCTGCCCCCCGCTTGCCGTCAATCTGCATATCATATGCTGTTCTGATTGCACCACTCGAACACACCACATGCCCAAACCAGCGAAGCCTTCTCTCTCTCAAAATGAGGTCGAGGTCCACAAGCTGAAGCTTTGCCAGTAGCTTGCTTGACCTTACCCTGGCCACATCCTCTGGCTTGATACTGCAGATCTGTCTGATCATGGCCCTATCATTGTGTTGCAAGCGCTGCAGGTTCATCTTGGTAAGTGGCCAAGTTTCACTGGCATGGAGCATGGCGCTCCGCACGCAAGAGCTGTACACATGGCCACGGGTCTTGTAAGAGAGGTGGCGGGATGTGAGAACTGGTAGTAGCTCCCTGAACTTCTTCCAGGCGGTTTTCACACAAGTAGTGACCGCCATTTCACAGCCTCCACCAGCCTATCAGGTCCAACCTGGACTTCACTCTGTGGTCTGCCGTCAATAGAGCGAGCATTTCCCATGCACCGTGCACACCTATAAACAGGATTTGGTGTCAGCCATTGTAGCCCACTGCATTTCTTATGCACCCAAAGTTTGCAGCCATTGCAGTAGATGCTGTTGTTGCCTACTCCTGTACGACAGACAGCGCATGGGTATTCGCCTGAACTCTGCAAGAGGTCCAGGCCTGTACCACAGATCATGACGTTTGTCTTTCCTGCATTTACCCTCAATGCAAAACACACAGGCGCTTATTAGCATGCGCGACAATGCGCACACTGTTTGTTTATGAAAGGAGACATTATGCAACAATGGTGAAAATGAGGCATGGTTTGGCAACTTTGAACTCCAATAACTCCGTTGTTCATGGTCAGAAACATAAAGTGTGGAAACTTGTTTTCTTAGTTAGAACGAGCGGAACATTTTGTGACCAAAATTGAGCAGATTTGGTGAAATTTTCTGTTTTTCAACAAAACCACATCGTCTATAGCAACTCTATTCAAGGAATGCTGCTAAGTATTTCATCAAATGGGTTGGGCAATAAAACAGTTATTTTATGCCTGTTTGTAGTATAGTCAAACTATTACCCCTTGGTACTGTGGACGACCTGATGCACTATTGCACCCGGCGTTCGGCCTCATGCAATAGTGCATCAGGTCGTCCACAGCACCTCAGGTAATAGTTTTGACCTAACTACAAACAGGCATGAAATAACTGTATCTTATTTATATCTTTCCTGAATTTAGGTGATTATAAGACTTGACATGTCATGGGAATCATCTTATCTTTAATCTGGGATAGAGTTTGAACATGTCTGCTGAGAATTTTTGGTTGCATTTTAATTGTTAATAAAACTTCATAAGTGTGCTTACTGTGGATTAAACTGACAGGTATAGACTGGTTGCTTCTGTGGACTGGCTTGAAGTTTAAATACAGGGATTGGTTTTCCTTGCTTGAGATCATAAATAAGGAGGTGACCAGTCTGTGTGGTGGCAGCCATGACAGTCGCTTTGGTTGGTGACCAGGTTGCTGAGTAAATATATCCTTCACCAGGTTCGATGGTCATTACTGGTTGTGCCTGAAATATAGTATGAAATGTACAGTCATGAAAATTACATCTTGACCGAGTGAAATGTGACTGTTCTTATCTGTGACATCTGACGATTCAAATTATTTCAAGATCCTAGACAAGTGTATTTTAGGTGGGAGATTCCCTCAGCTTTTGAAAAATCCCACCTATTTTTTGAAGGAGGATGGATACCTTTAGATAGACAAAGAAGGGAAAATACCAAAATTTAAGTAAGTTCCCAGCTTTTCATTAAAAATCCCCCTGCTTTTCAATTTCTAGAATAGACAATGCTAGCTAGTCTTTGTAGCTGAACAGGCTTGTTTGTGTCTTACTTAGTTGAAAACTCCAAAAGAAGATTTTCTTGTGTTTAAATAATTGAGCCAGTGCATGAGATTTCCAACAATGTGGTATGTGCAACCAGCAAAGCCTCAGATCAGCCTGCGCATACGCGGAGTCTGATCAGAGCCTTTGCTAGTAGCTTGAGTATTCTATAATTATTTAGCTACTGACTGAACACCATTTGCAGTTTCTAAGCTTAAAAGGAGGCTGCAGAGGCTGGTCCGAGTCTAAACATGTCAAAATGCCACATTGTTGAAAATTTCATGCACTGGCTCATATCTTACCTGAAGTATACTGTAAAGTCTGATACACTGATCCATGCCAGCACTGAGGAAGGCATTTCTGTGGAAGGGAGAGCACTCTACTGCATATACGGGACCATGGTGAGCATTATAGGTGAAGGTTACAGGTGATCTCAGAGGAACAGATGATACTACATGACCTTAAAAACAAAAAAATATAGGTGACTGATACTGGAAATCTTTAACCCTTAATGCGCCAATCGCAACAAAAGTCGTCTGCTTTTCTCGTCTTCTGAAATGTTTAAGAAGCCTCTATGACAAACAGTGTGGACCCAGATCAGACTGCTCCTATAGGAGCAGTCTGTTCTTGGTCCACGCTGTTTGCTGCTATACTTAATTCGTCAGTAATGTTAGACAATTATTTGCAGCAGACAACTTCAGCAGACTGCATTTTCAGATGCATTTTTTCTTGGCGCTTTAAGGGTTAAAAAGGTATAGATGATACATGACATGTTGGTCATCAGGGCTGGAATTCAGAAAATGCTTGACAGAATAGCAAACAGGGAAGACCCCAATCAGACTGCTTTTTCAGAAGCAGTCTGATCTGGGTCTGCACTGTTTGTTTAGGCCTTTTTGGTAGACAACTTGTGTTTGAAACTTTTGTACTGTTGCACTAAGAACTAAACGTCTGAGATGGTATGGTCATGTCACATGTGCATATTCCTGGACAAATTCAATTCCATGGCCATAGAGGACGTGGGAGACTAAGGAAGTCTTGGAGTGAGTGTGTTAAAGCGGATGTCTAAGTGTGCAACCTTGAAGGCATAGATCCCCAGAACAGAGAAGCCTGGAGATCTGGTGTGAGAAGGACAAGCCAACTGCAGCTTATGCCAGGAACTGGGAAACTATCTGCAGTCTAAATATCAAACCAGGATTAAGTAAGTAAGTAAGTACATCTACAATACATCAACTTATTATTTGTATTGACTTGGTATGTGGTATAAAGAGAGACTATTTACATTTGAAACCATATTTAACTTGTTATTGAGGAAAAATCATGCAATAATAGCTTTTGGCCCACCGCCTTATTTCATAAAAAATTTATAAATTTTACAAAAGAAAAAAAGGTGAATCTTGACTTTATCATTGTTGAGACGTTGCATGATGCTAATCATAAATACAAGAACAGCACATTTCTTAATTTATCACAAATATCCACATACAAAATATTGGCTAGTACATAAATTTTGGTATTCTTGCATATGGGTATAATTTCTCTTTAACCCTTTACCCCATATGCTATATTTAGAACATTGCATCATTTTCTATAAATAATTCAAATTTTCAAATATTTTCCAAAAAATATTTTATACATTTCAATAGTTTTGAAAATATTATGGAAAATGGAGCAAATGTTCCATTCTTCATAATATTTACAAAGGCGTCCAAAGGCGCTTGTGTGAAGTAAAGGGTTAAACATGCTTACACAATAATTATTATTATCTAGTGGAGCTAGATGCCTAATTCTGGGTCTGGGCCTTTATCTACTTTCATACTTTGTGTGTGTCAGCAGCAAAGGCTCTGGTGAAATTGCCAAGATGGGCAGGCTCACCTGAGCTTTGGCTGCTGGCTGATGCCATTAGTACCAAAATCTCATGTGCTCACCCATATACGAACCAGCTTGCAAGTTACATAGGAATGAAGCCATTTTTGAAACACATATGAGATGTTGTTTAAAGAAAAAGTTTACAAAAGCTGAATGAAGACGTATAACAACAGCTCGCCTTGAGCCTCAGGTGAGCTAAAAAAAACAACAGTGAAAAACCAAGCTTGATTTAGTGTATTTCATGAAGTAACAATGTTTGACGTGATGTTACGAGAAGTCCTCAAAGTAAAATGAACCAAATGGACATTTTAGATTTAGGAAACCAAAGTGGTAAACTCAGATTTTAAAGCAACAAGTTTCACAATTAAAATTCTGAGAGATTTAAGTTTGTAAAAGTCCCTTAATAGGCAGTAGCATGTAATTGTAATGTAATTAATTACATTAGGCAAAGTAATTGAATATACATGCAATTAATTTATTCAAAAGCCATGCAATTGTAATTTAATCGAACAAATCCCAATATATTTTTAATTTAAATTACTTTTCGAAGTAATTGGCCCCAAAGATAATATTAAGCTATCCAATGGGAATAGACATACATTGGTTAAATTTCTAATGATACCAAAACATTAAATCGAGATAATGAAATTCTAGAAAAGTCAATCTGCTAATATACTCTGTTTCTGTTCTCAAACAAAATGTTGATTATCAGGGCTGGAATTCTAGGTCTTTTTGGCAGGCAACTCGTGTCAGGGTTCCAGATAAATGAGTATTGGAATACTAATTTCTTTATTTCTCATCCAAAACACATGTTTTAACTGATGAGTAAGAAAATAATTACAATTTTACGCTCACAAAAATTTGCTTATAAGGACCTATGAAGGGTTATAAAATTTTAGAACATTCACTGTATGCCAACTTTCAAGATAAAGGTCCTTATTGTCCTTCAGAAATTAAATCTTGCAATGTTTAACTTACTTCCAGCTGGGTTCCCTTGTGCATGCATGGAACATTTGAAGATGGCCCCTGCTTCAGACCCCACCAAGAACATGTCTTTATCTTCTGAATTATAAGTGATACAAGTCACTCCAACTTCTTTGTCTCCTCGTACCCCCTTAACCTTCATCTTACGAGGTAAACTTTGGGTCATTAACATAAACCTGAAATATAAACAATTATGTTTAAGTGCAAATTACACTAAAATCATGCCAGCGTTTACATTTCACTCATATTTTGACGGGAGAGAGGTTATCATGCCCACCTGTCACAGGTGGGCATGATAACCTCTCTCCCTTCCGAATGCTTGACTTTTGTGTTATCAGCCTGAGTGTACAGATAACCAAATGGCTGGAAAAAGATTACCTTATGTGCAAACTTTGGGCTTACATGACAAATACAGTATCAAATATGGTACTTTTTGTTATGCCACCCTATGAATGTGTTTCACACTTATCAAGTGAAGCAAGATTTCTAGTTCTTAATGTGGTGGCCCTTAGAAATGAATCAATAGATGGTAACTGATAACTGGCCTACTTGAATCAACCACAGGGAGAGGCAAGATTGTGTAAAATTCAAGGACTTTTCAAGGACTTCTAAAAGACTTTCCTACTGTTTTCAAGGACTGACAACTTAAGAAAAATACTGATTTACACGTTAAAATTCTACTTCTGAAACGCTAGAGTCCATTACTAAAGATATTAGTTTAAGATGATTAGTATAAAATTGTTGTGCCTTTATTTGGTGCAGCATATGCTGCACCATTAAAGGCACCACATTTTTTTTTACTGATTTAGGTCTCTATCAACAGAGCTAAGTCCTGAAGAAAATAGTAGAATCCAAGACCTTTTAGTGATTTTCCAGTACTTTTCAAGGCAGATTAAATTTTCAAGGACTTTTCAAGAAATTCCTTTAAATTCAAGTACTTTTCAACCCTGTGCGAACCCTGACTCACGTTGTAGATTGCAATCAGACCAACTCACTATCTGCAGCCCAGCAGAACATAGAATTTAAATGGTATTAACTACAGCTGAATTTCTAAAATAGAATATTCCATATGATGATCTGGAAGAATCTATCCTAGTAAACAATTAATCAAAAGCTTAAGAAGGCAAACAAATAGTGCTAGAGGAGCAGTCTGATCTGGGACTATACTTTATTTGAGAATATTTTTCCCCATTTTTTCCAGTCAAGATAATTTGGTCCTGGCACTCATAGTTCATGCAATGATACTACCAGTATATTTGTATACAAGTTACTCATAAATGCATTCTTTGGCATACAGTGAGTGAAGACCCAGATGAAATGTTATGTAAATCGCAGCATTTCATCTGGGTCTTCACTGTATGCAAGTCTACAATAGGTCCACACTGTTTGCTTAGACAAAAACGATCTTCAGAGAAAGAAATACAATAGCATTTGGACATTATGACCTGTAACCCCTAAACATAAACAATGGACCATCCCAGGTTTATTGTATCAAACCAGAAGGAGGATACATTGTGCAAAAAGGGTTAACCCTTAAAGCCCCAAGAAAAAAATGCATCTGAAAATGCCATCTGCTGAAGTCGTCTGCTGCAAATAATTGCATAACATTACCGACAAATTAAGTATAGAAGCAAACGGCTGGACCCAGAACAGACTGCTCCTATAGGAGCAGTCTAATCTGGGTCCACACTGTTTGCCAAAGAGGCTTCTTAAACATTTCAGAAGACGAGAAAAGCAGACGACTTTTGTTGCGATTGGCACATTAAGGGTTAATAGGCTTACCCATCTCTTAACTGTAATTTTTGAGCTTTTCTATCTATCTTCCACTGCAATATTTTTCCATCACTACTTGTACTGATTAGCTGTAAAATTTGAACAAACGGGATGTTTTTATATACAGACTATAGATGGCATCCGTTGAATCTTTGTCTGAAATCTTTATCATATGATGTCACATCTGGGAGTTAAATAACGCCATGCAATAAAATTGATAAACCACTAGTGGTTTATAGATTTTTGGGAAAAGCTATGATGTCCATAACAACCTTGCTTACATAATGACAAAATTATAACGTTTTTATGGCAGAAATGAGATGTCAAAGAAATCTGAATGTCATATGATAAATAGAATCTAACATTCATGCTCCTGTATATTTGAATTTATTCAACTTGTTGCGCAAAAGAGATAAAAGGCTCGGCAAGCCTCTCATTTAATCTCTTTTCCTCAACTCGTTTAATAAATTCAATGATACATGAGCACTCATGTAAGATCCTCTATATATGCCATGAGAGATCTGACCCCCTTACATGACTGCAGCAGGCAAAAACTTTGTTATTGTGTCATTGATTTCAGGACAAATACGGCGGTAATATAAGGCTTGACATTCCATGTGAATCACAGAGGATTCACATAGAATATCAAGCTTTAGTTTTTCTTAAGAAGGAACTTTTCATTTTCTTCTGAATCAAAGACCCAAATGGGCAGGAATCCCTCACATAGATCAGATTGATTATGACATGTTATATTGCTGGTGGCCATCTTTCAGATCAGATTGCATTAAGCATTTCTGAATCTCCCAGTGCTTCTCTGCTGCCTCCCATCAAGTTTCAGCATAATCTGGATAACATTTTGAGAGGAGATGCTGTTTAAAGAGTTCTAAGACTGCAACTGTGGCAGCCATCTTGGATATCAGAAAGTCATGATTTTAGCAATTCTGAATCCCCATGCTTATCCACCCACGCCTTCCACCAAAATTTGGTTTAATTAGACATTTGGTTCTGCAGACGTCATTTTAAGAATTTCAAAATAGCTGCAATGGTGGCCATCTTGGAAATCTTCAGGCCTCCAGATAAGAGCGCTTATCGGAAAACTATTTTCTTTATTTCTCATCCAAAACATATGTTGTGGGTACTCAAATGAACCGTCTCAATTTTTGAGCACCCAAAACTTATGTTTAAATTGACGGGTAAGAAAATATTTTCAATTTTACGCTAATAAAATTTCCTTATCTGGATCTATGTATCTGAACAGAAGTATTTAGCAATTCTGAATCTCAATGTTGCCCCGAGGCCTTCCACCAAGTTTCAGTCCTATTCAACCTATGGTTTCGTTTGAAACATTTTAACCTTAAAAGCGCCAATCACAAACAAAATTTGACTGCTTTTGTCGTCTGCTGAAATATTTTGGAAACCTTTCCTACAAACAGTGTAGACTCAGATCAGACTGCTCCTATAGAAGCAGTCTGATCTGGGTCCACACTGTTTGTCTCTATACTTAGCTTTGTTAAATAATGTTAGCAAAAATTTGCAGCATACGACAAATGGAGACAGAATTTTCTGATGATTTTTTTGCTGGTGTTTTAAGGGTTAAGAAGGTATGTGATCATTTTTGATGGCGCTTTTGGATGTCGGAACAGAACAATTTTAGCAACTTCTAATCTCCATGTCTCTGTGACACTTCACATGAAGAATCAGCTCAATATGGACGACATGTGAAAAATTAACCCTAAAAGCGCCAAGAAAAAAATGCATCTGAAAATGTCGTCTACTGAAGTCGTCTGCTGCAAATAATTGCCTAGCATTACTGACAAATTAAGTATATAAGCAAACAGTGTGGACCCAGAACAGACTGCTCCTATAGGAACAGCCTGATCTGGGTCCACACTGTTTGCCATAGAGGCTTCTTAAACATTTCAGCAGACCAGAAAAGCAGATGACTTTTGTTAAGATTGGCACATTATGGGTTAACAATGGATGGACAAAAGACAACAAGACAAGGAGCTTGCTCCAGAAGAGCTTATGAACTTAAAGTGTTGCAAATAGGATTAAATAATCATTCAGGTTCCTGACAAACAAATAATGTCATAGTATTAACTCATTGAAATTTGGTTGACAGAGTGAACAAGAGTATTATACTATGCACAATAAATTAATCCATTGTTTTGTATGGGTGAGCCCATCCAAATCAGATCTCAAGTTTCATTTGCTGTCATGAAGATACAAGCGCCGATCATCTGACAAGAATTTCCATTTAAACAAATACAGAATTACCAACCACAGCAGCTGTGCCAAAGTGACGTTAAATTTTAAGACTAGTGTGTAACATGGGTATTTCTGATCATTGGGGGGGGGGGGGGGGGGGTATGGGAGCCAAATCCATTTTCAAGCTATTGTTTGGTCAATGAAAACCAAAAAAGCATAGCAAATGCTGCAATTTTCTAAACTTTCTGAGAGAGATAAAGGACCAAGTTTTCACAATATGACATTTTCATTAATGCTTTTATGTTATCGCCTTCAAACAGTGTTTCTAGTCGTTTTTTTCTTGAACCACATTGTCAAGTAAAACTGTTTGATGTCTTTCAACACATTCAGAAAAACAATGTTGAATGAAACATCTTCACAGCTACAGAGCACAAGCTGAAAGATAAAATCTAACGGCACAGTTATCTCGCAAATGCGTCACACCATTTTTCAGTAACTTGAGGTTTTAATCAACCATAATTTGAGTTACATTGTAAGCCTATGCTATCTTTTTAAACTGAATCTCTATTGAATTGAAACCCAATTAACATGAGAAGTTTAATCAAATGATGACTACGTTTTGACCTCATTGATGGCAGGCTGGCAGCTGATTTTTTTTCAGCATGAAATTTCTATCAAATCTGTCACATAACCAATAGTTTTTATAGGTGTATGGTGCATGAGAAAGATGAAAGAGCACCAAAAGCAAAATCACATGCTTATCGTATAAGCATTGCTTACAACGGATGTGAATTATGCTTACTGACCCCTCCTAAAATTTTTGCTCTCCTCAAATGCCTATTTAAAGGATTGTGTCTGTAAAATCCTGGTGATATTTGCCTGTTCACGTCATTGCAATTGAAATTGTTCAATATTGCACAAAGATGAGCACAAAATGGTGCGAAACATAAGAAATTGCTAAACTTATTGTGCATAGAATAATTCACTAATATTACAGGAGGCTACAGTAAATGTTCTAAAATTTTGAACACTTTTCTTTTTCAATTCCAGATAATATGTTGCTTATCAGAGCTAGGATTCATAAAATGCTGGGCTCACCCTGCCATTAGCCATTGTAGCCATTTGCTACTAAAAATGTAGAGTGGCTACAAATATAATTCATTGGTTAAAAGTACACTCTAGGTCGTTCAAAAATTACTTATCTGCGAAAAAGTGTGTTTTTATTTTCCAATATTGCTGTTATGACTTGATGTTTTGTAGGGCCTGATCTGGGTCCAAACTGTTTTCAAAGGTTATCAGCAGATGACAAAAGTCCCCGCTAGCAAGCAAAATGTTATATAAAGAACTACTTTTTGGCTAGAAGTCAATTTCACTTGGCTCCAATTTTTACCACTATTTGGTTAAAGTATTCGCTACAACAAATTCTGAGCCAGGGTAAGCCCTGAAATGCTTGTCAGAATAGCAAACAGGGAAGACCCAGATCAGACTGCATCTTCAGAAGCAGTCTGATCTGGGTCTGCACTGTTTGCTTAGGCCAACTAGAGTTCCAAATATTAGAACATCTGCCATAATTAACAGGGATTTTATTTTGAAGTACTTGTATGGATCAAAATGTTTAGGACACATAATAAATTTACACAATTAAACTACTGTAGTGCCAACCAAAAGTGACAGTGACTAAATATTTTGTTTACATTTGTTAAGTAAAACATTACCTTGTACACTCCACTTGAGCTAACACGAATTGAGAGATCACTTGTGCATTAATCTTATCCTGTGAATAGGATTAATACACAAGTGATCAATCGATTCTAAGTCCCTAATAACTTTGTAAACAAAAGATGACGTCACTGTCAGTTTTGGCTGGCAGGACAGTATTTTAATTCAAAATGTGAATCTGGAGATTTCAATTAATTGTGGCAACCCTTTATATCTACAAGTTCACAGCTTGTACTCACGTATATTTTCTTTCCCTTAGAATCTGTAATCCAGTGAACTTTAGAAACTGGTTCTTGGTGTGAGTCATCGTCTATACCTGATGATGCCACAAGGAGATCATCTTCCCGACTCAGATCCCATAACATAACTTCACCTAGGAAACAAATGGGATACATAAATACCAGCAATTTAACAGTTACTAGGAAACAAACCAGATACATTAATACCAGTTGTAGTAACTACTTTAACAATCCTTGACTGACATATCAGGACTTTAGTTAACATAACTTCACCTAGGAAACAAATCAGATACATTAATACCAGCTGTAGTAACTACTTTAACAATCCTTGACTGACATATCAGGACTTTAGTTAACATAACTTTACCTAGGAAACAAATCAGATACATTAATATCAGCTGTAGTAACTACTTTAACAATCCTTGACTGACATATCAGGACTTTAGTTAACATAACTTCACCTAGGAAACAAATCAGATACATTAATACCAGCTGTAGTAACAATCCGTGACTGACATATCAGGACTTTAGTTAAGAGTGCGTAACAGAAAAATATTTTTCTTATTTCTCAAACAAAACATATGTTGTGGGTACTCAAAAGAACCGTCTCAATGAGACGATTCTTTTGAGCACCCAAAACATATGCTAAACATTATGCGTAAGAAAATGTTTACAATTTTACGCTGAAAATTTTTGTTTATCTAAACCTGTGGACATATTCTTCAACCCAGTTTAATGTATAGAGGATCTAACAAGAGTCCTCATTATTACTGAGTTCGGAACAAAACTGGATGTAGGCCCGTGTAGAGCATCATATAATTTTTTCCATCCATTTTAATGAATTCATTAACAATTGTTCTATCACTAAAATTAGTTTGAACTCAAATGTTTGATATATTTACATTCTCAGTGCAGTTGCCTTAAATGAAACCAACATTTCTAGCTGCTTGCATTTCTCTATGCAAAACATTGAAATGTCATGTGATCTAGACTGCCCCTCTGGGCCGAGTAACGTCAATGTCAGCCAATAACTTTCTTTGTTTATCGACGGTTGCATGATGTCATTCACGTATTGTCACGACGTTATGTATACAAGTTTTTCTCCCTGGCTGTTCCAACACCTACGTTACAAATAAAATATTTCATTTTATAAGGATAACTAGTGGGGTTGGGTGGAAGTTAATATAGTAAATTTGATTGATAATATAGAATGTAAATATAAGGATTGAAATTCATATTTTCAGCTTGCACTGTATGATGAAAAAAATTAGGTAATTTAATGTTTCTGAGAGACATTAAATTAGCTAATGCTTTTCATCATCCAGTGCAAGCTTAAAAAATGAATTTGAATTCTTAAGTGAATCTTCAGGATCTTGCCTTAAGAAAACTTATTATGGACGTCATTTCATCATGTTTTCAAACTAGTTTTGCATATTTTAATACTATTCTATTATCGATTTTAATTAGACTGTCCAAAATTATTTTCTTGTATGAAGGCATGTTTAGGAGTGTAATATTTTCGCTACTGACTGCACTATGGAGCCAGGTTCCTGGTTCATTGTATCAAACCAGATGAAAGAATTTATTAGTATACAAAGGGTAAAGGGTTTAATACAGTACCATTAAATGTTCCTCCAGCTATTATAGCAGGGTTTTTAGGATGGAATGCTAAACACATAAGACAGCTTGGTATTTCAATGGTGGTATCAGGTTTCTCTTCCTTCACATTCCGTCTGTCCAGATTCCATGTACAGAGTGAGGTTTTATGGGTACACCAGTCTTCATGTTCAAACTGACCAAATCTGAGCTACATTCAGGAAATATAATTCCTACTACAGTCGAACTTCGTTGGCTCGAACTCGTCGGGACCGTCTGTGCGAGTTCGACCTATCCATGTGTTCGAGCAATACCTAGCCTGACAATTTTCAAGTTGGTTCATGTGTACTCTATGTCATCACGGACATCACGTTTGTTATCGACCAAAATTGCAAAGCGCACGTGACACCTGTCACTGATCAAAAACCCTATACACGCTAGAGATAAAATGATAAGCCGCATGTGTAAGCATATGAACCTGTTGAAAGTAAGTACATTTATCAGCATGCGCATATGCGCAGGCTGATCAATGCATTTGCTATCGAGTAAGCTTAACTGCTTTTCTTCTAGTGGGTGAATGTTCCTGTTTATGTGTCGCTACAGTTTATGTTCGGTTGTTTATCGTTTCCTTTAGAACAATAAACGAAAAAATAAAAGTTTGTTTCTTATTATTTATTCACAATGTGCAAGTTTCAATAAATAACAACAAATAAAACATGAAAAAAAAAGTGAAAAACTCCTCAGGATTTTTACAGAAAAGACGCGGATCAGACTGTACCTCCGCACAATCCGATGCCTTTCTTTATCCAGCCAGGCATGTTTTACTCATTTTGACAAGCGAATTCTTGATTACAAAACATCTAATTAATTGTCTTCAATCATTTTCGGCCGCCCTACTTAGTGGTGACAAGTGAGAACTTACTCAAATCTTTGATCTGGTAAATTGCCGCTAATTGCTTCACACGTTCCACTCGCCAGTTAGGTAACCCAAGGGTGACATCATCATTGTCACGGAGTGCTTATGGAAATATTAATGAACTTAAATCAAGCGTGTGACTGATTCATGTAAAGAAATATTTGGTTCGAGCAATCATAGCGTTTTCACATGAAAAATCGCCCTGCGGACCGTGCTTTGAGTTCGAGAGTTCGAGCCATCACTGTTCGAGCCTTGGGTGTATTTTAACATTAAATGTATAGGGAAATTGCCGGGACCGACGAACAAGTTCGAGCGATCAAAGTTCGACTGTACAAGGATTGCTTCAAAAGTCTGACAGTTGACCACTATATATAGGTCACCCTTGCTAACCCCGGCATAACCCATTCCGTTACACACTGCATTCATCATGATGAATGCAGTGTGTAATGGAATGGGTTAAGCCTGGGCTCATGATGAATGCAGTGTGTAATGGAATGGGTTAAGCCTGGGCTCATGATGAATGCAGTGTGTAATGGAATGGGTTAAGCCTGGACTCATGATGAATGCAGTGTGTAATGAGTGGGTTAAGCCTGGGCTCATGATGAATGCAGTGTGTAATGGAATGGGTTAAGCCTGGGCTCATGATGAATGCAGTGTGTAATGAAATGGGTTAAGCCTGGGCTCATGATGAATGCAGAGTGTAATGGAATGGGTTAAGCCTGGGCTCATGATGAATGCAGTGTGTAATGGAATGGGCTAAGCCTGGGCTCATGATGAATGCAGTGAGTAATGGAAAGGGTTAAGCCTGGGCTCATGATGAATGCAGCGTGTAATGGAATGGGTTAAGCCTGGGCTCATGATGAATGCAGAGTGTAATGGAATGGGTTAAGCCTGGGCTCATGATGAATGCAGTGTAGAATGGAATGGGTTAAGCCTGGGCTCATGATGAATGCAGTGTGTAATGTTATGGGTTAAGCCTGGGCTCATGATGAATGCAGTGTGTAATGGAATGGAATGGGTTAATCCTGGGCTCATGATGAATGCAGAGTGTAATGGAATAGGGTTAAGCCTGGGCTCATGATGAATGCAGAGTGTAATGTAATGGGTTAAGCCTGGGCTCATGATGAATGCAGAGTGTAATGGAATGGGTTAAGCCTGGGCTCATGATGAATGCAGTGTGTAATGGAATTGGCTAAGCCTGGGTTCATGATGAATGCAGTGTGTAATGGAATGGGCTAAGCCTGGGCTCATGATGAATGCAGTGTGTAATGGAATGGGCTAAGCCTGGGCTCATGATTAATGCAGTGTGTAATGGAATGGGTTTGCCTGGGCTCATGATGAATGCAGTGTGTAATGGAATGGGTTTGCCTGGGCTCATGACGAATGCAGAGTGTAATGGAATGGGTTAAGCCTGGACTCATGATGAATGCACAGTGTAATGGAATGGGTTAAGCCTGGGCTCATGTTGAATGCAGTGTGTAATGGAATGGGTTAAGCCTGGACTCATGATGAATGCAGTGTGTAATGGAATGGGTTAAGCCTGGGCTCATGATGAATGCAGTGTGTAAGGGAATGGGTTTGCCTGGGCTCATGACGAATGCAGTGTGTAAGGGAATGGGTTTGCCTGGGCAAATGACGAATGCAGAGTGTAATGGAATGGGTTAAGCCTGGACTCATGATGAATGCACAGTGTAATGGAATGGGTTAAGCCTGGACTCATGATGAATGCAGTGTGTAAGGGAATGGGTTTGCCTGGGCTCATGATGAATGCAGTGTGTAATGGAATGGGTTAAGCCTGGGCTCATGATGAATGCAGTGTGTAATGGAATGGGTTAAGCCTGGACTCATGATGAATGCAGTGTGTAATGGAATGGGTTAAGCCTGGGCTCATGATGAATTAAGCCTGGGCTCATGATGAATGCAGTGTGTAATGGAATGGGCTAAGCCTGGGCTCATGATGAATGCAGTGTGTAATGGAATGGGTTAAGCCTGGGCTCATGATGAATGCAGTGTGTAATGGAATGGGTTAAGCCTGGGCTCATGATGAATGCAGTGTGTAATGGAATGGGTTAAGCCTGGGCTCATGATGAATGCAGTGTGTAATGGAATGGGTTAAGCCTGGGCTCATGATGAATGCAGTGTGTAATGGAATGGGTTAAGCCTGGGCTCATGATGAATGCAGTGTGTAACAGAATGGGTTACACCTGGGTTCATGATGAATGCAGTGTGTAATGGAATGGGTTAGGCCTGGGTTAATGAAGATGTATATAGGCCAGCTTATAAAATTTTGGTACATTTACTTATAAATATTTGCAAAGTCATTCTTAAGTTTAACTCTTTCACCCTCTGATACCCTACATGTTTCAATACCCTTGAACCCTTCAACCCTGAATAAGACAGAACTGTTCAACGAAACACGGGTGAAACATTCAGGGTCATAATGATCTCATACAATGGCATGATAGCCTTACATATTTATGTATACATTTTTGGAAAGAATTTTTATTATATTTTTCAATTTTTGTATAATTCACTAAACATGTGTTTCTCAATTTGGAATAAGCCTCATTTCAAAATCAGCAGGAAATTCAAACATCCTATCATAGACCTTAACAGAGGGTGCTGGGGTTGAAGGGTATATTTACTTTGTGTCCTCTGTAGAAGGCAGCGGGGATGAAAGAGTTAAACATGCATGCACCGCTATATACCTGAGTCTTCATCAATGTCCCTAGTTTGTTTGAGAAAGTCAGAGGTGCAGAAATCTTATGTCCAATTTGTCCAACACAGGAAATTTCACTGACAGACTGTGGGGGTGAATGATTAAAAGTAAACAGGAATTTTGATAAAGTGCCCTAGTTCAATCAGCGATTGAGCTTTAAGCAATCGGATCATTGTACCTTGATCATTTTTCAAAGTTAACTTGACATCCTTTGGGCGTCACACTCCTACTTTGAACTGACCACATATAGCATTCATTACTTCATGAACCTATGAAAAATGAAATAAATTTCTTAATTAGGCCTTTACCTCATAGAGAAGCCTTTTAACACTTTTGCAAACAGAGCAAACCCAGATCAGGCAGCTCTTGTAAGAGCTGTCTGATCAGGGTCTACTCTGTTTACTTATGGAAATATGATTAGATATGATGTTACACTAGTGGACCTGACAAGTAACTTCTTTGTTCTATGTACAAATGTGAAAGTTTATTTGTATAATTATTCATAGTTGGTGGAGCTTAGCATGAATATTTATGAAAGAAAGTGTTAAACCATGTGGCAGTGGCTTTTTTTCAAAACAGAAAAAAATTACTGCAGGAGATGGTGATGATAATATACACTGATAATATAATCTTCATAAAAGGATACGAGGCAGCTACTACTGATCCTGTGCAGTTCCATGATAATCCTGTCACCTGAAACTGTAAAAACAGACATCTGCTTTAAAACAAGATAAAACGGTCCCTACAGGACTAACAGTATTAAACAAGCACACACATTCTATAAACACACACTGAGTATTTTATTAAAGTCTATTTGGGCTGTGAGGCTAGAATATCTGTCTTTTTGATTTCTGACAAAGTGGGACAAAAACCAGCCTGCTCAGCTCCAGAGAATAGCTAGAATAGTGCAATTTTGTTTGTAGCAAGTTTTAATTTGATACTTTCTAATAAGTAAATAACTAAGGCGCTGATCAGAATGCGCAAAGGCGCAGGCTGGTCTGCGTCTTTGTTGTTCGCAAACCCCCGAAGACAGGTTTTCTTGAGTCGAGGCTCATCTATCACTTTGAAATCATGTTTTTGGTGTACAAAGCTAAAGATTTTGCAATATATATGTGACATTGTTATGACCTCACTACATAAATTTATTGAATATGTAAACCACTAGTGGTTTATAGGTAAACCACTAGTGGTTTATCGATTTTAATGCATGGTGTTATATCACTCCCAGATGGGACATCATGTGAAAAATATGATAAACTCTAATCAAATCATGGTTTAGCCAATCTATTGATGCTTTGATCCATGTTATTTAATACTGTATTATATACCTTCATCAGGTCTTATAAAAACCTCATTCTAATGCACTTGTGAATATCTTCAGAGGCAGGCTGATCAGGGATTGTACTGTTTGCTCAGACCTACTTGTCTGAATATGCAGAGTGAATATGGTATCTTACCTTGCCTAAGTAGGGTAAATGTTCAAAAATCTTAACATTAGTTGCTTGCCAAAAAGGTCTTGACAAACAGGGCAGACTCAGATCAGACTGCTTTTAAAGAAGCAGTCTGATCAGGGTCTTCCCTGTTTGCTTTTCTGACAAACATTTTGTGAATTCCCGCCCTGCAACCAACATTTTATATGAGAATAGAAAGAGAAAAGTATTTGAATTTTTAGAACATTAACTGTATCTGGTACCAGTCTGAATAGGTAGGGTGGTTTGTTTGATTTGATTCTTTATGTCCCAGTCAACATTTTTCAGTCATGACAGGACGGGTCTTCCTTGGTTGAACCAGTACCAAGCAGAGGATGAAGTTTCTTACTCAAGGACACAACGCAGTGCCTCCAGTGAGGCTCGAACCGGCAACCCCTCGGTTATGAGACAAGCACCCTACCACTGAGCAAAAGTGGTCCGCTAATATATATGTAGGATGGATATGTTATCTTACCTTGCCTAAGAAGTCAGGATGTGACAGACTATGTTCACATGTAACCGCTAAAGAGTCATCTTCCAAACCAATTTCGTATCCTAGAAATGTTAAAATTTTGATTTTCAATGCAAGTAATGAAACTTTAGATTTTTGCAACCAAACAAATCCTCAGAGTTCTCACTAACTCCAAATTAGGATTATTTTACTCCAACTTTCTGATTCTGACTC
This sequence comes from Loripinus fragilis, assembly GCA_964019695.1. Lineage (NCBI taxonomy): Eukaryota > Metazoa > Mollusca > Bivalvia > Lucinida > Lucinidae > Loripinus > Loripinus fragilis. The sequence continues at coordinate 122,402,478 of OZ026515.1, forward strand.
CAACTGTTTCAAAAGTGCCAATAGAAAAGTATGGTAAACTCCAAGTTTTTCTGGCAAACAGCATTTTTACTCCTATTTTCAAAATCCTAGTGAGAACTCTGAATCCTCATTAACAACAGAAAGATGACTGACAACTAATAAAGCTCACTTACACAAAAAATATGCTCTAACCCTTAAAGCGCCAATCACAACTGCAGCAGACGACAAATTTTGAGACATCTTTCCCAATTTTTGAAAGAAATAAGGTACAATATTTCAGCAGACGATTCTCATGAAATATCATGCCTTATTTGTTATTTTTGAAAAGGCGGCAAAATTTTAAATTGTCGTCTGCTGCAAAATATAGGTGGCACTTTAAGGGTTAAACTGTGAATTCATTTACCAGAGTGTGATAATGTAGTTGTGATTGATGTTGAGCCACAACTGTGTGCACATGAAAACAAAATATTGGTCTGCTTCATTTGTTTTCCAAATGGTGTTCTGCTGTTCCGTTTTACAATCCAACATTGGACCAACACCACCATTCATTTAATCAATGAGAAACTTGCTTAAAAGTGACACTATGAAATGTTTACGTCACATAATGAAAATTCGTTGCACTGATACATTACTGTTAAAGCTTCACACAGAATTAATGAGCAATAATTTTTATCATTGCTTCATTTTCCTCATCTATACTTGTTACCAAATTTTTCATACAATACTGTCCGAACGTGAGTAAAAATTACTGAATTTTATAATTTTTTTTAGGATAAGGAAGTCACATACAGGTACATAACTCAATTACATGAAATATTGATTTTTTAGGATGTTGTGAAATTTGGCATTTTTCAGTTTTCCATTCTTCAATTTTTAATTTTGTCCCTCAAAATCTCTCCTACACAAGAAAATGTGAAAATTTTGACACTCAAATTGAAACTTAAATTACCTCCATTATGCTCAATGTCAGAGTATTTTACATGACATACATGTATATTCAAAAAAAACAGTTTTAGCTCTTTGTAAGCTGGGAAAGCTTTCATGATTTTTGTCGTCTGCTGATTATTTTGAAAATTAACCTTTTCAAAAAATTTGTTCAGGATAAACATCAGGGTGTCAAACAATTTAGACCCAGACCAGGCCCGACATTTTGTCGGGCCTGGTCTGGGTCCAAACTGTTTGCAAAGTTTATCAGCAGATGACACCAGGAGGCAAAGAGTTCATTATTACTGCTTACCGTCAAATGCTCTACTTCTGATATTGTTCGCAAGCTGTTTAACTACATATGGCTCTATCCGTGCAAGGAAGTGACCCAAGTTCCCGCTAGTGTCCTCAGCCAGCCGCAGCTTTCTCCTTGGCTCATCATCTGTTTGAACCTACAATGAAATGTTTTTTTGTTTTTATGCTTTAAGTCCCATTCAACAATTTTTCGGTCATGTCGGACCGGTCTTCTTGGGTTGAACCAGTGCTAAGCACTTGCTCAAAGTAAATCACACCACAATGACTCGGCCAGCGGTGAGTCTCGAACTAGTAACCCTTTGATCCGCAGTCTGGTGCTCTATCAACTGAGCCACTGCACTCTGCACAATAGAATCAGCTAGGCCTTTAGTTAAGAGTGCATTTATTTGTTTGATTTGATTCTTTACATCCTAGTCAACAATTTTTCAGTCCGGACGGGTCTTACTGGGTTGAACCAGTACTAAACAAGGATAAATGTGTCTTGTTCAATGACACAATACATTGATGCCGGTGAGGCTCAAACCCGAGGTCCCTCGGTCTCGAGTCAAGCACTCTATCACTTAGCCACTGTGCTCCCATGTTCCCTTTAAGAGCAAAAAAATAATTAATTTCTTATTCCTCAACCAAAAAATATGTTGTGGGTGCTCAAAAGAACCGTCTCAATGAGACGGTTCTTTTGAGCACCCAAAACATTTGTTAAAACAAATGGGTATGAAAATATTTACAATTTTATGCTCAAAAATTTTGTTTATCTATAAATGTGAAAATGTTTCATTATGACCTAAAAATTGGGTCAAGGTCACCTTACTTGATAAAACCATTTATGATGAATAGAAAGATCAATATTTAATGTTTTTATAACATTTTGAAGGCAATAATAATTATGGTTCAGTAAAAATGGTTAATACGGACATGAACATATAGTCTTCCTAAACGTTAAAGCTCCGGAATGTTTTCAGAACATTTTCTGTCGGTTGGGCCTGGAACCCCCTGATCAAAATTCCTGGATCTGCACATGCCGAAGACCATAGATTTTGTGAGATCCCTCTTCATCTTCTTGGATTACATGAACTTAGTATCTTTTAAAAGCAGTGATTTATTTACAATTTTGGGCTTATAGGTCCTGGGACTACCTGTTTCCCATATCAATGAGTCCCAACTGCAAACTTATGAGTCCAGAGCACTTTTTTTTTTATGACAAGTCTGCAATGCCATTGCATACTGGGACTCGCCGAAATAAAATCTTTGCATCCCAGAGACAAAATTAGAGTAAAAAATGCAGGATGGGCAGGATCACTGCTTAAGGCAGCAACATAATTTGAAAATGTTGTCTGTGTACTGCAAAATTTTAGTGGTTCTTCACTGTTAACCATTGTCATGATGAATATTTTGTATGCAACACTTTATCCTGTTTAACCTGCATCATTCCAGTTTTAAACATGTATTTTCAAATAGAGTGGAAAACAGTGTGGATCCTGATCAGCTGGCTTCTGATGAAGCCAGCTGATCTGGATCTACATTAGTTTCAAAAAAAGGATAAATCCGAATTTAGCAGGACAAGGGTTAATAGGATGGCTAGGCCAAAAGAAAAAAATGCCTCCTTTCCGGTTACATGTCCAAAATTTTTAGGGTCGGTAGGTAGGCAATTTTTTTTTTTATTAAAACTTTTTTGTATGGAAAAAGTATGAAAATCCTTAAAAACAGTCTAAAAATAGACTTTAATATCCCAAAAGTCTTCAAAAAAGTTTGAGTAGGCCCCAAAATATTAAGGTCGGGAGTGTAACCGGAAACAAGACATTTTCTTTTTTTGGCCTTATTTTCAGGACATGTCTTGGTGAAAAGGAATGTTTTAGGCACTGTGCATTTTGTACAAATAAAAAGAGAAGTGTGTTTTGGATTCCAGGTCTGAAAATTTTAGGTAGGTTAGGTACGCCTTATTTTTTTCAATTTTTTGTTGTTTTTTCTTGACAGAAATACTTCTTAAAATGCATAAAATCATATATATTCCAGAAAACCTGAAAAAAGTACTAGATTTCATTAGTAAATTTAGGTAGGGTCAATTTACCCTAAACACAAGTGTTTTTTTTTTTGCCTTATCAAGGAAAAATATGGTATGTCAGAATCTCTTCAGAATCCTCAAGAAAATTTATACTTACAGCTTCATCCACATATCTGTATGACTGGACAGCTTCATCAGACACCAATAGTTCATCTGTCTGTATGTTTACATCTGCAAGATCTCTGAAATATTGGTAAATATGAGTCAATAAACTATTAACTCTTTCGTTGCTAGTGGCGACTTTGTCGTCTGCTGATAACCTTTGCAAACAATTTGGACCCAGATCAGGACTGACAGAACATCCATCCTGATCTTGATCCAAACAGTTTGACACTCTTATAATGTTCCTGAAAGAATAATTTTGAAAAGGTTCAGTTTTAAAAAAGTCAGTAGATTACAACAAAAGCATGGAAAACTGATTGGGTTTTCTTAAAAAAAAACCAGGTGTCTCTGACTGTCTCCCCACCCTTTGGTGTCAGAAAGATTCAAATGTCATTAAACACAATTTCAAACTGAAATAATGGTGATTGTTTTACAACAAAAAATTGATTTAATATCCAGCAAAGATATCCTGCCAATGCAATAGAGTAAATTAATTAACGTGTTTTTAAGGACTGTCAGTTTGACTAATTGCGGCAATCTTACTACCCAATTAGGGGAAATTAAAACTTCAAAGCGTGGATTACTTTTGCGACCTGAAACAAAACAAGTATGATGTTTCTGTGATCAGCATTATCATAAAAATGTTGAGAACCATATTCTTTGAAAAGAACAACAAATGAAAACAAATACGTGATAGACGATGATGAAAAAACTGTGAATACCAAAAGTGGTCTCAATATTTTTAACACAACCCTATCGAGTTTGGTATCAAATTAAAGCGAAAGTTAAGAGCATTTCGTTTACATCAATTTTGCTTTTGATGTCGGAACTAAAAGAAAAAAATGTTTGGTACACACTCATGCCTATTTCTTTTATAGGGAACAGTAAAATATCAGGTTTTATCTTGCACTTACCTGGATTTCAACTCGATAATGTGTAGGTAAAATTTTTCAATAAAGGTAAATGTATCGGAGATTCGTCTCCGGTGTATATTGCCATCGATATTAATTGCACTAATAGGTTCAGTCAAAATGAAGTCAGTAGTCACCATGCATGTGCTCAGTGTATCAAGTGTAAAGGTCCTTTCAGTTATTTACCCAAGAGATCTGATTGTACCAGGCAGCCATATGCAGCGAGATAATGCAAAACAGATTAACAACAACAACATAATGTCCACAAGGGTGTATGGCATTACGTGTAGAGGAATCACACAGCACTGTCATACTTTTAAGCCTTATTATTCATCCTCCTTAATTACTCACGATGTGTAATAATCATACGTGATCTTAGCGAAGAAAGGGACAGTGTCGAAATAATATCCCTCCCGATAACCGGTCATGGTACTGTACAAAGGTTGACAATTGCTACTGAAATCAATTGAAATATCTCGGAGATCATTTTCTTTTTTTAAGAAAATACCTTTCTTTTTTCCAAGTTGACTTATAGTTCACACCTTCTAAGAGTTCGTCCGCAAACATGATTTTTGTTAATTAAGAATCTTCACAGAAACTTGGAATGTTGTTGTTTACATTCGGTTGAGGCAAAATAAAGTCACGAATTAAAATTATGCCACTGAACCAACAAAAGAACCGTTAACGCTATAATTATTTATTATTATAATCATTACTATTATTAATAATAATAATTGATTATAATAATAGTAATAATAATAATAGTAATGATTATAAAAATAAATAATAAAACCGGTTCTTTTGTTGGTTGAGTGGCATAATTTTAATTTGCGACTTTATTCATTTAATAAAAATAATAATTAGATTGTCTAAAAAGGACTCAGTGGTACTTAGACAGGTTTCAAAAGATATCGAATAACAAAACAAGTATATTCTTTTAGAAAGACAATTCCACAAGGTTTTGTTAATTATCATCGGCACGGTTTATGTTCAGATGACCATAAATTGTTGTAGAAACAGCTCCTCATTAATTAATAATTTATCTGGTAAGTATTCCATGTCAAAATCTCCATTCTGCGAGCTAAGTGACCTATATACGTTACTTGCGAGATGAAGCGTATCAAATTTTATGCTATGATCACAACTTTCCCAAAAAAGAAATGAGTCAGGTCAAGTGCTTTAAGCGAATTATCATTTGCTGGTGGGTGGCCTTGGCAATCAACTTTTCATTTGAACACAATAGGCATGGCCATGAAGGGGGCACCAACGACACTGGTTGTGTGGAGGGGAAGGGGGGCACTGGTCGCAGCGAAGTGGAAATCTTATCGATTTCAGCATCAGTATTTACAGTTTGGGGCACCAGTGTATGAGCTAAGGGGGTGACACTCTATACGGAGGGATCAGGCACATGGTACCATAGCTACATTGTTGGGGGTGTGGGGGTACCTTGTGAGAGGTGGGGGGAGGGGGCTCAGGTTGTTATTTCGTTATCTAGTGAACCAAAACCAGGTAATATACTGGACACAGGGAGGGGGGGGGTGGTATTTCAAAATTATTAGGTAAATGGGCACCACTATAGCAGCATTGTTGGAACACTGTCTGGGGAGGGGCATCTGGTATAAATAAAAAATATTAGGATATAATGAAGATTGTACCAACATAGAATTGGGAGCGCAGTGGTAGAGTGCTTGACTCGAGACCGAGGGGCCGCAGGTTCGAGCCTCATCGGCGTCACTGTGTTGAGTCTTTGAGCAAGACACATTAATCCTAGCTTAGTACTGGTTCAACCCAGGAAGACCCGTCCCTACATAACTGAAAGATTGTTGATGTGATGTAAAGAATCAAATCAAACAAAAAGCAACATAAAGTTTAGATTTGAATCTATTATTTTATTTTTTTCAAAGCTGCAAGTTTTCCGTGCTTTTTTTTTTTTTTTTGAAAATTATCAAATATTTTTATTTGAAATCCATGGATCTATAACAGCTGAAACATATCTGTTTGCAAGTTACAAAATGCACGCAAGAAAACCACTGTACTGGAACAGTGCAGTCATCGTGTGGTGGTTGCAGACTACATCATATTACATGCATATATGTGGGTTAGAGGCATTTCTATATACTTTAAAGATAAAAAATATGCAAGAAACGTGATAAGTAGAGCTCTCCAAAGCCATTAAAATGCTGAAAATCGTTTTGCCCCTAAACCCCCTACCAGGGCTTTGCCCTGGACCCCCATGACCCCTCGCCAAAATTGGTGCCCCCTCCTAAAGGGGCAATGTCTGGATCCGGCCCTGTTGCAGCCTTGTGATCACCTGCTGAAATGTCTGACCTCTTGGCTCTCTTGTGTGTGATGTTTTCTTGTGTTTTTGTAACTTTCCCATATGGTATCCCGGGTCAGTGCACAATGCATCAATATGTAAACCTCCGCCATCTTTAGATATCCGGTATGTTTCAGCATTACACATGTTTGCATATATTGCTGTCCATTATATTGATTGGAAAAGTTATTGAATCAGATTATAGGGGTCTCTTGAAACCTCATGGTAAGAATGATGATCTGGCTAATGTACAGTTTAGTACATTGCCGGGCTTGTCCATCTGCACACAGTTTATAGGTTCTCTAAGGTGCACACTCTCAGTTCCAAATGGACCTGTCTGCCGAAATAAGCTTGTTTTATTGTACCTCTGTAGCATCCTGCTAACCCAGTCATATGCCCCAGAAACAAACCCTGGGCCTCGACCTATCAACTTTCCATGTGCCATCTGTCACAAAGCAGTTAAATGGACCACTCCAGGAGTTTTCTGCGATTCACGTGACGTCTGGTACCGCCAGGAGTGTATGGGGATGCCTGATTGTGTTTATGATGGTCTGAAGAATGTAAGCTGGGAATGTTTTCAGTGTGAAGTACCAAATATATCTACGAGTATTTTTGATACAACGATATTCGAAACGTCTAACTCATTCTCGCAACTGAGTGATCATGCTACAACACCTGAGTCAGAAATTAGTTTCAGCTATCCAGTCGCACCTCCTCACCCACAAGGCAACCAACCGATAAAGACACACGGAAACGAAAGGATCTCCCCATACGTATAGCCGTTTTGAACTGCCAGTCCATAAAGACCAGTGGCAAACCAGCCCAACTTTTGACTCTTATATCATCCCTACAAGCTGATGTAATTACTGGCAGCGAATCATGGCTTATGCACACTCTAGTTTCAGTTCTTTGGTGCAGTCTCTGCTTCCAAAGGATACCCTTTACAGAACATATTAACCCAGGCATCAAATCATCAGAAATCTTCTCGGATAATTTCAAATGTTTCCGAAGAGAAAGACCAAATGGTGCGGGTGGAGGGGTCTTCTTGTTAGTGTCCCAAGAGTTCAATAGCAGCGAGCCAGAAGAGCTTAGGGTAGATAGCGGAACAGATTGTGAAGCCGTTTGGGCGAAAGTCAATGGAAGCAGTGATCTTTACATTGGATCCTTCTACAGACCTCCAGACAAAACTTCTCCGGACTACCTACAACATCTACAGTCGAGGCTTTCACGCATACCAACGGACAAATGTGCTCACTTGTGGATAGGGGGAGACTTAAACCTCCCCGACATCAACTGGGAAGAGGAAACTGTCCTGCCATATGCTACCAGTGCCACAGTATCAATCAAATGTTAACACTGGCGAAAGACTTTTACTTGGACCAGATGATAACAGAACCTACTAGGATCACTGAAACAACAGCAAATACACTGGAACTCTTCTATACAAGTAATCCCACTCTCATCAACAAGGTTGAGACTATTCCAGGCACCTCAGACCACGAAGCAGTCTTTCGTCGCTTCAGTGCTATAGTGTTCTAAGTGACATTTTGGTCAAAAATGAGTTATGCATACCAGTGGAAAGCGGGTCAAATGTTCTATCTACTGGTGAAGGTTTCATTGCCTATCTCCACCTAGTAAGCTTAAAATCGCTGTGCTTTTCTGTTCTATCTACATAAAGACAATTTCGTTCAGTGCTATACTTCTTCTTTTCTATGTAGTTCCTGCCTTTATAAGGCACACCCGGACGTCCGGTAGATTCAAGTTACTTATTATATAATAAGTGTCTAAACTGCAATGACTATATGGACCTTGGGAGATCACGTTCCATGGCGACAGACCCCCACCATCTTATAATAACTGTTTGTGTAAATTAAGTCTCTTGAGATGTAGGCTATAGCACAACGTTCTGGCGCTTATTTCTATTGCGTTTAAAGTTTGTTCACATCTGGGTAACATACCCCTCTCCACGAGCACTTCACAGTCAATGATCAATGAGAGTAGCAGAACTTATCTAACCACAAGGGATGGCCCACTTTCTCTATCACCAGGTCTCTCAAAGATTTGATATGCAGTTCTCTGACAGTACTAAGCACTGGACATATTAGCAGGAAATGAGAGAGATCTTCACTCTCTAGACGACATAATGGACACTTCGGATCCACTTGCTGATTGTTAAACTTTGCCTTTGTAGACTGTAGGATCTATGTTCCAGTCAAGATGCTGGCCTTGATGTGGGCCCTTCTGACGTCTTGAAGATTTGGCCTAACTGAGTTCCAGACTCTGTGGACTTTCCCTATCTCAAGCTTTTCTAGGCAACATTGCTGGAGTGTAGATCTGGTGCGCCCTTCATTGACGAGTGTCCTTATCCAGTAGTCAGCTAAGGCTGCTTTCACCTGTCTCTTCCACTAAAGTTTTGAAGGAAGCTCCTGCATTAAATGTTCCATCGGTGGGAGACCATATTTTTCCAGAATTACCCTTACGCGGCTGAAGAAACTGCCTGGTTGATCTTCACAGAAGACAATACTCCTCTTGATAAGCTGGTGGAAAGTTTGATTATTGGAATAGATTATTGAGTAAAGTAGACTCAGGTGCTTCTTATGGAGTTCTGCTTCCAGTGACAGTGCTCCTAGTAGAAGGTGGACCGCTGGAAGGGTTGTTCTGCTTGGTAGCGATTGTATTCTTCTGAGTAGGTCAACATGGAAGTCGTTGAGTGTCTTTGTTTCTGTCTTGTTCAGGTTTAATACCTCCAAGCTGTAAAGGAGTCTGGGTAAGATGTATGACTGGTAAATCTTGTATGAGACTTTTGGACCAACACCATTAGAACCATGAAATCCGGATTTCATCAGGCTATACCCAGTCCGTCTAGCAAGTGATATTCTGTCTTCAATATTGAGAGCATTTTCCTTTTCCTCTGACCTTATGAGTCCCAGATGAGTGGTTTCTGATGCTGATTCGATGATGTTTGATCCCATTTTCCACTGTCTGTTTTTGTCTTCCGAGCTCTTTGAAGCGCAACGTTTACACACAATGTTGGTCTTCTGTGGGTGGATGGTATATCTTTTTTCCCCTGAATAAGCACTGGCAATGGCCAGCATCATAAGCATATAGCGTTCTAAGTGATTTTCACCCAATGGCCAATGATGATTATGTCACGTGACTGATTGAGTTCAGTCTCATACTGTTCTATCTACATGAAGTCACTTCCCTTGGAGAAATCGCTAAAAATTGCAGTTATCTCCCTTACATAAATTTTAGTTTTCTAAATTGAAGCGGTTTGTCGGTCTTATGATGAACTAATGGCTATATTGGGTACTTTTAGGTCCAAATAATCAACTCAGTCAAAAATAAAACGCAAATTGATCCATGGACAGAATTATAAGCTTTAGTAACAGACTACCTCCCTTACACATATCTAAACTGCTTTAATTGAAGTAATTTGTCAATGTAATTACAGATCAATGGTTATATCTGCTACTTTTAGGTCCAAATAATCAGTTCAGTCTAAATATTATACAAACTGACCCCATTGACAGAAAAATTAACTGTAGAAATAGATTACCTCCTTTGCATAAATTTAAATGCACATATTATGTGCGGTTTGTTACTGTTATGCCAAAAAAATGACTAAATCTGCTACTTTTAGGTACAAATAATCATTTTTTTTCAGACTAGTAAATGAATTGACTCCATAAACAGGATAATAAGCTGTAGGAAAATATAGAACACTATAGCACCGAACGCAGAAGGCGATTTTAATGGCATTATGTTCTATCTGCAAACTTTAAAATGCCCGTAAATTCCACATTACTGTAAAAATTTCTTCAAACCAAGGTCATTTACACTGTTTACACTCTTTTATGATTCAAAGGTCTGTGATAAATAAGGCATCAAAAATCAGGATGCTAAAATTTTCAAACTCATTTTTCTCAAAACTTGTGCAATGGTAGATAGAACACTATAGCACTGAAGCGGCGCTTTATCAAGTCCAGCCCCCGTCCCATGAAAGTGAAGATACCACCAAGAAAGGTTTTCCAGTACAAGAAGGCAGACTACGAAGGAATGAAGAAAGAGCTCAGAGCATCCCTACATGAATTCCAACAAAGGGAAGAATCAGAAGACTCAGAATATCTTTGGACCACCTTCAAGAAAACAACAATCTCACTTATGGAAAAGTTCATCCCTTCCGAGATGCTCCGAGGAAATAAACCACAGGAGCCCTGGGTAACCAAGGAAGTCAACTGTCTCAGAAGAAAACAGAAAGTACTCTTCAAGAGACAGCACAAGACTGGAGCAGCTAAAGACATTCGACAATACAAACTAAGGCCAGACTCCAAAAGGCAGAGAGACAATCCTACTGGAGGTATTGAAGTCGGGAACCCAGACTACGAACATCAGCTGAAGCAAAAACGACTCTTCAACTTCATCAAGTCACTTCGGAGAGACAATAGCGGCATTGCACCCCTCAAGGAAAAGGGAAGACTGCATGATGACCCAAAAGATAAGGCTGACATCTTAAACCGCCAATATGAATCCACATGGACAAAGGAAGACAAAGATGACATCCCAATTCCTGATGGCACACCTTTCCTGTCCATGGGCGATACTAAGGTCACCGAACAGGGAGTCGTCAAACTATTGCTGAAACTCAACCCTGCCAAAGCCTGTGGTCCTGACCTACTTCCAGCTAGGATCCTGAAGGAACTGACCCATGACATTGCACCATACCTCACTATCATATTTCAGAAGAACCTTGATACAGGAAGAGTACCTAAAGACTGGAGGAGTGCCAACGTCACAACCATATTCAAGAAAGGAGAAAAGTACCAACCGAGTAATGCTTTCCCTGACTTGTATATGCTGTAAGATTCAAGAACATATCCTTACTAGTAGTATCCTGAAACACCTTGATGAGTATGACATCTTGACAGACTGCCAACACGGGTTCCGGGCAAGGAGAAGCTGTGAGACGCAACTACTTACATTAGCCTATGAACTGGTGTCAGGCCTAGATAAGAGACATCAGCAAGACCTGATAGTGCTTGACTTCTACAAGGCATTCGATCGCGTACCGCACGAACGTCTTTAACGAAAGATTGATCATAATGGTATAATGAATGGATCTTGAATGGATCAGGGCATTCCTCACTGTCCAGCAAGTCACAGTGGAAGGTGCCACATCAGATAGCATCCAAGTACTCAGCGGAGTACCACAGGGTACAGTCTTGGGACCTCTACTTTTTTCTCGTTTTTATTAACAACCTCCCAGACTGCGTAGAATCAGGAATCCAACTCTTTGCTGACGACTGCATACTTTACAGATGCATCAAAAACCAGAAAGATTGCGACACCTTACAACAAGATCTAAATAACCTAGCGGCATGGGAAAAGAAATGGGGAATGGCATTTCATCCGGAAAAGTGCAGTGCCATCAGGGTCACCAGAGCACGGAAACCAATCTCCTCATCTTATACCCTAAAAGGACACACACTAAACATGGAGGACTCCACACGGTACCTTGGAGTGGAGCTACAGTCCAGCATGTCTTGGAACCGCCACATGAACCAGGCTGTCAAGAAAGCCAACAGCACTCTAGGATTTCTTCTGCGTAACCTTCGGATCTCAAACGAACAGACCAAATTAGCTGCCTATTTTTCTATGGTAAACCCAATCATTGAATACTGCTCAACAGTCTGGAGCCCCCACACCAAGGAGTACGTCAGCAAGGTAGAAATGGTGCAACGACGTGCAGCCAGATATGTCACCAACAGGTACCACAACACTAGTAGTGTAACCTCCATGCTAGACCACCTCGATTGGGAGTCCTTAGAAGCATGGCGTGCCAAGACCCAGCTCACCATGCTCTTCAAAATCATCCATGGACTTGTTGATATACTGGCAGAAGATTACCTTGTACCAGGTTCAACCAGAACACGTTCCCAACACTCTTTGAAATTTCTTCAGATCCCAGTATCCAGCCCCTCTATTATAAATTCAGCTTTTTCCCCAGAACTATTTGTCGTTGGAATTCCCTACCAGCCAATGCGGCTGAGGCTCCCAGTTTGGTATCCTTCAAGCGGGAGCTACTAAGTCTGTCAATCTAAGCTGTCTGGCCCGGCCATGCAAGAACACTCTTATGACACTGTATTGTACAGGCGCGATACTAAAGAATCGACCTGTCTGCTATGGGACATCATGACTGAAAAATCGGGTTTGTGCTGTTACGCGGTACGCATTACTCAAAACACCTACGTTAAAAAGTAACAAGCGTTAAATGCCTACAGATAATCCTTCAATGGAGATATCTAGTCATTTTGGTAGCCAAATCATAACAATGATGGGTATTTCGGTATTCAGCCATAGACTGATCATATTGTATGCACTAAAACATTTTTGAAAACATTCTCCGCATGGCATTTTCATAGAAACCGTTTCAGTACCACGTGATGACGCGCTTGATAAACAATATTGAATCAGCCAATTGGGCGTATCACATAACTATGTTACGCATTTGGTAAACAAATATGTCACATGTACCCACAGTGCTCAAATCAGACAGGTCAGTATTTGATTAAATGCTTCCGGTCGATGACAATGACTCTTATGATACCCTCAAGCTATGCTGTCGGGGACTTTGTGTGCCCTGGTACCCTCAGGGAAGGCAGTTTGGTTGAGGATTGAAGAGTGGATAATGCATTGGCCAAAACTACACTTTTTTCTGGCTTTCTATCAACTATGCTTTCTCTCTTTCTCTTTCTCTATATACTGCCTGGCGCTCGCTTTCGAGCATTATCGGCAGGTGTACATTGTACACTCCGGGTTGCAGGATGAAAGCCTACAAGTAACCATATCGAAATTACCGTAGGGTTCTTTATCCTGCACAGGGGGTGACTTTCCCTGCACAGGGGACATCCAGTTAACGTCCCGATCCGAAGGACGATGCACTTATCTAGTGTCATCCCTGCAAATGACACTAGAGAAAGCGTGTTCGGACTCCGAAATTTTCCTCGTCGTGAGTGGGGATCGAACCTGGGACCTCTAGCACCAGAGGCAAGTGCGCTAACCACTGAGTTACCACGCTTTCTAACTTTCCTATCATTCTCTCTCTTTCTTATGCAGCAAACCCCCCCCCCCCCCGCGCTATAGTAGTCAAGTGTGACGGCAGCGTGTATGATGTAGGGAAAAGTCGGGCAATCACGGACATCGGGCTAGTTCGGACAATTTTTTAAACACCGAAAATTGATTTATGCAGTCAACGCTACCCCATTAAAGTTGGTAGTGTTGCAAAGAATCGTTATGCTTCTGTAGAACGGTGTACAACGAGTTGATATATCGGTAACACCCGGATCCCGTTAACGCGGAATTTCAAGGTACCCCGGTGACACCAAGAAAGTTTGGGAGCCGCGACAATACAAAATATTTTTCACAAACGTGAAGAAAACTGCCAAAATGTATGAACTGATTCATTTATGAAATATAAAATAACGTTATTCTACTTTTGGAAATGTTAATACATGACCAATATAAAGATTTATGAACAAATGCCAGTAAAACAAACCAAATTTTACGATTTTCAGATGTCCGACTTTACACCGATGGTGAAATATTCGTTGAGTGCAAACTCGGACAATCAATTTTTTTATTTGTATTTCATCATCATGCATGGTTTAAAAGTGATTTTCTAGTCTGTTGCACCTGAAAAAAACTCCTCAAAGGCAGTAGAATTAATTCAGAGACGAAGGGTCATGTCTCGCCATGAAGTTTCTTTTAGCCGCTGCAGATATGGCACGTGAAATTTCCTGCGTCACATGTGCGACATGTAACGTCTCGAGATTTTTCCCGCCAACTGTCAATACCTGCTGAATCTTAGTGATCCTATTTAATCACGATTCCCTGTTCTTGAGCTCACACCTGTTAGGCAAATAAATAAAAGTTGTACTTGAAAGGTGCCCCTGTTTTCGCAAGGGAGCTTGCAAATTACAGAGGCCCTGCCAGGGGTTTGGGGGAACAGAGGGATAAGGACATTTATTTCAGAGCAAGAGGGGAACAAAGGCCAAGTTTTGAGGGGAACAAAGGAACACAGACAATAACGGGGAGCAGGGAACATTAAAAAAAAGTACGAAAGAGGGCAAAGATCAGGAATCGATACAATCAAGTACCACACCTGACCCATGATACCAATAGGAATATAACAAACTCACAATAGGACAGATTTCCGATTTTTGAGGAACAGGGGAACACCCCAGGGGGGGGGGGGGGGTACTCCGATATTTTCACACATACGTAGGCTCGGCCCATTTTTTTGGGTTCAAAATTCTGAATTTCAATATTTTTTGGGGTTTTCAGAAAAATTAATATTTTTTTGGGGTTTGAAGATTTTGTGGATATTTTTTGGGGGTCATCACAAAATTCGGCTAGTTTGAGGGTCATTTCTATGCAAATAAGGGTCTTTTTTTTAAGGTCAAGGTACAGAATTGGGATATTTTTTTGATTGCTAAAATTTCAAATATTTTTTGGGGGTGTTTGAAATTCCTGATATTTTTGGGGGGTAACGGTAGATACTGGGTCCGAGCCTACGTATGCGGAAAAAATCAGAGTACCCCTCCCCCCTGGGGGGAACACGCCAATTTATTTCAGGGAAACAAAGGAATAGGTACCCCTCATTTTATTTGTTTGTAAAGTTGATGCTTTACGTCCATGGTAAACATGTAGTTAAGGTCATGTTGGGACGTTCAATTACTTTTAAAACCACTTAGCTCCCGCGCAAGCCTCCTAGAGTTTATCAAAATAATTATAGAAGGCCTAGGGAGTGTCCTAATCTGTTTAAAGTCATCGCTGAGCACAGGTCTAATAATGAGCCAGCATTCAGGCAGCGCAAAGAACAAATTGGCATGTGCGACCATCGAAGTCTCGGATCAGCCTGTACGTCAGTACCCTACATGTATGTGTAGCCAACAGTCCAACATTGTTTCGGGGGGGGGGGGACTAACTAAGACTCGAATCAGACAGTGCGGATGCACATATTGATTTAAATCTTCTTTATTATTCAAATGAGCATTCTTATTAGTCTTAAATAGCATGAAAAGGGGACAACAGTGGGCCTAGTATTTACCTAGTCATATTATAAAAAGCATGTCCGATTTTGCACCCTCACTCATAATTCGGTGTCCGACTTTAACCTTTTATGTCCGGGTTTACCCATATTGACAGTACTGTCAAAAAGTTCATATTTTTGGCATCGCAAGGCTAGCTACCAATCAAAATCGTTATTCAAAAGGCTCATTTGGCACCCCTTTAGACTGTACATATGCACACTGACAAATACTGGACGAGATTAGACACTTGGAAAAGAAGAACTTCGCCTGGTTACTTTTCTGTCCGAGATTTGACGGGTTTACCCTATCTATGTCATGTGTGGTTCTTTATGGTATCGATTCCTGGTCTTTTGCCTTCTCTGTTTGAAGAGCGACGATTTTCGATCTGTAGATAGCTTGTGACCTTGGCTAAGTAAAATGGACTAATTTCCCCAATTTACAGGTCCTGATGAATGATTGTCCGTGTTGGCATTTCATCTATATAGTTTATACACTATTTTATTATTTGTTTTCTCTAAATCTATAGAGTAAATTTCACAATATGAGCTATCCTAGCCCTCTTTTGTTAATAATATGAGAAAATGTCTTATTGGTACATCTTGACGCTTCCTCACACTTCTTTACGCCATTTAGTGTAATCCCATTTCTTGCCAAGATGGAGGCTGCCCAAGAGCGTGTTCAAAGAGAAGTCGAAAAACTACTGGACGATGTAGGGAATGGTGTACTGAAGAAGATGCAGGTTACTATGATTAAGTAGCCAACATATTTTTAAACAATTCTAATTACCCCGTTGTCCATGACATTCAGCCATGTTACGTTTCTCGCAATTTCCTTGTGACCTTGGCTAAGTAAAATGGACTAATTTCCCCAATTTACAGGTCCTGATGAATGATTGTCCGTGTTGGCATTTCATCTATATAGTGTATAGTTGGTGGTCGTTAGGACAGGACCGCCCAGGG
Source organism: Loripinus fragilis (assembly GCA_964019695.1). NCBI lineage: Eukaryota > Metazoa > Mollusca > Bivalvia > Lucinida > Lucinidae > Loripinus > Loripinus fragilis. The sequence continues at coordinate 122,419,136 of OZ026515.1, forward strand.
GCCAGGTTGCTGCACAGCAGGTGGTAAGAGCACCCGACTATTCAATTGGAAGGGAGGGGGCCCGGGGGGGGGGGGGGGGGGGAGGGGGTACTCTATTTTCATACATATGTAGGCTCGGGTCATTTTTTGGGGTTCAAAATTTAGAGTTTCAATATTTTTGGGGGTTTTCAGAAAAATAAATATTTTTTTGGGTATGAAGATTTTGTGGATATTTTTTGGGGGTCGTTTCTATGCATTTTAGGGTCAATTCTTATGGTCATGGTACAGAATGGGGATATTTTTGGGGGTTGCTAAAATTTCAAATATTTTTTTGGGGTGCTTGAAATTCCTGATATTTTTTTTGGGTGAAGGGTAGATGCTGGGCCCGAGCCTACGTATGCAGAAAAATTGAGAGTACCCCCCCTGAAGGAGGGGGTCGATGGTTCAAGCCCCACCTTGAGTATCATTCCCCCCCCCCCCCCCCCCCCCTCTGGTTTCTCTACAATGGTGTCAGAATTGTTAATTGACTGGTCCATGCCATTGGAAAGGTTGTCCTGAGAGCTGAGTGCCATTTGGCAGAGCTCTGGCAGATACACCATCGGATGATCGGGTATTGTACAGATGTAGGGTCAAGGTCACAGGTCTAGTCTGTTTATTTAATGATAAAGACTAATTGGTTTCACTGGAAAATGTAATGAAGATTTTAGAAAATTTGGTTTAGCATAATCCCTGCATAGGTCACTGGCATTTGAGTACCAAACGTCAATAAATAGGTTGCCAGCACCATCGGCATATCAACGAAGCTCAAAATATATATTTAATATGCCGATGGTGCTGTCACCCTATTTATTGAGGTTTGGAACTCAAATGCCAGTGGCTCATGTTTATGACCTGAAAGTTGATATCACTAGTATTTAAATATATTCTGTGTTATGTCTTTGTCTACTAGCATCGTCTGCTGATAACCTTTGCAAACAATTTGGACACAGATCAGGCCAAAAAAACGTCAGGCCTGATCTGGATCTAAACTGATTCACACTATGATGGTATCACTGAAAGATTTGTTTTGACAAGAAAGCATGAAATATTTACACACTGAGTAGGCAAAGAGTTAATATACCATCTGTAAAATCAAAGCTACATACTTGGTCCTTTTTGATAAAAGGCAGTCACATTAGTCGGGGTATAGTCTATGTGCTCCCAATAGGCACTATGATTTTGGGATGGGTATTTTGTAAAGTTAAGATTTGCTGACAATTAGACTTGTACCTGTGAGCTAGCTTCTTAGTCATTTTATTTCATATAGCCCTTAATTGCCACCATCAACCCTGATAATGCTTTTATAGTTTACCAGGTCTCCAAAAAAATGCAGATTTTAAAGCTCTTTTTTTCTCAGTAAAAACACATGCTGTGGGTGGAGTGTAGTGGCTCAGTGTTAAACACGGTATTGAAGGGCTGCTAGCTCTAGACTCTCCGGAGGCACCACAGTGTGTCCTTAAAGCAAGACACTTTATCCTCTACTTAGTACTGGTTCTTTTGAGCAACAAAAACATGTTTAAACTGATGGATAAGCAGTGTTTTTGTTTTGCACATAAGTTTTTATTTCAGCGAGTCCCCGCGAGTCCTGGGATGCAATAGTATTGCAGACTTGTCATTAAAATAGTGGTTTGGACTAATAAGTTTGCAGTTGGGACTCATTGATATGAGAAACAGCGAGTCCCAGGACCCATAAGCCCAAAATTGTAAACGAATCACTGGATAAGAAAATATATTGACAATTTTCTCTCAAAAATATTGTTTATTTTTCTGGACCTGTGATGTAATTTCAGGGAGACACATTCAGATGCGGTGCTAAATGCTGTGATAATCTTTCAGCGAGCATGGCGGAAACCCAGAAATGCGTTAATGCATGTGAAGCACCACTAAATCAGGCACAGAATATTCTTATGAGTCAGTTGAAAAACTTTCAGGTATGGAAATAGCAACAATATTAATCCTTCTCCTGCTATGAAAAAATGCATATAACAGTGTCGTCTGCCAAGGTCTTCTGCTGCATCTATCGTAGTTGCTAAGATTACAGACCAGTGATTTTCCTAGGCCTTATTTGGGGCCCAATACGGCCCTTTCCCAATAAGAAATAAGCAAAAACTTCCGAAAATGGTGTATATCGTGGGCTCTGATCAGACTGCTCCTAGGAGCAGTCTGATCTAAGTCTACACTGTTTGCTACAGATGTACCAAAGACCAGCAGGCAACAAACAGCAGACAACATTTAGTAGTGATTAGCTGATGAAAAAATAAAAATTGGAGGTGCATACTATTACAGAAAATGATCTAAAATTATCTGGGTATCATGTGAGTAAAAGCTGTATCCAAAGGCAAATTATGCTATACCCCCTGTGTTGTAGCTAGGGCTTCCAAGTTTACATGTGTGAGAAATGCATCATTGTGTGTTTTGCGATATCATATCATTCATATCATTAACCCAGAGCCCTGGGTCAGTGCCCCTGGGTGTGGCTGGATCCAAGCAGACTGTTTGACACTCTGATAGTGTTCCTGGCCCTCAGGTTATAAAACTTTGTTCATGCTCAACTCAACTGAGCATGAAATTTCAGCTGCTCAAACTTAAATACCGACAAATAAAGAAGTATCTCAGATGTTGTATTTACCATGCTAATAAATTTCTCTGACCCAGTATAAACGGACTGGTCACTGTTGGAAATACAAAGTTATGTTGTTGTGGCTCTATTTTAGTGCTATTTCAAAGTACTACAGTCAATAAAACGGTTTCTGAACATACCCAACATTATACGAAGTTATTCCTGGTATACAAAGTTGTAATATTACAAGTTACGGTAAATAAAATTGAAGTTTTGTCATCTTTTTAGGGTGATATCTGACTATTTTCGGCTTAGTGCCTAAAATTCTGTAAAAAGGGTACCTTGGTTTCTTGCTGATGTTCATAAAGAAGGATAAACATTCAATAAATATTATAACATTACAGTCGTAAAGGTTGTAAATTGAACCATTGCTTTTTGAAGAAAAATCACAGATATGCAGAGAAATAATGGAGATATGATTATTTAATCTTCAACATAAGTCAGTTTTGAAAGCTCAGCCTCGACAAAATATTTCCAATATTTACATATACTTGTATTTCAGTTACCAGTCCATGTATACTGGGTCCGAGTAAATATTAAAATGCCAACAATTGTTGGCATTTTAACATTTATGAGCAGGATAAATTTTTATGCTCAGCTGAGTTGAGCATGAAAAAAGTTTTATAACCTCGGGGCCTGAAGATTTTTTTGAAAACATTAATTTTGAAAAAAGTCAGGGTACAACATTCTTTGAGCCGTGGCATAGGATTTCCAACAATGTGGTATCGGCGACCGGCAAAGCCTTTGCTAGTCGCTTGAATATTTTATAAGTGTTAAGCTACTGACTGAACATCATTTGGAGTTTCTAAGCTTAAAAAGAGGCTGCACAGGCTCGTCTGAGTCTACTCTTGTCAAAATGCCACATTGTTGGAAATCACATGTCACTGCTCTTTTGTATTTTTTTTTCAGGAACGGTTACAGCGCTGTGGCAAGGACTGTGAAGATAAAGCGAGAGACAAATTTAAAGAGGGAATGTCCCCATCAGAACAAGCAGCATTAAAAAAGGGACTAGAAGAATGTGGGATCAAATGTGCTGACTCTCATGTAAAACTGCTGCCAGATATGGCAAAGCGAATAAAAGAGAATTTAGCGAAACTTACATATTGATGCAGGCTCATTATAGGATTTTAACTCATTATGACTCCTTTGCTTCATTTTTTTTGTTGTCTGCTGATTTTTTCAAAATCATTTGTAAAAAATGATTTCAGGAATTCCACCAGTGACAAATAGTCTGTATCCAGATCAGGCCCGACAAAATGTGGGGACTGGTCTGGGTCCAAACTGTTTGCAAAGGTTAGCAACAGACGACAAAATTTGCCGCAAACAAGCAAAGTGTTAAGTGTCATCTGGAATTTGCAGCAGCCATTTTCAGAATTTGTTGCTTTTTTTTACAAAAAACAACAACAACAACAAATAAAGCTTATTACATGTGGAATTTCCATCAACTGACAGCTGAAGATTCACATGTAATACATCCAGTCTGGTTTTGTCTGGGAAGCTATTACAAAAGGTGTCGTCTGCTGCAATCATTATTGGCACTTTTAGGATTTTCAAGTTATTGAATTATAACACTGTGGCTTAACTACATTGGTCTTTTTTCATTTGGTCACCTCAACCAACGTTAAGAGTAAACAAATATGGTAAATCACCATAAATGTTCTAAAATTTTGAACCTTTTTGCTATCTGTTCTAACAACATGTTAGTTTATCAGATAGAGCTGGAATTCACAAAATGCTTGGCAGAATAGCAAACAGGGAAGACCCTGATTGGACTGCTTCTGCTGTCTGATCTTGATCTATCAGCCCTTTAGTTTTAGAGTGCGTAACAGAAAAACTAATTTTCTTATTTCTCAACCAAAACATATGTTGTGGGTACTCAAAAGGACCGTCTCAAAGAGACAGTTCTTTTGAGCATCCACAAAATATGTTACAACTGGTGGGTAAGAAAATATTCACAATTTTACGCTCAAAAATTTTGTTTATCTAAACCTATGCTGTTTGTCCAGGCCGTTTTTGCAAGTATGTACAGGCCCCCTAGTGGAACCTTTAAAACCTTTAGAAACCTTTATTTTGGTTGAAATCCTTTAAAACCTTTAATTTTGCTGAAAAACCTTTAATAACCTTTATTTTGATTAATAAACCTTTAATTTTTGCAAGATAAGAAATAGACCATAAGTATGTTGACAAAAATGTCTGTGATAATTTTGGTTTTTCAGAAAGCTGTATTCATCCCAAGACCATTGTGTGTACCTAACTCTTGCACCAGGGTGACTCTATATAGTGGTCTGGTGGTCAGTTATACTGAGGCTTCAGATAAGGCAGCAATAAAAGAAGAGTGAGGTTGGGTATAAAATATAAATGCTTTTAGGTTGATTTCTTGCTTATTAACATCCATGCTAAATAAGGGAGCGCAGTGGCTCAGTGGTAGAGTGCTTGACTCGAGACTGAGGGAACCCGGGTTTGAGCCTCACCAGCGTCACTGTGTTGTGGTCCCTGAGCAAGGCACATTTATCCTAGCTTAGTACTGGTTTAACCCAGGAAGACCTGTCACTACATAACTGAAAGATTGTTGATGTGACGTAAAAGAATCAAATAAAAAAAACAACAACTACCAACTGCGATCTGTAAAAAATGGGCTGGGCTCATCCGTTGAGCTCTGAGATCGGATGAACAGGTTATCTCAGGTGAAATGTGCTGATTTTTAAATGCTAATCTGAACAGTGATTATATCTACACACAAGAAGATGCATATCTTTCTAAATCTTGTATTTAAAATTGCAAACAATAGATGTCAATATCAATAGAAGCAATATCCTCTGAATTTCTTCATTTACTGAAGAGAAATTGCCCCTACAAAATGACCAGAGATAGCTTCTCCTGCTTACTTGGTTTCCGACGCCCCCCCCCCCCCCCCCCCCCCCCCTCCAGACTAGAGAGAAAGTTAGATTTATTTTTCAATCCAACACTGCTCAACACAAGCCTTCAGTAGAAAATGAGGTTTTCAACTCTGGGATTGAACAACAAGAGTAAATTCTATTGATTTGTGATTAGGTGGCTATATATTTGTTGGCTAAAGATTTTCTGCACCCCTACCATACCATCATCTATCATAGCAGGGATTTAAAGATCAGGGTCCGATAAAAATACTAAAAAAATTGACATTAACTTGCTCTTTATTTTTGTTAGAATTTCAATGAAACAACCTTTATTTTGCCTAAAATAGCCTTTATAAAAAACCTTTAATTTCATGAGAGTCTGCTAGGGGGCATGTATGTAGTGTTTGAAATTTTAGAACATCTACTGTAGTCTAGCAAAATACATTTAAGCAGATGTGAGAGCAGACAACAACAATTTTGTGATTGGTGGGAAAAGGTTTAACCCTTTGTATACTGGAAACCCCTAAATGTGTACTTTGGCAAACAGTGAAGACCCAGATGAAATGCAGCATAATGCTGCATTTCATCAGGATCTGCACTATTTGCTAAGATGAAAATTTACATTCAGGGACAGAAATACATCATAATTTAGAAAATTCTACCTGTGACCCCTTAAGGTACACAATGGGCAGTCCCATACTTATTGTATTAATATGTATGGGAAAACCCATCAGAATACAAAGAGCTAAAAGAATTGTGATACAAACTGTATCAATGTCTTCCAATGATCTGTGATTATTAGTGGATATAATTTAATAAAACATGTCTCATCTTAATCCTTAATTCTTTGTCTCAGCTGCTTGAAGCAGGGTGTAACGTAAGCGATCAAGTTTCGGTCAGATAGTTTGTTTGTCAACAATTTACATTAAAGTGGACAATAGACAGAATTGATCAATATTCATGGTTTCAGAGTCATTTCATTTTGGCTTCTATATATGTACACTAACACAACAAAGATGGGCATGTATCCAGCTCGGCAATATAATCATATTTCATTTAAAAAATGAAATTACATGTACAGCGACACCGCGAATCAAATCTGATATATGGTGGAAGATGGAACATACAATATTGTGTATTTAAAGGATATCAAACGAGCTTGTAAGCTGAATAAGAAAGGTGAAATTCACACAGTAACAATTTGAGTAGCAGCGAAGTGACTGTCCTTTCCTTTTGGTAAACAAAGGGTATATTGGTATAGAAAAATAAAAATAACTTCTGCACTGTTGTCTGCACTGGATTTAAATTGCAAAAAGGTACCCATCATTGAACAAAATGGCCACAACATTTCATGAACCGCTCACTGGTCACATCATAGGTCCAGATAAGGATAGTTTGTGCACCTAAAATTGCATTTATTTCCTTACCCATCAATTTAAACATGTGTTTGTGGTGCTCAAAAGAAACGTCTCATTGAGACGGTTCTTTTGAGTACCCACAATAGCTAGGCGGTTAAGAGCCAAATTTTGGCCTGATTGTGCTGTTCCGGATACAAGCATGAAATTTGGCACAGTTGTAGACCATGACTGACTAAGCAGAATAGGATATAGAACCACATTGGGAAAATGCCTTCTGCGCATGCGCAAAGCATTTTCTGATTTTAGGCTGTTATCATAGAGCTTTCATACAGTTTGACTTTAAAGAAGGGGTCATGTTGGCTGTAGAATAATAAAATGTGGCAGAACTGATGTTAATTGTTTGTAGTTGAGTCCTCTTCATTCTTTCATTACTGCGCATGTGCATAAAATTTAAATTTTGTACAAAGATTGTATTCTGTTTCTCTTTTATTGCCACATAAGCTAAACATGAAGTCCCTATCAAAGGACCAAAGCATGTCTTGAATATAGGGACCTACAGACCTGTTTAGATATGCATGCACAGTGGGTTTCTTTTAACGGGATGTTGTTAAGACGAAAAACAAAGCCCCATTAATTTACAAGTATAAGCTTTCACAAAAAAGCTCTATCTACGCTGAACATATATAAAATTGTTATTAGACTTATAAGTCAAGTTTTAAGCAAAGAGGATAGGAGGCCAGTAGCAGACAAACATACATGCAATCAGTTTCTTTTTGCTCAAGCTCAAAGCCCTTCGAAAACTGGACAGACACGCTCATCACCTGAGTTACCAGGGTGGTCCAAAGTCACCACCACATATTTTCTTTGTTTTGACCAATTTGGATTGTTTTGACTTTGGGATGTCTCTGAAAAAGTTATGTTTTAAGCCAAGGCAGTGACGTAGCTTATATAGGTCACTTGCCAAGGCAATATACCTTTATGATAGACAAACAAACAGACTCACAGACAGACAGACAAATAGGTAGGCAGACATATATATTCTGCCGTGCTTGAGCTCACAGACCTCATATCACTGTCTGTCGTTGGACTGTCTCCAAACTGTCATTGAACTGTATATGTATATTTCAAATGTCTTGCTTCCAGTAAACGAACCATACCAAACATTAGTTAGTCTACGCCAGTCTATTTTTGTGGGTATGACAATGTTACATTTGAGGGGGGGATGCTTGATATGCCTCATAGTTTTGGTTGAAAAGCTACTGACTGGCTTCGAGGCATTTGGTCCCCCTGTAAAAAATCGCACTTGGATTCAGTGTTGTCATTTTGGATGGAGCCTCAGTTGTTCAGATACTTAAAGGTGTAGGGGCTAGCACTGTGCAGTGAGCAGTATACTAACGATATTTTAAAATGTTACATAATATACACTTTATGTGCAGTTGATCGAGTGGATTTAGTGTGTGCACATGTTAGGCGAGCAGTCTAAACGCATCAACAAAGGGAAAACAAGGAGACGTTATCCACCGGCGGGTCAGTCCATTAACTAACTGTCATACTGAAAAACTGGCAAGAATTCTTGTGAGAAGATGACAATTAACTACCGGTATTTCATTATCTTTCCAACTGCTGTGTTCCCCTAATGCACTTCATTCTCTTAACTTACGAAAAGACAACCAAACAACTTCAATAATTTCAAAATTTCATTTATGAAATTGGTTAGGAGCACTTGGACAGTCGACTGATGTACGCATGTAACACTTAAAGTTCAGTACAAACTTTACTATACATCTTTGCTTCTAGGTATTAGCCAGCTAATATAGTATTAATATGTAACTCAAATTAAAGTAGCTTTCATATTATTTCAAGTCAGACCAACACTCCATGAAATCCCGTTTTATAAAAATCAATGCGTAGTTGATTGTCGAACTGTCCAAAGCTGAATGCCTTCAATACAGCAAATCTCACGTGCATTCACTGCTAGCGCTACCTGCCGCTCATTTCGATTACTCAGGAGAAATTAATTTTCTTCTAATTCATAAACTCAAACGAAGAAAATTACATTTTCCATGACATAAGATATGCCAACTAAGAAACAATAGCTTCAGATTGTTCTCAGGTCCTGCACTTTACGGGAAAAGAAGCTCAGTCTTATTGTGTCCAGCTTGCAATATGCCTTCATTTTGCGCCTTGATTGCATGAGGAGGCAGATACAAGAATATTTGCTCGTGCTACGGAAGCAGCTAAAAGGCCTAAAAAGAAAATAAGCTGTTGTGCTGTTGATACTTTTGTAGTAGTTCTGGTCATACCTGTGGTGCAACAGTTGTGAGTGGATGATCTGCGGGGCTGGCAAAAATCGCCTGCTATTGTTGGTGTGAAATCAAATTGTCTTGCTTTTTAGCTCACCTGAGCCGAAGGCTCATGGGTGAGCTAATAGTATACCAGTCACTCCGGCGTCCGTCCGTCCGTCCGTCGTCCGTCCGTCCGTCTGTCAACATTTTCAAACATCTTCTCCTCTGAAACCCCTGGGCCAATTAAACTCATATTTCATATGGAGACTCCTTAGGAAGCGGGAACGAAAGTTTGTTCAAATGGTCCTGGTCACATGACCAAGATGGCCGCCACGCCCATATATGGTAAAAACCCTTTAAAAATCTTCTTCTCCAGAACCAGAAGGCCGATGACCTTGGGACTTGGTATGTAGCATTTGGGGTGTTGGGCCTACCAAGTTTGTTCAAATAATGATCCTAGATTGACCTTGACCTACTTAACGTCAAGGTCAAATTTTCTTCCTAATGCATTTAAATGGGAAATTTTTTGAAAAGTTGATTTTTTTAATACTGTTGAAGCCAAAGTCATTATTCTTACTTGATATGTTGAACCTAATGAGACAATGGCTATAAATAAGTTTCAAAGGTCAAGGTTGACCTTTGCCCTTTCAGCCAAGGTCGCTCATATTGAGGTCCCATCAATATATTAAAACATAGTTTTCTCACAAACCATTGGCCCAATTGAACTCAAATTTCATGTGAAGACTCCTTACGATAAGTAAGCCAAAATTTATACAAAATATTGTGGTCACATGACAAAGATGGCCACCATGCCCATATATGGTAAAAACCTTTTAAAAATCTTCTTCTCCAGAACCAGAAGGCCAGTGACCTTGAGACTTGGTATGTAGCATTAGGGATGTGGGGCCTACCAAGTTTGTTCAAATGATAATCCCAAGATGACCTTGACCTACTTAACGTCAAGGTCAAATTTGCTTCCTAAGGCATTTGAATGGGAAATGTTTTGAAAAAATGATTTTTTTAATACTGTTGAAGCCAAAGTAATTATTCAAATATGTTCAATCTAGTGTTTCAAAGGTCAAGGTTGACATTTGACCTTTCAGCCAAGGTCGCTCATATTGGCCTCCCATCAACATATTAAAACATAGTTTTCTCACAAACCACTCGGCCAATTGAAATCAAATTTCATATGACAACTCCTTATGATTAATTAGCCAATATTTATACAAATTGATATGGTCACATGACTGAGATGGCCACCACGCCCATATATGGTAAAAACTTTAAATATCTTCTTCTCTGGAACCAAAAGGCCATTGGCTTTGGGACTTGGTATGTAGCATTGGGGATGTGGGCCCTACCAGGTTTGCACAAATGTTGAATCTAGGTTGACCTTGACCTACTTTATGGCAAGGTCAAGTTTGATTCCTAATGCATTTATATGGAGAAAATCTTAAAATGTTCATTTTTCTATAACTGTTGAAGCAGAATTCATATTGTTAAACCTAATGAGACAATGGTTTTATATTAAGTACCAAATGTCAAGGTGACCTGTGACCTTTTATCCAAGGCCACTCATTTGGCCACAGATCTATCTAAACATCTTTTTCTCAGAAATCACTGGGCTGTTTGATTGATTATTCATTAGGTTGTTTAGGTCACTTGACCAAAATGGCTGCAACCCCCATATATGGTAAAACAAAATTTGTTCCATTATAAGCTGTAGTTGACCTTGAACTATTTTAACATTATTAAGGTGATCAGGTGAGCGCCTCAGGACCTTCAGGTCCTCTAGTTTCAATTACTCACAGGTTGCAATAAAACATCCTTTCTCCTTTGTCTTGGAAAACGGTGGGTAAACTTTCCAGCTGTAACTGGGTATTTAATAAAACTGAACTATCTCCCTGAAAAGCCACCTACAGATAACCTTTGCTCCATTGAGGATTCATCACAGTACTGTATGGTAGAACAAGCAAGCATGAACATAGACATGGCTAGAAAACATTTTTTTACCAAAAAGGTTTGCTTGATGAAATGACAGCCCTTACGAAGGTGGCTTTGTACCAGAACATTTTAAAGGCAGCATATCAAGGCTCATGTGTTAGGGTCAGTACTAAAACTGGGGAAATGATTACCAAGTCCAGCAAACTGTGATGGATAGAACTAGACACTGGAATGCACAGTCCACTGTGGACCACCATACCACAAGCATCATAATCTTCTCTTGACTTTGTGAGATATGGGTGTCTTCAAGGTTGCAGAAGTAGAAAATGCAGCTCTCCAGTGTACGACCCTTTGTGTTTTGTGTTCGGGTGACAACTTTTAACACTACATTTCTGTAAATTGATGATTGTTTTTTAAAAAAGGGTAATGTTAAATAACTGAAAATCCTTTGAGAAGGCTGTGTCATATCAGCTTACATACAGATTATGGCATATATTGCCAGCTCTCTTGGTTCATTGTCACTTTGAAAATGTATACGTTTGTTTATAAGATCAAGGTGATCTTGTCATCTCGGCCCAGGTGCCAAGCAACCAAAAATAAACGGCCATATGTCCAAAAGACAGTCAAACACTCTTCAGTTATTTCCATAACATGAGTTACAGTCGATGTTACGTACATTACGGTACATAGTCATTCAAACCATGCATATACCAACATAGCAAGAGAAATTCATACATGTCAAATGCTGCGCTAGAGAACCACTGTACTCGAACAGCCTGGTCATCGCAGGTTGGCTGCTGTCGACAAGGGCAAAAAATATACCGTTTAAGTATACCTGGCTGTTAAAAAGGGTAATAATTTTGTCAATATTGACTTTTGAACATATTCTGGGCTTATTATTGTCGCTTATATATCCAGCTGTATATCTGCTTAACAAGCGTTAGTCAATACAGCACCTGAGTTATGCAAAAAAGGTGATATTTTTTCCTGAAATAAGGGATGAAAGGCATTTTCATTTATATTCTGGAATATATGCTAACTTAGGTTAGTTTAGATAAAATGCAAAATATAAGTACTTTAATGGGCAAAAGTTCGAAATCTGAGGGCAGAGCATTTTGAAAGTTATTCAAGTGAAACTGGTTTAAGCCCTCCAGTAAAATACTTTTACTGACCGTTCCGAGGCGGTACTTCTTTCTTGGATCATTTGTGTTATTTCTGTATTGTGTTTGTCATGCTTTCGCATCTGCTCATTGCTGCCTTGTGGTCACCTGCTGGGAACAGGCTGCCCTCTTGACCCTCGTTTGTGGTGTTAAGTACAGCTCTTGCTAAGAACCATGCAAAACCTGCAAAAGGTGATACATCGCATGTTACAAAAATGAACCTTTTTTGTTTTTCCCAATTGATTATGTCCTAAAATAAGTCAAATGACCCTTTTTACTGGTAAACGATTTTGTAGAAGAATGCTATCGATGGATTAAATATCATCATTTGAGATGAAATTCCCATAGGGTTCCATTATGAAATTTGAAGTTAAATTTTCTCTCATGATGGTCCTGTTATTGTTATGAAACTGGGTCTATTATATGGCAACAGCCTTTGTTTTCTTATTTCAAAATTCAAACCCGTGTGTTTTTTAGGTAATCTATGGTAAAAAGGCTAAAATGTAGTTGTCATGGAGATACCTCCCTTAATATTCGGGAGAAATCGTCAATTGGAAACGAAAACATTATAATTTCTATAACTATTTTAGAATAATTTCTTTGAACTATGCGAAAAACAACGGTTTATTTTTTTAATTATTTGTAACACTGTAATATAGGTTTTAATTCCTTAATTATCCAAAAATTAAATTATATTACTCCAAATAAATGAGGGATCCCTAACAAGTATGGCAGCTTTTTTAAAAGAGCATGACACTGAAAATGCCCCATTGTCTGCGCAGGCGCGATACTAAACGGATCGACAATGCCCAGTTTAGAAATCTTTTACTAGATCTATCATATATATAATTTTTCATTATTTTATAGAGGATGATCCTCCCTCTTTTCAAATACATAACAGATGATTTAAAAATTCTTCCCTAATACTGCAAATCATCCATTACAAATAATTATGAGGCAAAAATATTGGTAAAATTAATGCAATTGCCCTCCCTTGCCTTTTTTGAATTAGCTCCCTTGTTGAAATTAATTTCGCAAGTTTTGTAATTCAAATGTGATTATTTGCTTGTTTAAATATATATTTTTTTTTCCAAATTACAATAGTTTTATTTTAAATATTTTATAATTTTATATTCTACCAAAGATGCCATTGACTACAAGCCTTTAATCACTAAAAACAATAATAAAATATAAGAAGTAATAAAAACCCATACTATTTTAAATTGGCGTCATATTAAAACATTATAAAAGTTAGATATAGGCTAAAATAATTACCTTCTCACGTTCAGGTGATTTATACTGAATGGAGGTGTTCCACACATGGGAAAGGTTGACTATCTATCAAAATGGACCCTAAAATGGATCCAACCAAAATAAACGGAAGCCTGAACAATATGAGCCCTGTTTGAACATTGACCACATCATCATTCATGTGCAAAAATACAGTGATAAACACACATATCTACTATAGGGATACTTGACCTTTTCATTCTGGGTACTGGTAACAGGTACAAAGGCAAACAGTGAAGACTCAAACAGTGGCATGTCATCAGTGTCTGCACTGTTTATTAAGATATTTACCAATTTTCAGGTAACTAACAAATTATAAAGGGGAAACAGAAATGACTTACTTTGCATACATGCAAACAGTCTTGACCAAGATCAAACTGCTCTGAAAAGGATCAACAATGTGTGCTATAGAGACGCTAAAACTGGATCTATAATGGTTGCAAGACTCTCACATACAGCAAATAGATCTAAAATGATGTCTGTTGTCGTCATCTGCTACATGCTTTAAATTAGCTAATTTAGGTATACAGACAAACAGTGTGGACCCGGATCAGACTGCTGCTATGGTAGCAGTCTGATCTAGGTCCACACTGGTTGCTACAAAGACGTTTTAAATGGGCTAGCATACTGTTATATGGGTCTGCTAAGTCATTAGTTAATTTTGGCAAATACAAGTTTATGTATTGTCTAAAAATCGGCCCATCCCACCAGTACGGCATTCCTCTGGCGGGTCGACAGTGGCAACTCTTTGAGTCTTATGCTTAACTTTGATATAGCTTTTGGGTGCTCGAAAGAACTGTCTCATTGACGGGCGGAACATATTATTAAAAGAACGATGATTTAGGTATATGCAACAAACTGAAGCATTACTGTAATCATGCTGTTCGGTATGCTGTGAATAATTTCTTATCCAGCTTTTGGGTGCTCAAAAGAACAATTTCATTGGTTGGGAATAAAGAAAAATATTTCAATCACGCAATCTGATCTAGGTTCCTGGCAGACGGACGGACGGAGTGGCAGACAGACGGACGATCAAATATACCTGTTTTTTTTCCTTTCATATCCATCTGGATTTCATGCCGCCGCTAATACAGTGTTAAGATACTTAATGATATCGTAGAGCTTGTCTTGTTAGAAACTCTGCCCTTTGCAGCTTTCAAAGACTGCTCGTTTCAAATAGTTTTAATACCTTAAAAATATGGCCATCTTCGGGCAGAGAATCGCAAGACTGAGGACCTTGAAACTTGGTAAATATAGACAAAGACTTGGACGTTCCTGAAGTTGACATTCAGCGACTTGGCATCCTGATTGTGCCATACGTTAAAATGGACTAGTGATACACGGATCTTATCAATATCAGGGTTCACACAGGCTTGAAAAGTACTTGAATATACAGGACTGTTTTTAAAAGTCCTTGAAAAAACTCAAAGGCCTTGAAAATTCCTTTAATTTTACCAATTACAGGACGATTTAACACTGTCTTTGGAGACCCTAAATCAGTATAAACTTGTGTGCCTTTATTCCGTGCAGCCTATGCTGCACCAAATAAAGGCACCACAAGTTTATACTAATTTTCTAAAACTAATATCCTTAGAAATGCAGTCTAGCATTTCCAAAGTAGAATTTTAACATTTTCATAAGTTTTCTGTCCTTGAAAACAGTATTTAAGTCTTTTAGAAGTCCTTGAATTTTACACAAACTTGCCTGTATGAACCTTGATTATGGACTAGGAGCCTAGTGCTGGATCAGATGGGCCTCAACACAAGACAACCAATCTTCAAGGTTTGCGAACATCAAAGGTGCAGACCAGCCTGCGTATCCATGTAGACTGATCAGCATCATTATTATTCTCTCCTTGGAAAGTATATCTAAACTTGCCACAGGTGAAATTTTAATTTTCTGCCTAGTTTCTGTAGCTGAGGAGACTGGTTTTAGTCTCGCTTTGTCAGAAACCAAGAAGACCAGAATTGTCGCTTCCACGCTCAGATAACAAGGTCACATGGGTCATGTATGATCAGATTATCTCATAACAACGCTGCTGTGGTGTAGTGGATAAACTGATCACTGTGTCAACCAGGGTCACGGGTTTGATCCCCTGCTTATCCAATCTATCAAATGAGAGTTTAAGCTGTGGGCCTGTCTCTGTGACCTTAGCTGTTGGTGGGACGCTTAACAAAACCTATACATCATCTAATCTCACCAAGTACAGGTACCAGGGGGGCAGGACACTGCAAAATGAGGACTAGCACAGGCCTCCAGTTAAGAGCGTAACTCATTTTTTTTTTACTTATTTTTCAACCAAAACATATGTTGTGGGTACTCAAAAGAACCCGTCTCAATGAGACGGTTCTTTTGTTCACCCAAAACATCTGTTTAAATTGATGGGTAAGAAAATAATAACACTTTTACGCTCAAAATTTTTGCTTAGCTGGATCCATGCAGGCATCGGTTTAGTAATAATGTAGTAGCATCTTTAATCCTTACAAACTTCATGTGATATTGCAATGTGCATGTTACATTTTAGGTATTGCCTTTTACATTTTCGCAGCAAGCCTTTTATGAATCTTTAGAATTTTGCAACGGTTCATAGCCTCATGAACACCACAAAATTTGATTGACAGCTACAAGCTCACTTGCCCGTGCAATTCCCTTCGAACATTAAATTCATTCGCCAGATGTGACACTGGTGTTGTTATTGACAGCGAGCCACACCTGAGTTGCATGTGCAAAACAAGCTTCTTGTTTGCCCCAATAGCTGTCTGTTCACACTGGCTGTTCTGCTTTTCTGTTTTGCACTCCCAACAAAACCGTTGATACGATTAAATATTAAATACAAAATTGTTTTATCTCCTAAATTATAAATAATTTCTATATATTAGTTATTTATAATAAAATATAAATATAAGCAATAAATTCAATTTTTGGAAGGTTCATGGAATAATGAATACTTCAGGTTTCTTGCAAAGTAAGTGAAGCTCTTTGGGCTTCACATTAGCTTTGGAAGAGACCCAAAGTATTCATGATTCCATGAACCTTCTAAAAATGGAATTCATTTCCTAAATGCACAAACTAATCATGTTACAGCATTGAAAGGTAAATTTCAATAGCTTAGGTTATATGGAGACAGGGCAAAGGCTTAGACTAATCTCATCGAACAGACTGGAGAAGCTGATGAATGATAGAAAGGAATAAACTAAATGAAGTAACAGTTTTATATCATTTTGAGCATAGCAACAATACAATAAACATATACTGTGTGTAAATATGCATCACAAACACCATTTGAGCCAGTGCATGAGATTTCCAACAATGTGGTATGTGCAACCAGCAAAGGCTCAGACCAGCCTGCGCATACGCGCAGTCTGATCAGAGCCTTTGCTAGTCGCTTGAGTATTCTATGATTGCTAAGCTACTGACTGAACATCATTTTGAGTTTCTAAGCTGAAAAGGAGGCTGCACAGGCTCGTCCGAGTCTACACTTGTCAAAATGTCAAATTGTTGGAAATCACATGCATGGGCTCATTTTAAAGCAGCAATATACCTTGGTAAATTACAGTGACATCAAACATTTACTTTGATTTATATTTTCTTACATAAACAGGCCTTCAGATTTATGGTGGGTCCGGGTCATTGTCTCATGATTTCAAAATAGGCTCATAACTTTCCAAGGCAGTGCGCCCAGTGGACACATCTTTTTAAGTTGTAAAAAAATCTCACTTCAATAAAAAATATTCATTTTACAGCGAGTCTACAAACTCCACAAAACAGTTGTCAATACAGTAAAACATGTCTTATTAGCAGCCACTCAAAAAAAGACAAAACAAAGATCTTAATAATAAATGGTTGTTTAATGAAGGTCAAACGGATTGCAGAATACTCCCCTTGGAGCATTCTGCAATACCTTTGACCTGCATTAAGCGATAATTTGTCTTCTTTTTTAAGTGGCAGCTTAAGACAGGTTTTACTGTATAATCAGCAGTCAATATACATACAAGTGTCTGTGTCAGTGTGTAGGTATTAAAGTATACTGCCCAATATGTCAACTGTGGTTAGTTTGATATGCTTGGGCCCATCATTTCATAAAATGACCCACCATTTTTTTTGGTCCATGGGTCACTTCGGCCCACCAATCTTGAAAAAATCTGAAGCCCTGCATTAATCACCATTGAAAATATGTGGATCCTGGTCAAGTGGAGCTGGATCTATTCTATACTGAATTAAGCTGGACAAGGTGTTTTAGTTCTTTAAGTTCATGCACTGGGACAGCTCAATGAGTGCAAGCACCTTGTAGGTTAAAAAGTTAACATTGATATGCCATCACTGCTATTGTTATAAATATAAAACATGTACTTTTAAGTAACTGCTTTAAATTTTCAAGCATGGCAATTAAAGTCAAATTACAAACATTTTGATTCACATTGGGCTAAGACTTTACTCAGACTGATAGTATATTAATATATACAAAGAATAAAATATATTGCAGGAACATTTCTCTTTCTGATATGAATGTATGTATATTTTATTTTTGTACTATTTAGAAATGTAAAGATGAATACATTGTGAAATAAAATTAAGAAAAAAAGTTACCTTTGTAATCACTTTTGACCAAAAATGTAGTGCTCACAAGAACCATTTCATTGTAGGTATCTTGTTGCAGTACCCACAACATGTTTTAAATGAAAAATAAAAAAAATAACTGGATAGTTCTGCTGTGACTCTGACCAGATATTGTGTTGTAAATGTCTCAAAAGACATGTTCAATTTTTTGCCCAAAACTGCATAATCTGTTCAGTGATATATAGCAACCTAAATAACCAAAATCAGTTTTGTCATGGAAAGGATCCATCATGAATTTGGCTTAGAAACACAGAACATTGTCATTTATCATGAACATGATTAAAAATATATCTATAACACTAAAAATATACAACTTTGGGAAGCATACTATTTCAATCACAATGAAAAACAAGTTGTGCCAAGGACCAAATGGATATAGGATAATAACAATGTGCAAGAGTATTCTCTTTAAGTCATATAAAAATTTCCATCCAGTTTGATACAATAAAGTTTTGATGGTTTAACCCCTTTATGCACTAATGGATTATTCCTTCTGGTTCAATACAATAAACTTGGGATGATCCATTGTACAATTCCAGGGGTCACAGGTTATAATTTCCATAAAATTGTATTTCTTTCTCTGAAGATTGTTTTTGTCTTAGCAAACAGTGTAGACCCTGATGAAATGCTGCATTATCATCTGGGTCTTCACTATTTGTCAAAGTACACATTTAGGAAAGGTTAATATATTATGTATCTATTGAGAGTATTAGGTGTGGAAATAGCAAAATTTTATACTTGCCCAAGGACAAGTAAATGGCCATAATGAACTTGTCCAATGAAAATTCTACTTGTCCCAAAGAACAGATAATCCTTAAAGAACTTGGCTTAGCCCTTACTATGCTGATACCATGCATAAACTCTTTAAAAACTGTATGAAACCAGATATAAACTCAATTGAAACAGTGTAGATCCAGATCAGCTGGCTTCTAAAGAAGCTAGCTGATCAGGATCCACACTGTTTTCCATAGAAGATGACATTGTGACATAAAAAATAACTAAAGGTGAAATACAGAACTGCATTAACTTTGTTTATACTTGTCCCAGGACAAGTAATTGGAAAATATAACTTGTCGTCAGGCATGATATTTCCACACCCCTTTTGTAAGGTTTGGATGGTTTATTATATAAATCCAGAGGTGGAACTTCACATTCTATTTTTGCTGCTATTGGTTGTCTTAGCAAGCAGTGCAGACCCTAGTGCAGGCCATCTGACAGTGTGTTAATTCATCTAGGCCAAACATGTTTGTCAATTAACTTGCTTTTGGGTTGTCTCAGGGAGGTAACTATGTCTGCCAGTATTTTCTGCTTATAATCTTTGCAAACAGTTTGGATCCAGATAAGGCTAAAATAATGTCTGGCCTGATCTGGATCCAGTTTATCCAAACCAGTAAAGAATGTGTTATTACATCAATGAATTACAATGGGTATAAGCTTACCTTTGTATCCATAGACACATTCCCTTCAAAATGGCACATTATCAAAGCAAGGCCAAATAAAAAATAAATACTTTTGTTTTGGGTAACCCAACACTACCTAAATTTACTGGTGAAACCTAGAATTTTTTCAGGTTTTCTGGAAAAAATATAATTTTATGCATTTTGAAAGGCAAAATGCCTATCAAATTGCATAAAATAATATTTTTTTCTAGAAAAAAATAAATAAACAAAAAATATGTGTGCCTACCCTACCTAAAATTTTCAGACCCGTTATCAGAAACACATTTATTTTTTTATTTGGCCTCTAACTTGGAAATTAACAATAATTGAAACATTAAACCGACACCGCACTTTTTGAAATGAACTTTCATACATGTAGCTAACAGTGAATATACAAATCAACCAGTGATCAGTAGTCACCTTGTCAATCAACATACAGCAACATTACAAAGAAGGTGACAACTTCGTAAGTGGGAACAAAAATGAGCCAGTTCATGAGAGTTTAGCACCCATCCCATATGCTTAAAGTCATTCTTTAACTCTTTGCATTCTGGGTAATTTTTCATGTGTGTGTTGTCATCTGCTGATTTTTTTAAAAAATAAACCTGATCTATAGTACAGTAGAATCTCAGTCCTTATATTGACACGTTTGAGCCAGCCCATAAGATACTTTTCGCATATGCTTAACACTTTATAGCCCCAGCAAACAGAGTTTTAGGGGGGTATACTGCAGACATGGGGCGAATTACTTTAGAAAGTAATGCATTGAATTAGCATTACTTGCCAAAAATGTGCATTGAATTAGCATTACCATTACTGGATTTTCAAAAAGTAATGCATTGAATTAGCATTATTTAAGAAAGTATTAAATGCATTGAATTAAGCATTACTTTCATTCACGTGAAACAGAATCCTAAAATACTGTTAACTCTGAACATTTTTGATACATTGAACAAAATGTGTGCATATCGTAAACATGTAAATTTCACATATAGATATTTTATATATATTGATATTTCAAATGAGCCACAGATTACAATATGCACACTTTTTGTAGTGAATTTCGTATTCATGTATTCGTAACATTTGTTGGAAATTCATAATTTTTTAAAATTGGAGGAAATAGCACTCAGATGTAGCAACCCCAGATCTTTTTTTCAAGTGATCATAATTCATTGTATATTATTATCATACAACTGGGGAGCTTTCCAAAATAGTTTCTCATTTGGAAGTATATTTTATGGGAAGAAAATTATAAACATTTTGAGTCTCTTGACTGGATTATCCAATCAACAAAGAGTAGGCTGTATCTTAATCCTTAATCTCTTTTATTTTTGACCCCAATATATTTACCTTGTACTCTTGTAGCAAAACTGACCACAGAGACAAACTGTTAGTGTCATTGGTCAACAACAGAACAATCAAGTGATAATTACCCTTATTGTGATCAAACCATTAGTTTCTTTGATATTGGATTGTAACAAAATTCACACCATTTAAAGATCATTTAATTAGCTTTCAAATGATTTATAGATTTAAAAAAACATTTGACTTAATATAAAGTGGGATAAGATACCTTACATTTCAACACTTCCCAGCTACATTTCACTATCCTAGGTTCATCTGGGATTGCCAGTGACTGTAAGCTGTTTCACTTTATTGATATAAATCAAAACCTTTACTTGCAAGTTTCACAGTTAATTTTGCATGTTCCTTAGTTAAATAACAGTCTTTACAAGCAAGTTGAACCAAAGGAAACTGTGATAGGAAATAACTTATCGAAACACATCCTTTTGTTGTGTATCTCATTTCTCTATTGTGCAGTCTGTATACTATTGATGGCAAAGTTTCTGCTAGACAGTAATTCAAAGTAATGCAAGTAATGCAGTGAATTTTGACAAAAGTATTGCATTGAATTAGCATTAAAGTAATTCAAAAACTAGTGAATTAATCATTACCTTGAATTACTGGGAAAAAGTAATGCATTATTAATGCATTAGCATTAACGATTAATTCGCCCCATGTCTGGTATACTGTTTTCAGCCTGTTCGTCCTTCCGTCAACATTTCAAGGTTTTGTTGAATAACTTATACAGCTATTGTTTGATTTTTATCAAATTTGCACCACACCTTAACCATTAAACAATGCTTGTTTGGTAGGAAAAAGGGGCTGAAGGGTCCGTATTGCAAGAGTTATGCCACTTTGTAATTCTAACTGTGTGGTGTTGCAATATGGCTTATAGCGCCTACTTTGTGAAATCAACTCCTCCTAGACCATTTAGTATCCTTTTAATACTTTGCATGTATGTTACAGACATATTGAAGATGTGCATGAAGAACTTTAATGCTCAAAAACTATTTCTTAAACATTTACAGCATTTTTAACTTAGTCAATTTTCGGCCAATGTACATACTGAATAATTGCTTATAGTGCCTATTGTTTTAAAGCAGTCCCAGTCACTCGAACGCTTACAGTAGTCTATGGTTGCTAAGCAATCATGATCATATATGCTTATTACACAAGCGCTTGCATCTTTCTTAGCAACTTCCAGAGAAGAATGAATTAGAAATAGAGATTTGATTTATACTGAGTAGCTCCAAATGAATGTGTTTTTTTAATTTCAGAAAATTCACCAATTTTATACTTTCATCACGATTTCTACTTTTTTAAAGGGGACGGCAACCCTGATAATTACTATGTTTTATATGAAAGATCTTAATAAACCATGAATTTTGATACCAGTTACATCTAAATCGGATGAAAAATGTGGAAGTTGTGGGCGTTTGAATATTTGCAAATGGACTGTAATGGAAGCGGCCATATTGTAGGCTTAGTGACGTCACTCAGCCTAATTAAATATGCAAAATCAAAATAAAAGACAAACCAATAGATTATTTGCATTAATCTTTGCATTAAACCGCCATGGTGGCCAAGTTGTCCATCAATACGACTTAGGCCATTCTATATCACACGAGTTAGATGTTGATGTACCCGGTTTCTTTAATCTTCTAGGGATACACCTCACAGCCGTTGGCAATACTATATTTTTTATTAGCCCTTCAAGAAGGGATAAAATCTTTCTTCAGCATTAATTGAAAGAAATCCTAAGATGCTAAGGAATACACTGCTGAATAGGGTGCAAATTAAAGTTTGCTGTGGGGGGACTCTGGTGGTGAAACATTGGATGTATTGGTGATCTCTTAAAATTTCAAATAAAATGTAAGTTCCCAGATGGGACAGACTCTTTCGAATGGACCTTATCCTATATATGCTTACAGCAATTAAGGTGAACAAAGAGAATATGCTTTTCCCAGATCAACAAAATAACACTAACACGCTTTTTTAAATAATTGAATCCCACACTAACTCCCAAATTGGGATTACAAGGGAAGAGTGATGCCCGTTACAGGTACAGGAGAAAATTACAATGGCGTGTAAAATTAGAATTTTTTGGCGTTTATATTATTCTTAAGAATTTGGCCTGTATAGAACATTTGGGTTGTTGTAGTGTCGTTTATAACACATATAATATTGGTGCTTGTTCAGTAATCTATATATTCACCAGGCATCTAATTTTAAAGTGTGGTATACATGATGGTATAATATATGTTCAAAGTACAGCTTGTATATGATTATTTGTTGTCGTAAACCGATAATATACTGAACAAAAGTGAAAACGCTACACCTGAATTGTTTGCATTTTCAAATACAAAATGATGCAAGCCAGTAAAGCGAATGAAAGTGTACCTGAATAGTCAAAGACTGGGTTGTGCATAACAGTAAAAGTTTTAAGGATGTTGTCAGGAGGAAACACACAAACCTCATTTAAATGTGACAGGGGTCCAATTTTTCAGGCTGCAAATTTGAACAGAAATTTCACACTGTTTAGTCATTGAGAAATCAACTACCAACCAGATTAGACTGCATGAAATGGTAGTCTAGATATGTGAGAACCAGAAATGTGAAGGACTTATAATAAGTGTGTTTTGATAGTTTAGAAAAGCAATCTTAAAAAACGGGTTTCTCATTAAATTGACAAACTTGAACTTTTAACACTGAAATCTCAATAGGAAAATCAATGTGTTGTTGCATCCTAGTCTGAGGACGTAACTAGTCAAGAAATGGCAGAAACATTGTGCTGTTAATTTGTCCTGTTTTGGCAAAAGAAAATTGTCGAAAATCGTGCTAAATCAAAGATTACCATTTATTTAATATTCCATATTTGTTATTGTCAAAGGGATACAATTTACAACTTTTTACAAATTTGATAAATTCGAAATTGATATCTGAACTTGTTTCAAGTGATTAGTTAGTGTTTTTGTTTTAATGCAATACAATTGTGACCCATTATGATAAGCATAACAATCTTTTTTGGCCCATGCCCAATTGCAAAATTCAGTGAATAAAGCTTAAAACACAAAAATAAACATAACTCAAACATCAAAAGAGTCAAATTGGTGGAGTTTCAACGAATCGTTTGCTGGATGTCTGGGAAACATTATTAAGCTATAGTAAATAAGTTTTGTCCAATACTTTCTCACAAAACATAAACTATTGTAGTGTAGCGTTTTCACTTTTGTTCAGTATATAAAGTAAAATATACATATTTTGTGTTTTTGCTATGAGGTGATTCTAGTCACTCAATAAAGGATCTGGAAGTTAAGGTTGTTTATTTTTATTAAAGCGGTATAATGCTCCCTATGCTGGCATCCTAAAACTAGAGGACCTGAAGGTCCTGAGGCGCTCACCTGATCTTCTTAATAATGTTAAAATAGGTCAAGGTCAACAACAGCTTTTAATGGAACAAATTTTGTTTTTACCATATACATTTTGGTCAAGTGACCTAAACAATCTAATGAATAATCCATCAAACAGCCCAGTGATTTCTGAGAAAAAAATGTTTAGATAGGTATGTGGCAGTCCAAATGAGTGGCCTTGGATAAAAGGTCACAGGTCAGCTTGACATTTGGTACTTACTAGTAATAAACCATTGTCGCAATAGGTTTAACTATTATGAATTTTGCTGGCTCAGTTATAGAAATGAACATTTTAAGATTTTCTCCATGTAAATGCATTAGGAATCAAATTTGACCTTGCCATAAAGTAGGTCAAGGTCAACCTAGATTCATCATTTGTGCTAACCTGGTAGGGCCCACATCCCCGATCCTACATACCAAGTCCCAAAGCCAATGGCCTTTTAGTTCCAGAGAAGAAGAGATTTAAAGAGTTTTTACCATATATGGGCATGGTGGCCATGTTAGTCATGTGACCATAACAATTTGCATAAGTTTTGGCTAACCAGTCATAAGGAGTTGTCAAATGAAATTTGCTTTCAATTGGCCAAGAATTGTCTGAGAAAACTATGTTTTAATATGTTGATGGGACTCCAATATAAGCGACCTTGGCTGAAAGGTCAAAGATCACCTTGACCTTTAAACTTATTTATAGACACTAGATTGAACATATCATGTGAGAATAATGACTTTGGCTTCCACAGTATTCAAAATATCAACTTTTCAAAAAAATTTCCCATTCAAATGCATTAGGAAGCAAACTTGACATTGACGTTAAGTAGGTCAAGGTCACCCTAGGATCATCATTTGAACAAACTTGGTAGGCCCCACATCCCCAATGCTACATACCAAGTCTCAAGGTCACTGGCCTTCTGGTTCTGGAGAAGAAGATTTTTAAAAGGTTTTTAACATATATGGGCGTGGCGGCCATCTTTGTCATGTGACCGAAATATTTTGTATAAATTTTGGCTGACTTATCATAAGGAGTCTTCACATAAAATTTGAGCTCAATTGGGCCAATGGTTTGTGAGAAAACTATGTTTTAATATATTGATTGGACCACAATATGAGCGACCTTGGCTGAAAGGGCAAAGGTCAACCTTAACCTTTGAAACTTATTTATAGCCATTGTCTCATTAGTTTCAACATATCAAGTGAGAATAATCACTTTGGCTTTAACAGTATTCAAAAAATCAACTTTTCAAAAAAATTCCCATTTAAATCTATTAGGAAGCAAATTTGACCTTGACGTTAAGTAGGTCAAGGTCAACCTAGGATCATTATTTGAACAAACTTGGTAGGCCCCACATCCCCAATGCTACATACCAAGTCCCAAGGTCATCGGCCTTCTGGTTCTGGTGAAGAAGATTTTTAAAGGGTTTTTACCATATATGGGCATGGCGGCCATCTTGGTCATGTGACCAGGAACATTTGAACAAACTTTCGTTCCCCCATCCTAAGGAGTCTCCATATAAAATTTGAGTTCAATTGGCCCAGTGGTTTCAGAGGAGAAGATGTTTGAAAATGTTGACGGACGGACGGACGACGGACGCCGGAGTCACTGGTATACTAATAGCTAATAATAAGCCAACAACCTCAAGCTTTTGCATCAACATCAGAAAGACCCTTTCATCCCTTGTTTTCTCAAATGGATATTTCTTTACTTAAATTTGGCCTAGCCCAATATTAGAAATGATCTGCAAGAACATTTTAATCTTTGTCCTATCAAAATCCAATTTATCCTCTTTTGAAAATGTAAAATTCCAAATCAGTCTGAACTATTTTCTTTTATTATATGATGTTGCATCTGGGAGTGAAATAACGCCATGCATTAAAATCTAAACAAGTAAATTCAGAGAATTTATGTCCCAAACTACTTTATGTTTGTCTTTGAATATATGAACTATCATGAAACAACTTTAATACTTAAGTATTTTATCCGAAGCATACCCATATCTTCAGACCATGACCAAAACACAAGTTTCAAAATAATCGGTATAAAACTGTAGGAGGATTTGCACCCACAAGGTACATACTTCTATAGTGGGATGGAAGGACGTACAGACAGAAGGACTGAGAGTCAAAAGCTAAGTCCCTCCGCTTTTCTTCTAAAAGGTGGGGGATAGATTTTCGGATGACATCCATAACAACTTTGCGTACATAATGACAAAATTATAAAGTTTTTACCGCAGAAATGAGATTTCAAAGCAATCTTAAAGTCATATGATAAATAGAATCTAACATTCGTGCCATTGAGGAGGATCTTACAGGAGTGCTCTTGCATTATTGAATTAATTGAATGTATAAAACTTGTTGCGAAAAAAAGATAAAATGCTCGGCAAGCCTTGCATTTTATCTCTTTTCCCCAACTCGTTTAAAAATTCAATAAAACATAAGCACTCATGTAAGATCCTCTATGTATATGGCTGCAAGTTCTAAAGACAGGTTTTCCAGTAACATGGCTCAGAAATGAACAATGTGAGAAGCAACCTTGAGTGCTATGTTGATGCTAGGGTAGAGATGGTTATATTGAGTAACTGCATAACATTTGGAAACCTGAGATTCTATAGGACAACATGCGATAATAACTAAGTCATGTGAAAGCCTGTCTTCGGGGTTTGGGACGAGACAAGACTCAAACCAGCCTGTTCAGCTATAAACACTATCTAGAATCTTAAAATTTGTGTTAAGCAGGTAATATTAAGCTATTGGGTCACTGTCAGGCGGCACCTCATGAATGCGTAATTAGGACCGATCTACCTTTGACATAGGTAAAAGCTGAAAATGAGGCGTGGTTTTATATGAAAGTTACTGTATCATCTTGCTCAATAACACCTCAGTAAAGACACAAAACTTATTATTTAACCCTTAAGATGCCAGCAAAATAAATAACTGCATCGGAAAATGTCTGTTTATTGGCTAACCTAAGTAAAGAGGCAAACAGTGTGGACCTAGATCAGACTGCTCCTAGAGGAGCAGTCTGATCTGGATCTACACTGTTTGTTGAAGATGCTTCAAAAACATTTCAGCAGACAACAAAAGCAGATGATTTTTTGTGAGTTGCACTTTAAGGGTTAATCAATATGAGTTCAGTGTATATACGATCATAATTTTCATGAAATGCTTGCAAGTTTGCGCAGCTCAAACAACGTATCTATTTACTAAAGTTGCTGCCTTTACAGTGACCCAAAAGTTCAATTATATAGTTATTTTACAAATTTCATACACAACTTTCTCATAATGCAGCTCATACTGCGCCATAATTGAACAGATAAAAAGAAAATGACCAGCATTTTCAGTTTCAAACATGAGAGAAGGCAGTATCGGATCTTGCTGCCTTGATACTTAGCAGTCTCTTGCCATGAAGGGTGAATTGAGTCCACACAAGGAGCTGTAGAATGGCACATACAATTGGTATATATACTAGCAAGTTGAAACAACCCTCCTGATAGGCTGTCACTGACTCCGCCTCAGATGAATCTGACAGGTGTTTGATGGAACCTAGATCTTTACCTGACTGAAAGATGTCATGACCTATAATGAAACAAAACCTGTACAGTAGAACCTGTGGAAAATGGCCACTCTCAAAGACATAAAATGGGTTTTTAAGACCAACTATCGTTTAATGCAGGTCAAAAGTATTGCAGAATGCTCCCCTTGGAGCATTCTGCAATACTTTTGACCTTCATTAAGCTACCATTCGTCATTGAGATCTTTGTTTTGTCTAATTTTGAGTGGCTTTTTTTTTATACAGGTTTTACTGTATAAGCTACTGCTATATATTTGTTTTGCAATTATAAAGACATTTAGATGCTGCATAATACTATGTAAGTTTTTTTTTGTCTGTTCGTTTATTTTTTCAAAACATTAAAATTTCAAAAAAAAAAAAAAAAAATCATGTAATACCATCAGTGTATCAAACAGTTTGAATCAATCTTAAGGTGGATGGGTATCAATTTTAAGGTGGATGGGTATCAATCTCTTAAGGCGGATGGGTGTCAATCTTAAGGTGGATGGGTATCAATCTTATGGTGGATGGGTGTCAATCTTAAGGTGGATGGGTATCAATCTTAAGGCGGGTGGGTATCAATCTTAAGGCAGATGGGTATCAATCTTAAGGTGGATGGGTATCAATCTTAAGGCGGATGGGTATCAATCTTATGGTGGATGGGTGTCAATCTTAAGGTGGATGGGTATCAATCTTAAGGTGGACGGGTATCAATCTTATGGTGGATGGGTGTCAATCTTAAGGTGGATGGGTATCAATCTTAAGGCGGATGGGTGTCAATCTTAAGGTGGATGGGTATCAATCTTAAGGTGGATGGGTATCAATCTTAAGGGAGATGGGTATCAATCTTAAGGTGGATGGGTATCAATCTTAAGGCGGATGGGTATCAATCTTATGGTGGATGAGTGTCAATCTTAAGGCGGATGGGTGTCAATCTTAAGGTGGATGGGTATCAATCATATGGTGGATGGGTATCATTCTTAAGGCGGATGGGTATCAATCTTAAGGTGGATGGGTATCAATCTTAAGGTGGATGGGTATCAATCTTAAGGCGGATGGGTATCAATCTTAAGGTGGATGGGTATCAATCTTAAGGCGGATGGGTGTCAATCTTAAGGTGGATGGGTATCAATCTTAAGGTGGATGGGTATCAATCTTAAGGCAGATGGGTATCAATCTTAAGGTGGATGGGTATCAATCTTAAGGCGGATGGGTATCAATCTTATGGTGGATGGGTGTCAATCTTAAGGTGGATGGGTATCAATCTTAAGGTGGACGGGTATCAATCTTATGGTGGATGGGTGTCAATCTTAAGGTGGATGGGTATCAATCTTAAGGCGGATGGGTGTCAATCTTAAGGTGGATGGGTATCAATCTTAAGGTGGATGGGTATCAATCTTAAGGCAGATGGGTATCAATCTTAAGGTGGATGGGTATCAATCTTAAGGCGGATGGGTATCAATCTTATGGTGGATGAGTGTCAATCTTAAGGCGGATGGGTGTCAATCTTAAGGTGGATGGGTATCAATCATATGGTGGATGGGTATCATTCTTAAGGCGGATGGGTATCAATCTTAAGGTGGATGGGTATCAATCTTAAGGTGGATGGGTATCAATCTTAAGGCAGATGGGTATCAATCTTAAGGTGGATGGGTATCAATCTTATGATTGATGGGTGTCAATCTTAAGGCGGATGGGTGTCAATCTTAAGGTGGATAGGTATCAATCTTATGGTGGATGGGTTGTCAATCTTAAGGTGGATGGGTATCGATCTTAAGGCGGATGGGTGTCAATCTTAAGGTGGATGGGTATCAATCTTATGGTGGATGGGTGTCAATCTTAAGGTGGATGGGTATCAATCTTAAGGCGGATAGTTATCAATCTTAAGGTGGATGGGTATCAATCTTAAGGTGGATGGGTATCAATCTTAAGGCGGATGGGTATCAATCTTATGGTGGATGGGTGTCAATCCTAAGGTGGATGGGTATCAATCTTAAGGTGGATGGGTATCAATCTTATGGTGGATGGGTGTCAATCTTAAGGTGGATGGGTATCAATCTTAAGGTGGATGGGTATCAATCTTAAGGTGGATGGGTATCAATCTTATGGTGGATGGGTTGTCAATCTTAAGGTGGATGGGTATCAATCTTAAGGCGGATGGGTGTCAATCTTAAGGTGGATGGGTATCTTCTGTAAGTCAAGTAATAATGCTTTCTATTAACACTGACTTAGAAAGGGGGTTACAACTCCGTTTAGTGTATATCTAATTTTCTATACTGGTTACGTTACATGTACAGGCCTACCGAGAATACTTTAAGACATGTTAGGCCATCTGTCAAAGAGGAAAAGAAACTTAAGATAGGCTTAAAAGATAAATTTAAGTGTCTGCAATTATGAACATATTCTGATTTTTTTTTAAATCATTTGTAAAATAGAATTAAGTTATGCTTTCACAATAAATCTGTTCACTACAGCTGAAACTGCATGGAAAAGTGAATAATTTGATAGAAATAGGTGTTTTTTTCTCTTGTTGGTATTTACTTTGCGTCCCTCCAGAAATTCTACTGATGTTTCAATGATGCATAGTAATGAGGCAATTCTATATTTCTTATAAACAGGTAAAGAAGACGTATTCACTTCCACGTGCATATGCAGTATTCTGTGGTAGGTTCATTATAACTGTAAACTGAGACTACCTGTATGCCCAAAAACAAGGTAAACTTGCCAGTGTTTGTTTACAACAATTCTCATCTATCTTTGAAACAATCAGTAGACAGTTAATTTTTAACATAACTGATGCTGTTTTGATAGTGTTAATTTGTTAAGGTTTACAAACCTGGTAAAATATATATCTGAATTTAAGCTATATTACTGTGTTCTTGTAAATTAGAAACATTATTTCAAAATATTGAAGATCAAAAGTTACAGATTATGCAGCTTAAACCTCTCACACATGCCTCTAGCAATTTAACCCTTCTCCTGCCAATGTTTTTGTCCTGAAAAGGTCGTCTGCTTATCATGTCTGATGCATATATTGGGATGCACCCAGAACACTTTTACTATGGAAGCAAACACTATGAACCCAGATCAGACTGCTCCTTAGGGACCAGGCTGATCTGGGTCCATATTGTTTGCAATATAGCAGGACTTTAGTTAAGAGTGTGTAACGAAAATTTAATTTTCTTATTTCTCAACCAAAACATATGTTGTGCGTACTCAGAAGAACCGTCTCGTGGGTACTCAAAAGAACCGTCTCAATGAGATGGTTCTGTTGAGCACCCATTACATATGTTAAAATTGATGGGTAAGAAAATATTTACAATTTTACACTGATTTTTTTTTTACCTAAACCTGTGAATATATGTTGTGGGTACTCAAAAGAACCGTCTCAATGAGACAGTTCTGTTGAGCACCCAAAACATATGCTAAAATTGATGGGTAAGAAAATATTTACAATTTTACACTGAAATTTATTTTTTATCTAAACATGTGAATATAGGCTATTAAAGTACATAAACAGATGATAGAGCAGACAACAATTGCTGTGAATGTTGGAAAAATGGTTAAAAAAAGCCTGCTTTTGTTTTGATTCTTTACCTCCCAGTCAACAAATTGTCAGTCATGTTGGGACGCATCTTTCTGGGTTAGCAGTGGATAACGTGTCTTGCTCATGGACACAAAACAGTTTTGCTTGGTTTGAGGTTTTAGGTCTCAGTCAACAGCTATGGTCATGTCAAAACGGTCAGTTCAAATAACCACACCTTTTTTGAAGCAAGCTTAACTAAGCTGTTAACCAATAGTGCACATACTTTCACTGGTTACTGACAATAACCCTTCTTCAATCAGTGTAAGGAGGAGAATGACCATAGAAACATTTTCATGATCAATTTCCACAAAAGTATTGAACCAGGCCGAGATTAAACTTGTGACCCCTGGATCTGCAGTCGAACGCACTACTGATTGTACTACAGGGCCTGGTAACATAAAACAGTGACTCCGCTGGCTGTGAGACTTGAACTAGCAACCCTCCAATCCCCAGACTAATGCTCTACAAACTGAGCCACTGCTTCTGCACTTCTTCTTTTCCTGACATCTAACATGTCTTACCTGTTTGCTGTGCTAGAAGCCAGGTACCAATCAGAGGAGCCAGTGTCTGACCTGGTTTTGAGAGAAGGGCAGTGGTCCCAAACATGAGAGCTGACACAGCCTGACTTCTGCGGTGGAGGACATAATCTTCATCAACAAGATCACTGATGACTAGATTTAAGAGCTTGCAGGTACCCTCTGTGAACACACGGTTACTGAAATAATACCACACAATACAAGATCACTGATGACTAGATTTAAGAGCTTGCAGGTACCCTCTGTGAACACACGGTTACTGAAATAATACCACACAATACAAGATCACTGATGACTCGATTTAAGAGCTTGCAGGTACCCTCTGTGAACACACGGTTACTGAAATAATACCACACAATACAAGATCACTGATGACTAGATTTAAGAGCTTGCAGGTACCCTCTGTGAACACACGGTTACTGAAATAATACCACACAATACAAGATCACTGATGACTAGATTTAAGAGCTTGCAGGTACCCTCTGTGAACACACGGTTACTGAAATAATAACACACAATACAAGATCACTGATAACTAGATTTAAGAGCTTGCAGGTACCCTCTGTGAACACACGGTTACTGAAATAATACCACACAATACAAGATCACTGATGACTAGATTTAAGAGCTTGCAGGTACCCTCTGTGAACACACGGTTACTGAAATAATAACACACAATACAAGATCACTGATGACAAGGTTTGCCAGCTTGCAAGTACCTTCTGTGAACACACGGTTACTGAAATAATACCACACAATACAAGATCACTGATGACTAGATTTAAGAGCTTGCAGGTACCCTCTGTGAACACACGGTTACTGAAATAATAACACACAATACAAGATCACTGATGACAAGGTTTGCCAGCTTGCAAGTACCTTCTGTGAACACACAGTTACTGAAATAATACCACACAATACAAGATCACTGATGACAAGGTTTGCCAGCTTGCAGGTACCCTCTGTGAACACATGGTTACTGAAATAATACCACACAATACAAGATCACTGATGACTAGATTTAAGAGCTTGCAGGTACCCTCTGTGAACCCACGGTTACTGAAATAATAACACACAATACAAGATCACTGATGACAAGGTTTGTCAGCTTGCAAGTACCTTCTGTGAACACACAGTTACTGAAATAATACCACACAATACAAGATCACTGATGACCAGATTTAAGAGCTTGCAGGTACCCTCTGTGAACACACAGTTACTGAAATAATAACACACAATACAAGATCACTGATGACAAGGTTTGCCAGCTTGCAAGTACCTTCTGTGAACACATGGTTACTGAAATAATACCACACAATACAAGATCACTGATGACTAGATTTAAGAGCTTGCAGGTACCCTCTGTGAACACACGGTTACTGAAATAATAACACACAATACAAGATCACTGATGACAAGGTTTGCCAGCTTGCAAGTACCCTCTGTGAACACACGGTTACTGAAATAATACCACACAATACAAGATCACTGATGACTAGATTTAAGAGCTTGCAGGTACCCTCTGTGAACACACGGTTACTGAAATAATAACACACAATACAAGATCACTGATGACATGGTTTGCCAGCTTGCAAGTACCTTCTGTGAACACACGGTTACTGAAATAATACCACACAATACAAGATCACTGATGACTAGATTTAAGAGCTTGCAGGTACCCTCTGTGAACACACGGTTACTGAAATAATAACACACAATACAAGATCACTGATGATAAGGTTTGCCAGCTTGCAAGTACCTTCTGTGAACACACGGTTACTGAAATAATACCACACAATACAAGATCACTGATGACTAGATTTAAGAGCTTGCAGGTACCCTCTGTGAACACACGGTTATATAAATAATAACACACAATACAAGATCACTGATGACAAGGTTTGCCAGCTTGCAAGTACCTTCTGTGAACACACAGTTACTGAAATAATACCACACAATACAAGATCACTGATGACAAGGTTTGCCAGCTTGCAAGTACCTTCTGTGAACACACAGTTACTGAAATAATAACACACAATACAAGATCACTGATGACTAGATTTAAGAGCTTGCAGGTACCCTCTGTGAACACACGTTTACTGAAATAATAACACACAATACAAGATCACTGATGACAAGGTTTGCCAGCTTGCAAGTACCTTCTGTGAACACACGGTTACTGAAATAATACCACACAATACAAGATCACTGATGACTAGATTTAAGAGCTTGCAGGTACCCTCTGTGAACACATGGTTACTGAAATAATAACACACAATACAAGATCGCTGATGACTAGGTTTAACAGCTTGCAAGTACCCTCTGTGAACACTGGATTACTGAAATAATTCCAAACAATCAAAATATATTCCTATTAATTTGCAATGTAACTCGACATATTATTGGATAATGTCAAACATTTGCAACAGTTAATCCTATACTAGCAGAAACCCAGTGGCTTAGGTCACTGTCTGTTTTAAGGCGGTGTCTCTGTTATTGTTGATTCATTGTTTATAGTTGCTCCCATTGTTTGTGGGGTTGTTTTGTTATGCAGTACTAAGTGTCCTTTCTAATTTTGCAATCATCTTGATGGGGAAGAGAGAGCTGATTGCTTTACTTTAGTGGTCTTCCTGATGTATAGTGACTGTTTTGTAGTTCTTCCATATGGTGCGATGGGTTGGTCTGCAGTGTGTGATTGTGGTATTTGCTGATCATACTTACACACTTTGAAATTCTTAATTTTGTAACATCACTTTTCATTGGCTGGCAAGTGGTTTTAGGCAGCTGCTGGCTGTAAGTGCACCATAATACCACGCAACTACCAGGTTAGCAAAGAGGTAGTTCATGAACTTGAATTTGGAGGTAAAGCTGTCATGCAAATATTAACAATTTGCAGTAGAGTGACAGGTAGTTTAGTACTGATTGCCAGTTTAGGATGTTTAAAAGAGGCAAAGACAATGGAAATGATACTTGGTAAGTGTAAATTTCCAAATAGTTTTCCTTATTTTCAGTAACATGTTGTAAGTACACATTGGAATTGCCTCATAGAGGCAATTCCAAGGTGTACATACAACATATGTCTTTTCAATAAATAAGTTTTCACCAAAAGCTTTTTTAAAACAAATTCGCTACCACTTTCACTGTTTCAGTGAAATGAGGATGTAGAAATGAACAAGTTTTCAATTAGTTTGTCATGTACCTGGATGACAATAATAAACTGTCTATTTTATGCTTCTGGAAACCTGTCTTGAGATGTTTCATTGGAGTATATTGCTAAATTGGTAATTGCGTGGTTGTAATACATTTTCACTGCTTTTTTTAAAGGAAAAATGTTACCAATGTATTTGAATGGGGATAACCATATTCAAACTATTCATTTGGTGCGGTATATAGCCAGATATAGAGTCGGAAATAATGTTTTACGGTGACGCCTTTATTGCTTTAAACTAAATTTCCGAACATATATCCAACAATATACCCTACAAAATGAAATTTTTTAGTACAGTTTCCCTTAAGTCTTCTCTTATATAACCTATCACATGATGTCACCTCTGTGGTATTAAAATTGATCAACCACTAGTGGTTAAAATATTTATCAACTTAATGTTATTAGGGTCATAATAGCCTCACACATATATGGCAAATTCTTGACATTTTCAAGCCAAAAACATGATTTCAAATCTTATAGTGTAAAATGATTTATATAGATTCCAACATTCATGCTCCTGTTTTACTGAATTTGCTAACCTTGTTGCAAAAAAGTGAAAAAATACGCTGCAAGCCTGGCATTTTCTCACCTTGTTGAACAACTTTGATAATAAACAAGCTCTCGTGAAAGGTTCTTTATTTAAAAGCAGCATGACAAAAGCTATATTTGCCGTGACATTTTGACATGTGTAGATTCAGACGAGCCTGTGCAGCCTCCTTTTAAGCTTACAAATTCCAAATGATTTTCAGTCAGTAGCTTAACACTCATAGAATATTCAAGTGACTAGCAAAGACTCTGATCAGACTGCGCGTTTGCGCAGGCTGATCCGAGGCTTTACTGGTTACACATACTACATTGTTGGAAATCTCATGTCACGGCTCATATGTACTTTTTTAAGAGTCTTTAATTGGTGAGAACTACAAACATATGATTTTAGCTCAACACATCTCAAAATGTCAGATAATGTCATATTTATCATGAGCTGCTAAAGAAACATTTACCTACCTAGCTATAAATAAACACAACAACCATAAATGGCTTGGTCCTGTTAAGAACATGATCACACTGAGCACCAGCTTAACTGTAAATAACAGTCGTATCACAGCATACACGCCGTATCTTCTGCACAATGTTAGAAAATATAAATTGTTGATATGGGGTGCTACAAATGAGATGCCTGAAAAAAAAAGAATAGGAAAATCACCTTGGTACTTGAAGTGTCAAAATATGCAGCAGACATTATTTGGGCCTAAGTGAGACAAAACCAGTCTGGGGTTTCAGGGTTCATACAGGCACGTTTGAGTAAAATTCAAGGACTTTTCAAGGACTTCTCAAACAGAGCTCTCGGAAACGCAGAATAATGCGTATTGGTACGCACGTTTTTCCCATGGGACGCATGATTTTCGCTAGGCGGGAGTCCCGCGTACACATGTTTTTTTAGTCGGCACGCGCTAAAAATCCAGTAGCTGCGAGATAAATACACACAGGGAGATCAAAAGCCCTTTGATATTATCAATCGCGACACGTTTTCCTGTCTCTGTTGACCAATCGTATGACTCGGACTGCAGTGTAGCAATTCTGACAGGTGATTAACAGGATTACCGATGCGGGACAGTGTGATTATTACGAGGTGATTATTAAAGTAATTAAGCAAGGATTATCGGGATTTACCGTTAATTAAAGGGAGAAAAACTAATAGGGTATTGTAAACAACATCGGACTACCGACTTTCGAATTCGACTGATTAGGGATGAAAGAGAACACATATTTAATTGCACTCGTTTGCGATTTGAGCAACATAAACATGGAGAAAAAAAACAATAATTTTACGGATTTGCATTTCTTCTTTCATTCATTGCTACGGCAAACAAAAGAGTCTGAGAATTGTTTGAAGAAAAAAAACGGTACAGCGGTAAGCCGTATATGGTAACATCCGACTGAGAAAAGTTCCAAATGAAGCTACACTACAAGCCGTGTGATGAAATTTTTCATCGGTTCAAGACGAGTGTCTAGATTAATAAACTTTCAGCAAGTAAAATCGTTCATTCTAAATCATGGAAGCCATGTTAAATGACTAAGTAATGTCAGTCTATTCATTGCAATCGCCTTGGACACTAGTGAGATGCGTTTTTTAGAAGAAAAAACACTTCCATTTGCATAAGATTATACAAAACAGAGGACTGCTGTCTGTCTGTCCGTCCATCTGTCTGTCTATCCGTCTGTCTGTCTGCCTGCCTGTCTGTCTTGTTTATGAATAAAACAAGTACCAACAATTAAATCTTTTATTTTGTTAAGGCCAAACCAAAAAAATGTGTGTTCAGGTTACATGAAAAAATATAGTACCAAAATATTTTGTTTTTGTTAAGTAGGAACAATCAATTAATGCTTAAAGGGTTAAAATCAGTTGATCTAAAAATTATTAAAATGTATCACTTACGGCTAAAATGGAAAAGATATACGGTATGCACAAATTGGTGGGACTCCAACTTTTTTGGAGTAGGACTCCCAATTTTTCCAGTGGGACTCCTACTTTTTGCCAGATGGGAGTCCTGAACTCCTGTTTTCAAAATCCTAGTGAGAGCTCTGTCAAAGACTTTTTTACTGTTTGCAAGGACTGAAAACTTAAGAAAAATACTGATTTACTCGTTTAAATTCTACTTCTGAAATGCTAGAGTCCATTACTAAAGATATTTGTTTAAGATAATTAGTATAAAATTGTGGTGCCTTTATTTGGTGCAGCATATGCTGCACCAAATAAAGGCACCACAAATTTATACTGATTTAGGTCTCCAAAAACACTGTTGAATCCTCCTGTAAATGGTAAAATTCAAAGACTTTTCAAGGCCTTTGAGTGTTTTTCAAGTACTTTTCAAGGCAAATTTCATTTTCAAGGACTTTTCAAGACAGTCCTGTATATTCAAGTACTTTTCAAGCCTGTGCAAACCCTGGGTTTCTGGCAAAGTTGAACTCAAGGCAGTCTCCTCAGCTACAGAGAGTAGATAGAAAATTTAAATTTCGCTAGTTGCAAGTTTAGATATGATACTTTCCAATAAGCGAATAACAAAGGTGCTGATCAGACTGAACAGATGTGCAGGCTGGTCTGCGCCTTTGTTGT
Organism: Loripinus fragilis; assembly: GCA_964019695.1. Lineage (NCBI taxonomy): Eukaryota > Metazoa > Mollusca > Bivalvia > Lucinida > Lucinidae > Loripinus > Loripinus fragilis. The sequence continues at coordinate 122,457,489 of OZ026515.1, forward strand.
TCGCAAATCTCCGAAGATAGGTTTTCTTGCGCCGAGGCCCATTTTCAAATAATAAAATACAATGACACTATAAAGCAAAGCATAATGCTGCATTGTGTATAAAAGATGGTGCTTTTCTTTAATGTGTCATAGTGACAATTTTATGGGAAACAGTTGCGACTTGATAGTGGTACGTTCATGGCGAGCTATGTCCATGGCGACGTTATGTCACTGTTATAAACAAGTACAAAGTGGTGGAACAGTGACTATGTAGTTTATTTCAGAGTGCATTTTTTTTTTATAAAGGCCTCTGGCCAAACTATTAGTTAAGAGTAAAATCAAATTACATGTATTAGTGTATAACTTTCTTATTTAGTTGCGGGTACTCTAAAGAGCCATCTTAATGAGATAAATCTTTTGAGCACCCAAACACTTGTTTAAGCTTGATGAATAAATAAACTTGTGTTGTTTTCAGAGAAAACTGATGTCCTCCCTCCCCTCACTAAACTTATCAAATTTGACCTATTTAGCTCTGCTGTGATCTTGAATTTAGGACAAGGTCACCAAGACCTAATCAAATCTTCATCATGCCCTAATGTTATAGCCATGCAAATTTGGTTCCAATCCATCCACTAGTTCACGAGGTATCTTGCACCCAAGTAAGTGTCACGCCAATCCCAATGCTGGTCCAGACGGGTTCCGCACCAAAAACAGTATGTCCTCCTCCGCTTCTGTGGGGGGGGGGGGGGGGGGGGGGGGGGGGGGGGTGAGGGCGGACATGGGCCATTGCATGAAATTTGGTATTTATCACATGGGAGCCTATGTAGACTGTTCAGTAACTTCACACAGAAAATCTTGGGTTGTAGATGAAGGCTCTGGCCGAAATTTAGGACTCTAGCCCCACTAGCTACAGTAAAACCTGTCTTAAGCTGCCACTCAAAGAATACAAAAAAAGGGTTTTCAAGACCAATAATCGCTTAATGCAGGTCAAAAGTATTGCAGAATGCTCCGTGGAGCATTCTACAATACTTTTGACCTGCATTAAGCTACCACATGGCTTTAAGACCTTTGTTTAATCTATTTTTGAGTGGTAGCTTAAGACAGGTTCACTCCCAGGTTCACTGTAGTTGCACATGCATGTTTAATGAGTGACTTTACACAAGTGTGATAAGTACCAAAATCTCATGAGACGGCTATAAAGATCAAATTTTACACTATGGTCTTGGGACCTATGTTAACATACCTAAAAGGAATGAACCAAAACCTGGACTGATTGCATCACCAAGTAGATTCTCAAGAAACAGAGGGAAGAAATTGCTGTTGAAATGGCAGTGGAATACCTGAAACAAAAACATGCAAGTTCTTTTAAAACTTTTTTTCATGCTCAACTCAGCTGAGCATGAAATTTATCATGCTCATAAATGTTAAAATGCCAACAATTGTTGGCATTTTTACATTTATGAGCATGATAAATTCAACATATGAGAGTTTGTAAGCAAGAAAAGTCTTTTTCAGTATATTACTAATTATTAGTTTTATGAGCAGTTGAACTTTATGCTTAGTTGTGCATGAAAAGTTATAATGATCTTGGGGCCTGGACCCTAGAAAGCAAAGGTTATTTGGGCCAGCTCATTTTTTATTGTTTGATTTGATTCTTGTCATATCTTAGCGTATTCAGGGACTTCTGGAAGCTTATTTAAAAAAAAACAGTGATGAGCAAGAAAAATAATTATAGCTATTATTCGTGTGAGGTTAGGATAGAAAAAAACTGTCCCTCAGGATCACTGTTTGTCATCACTCTGCAAGCCTCATGATGCCAAACTGTGATCCTCATGAAATATTTTTCTACCCTACCCTCACACTCATGATAGTTTCTTATATTATTTGTGAGGGTGGGATGGAAAGATCTGTCCCTCGAGATCACCGCTTGTCATCGCTCAGCAAAATCTAAATCTTAAAACAAATAACTACAGTGCAGTCCCTTCATAACAAACCTATTAACACAGATTTGGAAATAACACAGCCATGTTGTGGCTACCAAATGTTTTTACCATGGAATTTTACAATGGAATTGTAGGAAAATGACAATCAAATGGTCATTTTCCTCTAATTCCCCGGTAAAATTGTCCCTTTATTACCTGATTCACTTATAACACGGTCCATTCCTACATATATGGACCAAAACATAGCTTTATAAAGGGACTGCACTGATCTATAGACCTGTTTATCATATGACGTCGCGTCTGGGAGTGAAATAACGCCATGCAATAAAATCTGTAAACCACTAGTGGTTTATAGATTTACGCGAAACGTTATGACTTCCATAACAACGTTGCGTACATAATTACAAAAGTATAACTTTTTTACGGCAGAAATGAGATTTCAAAGTAATCTTAATGCCATATGATAAATAGAATCTAACATTCGTGCTCTTGTTGTATTGAATTTATTAAACTCGTTGCGAAAAAGAGATAAAATGCTCGGCAAGCCTAGCATTTTATCTCTTTTCCCCAATATGTTTAATAAATAGAGGATATTTACTTTTTTGAGGTGAATACCAAATATATTACATCGAGTGTGGTGAAAAAAATCAGTATTTTTCACGAGTGAAAAGGCTGATATTTTCACCGCACGCGATGAAATATATTTGATATTTGCCGAAAAAAAAAGTAAATTTTCTTTTTATTTTATACTCAACGGAAATACAGAAAGCACAACATAATTTTTTCCTTGGTCGTTTCTCGTTCGATTTGACTTTTGCAGTGTGTTTATTGGGTATAACATGGCTTAGAATCACATTTCAATGAATGAAACGTAAGAAATCAGCATTTAAAGAAAGTCTATTGAGTGTGTCTTACGGTAGGCGTCACGTGCAAACTGGGGCTATGCCTGGTTAAACAGTGACGTCATTATGTTGGATGTTGACTTCACAACATGCGTAGCGTTATTTCTGATTCATATCCTTCACTTAAAACGTTTTGACAAAAAATTCCAGTCCCAAAGTTGCCAAGAAGGCCTTGTTTTGCTACAGTGAAAATATAAATCGTATCAGTCACTAGTGAAAAAATACGATATTTTTTCACTGTAGAAAATACCAATTTTACTCACATTTGATATGCATTGAATTCACTGCTTATGATAAAATAAATTCAATAAAACATGAACACTCATGTAAGATCCTCTATGTATTACCTGTATTAAGTTCATTATAGCAAACCAGAGAAAATTGGTTTGTGAAGATAGCTGACAGACAAAATTCTTTAACTTCGTTTTATCCGATTCTTCCAGACCAAGGCTGAAAAACATGAAAATAACCAGCACATGAGATTTTGCTACTTAATTCATTTTCAAGCAACGAAGGGGAAGATGAGTCTGCACAAATACGCAGATTCACCACAGAATTCGCTGCTTGTATACACAAAGTACAAATGTAGATGAAGACTCAGATCAAAATTTGTATCTATTGTCCTGTTTGGTACATTAGCATGGGTGAGACCAAAATCTCAGGTGTTGACCCATATGTTAAAAAAGTTGTCCGGCCTCGAAATATCTGAAAAAAGGCACTTGCCCTGCATCACAACAGCTACATGTATTGGCATACATGGGAAAAACATAAATTTTCACTAGAAATATCAAAATTTTCACTTGCCCTGCAGCCTGAGGCACTCGTTAATACGAGCGGACGCGCGCTATTTTCGAGCCCTGGTTGTTCTTGCTTAGACACCTATTTGTATAGCTGTTTTAACTCATTGTCAAATGAACAAAAACCCTATATGTTCAAATCATTAGATTCATGTGCTGTTTAAACTTGAAAATACTTAAATGAGCCCCAGAGTTATTTGCATGACATTATTTGCAGGAAGCGTTGGGTACCAGACAGATCATTTCGTCAATGATTTTGTTTGCCAAAACGTTGCATAGGCTTTGACCTTGTGACGACATCATGACATTTGAAATCTGACACCATTCTGTTTAAAAAAATCCAGAGTAGAAAGCAATATTTTAATGTTTTAGCAGTGTTTTCAGTGCAAACTAGGTTGGAATAACTTAACATACGCAAGAATAACCATGACACATGTTTCTGTCATTGCATTAACACTTGTGAGATGTTTGAACACTCAGCCTATCGGGTGTGTGTTAAAAAAGCTTCCTCAGGACCTGGCAAATGTTAATGCATGAAAAAACATGTGTGATCCCTATATTATTGAAGATATGACCTTACAATAGAGATGAATTAAGCCAGGTCCTGCAGCTCCGAGAAATAAGAAAATTATTTTTTTGGTAAGCACTATAGGCCTGATGTGCCTAATGAAATTAACTTGACTGAGCCCAGACGTAGAGATCAGTTGAACAATGGACATTTGCCCAGTCTGATTAGTCATGTCTGGGCACATGAAGAAAGCTGCTCATTGATGACACTGCATAGACTTTGATCAGACTCAGCGGAAGCCCAGGCTGTTATGAGTCTTTGCTGGGTGCAACTTCAAATTGATGGTTTTGACAAAATAGGCTCAAGTGTTTTATGTAAAATATCCCTTTCTGAAAACACTGTAGATCCAGATCAGCTGGCTTCTGACAAAGCTATCTGATCCATTTCATTCAGCTACTGAATCAATGCTATTTAATGATATCATATAGCTGAATCTAGTGCAAATCATGAAAAAGTACAGCTGATTAACCCATATAAGCCAAATGGAATTTCCCACTCTTAATAATTGGACAAGTCCATTTCCGATTGGTAAGCAAACAGTGAAGATCCTGATCAGACACTGCATTTTGCAGTGTCTGATCTGGGTCTGCACTGTTTTAAATAATATGTCCCACAAAAAGGACACTACTAGGCTTATACAGGATAATTTATTCAGCAGAAAGAGGGCTAAAAAAAGACTGGTACCATACCTGGACTGGTTGTCTGTTATGGGTACAAGCTGTTTGGACTGGTCTCGGAATATCTGTCTCAGGAATGCTGTTATACTCCAGAAACCCACCAGTGATATAAGAGTAAGACATAAACAAAACAGCCTGAACGATGAAAGATTATCCTTGTTCCAAACAGAATATGAAATGAACACAGACGCTGTTCCTATGATACTGAACAAGGATGACCGCGAATTGAGCTTAGTTCTAGTATCAGCAGACACTGCTAAGTCTGCCAGAAGTGCAGAATGGTGTAGATCTACCATAGTTAAAAATCCATCGTATAAACACAGGCACACAACAAATTGAACACTCGCATACGTCCATGGCACCCAAAATGACAGGAAAGAGATGGCAAATAATGGTCCGGTCCAGCGTAAAGCACCTATCCGTTTTTGAATTATATTTGCTTTGGTGTGATCCTTACCTACGCTCGATGATAGGTATTTCCTATCACTGATCCAACCAAACAATGGGTCATTCAGAGAATTCCATACGAGAAAGACAATTTCTCCGACCCAGAATGAAGTCTTGTCAATCTTATACACTGATACAAACATGTCAACATGAAATAATAGAAATATATTATGTAAAACTGTTGTAAATAAAGATAAAGCTCCATACGCAACATCCATCGGGATCTGAATTCTGCGGACTGACTTAGACATTTTTGGTTTTTGTTAATTAAAGATTTATAAAGCTTGTTTAGTATTACTATCTTTGGAGCAACTTATTTTTGGTTTTTATCAATTAAAGATTTATAAAGCTGATTTAGTTTTACTATCTCAACATAACAGTCAACTATAAACAAGATTTTGATAAAAGCAAAGAGGGTATAGTTCCAGTCAGCATCATGATGATCATAGAATCACAAGGTATTTTCTCCTTTGTCCAGAGGATTCCACATGGTAGACTGTAACTATGGCACACATTCCTACTTTTAAAGAGCTTCCATCTTCCACCACATCTGAAATATTTGAAACAAGTGAGTTACCGTAAATGTTTTAAAATTCCGAACATTTCTCTTTCTGGTCTAAAATAAAATGTTGGTTTTCAAGGCTGGAATCCACAAAATGCTTGTTTGAATTAAGCAAACAGGGAAGACCCTGATCAGACTGCTTCATCAGAAGCAGTCTGATCTGGGTCTGCCAGTGTTTGTCTAGGCCTTTCTAACAGGCAACTAGTGTTGGAAAAGTTTAGAATGTTTACCATACGTCATGGCCACTTGGTAGATTGTTACTATGGCACATTACCACTTTTAAAGAGCTACATACCATATGGGCCTCGAAGCGAGAAAACCTGTCTTTGGTGGTTTGCGAACAACAAAGGTGCAGACCAGTCTGCACATCCGTGCAGTCTGATCAGCGCCTTAATTATTCGCAGTTTGGAAAGTATCATATCTAGATTTGCTATGAGCGAAGTTTCAATTTTCTAGCTAGTCTCTGTAGCTAGCTATCTGTAGCTGAGGAGACTGATTTGAAACTTGCTTTGTGAGAAACCCCAAAGACAGGTTTTCTCACGACGTGGCCCATATTTCACCAGCTGAAATATCAACAAAGGAGTTACACTTAGCAGCAATTCAGTACCACCACAATGTTACGCTGACAGCAAGGCCTACAAACAAGTTCACAAAGCCATGCTGGGAGCGCAGTGGCACAGCCGTAGAGTGCTTGACTCGAGACCGAGAGGTTGCGGGTTACAGCCTCACCGGTGTCACTGCATTGTGTCTTTGAGCAAGAACATTAATCCTATCTTAGTACTGGGCCAACCCAGGAAGACCCATCCCTTTATAACTGAAAGATTGTTGATGGGACGTAAATAATAAAATCAAGCAAAAAAAAAAAGAGGCCATGCTTAAAAATATTCAGTTTGTCACTTCCTACCAGGAGGTTTGAGAGTTTGGAAGGTAGGTAACACTTTCTTTTTTAGCATAATCATGAGGCAAATGAACTTATAGGTCAGAATTTTTTTATTATCTGGCTCTTGGGATGAGCCGACCCTATTTTTCTGAAAATCCAAATAAAAATAAAAGTGCCTTTACAGAATTTTATTTTTATTCCCCCGTTCGACTGCACTATTCTGTCAAAAATGAATAAAATGACGATTGAGATGCAAAAAAAAACCATATGTGCAAAGCAATTTTATATAGCTAGGAGAAGCAGAAAGGTCTTCATTCATTGGTGTTAGGTCAGCTTTTATACAATAAGGTGTATAATACTACATACATATGTTGATACTTGATTTTCATTTATTTGATCAATTTTGCGTAAATATCATCTTTTTTCACTCATTTGTCTCTTACACTTGTGTGATCTCCATTTTTCTGACAATATTTGGCTATAAGCTTGTTTCTGAGTATCAAGTTAACTTAGGCCAGTGTGAGACAAAATGAAAGACAAAATATGAGCTTACCTGTAGACCCGAACAATTTTATAGCCTCAGCAGGAAAATTATTTTGATTAATGGCATTATGTAAAAATTGTTCAAAATTCCCTAGGCTGCTTTTTTCAGAAGCAGTCTGATCTGGGACAACACTGTTTGTCTAGGCCTTTTTGACATTTGACTACACAGGGCTTACCCTGCCTGGCTCAGAATTTGTTGTAGCCAACAATTGAAGCCAATTAAAATTAACTTTAGCCAAGGATTTAGCCAGAGAGTAGTATCAACAAGTTGTTTTGTATTTAACTCTTTGTCCGCTAAGGCGAATTTTGTTGTCTGCTGATAACCTTTGCAAACAGTTTGGACCCATTTTGTCGGGCCTGATCTGGCTCCAAACTGTTTGCCACACCCTGATGGTATTGAAAAATCCAGCATCCAAAGAGTAAAATAAAAATTGGCACAGTAATGGTGTGTGAAGGAATAATAAAGTAATATTTGAAAATCCAAAAGCTTTTTCGCAAACATGTAATTTTTGAACTGCCTAGACTGTACTTTTAGCCAATTATTTATATTTGTAGCCACTCTACACTTTTATTAGCAAATGGCTACAATGGCTAATGGCATGGTGAGCCCTACTACATCAGTGTTTGAAAATTTAGAGCATTTATCATACTTTTTGAGTCTGCCTATTGAGAGAAATGCAAATTGTATTTCGCACAGAAGGCAGATATGATAAAGGAAAAAATCTCATGGTGAGGCTTGACAAATTTGGGGGTAGTGGGTGAAATAGCTTGGTAGGGGGGAAGGGCAAACAAACAATTTTAAATTTAAAGTCTAGGAAATAATACTCTATCTTATATAGCAGGGGATGAGGAGCGTGGTGGCTCAGTGGTAGAGTGCTTGACTCATTATCGATAGGTTGCCAGTTTGAGCCTCACATTAGGCACTGCGTTGTGTCTGTGAGCAAGACACTTTAGCCTTTGCTTAGGAGTTAGGACTGGTTCATCCTAAGAAGACCGGTCCCGACATAACTGAAAAATTTGTTGACTGGGACGTAAAGAATCAAAAACAAACTAGAATGCGCAGTCGATGGGGGCCATTGCAAATCCCCACCCTTAAGTTTTTGACCCACCCAGCACCCCCAAGGCCCACCCCTGGGGCATGACCCTGGGACAACCATTTATGTGAAAAAAGCATTGGGAAATCGTAGATGTTGGGAGTTAAAGTGATAATTCCGACTTTTTTTCATATACATTTATTATAGATCTAACAGTATACTGGGAACCATATGACCATTTATTTTGTTGAAATTGCTCCAATTAGCCCATAATTTAATTGCACTCACATGCCACAGGGGATCGCCATTAATCGCTTGAATACTCCAAGAAGAATTCTTCAGGCAGCACTACACAAGGTGCAGTTATCAGGTCAAGCAGGTTAATTACAGTCAGTGTATAATGTTCGGTCTGATCTATTTCTAAACTCTTTGGAAAGATTATCAAAGAGTGTCAAACAGTTTGGATCCAGGTCAGGCCCGACAACATGTCATACCTCTTATCATTTTTTTGTAAAGCTTATCAGCAGACGACACAAACAGGTTTAAAGTAAAATGGTATGAGCATCAAGCACCGCATCTGCGTTTGATTATAGTCTGATCAGTGTTTTCACAGCAACATAATGGGTAGCTGAAGTATCCAAGCTTCAAGGACTCTGGCTAGAATTGGCAGATTCATGAACAAACAGGCGAGACTCAGATCAGCCTGGATATAGACACTGTATGGTCAGAGTCTTTGCTGTCTGCATGGATCAATGCGCAGGCTGATCTGAGTCTGTTAGGCTTTCAAGCCATTTTGTTGGACTGGACTTGGTTTGAATTTTCAAGAATTTACTCAGATTTATGGAAATGATAATAGGAATGATAAAAATTATGACATTAAACAATGAAAATACAATTTCTCTTTGCGAACACAGGATTATTTTGAATGTTTTAATTGTCTGCCTTTTTCTTTAAGAAATCACTTTTCCAAAAAAACTTTTTCAGGAATGCGCTCAGAGCACCAAACAGTTTGGATCCTGATCAGATCCCTTATTTTGGTGGGCCTGATCTGGGTTCAAAATGTTTGCAAAGCAGGATATCATGCACAGAGCTAAATGTTACAATTTCAATTAATGCTATTAACTATTACTTACTTAGGGGCCCTGAACCAGACTGCTTATTTCTGTAGTGTAAACATGTAAGGTAGCCCCTGTCTAAAGTAATTCTCATTCTTATCACTTGAAGCCATTATTACTCAATGAAATAATTGAATGGAAGCACAGCTTATTATAGGCCCCTCTTCTGGGAGCTGATCCCATTTAGTCACAACTGAGGTAAATAGACGCTTGATCGCATGCTGTTAAATGTACCAGATGAAAAAGATGTCTGCAGACAGTTATTGGTTTTCAGAGCAATAAACAGGGCTTTAATCACCTTAGCTAATGAAGGTTCAGAGCAGTGAAAACAAATTAGTAATTACTGAGGAATTTATTTTTGATCAAAATAAACTTACATGGATCCGAACAATCACTTTAACTTTGTTTTGTTGTTGCCTGAGGGCACTAGAAGTTTCCTTAGTAGGGACTTCCATTCTTTACTTTCAAACTGCATATTTTAAGTAAACCCTGGTTGAAAGTTAACCCACTGCTTTACCCTGAGCAACAATCGGGGAGAATACCGCTTCCTATACGCCATAACCCTGAGCGTTGCTCGGGGTAAACACGGTGTTGTTTATATGCGTGTTGTTAGCACGATAATATTCAAGGGACAGAACTCAATTATCTTTATCTGCTCTATAATGAAAGAGTTTTTCCAAGATTTATATCATAGCTCTGCAGCCGAAAGCTTGCTTTTCACAGGGAAAAAGCCCTTTTGATGAAGAACTCAATTTTTTTCAAAGATGGCAGGCGATCGTGGCATTAGTCTGTTGTGTTTCTTTGAAGTAGAGGTTATTTTGGAAGTCTTAAATGGCTTGTATATGGATGACAATTGATATTAATTGGAACTAGAGCGCGCAGTCGATGGGGCGCCATCGCAAATCCCCACGCTAAAGTTTTTGACTCCCCCAGCACCCTGCAGTCCCACCGCGGGGCATGACCTTGGCAACAGAATGAAAATTCGGTTCAATATGTTTTCTATCTTTTATTTGTGAGAACACACACAAAGTTTGGTATAAAAATCTTTGAAATTGACATGTTAATGATATTTGACCTTTTGACCTCACCCCAAGGTCACCAGTTTGACCCTAGGATGAAAATGTTACTTGCATTTTGTTCTGCTCATCTTCCCCGTCGATTTGATATGCTACATGACCATGTTTGAAAAAATTTTTTTTTGACCCCCTGGGTACCCCCAGTGCCCCAAAGTCCCACCCCTGGGGCATGACCCAGGCGACAGAATAAAAATCCCGTCTGATATGTATTGTATCTTTCATTTGTGAGAACACACACAAAATTTGGTATAAAAATCTTTGAAATTGACATGGTAACCGAAATTTAATGATATTTGACCTTTGACCTCACCCCAAGGTCACCAGTTTGACCCTAGGATGAAAATTTTACTTGCATTCTGTTCTGCTCGTCATCCCCATCGATTTGATATATCACATGACCATGTTTGAAAAAAATTTTTTTTTGACCCCCTGGGCACCCCCAGCGCCCCAAAGTCCCACCCCTGGGGCATGACCCAGGGGACAGAATGAAAATCCCCTCTGATATGTTTTGTATCTTTCATTTGTGAGAACACACACAAAGTTTGGTATAAAAATCTTTGAAATTGACTTTGTAATTGAAATTAAATGATATTTGACCTTTTGACCCCTCACCAGGGCCCCAGGGGGCGGGGCCAAAAAAAAGTTTGACGTTGCACGCCCCATTCATGTCAGTAAGTCACACACCAAATTTGGTTGAATTTCGTCCAATGGTTTAGGAGGAGATAGCATAACGGACAAACGGACGGACAGACGGAGCGATTACAATATCCCCTTTGCTTTTTTAAAAAAGCGTGGGGATAATCAGCAATGGTAAAGGAGGAAATTCCTGTCATTCTCACATTTTTGAACCATTGTTTCCCAACCATTCCAAAACAATGATGTTGTAAACAAAAGTGGACATTCATGTATTTTCAGCTGTTGAAAATTCTTTTTTTTGACATGCTATCACTAGAAAACATTATTTCAGACATTGTACCAAATGTCTCAAAGCAGGAAAAAATTTGGTGTAAATCCCTACCGCGGATATGATTTTGTATGAAATTATATGTAACACCATAATAACATCAAAATAGCCCTATTTTCCCCCAGCGTATTGTGTGCATTTATATACGGCAGTGAAGTGGTTAAACATCAAACATCTGGGTTGTCCATAAAGTTCTATGCAAAAACTTATTTTCCAAAATGTTTTCTTCTTCACCCCCCTCACACAAAAACTACCAATGACCTGTTATATAATGCCAGCGCTTCTGATTTTTTTCAAAATAGGTGGGCCGAAATGACCCATGGAGCAAAAAAATGGTGGGCCATTTTCTGAAATGATGGGTCCGAGCATATCAAACTAAACACAGTAACATTTGGGTAGTATTCTTTACTTACACACTGACACTTGTATGCATATATGTATAATACATATTGACTGCTGATTATACAGTAAAACCTGTCTTAAGCGGCCACTCAAAAAAGAAGACCAATTATCGCTTAATGCAGATCAAAAGTATTGCAGAATTAAGCTACATGTACCATTTGTTATTAAGATCTTTGTTTTGTCTTTTTTGAGAGGCTGCTTACATTGTAAGACAAATTTTACTGTATTGACAACCTACAGGTACTTTCTGTTTTGTGGAGTTTGTAGACTCACTGTAAGATGAATATTTTTTATCAAAGTGAGATTTTTTCACCGTTAAAAAGGATGGGTTCACTGGGCCCACTGCCTTGGAAAGTGATGGGTCATAGTTTGAAATCATGGGACAATGATTTCCTGCTTTGAGACATTTGGTACAATGTCTGAAATAATGTTTTCTAGTGATAGCATGTCAAAAAAAAGAATTTTCAACAGCTGAAAATACATGAATGTCCACTTTTGTTTACAACATCATTGTTTTGGAATGGTTGGGAAACAATGGTTCAAAAATGTGAGAATGACAGGAATTCCTCCTTTACCATTGCTGATTATCCCCACGCTTTTTTAAAAAAGCAAAGGGGATATTGTAATCGCCTCCGTCCGTAAATCTGAAGGCCTGTAATGCTGCTTTGCATGTAATACCTATTTCATGATGTGTGCGTCTTTCTTTTACATTAAAATCATTTTGGATGCATCAAATAACGTAACAATGTAGTCCTTGCTGCAGCGGCTTATATATCTTGACATATGATTAACTATTTGTAGTGATATAATTGAGCCACGACATGAGATTTCCATCAATGTGGTATGTGCGACCAGCAAAGGCTCAGACCAGCCCGTGCATATGCGCAGTCCGATCAGAGCCTATGCTAGTCGCTTGACTATTCTATGACTGTTAAGCCACTGATCAAACATCATTTGGAGTTTCTAAGCTTAACAGGAGGCAGCACAGGCTCGTCTGAGTCTACACTTGTCAAAATGCCAAATTGTTGGAAATCACATGTCGTGGCTCATATTATCTACATGCTTGTCTTATTATCCATCACCACTTTCATTTCATGTTATGCAATATACAGTAAAACCTGTGTATTAAATCATACTCCTATACCAAATAAAGGCCTAAGCTCTCATCCACAGATGAATGACATCAGTATCAGACAGGACTTTAGATAAGAGAGCGTACCAAAGATAAATTTTCTTATTTCCCATCCAAAACATATGTTGTGGGTACTCAAAAGAACCGTCTCAATGAGACGATTCTTTTGAGCACCTAAAACATATGTTAAAACTGATGTGTAAGAAAATATTTACAAGTTTACGCTTAAAATTTTTGTTTATCTAAACCTATGATCATAGTTAGCTGTGTTGAAAAGCTCCTGAAAAACATCAACCCCAAAAAGGCCAAAGGTCCTGATGAAATACATGGTAGAGTCCTTAAGGAATGTAAAACAAATATAGCCCCATTTTGGCCATCATATTTGAAAAGTCCCTAACTTCAGGTTCTATCCCATTCCACTGGAAACATGCCATGTATGTCCTGTATACAAGAAGGGAGACAAGCATGAACCCAAGAACTTTAGATCCAGAGCTCTCACTAGGATTTTGAAAACAGGAGTCCATGAGCCCTCTCTGCCAAAAAGTGGGAGTCCCGCAATACAAAAAAAAGTAGCCTCCTTCAAAAAAAAGGAGTCCCTGCACCAGAAATGGGAGTTCAGAACTGCAAATCGTCAGTTAGTGAGAGCTCTGTAGATCAATATCTCTGACCTGCATATGTTGTAAACTCTGTGAACACTTAATCACTAGCAGCCTCATGCAACATCTTGAAAATTCTAATATTCTGTATGACTTTCAACATGGATTCCATTCATCCCGTTCCTGTGAAACACCACTAATCTCATTCATTAAAGATCTAGCCCAATCAGCAGATAAAAATATCCAAACTGACATCATAATTATGGATTTCACCAAAGCTTTTGAAAAAGTATTACACAGACATCTCCTTTACAAACTTACTTACTATGGGGTTAACAACAATGCACTTCATTGGATTGCTGATTTCTTGGACTAAAACTCTCAAACTGTTGTTCTGGGGTGAGAAACATCTGACACTATTCCAGTTACCGCAGACATCACCCCAAGGGACTGTCCTGGGGCTTATCTTTTCCTAATTTATAATATTAATGACTTTCCTGAATACCTAACTCACTCCAAATTGTGGCTATTTGCAGATGACAGTATTATCTACAAGGAAATTCACACAGAGAGTGATGCAAGACACCTCCAACAAGAACTCGAAGCAGCAGCAAGATGGGAACAAGATTGGCCCATGTGCTTCCATCCTGATAAATGCAATGTTCTAGGTATCACCCAAAAGCAAAAATCTAACAATGTTACCTATAAACTTCATGCCCATTCTCTTGAGAAAACTGACTCCACAAGATACCTTGGCATCACTCTTCAATCAAATCTCAAATGGGATAAAGATATCAACAACATAACTTCCAAAGACAACCAAACATAATATTGGGTTTTCTTCGCAGAAATTTAAAAGTATACTCCCAGAAGATCAAGGACCATGCTTACAAAGCACTTGTCAGACCCAATCTGTAGTATTCTTCATTTGTCTGGGACCCTCCAACTACCAAACAAATAAACCTTTGAGAAACCACATTTGTTGTGACTATATGCTCTATCACTTTGCACAGGATGCTGGTTAAAGAAATCAGCCTATAATTGGAGGCAAGGCTGGTATCTCCCTTCTTGAAAAGAGGGCAGAGGTATGCAGTGTTCCCCAGAGCTGTCATCATTATCGACGATATCGATGTATCGATAAAAAAGAGCTGCAATATTCATATCGATACAGAAATTTGGATATCGATACTTATCGATATTGGGTCAAGCAAGAATAGTTGTTTTCTTCCTGGAGGCCTACATCATGGAGGTTTCAAACCAAGCTTCCATACTCCAGGACTGTATGCAGCAGACATTTTAAGCTGCTTAAGTGAGAGTTATATAAAAGTGTTACCCAATAGAAGTTTAAAGCAAAAGGTTTATTCACCTGTTGAGCATTACCCATACCAAAGAGCGGCAACACAACTTACGTTATCACATTTTGACAGGTACCTTCGGTTTGTATCAATATTCAGGAACAATTCCCCAAATGCACAAGTGTATGATAACTTTGGATCTCCAAAGAACCAATAAATGACTAGTGCATAACAGCACAGCAATTGGATCGGTATAAAGTGGTTTTGAGCCAAAGTATTGCAGTTGACAGGTGGGAACTTGATGTGACCCCTGTTGCCTAGCTAGCCAGTTTGACAACAAGCCACAAAAAGCATTTAGCATTCTGAGGCAATAGAAATTGCCATAAGTCAGTCTGATTAGTGTGTTTGGTAGCACATCCAGCGGCTCCTGCCTATCATTCAGGAATTTGCAAGTTTGATCTGTGTTAAAAATTCAGCAAAAAATCTTTCAATTGAGATTTTTCATGAAATATATTTTCTATGGCCATTCTCTCCCTACCACTGACATGTCAATGTCAGATACTTGTAAAAGGATGTAAATGAGTACTGCTTAGGCCAGAATTTTTTTATTAGTTGATTTACGAACCCTCCTACTGTAATTTTCCGGAAAGTAGGAAAAAAATAAAATTTAATTCCTAATTTTTTTATTATATTTTATCCGCGGACTCTAAATATTATTTGTTTCCTTGAAAAAATAATATTTTTTTTGAGGTTCTGTCTGTGTATTTTTGAGAGTGTCACTGTAAAAAGTGATTGTCCTGTCCAGATTTTTAGGAAAATGATAAAATATTAGTCAAAATTTAATACAGACTGCTGATTTACCTATTACTAGTTTTACTGTTTCTGGAGATAATAAAAAAAAAAGCTCTGAAAATGACCAGTTAACTGGTCATTTTCAGAGCTTTTCATTTATTTTTTTTCGTCCCCCGACCCTTGGTCTGAAAAAAATTCCCGTAAATCAACTAATAAAAAAATCTGGCCTTAAGTTAAGCCTTTTCAAGGAAAAGCATGGTTAGGATAGCTGACTGTCCCTACTTGACCTCATATGTTTACCATGGAGGTAAAGTAACAAATCAACCACATCATACTTGCTGCAAGCCTTAAATTTTTAGTTAAAAGATAAGAAAGGGCTAGATGTTTTATAGTTTTAATCACCAGGGCTCTCACACCCCTTTTTGGGAATGGGGCCGGGGCCCATGGAATTGGGAAAATTCACGGCGTTTTGACAAAAATTGGGAAATTTGACATCATCCTTATCAGGGCTCGAAAAATCCACTCGTCCGCTCGTATTTACGAGTGCCTCAGGCTGCAGGGCAAGTGGTATTTTAAATGATTTCCAATGTAAATTAATATTTTATCCATATATGTCAATAATTTTTGTGATGCAGGGCAAGTGCCTATTTTGAGATATTTCAAGGCCTGCTTATGTATGACGTTTCCATTGCTAGATTGATTCCAATAATTCAACTTACTTTTTTCTTGATATATAATGTAATACAATATGTTCTGTATTTGTATTATATAAAATAAAGATAGAGAACAAAAAAAAAAAAATTTTTTTTTTTTTTTTTTTCAAATTGGGAATTTTTTGTCTGGAATTGGGAAAAAAACATACTTTTTGGCATTGGGAATGTAGTGTTTCCCACAGCCTGAAAAAAGGGCAGGGTGCTGGCCAGAAAAAGGGCACTTTTGATGCGTGAAATTCACCCAAAAGGGCACTTTTGTTAGAGCCGACTTTTCAAATGTGAGTTAGATAAAGGATTTTATGTCTGTTAAAAGGTTAGAATAGCTTTTAGTAGAGCATAGGATTCATAGGGATAACAAAAAAGTTATTTTATACAGTTAAAATTAAAAAATGATTATTTTTTATATTAAAATGAAAATAAGGGCAGGAGGGGGGAGCTTTAGGGCAGCAGGGGGGAACTTTAGGGCAGCAGGGTGCTCCCCCCTGCTATTCCTCTTTATGGGAAACACTAGAATGGGGCCGAATTTCGGCCCCAAAATTGGGTGATCGAGAGCCCTGATCACTAACATGCAAAAAGAGCATAAAACAATAATAAGGGTGCATAAAGGTTGCATTTTATATATTTTCTAAAAGATCATCAATATCATCGCGATATTTCCTACCGATATAGCCAATTTCATACCGAGTTTTCCCGACACATTCCGATTAGCTCCGAGCCCACCCAAATAGAAAAATATCTGGCCAATCAAAAATCTTCCCAACAACGTGACGTATATTTAAATAAGCATTGCAGATACCCAATGTCGACAAGTGAAAACGTGCGAATTTACGTAATTTTCGGTTATATTAGGAATTTCTATCACTAGATTGGCTTGATAGATCGATGCCACACTGCCAATGATGTTTTGGGGAAATTCTGAGTCATTCTTCAAACGGTGAAATGTTTACATGAGCACCGTCTCAGTCACCTGTCACTGGTCCTGTGGTGTTATCAATATTGACCTCGGATTGTAAACACAACGGCGCTGTTTGAAAATTCAGTAAAATTGGTTTTCCAGGTAAGAATAAAAAGTGCAAAACGGCGCTAAGTGCCCCTTACAACTAATCTTCACTTCGCATACAATTTATACAAGCCTATTTGCTCACAAAACAGAATTTACTTTTGTATTTTGATGCACGCCTCGAGCACATGGCTACTCGGCCTCGTGGTTATGGGAGTTATGTTGATTGGCTGATGTAGTCATGTGATACAAGTCCATGAGACTTGAGTCCCGAAAGAATTCCGGAAAAGTACGGAAGGCCTGTGAAATCAGCTATATCGATACGCCAAATGACCAATCAATGACAGCTCTAGTGTTCCCGTCATTCAATGATTTGGCACACTACCAGTATGGAGTGACTTCTGGTAAATGACTTGAAAGACTGGGGTTATTACGTCCTAGAGCCTTTGGAGGATGATCAGTTTCAGCTGGTCAGGTCCTGCGGCCTTGTGGGGATTGAGGTCCTATAACAATTTCAATGCTCCATTTAGAGAGGTTAAGATATTTGGCATCTATGAAACAGAACTAAGGGTCTTGCCTCGTGTATGGGGTTATACATCTCAAACAGTAAAATAAGTTACAACATATACATATACCCCAAGCCAATTCTCATTGGACTGTCTACAGGTACGGGCCGGTATCCCTAAGATTCATAGCCTAGAGATACGGGACCGTACCTCTAGAATCTTAGTCTAGGGATACAGGCCCGTACCTGTAGCCACTTCCTAATACAAAACAGATTAACAACAACAAGAAAGAGTAAGACTGGTAAGTATCTTGTGAACCTTCAAAAAACTTTTTTAACTCCTATTAATTGAAAAGCCAGTAATGAGAGAAACAGAATGTTGAAAGTCCCATAAAAAATTCAAAATAGTAACCAAGTTATGAAGGTTTCAAAATTTAATTAGATGAAAATATGCGAGAGGCTCATATGACGTCATTTGAGCTTTTTGAAATATCTAATTTAATATTTCGCATTTATTTTTTCATTATTTAATATTTTATTTGTTGAAGATGATTCAATATGAAAAAATACGACATTTGCATATAAAAGCACACTTGTGCTGTTTTTAATTGCTTAGAAATCACACTGCATAAATTATGACATTTTGAAAAAATCATCTCAAAACAATAATGTGGGCGAGGCTTAAATGCTAATATGCATAATTTTAAAATTTGCATAACTTTTGAATCTGCAGGAATTTTATGATGGGGTTTTCAGCATTTTGCTTTTCTCATCACTGTCATTTACATAAATCATGAAGAGTTTCAAAAATATTTTTGAAGGTTCACAAGACCTTTGAGATATTGTTATGTGGTAGTTCAGAGCCTATTTTGTCTGTTTCAAATAAGCGATGTTAAATAAAGCTTCTTTTTCTTTATATTTATAAACTACAAAGAAGAAGAAATGAACGAAATAATGGTACCGTTCGTTTACCTGTTAGAATCTAAGGTAATCTATCTTTTTTTATAGATACGGCAACACCTTCTCTAGAATAGTTGAATAAGAAGTATACAAGTCAATTAATCGGTTCTTTACAAAATGCGTGCATGAAATTCATTCTGAGTTCGACATATTTGGGAAAAAATGAAAAAAAAATAAACACAAGCTTTCGGGTGTCAATCCGGAAGTGATGAACAAATCGGGTGACCCTAAAATCCGTAAACGACTCCTTTTCGCGTAAAGGCTGTGACTAAATGTCTGTACTGTACCCGACCGGGTAAAATACAGTACCGTAATAGCCGACGAGTGAGAAAATCGATTATTTCGAAATCTACTGTAAAAGAAGCTGTAAACAAATATTGGACAAAATCACTGAAGAATGAAGCGTACGAAAAATCTTCACTTCGTAATCTCAACATCGTAAGACATAAGATATAGGACAAATTTTATTTAAAGTCCATCGATTCCATGAAAAATTGGAGAGTCATATTCTCTCTGGAAATCCGTTGGATTCAATAGTGTCTGATGTAAGGAAAGGAACTATAAAATGCAGGAAGTTAACCGGAACTTAAATGCTTCAAAGTACTGAGGCCTGATAAATCTGTCTGTTCGAACTAGTACCTTTCCTGATAGCATTAAGCGGGCACAAGTGACCCCCTTCATAAGAAAAATGATCCTATGGACAAGACCAATTATAGACCAGTAAGCATTCTAACGGTCACATCAAAAATTTATGAAAAGATTTTATCACGGCAACTAGGTGCTAATTTTGAAAACATTTTTGATAAATATCTCTGTGCTTTCAGGAAGGGACAAGGCTGTCAGACGGTTTTGTTGAGACTGTTCGAGGACTGGAGGGCAGCCTTGGACAATAATGAATATGTCGCGGCTGTCTTGATGGATCTGTCCAAGGCATTTGACTGCTTACCGCATAAAATCCTCTTATCGAAACTGTCTGCATATGGTTTATCCGATGAAGCAGTGCTACTTTTAAAAAGTTACTTGTCGGATAAAACTAAATAATATTGTCAGCAGTTGGTCGGAAATAAAGAAAGGAGTTCCACAGGGTTCAATTTTAGGTCCGTTACTTTTTAATGTTATTATCAATGATATTTTTTACTTTATAGAACATGGAGCTTTATATAATTATGCAGATGACAATACAATATCTTTTAGCTCGCCAGATTTTAATAGATTAATTCAGGTTTTACAGAAAGAAAGTTCTACTCTTATAAACTGGTTCCGTATAAACTGTATGCAGGCAAACCCTGAAAAATTCCAGGCCATTGGAGTTGGGAAGAGGACCCATGACATGAATCTAACTATAAAAGTTTCTGATACTCAAATAAATTGTGAGGATGTAGTGAAATTGCTTGGTGTAGACATAGACTACCAACTAAATTTTGATCAACATATCAGTAATCTTTGTAGAAAAGCAGGTCAGCAGTTGAATGTCTTGAAGAGGTTGAGTCCTTTTTTTATCAAGACTAAATAAACTTACAATTTTTCATACTTTTATATTATCTAATTTTAATTACTGCCCGCTTGCCTGGCATTTTTGTTCTGAAAGTAACTCCAAAAAATTGGAAAAAATTCAAGAGCGTGCAAATTTGAGATTTGTCTACGATGATTTTAAATCAACTTATGAAGAGTTACTAAACAAAGCAAACATTCCTTTCTTGCATATTAAGAGAATAAGAACAATGGCAGTGGAGACATTTCGCATCTTAAACGATATGTCTCCCCCTGTATTGTCTGATCTGGTTAAGATAAGAGACGGTTCTTCTTATAACTTTAGATACCAAAATGTTTTGCAGGTGCCGCAAGTTCGCACAACAAAATACGGTAAGAAAAGTTTTAGATTTGCAGCTGCCGTCCTGTGGAACAGCTTCCCAGATAATTTTAGACAAGTAAGCAGCTTCAATCAATTCAAAGCTCTAATTTCCAATTGGAGTGGTAAAGACTGCAAATGTAATTTATGTAGGTAGCTGTTCTGCAGGATGCCCAGCAGCCTGTCCGAGTTCAATCGCATGTTTGTTGTTGCGCTTTCTGTGATGTTTCAGCTCTGTTTGTTTTATTTTAAGTTAATGTTAATACATGATGGGGCAGTATTGGCACCAGCATGGATTGCTGGTCTCAATACTGCAACATGATGTATTCTTGTGCTATAATATATATGTGCTTTTGTTTATTTTAGCTGGAATGCCCTAGTTTTATTATTATTTGCTATTTGCTCTTACTTATGTGCTGCATATACTCTCTTAATTGTAAAGTACTCATTTGCTTCTTTAATCTTTTAGCTAATGCTTAGTATGCATGAAGTCTTAATGCCTTAAGATAGCTAAAACTTTATATGTTTATGTTTCAGATATACATTAATTTATTTCAATCTTTTTTAGGTTATCCCTTGTAATTATTGTCGAAACATTATCTTATCTTATAATTGTATGTTAACTTATAGACGGTCAAAAGCTCATTAGAGCTTATGTTTCTCTGTTTTACTGTCATGCCGTCTTAAAATAAATTTTCTTATCTTATCTTATCTTATCTTATCTTAGGCCCCCAGGGGGGGATCTGTGCTCCCTTGATCCATGAAAATAATGCATTTATCTACCCGTCTCCCTGCAAATAATACCCTCGCCTCCATAAAAGTATTTGTCTTCGCTCCCCAAATCCCTAAAAATAGTTAAGCTTCTCCACAAATCCCTCAAAATATAAGCCAATTCTCCCTGAAATGTATTTTTCTTTCCGGAGATTAAAAATCACTTACTTAAAAACTATGAAGCTATATAAGAGTGCATGGCTTAATGATCACTTAATATTTTGTCTTATACATGTAAAGACACGTCTTTGAGATGGAATACATGACATATAACAGCCATGGAATGCATGACATATAATTAATTTCAATGAAATGCATTATATATGGTTCAAAGTATGAGGCCATCCTTAACATGTTGTTGCTGTACCTATATATCTGATAAGCATTCTTCGAAAATTCCTTTAAAAAGGGCTAATTACCTAAAACGTCGCTTCAGTGCTATAGTGTTCTATCTACCATTGCACAAGTTTTGAGAAAAATGAGTTTGAAAATTTTAGTATCCTGATTTTGATGCCTCATTTATCACAGTCCTTTGAATCATACCAGAGGGTTTAAATATATACATACAGTGTAAATGACCTAGTTTGAAAAACTTTTCACAGTAATATGGAAATTACGGGCATTTTAAAGTTTGCAGATAGAACATTATGCCCTAAAAATCACCTTCTGCGTTCAGTGCTATAGTGTTCTATATTTTCATACAGCTTATTATTCTGTTGATGGAGTCTATTTGTAGACTTTCTCAACAGAAATGATTATTTATAACTAAGAGTAGCATATTTAGTCATTTATTTGGCACAACAGTAACAAACCGCATGGATTATGCCATAAAATCTTATGTAAGGAAGGTAATTTATTTCTACAGTTAATTTTTCTGTCAATGTGGTCAATTTGTATAATATTTAGGACTTAACTGATTATTTGAACCTAAAAGTAGCAGATTTAACCATTGATTTGTAATTACACCGACAAATTACTTCAATTAAAGCGGTTAAAATATGTGTAAGGGAGGTAATCCGTTTCTACAGCTTATAATTATGTCCATGGATCATTTTTGCACAAAATTTTGACTGTGCGGATAATTTGGAACAAAATATAGCAGATATAGCATTAGTTCGTCATTACATCGACAAACGTCTTCAATATAGGAAATTTACATTATGTAAGGGAGGTATGTGCAATTTTTACCCAATTTCTCCAAGGGAAGTGACTTTCGGTAACACTGAACTCATCCAGTCACGTGACATAATGATCGTTGGCCATTGGGTGAAAATCACTAAGAACACTACAACACTGAACGAAATTGTCTTTTTGTAGATAGAACAGAAAAGCACAGCGAATTTAACCTTACTGGTGGGAGATAGGCAAATGAAACCTTCACCAGTAGATAGAACATTTGATCCTCTTTCCAACGGTATGCATAACTCATTTTTGACCAAAATGTCACTTAGAACACTATAGCACTGAAGCGACGAAAAGATAATTACACAGCATGTGTGTATGTGGCCCCGTAACATTGTGTAGTCACACTATTGCTAGGGGGGTCCGGGGGCATGTTCCATCGGATTTTTTTTGAAAAAAAAAATGGTGTGATCTGGTGCAATCTGGGGCGCCTCAAAGTATGTTATTACCAACCTAAAAATGAACAATTTTAAGGGGAAAAATCAACAAGAAAACTTAATTGCCATATTTCTCTCTCAGATCAATATTGATGAGCATGTCAGTACGAAAATAAATACATTTAGAATTTACAAGGGGGGTCTGGGGGAGGCCAGCCCCCCCAGAAGCAGAAGAAAATTAAAAAAAAAAAAATCAAACAAAATGGAGGCTTTCCTTATCTTTTTTTTTTCTTTTTGGCAAGGCTCCCTAAATCCTCAAATTATGAGCTTGCTCCCTAGCTCCCCTAAAATAATTAACAGTGATCCCCAGCTCCCTGAAAATAAATAGCCATTCTCCCCAGATCCCCAAAACCCCTGGGGGGCCCAGTACTAGCCATAAATTCAGTAGGGCAAATGTCAGTGCTACATGCAAATGCTTTGGACTTAATGATGAAGATCTAGCGCATATGTTACTTGCAAAACTTCGCAAAACCTTTTCTAAATTTTATAGACCATACTATGATTTGATTACTAAAGTCCAAGTTGGACTTAAAATCTCTCTTGCGCCAAGGGCTTTCGGAACCCGATTTCTATGGTGACTTGGTGTATAAATTGAAGAAGATTGTTGGCTCTAATAATTTTTCAGCGCAGTTCATTGAAATAATTTCCCATTATAAAAAGATTGGCTATAACATTAATGTATGGCAACAGACTGCATGCCAGGTGGTCAACCCATTCACGGTTGGCAACTTTGCTTTCCTCTTTAATTGCACGCCGGTAGGCCAGACTTCAGACTCTATGATGGCTCCGACTTAAAGACTTATCTATTGGTGAGATGGTAGGGGCCTGATGCTTTGGCTGTTTATCGGGCCCACCGGGGTTTACCCCGGGGTGGGGGGGGTACTCTTATTTTTTCCCGCATACGTAGGCTCGGACCCAGGGTATACCGTTCACCCCAAAAAATATCAGGAATATCAAGCACCCCAAAAAAATATTTGAAATTTTAGCAACCCAAAAAAATATCCCAATTCTGTACCTTTGACCTTAAAAAAGACCCTAAAATGTATAGAAAGTAACCTAAAACTAGCCCAATTTTGTAATGACCCCCCCCCCCCCAAAAAAAAATATCCACAAAATCTTCATACCCCAAAAAATATTCATTTTTCTGAAAACCCCCAAAAATATTGAAATTCAGAATTTTGAACCCCAAAAATTGAATAGCCCGAGCCTACGTATGTGTGAAAATATCAGAGTACCCCCTGGGGGTTTACCTGTTGGATTTCTTTTGCTCCAGTATTCAGTTTTATTTACTGTTGAGTCCTTATCTTTGCTTTATCTCCTTGTTATATTTTGATTTATATGTTTTAGGAGATGATGCATTGATAAGTTAGGGGTCTTTCATGCAAACCAAATATCTATGTGTCTTGATCCACACCTGAATTAAGGGTGAGATTGGCGCCGTTAAATTGGTTTAAGCCCTCCAGTAAAATATTTTACTGACCGTTCCAAGGCGGCACTTTTTTGAGGATCTTTCATGTTTTTTTTTCTGTCTTGTGTTTGCTATGTCTTTGTGCGCGTCTGTTAAAAATATGTGCTTTGTGGTCACCTGCTGGGAAAGGGCTAACCTCTTGGCTCTCGTTTGTGGTGTCTGGCCGTGAGTTTGTCACTTTCCCATTGGTATCCTGGGTCAGCTGTGGTACTTGATTGTATCGTTCCTGATCTTTGTACTCTTACTTACTTTGAATGCCCTGCTTTCACTCACCAAAGAAAACCTATATACTCACAATTTGAGAACAAAGTTATTAACTGCATTAGCGCCCAGCATTGGAGAGAGTTGTTAAACAATAGAGATAGCTTAGTGAAACTTATATTGGATTGCTCGCGCTATTCATAAAAGAGAAGCCAGAATGTCGTGAAATAATGAATACAAGTGCAGATTTAATATACAGACTTTACGTCACAAGAATAAACAAGCTGTCGTTGGAGCAGTTTCATTAGTTTTGAAGGTTTAACCAGTTTTTATAGACGAGACTGTATATAGTGTATATGGATTTTATAAATATGTCCTTTTATATAAACTTTTAAAATAGTTATGAACTCAAGAAGATTGAAGTTAAAGGAATCCTGACTCCCTGGTGTTCCAGTACTGGACGTTTATACAAAATAACGAACAATGAACGAACGATTGGCGGACCGATCTGGGAAAGGGGTCGCCATTTACTTTGACTTTCCAGCAGGGGGGTCATGTTTAAATTATTCCAATGAAATAATCAAAAAAAAAATCCTCGGTCGCTTCGCTCGCTCGTGTTTTATTAATTAATCTCTTTTATGTAGTTAGGCAGGCCGGGAAAATTTCTCAGCTTTTATTTTTGCAAGTGCAAAAGTTGTTCTATTTTGATGTTTTAAATTTTTATAATCATGCTGATTTTGAAAGAAAATTGATTAATCAGTCCTTCAGATAGGTCCTATATTCCCTCTTTATTCTTGCCATTCTACTTTTCCCTACTGATTCTTGAAACTATCCTTCTATCCCTACTTTTCACTCTAAATTGGCGTTTACACGATATAAATACAGAAAGTTTTCCTCGCTAATCTTAGAAAATTACTACGATGTAGGCCACTGGCTGGATATGGTTTACCTCCCCCCAGGGGGAATTTCGTAGACCATATTTTTCTTGAAGCCCAATGTCTTGCAAGGATTTTGCAACATGTTAGCCCTCTGACAATGGCAGCGTTAAGCTGTAACAGCCTGTTACATACGTTACCCTACAAAATATTTGATAACTAAAATTCTTTTTAAGACTTCAGAAAAGTGCAGAAGATAAGGTAAGATTTCCAAATTGGTTATATTTTCTAGGTAAGCTATTACTGGGCTACATATATTGACATTTGAAACCAAATATAGTCACCCCTGATGTAGTGAATGTTACATTTTTTCATTGAGCCCCCTTTAAAATCATAAATGAATCTAATATAGTTTGTCTTAAATTTTATTGAAACCAGTTAATGTTAATAAATTTGGTATTATATCAAAGAACTTTTATTTACCTTTCCAAAACTGCAAGTATTACGTTTCTATCTAGTATACTTCTTGAGTTATTAGATGTTGAACATGGTAGCCCCATATCATACAGAAATGCAAAATATAATTCTCTAGGCCTTGCACTGGCTATAGACCCCCTTCCCCCAGGGGGAATTTTGTACACTATAATTTCCAGATACAACATTATATTAGCCACAAAAGGAAATATGTAAGCCCTCTGAGAGTGGCAGCGTTAGCGTGTAACATGATGTTACGTACGTTACCCCCCCCCAAAAAAACATTAAATTTTCTTGATAATGTCTCCAACATGTCAAAATCATACTTTTTGGAAATCTGGCACATGTTTACGAACTTCTTATTTAATATAGATACATAAATTTAGCATTTATTTTTTAAATGTCTTGAGTTTTTGCCGTTTTATATGTTATTTAGTGTTTCATATGTTATTTCCAAGTATCAGTATGGCAGGTATTGACTATACATGTATTACATCCGCCAGTGAATATATCAAATCTATAAGGCTGCTATTCAAATGAATTGAAATTCCTTATTATGGTGTCTTACACTATTTTACAGCCCAGGTTACATACGTTACTCTCCAAATACCATTAAACGCTCAAGATAAGGTCTCCATTACGACCTGCTTGTACTTATTTGCATGCTGGCACAGGTCCATGTACTTCATTTTCCTCTGGCTCATTTGCTGAGGAAGTAACTCAAAACATAAACTACCATAACCCCTCTTTTCTTTATAGAGACATCAAATATAGTTAACATAATACTCATGGAAAGTTTGTAACATACAGTGCAATATGCCAGTAACAACTTAAAAAATCAAAGAATCCCCATCAGGTAGAGCTTTTTCTTGCCTTATTAATCATCTATCAGATTCATCTTGCAAGGATTTAGCAATATGCTAGCACTCTGGTAATTATCTTGTAACAGCCAATTACATATATTACCCATCAATATCTTTGATAATTTTAGTTATTGACATGACTTCTGAAAAGTGCAAACCATAGGGTAAGATTTCCAAATTGGCTATATCATCCAAGCTATTTTTGCACCACAGATATGGACCTTTGAAAGCAAACATGCACCCAAAAGTGTTGCGCATGTTACATTTTTTCATTACTCCTATATCAATGATTTATGAAGCTAATATAGTTTGATATTTTTAAATGTGAATGTGCTTACTAATTCATTTTGTATTAAAGAATGTTTATGTACCTTTTGGAAACTGCAAATATTATGTTTCTATCTTTTATAAGGTTTGAGATGTTGAGTTTTGAACATGGTAACCCCATATCACATGAAGAGGAGATCTACAGTCATACACTGTTTAACAGATTTTAACAGAAATATAATTCTGTGGCTCTTTTGTTAGGATACAATCAAGTTTTCTTTCACCCAGAGGTACTTCCCATTTATTGTCCACACATTTTGTCCATATCTGGAACGCCTCACTTGTTTTAATGGGGTATACTTGATAGCTCAATCTTTGTATGTACATCT
The DNA here is from genome assembly GCA_964019695.1 of Loripinus fragilis. NCBI lineage: Eukaryota > Metazoa > Mollusca > Bivalvia > Lucinida > Lucinidae > Loripinus > Loripinus fragilis. The sequence goes on from OZ026515.1 coordinate 122,485,147, forward strand.
TAATGACAGAAAAGCAGGGTGGAAGTAAGCTCATGTTCATACCATTTGAAATAGTCAGTACATGTGTATGCCGTTGGTACTTTTTCAGAACCATGTCATACTGCAGCTTATTCCCATTTACATAAATAACACATGTTAGGGCTTCATGTCATTGATGAGAAACCTAGAGCAATTATTTGTTTGTTTTCATACCCTGCTTAGAATGTAGATAAACTAGTGGGGAGGGGTTCTCTATCAGTTTGAGAGGAACAAGCTTTCCGTGGTTCTAACACATTGGCACATTGGTAGTGTCACAATCTGTTAAACAGTGTATGACTGTAGATCTCTTCACCCATATTCTGGCCAATGTTGTTGACATTCAAAAGGAGCACCTTTGGTTGCATACACCAGTGTTGAATAAAACACCCAGGTTATTCTCAGAGAGAATGTTTGTAAGACTTTATAGACTGCTGCTTATACATTGTATATATGTATCAGTGACAAAACCAACATGCTCTGCCTTTAGTGCCTGGTTGAATACTGGTTTCATCAGATCCTTGAAGGTGACAGGAAAAGCTATTATGCTCTGTAGTATGGCATTACCATCAAAGCTATGTCCAGCACTACATGGCCAATGTAATGTTGGTTCAATGTGTGATTGCAAGCCATGCGGAAGTTTGGACTTGTCAGTTTGGGTGGAAATTCTATCAGTAGTTGACAGTGATCATGGTACAGGTCCCAAAAGGTATGGCAGTGTCAACTCAAAGTCAACATTATGTCCAATATAAAGAAGGTCATGCTGACCAAAGACGCTCCTTTAAGCTCTCATCTGGCTGATTACCTTTTGTAATTAGACGATTTCCTCTTGACCTCGCAAGCCTCAAAATTTTATTAGCTTGTAGCATTTTATGGGGTTGTGAAAGACAGATTTTCAACTAAAATGAGTCAGTGAAGTCTGCAACAGCCTTCCTGCCAATGTCACCAGCCTCAATAAGATCCTTAGCTATGCCAGACTTAGCAGGAACACCGCAAGACAAAACGTACAGTTCATTTTCTTCAAAACTGCCCCTAGTACTCGTTCTACTTTGCATCTGAGCAGATTGAAAATTTCATTTCAGTGCATTGAAGAGTTGTTCTAATATATTGAGCTCTGATGTGATGAGTAATACACCATTCCATCTGTAGTACGAAGCGTAGTTCTAGCTGCTGACGCCTACAATACCTCTTTATTGTTTGCCTGATAGTAATGTCAAAAGCATTTCTCAAGCAAAGAACCAATGATTGTGACACACCAAACCCATTTTTTTAGAAGTTCTTTGCATCTGTCATGTGTATCAGACAAATTTATGAGTGTAATCAGTTACACAGTTACATGTTGTGCGTAGCTGTTGTGATTGTGTGCAATGAACATTGGGAACAAGGCATACAGATAAAGCTGACATGCAAGTCAAAGTTGTTTTCCTTGTAGCCCTAATCAGTGTCAACACCATCTGAATTATAGCCATATACCTTGCCCAGAACTGAGCTGTTTTACAGTGACTGTCTTTCAGAACTTCCGATTTAAATGTATGGCATCTACTGTTTATGTGAGCAAACAGCAAAGGTTGATATTATAATAATAGTTTAAGTCACCATAAATTAATAAGGAACTTCAATTTATATCAGCCTTATAAATTTTATAAATTCTCTGACAGACTTTATACATGTATAGTAAACAACTGATATACAGATACTCAGAATAACTTTTTATTATATACCTATAACTGATACGACTTTAGAACTGTCTGTTTTCTGGCCGTCTGATACAGAAAGCCGGATCAACGAACTGAGGTTTTCTGAATCCATATCACTATCCTTTAAAACGAGGCTTACGTCGGTTGCCTGCTTTTGCGACGATGTTACGTAAAATAAATTGCAAGCATGGAACCAGCGACGGAAAACACGTTGACGTGACGTCAAGAAACGTAACGTTATGGCAAACGTTCCCGCAATTTTTCGGGATTAAAGACCAAAAACAGGTTTTAAAAGCAGAAAGAATGTCAGACAAAAGGCATTTAATAAACATATTATCATAATAGTAACTTAATCTGGCGTACAGTATCACGTCTCGTGGATGAGGCCATACCATTGGATGATCACCCTCGACGCTACGCGTCTCGGGTGATCCGATGGTATGACCTCATCCACTCGACGTGATACAGGACGCCAGATCAAGTTACTATTATGATAATGTGTATGTATCATTTAGTAACACACATAACAGTTAAAGCTCAAGGCATTTATTAAATGAATACTTAAAATAGATAAACCTTTTTAAAAGAAGTGCATAAACCTGTGCCAGCATGCAAATAAGTATAAACAGGGTTTGTTAGAGACATTAACCCGAATGTTAATGCTATTTTGAGGGTAACGTACGTAACATGGGCCTGAAAAATAGTGTAAGCAACCATAATAAATAACTATAAATCATTTAAGTAGCAGCCTTACAGATTTACTATATTCTGTGACAGATGTAATACATGTATAGTCAATAAATACCATACTGATACTCGGAAATAACGCAGGAAACACTAAGTAAAGTATACAACGGAAATAACTCAAGACATTTATAAAATTAATACTAAAAATATGTAACTGTGTTATAAGAAGTTCATTAACCTGTGTCAGCATGCAAATAAGTACGAACATGTCATGGTTGAGACATTATCAGGGACGTTTAATGCTATTTCGAGGGGTAACGTATATATATACTCTCAGAGGGCTAACATCTTTTATTTTGTGTCTTATATAATGTAGTTTCAGAAAATCATAGTGTTCAAAATTCCCCCTGGGGGGGGGAGGGGGGTCTATAGCCAGCTCAAGGCCTAATATTTTTCCCAAAAGAGCAGACAGATGAAATAATTCTTGCTTTTAACATCGCTGCTTTTTCCAAATTTTTATCTGTACTTTTTAGTGTAAGGGCACTTGATAGCCTTATTAATTACTCTTTTTTTTTTTTTTAAATAATTCTGTATTTGAAAAAGCCATTCATTCCCTACTGTTTTACACCCAAAATCACTCCTTTATCGCTAATGATTTTTTTTTCTTCAAATTTTTTATCCCTATACTCTTTCCCTACTTTTTGAGGAAGGGCACTTGAGCGCCTATTTCCTGCAGCTTAGTACTGGTGGTTCAACTCAGGAAGGCCCATCTAGACATAAATGAAAAAATTGTTGACTGGAAATTAAGCAATTAATACAGATAATAAATAATAATACAAACAAATAGGCTCAAATATAAAAGATTCCTAATGTTTCAATGGCGGTCAATTAAAACTTGTCAAGATTTAGAATTGAAGCTCAGGTACTCATGTATGCCAATAAATGAATAAAAGTGCCATAGTACCATACATATGACTTACAGGATCATGAAAACATACATTTCATTTTGACAATATGATATAAAATGGGGGGAGGGTCAGGTTATATTTCATGTGGTTTCCAGGGGAGGGGGGTTATTGGATTTAGATTTTGTTAGGAGGTGGGGGGCATCTAAAATTATGATGATGGATCGAAATTTCAGCCGCCCCCCTGACACTTAAATAATGAGCGGTCGCTTCGTGCTTCATGTTGGTCAAATTTAGATACGGAGGGGACAGAAATGTTTTTACATCATACATATACCTTTATCAGGAACTGCTGTCGAAGTTCCTGCGATCATTCATGAATATGTACATATGTCTTCCTTTGAAATACAATCCCCTTCCGGGTACTGATTGAATATATGAGAAAAACATTGAGATGTAGGCTAAGCTCGAGGTACATAAGTACAGATAGATTCCATACAAGCGCAACTTTTTGCATTATTAATGGCATTCAGCAAATGCATTTGATTTTGTACTGAAGACTACACAACAAATGTAAATATTCATTTACAAATTCATTTCCTTTATGTAGTACTCGCAGAGTTCTATACAGATGTATATATACTTAAACGCAAAAGTTTCGCAACTTTAACTAAAATGCTATTTCCTTCTTTTTGACCCAAATATTTTACTCCATGATATTGTGATTAACAAGTCCAATGGTTTGTCGTCTTAACAACATAAAAATTAGACCAGTGAAACTTACGATTGCCGATCTTCAACAAGAAATGTAACGCAACCCAAATTTGAAAAGTCACAGAGTTACAATACCTTACATATTATCGAGTCACAGTGTTACAACACCTTACATTTTATTCGGAAAATGTGTTAAACCAGTATCTGTTTTCAAAAGCAGGAGGGCAGACAAATCAAAGCAGGTCATTTTATGCATTTGTTAACGTTCATCGCGTCAACGTTACGCCTTCAATATTTAACTTATTTGGCGGTTTAAGCACAACTGAACACCAATAATCACGTTTTTTAATGTCACAAGTGAAAGCCTTCAACACATTGCATAGAAAACAGAAGTATCGCGCGACATAACGGAATAAAACGTACAATTTTGATAAATTGGTTGACGTTAACAAAGAAACGCTGCGACTTTGAGCGTTGATAAACGTTAATTGTTAAACGTTAAAATGTTTTCCGTCAGATACGACATCTGGCTATCACAACACACCGTTTGTTTTCAAATCGAGATAACTATCTTTATGCTAGACGTAAATTGTCGAAAAACACCGACGTCATTATAACGTCAGAATGAAGAATATGATTAAAACCGATTAATAGTAAATTATTCCACATTGTGCAGGAGCATATAATATGATTATATGAATATACTTACATGGGCCATACTGAAGAAAACACAGATACTAAACGGTTGCGAAACTTTTGCGTTTAAGTATACGTTATTCGTACCTTATTAAGTTATTATGTAACTACATGTATATCTTGTAAATCTTCTTATGGAGGAAATAAAGATAAGTGGAAAATCCTACTATTAATTTAAAAGTGTTCCTGGTTTGAATTCTCAAAGCTTTTGATTACAAAATGGATCTTTTATATTTTCAAGCACTGTAGCTCTGAAAGACATTCTGCTTTACAACCATGCAACTACCAAGTTAGGAATATCTTCCGATGAAAGGTCTTAAGATAAGCTGTAAAAAGCAAAAAATAGGCAGCCTAGTATTGTCATCCAGACACAAGATAAACTACATAAAACGTGTTCATTTCTACATGCGCATTTCAGTGAAGCAATGAAAGTAGTTGAGAATTTGTTAAGAAAGGTTATGGTGAAACTCTTAATTATTATAAAGACATATGTTGTAGGTACACATTGGAATTGCCTCTATGAGATATTTTTTATCAAACCTGACAAATTAGTAGGGTGCAGTACAGAATACATCAAAAAATCCTTTTTGGATAGATGTTTTCCAAAGCTTGATAAAATATAATAAAAACTTGTCGTTGATGATGAATTAACATTAAAAAAGGTCGAATGTGTGTGTGTGTGTGTGTGTGTGTGTGTGTGTGTGTGTGTGTGTGTGTGTGTGTGTGTGTGTGATATCACAGCCAATAAGGCTGCTGTATAAGCGTATGCTTGCTTTCAAAATGTTAACCAGATATATCTATACTCAACTACAAAAGAAACTCGACAGTTTTTAACTTGTCTCAGGTTCGTCATTAATGTGGTTAAGATTTAAAAGTTGGTCATAGGCCATGACAAACATCTCAATTAAAAAAAAAAAAGGAAATGAAATTTAGAATTGCAGTCACCAACGTTCGACGTCACTCTGTAGTTCATACTTTTGTCAGATAATTTACATTGTGCAAGAAGCTTGAGTGTTTAGAAAAAGTAAACCTAGTCGGAAGAATGCCAAACAAATTGCCGCCCCAAAGATACAAATATGTGTCCTCAGTGGAGAACTGAGGATGACGTAAATTTGAAAACGTAACTTTGATATGTAAAAACCGATTTTCTCCGTCAATACTTTAGACGTCGCGTCAGATGTTGGTGTTAATTTTAAAAACGTAGGGGTCCTATCCATTGAAAGTTCTCTATTTCACTTATTCCATTATACATTTTTACAAACTAAACATCAAAGAAAAGGTTATTAATTATATTTTACATTGATGAAAAACGAAAGACAAATTAAGATACAAAGAAAAAGTTATCGCTAACATGTTCCGTATAAATTGCCGATTTTTTGCATGTAGAGATGTAACAGAAACCGTTTGGCGGAGTGTTTCTATATCCAAAATTTTTAACTAATAATGCATGAAATCTTGTAATTTTCCCCGCATAGCTACTTTTTGTGCTTATCCTCACGACGACATGCGCGAAATCGGCGTTAATCGGCAAACTAACCAGAAATAGCCAACCAAGCAAAGAAACGGAACGTGTAGAGATTTAAAGAAAACGTTGAAAACATGGGTTCTGTGTATTTATGTTGATGTATTACTTTTTAGTGCCTCGTGTTTTTGAAATTTGAAGTATATCACAAAAATGCGTTTTCAAAATAGAATTAAAATTTGGATTTATTCTTGATTTTTTCCATATTAAGAGCAAAAAATTGTTATTTTGCTATGTCTAGCAAAAATGTCACACTCACACAAATGGCGTCTTCGGACATATGAGACATTGATTCAATACTAAATGAAAAGATGTTTCTTCACAGGTATTTCTCTCTAAATAAGATATGTAAATGCGTTTTTCATATATTTTATGCTGTTTTTAAATTAAGAGAAATTGTTAAATATTGAATAAAATATCGCTAAAATGCTTTGTCTAGCAAAAAATGTCACAGACGCCGTTTTTTTTACTTTGCTATTCGCGTCGTAAAAACGTTAACATTTTAGCGTTATAGTATGCGTAAATGCCAAAAACTTAATCGCGCATTTTCTTAAAACTTATATTTTGATGCATTAGCATAGTCTTGTGGGACACTGTCTTATATAAAGTAATATAAAATAGGTCACTGGCCAGAATTAATTCGAGAAATCTGAATATTCAGTGACCTTTACCCCTGTTTTCAGGAAGATTCAGGAAATATATCACAGGAGCTTGAAATTCGATCCTTATTCACTCCTATAGCCCCTAAACCGAAAGCTCACAATGTCATTACGTAATGATGACATTTACGCTTTTGGTCATGAGGCATATACATGTAATGTAAGGACCGAACTTCAAGCTCCTGTGTATATATACAGCCACAGGACATACCCACTTTCCACCCAGTGACGTTGCCGCTTAAATCGATGTTTTTCCAGATGTTTTGCAAAAAATTTTTGTCCAAAAACTATAGAAGCTACAATTTTGAAAAAAGTACCAAATGAAAGCAAATTGATTTACGCAATAAACATTTTTATTGTAGATTCTCGGTTTCTGTTGTTTTCGTATGGTAGTAATTTAAAAGCAAACACAAATTAAAATGACAGTTTTCGGTGACGTTAACGTTAGCGTCTACGGGAATAGTGATGTTTTAAAATTTACATTCACTTTAAAATGCGTTCTACTGAGAACCAAAAGTGTAATTATTTTAATCATTTATTGTATATTGCTGCTCTCTTTTTGCTCTTCATCCATGTAAGTTTTATAAAATTTAACCCATTAAGTTTGTCATGGTATTTTTTACAAAATTCTAGAAAGGTCTTGTTTCAAGCGGCGACGTCGCAAAGTGGCAAACAACTCCATGTCCCGAGACTGTACATCATATTGCTAGGTATTAGTAATAGTCAACTTATTGGAAGCCATGCGATGAAAAGGGTGTGTCTGAAACTCAAACGTGACGTGCCCGAATCTCAAATAAATTAATTTCTTTGTTGTTTTCATTCATTTGTGTCTACATGTTTGTTTGGGCCAACACTAACTCTTGGCGATATGTTGGTCATTATCGCATATACGCAAAAGCCTCGTGAAAATGCGGATGCTGACATACATGTATCAAGCGGTGATAGAGGTCTCAATTCTACAGCTATTTATCATCTACATTCATACTTTACTCTGACGAGCCTGTACCATTACACAGACATTCCCGAGTCGCAAGTCCTAGTTGCCGGACAAGGCGATAAGTACCAAACGCTTACGTATTGGCTAATTTTAATATAAAACATTCAAAGGTGTGTGCATCGAAGATATCCTTAAGACCTATAATCACCCTGTCTGTCCGTCCGTCTGTCCATTGAAGTCTACTGCAACGAGAATAGATTCATGTAGTTAATAAGCACCGACCGACCAATCGCATTTACCACTGAAAAAAATTGTGCTTACCTGGGTATACCCTACTTATCGTAATTCTACTCGGGAACATGTATTAATAAAACCTTTAAAAACTTAAATATATATAAACCAAAACAAACTTTTCATCTGATCATTTACAACTGGGCATGTGTGCTTAGAAATATTAACGCAAGGAAGATCGCCTCTCTTATCTGTGAAAATCTCATTGTTTGACGTGTTAAACAACTTTTGACGTTACACAAATTAACACCAACATCTGACGCGACGTCTTTAGCGTTCTTCTTCATTTCTTAGATGATTTTTGATGCACCCTTTTCTGGTGTCAGCTTTTTCGTTGCAATTGAAAATTAAAAATTATTCCCATTATTTACCAAGAAATGGCCATTCCAAATTTGACGTTGACGTCCCCATAACACAGTATTTAGCATGTACATGACAAAGATAAAATTTCATTTCTTGAACACATTGGTTATGCTATACATGCTCATTATTTCATCAGAGTCCGATCAGTATCAGGGCGTAAAGAATGAAAAATCTAAATTACCATATAAATACAGGACGGGTTATTTCTCTAGTTCATTATATGTTGCTTCGTTTCTTAATGACGCAATATCGCACATTAAGTCATTGAGAAAACATTAAAACATCTCTGAAACCTTGATGCTTACAGCTTATAATTTATTACCGGGCCCCAAAGGGCAATCAGTAGTGAGACTGATTGTAGATCCAGAAGCCATGCGTTTGATCCTGGCCTGGTCTCATACTTTCGTTGAGTTTGATCATGAAATACTTTCTACCGTCATTCTCCTCCTTCCACTGAATCAAGTTACAAGCAAAGGTATGTGCACGAAGTACTAGCTAACCCTTTAGTCAAGCTTGACCCGTAAAAGTGTGATTGGTTTAAATGACTATCCCGATATGACCATAGCTGGGGCGTAAAAGCACTTAACAAATCCAAATAAAAACAGCTTACATATTTACTTTGTAGTAATGTTTAGTGGTCCCCTACATAAATAGTGCCAATCATGCTCCTATTTCCAAATTGGCCATGTCCTTTCAATAAACTTAGACTGGAAGTAACTTACAACTTAGTGAAGCCCACAGCTTACATAATTCATGTTTAGCAATATCTAGTGGCGCCCTTCATAAATCCTGCAAACCATGCCCCTGGGGGCTATATTGGTTAAGCCACAAGGATCATTAGTTTCCATACGCATATAATCGGAAAAAAGACCTTTGACATCTGAACTAAGGGTGAGGCTGGCGCGTCATGAAACCGGTTTAAGCCCTCCAGTAAAATATTTCTACTGACCGTTTCAAGGCGGTGCTTCTTTTGTGGATCATTTATGTTATTTCTGTCTTGTATTTGTTATGCTTTTGCGTCTGTTTATTGATGCCTTGTGGGCACCTGCTGGGAAAGGGATGGCCTCTTGGCTTTCGTTTGTGATGTCTAATTGTGAAGTTGTCACTTTCCCGTTGGTATCCTGGGTCAGGGGTGGTGCTTGATTGTATCGATTCCTGATCTTTGACCTCTTTCTAACATTAAAATGCTTCGCCCACAGCTTATCAGATATTCAGTTTATAGCAAGGCTTAGTAGTCCCTTACATATAAGCCCTGCCAACTATTTCTCTTGGGTTCATAATACTTGGGTTCATACTGGCCACACATTAGCGGTATTTGGCTTCCACAGACATCTGATAGTAAAAACTTGAAAACAATTCATGAGGCATAAAGCTTCTATATCTGTTTTATTGCTCACATGTTAAGGCTGCCACTCTCAGAGGGCTTACATATTTCATTTTGTGGCTTATATAATGTAGTATCAGGAAATCATAGTCTACAAAATTCCCCCTGGGGGAGGGGTTCTATGCCAACTCAAGGTCTATTAGTGGTACCCCTAAACAATTCCTACCAACCATGTCCTGGCTGCGTATTAGTTACATGGTACATACATTCTCAGTTTGGACATGGCTGTGACCTCAACTTAACAAAAATTACCTTCGATCTTTTATATAGCACATTGTTTTGTTATGGTGCTAAGTGCTAAACTTTGATGATTGGTCGAAAGCTTTGCAAATTATGCTCTGGCAGCAAGTTTACAACAGCAAAGTGGCATGTGACCTCCGCTTTGGACTTATGTGACACATCGTCTTGTTATGGTGGACACTTTTTTTCGAGTAATTTGATAATAGGTCGATTGTTGTGAACTATCGTGGCCTGTGACCTTGACCATACAGACTAGGGTTTGTACACGACAAATCATCTTGTCATGTTGGACACGTGAGCCCTGTGCTGTGATAATCAAGAAAAGGAATATGCCCTTAAAACGAAATTTCCAAGTAAATTTTCCTTTTGATATGAGCCTTTGACCTTGCCCTTGGACTTATATACATTATCCACTGGTTATTTTGCACACCTGCACAGTGATATGGAAATCGAAAGGAGGGTGGGACCATGACATTGCCAGAATCAGAGACTGTTAATACCCTTTGAAAACGTGAGTAACAGACACAAAACACAGACAGCCAAAACACAATTAAACTAGAGCAACCAACTCAACTAGAAAGGACTATAATCACACAACAAAACAGTTTAAGGACTCAACACAAAACACCACACAAGTCTGAGGAAAATCAAGCAATATATATAAGAAGTTTGATCGAATAGAGTGCACTATATACCGTATGCGGTCACCTCCACCTGTTATACTCTGTCTAAAGGTCCGGGTGATTGAGATAAACTTGCCATGTCTTGTGCATACAACGGAAAACTTGACTTGATTTTTATTGATGTTATTGGTATTTCTACTCTGTATTTGTATATTTTGGAGGAAAAATAGCAATATCCCTGAAATTGAGCATAGTATCCTATATCCCTGGAATTAAAATGGCAAATATCCTGTATCCCTAGAACCCCATATACACGCCTCACATACCTAACTTCCTACCTACCCGCCTATCGTACGTAAAGAGTCATTCTCAGGCGAGCGACTCAGTCTAGCCGATATCGATTAATCTATACTACTTGTAAAATGGTAACATGAGGTTAAAAACTATAGAAAAATACCAATTATACAATGGCAGTCAGTGCATTTTAACAGATGGCAAAACCAGATGCGCTTCGGTGCAAGAAAATCATATCTTTGTTGCATGCGAACATCAGAGATCCAGACCAAACTGCGCACCTGCATATTCTTAATAGCACCTTTTTGTATTCGTAAGACATTATTGCTAACTTACCATTGGTGAATTTTAACATTCTAGCTAGTATCTGTAGCTGAGCAAGCTGGATCAATTATTAGGTTGGGTTAAACCGAAGAGAGGTTTTCTCGTGTCGAGGCCAAAGTGGTGTAATATGCCATTACTTATTTCACAAGGGTCATATATTCCAGTCCGGTAAGTTCTTGCGCTTTTTATATTTTTTTCTTATATTTTACTTTTTTCTGCATGACTACTATATGGCCATTTTGAAGACAAAATTTTTGTTCTGCTATGCATTTAACCCTTTCTGATATGCATAAATGGATTCTTCCATCTGGTTTGAACCAATCGACTTGGAAAGGTTAAATAGAGGATCTTACACGAGTGCTCATGTTTTATTGAATTTATAAAACGAGTTGGTGAAAAGAGATAAAATGCGAGGCTTGTCGAGCATTTTATCTCTTTTTCGCACCGAGTTTATTAAATTCAATAATACTAGAGCACGAATGTTAGATTCTATTTATCATATTACATTAAGATCACTTTGAAATCTCATTTCTGCCGTAAAAACGTTATAATTTTGTCATTATGTACGCAACGTTGTTATGGACGTCATAACGTTTCCCGGAAATCTATAAACCACTAGTGGCTTATCGATTATATAGCATGGCCTTATTTCACTCCCAGACGCGCGCGACGACATATGATAATTGTATAATATATATTGAGGGGTCACAGGTTTATAACTACAAATAAAAATATATTTATTGTCTCTGACGACCGTTTTTGTCTTAAAAATAGTGTCTGGTCTTTCATATTCTCCTTTTGCAGAGGCTAGCTAGCTTCACGTCTTCAGTAATAATATGAAACGAGAGTGGAAGTTGTAAGCGCTGATATGTGAGTGTAGGTCTTTCACTGTTCGCCAAAGTAAGCATATAACAAATATGCTTTATATTGATTATCCTCATTTCGAACAAATGATGTCATATAAAGGCCTATCCCACTGAACCTCAGTTATATAACGCACATTCCTTTGAAACTGAAGCCCCCTTTTTGGAATTGGACTTGTCCATAACAAATGGCTTTACTTCATCTAAAGTTTATGATAAACAGGATAATTTTAATTTTGAAATTATAGTTACATGTAATTTCCCATTTCTTGATGGAGATGTCCCTTGTTCCCCTTTCTGTGGAGTATATATTTCGCAGCTTATTCGTTTTGCGAGAGTATAGTCTAATTTCTAATGCACTTGATTTTTTCATGCGACGTCTGATTGGATAACGTCAAAAATTTGCGTCATTATATCCTGCGATACACTTCCAGAAATAGTTTCACGTCATTAGTTGTGTTCCATTTTGTTGGATGGCGTGCGGCTTTATGCGGCTTGCAGCGCTCCATTTTGAGACGAAACTGCAGAAATGCATTAGAATGGGCATAACCATGTAAGGGAGGTATATCGTCGGATATACGTTCGAAAAATAACGTTTTACGGCTCTGCTTACGCGTCGCCGTAAAACTAAATTTTCGACCGTATATCCGACGATACACCTCCTCAAATGAAAATTTGAATACAGTTATCCCCTAAGTTAGTGACTTCAACGACAGAAACCAATTTTTGAGTGGTACGTTACTAAAACGAGGTTATTATATCATAAACTTCATAAAGCATTTTCTAAATTCAACCACAGACGCTCAGAGTTGATTGTTATAAACGTTATTGGTTTAAAAAATCTTCTGCAACAGAGCATATCAGGGCCGGTATTTTATGGATATTTAGTGTATAAATTCTAAAGAATTGTGTTGTTTGTGGCCGTGTTGTATTGGCTGTACCAGTACAGGCCGGTTGGGTTTATGCTTTTTGTGGTTCTATGTCCAGGAACTCCCGAAGGCTTAACCAGCAGTGGTTCTGGTTTTAAAGCGTCTCAGAAGACGGGGCAACGGCTTAAAGTCTCATCCGACAGACTTGTTAAAAAGCCTATCTTTTAATGATCAATTCAAAAATATATTCAACATTATAAAGAAGTTGGATATAAAATGGATATCATTCGGCAGTCTGCATGCCTGGTTGTAAACCCAACCATGGTTTATAGCTATGGTATCTGCTTTAATTGCTAGACAGTGTATCAGGTCTCAGACTTATTGACAGCCCTGACATAAAGCTTTCATCGGTGGCTTGGTGCCTGATGCTTGTCTGTTGCTGGATCCACCATGACTCAAGTTGAGGTTTTCTTTAGCCCTGACTAACATGGGCCCTCTCTGTGTTTCATATTTGACAAAAAAATTTCTCTGCTGATTCATTGCACACGTCAGGAAGCCCACATGCGAGCTAAACAGTTTTTGTGTTTTAACACTAGCAAAATCTAGGGCGAACATTTGACGTCACTAAAGTACGTTTAAGTCCCCAGTGGCTTCGGCTGCTGTTCGTTCTAAGGTGGTGATTCTGTTGTTGCTGATTCATTGTTTATTATTGCTCTCATTGTTTGGTTGTTTTGTGTTTGGTCCTTGTTTTGTTTTGTAGTACTTCTAGTTTTGCAATCAACTTGCTGAGGTAGAGATAGAGGTGGTTGCTTTAGTTTATATTATCTGTCTGATGTCTTGTGGCTGTATTAGTTTTGTGGCTCTTCTTCGCGAAGCCGATGCTCACTTTTGTAGCTATGTTTCCTCGAAAATTGCATTACGGTGGATGAGGCCTAAAAAAATGCTGGCCGTGACCTAAAAAAATATCGTTGGTTTGGTGCCTGATACTTTTCTTGGAGATCGTCGCTTCAGCGCTATAGTGTTCTAAGTGACATTTTGGTCAAAAATGAGTTATGCATACCGTTGGAAAGGGGATCAAATGTTCCATCTACTGGTGAAGGTTTCATTTGCATATCTTCTCCCAGTAAGCTTAAAATCGCTGTGCTTTTCTGTTCTATCTACAAAACGACAATTTCGTTCAGTGTTATAGTGTTCTAAGTGATTTTCATCCAATGACCAATGATGATTATGTCACGTGACATGATGAGTTCAGTGTCATAAGGTTGCAGTCCACAGTTTCGCAGGAATGGCCCTGGGGAAAATTTTAAATATTAAGGGGTAGGGCTGCATGTCAGTCTGTAAAATGTTTGTTCTAAATTTAATGAAGAAATGTTGGCTTGCATCTGGCAGAGTCTTAGCCAGCAGTGAGAAAAATGCATTTGGTCAGTGTCACTTGACCTTACTGTGTTTGTTTGAAGGAAAGTACGCAACTATTGAATTTTGACTGGTTGTCCGTTTTCGCCTTGTTGATATTGGTGCATTAAGGTCGCAGAGGTGTGCTGAAAAATCAAAACGGTTGACTGATGATGAATTGCTGATAAACTTATTTCTCTGAAGTGTGTCTGCTGGCAAATTGTCTTATTTCATGATTTGTGTTTGTTTTTTGGGATTTATAAACTTGTGAAAAGGTGTCTTTCGGCCTTAAAATAGGCCATTTTCATAAGGGGTATGGCTTTGTTTACATGCATGAAACAACAAAGTGTGTCCTTATAAATAGCTTTTATTTTCATAAGTGATTGTGATGCATGTCTGGAGTGCTTCCAACTTGCTACTGACTATCCATATACCATTGTATTGAAAATAATGGTACTTCCTTGCCGGGCGGCCAGGTAGAGCCTAAAATGAGCTAAAAAACTGTGTAATGCAACCTTAAGGATTTGAATGTTTTTTCAAGATATGTTAAATTTTGAAAATAGCACTTAGAATTTCAAATTTGACATGTTCTGAGCAAATGTAAACAAAAATAATTGACTTTCCTAAATATTGGATGATTTTTATCAAGATTTAAAAAAAAAATGTTTTTTGCCTTTTAACGAAGGGAAATAACTCTAACTGTCGAGCATTTAACAGAAGGCTTCTCAGCTGTTCCAAAGTGCTAATGAACTGTTTTAAACTGTATTTTTAGGTAAACTAAGTGCCTAGACAATGATTTTAAAGGAAACTTTCTCAATCTTTGACATAATTTGGGGTTTTCTTGTGATTTATAGACCATAAGCTGCACATTTCTCTATTCTGTAGACACTGCATCGGCAAATTTGGTTTTCAAGCAGTTCAATTTTTACCGAACCTGAGGTACTTGGCTGTTGATGCCTTCTTCTCAGTCATGGAGATAAAGCATTTTGTTTTTCCATATTTGGGTTGGCTTAAAAGATAAAGAGGTATCCTCTTTCAATCTGGGGTGAAGGGGGGGGGGCTAGTTTAAAGACACATTGAGTGAATTTCTAAGTCCACATGTGCTACACTGTAAGGTGGGTGTATTATACAGGCCCTGCCTTTTTCATTTCTCATTTTTGCACCAGAAACTTGCTGGCTGAGCAAAAGGTCATTTAGAGTATCAAGATTGATAATAACATATCATCTTCCAAGCTTTTTGTTGTACATGTTTCAAAAATGCTTTGTTTTGTCTTTTTAGGACGTAATTTACTTGGACGTAACTTACTCGGAGCTTACAGTCTCTTGAACCACCACTGCTGTCAGTTTGCATTTGAGGTGCATGATAATACTATTCAACAGTCCGACTTATGATTTGACATCTCTCTGGCCTGGAGCTCTGGCTTCTACAGTCCCTGTTCAGATTTCCATCACTGCTTAAATATTCAATACCACCAAGAGCAGAGCAAACCCCTGATTTGAATTTTTCGGTAAGTAATGCATTTTGCTGCGAGCCTTTTTACAGGGATTCAGTTTGGTTTTGGCTGCCGAACATCATCTGAAAATCTATCCAAGTGTCAGAGACCATGCCGCCAAGGTTGCACAAGTTGCCAAAAAGAGTTCTCTGGTTATTAGCAATTTATTCACAATCAAAATGCAAAAACATTGTTGATCCTGATCAGCTGGTTTCTCCAAAGCCAGCTTATCTGGATCTACAATGTTTACAAAAACAGTATATAACCATATTCAACATGGTAAGGGGTTAAAAAATCACATGTCATTAAATTTTCCAATTCCAATATGGGAGTCTATTTCTCCTATCTAACAAACTTTCAAATGTCGATCGTGATAGGATTTGGCAAATCGGACAAAATGTCCGCAGTAACAGATCATTCGAACTGAATCCCTGGTGATATACCTGTTCCTGTGAAAACAATGTCTTGAAGTTATACTACAAAAATGTAAACAAAAATCAACCTCAGGCTGGTCATGGTCTATATAAGTAAATGTCAATTGCTTGTCGGAGCCTCATATACATGTATGTATGTTTTGTTTTTATGTTGTTTTGAAAGAAAGGTTCGGATAAGAGGTAGATAAGTGGGATCGAGACCCACTTTCCTGTTCGGTACCATTATCTGCATGTCAGACTTATCTAGGGCTCTCACTTTTGAACTATAATCTAATGAAGATTTTTATCAAAACTTATGAATGAAAGAACTTCTGACTCTTGAGAAATTCTTGTTCTCAAATAGACATTTGGATTACCTCCCTTAGACATTAATACTACAGCCTCTGAGTCTGTCGCATGATACTAAAAATATTTTAGTGGCATCACAGAATGGCAACTATAATATTTTAAATGAAAGTGAACCAACACATGATGGGTTTTAATGTTTTATTACCTTTTTAGAGGCCATCTTTGGTAAAAAAAAGCCTTTTTTTGTGTAAAAAGTGCCCTTTTTTCCAGAACTGGCACTTTAAAAAGAATAAATGACAGCATTTAAAGTGTGCACAAGAAGTTGCAAGCTCATTATTATCATATTACTATCATTTACACATCATGTATGGCTTTTAAAATGGTAATTTAACAGATTTAGACTGGCACCCATCTGTCATCAAATGTTCTCAATTTTGACTGAAGCCAAGGCCGCGGCCGATGTTTGATGATGGTCTGGATAAGCACAGAGATGCATTCTAAAGCAAATTTTTTCTATTGCCTCACTGAAAAGATGGATTGGAAGGAAATAACTTGTGTTTGGATACATTTAGTCAGATTTGGGGCTTCCTTAAGGTTGCAGTCCACAGTTTCGCAGGAATGGCCCTGGGGAAAATTTTAAATATTAAGGGGTAGGGCTGCATGTCAGTCTGTAAAATGTTTGTTCTAAATTTAATGAAGAAATGTTGGCTTGCATCTGGCAGAGTCTTAGCCAGCAGTGAGAAAAATGCATTTGGTCAGTGTCACTTGACCTTACTGTGTTTGTTTGAAGGAAAGTACGCAACTATTGAATTTTGACTGGTTGTCCGTTTTCGCCTTGTTGATATTGGTGCATTAAGGTCGCAGAGGTGTGCTGAAAAATCAAAACGGTTGACTGATGATGAATTGCTGATAAACTTATTTCTCTGAAGTGTGTCTGCTGGCAAATTGTCTTATTTCATGATTTGTGTTTGTTTTTTGGGATTTATAAACTTGTGAAAAGGTGTCTTTCGGCCTTAAAATAGGCCATTTTCATAAGGGGTATGGCTTTGTTTACATGCATGAAACAACAAAGTGTGTCCTTATAAATAGCTTTTATTTTCATAAGTGATTGTGATGCATGTCTGGAGTGCTTCCAACTTGCTACTGACTATCCATATACCATTGTATTGAAAATAATGGTACTTCCTTGCCGGGCGGCCAGGTAGAGCCTAAAATGAGCTAAAAAACTGTGTAATGCAACCTAATGTTCTATCTACCAAAAAATCACTTCCCTTGGAGAAATTGCTAAAATTGCAGCTAGCTCCCTTACATAAATTTAAATTTCCTAAATTGAAGCGGTTTGTCCATGTTATGACAAACTAATGGCTATATTGGCTACTTTTAGGTCCAAATAATCTGCTCAGTCAAATATATTAAGCAAATTGATCCATGGACAGAATAATAAGCTGTAGAAACAAATTACCTCCCTTACACATATTTAAACTGCTTTAGTTTAAGTAATTTGTCGATTTTCTTACAAAACAATGATTAAATCTGCCACTTTCAGGTTCAAATAATCAGTTAAGTCTAAAACATTATACAATTTGACTCATTGACAGAAAAAATCATTTGTAGAATCCGATTACCTCCCTTA
The DNA here is from genome assembly GCA_964019695.1 of Loripinus fragilis. Taxonomy (NCBI): domain Eukaryota; kingdom Metazoa; phylum Mollusca; class Bivalvia; order Lucinida; family Lucinidae; genus Loripinus; species Loripinus fragilis. The sequence continues at coordinate 122,503,470 of OZ026515.1, forward strand.
CATAAATTGTACATAAATTGTAATATTATAATCTGTGTGGGTTGATACTGTTATGCCAAATAAATGACTAAATATGCTACTTTTAGGTACAATTGATAATTTCTGCTCAGACTTGTATACAAATTGACTCCATAAACAGACTACTAAGCTGTAGGAACATATAGAACACAATAGCACTGAACACAGAAGGCGAATTTTAGGGCATAATGTTCTATCTGCAAACTGTAAAATGCCCGTAAATTCCATATTACTGTAAAAATTTCTTCAAACCAAGGTAATTTACACTGTATGTATAGTCCGACCAGTTAAGAGAGACTGGGCGATTCTTAGCAAAGACACACCCGTGGATATTTCCATTTAAAAATCGGTATGGCAGGGTGTATTCATTCACATGTGAAACGCTGTATACCTGTATATACCTGTTGTAGTTTTGAGCCCACTGTGAGAAAAAGGCATCTCGAATTAATTTGGATAACAAGGAGACTGACTAGTCTAGATATATGCACTCTGACAATGTTTCGAAATTTTTACTATTCAAATTATAATACTGAATAAGAAAATAAAATAATGGTCGGCAATGAAAAATGGTCAGCACACGAAATGATCATGGTTCTTATTACATCGGCGTGTGGCGAAGGCTCCGACGAGCCTGCGTGTACGCATGACCTCGCCAGGGCTTTCGGTTCTCGCATAAACAAAGTATGCAAGTTGAAGAAGACTCTGAAACTCTTTTAGACATCTAGTGTCACTGGAAACGCCAGAATGGGCGATTATAAGAGGCTTTTTTGGATATGCGATAAGACCAAATCTCATGTTTGTATGCCCTTTTCTCATGATCCAGATACTTAACCCTTGTCCCGCTTAATTCTAATTGGTGATTTATTATTATTGTATCAGGCTTGATATTCAAACCAGTTTTGCCATACAGACAGAATTTGAAGAAAGTGCAAACCTACCCTCTCCCAAAACTTTGACAACATAAATATCCATCCCTGAAAATGAAATGCAGCATGTCCCCAGCAGCATACTAAAGATACACGTTTATCAGGCATGCTAACGTATACAGTTGGTCACCCTTGTCGTATACGCTTCAGTTGGTTGCACGAGTAAAGCGTACATAGGCTATTACACCCGATTTACTGTAAACTAGTCTTATTTGACAGTGTATGATAGCGCTCTGTCTGACACGCCCAGTCTCTATTAGCTGGACGCACTATATTATATTTTAACCCTCCGGTATGATTCAAAGGTCTGTGATAAATCAGGCATTAAATATCAGAATGCTAAAATTTTCAAACTCATTTTTCTCAAAAATTGTGCAATGGTAGATAGACACTATAGCGATGTCTATTGCCAGCCGACTGGTAATATCATTTTAGGTCTAGTGCTAGTCGACTGGCAATATACTTTTTGGTCTGTGCCAGCCGGCTGGCAATAGACATAAAAGTCCGGTGCCAGCCAGCTACTATATACCGGCCCCGATAGCATAGTGGATAAGGCATCCGCTTCGGGAGCGGGAGGTCGAAGGTTCGATTCCCAGTGTCGGCGGCAATTGGGTTCGCTCTGATATGGCCTGTTGGTGAGCCGCCAGCTAGTTAAACGAATGGTTACCAATTCCTAGCCTGCCTGGTGCCTGGCAAAAGGATGAGATTTGGGAAGTAAATGTGACAAGTTGAGGTGTCTCATAAGTCAGAAATGGCTGGCCTTTTCAATATGGGTGACACTATAATAAACAAACACTTTACTTAACTCATAGAAAAAGGGATATTAACAAACTAAAAATAAAAGATATTAATATAAGTATATTATAAACAGTGCTAATACATGTATATAAGGTAATATAGAGAAAGTGGGTAATATATACATGTGTTGTTATAATCAATTAACAACTAAAAGATAGCATTTACATTGGCTTATGATTCAAGTATACTTAAAACCTACTAAGTTCTTTCCCTGCTATATAGTGGCAACTTTTGCTGTCTACTTTTTTTTATTTAACAAACAGTTTGGACCCAGTTCAGACTAGACCTGATCTGGATGAAAACTGTTTGGCACTAATTTTCAAAAAAAGTTACGTGAAGAGTGTTCACTTTAAACATGTGGCGCACTAAAAGGCTTGCCTAATTACCAAGGAGTTAGTTATTTGAGTGCCAACACCAAACTATTCTAACGAAAAAGCATGCGCATTTAAAATAGTCCCAGATCAGTCTTATCCCTGCAAAAAACGTCAAGAACTCATTGAGAGTTCTAGATCAAGTTCCTGAACCAGTTTTTGAACTACGAAATAGCCAGATCTAGGAACTGGATGTTCTAGAACCTCCAAGTATTAATTAAAGAACTTGTTTATTGTAGATCCAGCCATTTATACTTCATGCGATACATGTGGAAGTTCAAGAACATTGAAGTTTTTGAAATATTGTTCAATAACTCGAAGGTTCTGTGGTTAGAGAATAGCGTTTCATGAACTTCAAGAGCTGTTGGTCTTGAACTCAAGAATTGCAGTTTAATAACTTTAGACAAATGGCACCTACCTGCTCGATCTGTACCTCAAAATTTAAATGAAAATCATTTAGTTGACATGCAAGGCACCTGCAAAGACTCTTTTATGTGACTTTTGGACAAAGATTTGGTTAAAAAGTTATTGACGAGCAACCGTTTTTGGAAACGATGTTTTCTCAAAACATCTGTTTCCAATGGTATCATATACACAAAATACACACAAAATCCTCATACCATCGAACCCCCGTTCAACATTGCTACCCAGTCCGCTACCTAGACCGTTACAGCCTGTGTAAGTCGCTGGGAACCAAATGGCCTTAATGCAAACAACCCTTGTCCTGCTGCTAGACAAAAACAATATTGGTATTTTATTAGTTTGTTGCGGTTTTCAGCTCTGAAATGTAAACCCAATGGTCAGAAAAACGTTGTTGTGCTTGAAAACTTGATTATTGAAAGCTTACATATGATTGAAACAGAATTATAAGTTTATTTGTACATCAAACGGAGAGGGTCTCAACGGGGTACCTTAAAAATCAGTGTTTCGTTTGTTAAAATTACGCTTTAATCAGTTTAATTTAAGAGAAATCAGTGATAAAAAAATTATTTTGTAATGCTGAATGTGCTCACTGGTAAAAATGAGTTTTATGAAGTCGCTAATTGGTAAGAATTTGGGACAAATTCGCAAATCAGTAAACCCCATTGGATGCCTCAAACGAGCGTCAGAAAAACAATGCCTTAGCATGAGAAAACCTGCTCTCGTACGACGAAGAACCGTTTGCAATATCTATGATGCAGCCAGATATTGCAGTTAAAAGCACAATATCTTGCAATCGTTTTTATCATTATACTTTTCTTTGCTTTTAAACATTACGAGACGGACAATAAACGCAGCCCTGTCCTTTTGTCATAAACGTGAAGAAGACACGTTTTCTTGTGGATTGCTAATGTTTTCCCGCCCTTTATGAACCTGACCGCCACTAAAATAGTTCTAAAAATATAGTGCGCTAGATAAAGTTTTTATGGACAGAATGATAGCAGTGGCGTTTGAAATTAAGTCAATTGCATGAAAAGACACTGTCGATAGACAGAAACGAATAATAATAATAAAATAAATACACCTTAACTTTCGTTTCGTTTCGCGCAACAATATCATCATCGAGTTGATTTACACAAGTATTAGCTTTTCAAAAAAACTGGCGGTTGTTTAGCCATATTATTGTATGTGTTCTTGCACACTGCATGCTTCCATTTTGAGCTTCTCGAGCATATCCATGTAGATTTGTTCTAAGATCTGATTATTAACGTTTCAACTGTAATTTTTTTTACCATTAAACACATTCTTCGAGCGAGTATGTTGCTTGATCTTAAGCACCCAGCTTATGCATGGTATGTTATGGTAATGTATCTAGCATGAACGTTATTTGACAACATTGGACAGCCCGTTTTTCTAAAACTGATGCCAGAAATCAAGGCCTAGTCTTATATACATAATGAAAGACTGAAACCATCAATAGTTGACTAAAAGTCGCGATAATCACTGTGTCTCAACTCGGACCAGGGTCCGAGGTCTCAACATTCATATACCTCATCATGTTTTGAGGTGTCACTAGATGCTCCGGGAATGGAAAATGAACAATTGCATGAAAAAAAACTGTCCTTCGGGATTGGCTTTACTGTTGACTTGAAAATTTGGATATCGCAAGTGGATCTATCATACACATGCGCGGATCCGGAGGGGTATGGGGGGGCCCGGACCACCTGGAAAATCACAAATTCTATAAGTTTCAATTGAAATTAGCATTTTGACCCCACACCCCCTGGAAAAATTATGACCCCCCTCCCCTGAAAAATGATAGACCCCCACTGGAACCTTAAAAAGTTATAGTTTTCCTTAAAATAAATTATTGGACCCCTATGTAAAATTGTAAAAGGCTGATGCCTAAGAAAACGTTATCAGAGTGTTTTTTCTCTGTCAGTTGAGCCTGGAGCCCCCTACCCCCCCCCCCCCCCCCATGACAAAAAATCCTGGATCCGCGCAAGATACTACCGTAAAGTCAACAGTGTTGGGTTCACAGGCTCATCTTTGCCTACTAGCGTCTAATGCTCTTCACGTCGTTAAGAAAAAAAGTGAATTTCCGGTGCGATTTTTCGGTTTTGTGACGGTGTATCGAGGCCTTTTATGCACCCACTGGAAATTTTAAAAAAGGAGTTCTGTCTGTCGCCCGCCATTTGATAAAATTGTGGGGCATTGATAGTTTGAATTTGTAAAGTAAATTTCCGAGATCCAAAACAATTTATATTACATGTTTGCGAACGTGTACGCGATCGCAATGAGCGAAAGTGATGAGTTTACAGAAATTGTCTTTTCATGCCAGATAGCTCATGGGCGGATCCAGAGGGGGACAGACCCCACCCCTGAAAAATAGGGTTTCTTAGCATACTGGTCCGGTTCCCTTTAAAATCACAAAGCTACCAAGCCAGCATTCGATGTTGGGCCATCAGCGGCACGCCAGCGAAACGCCATTTAAATGGTGTTTCGCTGGCGGACCAATGATGACCCTCATATAGTGGTGTTTGGATCCTCTCTTCCATCATCAATTAAAAAAAGTTGTCAAAGTTGGACCCCTTTCTGGATCCGCGCATGCAGCTGAGCAATTATGTTTTATGTGCGAAGTCCGCTTTTATGTGCCAATGCACCACGTGCTATCCAACTCTTAAAACAGCACGTGGCATGAAAGCGGCGGATTTGATCTTCATGTCTGCGGCTGATATTATTAGCAGACAGGTTTGACCCAGACCAGGCCCGACAAAATGTTTAATGTTTGTATTCATAACAAAGGCGCTGATAAGAATGTGCGGTACCCAGGCTGATCTGCGACTTTGTTGGTCTCATACAACAAAGTCGGGGTAAAACATCTACAGACGTGTGGTAAGGATGTTTGCAAATTCTGATATGTATGTCACCGCGGATGATCTCAAGGTCTTTTGCTGTTTTCATTAAGATGGATGTTATAAAGACCTTCCAATTTTCTGTAAAAAAACTAAATGGAAGGAAAATCCATCCATATTGAAAGACTTTTCCTTCCAAAAAAGACACACGGTCTGACTGTTCATGAAAACTAATATATTGAAAGTCGGGATACATACATCAATAGATGTGTGGTGGTTAAAATAAAGCGAATTCTTCCTGTTTTCAAATTCACAGCCACCTAGTGGGGCTATTATCCTAAATTAATGAACGTACCTTCATCTACATTCCTTCTATGCTCGCAGTTAAGCCTGAAGGCGCTGACGATTTTCCGCAGATGCACAGGCTCGTCTGAGCCTTCGCTGCTCGCATATGCGATAGGTACCATAATCTCATGAACTGGCTTATTTCATGGAAATGCCATTCATCAAGTTCAAATTATACTCGGTTTGTGCGTCTGTGCGTACATTATCTCGGTAATCATGAACTCTCAGGACCTTCCGTATGTAGTTTCATGAGGACAGCAAGACACGCCACGATCGGCTAAACAATTTGTTAAAATGTTCCATTTGTTTCAACTATATAAAACAAAACGTACGTAAATATCCAGAATTTGATTTGGTCTGAGCATGCTGAGTCTTCATCCACTTCAAACTTTATGTTAGTGAGCAGCGGGACCCTGATGAGATTGCGCAAACGCACATGCTCTCCTGGGCCTTGTCATAAGTACCAGCAGGCTATTTACGAAATATTCTGGCACCAGTTTATATGAGGCACCGCGTGTCGGGCCCGAGCTGCACAAGTATAAAAATGATTTCCGGGTCGCACGCGGCTTGGGTGTCCGATTATAAAAGATATAAATGTAACTATCCATTATTCTAAGGACACTTTTTGTAATGACCGTACAGAATATATCTCCGACGCATCGGCGACATAGGTCGTGTAAATTAGCATTCGCTCGATTTTCAGAAAACAAATTTTAATGTTATTAACATGCGACGTCAATGCTGGATTTACGTTAGCGACCGAAGTCGTTAGATTGACAGACGAAAAGGTCTGTTTGGTGTAAGCACGCGAAAGTTAACAGGAACATATCGTTGACAGCCACGCTGATTAAAAACAAGCACCAATAAAGGAAAAAATCGTTGTGTACGAACTAATAGAATTGCATATAAAAATGACTAGTGTACGAACTAATACATGACATTTAACGAACTATTCGAGTGTACGAACTAATACAAGATTTACCGTATTATAAAATCCAACTAACTATATAGGATTCCTTGGGATAATATATTAAGATAGATTCCCAGCAAGGATGAAATAGAAAATGACTTGGTGACTAGCCTTGACAGGGACTCTTATGTTTGTTCTTTGATGTGCTGATGGTACTTTAACAAGCAGAAATAGGGTCTCTTATTCCATTCGTTCTGATTTGTTCTATGTATTTTATAGAGGGTCTTACACAAGTTATCATTTCATAACAAGGTGGTAGAGTGGGGCATTTTATTTTCTGCTGAAGGTTTCTGAGAGATGACTAGACTGAATAATGTTGACCAAATACTTAAAGCTTAAGTCAATCAATTTAGACAGCCTTAGGTTAGTTTAAAAAATGCTTTGAAATGGGCACAAATGGAAGATTCTCTCATCATATGAACTATTGCGAAATTAACACCTCCAAAGCTGGTTTATTTCAAAGAAAATTTACTTTGTTATTAACATAACTTCTTTGTATCAAAATTATGCAACCTGTGGCCATAACATTATTTTTTCATTTGATGTTACTGTTATTGAGTGGAATATATCATGTCAAAAAGGGAGCGCAGAGGCTCAGTGGTAGAGTGCTTGACTCGAGACTGAGGGTTCAAGATTCACCGGCGTCACTGCGTCGTGGTCCTTGAGCAAGACGCATTTATCCTAGCTTAGTGCTGGTTCAACCAAGGAAGACCCGTCCCTGTTTAACTGAAATATTGTTAATGGGACGTAAAGAATCAAATCAAACAAACAAATCATGTCAAAAAATAATGTCATAGCCAGAAGTTAAATAACTCTTTGGTGACAAGAAACACAATTGGAATAAAAGTAAGTAAGGTGCAAAGATCAGGAATCAATACAATCAAGTACCACACCTGACCCAGGATACCAATGGGAGAGTGACAAACTCACAGTAAGACACCACAAACAAGAGCCAAGAGGTCAGTCCTTTCCCAGCAGGTGACCGCAAAGCACATATAAACAGATGCGCACAAAGACAGAGCAAACACAAGACAGAACAAAAACAAAAGATCCACAAAAGAAGTACCGCCTTGGAACGGTCAGTAAAATATTTTACTGGAGGGCTTAAACCGGTTTAATGGCGCCAACCTCACCCTTAATTCAGATGTGGATCAAGACACATAGATATTTGGTTTGCATGAAAGACCCCTAACTTATCAATGCATCATCTCCTAAAACATATAAATCAAGATATAACAAGGAGATAAAGCAAAGATAAGGACTCAACAGTAAATAAATCTGAATACTGGAGCAAAAGAAATCCAACAGGTAAACCCCAGTGGGCCCGACAAACAGCCAAAGTATCAGGCCCCTATCATCTCATCAATAGATAAGTCTTTAAGTCGGAACCATCATAGAGTCTCTTTGACTCTAAACACTCTTAAACACTCTTTGAAGTAAAGCAATAACTTTTTTTAAAATTTCTCATGAAATGATCACTTCTGTAAGAGCCACTATGTATGACATGATGTTATCTACTGAATAACAGTAATGTCATATGATAGTTAAATTTATGTATATATTGTATGAATGTTTCTAGTCATTTCATATAGGTCTGAAATAATGTATAGTCAATGTGTCTTTGCATATAGTTCTGAAGTAGATAATTGCACCCATCAAGCGTCACATCATTGTGTCCTAAGATAACCATTGGTAGCACATGGATTAGAATTTTTCTCAGCAAAGTGTATGTTCATTATAGATAAGTATATTTTGCATATGCCAAGTAAAGGAAATGTGTGAAAATGCTTTATTCACATTTGCACAAACTTGATATTAAACTCTATGCAATAATCTTTTGTGCAAGATCTACTTTGTATAACATGATGTTATCTACTGAATAACAGTACTGCCATACGATAGTTGAGTTTATGTATAGATTGTATACATGTTACTAGTCATTGTATGTAGGTCTGAGGTAACGCATGTATTGTCATTGTGTCATTGCATATAGTTTTGAAGTCCAGAATAATTTCACCCACCGAGAGTCACAGCCTTGTTTCCTAAAATAAACATTGGTAGCACAATGACTTAATTTTTTTACAAACAAAGTGCATGTTTGTTAAAGATATCTATATGCAGTGGCTCAGTGGTAGAGTGCTTGACTTGAGATGAAGGGGCCCAGACTCGAGCCTCAACAGCGTCACTGCTCTGTGTCCTTGCGCAAGACACATTTATCCTAGCTTAGTACTGGTTTCAACCCTTACTAACCCTTTATAACTGAAAGATTGTTGATGAGACGTAAAGAATCAAATCAAACAAAAAACCAAACAGTATATTTTGCAGAAGCATGTGAAAATGCTTTATTTGCTTTTTGACAAACTCCATATTATCTTTGATCTGTAAGAAGTCTAAATAGTCGCTGAAACCAGATATTATATTGTTTAAAAATTTTGTCAACAAATTGCTTGCAAATTTACAATTTGCTGTTGCTTGTACCTTTGCTATTTAAGCATACTCTGTGCCATTATGAACAAAACTCAACCTGGTGGTTGTAAGAATATTACAAATTACAAATGCTGATTTGGGTATAATTCAAGGAATTAGGTGACATGAGATTTCCTGTGATTGGCAAAGGTTCAGGTCAAGTCTGATCAGAGCCTTTGTGCTAGTAGCCAATACCACAACTGGTCCTGACAGCAAATTCCATTTAACTCTCCATTTAACTGCTATTCCTTGTAGCAAACTTGCATATTTAGAATAGGAGCTTAAAATTGGATCAAGTGTGATGTTTTTCAATTATCATCGATTATTACCAAAAACACAATCAAACGAAGTTTTTGATTGATCATCGATTATAAATGGTGATTATAATTGATCATCGATGCAACGCTTAAGTTTACACTTGTCAAAATGCCACATTTTTGGAAATCACATGTCATGGCTCTTTTTTTGCTCTTTTTTATTTTTAAGTGCTTTTTTTTACTTTTTATTGTCAATGTTCTTAATGAAACCTAAGTTTACCATCTATAAATCTTCTTTTTATATCTATACTTTTTACCATTTTGTTCTTATTGGTTTATTTAGTTTAGTTTAAACATATTTTATTTCCAACAGATAACAAGTTATACAGTACAATATATACAATTCATAAGGAAATTAGGATTAGAACGAAAGCGTAAGCTTATAGAGTTCTTCTCCTATTATAGAGTACACTGTGGTATGGAAAGGCGGACTGTATCATGTGTCATATCAATTTGTAGTCAATATGATCACACATTGACCTGTCAAGCAAGTTTGATTTTTATGTCCATACATACGGAATGGAAAATGACTTAATATACTATGTGAACTTGTAAATTGATGAAAATACTAAGACTAAGTCATTTTATTTAAAATGTCCACACCAAAATCAAAAAACAACTTTCCGCCATGATCACGTGATTGGTTTATTTGAACAATATACCAAGTTTAAAAGTAAAACTTTTAAATTGACGTTTATCTTTGCTATGGTTACCAAAAACGGACATCAAATAGCTAAAAAATGGAAAAGGAACATTTTGGAACAAATTTGAGACATTTGACAGAGAAATTAACGTAAACTCAAACAAGATATTTTACCAGGTGATAAAAATTATCAGAACACATAACATGTTAAAAGCTTTTTAGGTATGTAGCTATGCTGATATCTAATAATCCCTGACAAAGTTGGAGGGATATAGTTTGGCGTCGTCCGTCTGTCGCATTTTTGTCCATCCACATCTCAGAACTACTGGTCAGATTTGATACATATTTGGTACACAATAAGTTTCAAGTACTCTGATATCCTATAAGTTTCGTCAAAATCGACCCTTAAACCTTTAGTTATTGCCCTTGTTGGAATTTTTAGGCAATTATAATGCAAGTCTATTTTAGCAAAATGTTAACGGGTTGCTCCACTGAACAAAATGTTATCAAGAGCTAGGCAAAAGGAAATGGCTATAAACCACCTTTCCTTAACCATTGTTTCCTGTTTGCAATAATTCATCACATTACCCTCAAAATAGGGCAACAATGAACCGAATGGAAAATCTAAAAAGAAATCTAAACTTCTTAACCAGTAATCCAAACTCTTAAAATAATTTCAGTGATTTATTCGGCATAATGCCCTCTGCTAAATATGGGCAAAAGGTTTGGTACCAGTAAAATGCATTTAAGCCCCCCGGTGGCTTAGACTGCTGTCCGTTCTAAGGCGGTGGTTCTGTTGTTGTTGACTTTTTGTTTATTGTTACTCCCATTGTGGGAGTCTGTAATTGTTCTATGTTTTGTTGTACGTTACTTTATGTCCATTCTAGTATTATAATCGTCTTGATTGGGAAGAGCGAGAGAGCTGGTTGCTTTGCTTAATTTGTCTTCCTGGTGTCTTGTGATGGTTGAGCAGCTCTTCCTCCCGGTACCACGGGGTTGTCTGCGGTTTGTGATTGTGGTATTTCCTGATCATACTCACTTACTATTTTTGATCCCACATAACAAAATGGCCACCAGAGCTTAAAAGTGAAATAGGGTTTAAAGACATACCAGCCCATGTTTGAAATGATAAGATTGATATTTTGTCGCATGCCCCTTCAAAATTCTGTTATGCTAAAACTAAAGACTAAAAATAGAAATCATATCAAACTTTTCCTTCATCACTGGTCAGAAAAATATACAATATACAAATTCAAATATTCCTAAAATATCATCTACAAAAATGCACTCTCCTTAGCCTACAAGAACTAAAATCACAAGACATCGTTTCCATCAGTACTCTCAGTGCTTTGATTTTTACCTGGGAGAGGTTTACATTACAAAGAAAATGAAGCAGGGAAGCCGTCGATATTTTTTATGTGTTTGTCTGTTTAACGTATTCCCTTATGAATCGAATGCTGCAATGAGAGTGAAGCAGAAAGAGATTTTTAAAAAACATTTTTCGACCGTTTTCATGTATAAGAAGATAAAATGATAGGATTCACACCAGGAGTGTTTAATGATAGGGTTCACACAACCAGTTACAGAACCTGTAACTTGGTCTAGAAATTAAACTCTCGGGGATGGGGGGCTAACTCCCCTATATATGACATAGTATGGATGTGCGTACCGAATAGCCCCCTTTTCAGCGCCGCCATGTATATGATAACCCTTTTTTTTTAAAAAAAAATGAAAGTATATGAATGGCCCTATTTTGGTATATGAATGGCCCAAATTTTCTGATACCCATGTATATGCACGTATTTTTCGCTAAGATACTCGCCAAGCCTTTGTTTTTACATTTACATAAATCAGGTTTTCTCATGACGAGGGTCATCACAGAGTGTATGAAAGGGTAAAGTATATCAATTCAAAGAATAGTATATGAATATGTCAACTTTCTGTGAAATCAAGGGTATGAATGGGCTGTTTTTTTCAAAGCCCAGGTATATGATTGGGGTTGGTTTAAAAATACTGGCTCGCACACCCGTACCAAAATTACCCCCAACCACCCCTCAACCCTCCGAAATTAAACTCTGAAATATTTGATCGTGGTTACATGTGTGCGAGTATCAAACGTTATCAAAAAAAATTATCCACCAAAACTTCAACACGACAAAGATGAAGATTTTTTAAGACGTCAGCATGGACAAGCATTCATGTCATGTCTATGTCTAAATGTTAGTTTTAAATAGAGGGCTTAACCACACCAGCTTTTCTTCGAGAGACAGTTATTAGCGTAATTCCATTCTTAGAAAAAAAGTGTACTGAGGCTAGCATTTTTAACTAATTCTTCTGGGCGGATTGTCGGGTTTATGAAAAACATACTTAATACTTGAGTCAATCTTGCTTAAGCAATGTGTTATGATGATGATAAGGGTATAGACTCGTTTTCTCTATGCTACTTTGCCTTTTGATTAGAGACAAATGATTAGTGGAAAGACAAATCATGTTCATATTATACAACAAACACAGACTGAGTATATGATTGCCAAACCAATGTCTGAGACTCTTCAGACATCAACTCTATATAGGAATATTCTCACAACTTTCAAGCCTATCAAAAGTCCAGGCTGCTAATTGCAACAACTTACAATCCCTGTTTACAGACAACGTGAACTGACAAATACAATAGTTTGTACCCTTGTCTGTAGACAACGCTGATACAGTGTGTTGAAATTAATTTGTCCTGAAGCCAAAGGTATATACTTGCCGATTATTTCTAGGCAAGTATAACGTCGTTATCTCTTGGGGTTGAAGATGAATAGTAAACTGACCAAGATGCTTTAAGTCTATATTCAGTTTGTTGCAACTGCGCAACGAGACCCATAACACTATAGCATTTAAGAGCGCTCGTTACACTCGGTTTTATTCAACCATATAAGGCTTTGATTAAGGAGCTCTGGCTGCTGCCCGTCATTATCCATGTTGGCCATATTGATTAAAAGGTGGGGAAGTATATAGAGTTTGAGTTTTGAGAACCTTCTAAAATAAGACTCTGTCGCACAGTTCTTGACATGACAATTAAGTCTGCACAATGACATTAAAGGTGAAAACTTCAGAAGGAAGAAAAAGGCATGCTGAATGTACGTTGGCCAGACGCAATTCACCAGCATAGTTAATTTCAATGTAGCTATAAAATATTCTCTGTGGCAACAGAATATATAAATTGTACTCAGATTACTTGTGCATCCTTTATACCCCTATTCCACACAGGCCACGAATCGACCGAATCGCCACGAATTGATTTTTTTCTTATTCGGGGGAAATCGTGAGGTTTCATTAAAAAAATTTCTCCAATCGTGATGTTCTACGAGTCAGTCCCGAATCAGATACGATGTCGTTACGAATATTGGGGGAATCAGCTGAATTCGGCTGGGATCGCGCAAGAATTCATTACGATTAGCAAAATAACATTAGAACATGCTGCACGAAAGTTAAGGAATCAATTACGAATCAGTTAAGAATATGCCGAATGCAGCACGAATTGGGCACGAATTAACAGAAACCGCGACGATTCGCCATGATTCGCGAGATTTTCTCTCATGATAGTTATAAAAAAGGCCCATACTTGCTTTGGGCATCAGTTCCAAAATGAATGTTCCTCGTGAAGCAGCAGTAGAATTGATCCTGCAACTTGAGTGTTGAAAACGGCTTCTTATATAGCTAGAAGAAAACAACTACGTTAAAGTGGAGAGGCCCTGACCCAGACTCTTTGGCTTGGAAAAATATGGCAGTTCGCCATTGGCAAAATCACCAGCCAGGAGCTACTGACTGATCCTGATTGTGCTCCAGAATCTGCCAAATCTGTTTCAACTTCTAGGACTGCTCACATGCGCGTGACGGGGTAATTAATCTTAAGGAAAATCCTCCTACTATCTCTTCTTTGGTTTTATTGCTTGGCTTGAACTCCCGATTCCCCACGAATGAGCTAAGAGTAGCTACGAATGCCCCAAAACGCCTCTGAATCGTTTACGATTCAGTTAGGATGTCCAAGAATGCCTTAGGAATTTGGTACCAATCACGCACGATTTTTCGAATCGGGAAATTCGTGGCCAAAGTTTTGAACAGTTCAAAACTTTTGAGCCGAATTCCTGATAGACCTACGAATTGCAAGAACTCACTACGGACTGTGCGAATCAGGTAAGATCTTCACGAGTTGAGTACGATTCAGCCACAAATCCAAATATTTGTCAATTCGTGTTAATTCGTGGGATTCGGGGCCTGTGTGGAATAGGGGTATTAGAAGAGCTTTCTAATATTGTACAAAATCTCTGTTGACGAGCATGTACAAATTAATAAAACAGGTGTAATTTAGGTTACAGTCCACAGTTTCGCAGGAATGGCCCTGGGAAAACTTTAAATATAAATGGGTAGGGCTGTATGTCAGTCTGTAAAATGTTTGTTCTAATTTAATGAAGAAATGTTGGCTTGCATCTGGCAGAGTCTTAGCCAGCAGTGAGAAAAATGCATTTTGTCCGTGTCACTTGACCTTACTGTGTTTGTTTGAAGGAAAGTACGCAACTCTTGAATTTTGACTGGTTGTCCGTTTTCGCCTTGTTGATATTGGTGCATTAAGGTAGCAGAGGAGTGCTGTAAAATCAAAACGGTTGATTGATGATGAATTGCAGGAAAATTGTCTTAATTCATGATATATGTCTGTTTTTGGGATTGATAAACTTGTGAAAAGGTGTCTTTTGGGCTTAAGATAGGCCATTTTTATAAGGGGTGTGGCTTTGTCCACATGCATGGAATTTATAAATAGCTTTTTTGTTCATAAGTGATTGTGATGCAACTGCATGTCTGGAGTGCTTTAAACTTGCTACTGACCATCCATTTACAATTGCATTGAAAATAATGGTACTTCCTTGTACGAGGGTCTGGATGGGGTATAATGATTAGTGAATACTGGCCCCTTTTTTTTATAATGAATAGTGAATAATGAGCTAAAAAATAATGAATAGTGAATAATGAGGGCCTAAAAATAATGAATAATCCTATTTTTTTAATTAATTGAAGAAAAACATAATGAAAAGTGAATAATCAGATTTCTTTGCCATCTGTCTTACTTTTAATGAATAATTGGTCTTATTTTAATGAATAACCCTAAATTTTAATGAGATGAATAATGGGCTAAATTTTTAATGAATAGTGAATACCAGACCCCCATCCAGACCCTCTTGTACGGCGGCTAGGTAGAGCCTAAAATGAGCTAGAAAACTGTGTAATATAACATTAGTAGTGTACGCGACAGTTCAAAACCCATGCCATGGAGAACCTTTCCATTCCATGTATGTTAATACATAGCTTATAATGTATTTTTACTTTCAAACTCAAATGTGTGTTGCCGTTTATATATATATATGTGCAGTAAAACATCGACACGAAAAATTATGTTTTAGTGTTGCGAACTTCATAGTCTTTTTACAATATTGCTGCTTTGCTTGTGACCAGCAGTCTTACTTTTTAACATAGATAGCGAGCATATGTCTTAGACAAAGAAGTATTGTTTTAATAGTGTTGTTCTAAAACAAATTATAAAAACTTATCTCCATACCAACTAAACATACACTCAACAAATGTACTGCAATAGACTCGTGCTTACCAATGTGTGTAACGTGTGCACTTCAAGCTTCAATAAATAGAGGATCTTACATGAGTGCTCATGTTTTATTGAATTTATTATACAAGTTGGGGAAAAGAGATAAAATGCGAGGCTTGCCGAGCATTTTATCTCTTTTTTGCAACGAGTTTAATAAATTCAATAATACAAGAGCACGAATGTTAGATTCTATTTATCATATGACAAATTCTTTGAAATCTCATTTCTGGCGTAAAAACGTTATGATTTGTCATCATGTACGCAACGTTGTTATGGACGTAATAACGTTTCCCGTAAGTCGATAAACCACTAGTGGTTTACAGATCTTATTGCATGGCGTTATTTCATTCCCAGACCCGACGTAATATGTTAAAGTAGCATTTCTACATTAAACTAACCTAGACCTATATTAGATATATGTCACCAATATATATATGAAAACTGGGAGAACTGACCACCATAACTTAGTCTAGAATTCTCAGCCCCTCTGACAGGGTTTTGATGTATCAAAACTCTGCTCATGAAGTTCCCAGGTCCTCCCGGCAGGCTGGCTTAATACTCAATGATGAGATACATCTATTCGTTATATAAGTTACGAGGGTCATCCAATAAAGAATCAAACTTTTTCTATAGTGTAGTGAATCTACATGCTAGGCTTTTGAAATCTGGTTCCAAGCTAGGAAGACTTGTTGGCATTTCACATGTACCATATTCGAAATGTTTCATAGTTCCAACAATTGTTGCTAGGCAACAATAGAAGACTAGGTAAACATGCGTGGACGGCTCAGTATATGTGGTCACCATGGCAACAGATAAAGATGTATTGTTATTTTTTCTATTACTGCTTATATATGTTCATGCGATCTGTCTTTAGTCAAAAGATGAAAGTAATTTTCGAGAGTCTTGGGCTGTTACCATGGAAACAAAGGTTGAAAAATAAAGTTTTCAAGAAATATATGATATTTTTTGCTGACCTCTTGGCTTTAAAAGGCTATATCAAATAGTTGAATGCAATTAAAATGAACAGAGTTCTGATCATGTATATTTAATTATAATCAGCTGCACATATAACCATACATTTTGTAGGATATCCGTCACTAACGTAGTTGCCATAGCAACGCAAAGTATTGTGTTTATAAAAAATGAGTAAATCGGTTGCTAGGGAACCAAAATAAAGGATATGGATATTTGCTTCTTCTTATATAGCATTTAAAGTAACACTTACATTGTTTTTAGAAGAAATGATATAAAGAGGTAAAGTTATATCTATAAGCGAAAAAAGGCTTTTTGAATGACTGTGGGAATGCAAAAATTAATAATAAAGCAGCCATGCATCTTCAAGTCCTTCCACAAAACATTCGGTTACTATAGCAACTGATCAATCAAAAACATAATGTTTATATTCCTGAATTGCTAAGATGTCATGCTATTTCTTTGGTGAATTTTTATTTAATGCACACACAGGTCTTCAGACTATGAAGAAAATAAGTAAGGGTGCATCGATCAGGAATCGATACAATCAAGTACCACACCTGACCCAGGATACCAATGGGAAAGTGACAAACTCATAGTAGACACCACAAACGAGAGCCAAGAGGTCAGCCCTTTCCCAGCAGGTGACCACAAAGCACACACAAACAGACGCGCACAAAAAACATGGCAAACACAAGACAGAACAAAAACATAAACCATCCACAAAAGAAGTACCGCCTTGGAACGGTCAGTAAAATATTTTACTGGAGGGCTTAAACCAGTTAAACGGCGCCAACCTCATCCTTAATTCAGATGTGGATCAAGACACATAGATATTTGGTTTGCATGAAAGACTCCTAACTTATCAATGCATCATCTCCTAAAACATATAAATCAAGATATAACAAGGAGATAAAGCAAAGATAAGGACTCAACAGTAAATAAAACTGAATACCGGAGCAAAGAAATCCAACAGGTAAACCCCGGTGGGCCCGACAAACAGCCAAAGCATCAGGCCCCTACCATCTCATCAATAGATAAGTCTTTAAGTCGGAACCATCATAGAGTCTGAGGTCCGACCCACCGGCGTGCAATTAAAGAGGAAAGCAAAGTTGCCAACCGTGATTGGGTTGACTACCAAGCATGCAGTCTGTTGCAATACATTAATGTTATAGCCAATCTTTTTATAATGGGAAATTATTTTAATAAACTGCGCTGAAAAATTCCGAAAGTCCTTGGCGCAAAAGAGATTTAAGTCCAACTAGGAATTTAGAAATCAAATCATAGTACCGTCTATAAAATTTTGAAAATGTTTTGCGAAGTTTATGATACTGATAGCCTTGTTTAAGAAGTTTCTGAGTTAACAATTTATTGCTAGTGTTGAAGTCACCAACATAGCTAGATGCTCTAGCAAAACGAATGAGTTGAGAGATATCTACTCCATTGGATGTAGAACAAGGAACATCACCATCTAAAAATGGGAAATTGACAATTTCAAAATCAAAGTTGTCAGGTTTATCATAAATTTTGGTAGAAACAATATCGTTAGAAATAGACAAATGCAAGTCTAAAAATGCGGCTTTGGTATCAGAGGCATTGGCTTTATTCAGTTAGAGCTCTGAAGGTTATATTTGACTAACCATATTGTCACAATAAACATTATTACTATTTAAAATATCGTCCTAATATCTGGAAGTAGTGTTAAACGCATCAATAACATCAGCCTGCTTATCATCAGAAAGAGAAATCATAAAGTCCCTCTCATAACAAAACAGGAATAAATCTGCAACCAGGGGAGCACAATTAGTGCCCATAGGAATCTCAACTACTTGTCTATAGAGCTTGGTGCCAAATCGAATAAAAATGTTGTCCAACAAAAAGGTCAGCGCATCACATGCATTTTGACACGACCATGCATGATATTTTTAGGTTTTTCTGAAGTAAAAATGCATTTCTGTCATTACATGCAAGGTAAGGAGAGCCTTCCCTATGGAAGGTTCTTTCAATAAGACCAATAAGTTTATCTTTTATTACATTATGAGGTAAAGTAGTGTAAAGAGTAGAAAAATCAAAGTAGACAAACTGGTCGCATTGAAATCTCTAGCTTTAAGTTTATCTAAAATTTCACCTGAATTTTTAATAGACCAAAAAAGGTTTTTACTGGATCTCTCATATACCTTTTCACAATATTTAATAACATGTTTTTTAACAGCTGTAAGACATGAGGTTAACAATTTAGAAAGTTCTGTTGTCGTACAAGAACTAGAATTAGCAATAAATCTTGCTTTATATGGTTTTTATGGAGTTAAGGTAACAAGTACAACGTAGGAACTTTGCCTTGATTTTCTTTAGCTTTGACACCAAAATGTAGGGCTGTATGACAACCATGCCCATCACCAACCACCCTCTCACTCAAAGAAAGCTGCAGTTTATAGGCATTAGTGTCAATAAGCTCACGCTTAAGATTATTAATATAATACAATTGTCAAACAACTACAACATTGTTAACAGCTTTATCTGCTGGAACCAAAACATAGTTCATATGAAAATCCTGGGTACCTCGTTTAAGATGACAAAAAGAAGATTTAGGTTTCGGGGGCAAAAGATGTGTATTATGAGAGTAAAATGAAATACGAGTATCAATAATTTTAAAATGTTAATCTTCCATTCTTTCAAGGCATCAGGTTCAACATTTTCCCGTTTGCGCCAACGATTACTAAAGTCATTTTAAGAAGCAGCGATCTCTCTACGACATTTAGAGAAATTAATATTAGAGGGAAATCTATATTTAGGACCTTTAGAAATGATATTGTGAACTCTAGCGTCAGGAATGACATTTAGATTACCAGTAATAACATGCCCTGCAGAGAGATTTTTACAATCTCAGGAGACAGGAGTATTGGAATCTATATCTAAATCATTTACAATTTTATTAAAGTTAAATATAGTAGACCTAATTGGTTTGTTATATTTATAACAAATGATAGGAGTTTCAGAATTATTAAGGTAATTTGGAATAGATGAAATCAATGAATTATCCTTGAAGATACTATGTAAATCAATAAACTCAATACCTTTGTTAATGAATGGAATTTTGATAAAATGTCGTTTATGGTTGACCTCAAAATCGATATAAGGACTAAGGAAATAATGAACATAACACCTTGTAAGGAGTGCTGCTTTATATAATTTGTTTGCTCTATCGTAAAGTTTATTAGCCTCTAACTCTAAATTGTGTAAAACTGAGATAGGCAAGGAACTTAAAAATGAAAATAAGCCATGCCGACCATGATTAGTTAAAGCCAAAGAAAGATCCTTTAGAGAAGTATTTAAGCGTTTTTCAGTACAAATTTTGCGCTTAATGTTTGCCATTTTTACGTTTACCATGAAATTTACTTTTAAGTTTTTTACATTCCAAAACAGAAAAAAAATCTAAATCTGGCATTTTAGAAATGTTGCCTTCATGGTATATATTATTATTAAAGCCTAAAGGAAAAGGTGATTGCAAAAATTTAATCCATTTTAGTTCAGTTCATGTCTCTTTATATTTTTTAATCTAGTAGATGAATTTGGATCATATATAATTTTTTCAACTGGCTGAATTACAATTTTACTAGGTGAATGACCATTACTTTTGAAATGGCGATAAAGAAATGTATCAATTTTTTTAGGTTTTTACATTTTACGAAAGTGCTCACGAAACCTTGTCTTGAGGGATCGTCCAGTTTGTCCAACATATTGCATTCCACAGTTAGTTTCAGTTCAAGTTATGACATAAATCAGATCAGATGAAGTTCAGTCCAAATCATTATTATTAATTATGGAAAATTGCCTACCATTTACAGATGATGTAATGGTAGTTTTAATACATAAATGTGTGCTAAAGACACACCTCTTGGCATTGCACTTAGAAACATTAGGATACATTCCCCGTCTTTTGAATGCATTAAATGGTTTAGTAAAAGTCTCATTCTTTATTGGATGACCCTCGTAATATACACACACACTGTATCAAGTGGCGCAGTGGCTGCGAGGAAAAACCCTTGACTCTTAATCTAAGAGTTGTACTGTTGCATTGGGTCGCGGGTCCAAACCTCACTGGGGTGTGAATATTTTAATGAAAAATATGTTGCTATAAAAACTGTCACGCTGAAGATATTTAATCACGCTCAGAACAGTTTGTCACGCTAAGACTGAAGTGACACTGCTAAACAAAACAAGATATAGGGAAAAAATCCACCACAGGTGCCAGATGAACATTGTAGACTCTGAGGTATTATCCAGTCAAGTAAATTTAACAATTATGTTCTGATTCGACTCTTCTCATACGAATATTAATCATTTATATTTTATTGTAGCGTTGTTTTACATTTCCTCTTTACAATATAAAGAAGCTTCATTCACCTGTCAGTTTCTTCAGACCATTTAGCCTATCTATACTGCGCATGCTCAGAATCTTCTTATTTGCAATCAAATAAAACTAACAAGAATATAGGATGTGCCAACAGCCAGCTGATCGACGTGTATTTAGTATATTTCATGGCAAAAAATAGCATATTTGTGTGTTTTTTTTATTCTGAAGCTCCGCTACAGCCATATTCAAGGTCCATCCATCATAGTTTTGGTTTGTGATCCCCAAAGAATGGAAGAACTTTTACAAGTTAAACCTGAAACGAACTGATATAATATTATCTTCTAGTAGTAACTTCTATCTAATCTTATATTTTATTTACAAATTTGAACAAATTGTTGCTACTACAATTGAACATAAACATCATGTGTAACTTTTAGGTTGAAGTGCACAGATGCCATTACAATTAATCTGTAAACTTGCGTAGGTTCTGAAAGAAAGGCTTAGATGCTCTTATTGAATAACGCATAAAATGCTTTAAATTAATTTATCATATGACATCGCGTCTGGGAATGAAATAACGCCATGCAATAAAATCTGTAAACCACTAGTGGTTTATCAATTTTCGGGAAACGTTATGACGTCCATAACAACGTTGCGTACATAATGACAAAATTATAACGTTTTAACGGCAGAAATGAGATTTCAAATAATCTTAGTGTCATATGATAAATAGAATCTAACATTCGTGCTCTTTTATTATTGAATTTATTAAACTCGTTGTGAAAAAGAGATAAAATGCTCGGCAAGCCTTGCATTTTATCTCTTTTTCCCAACGAGTTTAATAAATTCAATAAATTATGAGCACAAATGTAAGATCCTCTATTTATGCAATACTACGAAATAAGCTACAATAGAACTAACTCATAAACTCGACTGGTTCAACCAGAATATACATGTAAGCTGTTAAAGCTGCATAGTCTGTAAATTTTGATCTTTTAATGTTTGAAATAATGTTTCCATTTTTCAAGAACGCAGTAAAAAAACTAAAATTCAGATATACATTTTAACAATTTCGTAAATTTTTACAAATTATCAGTATCAAAACAACAGCATTTATGTTAAAACTTGACTGTCTATAATTATTGGAGGGACGCAAATAATTACCAACAAGAGAAAAACAACTGTTTTTATAAGATAATTCACTTTTCTATGCAGTTTTCAGCTATAGCGAACAGATTTATTGTGAAAACTAAACTTAGTTTTGCATTTACAAATGATTTAAAAAGAAATTTTTTTTTCGAAAAATGTTTATAGTTGCAGACTTAGTCTCTTTAACACAATAATACAATTTGATTAGAAGCAACCAACGCTATTGTTTATTTGTAAAATTATGCGTAATAATATTTCTATGGATAGACAAAACACTTTGAAGCGTGACAGCAATTACAATATGAGACATAGCTCTCTAAAAAATGTATGTCTTCAGTCGTTTCTCTTTTAACATGAAATATTTAACAAGAACAGATGTTCATGTCCCAGTGGATTATTATATGGGCTCTGCAATAGAAATACCCAAAGTTAAATACTCAAAGGCCATATGGTACAGCTATAGGAAAGGCTTTGTGAGCATCTGCTTGCCCTAACCATGAGAAGTTAAACTGAAATATAATCATCATTTGTTCTACACTTTGTTTTATGCTTTTTATTTTATCATTATCATATAAAAGCGCAGATATATTTACCTTTAAGTACATCTTCCTTAGACCTGTACTTGCCAATCTGTATTTCTCCAGATATTCGCAAATTTCACCATTTGCTTGCCATCTCTACTACTTCTTTCCATTCCTCTATCCTGAAATTCTTCCTGCCTCTAATGCATACCAATTTGACTTGTATCCAGTCTTTTCAAACATCTCATAGAACTAAATACTTGTGAAAAAATATAGTAAATTCATACTTAACAACAATGGGATAGACGAGACCAGAAATTAGGTAGCATTCATGCTTAATTAGGCCCTCTAGCACTCAAATTCTAATCTATTCAAACTATCCCAATATTGTGAAGTATCCCTTAGATATATTCCTTGATGAATATGGCCACAATAAAACTAAAATAATGCATTTCATTTGTTCGTCAGTATATGCTTAACTTAAAGGAATAGATGGTCAAATTATAAAAATAACATATTTAATTCTTGAAAGATCTACTTTCATATTCCAACGGTATTTGTAAATCAACTTTTATAACTTGTAATGGCATGCGGTATTAAGTTATTGAACACTTAATGTATATTTATGCTTCTAATACTGTTGGCCAACGCTTCCAACATCATTCTTGAAACATGTGTGCTTAAAAATAGTATATGATGTATATGCTACTTCATAATTGTGGACTCGGACCCAGTGTACATTATTTAGAATAAGGCTTGACATTTATATAATAATCTTCACATGAAGAACCTTCTTTCATTTAATTTCAAAGACGACAACGAACTTTAAAAGTCAAATTTTGAAGGTCTCAAGACATAGAGGAATATGAACGATTTTTTTGTTACATGGAATTTACATGACTGGGGCAGCGGATGTAGTTTAACTTTAGGATGTCTTTGTTTACGTGATATTTGACACCCAACTTTAGCTGACACGTTGGATATGTACACACATGAAGTCGTAGCTTTCTGTTTTGATAAATCCAATCAGCATCGACCATGTGACTTTGTTGAGCGCTGACTGACAACTAGGATAGTAAATGTAGGTTCATAGCAGTAAAATATTGATTATTGAATAGCTATGCAATGTAACTGACTTTGAGACAGTTTGTACGCTTAACTGTCCGCTGCTTTAATTGTTGGAAGCTGTAAAATCCTGGTTCAATGCGACTGGGTCTTTCTTTTTCATTTTGTATATGTTCGTCTATAACATTATACCACCCTAGCGTATAAGTAAAACTTCTCAACCCATCAAGCTTCATACCATCTCTGTTGTTAATGGTCTGCTGCAGGATGACAGTGTAGTTTATTTATGAAATTATTTCATACATTTTTAAAGATCAATTTAAAAATATAATGTTTGAAAAAACATTCAAATACAACACAAATACACATTACGCCACAGGAGGAGTTTACAAAATTAGAAACTTACAAATAGTAATGCAAGACATACAAGTAGCCTCTGATATAAAAAACCCCTTCAAAGCCTACAAAATTGTAGGAAAATATAAACTGCCACAAGATCAAGATCAGACTACTTTTATTTGCGCTCAGATAACAAATTGTTACATACAAGCATTTTATGTTTTATAACATATATCGTACTTCCTTTGACGGCTAATTAAACTAATTCACTATCCATCAGCTATTTTCACATTTTATGGCAAACTGCTTGAATGCATACACTACGCTAATATTTATGCAGATTTTATAAATCTCCTTCGTTCACTTTCAGATAGCAATATACGATTAGTTCCCATGCTTGTACAGACACAACTTGCAAATAGAATGCTAAAGTTCTGCCGAAGGTAAGAATGATTCTTTGTATTAGGATGGATTTTCCAACACAGATGAATGAGGTGGGATAATCCATTGTACATTTTAAGAGGTCACACATAGAAATTATCAAATAATTATATGTACTTCAGTCCCTGAATATTGTCTTTTTTTTACAAAGAGTGCATACCCTGATGAAACAGCGGCTACTTAAGTGACACAGAGTTCAGCAGGTTAGACTGGGGTCACAAAATACATGGAAATAGATTTTAAAGGGTGTCACCCAGGGTTCAATCCTAGGGCCCCTCCTTTTTAATGCACTTTTAAATGATATATTCTTTTTTATTAATGAAGGAGTCATCTACAACTATGCGGATGACAACACACTGTCTTTTATTCATGTCAACACTGATACGATGTGTTGAAAAAGGTTTTAGAAGAAAGTTGTAATCTGATTGAATGGTTTTTATTATTAATTTTATGAAAGCTAATTCCACAAAATTTTAGGCAATTGGTATTGAGAAAAGAACACATGATGATATTACTTCTTTTAATATTGACTCCATTGAAATTAAGAATTTTGTAAAAGAGCTTCAAAACAACTCGCTGTCTTGAAGCGCATTGGTCGTTTTTTTTTTAACTAAACAAGGCAAGATGACTATTTACAATTTTTTATGGTTTCCAATTTTAATTACTGCCCGCTAGCGTGTCATTTTGTAGTACTTTTAGCACTTACAAGTTAGAAAAAAATCAAGAGGGGGCTTTACGTTTCATCAACAATGATTTCACGCCCTCCCTACAAGCTCTGTTGACCTCGACAAAACCGCCCCCTTACATGACATTGCTCCTGACTATATTAAAGGTTTAATCAACATCAAAAAGTCAATTTCAGGAGAGAAAATCAGGCAAGTCTTGCAGCTTTGAAGAGCACAAGGTATGGTCTAAGGTCATTCCGCTATGAAGCTACCCGAATCTGTAACTGTCTCCCAAATGACCTGAGGCTGGCTGAGTCCTTCCCTCAGATCAAGAGAATGCTCCATGCATGGGATAGTGACATTTGCGGATATCCTTCATGTTATATTTAGGCTTTGCTTTGCTTCTGCAGTTCAGTTTTAACTCCCTTGCACTCCCTTTGCTTACAAGCTTTCGCTTTTCGACCCCTGCTTTTTCGCTTTCTTTCACTTTGTTGCAAAGGCTGTGTTTCTTTGGATGTCTGCTCACTGCAAACTAAATGTCCAAAAAATCAGATTTTTCCCTAGCTATAGTGCAGTGTTCAGTAGTTCTCGATGGTTCATTCATCCCCCTGCTGATGTTTTCAATTGGTATATACATTTTACCTTCTTACATGTGTATCTTAATTGCTTTCTGCATGCTGTCATATATTTTGTACATTGTGCAATATTGTTTTTTATATACTCAAACAAAAAAGAAACGTCCGATATCATGGTACTGTATCGTTCGATCCAGTTAGGATGTCGCAACAAAAATAAGACCAAAATGTTTATCAAACGTCGGACACACAAAAATTGGTAATTATTTTATTTTTATCTCCTTATCTTGAAGAGTTATTGAACCTAATGTGCACACAGCTTTTTCCATTATCATCAGGAAGCTAATCAAATAAACGTGACGCATTTTACGTTAAATGGCAGCCAGAAACGTCAGACGATGAAAAAACATCTAAAAATCCCAAGTGAACTTACTGAACGAGCAAAAATGCAGTTCAAAATCTTTAATTTACGAAATTAACTGAAATTACCTCCCTTTGAATTAAACAAATAACAATCCAAGAGCTGCCAAATCTCCTTAACCTAACATCATTTTGAGACCGTTTTCGTTTTTAATTTGCTCGGTTTGTTTATGACAACAATTACACAAAAGAAAAAAAAAAAAAAACTATGGCTGATGTCCGGCATCAAAAGTTTACTAAAACTGTGTTTTATACCCCACCCCTTACTGCAAAATCATCGGAGCATTTCTATTATCGATTGTTTTGATGCTGAATAGTCTTAATTAACGTTTAATTTGCTTGTTATGACGAAAACAAGAAGAAAAAAATCGATTCTTTTGATTATCAAAATGCTGGACAAAAAATGAATTTTCTGAGGCTTTCCCCGCACGCTCGTGATCGATGTTTTGTGACGTCAGAGTATGTCACAGATTTATGACTGTGGTCGTAAAAGCAATGCATACAACTAACACACATAACATCTTACTAGAGAGTTTGCTCAGTGATGTTTAAATGTGCTTAAACGTTTCGGGATTATGACAGACACAAAGCTATTGATGTTGTGACTTGATTTTAAGGGTACTCGTGTTCGTTGCTTTGTCAGCGGCTCTACTGACTATAAAATGAATGTTTCTTAGGTGTAAAACGTTTCTAAATGATCAGAGCTGGTAATGTGAAAATTTGAATGAAATGCGTTCATACATTTGGAACTGGCAGACATAAACGTCAAGAGGACATAACTTTATTGTTTCAGTATATATGTGCATGCTGTTATACTTGTCGTTTATTCTTGTTTGTCGAAGTAAAAGCCCTACTGGGCTTATATTACATATTGTAAATATTCGACACAAAATAAATTTTCTATGTCTATGGCTATACAATTTTTTTTTTTTTTGGGGGGGGGGGGGCAAAAATGTATTGTAGGCACTTTATCCCTGCCGAATTAATTTGCAGCATTTCGACTTATATTCAGTTTGAGTTCTGATCAGCACATATGATCTGGACCTTCACCGTTATCGAAATAAAACTTTGTAAGATTTATCCCAAACTATCTTTTATAATTTGCAAATATTATTTTTTAGCAAATATAAATCTAAAGTAATTACATTATCTTAGTTTGGGTCAGTATAATAAGTAAGAAAATTGCAAAATAAATAAGATTTTATCAGAATTGCATTTATATTTTTACTAAATGTTTATTAAAAAGCATTGAGGAGTAAAATATAAATAAAGATAATATTTTTTATTTGTATTTTTACTACTATATGATTTATGTAACATTGTTGTTATAGTAGTAAAATATAGGTAAAATAATAAATTATTATTTAATTATTTATTTATTTTGCTACTAAATGATTAATAGCACAGATATGTTTTTTTTAAAATTTAGATATATAGAAAAATGTCCAAAATAAAAAATCTTTCAAAATTCAAATTTTATTGCTTATGTTTTGACTAAATTTCCTTATAATTGGTAGTGTTTGCAGAATACCCCATATGACAAAACCGTATGGCCACTGAGCTGATAAGAGGTGTCATCATTTTCACAGTTTACTAGATAAGCCAATCAAATTAGAGATAAGCCTTATGAGCTCCTGGAGATGTTCACAGCTTGAGTACAAGTCAGAAAGTGCAAAAACTGACGCTAATTTTTCCTTATACCCCATTTCTGCCTTTATGTATAATTCTTACAGGTAAATGATGTTACATACCCACTAATAAGTCCAAGCATAATTGCCATATCGTTTTCTCTTTGCTAAGGATGTAGCTATAAAATTAGAGGTGTCCTGTTTTTAAAGGTATATTGTGTGTATGTGTGTGTGTGAGGGGGGGGGGGGCAATTAACCCTTTACTCCATAATAGCGCCTTTTGGCCCATTTGAAATATCATGTATTTGAAAATATTATGAAAATGGAGCATCTACTCTTTTGGAACAAATGCATTGTATTTTCAAAATTATTCAAAACTTAACTTAGATTTTTCTTTAATTTTTCAATGTTGTCTCAAATAGAAAATGATGTCATGATCTAAAATAGACTATGGAGTTAAGGTTTAATTATTGCTGAGACTTCAAATTAAAGATGGCAGCTCCTGAGGCTACCTAAAGTATTAGTTGGGACCAGCGGTCCGAGTCCAAATAAGAGTGATTGCCAGATCCTGGCTAGCTTGGCTGTCTCCCAACATAAGTCAAAGGAGACTATTAAAATGGGTTTGTCCGTCGTTTGTCAGAATGTCCATCAGTGTGTACTTTGTGAGCTCACATAGTCTTACTTTTGTTGCATTTTTGAAACTTTGCATATGTTTTGTGAAAGGTCTGATGTGCGTGCGGTTTGGACATTCTCCTTTTTTTTCACCTGGTGAATGAAGGAATTTTGGGGATCTCAGATGCAGTAAATGGGTACTTCGTGAGCCCAACTTCTACAATTTTTCTTCATTCCTTGTGCCTTCCTGTCCTGTTTAATCGTTATTTTTGGATCCTGGAATCTTTTTATGAAAAAATGTGTCCTAGATTTTCTTTGAAGATCCCATACCTTACCCGCCCGATTGACTAGCGACAGACATTGTGGCGACGTTATGACATTCGAAAGTTTGACGCTGACGCCATTTTGTTTAGAGAAATTCAGTGTAAGAAAAGGGATATTTTATTGATTAAGCGACGTTTTCAGTGCGGTTTAGGTTGAAATCAGGTAAATTAAGCTAGAATAACAATCACACATGTTTGATTTATTGCATTAACACTTTCCTGGTCCTAACGGCCTCGTGTTCAAACAGCCTCCTCGGGACCCGGCAAATATTAATGCATGAAAAAACATGTGTGATCGATCCCTAAAGTGGTTAACACATTTTCGGGAAACTTTATTATGTCGTCCATAACAACGTGCGTGCATAATGACAAAATTATAACGATTGCTACGCCAGAAATGAGGGAGCCCAGTGGCTCAGTGGTAGAGTGCTTGACTCGAGACCAAAGGGCCGCGGGTTCGAGTCTCAACGGCGTCACAGCGTTGTGTCCTTGAGCAAGAATATTCTAAGAATTTACCCCTTTAATTAAAGGAAGGAATTTTGCTCCCTTTTTCATTAAATGAAAGAATTTTGCTCCTTCTGATTCCAGAGAGAGCAAAATTCTTTTCTTTTGTAGAAGTTCCATTTATGAAAAGGGGCAAAATTGACTATAACCGTCGCTCGCTTGAGTAATCTCTCTTTGACGTGAGTAGCTATGCTAGCGTTCTGGCTACGCTCATGCCAAATGTGAGTTGTATCATTGCAGATGTCTGAAGAAGTATTTTTTCTTGCCGTGTATACTCAGTGTGATAGCAATAACGTACGTACATTTCAATCTGAAAGCGAATTCCAAGCCTACGAGAAGAGTTTCCAAACCTAGAAGCCTGGTAATGCTGGTTGCACAGAATCAACCAAAATCAGAACGCATCAGGACACAGACTATTGATCCAGATGACTATTTACAAGAAGTTCGTGCACAGGGGGTCCTATCAGACAACGTTTCTCTACGGAAATTCCTTGAATTGCACTCGAATAATGTGACCGGAAGTTACGTGATATCCTTAAGCAGTGAGGAGCAAATGATGCTTAGAACTTCACAAGCGGCCCTCCAATTGAACGTCTTCGTGGAGGCCAAGTTGAAAGATAAAGCTATAGTTCTTGAAAATTTCTTGAAAATGGTAAATATAGTTATACCTAGTAGGCATGCAAAAAAAAAGGGCCACGATCGGCCGCCAGCGAAATGTCATTCAAATGACATTGATTTTAATGTACTAAATCAACATACATGAGGGTCTGGATGGGGTATAATGATAAGTGAATAATGGCCCTTTTTATGATGAAAAGTGAATAATGAGCCAAAAAATAATAATGAATAGTGAATATTGAGGGCCTAAAAATAATGAAAAATTCTTTTTTTAATGAATTGAAGAAAAAATTAACGAATAGTGAATAATCAGATTTCTTTGTCCCTATTTTACTGTTAATGAATAATTGGTCTTATTTAAATGAATAACCCAAAATTTTGATGGGATGAATAATGGGCTAAATTTTTAATGAAAAGTGAATACCAGACAACCCCCCCCCCCCCATCCAGACCCTCATACATCCAACAAGATATCTGACATATGTACACAGTTCTCTCTTTATCAAACGATCACTGAGCCAACGGATTTTACTGAACATTCTTCTGCTCTTATATATGTAGTTTTCACTAGTGATAGATCCAACATTCTTTATAGTGGAGTAGCAGAGCCTTTTCTTCATCAGGACATTCGCTATTACTGCCTTATATACGGTATATGCAAATTCTCAAAGAACGTCAGAAAATATTTTGCCCGCTGTATCTAGAAATATGACGAAGGCATTTATGATCTGTTAAGGACTAAATCATCAGAAACTGGGATGTTTTCTCAGACAGTGACTGAAAACTTGACTAATCACATAATTACACTATCAACAGAGTGCTTTCCAAACAAAACTGTTCGTATCCCACCTTCTGATCTCCAATGGATTACCACTGCTATTCGGAGGTAAATAAGGAACTATTAAAGAGCATAGGCCTACTTGAACACACCAAATGCATGGAATAAAGTTAAAAAAAGTCGTAAATAAAGTAATAGAATGAACAACAATATTAAATCATTTGTCTGAAAATAAAATCAGAAAACCTTTCATCCTACGACTGGTGGCCTATCTTAAAATCTTTTTATATCTCCTTCTTCAAATTCTTCTATACCAACACTAGAAAATGATGGACTTATCCTTACTGACGAGACTGAGAAAGCAAATGTACTGAAAGACTTCTTTCGTGACCACACAATTTTGGATTAACAACATGCACCAATCTCTTACCTTGAACCATACACTGATAGCACCATCCTCTCACTATTCATAACTACCCTTGAAGTTGAATCTGTAATTAAGTCTCTTCCACTTGGAAAAGCTGTTGGCCCTGATGGCATAAACAATCGAAACCTTCAGGAATGCTAACGTGAACTCCTACATCCACGTTGTTCTCTTATAAATCATTCTTTATGCCTTGGACTCTTCCCTGAAACATTGAAAGATGACATGGTGTGAGCAATTTACAAAAAGAGATATGTCATCTGTTTCTAAACTAACGTCTAATTTCCCTTTGTCCTGTATGGAAAAGGTTGCAGTGCGTGTTGTATTGAAACATTTTTTTAAACCACTTACATGAAAACAGTATTCTCGCTCCTCTACAGTCTGGCTTTATTCCAGACGATTCCATAACAAACCAATTCACTTATCTATATGATACATTCTCTCATGCTTTAGATTCTGGTAAGGAAATACGAATGATATTTTGTGATATAAGCAAAACGTTTGATCGTGTTTGGCACCAAGGTATTCTTCTTAAACTTCGAGCAGCAGGTGTAACTGGGAAGCTTCTACCTTGGTTCAGTAGTTATCTCTCTTATAGAAGACATAAGGTTGTTCTACCAGGTGCATCTTCTTATTGGAATTTAATATTTGCTAGTGTTCCACGAGGGTTAATCTTAGGACCTTTGCTTTTTCTACTTTATATAAATGATAATTTGAGAAATATAGGGTCTAATATAAGACTTTTTGCTGATGATACAAGTCTTTTTATAATTGTTGAAAATCCTATCACAGGCGCACATCTTCTAAACTAAGATCTTGAAAAATCGCCAAATTGGCATTAGACTGGTTAGTTAAATTTAATCCTATCAAAACAGAAGCACTTCTTATATCCAGAATGCTTCAAACCTTTAACCATCGACCATTGATCATATTAAACCAACATATTATGGAAATTGATACCCACAAACACCTTGGAATAAATTTTAGTAATGGTGGCTCTTGACATAAACAGATTAGTTACATAAAAAGGCGTGGTCAAGAATAAATACCATGAGAAGATTAAAATTTGTCTTACTTAGACTGCAAATTCCTCGAAACAATATACATCTCCTTTATTAGACCCATTTTGAATATGGTAGTGAAATCTGGGACAACTGTCAGCTATATGAAAAAAGATGACCTTGAAAAGATCCAAATAGAGGCAGCCAGAATAGCCACCGGAACAACGAAACTCGTATCTATTGCCTCTTTATATAGTGAACTTGGCTGGGATTCTTTAGACACTCATCGTTAAAAAGCAAAACTCTTTCTTTTCTACAAAATGGTAAATCATCTTACACCTCTTTATCTATCTTCTCTCATACCACTTACTGTCAATGAAACATCCCAATATGATCTTAGAAACGCAGATAATATCTCTACAATTAATGCACGAGCAAACCAGTACTTCAATTTCTACAATGAGAGAATGGAATAGTCTCAGCAAAGAGCAAAGAAATTCCACGTCTGTCGCAACCTTCAAGTATACCCTATACCAAACAAATATATTTGGGCCTTAGTACTTCTTTGTCGGTGATACAGGTCCGCAAGTATTGCATACACGCCTTCGCACCAAATGTAGTGCCCTAAATTATAAATATATCTAAAGAATTAACAGACACACCTTTATGTCGCTGTGGTAACACTGAAACTTCAGAAAACTTCTTTCTACAATGTAGATATTACCATAGACAAAGACTAGATACAATCTATTTCTCCACTATGCCACATCACCTTAGACGTACTTCCGTTTGGGGACAGCTCACTTTCTATGTATACGAACACATCAATTTTCACTGGTGTGCAAAAATTATTGCTGAAACAAACCGTTTCTAGTGAGTACGTTATGAGTGCTATAACGTTCTTCGTCCTGCTCATTGAACATATGAAGTCCAAAATAAATTATGTATACATGCATATATTGTGAAGTCAAAGTCTTGTAAGAGATTCGTTCCCTTCACGGACTTTCATAAACCTATATATGTGCTCTCCATGGGCTATCCCCATCTTTTGTTATATAAGATTTATCCGGATTTTTCAGATCAACCAGATTTTTCCGGGACTGTCCACCAAGATTTTTCGCATATTGCACAAATAACCATCTGAATTCCAGATGCCGATCTCAGTCTTGATCAGGCCTGTTTATATCGCCTCCGAGCACAATCATAAAATTGAATACACAGCCCAAAACTACACGAATTTCTACACGTTTATATCTGCTTCTGGTACACCTTCCTCACGCAAAAAGTAAATCTGACAAAAGGAGAAAATTCTCTGACCTCCTATTTACACCATAAACGTAGGGACCCCTTAAGAGGTTGCATGACATTCCCGGATTTTTTATTCTCTTCCTATGACAAGAAATATTAATTATAATATACAGAACATGCAACAGTTCTTTACGTTTTTAGCTCCTCGAAATCTCAACCGGGCGACACTTGAATTGTTTTTCTCGCTCAACCAGCGGTTGAGCATCCGACCGTTTGGTAGGCGTGGTGAAGCATCATATCTAAAATTGCTTCAATCGAAGTTTCAATATTTAAGCTTTTTGTCTCTGTAACTGAGGAGACTGGTTTGAGTCTCGCTTTGGCGGATATCCCGAAGACAGGTTTTGTCACGACGAGGCCCATATGCTGGCTGGGTTATTTGAGAAAACGTGTCCTTGGGTTTCTAAACAAGCAAAAGACTTAAACCAGTCTGTTAAGCAATAGTTGCTAGTATGTATGTAGTAGGTTTAGTTAGTTTTATTTCCAGAGATTGAATGACAAAGGCGCTGATCACAGTGGGCTGATGCTGTTGTTTGCATGACACAACAAAGACTGGTTGTCTCATGTTGGGGTCCATATATAACACTTCGTCCAACTTTATCCCGGCGTTGGACAGTGGGTAAATGGGGACATCCTTTGAATTCATGCCTTGAATAAATAGAAGATAAATATTTGCACAGTCCATTAATTCGGACAATATCTCACTTCCGACAGTGCTTAATTCGGAATCTCTTAATTCGGACAGTTGGTAAATTACGAGAGCGATCGTTCAAATTTACAATCTCCCACAAAGTTTGATATTATAAAAATATTTGATGGCCCCTTACAGTTTTTAGGGGTCTGACAGATACGAATAGTCATTTCACTTAAATTGTATGCCCCTGTAGTTGACTTCAAATTTAATTACAGTCAATAATTCCTCTTTTAATCAGAGCCAAATTTTCTCAGACAGATAAAACATAACTGCCTGTGCGTAATGTCACAATGCAAAATCGCTGATACCCATTATAGTATTAAATCATCTGACTGTGATGTGTACGACCAATGGTGAGAGTAGCTTAATCAGTATCATTGCCATAAAGAATGTTTAGAAAGCAAATTGGACGGATCGACGGTCGGACGGACTCACGCAGTGTTTATAGTGCATTGGAGGGTTCTGACGTATTAAGATTGTTTGAGCGACATTTTCTTGTTGTTTATTATTATTTAACTATATTTTGATATAACAAAGACAATCTTAAGCTGTATAACTAAGCAAAATCAAATGAAAATATACCATGCGATTCAAGAGTTATGCGCACTAACTGACCATGACCGGCAATGCTGATGCTTAGCAAAGCCTCGTCATCGTTTTGCATACCAGTGTCTGAAATGTTCAAAAGTATAAGTGTGCAAAAGTTGATCAAAATAAACTGAACAAAATTGAAAACGCTACACCTACATTGTTTACCATGTATATACAAAATAATGCAAGCCAGTGAATCAAATGAAAGTGTATTGAAATGTTCAAAGACTGGGCTATGCATAACAGTAAAAGTTTTACGGATGTTGTTACGAGGAAACACATGAAAAACATTCAAATGCGACTAGGGTCCCATTTTTCAGGTTACAAATTTGAACAGAAATTCACACAGTTTATGCCTACAGAAATCCACTACAAACCAGATCCGAATGCACGAAATGGTAGTCTATACATGTGGCAAGCAGAAATGAGAAGGACTTATCACAAGTGTGTTTTGATCGTTTAGAAAAGCAATCTTAAAAGTGGGCTTTTCATCAAATTGCCAAGCTTGAAGTTCTAACACTGCAATATACATAGGAAAATCAATTTGCTGCATCTTAGTCTGAGGACATAACTAGTCGATAATTGGTAGAAACAATGCGCTGATAGGTCTCCCTGATTTGACAAATGAAAATGATCGAAAATCGAGATAAATCGAAGATTATCAAACATTTAATATTCCTTATTTGTTTTTGTCAAAGGGAGACAATTTACAAAATTTTACAAATTTGATTAATTCGACATTGATTTGAGAGCTTGTTTCAAGTGATCTGTCAGTTTTCTTGTGCTTTTATGAATAACAATCATGGCCAATTCTGATTAGCATAACAATCTTTTTTTCGCGCATGCGCAATTCAGTAAATAAAGCTTATAACACAAAAAGGAACATAACTCAAACATCAAAAGAGACAAGTTCAACGAATCGTTTGCTAGATGTCTGGGAAACATTTTAAAGCTTTAGTAAATACGTTTTGACCAATACTTTCTCCCAAAATATAAAATATTGTAGTGTAGCGTTTTCACTTTTGTTCAGTATAATATCAAGCAGTTCAAGAGTTATGAGCATTCTCACTAAAAGACATCTACTGGCCAAAATAACGCTCAGCAAAGCCTCGCCACCATTTTGCACATCAGTGGCTGGTCAATGTTAAAATAATTAAGCTTGCAAAATTTTATCCAAATATACCATGTGGCCAAAGACTTATGAGCCTTTTCACTAAAAGACCCCAACCAGCCAAAATGATGCTCGGCAAATCCTTATCACCATTTTGCATACGAGTAGCTAAACAATATCAAAATAAATAAGTTTGCAAAATTTATCCAAATATACCATGTGGTTCAAGAGTTATGCATTCATTCTACGTTAAATGGTTAAAATATGAAAATACAATGTCCCACGCTTGTAAAATATTCTTATTGCATGATATGTTAAGGCATTGGGTTTTGTATAACTCATCTAATACCTGTTTGAGGTTTCATAGATAAAAAAGTTTAGATTATGAATAGAAAAATGTATTTTCTAAATAGACAATGCTTCTAAATCTACCAAATTCTCGTGTCCCTGGTTTATGTTCTTCAAAAGTAGTTATTTTATAGTCCCATTTACATGTGTTTTATAAAAAAAGTTTTTTTGTATAAACCTAAGATACGATTAAATAGACTGTTGATACTCTTTGCCTGTTTCAGGTATAGACATTTTGATGAAAAATTTTAATAACTTGTCCCTATTTTTTAAAGTAAGATACGTTACAGTCTTTTTCTGGGTCT
Organism: Loripinus fragilis; assembly: GCA_964019695.1. NCBI lineage: Eukaryota > Metazoa > Mollusca > Bivalvia > Lucinida > Lucinidae > Loripinus > Loripinus fragilis. The sequence continues at coordinate 122,539,983 of OZ026515.1, forward strand.
TAGCATGTCCAAATTATGTTTATTTTTAGTATGCAACTGATTATTTTAGATGCAAATATATCAGTATAAAAGATTTAAACCACAAAACCGTACTGTGATTTATCTTAATAAAAACAAATACAAAGGTTTCATCCAGGATACAAAAACACCAAATTTTTTGGTAAGATACGTGACAGTGTTTTTGAGCGCATTTCAGTCTATTATAAAGCTTTACCCTAACCCTTGCCCGCACAATACTGCCGAGTGTTTACTTAAGGGAATGTAATAAAGCATTCGTGGAATACTAGTTAAACCTGGCTAAAATGGACTTAAACATTTTATTGGAATAAGATACGTTAAAATAAGATACGTGACGCTCGATTAGAAGGCTGCATCTCTATGCTGATAAATCAAGTGTACCCCTGTATTCACATGTGCTATGTTATTTATATTGTCAGCGGAAGCACTGGGCACTATTTTTACTCATAGCTTAAGGTTATGAAGCGGGACAATTTGGAGCTTTTGAATTTTACAAAATCACAGATCTTTGGGAAACAAAGGTACAATATCGTTGAAAATATTATATTGTACTATATGAAGCATTTGAAACTATTTGAAATATGAAAGTCTAAAAAACAATTAGCCAAACAAATGACCTTTTGGTCAATTTGAAAAAAGAAAACATTGCCTACAACAGATCCTTTTAGCGTAACGTATCTTATGGAAAGTCACGTATCTCATTGAAAACAAAAACAAAATAAATTTTGTCATTGCAAGAATTAACCAGTCATATTTTGTTATAAAATTGAATTAACAGCACATGTGAATATTTTGTTTAAAAAATAGTATACTGGGCTCTTTGAGTTCAGATTATTTTGCATAACGTATCTTATGTTTTTGTAACGTATATTATGAAATCAGCGCTTCCTGTCATCTGAAGTCACAACTTAAGAAAATATTGACGCAAAAAATGTCATGGCTGGTTAAAAGTGATGTTGTCTTTCGTCACAATATTTCCTTGTCAGTGAAATGAAAATAACCCAATTTCTTCATATGAATCTTTTGTATTTCATGTTAGTTTTTAAAGAGTGTAAAATAGCCTATTTAAATGTAATTGCAAATGAAAACTCATTGTCTGATTAGATAATGTCCTTAATTTTCGACTCATGGTGAAGTTATGTGTAGCATTGTCAAACATGTTGCAACTGGAAAGCGTCAGCGTCAGTTTAGGGTATCAAAATCTGATATTGAAATAATCAAAGTGACATTTGAGCTGAAAGCATAAGATACGTTACAATCCCTTTGTAGACACTTGCTGGAATGACCGTTGGAATAATTGGTTTAATTGTTTGACTTTGGATAGTTTAATAATAGTTTATGAATTAGCTTGTGATTGTTCTGATTCACAGGGATAACTGATAATATTTTACATCATTTTCTATAAATACCGCTTTTACTCTGCAATTATGCACCCTATCTGTTTTGTGTGCTCTGCTGGTTTTGAATTGATTGTTTTAATATATATATAGGATAAACATTTCTCATCAGTTATTGTACTAGACTCACTACTAGTCAATTTAATCAAACAGGATGATTCAGGGTATGCCATAAAGTGGGTGTACATTGTACAAACAGATGAGACTACATATGTGAAAGATACGTTACAAAATGGTCTGTTTTTCAGATTGCTTATTGTGGTAATATAGAATACATAGTGTGTATGAAACCAAAATGATATAATCATATAACATTGCAACTTAGAAATTATACGAAAATGTCAAGTGTTAAAAGGTATATTTGATTTTTATCGATTAAAAAAAAGAGATAATGTTAATAAATAATAAATCCTTTCAATTTGACATTGAATCTCTTGCGCAGTACCACATGATGAAGACCACTATTATTAAACACTTATTATATAGTTATGCATAATTCACGAGGGTATTTAAAACACATAGTTTGCATTCTCTAATATTCAACTACACTGAGTATTTTATCCTTATATATACTGTAACGTATCTTACGTTGTGTAGATAGCACACCTGTTTAAGTAAAAAAAATTCTTTCAAAAAAGCTCTATTTGGGTACACTGAAGTTTGTTTCCGTATATTAAAACGTTATTTTGTCAGATACAAACTTCATTTATCAAATCTAAAGTATTCGATTTTCAACTTTTCTGATTTCACAATTGGCCAAGTTAACGTAGAATGAATGTATGAGCATTTTCACTAAATGACCACAACCCGATGGAATGATGCTCATGCCCCAGTCACACACACACTTACGGACTCTTGCGGAGAGTTTCGGTTCAAACCGCAGTCGTCCGCAGAAAAATGATGGCGGGGCCTAATTTATTGGTGCGTTTGCAAGACGTAGTTACGTATAGTTGCGGGTAGTAACAGATCATTGCGGATAAATGCGAATGTCAGCGGATTGATGCGTTCCATTGAATCGACACAATGCGGACAGATACCAATAGATACGAACTACATCCCTTTCATTACCTACCCTTACCTTTAGATACGAGTAAATGCGAATAGATACCTTTAGATACGAGTAAATGCGAATAGATACCTTTAGATGCGGACTGTTGCGTATACTTAGTGGATATGATTGTGACGTTTGCAACCGCAGACTTTGCACCCTACCGTTCGTTCATCATTTGTTTTTTAAACATTATGTCTGGAAAGAAGAAGCAGCAAATAAGAAGCATTGTCTCAAGAAGGCACATTATCAACCTCAAACATATGAACAGGATGACAACTATTTATCAAGCCAGTTCCTACGTCTCAGACATAGTCAGCAAGAGACAGCGGATACTGAAGACGCAGATGTCACATAATATCATTTAATAAATGCAATAATACATGAACACTCATGTAAACAAATATCCGTGTTTTAAATCTTAGACCACTCAGTCTTTTCTACATGCACTTTCTCCCGATATTCTTTTAGCCCCTATGACCAGTATGCCAAAGGTATTCTCAACACATCGTCTGGCACGAGAAGGACGATAGTTGAAGACTCACTCTCCTATTCCAAGGGGCGTCATCATCCATCTAAGGGGTCGTAACAATACGTATTTATCCGCATATAAAATCAACCATTCGCAACTATCCGCAACGATCTGCGTGTATAGGTAAAAATTCGCCGAATGCGATAAGTAACTAAACGTTACTTAAGGTAACGACCCGAATGAAACCGTAACAGTCCGCAACTTTGGGTCGACTGCGGAATGATAGGTTTTGATACGTTTAGATGCGAATGAGATACGGATAGGATACGAATAATTACGTATTCTTGCCTAGCGTTACGCATCATTGCGTTGTTTTCATCCGCAGAACTTTTTTGATATTTTTCAAAATTTGGGCGCGGATGGAAATGGCCTTGCGGTGAGTTGCGGATAAGATACGAACTGTTACGTACTCTGCGGATGTGATACGTATCGTTACGGAATGCACGGATAGTTGCGGACAGGTTTTACGTACCATCCGCAGGGTACGTAAGTGTGTGTGTGACTGAGGCATCAGCAAAACCCTTTCAATAAAAAAGGCTGTTACAGGTGCCAGTAGTTATATAAAGTTAGATAATGTTTACAATTATACGTATGCAAAATTTGATGACAATATACCATGTGGTCCAGGAGTTATTTGCATTTTCACTTCCTGACTACGGACTGACTAACACATTGATTATAAATCACACCAAAGGTCGTGCAATATCAACTCGCCTCTTTATATCGCGTCGCGTCTGGGAGTGATATAACGCCATGCAAAAAAAATCGATAAACCACTAGTGGTTAACAGATTTGGTAATGCCCCTTTTCCACACAGACCACGAATCCCCCGAATCACCAAGAATCGATAAATGTTAGGATTCTTGGAGAATTGTAAATTTTTCAACCTATTCGTGATGTTCTACGATTCAGTTACGAACCATGTAAGAAACAGTTACGAATATTCGCGGGGTTCGGCTGGCTTTGGCCTGAGTCGCTACGATACTGTGCCGAATTTACTACGATGTGCAATAACCTATTCACAAATACTGCAATAAGTTAAAGAATCGATCACGAATTAGTTATGCGGCGCTCCCACTGTTGTGCGATCAGCTAGAACGCCACGATTGTAAATTCGTAGCTGATCGTGGGATTTCTTTGAAATTTAGGTTTTAATGCGAAGTGATGCGGGTCTATACGTTCTGAAACGATTTGTTGCGCTTTGATGCGATAAAGTCACGATTGCTCAATTTCTGATGACACGATCTGCTAAGATCTGGTCTCTCCTTCAGATACGATCAGATAAGTTCTCGATCGAGTCCACGATGGGTGCAGAACTGAAACTATCATCACGATAGGGGTTCCCAATTTGGGACGATGTGGCACACGCATATACATTATACGTTCTGATGCATTCATCTCGGACCGATACGCTCTGTTGTGATAGGATACGATTGCGGTCCAGATGTCTTCCACGATCCCCATCAAGAATACCCACGATTTGAGCTACGATTAGACCCGAAAGGCATACACCCCGATTGACTATCGACTTCATTGTGTCTTTCAAAATCTACTACATGTACAGAGTTAAGATTTCAACTCAAAACCCTTGATAATGGCGGAAGTTCAGTGTGATAGCATTATATTTGCAGTAAATACTCATGCTTATATCATCGCCAGAGAGAAAAAGGTCAAGCAGCAGCCAGACCAGCTACAAACCCAGTCACAAAGAGCCAGGAGAGCTGCAGGTGACACCATTGATATTTTAAGACCTTCTACGTCACTCGATAATTACGAGTTTAAAGGGGTAGCAATATCAAAGGCAAATGAATCTGAAATTTAAGCCCTTGTTAAGCCATGCAATATGCAAAAAAATCAAATTTGAAAAAAAAAATAAGACAGTTGCAGATGTTTGTATAATATAGAACTAAAAGCTATTGAGGGAACCCATTTTTAGGCTGAGTGACATTACACAGTCCTAAAAAATGCATATAAACATTGTATCTTGTTTCGTACTGCTCATTTTACCTTAATTTTTGTTTACATTTTTATTGATTCTTCTGTTGAGAATAGTTGATTTTGACAAATTATCTGAACAGTTGGCGATAAAATGGCTTTATAAAATTTACAGGAAATAAATTAAATATTAAAAAGTGCTGGCTTATTAGAAGTCAGACTTTTAAATTTAGGATTGCTTATTTACATCTAAGTGTTTATTGTCGCTCTCATTGTGTGTGTGTGTGTGTGTGTGTGTGTGTGTGTGTGTGTGTGTGTGTGTGTGTGTGAGGGAGGGGGGTGTAGTGTGGTTATTGGTGTCCTTTTTAGTTTAGCAATCGTCCTGCTGAGAACGATAGAGTTCGTTGCTTTAACTTAATTGTGTCGTGGCTATCCGTGATCTGTGTCTACTTCTCTTCCTCACGGTACTGTGTGTTGGTCTGCAGTCTGTGATTGTGGCATTTCTTTATCCTACTCACCTACTTTTAGATCCCTGAACATGCTGAATGAATCGCATTAGATATTCCGCGGTTTATTTAAATGGGTGCGTGAAATCGTAACTGATCGCCAGCGTCCGTGAAAAAAGTTTGATACTCGTAACTACTCGCGTTTTCTCGTATCAACTCGTACCTGCTCGCGAGTCACTCGTGACAGGCATTGGGCAAAGAGAACCGAAAGAGCGTAACAGATCCGAGCAGTTCGTAACAGATCGCAGCACATCTCAACAGAGCGTGGGTTTTACCTTGTCCAAGATTGATCCCGATCACCACAATTGGATGCGATGTGTGGCGTTTTGCTACGATGCAATGCGATCTGATGCGATGGTTACTATTGAAAATTAATCGTGCTAATCGTAGAACTTTTTGGAATGCCCAAAAATGTTCTGCGATCAACACGATTGCTACGGCTGACACCAATATTTGATATGAGCAGATACGAGCACCGGACTAGTCCACGATAAAGACCACGATTCTAATCGTGGCGCTGATCGTGATAGTGGGAACGCCGCAGTAAAGAATACGCAGAATGCAGCACGAATTGGGCACGAATTAACAGAAATCCGCGACGATTCGCGAGATTTTCTTTCACGATAGTTTTAAAAAGGCCCATCCATGCTTCAGGGGCATCAGTTCCAAAATGAATATATAGAATTGATCCTACAATTTGATTGTCGAAAACAGCTACTTATATAGCTAGAAGAATACAACTACGTTAAAGTTGAGAGGCGCTGGCCCTGACCCTTTGACTTTGGAAAATATGGTAGTTCGCCATTGACAAAATCACCAGCTAGGAGTTACTGACTGATCCTGATTGTGCTCCTGAATCTGCCAAATCTGTTTCCACTTCTAGGACTGACTCACATATGCGTGACGGGGTAGTTACTCTGAGAGAAAACCCTTGTACTACAATATAGGAGGGTCTAGATGGGGTATAATGATAAGTGAATAATGGCCCTTTTTTATAATGAATAGTGAATAACGAGCCAAAAAATAATGAATAGTTAATAATGAGAGCCTAAAAAATAATGAATAATCCTATTTTTTAATGAATTGAAGAAAAAATTAATGAATAGTGAATAATCAGATTTCTTTGCCACCTTTCTTACTTTTAATGAATAATTGGTCTTCTTTTAATGAATAACCCAAAATTTTAATGAGATGAATAATGGGCTTAATTTTTAATGAATAGTAAATACCAGACCCCCTCCATCCAGACCCTCGTATAGGGTTCACACAAGCAGGACAAACCATTCCCTGATATTTCCCTGACTTTTTTCTGACGCCAGTCCGAATTTCCCTGACATAGTCATACTGGCCAGTAAAGCTTTTTTTTATTCCAACCTTAGTGTAAAGGTAAAGTGAACAGCTTTGTTTTCAATTTAGAGTGATTATTTTGAAGTTTTTATTCAAGCCTTTTGTTGGAAAGCCTAAATTCCTTTTTCTAATCAATTTAACCCAATCAAAGCTTATACCTATGGTTTCCTCTTTAATTGCTTAGGGTGGGTCTGACCTCAAGATTAAATGACAATGCCTGACCTAAAACTTTCATTGTTAGGTGGGTGCCTTTATGCTTGTTTTGGATGGGCCCACCATGGCTAAACTTGGGGCTTTCTTTAGCTCCCATTGTCTGTGTTTCATCATAGTATGTCAATTGTGTTTTATTGTTCTTCTGTGTTGATGTATCACATAAATTAGGAAGTCTCAATACGAGCTTTACACTTATGGTTTTATCAACAGTAGGATCTAGGAAGAAGATTTGACAAGTAAAATATTGTACCCCCGATGGCCTCGGCTGCTGTCTGTCTTAAGGTGGTGATTCTTTCATTGAAGTTGCTCCCATTTTAAATTTTGCAACTTGATGTTGGCCTGTCCAAACCTCCCCTTCCCTACACCCCATCAAAGCCATCCATAATGCAAACACTTATACAGAAGAGCCTTATTTTTGCTGAATGTGTAATATTTTCATTGTAAAATTCTACTAAAACATCGCTTACAGCTGATGTGTAGAATATAACTTAGAGATAGGTAACTAGACACTGCTGTACTATCTTATAAGACTTTTGCAAATTTCTGAACTTCTGATGTAGATGTTACAATGAAAAGCAATAAATGTACACCATGGAGGTTCAATAAAACTGGTTTTAACTTGACACAGTGCCCAGAGGGGGCATGTTAATCCAGGCCAGTATGTGTCAGTACCTTTTTTTTTTTCTAAAAGTGCCAAGTAGGACTAAGGTATCTAAGGCTCTTGAGATTGAACTACTTTGAGTTCAGATTTAAAGTCCCAGTCAACAATATTTCAGTAATGTCGGACTCAGGACTCCTACCAGAGAGATGGAGAGAGAAAAGAAGAATGGGATAAACTAAAAGACACAAGATGTTTGTTTGATTTTATTCTTTACGTCCCATCAACAATCTGTCAGTTAAACAGGGACGGGATTTCCTGGGTTGAACCAGTACTAAGCTGGGATAAATGTGTCTTGCTCAAGGACCACAAAGCAGTGACGCCGGTGAGGCTTGAACACGCGGCCCCTCGATCTCGAGTCAAGCACTCTACCACTGAGCCACTGTGCTCCCTAAGATGGGATTGTAATATGGTATACCAATACTACACGGAACAGACTAATTAGTTAAATGTTTAAGAAACCCTAAAACAGTGAGCTTTACGGTCAGATATCTGAGCAACGATGGTGCTAAACCAGACATTAGACATTTAACTATAATCATAATTATTGCCCGTAATACCAATAAGAGTCGTTATCATAAAACTCTAAATCTGTGACCTTGACCTTAGTCACATAGTACTAAGAAATATTTTAGTTCTGTATATTTATGCCAGTTAATAATGAAATCCAAAGAATTTTGATAATACTTTTATAGATGGAAAAAGGGCATGCCCAGGGGTGGGATTGCCCCTGAGTAAAACATTTACCATCATGTCAAACACAAGTGAAATTTATGAAAAGGTCTGAATAAATTAGCTACAAACTGAAATACAAAAAAAAGAAAAGAATTTTATATAAGAACTTTAAAGTCTGAGACCCCGGTTATACACTTTGAACCTTAAAGCTGCAACTACATATATGAAAAACATAAACAAAATAATCTAAATGTTTTGACAGTATAGAATATTTAGCCTCAAAAGCATCTACTTATGTTAAAAGGAATTTAGAAACATTCAAAATGTTTGTTTTCAAAAGCTTGACAAGTGCACCCAAAATGTTAGGAAAACTGCCTTAGCCATTCTCTTGTTTCTCATAATTTGATACAAATTATAGCTTGTAAAATTCCCTGACATTTCACTGACATTTTAGCAAAACCTCATTTTTCACTGACACAGCATAAAATTCCCTGACAATTCCCTGACCTTGAAAAAATTTAAATTTCCCTGATATTTCCCTGACGCGTATGAACCCTGTATAATATCTTCCTTGGTTTTATTGCTTGTCTTAATCTCCCGATTCCTAAACGAATGAGCTAAGAGTAGCTACGAATGCCTATAAGAACGCATCCGAATCAATTACGATTCAGTTACGATGTCCAAGAATGCATTAAGAATTTGTTACGAATCAGGCACGATTTTATATAGTTTTATATGTACCTTTGTTCTATGTGTTTGTATGTTCTATAGAGGCCACTTGGTAGACTGGCTTCACTGACTAAAAGTGCAATCCTCTGAAAATATTGTACAAATAAATAAATGAATATAATTTTCGATTCGGGGAATTCGTGGCCAAAATTTTGAACAGTTCAAAACTTTTTAGCCGAATTCCCGATATACCTACGAATTGCAACAACTGACTACGGACAGTACGATTCAGTTAAAATGATCGTCACGAACTGAGAACGTCTCAGCCACGGATCCAAATATTTGTCAATTTGTGGCAAATCGTGGGAATCGGGCACTGTTTGGAATAGGGGTATAACGTAACGTCATGCCGTCCATTATGACGTTGCGAAAAAGATGGCAAAATCTTGACATTTTCACGCCAAAAATGCAATTTGTAGTAATTTTAATGTCATGTGATGAATAGAATCTAACATTTGTGCTCATGTATTGTTTAATTTATTACATGTACACTCGTTACGAAAAAGTGAAAAATGCTCAACAAGCTTAGCATTTTATCATTTTTCTCCAACTCGTTAAATAAATTCAATAAAACAGGAGCATTCATGTAAGATCCTCTATGTATCCGTTTCGTTTCCGTTTAGGGTCCATTCCATCTGCTACCTGGCTTTAAATCTCCATGTTGGTACAACGCAGATAATGAGTTAAGATGTATGCCGTTTTTCTACCTTATTGGGGCGCCCAAGTCTGGTACATCGGACATCTATAAAATTTTACGATTCCATCGCAACTTCCGGTCTCGTATGAAGGAGCCTCACTGGATAACTCGATTTCGACTGAAAACATATTTCGATGCATATACTGCCGCCATTGCAAGACCTCTAGCTGACAAGCAATCCAGCGGTAAAGATTTCGAGGTGACACGGGACGAGTTATTTTCCACTGCTGTGCTTGGTAGGTAAAACGAGCCAGTTCAAAGAAAAACGGTAACTATATCATAGGTGAATTCATAACGAAAATCAGCGTAGAAGTGTGAATATTTTCTTACCAATTTGTCTTAATGCGATTTGTGTGCTCAAAAGAACCGCCTCATTTCGAAATTTCAGATAATGTTTGACACAGTGTTTGTCATTGAATTCTCAACATCTCCTACCTAAACCTTAGAAATTGAAACTTTGTGGATTTTGCATTATTTTATTGAGTTGTCAATGATATTTTGTAAACGTTTTGCCATTCCTGGGAAACTATAAAGATACTTAAATTATCAAATATCAATTTAGATGTAATCAACATTTTCAGATGACAGCACATTAACTGTAATCTGTATAAATCTTTTTTTTATGGCAGCTGTCATAAACGGCGACTATTTTGAGCACCATCGCCAGCCGAAATTGTCATGCTCTCGCCTGCTCCACTGGGACCTATCATATCATTCGGGAAAGTCCGCCACAATTTGACATTCGAATCATGGCTCGGGTGTATGTAAGGAGCATTACGCGTAGTACTGTGTACCGAAAAGCTCCATTTTGTTGGCCGGAACTGGCGTATGGGAAAAGTTCTGTAGCATGTGGTTCAGCTCTATTAAAATCGATTATTCTGATTATCCGAAAAGTTTAATCAGCAGAATAAATGAAATTTATGTTTCTTCAATAAGATATCGCTATATCGGCTTCATTTAAGCCGTTTATTTTATCATGGTTTCTGTGACGTCAGCGTCACGTTATATGACGCCAGCGTCAAGTTATCACCCGCGTACACATGTATCAAAGAAGAACCTTGATGTATATCCGTGGTCTGATTCCACGGAATTTCGCGGAATTGGCCTAGGCAGTTCCGATTTCTATCATATGGGCCTCGTCGCGAAAAAACCTGACTTCGGGGTTTCTGACAAAATGAAATTCAAACCAACCTGCTCAGCTGCAGCGACTAGCTAGAAACTTGAAACTTTGCTTGTAGCAAGTCATGATATAATACTTTCCAAATAGCGAATATTAAAGTCGCTGATTAGACTGCGCGGTAGCGCAGGTTGGTCTGCGCCTTTGATGTTCGCAAACCCCCGAAGACAAGTTTTCTCGCGTCCACGCCCATATGTCTATCACAAAGAAGCATCAAGACTAATTTGGACATCTTATAATTTTTCAGGAGATTGTAGCGCTTCAATACTTTGGGATAACAACAACTGGCCACTTCTGGAAGGCAATACTGATCCGTTAGAACCCACGTTTACCAATGCCGATTACATTTATCATTTGAATAAGAAAGCCAAAATAATAGCAATTCTGAGAAACCCAATTTCAAGGTAAAATAAACTTTGTCCATCCGTTTTAACTATTTCACCACTGGTTGCGACTTATTCGTCTGTTGATAACTTTTGAGAACAATTTGCACCCACAAACCATTGGGTTGATCTTGAATTAAGCTGTTTGACACATGATGACATTCCTGACAGGTTTTTTGTATTATCAACTCACCTGAGCTTGAAAGCTCGAATGAGCTATACGTTTGGCAAAAGTCTGCTGTCTGCCGTCTTCGTCCGTCCACACTTTCAAAGAAATATATCTCAAAAGTTAGTTGGATTTTTTTTCTCATCCAATTTCATGTAAAGCATCATCATGCAGGTTCGGGGAAAAGATGTGTAAAGTTTTTGGGCTGAAAGACTAGGAACTATGATTTTCAAGGCAGTATATAGCTCACGTAGACTTATCTTGGGAACATCTGTTTTTTAAATTGTTTACAACTCTTTTTTAAAAAAAGAAAGGATTGGAATTCTGGTTTTCATGGCAGTATATAGCTCACTGAGACTTATATTGGGAATATCTGTTTTTAATATGTTTAAAAATAGTTTTCTTTAAAAAGAAAGGATTGGAACTCTGGTTGTCATGGCAGCATACAGCTCACATGTGTAACATAACGTTACGTACGGTACCCACAAAATAGCATAACAAAATCCTGATAATGTCTCCAACATGATATGTTCGTACGTATTTGCTTGCTGGCACAGGTTCATGAACTTCTTATAACACAGTAACATATTGTTTTATAAATATCTTGAGTTATAGCCATTGTATATGTTATTTTAATTGTTTCATGCGTTATTTCAGAGTATTTGTATGACAGTTATTGACTATACATGTATTACATCAGTCAGTGAATATAGCATATATATATAAGGCTGCTGCTTAAACGAATTAAAGATCCCTATTATGGTCACCTGCACTATTTTACAGGCCCATGTTACATATGTTACCCTCAAAATAGCATTAAATGTTCGTGATAATGTCTCCAACATTACCTGTTCGTACGTATTTGCATCCTGGCAGTTTTATACAATTCTTATAAAAACATTAACCTATTTAAGTATTCACTTTATAAATGCATTGGGTTATAACCGTTATATTAAATACCATGTGTAACATACGTTGTTTCTGAATATCTGTATGGCAGTTATTGACTATGCATGTATATTCTGTCAGTGAATATAGCAAAATCATAAGGCTGCTACTTAAATAAATTGAAGTTCCTTATTATGGTCGCTTAAACTATTGTTATGTGATTTTCAAATGCTCATTAAATCTAAAATGTTAAAAATAAATACTTTTCTTGCTTCCAGATGCTCAGATGAAGAATTGTTGGCATTTTAACATTTTAACATTTATGTGAAAAATTTCATGCTCAGTTTAGTTGAGCACATAAAAAGTTTTATAACCTCGGGGCATGTTGTCTGGTGCAAATATCAGGACACCATTGAAACTAGAAGAGCTTCATGAGCAATGACAAAAGCAAGACTTAAAGCTGCATAGTCTGTAACTTTTGATCTTTTAATTTTAGAAATATTGTTACTATTTTTCAAGAATACAGTAAGAAAACTAAAATTCAGGTATACATTTTACCAATTTCGTAAATCTTAACAAATTTTCAGTATCAAAACAACAGCATTTATGTTATATAAAGTAACTGTCTATAATTATTGGAGGGACTCTAATAATTACCAACAAGAGAAAAAACACCTGTTTTCATAAGATAATTCACTTTAACATGCAGTTTTCAGCTATAGTGAGCAGATTTATTGTGAAAACATAACTTAGTTCTACTTTTACAAATGTTTTAAAAAGAAAAGAAAATTTTTCGAAAAATGTTCATAGTTGCAGACTTAGTCTCTTTAACTCATTAGCCTACTTCTGGATCAACGAACAACTGACAAGTGTATACAAAAACCTATCCCATGTTATTGGTGAATAGATGAGGTGTTCCATCTTACTTGTAACGTTGCCGCCTTGCCGTGGTTCACGGCAACATAAAAGACTGTACCATTGTCGTAGACTTATCGTAGTAAACGGCACCAGAAAAGACTGTCACATTGTAGCCCTATCGTATAGACTAATCCTGGTCTACGGCGATCAGTCCAGTTAAACCCTGTGGCATAACCAGCCACAGGCCCCAGGTTCACGGATTTGTCCAAGTCAGTGATCGCAAATTAATTTGATTTGGCCATGATCTTTATTCCAAACTAACTAAACCAGTTGGCAGTTCACCTTTTAAGTGCTCGAACAGCAGGTTCAATAATAGAGTTAAAACAATGTTATCAGCGTCACAAAATGTAAGAAGTTATTAACAACTTATTCCCAAATTATCAGGTATGTTCATTTGTTATGTCTAAACGAATCTATAGCTTTAGTCCCAATAATGGTTGATAAATTTTGCCCACTCCGCTCGGACACACGCATCTGTCGAAAACCCATAAGCCTGCACCAAGCAGGGCTGTATGCGAAACCCAAAAAACGTCCTCACGACATGACACCGAGATTCAGTATCCCGAAAATATCCAGAATCGTCATGATTCTCTAAATTATTCACGCTGACGTTGCAGCATGAACCAACCAGAACAGCAATGCGATGTCCATAACAATGGAAAGGCACAGAACCAATTATGCAGTTCCTGCCCAAACCGAACGTCACGAATAATATATTTACTCATTAACAGCCAAGTTTTATCTATCAAAGGCCTCTCATCTTAAGCTAAAAATAGTTCCAACAAAGGCTCCAAGACAATACGTGTCCGTTTCAAATACAATAGAACTGCTCTGTCTATAGAAAACAGTCTGGAGAAATTTACAAACTAATTTCATGGAACCAGATGGTCGATACAAAACCATTGTTCGCTTCGAGTACCAAGTAAACAGTACATCCTAATTTATCTAATCCAAATCGATAGGATAGAACAAGCTTCTCTAAGACTCAGACCCTAAGTCCGAATCCCAGACCCCAGAGGTGGGCATATGCACTATGTTACATTACCTGTGGAGACGTCGAGACTGTATCCAAATATCTAGGAGAAAGCAGATTCATGTACTATAATTATACTTCACTACCTAAATATCAGAATATCACTGCCTGATATCAGAATATCACTGCCTGATATCATAATATCACTGCCTGATATCAGAATATCACTGCCTGATATCAGAATATCACTGCCTGATATCAGAATACCACTGTCTGATATCAGAATACCACAGCCTGATATCAGAATATCACAGCATGATATCAGAATATCACTGCCTGATATCAGAATATCACAGCATGATATCAGAATATCACAGCCTGATATCAGAATACCACTGTCTGATATCAGAATATCACAGCCTGATATCAGAATATCACTGTCTGATATCAGAATATCACAGCCTGATATCAGAATATCACAGCCTGATATCAGAATATCACAGCATGATATCAGAATATCACTGCCTGATATCAGAATATCACAGCATGATATCAGAATATCACAGCCTGATATCAGAATATCACAGCATGATATCAGAATATCACACCATGATATCAGAGTATCACTGTCTGATATCAGAATATCACAGCATGATATCAGAATATCACTGCCTGATATCAGAATATCACAGCATGATATCAGAATATCACTGCCTGATATCAGAATATCACAGCATGATATCAGAATATCACAGCCTGATATCAGAATATCACAGCATGATATCAGAATATCACACCATGATATCAGAGTATCACTGTCTGATATCAGAATATCACTGCCTGATATCAGAATATCACTGCCTGATATCAGAATATCAAAACCCAATATCAGAATATCACTGCCTGATGCAAGCAATATAATTGTAACCAGTAATGTCACCACTGATGTAATATTGCTAGGATATACGCTTTACAGTTTTGTTCAACATTGGTTGGGGCTACAAAATGCGCCTTCTGAATGGGTCAGAATAGTGGTGGGTGAGAAATCTGAACAGCCTTAGAGTCATTCGCTGTTTTACAGGATATGACACTACCAGTGTGTTTTTGTCAAAGAAAGTTAGCTCCTATCAAACTGATAGAGATC
This sequence comes from Loripinus fragilis, assembly GCA_964019695.1. NCBI lineage: Eukaryota > Metazoa > Mollusca > Bivalvia > Lucinida > Lucinidae > Loripinus > Loripinus fragilis. Next base: position 122,555,387 of record OZ026515.1, read on the forward strand.
CTCTCTCCCTAGTTCATCCAAATTCTAAGCAGGGTAGAAAAAGAGAAGAAAAAATGGTCTGAATTGCTCATCAGTGACCTGGAAGCCCTCACGTGTGCTATTTAAGCTGCAGTACAGCATGTTTATAAAAAGTGCCAATGTCGTACAAATACTTTGAATATTTCAAATGGCATGCACATAAGCTTACTACTACCCTGCTGTTCTGCCTCGGGGTTACATAAAAGAGTGAACTATCAGGTCTTTGTCTGGATACATTCCCATGAAAACAAGCAAGGCCTTCCAGATCTGGACAGAAGTGGGTGGAAAATAAATGGGAAGATAGTTGAGTACGACTGAGTAAAGGGAAATTTGATCGTTCCTGAACAACTCATTGCCATTTTGTGTAAGCAGAGTGTTGAGAGGGGATGCAGATGATGATGATGATGATGATGATGATGATGATGATGATGATGATATTCTATGTATTGAAATATTTCCTCAAAAGAGCTACAGAATTACATTAGACATTTTGTGTGATATGAGGTTACCATGTTCAACATTCAATAACTCAACAAATATATGTGATAGATACATACTGTTGGTACATGAACGCTCTTTAATTCTATAATAAACACATTCTTATAAAAAATAAGACACACTCTATTAGATTCATTAATCATTTATACAGAGTTAATGAAAAAAGTATTTTCAAAGGTCCATATCTGCGACGCAGTAAAAGCTTACTTAGATTATATGGCCAATTTGAAACTCTTACTTTATCATTTGCACTTTTCAGAAGTCAAATAATTAACTTAAGTTATCAAAAGTAATGAGGAGTAAGATGTGTAACAGGCTGTCACAGGGTAACACTGTCATTGCCAGATGGTTAACATATTGCAAAATCCTTGCAAGATGAATATGCCGAGGATTAATAAGCTGTATGGGAAACATTCTTAAAATCCCTAGATAGTAAGCGAAGAGCTGGTAGCTTGGCCAGAAACTGCTATACGAGAATACACTTTATGTCACACGCCTTCCATGTGTATTATGTTAACCATATTTGATGTCTCTATAGAAGATGAGCAGGTTTATGCTATTTTATGAATTGAGTTATTACCTCGGCAAAGTAAGAGGGTCTGAACGATAACGACCTGTAATAAAATATATACAATTTATAAAAGAATGCATATTTAGGTTAATGCATATACATGTATATAAAAATGAAAACAATAATCTAACGATGAAGCTCCAGTCCTGACAGTAGAACTTCAACAGTTGTTCTTAAACTCTGGCGACTCATTTACACACAGTCAGTATGTATCTATTGCTGACACATAGAACGGCATATAGAAATTATAGAGCGCTCTTTGTCATATTTAACACATGTGTAACTGCAATCGGAACTGCCTCGGCCAATTCCGTGGAATCAGACCTCGGATGTACATGGAGGATCTACTTTGATAACGTAAGGCTGACGTTACATAACGTGATGCTAACGTCAAAGAAACCATGCCAACAAATAACAAGTGTGATTGCAGCAAAACAATCGGTTATAAATGAAGTTCATGTATTTCAATAAAATATCGCTAAAGCGATATTTTATTGAAAAATCATAAACTTCATTACGGTTGATAATACTTTTCCGATCATCAAAATAATAGATTTTAACAGGACTGGACCCACATGCTACAGAACTATTTTACCTTACGCCAGTTCCGGCTAATAAAATAACGCTTTTTAATACATAGTACGATGCCTTACATACATCCTAGGCCTGATTCTCGAATTGAGCCGAAGTTTTCCGATTGGGGTTACTGTTGTCTAGTGCCTCTCTTATAGCATATCTCTTTCGTTTCAGTGATTTGAAGTATAATCTACCAATCTTGTGATACTAAAATAAACAACCTTGTTCTATTATTATCTACCATGCAGTACCAAAATAAACAACCTTGTTCTATTATTATCTATTGCAGTGGCAAAATAAACAACCTTGTTCTATTATTATCTACCCTGCGTTACCAAAATAAACAGCCTTGTGGTATATATCTACCTTGCGGTACCTTGTCTCACCTTGCGGTACCCTGTGTACCTTACAGTGTTTAGTACGACCGCCTATCGCACTTGCAAGTAGTCAATGCTTAAACGAACCTTTGCAAACGACCAGTCTCGCCATTAAAGACAACGTAGGGACAACGTTTAAGGTCAACCCCATATCTAGGCATCTGGCCTCTTTAGATAGCTGTTTATGCTTGTTTATTAGCTCTTAGCATGTGGGTAATTTTTCATGCCTTTGATCGCTTCGGTTGACTTCTGAGTGTCAGACAGGTTAGGTTCCGTCTGACCTGATCTGGTCCAAACCAGTAGCGTAGCTAGAAAGCTGAAAGATTACGCACACATCAAAGAGAGACAAGCAGTGATTCTCTTCAATGGCGACCCTTTTCGAAATGGGAACTTCTCTTAAAGGAAAGAATTTGCTCCCAGAGGGAGCGAATTCTTTACTTTAAGAGCAGTTCTTTATGGTATGGAAAGTCACTTTTACCGCATAAGATGACCTTCCTTGAATGTTACTATATTTATTACGCACGCGCGTAACTGCGTAATGGGAGCTACGCCAATGCAAACTATTTGAAAGATTATCAGAAGACGACAAAATTCGCCACTGGCAAGAAAAGAGTTAAAAACGGCTTAACGAACATGCTTTTGAACAATTTCATTCTTGATACTGGTAAATGGGTATCACGGCAAACAGCGAAGACCCAGATGAAAGCAGCATCTCATCAGGATCTTTTCTTGCTGCTGGGTGAAAACAATCTCCAAAGGGAAAAATAAATTTTGACCTGTCACTGGTTAAATTACAATATGGACTATCCTGATAATACTATATCAAAATGCTTTAGTTTAAAGTGCATTACGTAAAAATAATTTTCTTATTTCTAAACCAAAACATTTGTTGTGAGTACTCGGTACTCAGAAAACCTGTCTCAATGAGACGGTTCTTTTGAGCACACAAAACATTTGTTAAAACTGAGGGGTAAGAAAATATTGACAGTTTTACTTATCTAAACCTGTGGAAAATCCACCGGGATGAAGAGAGTTAGTCAAAATCTCATGAGCTGTCCCTATTGTTCTTATTCAGGCTCTACAGTAGTAATGGGGGTCACTCTGGGTACGCCGAATTTTTAGCCTGAAAAGAACTTAGAATTTTTCAGGCTAAAAATTCGGCGTACCCATAGATGACTCCCCTGGTAGGCTTGAGCGACTAGCTGTGAATAACTTAGTTTATTTTAGGGGAAGCTCTGGTAGGGCCTATAATTGTGATAGTTTCCTGGGCTATTGTGAAATAACTTAGTTTATTTTTGAGGTCTATTCTGGTTGGGCCTATAATTGTGATAGTTTCCTGGGCTATTGGGAAATAACTTAGTTTATTTTTGAGGTCTATTCTGGCTGGGCCTATAATTGTGATAGTTTTCTGATCATATCCACTGGTGGGCTTGTGATTATGATAGTTTCCTGGGCTATTGAGAAATAACTTAGTTTATTTGAGGTCTATTCTGGTCTATGATTGTGATTATGATAAGCTCCTGGTCATATCAACTGGTTGGGTTGTGATTATAATAGTTTCCTGGGCTATTGGGAAATAACTTAGTCATTTTTGAGGGGAATAAAGGTCCTGCTGTGGTGATATATAAAATAACGTAGTTAAATTCAGCTTTGAAGATAACTTAGTCATTTTAGGGGGGTATAGAGTATGGATGAATGTGTCCATATCGCTAGTAATTATGATACAATGTGGACCTTCACATGTACAATGTGGATGCAATGTGGATCCACCACATCTCCACATTTTGAATGTGGATGTAATGTGGAGCAATGTGGATGTATTGTGGAACAATGTGGATTTCCACATTTCAAATGTGAATAATGCATATATATTGCAGATCAGAATAATGGAGATTTGTGTTCATTCTTTGATAAATACAGATTATATGTGGACCACCACACTTAAAATGTGGATCCACCACATCTCCACATCTTGACAATGTGGATCCACTACATCTCCACATCTCCACAATGTGGAGTTTCCACACCTACACATTTGACAATTTGACTTATACCCTCTCTCTAATCAATCCCTGGTAGGCTTGAGCATTGAGCTGTGAATAACTTTTTGGGCCATTCTGGCTGGTGTATGAATGTGATAATTTCCAGCTTTGAAAATAACTTAGTCAAATTCAGCTTTGAAAATAACTTAGTCATTTTAGTGGAATAAAGGTACTACTGTTATGATAAATAAAATAACTAAGTAAAATTCATGAGTCCAAATTATATGTTGTATTTCTGACGGTAGTTGATATGCTATAAACAGAAAATTGTTTGCTCTCTTGCTTCTTCCATGATATGACACTTGCAGATAAAATAACTCTAATGTATGTGCTAAGATAGTAATTGTTCTCAGCTTTTATAGGGTGACAAAATTTTGAAAAACGGTCGAGGCAAACTCAAGTTATTGCGAAAATATGATTTTTACTTTTTAGAAATCCGATTCTTGCTTTTTCATGCCAATAAATTATCTCCCTTGAATAAAAAATTTCACGGTAAAAAATATGCGAAATTTGTAATATCTCGGGTATTTTTTATCCGATTGACTTCAAATTTTTACCATAAGACAGCTCTTATATTTAAAGCTGCATACTCTGTAACTATGGACATTTTTCGAAAAATTTTATTTTCTTTTTAAATCATTTGTAAAAGTAGAATTAAGCTATGTTTTCACAATAAAATGTTCAGTACAGCTGAAAACTGCATGGAAAAGTGAATTATCTTATCAAATAGGCGTATTTTTCTCTTGTTGGTAATTATTTGCGTCCCTCCAATAATTCTTGACCGTTGAATTTTAACATAAATGCAGTTGTTTTGATAGTGATAACTTGTTAAGATTTACGAAAATGGTAAAATGTTTACCTGAAATTGAGTATTTTTACTGTGTTCTTGAAAAATAAAAACATTATTTTTAAAATAAGAAGATCAAAAGTTACAGACTTTGCAGCTTTAAGTTATCGATTTTACATACTATAAGGCATGATAACTATTATGGGATAGTGTAACATTGAGACACCACTTCAAACTCATTCTGTGATAGGATTACTTTATATATGAATCGCAAATATTTGCTTATTAAGTCAGTAGAGATATATGTTGAACAAAAATAACTGACCACTGGTACTCTATACGTCCGCCGAGGCCCGTAGAGAAGCTTTGTGCTTCAGAAACTGTTGAATATGCATTTAAAAAGGTAGAGCAGCTTCGGCTGTTTAAGGGCGCCAGCCTTCTGGTTGGAGTGGCTCCGCCTCAAATTCTCTGGTCCATGGATACATGCAGGAATTTGACTTGTATTTGAGACAGTTTCAATCGCCAGGGATAGTACTGGGGGAGTTATGGTGCTGTTTATATAGTACCTGATACTTCTTGCTAATTTTTCAAAAAAATGTAGTCTCGCCTGCACTTTAGGCCTAGCAAAAATTGTAGTCTCGCCTGACACTTTGTGAAAAAATTCATATAGTTTTGCTTGTCAAATTTTTTTTTGCTAGTGATTTCTCCTGTAACATTGTAAAAAATTCAGTAGTTTGGTTATTGGAAACTATTTGATCGGATGAAAAAATTCTAGTAGTTCTGCATATCAAAATAATTTGAGAACTACTAATCTTGACTGAGGATTTTTTCTGAACTTATGGAATATATGCGATCGGATGAAAAAATTCAAATAGTGATTACGCTTGATGAAACAATTTTGTGAAATTTCAACTGTTGATTTCAGAAAATCTGGGTTTTTCCCACAGATGCTATATATTCTATCATCATATGATTAATACAAGAGTAGCCAATATATATATATGAAGTTAAGCGATGTCTAATTGTCATTATATTTCTATCAACTGTAGTGGCTGTTTCACATATGAGATCATGGATGAATTTTATCTGAGCTTACTGAGTGATAGTTCTATGGATATTTTCCCTAAAAATAAACAGTTCTCATTTACCACAAAGCTAAATCATCCTATTCAAGTCCAGAAAGAACAATGGGTTGTAGCGTTGGTAGAAATTATGACTCCTTCGGAAGTATATAACATTTCACATAACAGCAATTATTTTTATGTTCACTTCTACGATGAGAATGTTTTGGAAAGACTGGGGAAAAGTAAAATGAATACTGTATGCATGAAAGATGGAAGTTGTCCTGAAATAAAATTGTTTATCCCAGCAGGAAACTATAATTCGCCTCAGCACTTAGTAGAGCAAATTCAGATTGCAATTGAAGAAAAATGTGGAGCTATTCTACGTCAAATCCACAGTATGATCACATTAAGTTACAAGAAATCAGGTAACCGTGTAAACTTACATGTTGAAAATCCAAAAAGGGTCCAAATTAGATTTTCAAAGTCTCTTGGAGAAATACTTGGATTGAATCCTGATCTTTCAAATAAACTGATTGGGAGTGATAATCAGGTTTTTACATATGCTGTTGATTTGAACATGACTCACCATCAGATGTTTGTTTATTCTGATGTTGCAGATTACACTTACGTTGGAAATATAACGGCTCCTTTACTTAGAATTGTTTCTTATAAACAGTCAAAACCTAGCACTCAATCGCATCAAGAATTTGTGAATTTGCATTATGTACCTTTGGCAAAATCTTATATTGATCAGGTTCATATTGATATCAAAGATGAAATTGGCAGGTCTGTCCCTTTTGTTGGTGGGAAAACTTTAGTAAAGTTACATTTCAAACGTTTAAAAAGTTGATCAATTTTGTTATCAGTATAAATATGATGGTTCTGGTTGACACTTCTTATTGTTCTTCGAACACTACAAGAAGAAGAGTGGATCTCTCAGCAAGACAGAAAAATACAAACTGCAATGATGATATGAAAACACCTACATCTAAAAGATCAACTAAATATCATATGAGCTATGGACAAATTCGATATCTGATGAAAAGACTGAGTACAGCGTTGGATAGTAAACTCAAGGAAGGAAGACCACCAAAGTACTGTAGAATGTGCCATAGAGAACTTCGTAAGCTGTTAGGAAACCAACTAGAAAGAAGGCCATTAGAGAAGAAATATATGAAGGGAAGAAATATAATGGAGCAAAGATGTGATAAAAGAAAGAATTTTCTTCTGCAAAAGAGAGCAGCAAAACAAGAAAATGCAGTCCTCTTTCAAGTGTTGCAGCAAAAGAGATACATGCAAATAAAAAAGAGTAGAAAATGTCATATTTATGTGAGAAATATTGACAAAACTGTGGGTTTGTATGTTACTACAAGTATAAAAGGACACAATCAATGAGAAGCTATTCATTTACCAAAACGATTTCAATGGGTCAACATCAGTGTCCAAAGTGTGAACGACAGTTTGCAAGATCAGACAGTTTGAGACGACATCTGACAAGTGGTATCTGCAGTGAAGATATGGAGTCAGAAACAATGCCAGAAAATGAAGACTCTACTATGTCTGAAGAATCGGATGCAGGGACTTCTAGAAGTCATCAAAAGGAAGATATCTTTGGGAAATATACAGACAAAGATTATGGTATTCATGACGAAAGTGATACAGACTATACTGATGAAGATGATGAAGACCAACATTATTCTAGAAAAAAGAGCAAGTCTGATCCTTGGAAAACTTTTGTTGGTGGAGCTCATAGATACCTACGAGACACTTTCAATGAAGGTGTACAACAAACAGTAGGGAAACATCCAGACATGGACACAGATGAAGCAGAGGAGGTAACTTTTAATAAACTAGAACCTAGATACAGAGCAGAGGTCATTGATCGCTACAAGCGCTTCCTTAAAGTATCTAAGGCCATGAAGAAAGATCCCTTGCACAAGAAGATAACAGCTACAGCAAAGAGACTACGAGATGACGATGAGTTTGATGAGGATGAAGCTTTGAGATATGCTATTAAAAAACGAAGATACCTCTTGGATGGAAAACTTGAAGAATATGACCCACCATCCTATTCCTTAGGTGAAGATGATGAATCAGATTCATTACAACAGAGTTCAGGATTAAAATATGCACCAAGTCAGCTGCAACAGAACAACTCTGGACCAAGATATACTCAAAGTCAACTAGGCTCTGGATCAATGTTTAAAACATTCTAATTGAATTCTACTTTGTATGATGGCATATATTCTTTAATTACTCTTATTGTAAACAATGAACAGAGGGACGGCCCTAATCCTCTGTCATTGTAATCAGTTATAGTTAGCGGGGCAATAAAGTTATAGAAATGTTCACAAGTCTTTGTTGTTCTTTCATGAAAAAAAATCAGTAGTAGTAAGCTTGAGACAGCTAGCTATACACTAGTTAATGCTACAGAGTGATGCCTCTAGGAGATGAGGTCTTGATCGACCAAGAGACTCTTAAGACGCATAGAACTTAGTAGCCTTGACTATTACACACACAATATACCACCAAAAACTATACCCCCTAAAATGACTAAGTTATTTTCAAAGCTGAATTTGACTAAGTTATTTTCAAAGCTGGAAATTATCACATTCATACACCAGCCAGAATGGCCCAAAAAGTTATTCACAGCTCAATGCTCAAGCCTACCAGGGATTGATTGGAGAGAGGGTATAAGTCAAATTGTCAAATGTGTAGGTGTGGAAACTCCACATTGTGGAGATGTGGAGATGTGGTGGATCCACATTGTCAAGATGTGGAGATGTGGTGGATCCACATTTTAAGTGTGGTGGTCCACATATAATCCGTATTTATCAAAGAATGAACACAAATCTCCATTATTCTGATCTGCAATATATATGCATTTATTCACATTTGAAATGTGGAAATCCACATTGTTCCACAATACATCCACATTGCTCCACATTACATCCACATTCAAAATGTGGAGATGTGGTGGATCCACATTGCATCCACATTGTACATGTGAAGGTCCACATGTATCCACATTACAAGCGATATGGACACATTCATCCATACTCTATACTATAACCCCCTAAAATGACTAAGTTATCTTCAAAGCTGAATTTAACTACGTTATTTTATATATCACCACAGCAGGACCTTTATTCCCCTCAAAAATGACTAATTTATTTCCCAATAGCCCAGGAAACTATTATAATCACAACCCAACCAGTGGATATGACCAGGAGCTTATCATAATCACAATCATAGACCAGAATAGACCTCAAATAAACTAAGTTATTTCTCAATAGCCAAAGAAACTATTACAATCATTGATCAGCCAGAATAGGCCTCAAAAATAAACTAAGTTATTCCCCAAAAGCCCAGGAAACTATCACAATTAAAGGTCCAGCCAGAATAGACCTAAAAAATAAACTAAGTTATTTCTCAATAGCCCAGGAAACTATCACAATTATAGACCCAGCCAGAATAGACCTCAAAAATTAACTAAGTAATTTCTCAATAGCCCAGGAAACTATCACAATTATAGGCCCAAGCAGAATAATCCTCAAAAAGTAAACTAAGTTATTTCTCAATAGCCCAGGAAACTATCATAATCACAAGCCCACCAGTGGATATGAACAGGAGCTTATCATATATCACAATCATAGACCTGACCAGAATAGACCTCAAAAATAAACTAAGTTATTCTCAATAGCCCAAGAAACTATCACAATTATAGACCCAACCAGAATAATCCCAAAAATAAACTAAGTTATTTCCCAACAGCCCAGGAAACTATTAAAAAGCAGTCAAAAATAAACTAAGTTATTCTCAATAGCCCAGGAAACTATCATAATCACAATCATAGACCAGAATAGACCTCAAAAATAAACTAAGTTATTTCTCAATAGCCCAGGAAACTATCATAATCACAACCCAACCAGTGGATATGATCAGAAAACTATCACAATCATAGACTCAACCAGAATAGACCTCAAATAAACTAAGTTATTCTCAATAGCCCAGGAAATTATTACAAAACTGTCAAACATAAATTAAGTTATTTCTCAATAGCCCAGGAAACTATCAAAATCACAAACTCACCAGTGGATATGACCAGAAAACTAATACAATCATAGACCTAACCAGAATAGCCCCAAAATTAAACTAAGTTATTTCTAAATAGCCAAAGAAACTATCACAATTATAGGCCCAGCCAGAATAGTTCTCAAAAATAAACTAAGTTATTCCCCAATAGCCCAGGAAACTATCACAATTATAGACCCAGCCAGAATAGACCTCAAAAATAGACTAAGTTATTCCCCAATAGCCCAGGAAACTATCACAATTATAGGCCCAACCAGAGCTTCCCCTAAAATAAACTAAGTTATTCACAGCTAGTCACTCAAGCCTACCAGGGGAGTCATCTATGGGTACGCCGAATTTTTAGCCTGAAAAATTCTAAGTTCTTTTCAGGCTAAAAATTCGGCGTACCCAGAGTGACCCCCATTACTACTCTCTACTCAGACTACATATTCTTCGACACAAGCCACAAGTTAGGACCCGAGAGTTTCTACCATGATGTTCTTGATGGGGTTCGAGCGTACAGGGAATGTTTCCAACAGTATTCAATTCGTAGCTGTGTCTATAGCCCTACGATGAAGATAAATTTAAAAGTAAAGCTATAAACAGTATCTTACGATAGGGCGCATTTTCAAAACCTGACTGATTCTTTGAGTATCGCGCCTGCGCAAGAGAATGAGGCTATATAATCTGCTTTAATGACAAAAGCGCAACGTCACGGCGATTCAAATTATGAAGTACAACTTAAAGCTTTTCTAAAAAGCTTGCGATCTTTAAGCAGTTTTTTTCTTTGTTTCACACCACAATAATAAAAACATGACAGTCTTTTAAAATATGAAAGTTGGACATAAGGGGCATGAAAATAACTTAGGGATGAAGCAGCTAGCATGCAACAGCTAAAGCATAAACAAAAATTATCCAGCATGCAAAAAGTTATTCATAGCAGGGCCACTACAGTTAAATGTATGTTGATAGTCTGGTCATAAGCTACCATTCAGACACCCATTGTTAAAGTTAAAAAAATGTAATCTATACTTAAGGAATCTTCTAACGCATACAGTAAACAATTTACTACAAACGCTTAATAATGTTAAAAGCATTCAATTTTTTGTTGTTCAATAAAAATTAAATATTATTCACTTCATGTGTGAAAATTTTAAAACAATACCTTGGGTATTATCCAAAATACAGCTTATTTAATTTGCAAGGGTCAAAATCGGAAGTCACAAAAATTGGAATTTAGGCTCAAGTCTGCATTTCAGTGTGACAATTTTAATTTCATTTGTCATGCTGAACAATGGAAAGCGTCATTTTGTAATAAGAAATGCATGAACATCACGGTGGGTTAGGCGTCAGACAAAATGACAACCTTGGCAGAAATTTTTCATTGGTGGGTCACTGCCTTGTGTTTGTCTTTGGATGGGCCCACTGTGGCTCAATTAGGGGAGGGTTTGTTATAGCTCTGACTGTCTGTGAGTTCAGAGCCATTTTCTTTGTTTCATCACAGTAATCATGGTAATAGATTGTTTCCCCATGATGATACATTGGATAAGTAAGGAAGCCTCCACGCGAGCTTAACGTTTTTTTGGTTTGGGCAACAGCATGATCTAGGACGAAGATTTGGCCAGTAAAATGAATTTAAGCCCCCAGTAACTTCGACTGAGCGCTCTATGTGTATGTTGTGTATGTTGTTGTTGGTTAGATTAATTGTTTATTGTTGCTCCCATTGTAGTCAGGGGCGATCGGGACTCCCGTGCGACTTTGATGCCGATTTATGGTGACCTATACCAAATCAAACTTTAGGGGATAACTAATGGAAATCACCTGGTCACCCATCTGGATTTTACGTCCGGACGTCATTATGACGTCATCAAAATAACGTATATTGTATCAGTGCAATTTAAACGGTATGCCCATTGTAGTCTATAGCGATCAGGATTTTCTCGCATTTTGTTTGCCAATTTCAGTCAAAATGCACCAAATTAAATCTTAGGGGGTAAATAATTAAAATTAACATGTCGCCTATATTGTTTTCGCATCAGAACAAAAAGATGACGTCATTGAAATGACGCTTAATATACAAATACCACATATATATGCGTTTTGTCCATTTCCAACGCATGGAAATATTCCTTTAATGAACTGGTAGCCTTAGAATGACTGAATACAAACACTTTTAAATCGTATATTACAAAATATATTCAGATAGGATGAAGTCAGTTCGAGGTTGGGACGTAAATGCCGTCACGATTTACGAATAAAAAGACAGTGGAGTGAATGAAAAACAAACAGTGTTTTGATAATAAACAGTGTAAATATAATCTCTTATGCTAATATATACTGTATAGATGTACCACGACCTCTGACCAATGACCTTTGGGTCTTTCTATTTCAAACGATTGATGCAGAATACGTATAATGAGCCAGTCCGGCTGGAACATATGTGTATGTCAAAGCTTTTATAGTAAATGTAAATAAATGCCTGAAACCCTTTTCTAGAACAACATATCAATATTGTAAAAACAAGTCGCGCTTCAAAGCTTTTGGTTTATCTGTAGCTGCTTATCCTACACCCAAAGAAAAGATAGTAGTATTAATCATTTGCATACACTATCAACCAAACTCATTATAGTCCGATTTTGACCCCTGAAGGATCAAAAGTTAGAAGAGCAACTTAGTAGTTCATGATAAAACCCTCTACAAGTTATCCATTGTACTTCGATAGCACAGGCTGTAGAAAACTGTTACAATCTGATTTATCTTTCGCATGCTACTAGGTAGAATAGTCCAATTTATAATCCATCAGAGGTCAAAATCGGACAATAAGGCATTCTTGTTGATACGACTAAAGAAATATCAGAATCCACATGAAAATAGTTGGTCAAAAGTCATGAGCATATTTATCTCTGGCAATATTTTACATGAGTCCTCTTCTGCTCCACAGCAACACAAATCAGTACAATATAAATGGTTTGCTTTGTACTTACACCGAGATGTTTAGCATACATACATACATGCTGCAACCACATTTTATCAGCTGCAGAGGGGTTTCGGGGCAGGAGGCAACATGCGCGGATCCAGGAATTTTTGTCAGTTTTATTTAATCCTCAGCTTATTTTACAGTTTACAGAGGGAGTCCAATGGTTTTATAGCTGAGAAAACTATACTTATTATTACACTTATATACTTATACTTATACTTTACTAAGGATCCAGAGGGAGTCTATTATTTCCAGGGGGGTGTCCAACATTTCCCAGGGGGTCCAAATGCTAATTTCTATAGAAACCCATATACGTACTTGTTATTTTCCAGGGGGGTGGGGTTCCGGACCCCCTGGATCCGCACATGGGCAATGTCATCATAACGGGACAATATTTATCACAGTCCCGCTTCTAACCATGATTGCAGGCATGCTTTGTCAGGATTAATGACAGGTGAGGTTTTCCAAATTATGCACTGCTACTGCGCACGTTTGACACATTCGAGAAACACAGCTCTTGGAAGTGGTAGTTTTTGCAATTTCAGCTTTTTTTCTCCAATATATCCACTACCTCAACGCAGTGAGTCGAACAATATCGGTGACTGGCTAATACAAAGTAAGAAAGATGGCAAAGATCAGGTATCGATACAATCAAGTACCACACCTGACCCAGGATACCAATGGGAAAGTAACAAACTCACAGTTAGACATCACAAACGAGAGCTAAGAGGTCAGGACAATTTACAAATATATTACTCTAGTGCATCCGCCACAGCGTGCTTTCTAATGCCACTGAGCCGCGGTGAAAGAATGCTTCGTGGATAGAGTCTCCAGCATAGCTAAATGCCTGCCAATATAATGTCTTGCTCTTTCCTATTGAACTAGTTAATATCAGCACCTGAAAGTGCCGGAATTCGATCAAAGCCCTGGTTTTATGAGATGAGGAGGACAATTATTTTACCAGAGAAGCAGAAATGATTATCGATATTGTATATGACTAGGATAAGAATTGGTGTAGAATATTTACATTAGAAAGGGACATTTACTAAATTGTACTGTTTAAATGTGAAACGATAATTTTCTATGTTCCTCTAGGATGTATCTTTATTTTAGAATTGTTCATATTAGGAAATATTGGAAACAAATATTCATAGCATCTGTAACAAAGGTACAGGAGCTTAATAATCATCAAGCTGTAGGCACCAAATGATAGAGACTTTAGCTAGGAAACATGCGAAATATATTCATTTTTTCCTAAAATATCATCTCTTACATCAAGTTAATGTCCTTGCTCATTTATTATGTCATGTAACATATGTTACAGCCTTCAACAAGTGCTTCAATCTTGTTGTTAAACCTGCAAAATCTATAATTCTTATAATATGAGCAAGACAATCCCAAATATGCAAGATATCCAACAGCAGCAAATGTTTTCATATATTTTTACTTAAATAATGCCTACCAAATTTGGCTCTTTAAAATTGGGTGTAGACTTTAAGTTGTTTAATTGCGTGTATAAGACACCATATTTAAAGTATAAAAGCAAACTTTGGATTTTCTTTAACCCAAATGAGTTTGTTAGCACAAAATAATCAAAGCATTTTGGAAAATGCACATAAAAAGTAAATGATATTGGTCACAATTTCATGTTTAAAGGGTAGTCTAAGTAAAGTAACGCACATAACACCACAGGAAGCTGTAATTTTGCTCTGAATAATTTATATGTAGCTAAAGAAGTCAATATGCAGACCATATTAGTAATTTAAATAATAAGCCTTATTTCTGTAGCTCAAACTTTTAATTTTCTTTTTTTCTAAATTTCTAAATAAGGTAACATATGTAACAGCTGTCAGAGATTAACGCCCCGGCGAACATTATGCAAACATCTATTAAAAGACGCAGCTTGAAATCCTCTTTTAGATGGATAAGCTTGCGAAATTCCCCAGGGGGAGCAATAACATTCTCAGCCATCAGTCTAAAGGTGGTCTGATAAGCTGGGTATTTATAGGAAATCTACGGTATTTTGCATGCAAAATATAGTTATCGAGAAATAATTCATTGTCAAAGTCAGGTAAAGCATTGATGTAACCATCATATGACTAAAATAATTGAAATTATGTTTAAAAAAGCGTTCGTGTTGGATAAATATGACCATACCAACACAAACTATAGCTTTTATTAATGGGCAGTTTCTTATTATGGTCGCCATATTTATGACGTCATAACTAGCCTCAGACGCGGATTTGCGATGGGTGACCACCTTTAAATTAAAGGTAAGACTCCATTGAAGGTTTTGATATAGGTCACCATAAATCGGCAAACAATTCGCACGGGACCTATTTTTTGTCCCTAAGGGCCCTGACTATTGTTTGTGTTTTATTTTTTGTGTTCTGCTCTTTTTTTTGTTGTGCAGTACTTAGTGTCATTTCTAGTTTTGCAATCGTCTCGCTGGGCAATAGTGAGATGGTTGCCTAAAAATTGCTTTTAATGCCATGGGACTGTTAGTGCTATGTGTCTCTTCCTCGCGGTGCAATGGGTTGGTCTGCTGTTTGTGATTGTGGTATTTTCTGGACAATATTCTACCGTTTATTTTAATGCGCTTATGAACAGTTGAAATATAAAAAGTCCACACTGTGAGTAACACCAGCAGGACTCGCTGCTAGCTAGAAGAATAAATGTTTAACTATGGCTATCCTGCTCCCCAGATCTAAAGTCAATCGAGCACATATGCGATGCGATTGTCAGGAATAATTTAATTACTTATGTGTAGGCACTGTTTGTTCACTTTTATAGATGTAGAAGATAGAATGTGGATGTTTTTCTTGTTTTATGAACAATAGAATACAGACTGACTAACCTTTGAAAATGATTCATGGCTCATTAATCCATGTCACTTAATACATTTGACAATTTGCTATTCTGTTTTCCGTATTGATTTGTTTGAAAAATTGTAAATTTGCGGCTTTGGTTTTTTGAAGTTTTCAACTCAAACTTCAATATATTTTAAATACCCTTAGTAAGTTTTCTCTGAAAATAGCCATGCATTACCGGAAAACATTGTTCTAATTTATTCCAAAATATTTTTCAATTAGAAATTCTGGTTTTTAAGAAAGTGCCAAAACAAAAGTGTATGCGTTAGCAGATTCCGTAGGTTTAGATCTAAGATGACAAGCTATTTAACATCTGAAAACGTCTTTGGCATTAAGTAGACGACAGCAAAAGCATGAACAAATTTATCCAGCGTGCCAGTGACCTATATAAGAGTTTTTTTGCTTGATGTGATTCTTTACGTCTCATCAACAATCTTTCAGTTAGATAGGGACGGGTCTTCCTGTGTTGAACCAGTACTAAGCTAGGATAAATGTGTATTGCTCAAGGACCACAACGCAGTGATGCCGGTGAGGCTCGAACACGCGGCCCTTCGGTCTCGAGTCAAGTACTCTACCACTGAGCCACTGCGATCCCTCCTGGTAACTTCAATGAAATATCGATACTGACCGAAGCAGCTTTGTCGGGGCGTCTTGCACAGGTAAATTAAGGGAAGTCGATATCGTTTATCTACACGAGTTTTAGTATACACATTGTAACACGCATGTTTATCAAAAATTTAATACCTTCACGAACACCGAAATTGAGTCAATTCCGATGATTATAAATGACAGGGCATCTTAGTTTATGAAAATTAATAAATACACAGCTATATTGGAAGCTTTACTCGTTGCAGTGAAAGAGGTATTGTTGAAGCCATATTTGACGAACTCCGCAACTTTCATAAAATCAGCCGATATTTACACTGTCATAACTACATAGAGGACATTTACTTTTTTGAGGTGAATACCAGATATATTTCGTCGAGTGCGGTGGAAAAATCAGTATTTTCACGAGTGCGTAGCACGAGTGAAAGTGCTAATATTTTTACCGCGCGATATTGACTTTTTCAGTGTGTTCATAGGGTATAACATTGGTTGTAAACAAAGTTTGACTCAGAATTATATTTTAACGAATGAAACGCAAGAAATCAGCATTTGAAGAAAGTCTATTTAGTGCGCCTTAGGACAGGCGTCACGCACAAACTGGCGCTACGTCATGTCAAACAGTGACGACGGTCATTATGGTTTATGTTGACGTCACAAGATGCGAACCTTTTTTTCCTGACATGCATCCTTCTTGTAAACTCTTTTGAAACTTACCAGTCCCAAAATTGCCAAGAAACCTCGTTTTGCTACAGTGAAAATATAAATCGTACCAGTCACTGGTGATTTTTTTTTTACATTTGATATATATTGAATTCACTGCTTGTGATAAAATAAACAGGATTATAAAAAATAGTTTTAACATTGCAGAAACATGTCATTTGTAAATGTTTCATATATATTTACATTTTCAAAGCAAGCCTTTAATGAATCTTTAGATTTTTGCAACCGTTCATAGCCTAATGAATAACATAAATTTGCTCTCGTGCAATACGCATCGAATTCATTCACCAGAAGTACTAGCGCCACTGTAGCTGTGAATGTACATCGAGAAACACCCGAATCGCACGTGCAAAACAAGACTCCTGTTTGTGCCATTGGCTGTCTGTGCTCACACTGGCTGTTCCGCCTTTCCGTTTTACATTTCAACAAAAAGGACTGTTTCGTTTCCTAAATTATAAATTATTTCTACAAATAAAATGTAAACATAAGCAATAAAAATTCAGTTTTTTGTCTGTTCATGGAATCATGAATACTTCGGGTCTCTAGCAAAGTTACGTGAAGCAGGTCTTCACTTACTTTGCAAGAGACCCAAAGTATTCATGATCCCATGAACATTCAAAAATTCGAATTCATTTCTTAAATTTTATTTCGATTGTTATCACCTTAATATAAAAATTAGCGATATTTACGACGAAGTACGCGCTCTAATGTTCATATAAATGCAGCGGTTTCTCAAGGCTGCGTCGCCATTTTGTGTACAACAAGTGAAAGTCACGTGACGCATGCCCCCCCACCCCTACCGACATGCCTGTCTGGCTGAAAAACAGAGTTTCCAGTCACTCTTATATAGGTCACTGAGCGTGAAAAGGGTTAAAGCAGGAGTTATGGCCCAAACTATACAGTAGACCGCAGTAGTCTTAAAGGTCACTGAGAGTGACAATGAAGTAATATTTTGTTTACAATTGTTAAGTAAATCATTAACTTGTACACTCCACTTGAGTGTTTCTGGATGCAAACATTTTATTTTCATAATTGTTTAGTTGCTTATCGAGGCTTTGGCAATAAAGAACGACTGTATGCACCATCTGGATACCACCTGGATACCAATTCTTATTCGAATGTTGCAATTTAGTTTTTTATAGTAAAAAAAGGGTAGCTGTACAAAACGACTCCTCATGAAAAACTGTTTCCACAATTTGACTGTACGACGTCCCTAGAAATGTTGTGGAAGGGTAGTTCTAACTATTTCTGAAGTCAGACATTTTCTGGCTGGAAAATTGTGCCAAGTCAATTTTCAAAAATCTAGCTCCTTGACTACACACTCTTGATATATTCTTATAATACTTCACAATAAGTGAATAACAAGGACGCCGATGACACTGCGCGGATGCGCTGGCTGGTCTGCGCCTTTGTTGTTCACAAACCCATGAAGACAGGCTTTCTCGCGTCGAGGCCCTTTTGTGTTATGCCACTCTTATTACTTGCAGATGAAGCTTACTATAATGGGGTCAACGGACTGAAATTTAGCTTGAGCTTTCATTCTGTCCTTACCTTGTTTGTGATAGAAGTCAACGCACTAGCAAGACTGCGCGAAGAGAAGGTTCAGACGAGCTTGCGCATCCCAGATGCGCAAGCTCGTCTGAACCTTCTCTGTGCGCATATGCGATGAGTACAATAATAATAATAATATTTCTTTATTTCTTCCAATAAGAAGGGTACATATACATATACAAAGGATATATATAATACAATGCAAATACAATGGAATATAATAGATAAGATGTCTATGCAGCCTATACTAATGTTGTTTAAAAAGAAAAAAAAAAGGTGAACGCTTATAGAGTATGTATAGGCGAAATTAATGAGCACACAAGCTACCATTTGCAAATGTGCAATAACTTGTACAATTACGTATGTGCGAAATTGTTCAATTAGTTACTCATTCAGGAATAACTGCATATTCTCAAAGTTTCCAAAGTACAATAAACCAAACGTATAATACAAAACGACTGTATACGTGTAAAACAACTTGCGCACTGAATGTAGCGCACATATAAATTGACTGAGTACAAGACTCTCGTGAGCTGATCAATTAATAAGAAAATTAAACTCGCACCAGTGATTTGTGAGATATGTGTGATAAGAATATTTTTGTTCAATTTTATTAGGTAAGACTTGAAGTGGGCATTTATTTCATACATCTCATCGAGTGGTACCGAGTGTTTCTGGAAAAACAGATTATGATTCTTCATCTAGAGGATTATTCAGCGAACAGGGCGAAAACTATACTCAAAGTGTACGATTTTCTCACATTAGGTATGTATAAAATAACAACTGGTTTCATCTGTGAGGGTTCATAATAATTGCGAATTGCCAGTGGGTATTTACAATATTTGTAAATGCTTATTTGGGTAGGACGCAGGTGTTCAGCCAGGTGCGGTGTTGACATCTGTGATTGACATGTTTATGTTTTTATATGGAATTCTGACACCAGTTTGTTATTGTTTCTCAAATGTCATATTTATTAGCCTGTCAATTCTGATGGGATGTTTTAACACTTTCAAAAGGTCATGATGAAAGATGTTACTTAGTTTAGAAAAATTACATAAGCCCAATAAATAGATTGTGTCAATTCTGACATTGATTGGCAGGATTGCGCAATACATTTAATCATATGACCTTTGGGAATTGCGCAACTGGTGTGACTATGAGTCACTTTTGTATCTTCTGATTGGTTGATATAAATGGAAGCTTACCTATGTGGAGGGCGCTATATAGTAAACTTGAAATATGATTGGTTAGTGATGATGTCATGAGGTGGCGCTGTGGTCAGCTTCTATCATGTGACTTCATGGTATATAAGATGAAACCCAGTGGCAGAGCTTGAGATTTCGGAACTTTGGGTTATAGTTTGTTTCTAGAAGTATTTTAGTTGAACTTAAGAAGATTTAATAAAATTATAAAATTGTGAAAGTTGTTGATGAAATTTATGAGACTTAGAAATTCTAAAGAGACTTTAAAAACACAACGCGAACTTGAAGATAAGAATCAACTACTACCTTACATATGGAACTACACATGTACTGGTTTCTGTACGACTTCAGCCGATTTGATACAGTTTTTTGTTGTTGTTTTTTCATAAAGTTGAGAGGGCATATATTGCATCTGTCCTGACTACACTCATTTCAAAAATAGAGTATTAACTCTTTCCTATTGATAACCTTTGCAAACTGTTTGGAGGCAGAACATCGGCCGTGATCGATATCCAAACCGTTTGACACTCTGATAATGTTTCTGGAATATTAAAAAAACATATGTTCAGCAAAGATTATTTTGGTCCCGAGAGTACCCGATCTCTATTTTTGGTTGATTGGCTGCATTTCTAAGACTTCTAGAATGTGGTATCTAAGTCTCTAAGATGCGGTATTTATAATGCTAATAAATGCTAAAATGCCAATTTAACATTTAAGAGCAGGATGTATTTTGTGCTCAGCTGAGTTGAGCGTGAAAATAGTTTTATAACCTCGGGGCCAGATAGCCTATTTAACATCCGGCTCGATGTGTACATGTATGAAATTCAAAATTTCCACTTAAATTGCTATTCTTAAAACTTTAATCTTTATCTGATTTCTAATACATTTGTTTGGAGTATCTGGCAGATTCAGAATCATTTTACAAAACATAAAAAAGGTTAAAAATCCACGTTCGTTTGTTCACACTGGTAAATGTATATGTCGATTTGGTGGTATTTGCGCGTTTTGCTGGTACTTCATAGACCGGAAGTGGTAGATATTGGTGTTAATACTACATAGAAAAACATGCCATATGCCTAAAGGACTATAGACTTCAATCATCTTTAAGTATCCAGTATGTGTATGGCGATTTATGTAAGCATTTAGGAATAGATTCGAGTACCGATCATCCAGATCGGTATTCGAATCTATTCCTAAATGCTTACATAAATCGCCATGTGCATGCCGAATATTAAAAGTGGTCTAATTCTATAGTCCTTTAGGCATATGGCATGTTTTTTCTATATAGTATTACACCAATATCTACCCCTTCCGGTCTATGAAGTACCGGCAATACGCTTATATACCACAAATCGACATATATATTTACCAGTGTGTTGTTTGTTTTACAATTTCAGACAGCACAGAAATCGACCAGGCTGCTTTCGACGCAAAAGTGAACTTCTCTAAACCACATAATAGATCCATCAGACCCAAAGGATACCAAAACTCGACAATGTGGGAACAAACAAGATATATTTTGTATACATTCTACAAACCATTCAATCAAGCTTTGGCAAATCTTCTGAAAGATCCAAAGTTCGATTATGGTCCATACTAGTAAGCTAGTCATAGTCCAAATGACATATGCGTGCGCGGATCCAGAGGGGTGACAGTGGGTTCGCCCCCCCCCCTGAAATATCACAAATATAAAGGGTTTCTTAGTAATAATAGTCCGGATCCCCCTGAAAATCACTAAGCTACCAATCTAACTTCTAATGTTGGGCTATAATAGGCACGCCAGTGCAAAGGCGTTTCACTGGCGGACCGATGATGGTCCGACATTGGAAGCTGGCTTGTTAAATGTCGTTTCACTGGCGGGCCGATGATGGTCCGCATATAAGAGGGTCTGGATGGGAGTCTGGTATTCACTATTCATTTAAAATTTAGCCCATTATTCATCTCATTAAAATAAGACCAATTATTTATTAAAAGTAAGGAAGGTGGCAAAAAAATCTGATTATTCACTATTCATTAATTTTTCCTTCAATTCATTAAAAATGATTATTCATTAATTTTTAGGCCCTCATTATTCACTATTCATTATTTTTTCGGTTTTTATTCACTATTCATTATAAAATGGGCCATTATTCTCAATCATTATACCTCATCCAGACCCTCATATTCGCTCTCCCCTCATCAAGAGAAAACGTCAATGATACATTTAGACCCCTCTGACAAAACTTCCTGGATCCGCGATGATATGCCATTACATTGTCGAAACAATATGACTTTGAAATGAGATCATTGTTACGTCATCTTGCTCTTGTCGTAAAAGATACATAGGCTAAATCAGCAATATAGTAAACAAAAAGAGAATTAACTTATTTGTTTATTTTCTTCTTTTTTTTGTGGAGAGCACTATGTTTACCTTTCCTTTTCCATCGTTTGATTGTAGCTGTGTAGTAGCGTAGCCAATCAGAACTGCCTCGGCCAATTCCGCAAAATTCCGTGGAATCAGACCACGGATGTTCATCGATGTTCTACTTTGATCACGCGAGTGATAACGTGACGCTGATATTATATATTGTGACACTGACGTAACAGAAACCATGTTAACACAAATACAAGTGTGAGCGGCTTAAACGATGCTTATGTTTTTTCAATAAAATATCGCTATAGCGATATTTTATTGAAAAAAACATAAACATCTTTTATTCTGCTGATTAAACTTATCGGATAATCAGAATATTCGATTTTAATAGAGCTGAAACTACATGCTACAGAACTAAGTTTCCATACGCCGGTTCCGGCTAACAAAATGGAGCTTTTTCGAACATAGTACTACGCGTAATGCTCCTTATATACACCCGAGCCATGATTCGATTCTCGAATTGTGGCGGACTTTCCCGAATTCTAGTTTAGCATGCGCGGATCAAGAAAATTCCGTCAGGGGGGTCCTGATTTTTTTTTATTTATTCATCAATGTATTTCACAGAAGCTCGGGTCTAATTGCTTCCTGAGTGGGGTCAGTACCAGTATTTAGGGGGCTTGTGATTTTCAAAGGGGTGGGAGTCCGAATCCCCTGTCGCTATCCACGGAACCGCCAATGACGTAGCCTTTCCTAGCATGCCACTAGAAGTAAAAATCCGCTCTGAAGAGACTCCGGTTGGTTGAATAACTTAAGAGGTGTCCGTAGTCGTTAAAAGTGTTTTGTTCAGATGCAACGCGATGTGTTTTTGATGTGTTGTCAGACGGGGGAGTGTGGGTCATTGAGCTGGAAAAGAACCGTCTCATTGAAACGGTTCTTTTGGGAACCCATAACATATGTTTTGGTTGGGTATACGATAATTATTTTTTCTGCAACACACTCATAACTATATGCCTTGTTATATTTGTTTCCCAAACTTTTTATAAAAGACAGTATAAATTACGACTTTACATCTGTCACCAGCGAAAAATCGAAAATTTTGCTGCTGCCAGATGTCTGCCTATAGCGAAAACTCTGGGAAGTCGCTGCTGCCAGACAGATGTTTTATTCTTTTTTTCCATAGATGTATCATACGAGTACTCGGTTCAATATTTTGTTAAGAATTAGGGGAATTAATATGGTAAGACCATGCGATATTGGTACCTACTTTGGCATTCACGCAATGTCTTTTTACTGATGCATGCACAGCTATAAAGTGGGTTAGATATCGAAATTTTGGTATGAACTTATATACACTACCATATTTCGTTTGTGCGATCGGTTAAGCAATCTGTGATACTGGGTACGCAGGCTAATCTGGACCTATTCACAGAATAAAGATTCCAGTCAATACATGTTATGTCTTTCATTTGTGAGAACACGAACAAAGTTTGGCATAAAAATCTTTGAAATTGACTTTGTAAATGAAATTTCATGACATCTATCCTTGTGACCTCATCTTAAGGTCACCCGTTTAACCCTAGGGTGAACAATTTACTTGCGTTCTGTTGTGCTTATCATCCCCGTCGATTTGATATGCCACATGACCAAGTCGAAAAACATTTTTTCGACCCCCTGCGCCCTCCAAGTCCCACCCCTTGGGCATGACCCAGGTGCAGAACAAAAAATCCCGTTTGATATGTTTCATATCTTGTATTTGTAAGAACACATACAAAGTTTAGTATAAAAATCTCTGCAATTTATTTTGTTTTTGAAATTTAATGGTATTTGACCCTTTGACCCCTCCCCAGGGCCCCAGTGGCGGTGCTATTTTTTTTTTTGCTGTTGCACGCCCGTGCATGTAAGCAACTCACACACCACATTTTGTTGGATTACGTCCAATGGTTAAGGAGGAGATAGCATAACGGACAGACGGGCAGACTAACAGGCGGATACAATATCCCCTTCCCTTTGCTTTTTTTTTTTTAAAAAAAAGCTTGGGGATAATGATAGGTTGAGCTACAGAGAGAGCGAGAGAGAGAGAGAGAGAGAGAGAGAGAGAGAGAGAGAGCATTAAACTATGTACTTATTCAAACATGGAAGCCTTTGTGGGTTATTTACATTTCACATTTGTTACGGAAAAGGAAATAGATGCAAGTTTTTTTTCTCTAGCCATCGTTTCAAAAGTGCCTTTTTGAAACACTGGTGTAATAACATCAACGGAAACTTGTATATGAACTCTATGAATATTTAAAGCAAAAATAATGATAAAAGACAACAATTAGCATGCTTATTGGGCGGAATCACTTTCTCAATAAAGATAATACACTCAACAATGTCAACATTGCAAGAAACAGTACATAGAAATAACTCAGGTGTTATTTAATCTACTTGAACCCTGCTTTATCAACATTATTATGATCTTAAGGTATATTTCACTCCCAGTTTTAGTTTAACTAAATATAGTGGCCAGAATATGTCTTTGTTATCAAACGTAGACACATGTGAAAAAACTTGTTCATGCAAAGTTAACACTTAAGCTTCATAACAACATTAAATTACTGTATATCAAAATGTTGATTAATCAACTTTTAACTTTTCCTTAGAGCCTATCCCTTCTCATTGTTCAGCCTACTGCTATGAACTCTTCTAAACTATATGAATATCAGCCATAACATAATGCAAAATGAATTCAAATAGTAATGTTAAGTTATTGCATAAACTGGCAATTGGAGCTTGAACATTTTTAAAACATGTTGTAACAAATAGTGGAAACAATCAAAATACTTTCATAGATATATGATCCGTAACACAATGTCTATGTACCATAACATCTTTAGGCATTCTTTGTAGTTCCATCATTGTAAATATGTTATTGATAATGATGTATAATAATTGTATAGGTTGTATCTTCATCGTACTACGTTTGATTTAGTCATAAACATATGCATATCACAAGGAAATTTGTGATCACTATAATCATCAAAATCTTTTCTTCCATAACAACTTTCAAACGATTTTTAAATGTAATTTGATTAAATCAGTGTCCAGGATGCACATAATGTCAAATTCATACTATTTATACCATTAAAATATGATTATAGGAAGTGTTCTTCATGCCTCGTCAAATAGAATTGACAATTAATGTGGAATTATAAAAGCTCTATTATCCGTTACAGACCAAATGTCGGCAGATTACAATGTATCTTCATTGATATTTGCTGTAAATACATTAGCATTTAAATAACTTGTATATAATGCAATGAAACATCCATAAAGAAGAATTTTATCTGATTTCAATGCTTTGAGTAAATTGACGAGACAGGTGTATTTAAGTACATATATCAAAACAAAATTTCAAAATTAATCATGCTTTTTATCCGTCTAGCAGATTTTATTTTACTAAAACACCACTTAAATATCATTATCATGAAATGTACTCGTTTGTGTACTTTAAATGAGCATTTGAAGCCTTGTTATGGAAAATAGATGTTACGGAGGCATAGCGACATGAGAACGTTTTACAGGTACTTACCGCAAGCTATACACAATTGATTTGGATTGTTGTTAATTAATCATTTATTTTGAAGAAACCACCATACAAAGAAATATGGCCATTTATCTATAATCAGAGATGCTTGTTTTCTAAATATAAGCATTATGGAAGCAACAATTTTAAACGTGACATTTTGGTTATTTTTCTGGATGCAGTGGTTTTCGAGAAACAGTGAATAGCAAGCTATCTCCGTGTAAGATATTGTTTATCTTTAATCATTTTCGAGTTTATTTGGCAGTATCACGTACCTGTAAATGAAATATATATTTTTTTCAGTATCCCATTTAAAAAAAGTTACGGCTGCAAAGGTATATTTGGAGACACATACATTGTTGATGATTATAACTAAAGAAAACCTTATGACCCAATTATAAGGCTGTTTTTGGAATTCTTTTGTAGAACAAAAAGATTTTTTGGGAAATATGAGACGCCCTTTGAATTCATTAAATAAATATACCAAATGTGTACAAAATAGCTTGGCGACATTGCAATATGGCTATTTGCAAACATTGATAAACACATATTTTTAAAACAAATTCTTTGATGCTATTCAAATGTGTTTTAAATGACCAGCCAATGCTTGGGAACTGTGGAATGGTATGCTTTTTAAAAAATCTAAGCAGGAATACTAATGGAAGTAGTGGAGACATGGTATTTTCAAATATGGGTCAATTTTGGTGGAAGGCTGGTATATCTTAATTTATAGGAATTAAGATTAATTTTAAGCCAAAATATTTCAAAGTTGTTGCCATGACAATCGAAAACCCAACAGCTGAACAAACATAAAGGTCAGATTTTTTTACAGAATGTGAGAGCATGTGTAAAACACTTCTATGGGAGATTGCTGCAGTATTATAGAGAATATTAGGGCCCTTCTTACCCCATCCGCTCATACACCACATGGTTGCACTTCCTTCAGAAACCTGTGTTTGAATTGCATGGGTGCTTGCTGCATGGACACTGACAAAGTTCTGCAAATTAAAGCTTAAGCTAATATGTGAGCCAGTGCATGAGATTTCCAACAAGGTGTCATTTTGACATGTGTAGACTCAAACGAGCCTCTGCAGCCTCCTTTAAGCCTAGAAGCTCCAAATGATGTTCAGTCAGTAGCTTAACAATCATAGAATACTCAAGCGATTAGCAAAGGCTCTGATCAGACTGCGCGTATGCGCAGGCTGGTCTGAGGCTTTGCTGGTCGCACATACCACATTGTTGGAAATCTCATGCACTGGCTCATGTACATTTCAAAATTTGCAAATCTGTAAATATCAGAATACGTTTTGCATACCAGTGTCTAGTCAATGTTAGATTATTTAGTATGCAAAAATTGAGGTTAATATACCATTGAGTTCAAAAATTTTGAGCATTTTCACAAAAAGACCTCGACCGATGCTCAGCGAAGCCTCGTCATTGTTTTGCCTACCAGTAGTTGGGTGATGTTAAAATAAATTAGGCTGCAAACTTTGATCTAAATATACCATGTGGCTCAAGAGTTATGCGTATTTTAACTTAGTGCCTACGACCAGCCGGACTGATACTCAGCAAAGCCTTTTTGAACCGCAAATTTCATATTTCGCAAATTTCACACCGTGTGAAGAATTGGTACCAAAACTTCACTTTTGGAAAAGGTGAAATTTGCGTATGGTCAATTGCGATAATTTTGGGGGTCTAACCGCTGTGCTCAAATTTCGCATCTTTCTCATTTTTAACTGTGAAGAATTAGTACGCATTCGTGCCATCTACGTAGGACTCGTTCGAGTTTTCCCAGATGTGAAGAATTGGTACTCAATTTTCACAAATGTGAAGAATCGGTACCAGTTTCTCAAACCCTTGAAAAATTGGTACTCAATTTTCATAAATGTGAAGAATCAGTACCAAATACTCACAGATGTGAAAAATTGGTACCAATGCTCACAGATGTGAAGAATTGGTACTTAATCTTCACAGATGGGAAGAATTGGTACTTAATCTTCACAGATGTCAATGACAGAATTTGTAATATCTAGTCACGTGTGAAAGATTCTTTTTATCACATGACTTCGGTTGGACTTAACGTGTTTCCTTTAGCTATTGCTTACAACGAGAGTTAATTGCTTTATCATATTATATCCGCTTATTCTATTAGAAAAAAAAGCAAAAACCAATAATTTACCAAATTCGGCCAGTTATTCGTACGTCTATCCGTGCTTTCGTCACGTTTCTGACGAATGCACCTCCTCTTAAGCTGTTAGACGTAGCAACCTCAAAATAGGTACATTTGTCACATAATGTAGAGGTGGTCTTTTTACCTGAAGTTGACTTAAAGGTCAATGGTCATCTACTCATAGTTTGATAGGGATCACTTTTTATCCATCAAAGATGCATTGTAATTATACAAATTCATGGCCGAGTTTGCACTCCGTATATTGCATATTGTCTTGAGCAGCAACTCTAATGCATTGCAGTTCTCACGAAAGTGTACACTTTGCGCATTTTGTAAATGAACTCATGCACCCTCAAAATCTTGCGTAACACTGAATACCAATGGCACATTAAAATTGTCGATTTTCATTTTCTAACCGTAAAAAGGATTTAATTTGATCCCTGGCTCCTTCAAATGCCTTGGAGACAGTTTAAAAAGCATTTAAGTCCAGAAAAAATGAACTGTGGCGTCGGAATGTTAGAGTCTGGCGACTTGCATTGTCGTGTTGCTGGGATTCTTAATGTGTCACAGAGTGTGATATTCCGAATGTGGAATTGTCATCTAACCCACAGAGATCCTTCACACAGATATGGCGGAGAACGCGACAGGACTACAACTCTACGCCAGGGCCGGTTTTTGTTGATTCAGTCTGGACGTCAATACGATTTCAGGAACGGAACTGGAGTGCGCATTACTACACAAACAGTGAGAACCAGATTCCATGAGTTCGGACTGAATGCCAGGAGTCCCGCTATACGCGTTCCGTTGACGAGACAACACGTGCAAGACTGGTTAGACTTTGTCAGAACTCACGTCAGATGGACTATTCGTGACTGGACGCCAGTGCTATTCACTGATGAGTCCAGATTCTGTCTCAATTTTACTGATATGCGTCAGTTGGTGCGGAGAATGCCCAAAGCGAGATTTGATTATTGAATGTTGCAGAACATGGCCGTTATGGCAAGGGCTCAGTCATGGTTTAGAAGGCATTAACGACAACGGGAAAACTGACCTGTACGCTATTGAAAACGGAACATTGACGGCATTGAGGTATTGCAATGCCATTCTCGATCAGTTTGTGAGGTCATATACGGGTTCTATCCGTCAAGAATTTATTCTGATGGACGATAATGCCCGTCCCCACCATGCACACGTCACTAGTGCCTATCTGGGACATGAGATGATCGTTCATATGGACTGGCCTGCTTGATCAATGGACCTAAATCCGATTGAGCATGCATGTGACATTCTTCAGCGTGGGGTTTCAGCCTGACCTGTGCAACCCAGGACTTTACAGGAGCTCAAGGATGCATTGGTTGCTGAATGGAGGCTGATTCCACAAAACCGGATACAGACTCTGATTACGAGCATGCGCAGGAGATGTCTTGCTGTAATTAATGCCCGTGGACGTCATACGCATTATTAAGCAAGTTTTTAACAACGAATTAAAAACAATGTGAAAATTCAGTCTGCTAGAATCACCTGTGTTACGTCAAATTTTGGGGGTGCCCAGACGTTCGCTGTAGCCACGCGTGGATGCGTTGACATTTGACGTTAGAAATAAAAGATTTTGAATGATATATTTTCTATCATTATGTTTCAATTTTGGATCCAATTAAATCATTTGTCAAAATTTTATGTTGCATTAAAAATGGGATCCCTATCAAACTTTGAGTAGTATATTTCTTTAAAATACGCCTCCTCCTTACCCATTTGACGTAACATCTTTTGCAGATGCATATGTCACTGATGTAGACCTTTTGTGTGACCCAATGCCAAATAATGTAGACATGTATTTTCATTTTACTGAATCTCCTTCTGACCCTATGAACGTTCAACTTCAAACTTTGCAGAAGAATAACAAGATAATTTACATGATTTCGTGCCAAAGTAAAGGTTAATTGTTAAAACGGTCCAGTTTTGTTTCTGCGATGCTGCTTTTATTGAGTTAGGAAACCGCTGCAATCATACGAGTTAAACATCTCAGGGGTCTAATGCCGTATTCACTTAAGACGTTTGTTTTCTCGCCCTTTTATTTGTTGTATTTGTCTCCGTTTTTCGTTTAATGACCAGGGCGGGTTATGAATTTGATTAAATACCATTGTCATAATGTTAAGCATATTGTACTTTCAATGACCAAAAATAATAAATTCTGATGGTGTTACATAAAATGCTTCTTACATTAGTCTACAAAACTTATTTTGAGTCGAAAACCGAAATTTTGGTATTCCGATACACATTCATTGACTCAAAAGAACGGGTTTTCTGGGTCAACTCTCAGTATGCAAAATGCCAAGCTTCGATGCTGTGTACAAACAACGGATAGGGAAGGGCTAAGTTTTTCAGACTTTTTGGACCAATGTTCCCTCTAAGTTGTTACAGCAAAGTGGTTTAGGAGGAAGCTATTATTGACGGACGACGGAGGGACGGATGGGTAGCTGGCACGACGGACATCCTATGACCACAACGTGAGTATAAAAAGGGGATCCACCATTCAAAGATATATGAAATTGTGGAAAAGCTGAATCTAGCTCACCTTTAGCTATATACAAAAAATAGTAAGTGAGTTTGATCAGGAAATACCACAACCACAAACCGCAGACAACCCCATGGAACCGCGAGAAAAAGCCACTCAACCACCACGAAACACCAGGATGACAAATTAAGCAAAGCAACCAGCTCTCTCTTCCCCATCAAGATAATTGCAATACTAGAATGGACATAAAGTAACGTACAACAAAACATAGAACAATTACAGACTCCCACAATGGGAGTAACAATAAACAAAAAGTTAACAACAACAGAACCACAGCCTTAGAACGGACAGCAGCCTAAGCCACCGGGGGGGGGGGGGCTTAAATGCATTTTACTGGTACCAAATCTTCGCCCTAGATTCTGCTGTTGTTGAAGTACAAGAAATGTTCAGCTCGTATGGAGGCCATCTAACTAATGCAATGTATCATCATGGAAAACACTCTAATCAAATTAACACTCCATGATGAAACAAAGAAAAGGGCTCATGACTCACAGATAGTCAGAGCTAAAGAAAACCTCAAGTTGAGCCACGGTGGGTCCAGCTACAGATAAGCATCAGGCAACAACCCACCGGTTAGAGCTTTACGTCGGAGCCGTCATAGAGTATGAGGCCTGACCCACCGTCGTGCAAGTAAGGAGGAAACCATAGCTATAAACCGTGATTGGGTTTAAAACCAGACATGCAGACTGTCGCTTGATATCCAAGTTATATCCAACCCTTATATAACGTTTTACAATCTTTTGAATTGATCACTAAAATTAGATTTTCCAACAATTTTACAAGCCTCACCCTGAGAAAGTCATGATTATTCAACTGTAAGATATAGGAAATCTATATGTAACCTGTTTGAACCACGTTATAAAATCCTTACACATATGTGAAGAATTGGAATCGAATGCAAAATACAGCGGATTTGGGGTGTATTTTATCGATGTGAAGATTGCACATGTATGATACATATAATTTCACTACGTGCGCAAATTTCACAAATTGTAAAATATTGGTATGAAATATGTGACGTATTGGTACCAATCCTTCACGCGCTGTGAAGAATTTGTACCAATTTTTTCACAGTATGAAATTTGCGCAATGTGCAATTTGCGGTTCAACAAAGCCTCCTCCATCAACAACTGCTATTACGCATGCCAGTGGTTAAATAATGTTGACATGCATACGTATGCAAAATTATATCAAAATATATCATGCGGCTCAAGAAGAGTCATTATCATTTTCACTAAACTGCAAACGGACCGACAGACAGACAGACAGACAGACAGACACACACGCTGATTATAGTGCACATCTGCGGGTCGTGCTATTAATAGCTTTGCGCAAGTCATTTTACAGCCATAGTACAGTGAAGCTTCTATTGTCATCAAAGGCGGATCCAGAGGGGGGACAGGGGGTCCGGACCCCCCCCCCCCCTGAAAAATAACAAAAATAGAGGTTTTCTTAGCAATCCTGGTCCAGATACCCTGAAAAATTACGAAGCTACCGAGCCAGCATTCAATGTTGGGCCATCATCAGCACGCCAGTGAAACGCCATTTAAATGGCGTTTCGCTGGCGGGCCGATGATAGCCCGTTTAAAGTGCTATTTAGATCCACCCACCCCATTAAAAAAAAAAAAAAACGTTGTCAAAGTTGGACCCCCTCTGACAAAACTTTCTGGATCCGCGCATGCATAGAGTACAGTGGAGCTTCCATTGCAATGGTTACGAACAGAAGACGATTAGTTCTAAGACATGTTTTTCACTGAAGAAATGAATTCAATGTTTGGTATGTCCAAGGAATCATGAATTTTCCGAGCCTCTTGCAAAGTAAGTGAAGCCCGAAAGGCTTCACGTTAACTTTGCAAGAGGCCTGAAATAATCATGATTCAATGAACATTCCGAAAATTGAATTTATTGCTTATATTTACATTTTATTATAAATATCTAAAATATAAAAAAATATTTTTAATTTAGGAATTAAAACAGTATTGTATTAAAAATATAATCGTTTTAACGGTTTAGTTGAAGTGTAAAATGGAAAAGCGGGACAGCCAGCTTGACCATGGACAGCCAGTGGAGCAAACAAGAGGCTTGTTTTGCACGTGCGACTCAGGTGTGGCTCGCTGTCAATCACAACACCGGTATCACTTTTGGCGAATGAGTTCGATGTTCGAATCGAATTGCATGGGCAAGTGAGCTTGGCAGCTGTCGATCAAATTTGTGAAATTCATCAGGCCATGAACGGTTGCAAAAATCTAAAGATTCATTAAAAGACTGCTTCGAAAATGTCAATATACTGAAACCTTACTTATTATCGGTCACCTTACATTTTTACGCTAGTTCAGAAAGTGAAACAGAGGGTATATGAAATTCAAGCTTTTTTAATCGAAGCAATACTTTGCCGAGACTCTGCAAGTTATTTAATTTAAAAATGACGTCACCATTAGTTAATTCAGTTAAATTAAAACTGTTTGTTAATTTGCGATTAGTTAAAGCTGTTTGTTAATTTGTGATTAGTAAAACCATTTTAGAGTAGTTAAATGGTAAAATGTCAATGTTCATGGGTTTTGCTTCTTTTTTGCTTCTCTAGAATTTGGGACAGTAATATGCAACAGTCAAGTCTACTATGTTACCATTAAATAATAGGAACTCCTATAATAGTGTTGTTATCATGTTTCTGTCTTCTCTAATATCATCATTATATGAGCCGTGGCATGAGATTTCCAGCAATGTGGCATTTTGACATGTGTAGACTCGGACGAGCCTCTGCAGTCTCCTTTTAAGCTTGGAATATCCAAATGATGTTAGATCAGTAGCCTAAGAGTCATAGAATATTCAAGCGACTAGCAAAGGCTCTGATCAGACTGCGCATATGCGCAGGCTGGTCTGAGCCTTTGCTGGTCGCACATACCACTTTGTTGGAAATCTCATGTTGCGGCTCATGTTATAATTGAATGCAACTAATTAGCAGATATTTTGACTTGGCATTTTGGCTAGTGATTTTTGGCTTGTGACTTTCAATTTATGACTTGCGACTCATGACATTTGAGTCGTGACTTGCGACTTTAAACCATTTTTTGGTGCAAAGCTGAAGTAATTGGGGACACAAAACAAAACAGGGTAAAAGTACGTTGTGACAGTACCACCATCATGGCCATGTGATGTGGTCCATTCAGATTCAGACTTTTATCAACAAAACAACAGCACAAAACACACACAAAAACATCAATAGAGGACGACAAAAAAGCATACGCAATTAGCCAGCATGCACGACTACCCAGCATGCAATTATATAATATATTGTTCAGCTTTCAAAGTGAACACCCATCATATGAGTGTTCATCCGTGACATAATCTTAAGCAATACGCAAAAGCACACTACATTTGAATTGCGAACGAAAACTCCTGACCAGAATGCTCCGTTGCTATATGTCTTAATCCTATAAATAATTGTTTTTCATTCTATTTCAGAATGAAGTATTTTATAAGTATTTTTGCTAGTCAAGAATCCTACGTTATTATTTTTATACGAGTATTTTAAAATGCATTAGTTTTATAGTCTAAATTCCTTTTTTGCCGCGTAGCGAATCCTACGTTATTATTTTTATTGCAAAATTGTGCAAGCGCGTGAGACTGTGTGAGACTGTGTGAGACTGTGTGTTACACGTAACAGGGTTGTCAGACAGGATTGTTTCTTAGGTTTGTACCTGTAAGCAGATTGGGTAAGGTGTACACAATGCTCAACATTAAGCGCGAATTAATATTGTAATAAATGAAAAACATCATATATTTTAGGGGAAAACAAGCCTTGGCAATTAGTGTGAATCGTCTACATTGATTATTGAAAATATAGGAAAATTTACTTTTTTAGGCGAACTTTCAAATATATTTCATCGAGTTCGATGAAAAATCAGTATATTTTACGTAGCATGAGTGAAAATGTTATTTCAAAGGTTGATATTGCCCCCCTCCCCACAAAAAAAGTAAAATTAATTTTTGTTTCATTTACAACGGAGAAATACAGATTCTTGTCAAATTTGACCTTTTCAGTGATTTCATTTGGTACAAGTATTTATAATATTGGGTGGAATTTCATTTTAACGAATGTAACTTAAAAGAAAGTCATTCTAGTGTACCTTAGGACTACCCCCATCCCCTCCCCACAAAAACGCCTAGCCTATGATTAGAGTAATCCCATGTATTATCGCTACGTACACACATGAAATTATGATTTCCAGTAAATTCATCATGGACTTGTCGAGTGAATAAAACAGTGTGTGGATCCTGATCAGCTGGCTTCATCAGAAGTCAGTTGATCTGGATCTACTTTGCTTTAAATATTGTAGCATTTTGGAAAAAGTTATGCCAACAAAACGCATAGTAACCCTACTAGTGTAGTCAGCTGACAACCTTAGCAAATAGTTTTGACCCAGATCAGGCCCGACAAAACGTCGGGCCTGCTCTAGAGTCAAATGTTTGACACGCTGATGATATTCCTGAATATTTTTGTTCAAAAAAGTTGACTTTATAAAAATCAACAGATGACAAAAAATGTTATTTTCAGATGTGAAGATGGGGTTTACAGCAAGATCAGAATTGGCCTGGCTCGCAATCACTATAGTTTTTGTAACCGTCCAGTTACGCCACGCAAGTGGGATGCTGCCGAGCTTTGAGGAAGCCCCTGATACATACATAGGTAAATATGCTTTCTTATTAATTTAAATCATTCTGGTTTGGTAAATAAATTGGGATTGTTCATTATAGATAGTGAGGGGTCATAGGTAAAATAAAAAACGCATTTTATCTCTGAAGATAGTTTTGTCTCAGCAAACAGTGTAGAGCTTGATGAAATGCCACATCATTGATGATATGCCGCATGATGCAGCATTTCATCTAGGTATTCACTGTTTGCCAAAAAATACGCTTTAACCCTTAAAGCGCCAAGAAAAAATGCATCTGAAAATGTCGTCTGCTGCAAATAATTGCCCATTATAACTGTCGAATTTAAGTAAAGAAGCTAACAGCGTTGGTCCAGAACAGGCTGCTACTATAAGAGCAGTCTGATCTGTGCTCACACTGTTCATTTTGGCAGACGAGAAAAGATTGCTTCTCGGTGGGGATCCGTACCAGTATTTCTAAAGAAACCTTGCCTCGAGGCTATTAAAAATGAGTACAGTCTCAAACTCAAAATAAAGCGCATTGATTGGCTGCTTGCTGACACGTGTCCGCAAGCAGCCAATCATTGCGCTTTATCTTGAGTTTGAGACTGTACTGAAGTTTTAAAAACTCGAAGCCAGTTGCCACTTCAAAATTTCCAGGTTGGGGTGGGGGGTCCGGACCCCCTGTACCCTCTCTGGAACAGTGCATGTAATTGCACTGTAGTCATTAGTTTGCTGGATACCAGTGATAAACTTGTTTGTTATATGACTGGAGAGAATCCTGTCTCCTGATTGGCCCAATTTGTCTTCATAAATCTCTATGTCTACCTGAAAACTGTTCTAAACTGGCTCAGAAGGTGATATAGGATAAAATCCAGCTCAAACTAGTTTCCAGAAGTTAATATTTTTGACACTTCTGCAATATCACCCTCTAGAAAGCTACAAATAGCATGATGAGTATAAAACTAGCA
This sequence comes from Loripinus fragilis, assembly GCA_964019695.1. Lineage (NCBI taxonomy): Eukaryota > Metazoa > Mollusca > Bivalvia > Lucinida > Lucinidae > Loripinus > Loripinus fragilis. Next base: position 122,591,603 of record OZ026515.1, read on the forward strand.
TGTGCTGCATGAAATTGACATGATTTGCTGTTTCACATCCCAACAGGTAAACTAAAGACTTTCATGAATTTTAACAACTGTTTTGTTATGTTTTGTTTGTTCATTTATCTTTGTTTGAATAAACAAAATGTAAAAAAAAAGTTTTATGATTAAATTTTACATTCCACATTCAGAAAATTGATATTCATTTCAAATTGCAAAATACCACATTAAAATATTTTAATAACAGTTGATAAAACTTGTTAGAAAGTCCTTAGGTTGAAAGTTGACTTCAACAACAAAAAAAAAAAAAGAAAATTTTCATTCTAAGTTGAAAAGTCATATAACAAAACAGTTATTGACTTCAATTTCGGTAGACATGAGGATTTATCTACCCTTAAAAGTGATATTCACCTCGGCCTAGCAGCCTCAGTGAATTATCACTTTTACGGGTAGATAAATCCTTATGTCTACCTCATTGAAGTCAATAATTGTATAATATACAAGTATATTAATTATGCTTGCAGCTTATCAGCACCTGCAGTGTTTTCAAAACTGAATTTCCAGGTTCACCATGGTCAGGGCTAAGCCAATACACTGTTCTATTGATATCAATTGCTGTATGATGAAAATACAGTAGAAATGCTAAGTGACTTTTCACGCAAAGGTCCCCTTTGGTTTATAACATTTTATTAAAGATAGAGACATGTCGATAAATCATGATGCAAAGCCCCCCTTTGGTACAGAAGCCCCTCAGGACCATAATAAAGAAATATAAACAAGAAATGTCACAGTAACGTGACGTATGCCCCCAAAGGAATTGGTATATCATAAGACACATTTGGGGAAAGTTAATTGTTATAAAGGATACGAAAAATCTAGAAATGAGGTTAGAAGTCAATGACAGCGTCAAAGTGACCCAAAATGGTATGCACCACTCCACCATCCAAAGGGAAATCTACACACCAAATTTGGGATTCCTACCTCAAATAATATAGGCTATTAGGCTGTAGCCCAGACCAGCGTATCTCGTAAAAAGTCATCGATGCTTACCCCGAAAGTAGCAAAGCTGAATTTTTTGCACAAAGAATGTTTGAACATTCGGTAATACAAAACCACTGTATAGCAATTCGTTTCGAATTGCCGTATAAATGACATTTGTATGCAAAGCCGTTTTCCTTTGAAAATCGTAATAATGATTTAAACGCGTTGTTAAACATGTTATCATAGCAGATGGGATTGAAAATGGTATCTATTCTGTCCCATATATACTATTGTATGTTATAAGGAGGGAGGCATTTTTTTGATTTGCCTTATGTTTAAAATCTAGCTTGAAAACACAGACTGTCTATGCTATGCAATGTTTGTTCTTGTTCGTTTCGATTTGTTAAGTAGTCTTCATGACCAAAAGGAGTATGACAGTTATTTTGTTATTATCGGAAAGAAAAATATGCTTGCAACACTAAAAAAAAAATTAAATAGTATGCTCATTAGTTAATCCATGTGGCTAAAACAAACATAGATACCCCATCAACAAAAAAAGAAAAAACAAAACAAAACAGAGGAGTCCAACAGCGTGACAATCATGCCACACAAGGCTACAAGAGACTAAGAAACTATATCCAAATGACTTGTAAAATAAACATGGTTAAGAAACAATATAATTAACATTTTCTAACGAGGTGATTATGCTGCTAGTTAGCACTGAACAGACGTAAACAATGCACATGGCACGAATAAAGAAACTCACACCACAAATCACTGAAAGGAATGTGTGTGTTTTCAGGTTATAAACACAGCTAACTATAATTGTATAAATTGATTGAAAATAGTAAATGAGAATGATCAGGAAATACCAAAATCACAAACCGCAGACAACCCCGTGGCACCGTGAGGAAGAGCCTCTCAACCATCACGAGACACCAGGAAGACAAATTAAGCAAATCAACCAGCTCTCTCTTCCCCATCAAGATGATTGCAACACTAGAATGGACATAAAGTGACGTACAACAAAACATACAACAATTACAGACTCCCACAATGGGAGTAACAATAAACAAAAAGTCAACAACAACAGAGCCACCGCCTTAGAATGGACATCAGCCTAAGCCACCGGGGGGGGGGGGGGGGCTTAAATGCATTTTACTGGTACCAAATCTTCGCCCAAGATTCTGCTGTTGTTGAAGTACAATAAATGTTCAGCTCGCGTGGAGGCCATCTAACTAATGCAATATATCATCATGGAGAAACACTCTAATCAAATTAACACACCATGATTAAACAAAGAAAATGGCTCATAACTCACAGATAGTCTACTTTACAAAACACAACAAATTCTTTCCAATCCTCCATGAGTCATCAGCGGGCGGTGATGGAAGATTTCATGAACAGAAAAAAAAGGTATAATAGGTATACGTAACTTTTGAGCTACTGATGTCGCAAGCTGCAACAATGAAAGTAAGAAAGGCGGCAAAGATCAGGAATCGATACAATCAAGTACTACACCTGACCCAGGATACCATAGCAGAAAGTGACAAAAACACAATTAAACATCACAAAAAAGCCAAGAGGTCAGCCCTTTCCCAGAAGCTGACCATAAGGCAGCCATGAACAGACGCGAAAGCATGTCAAACGCAAGCCATAAATAACACAAATGATCCACAAAAGAAGTACCGCCTTCGAATGGTCAGTAAAAAATATTTTACTGGAGGGCTTAAACCAGTTTCATGGTGCCAGTTTCAGCTGCATTATCTATCCCACCGTAGTTTTTATTTGTGTGTGTGTGTGTTTTTATCTATTTTTGTCTTTTTCCTTTTCTTTTTCTATTTTCTCTCTTTTTTTCCTTTCAGCTACTTTTTATTTCATTTCCAGTTGTTGTGTCCCTTTTTGACTACTTCATTTAGCTTTAGCTATGATTTTGATTTTAAATTGGGTGTTGGAGAGCCAGACATGACTTTTTAGAAGTGAACAAGTAATATAAATTATGTACTTCAAACTATACTATAGACAGTCAGGTATGTATACTTTTTAGTAAAATATGTTCGAAAAGTTTATATTGTGCATCCAAAAGCTGCTGTGGAAGTTCTGAAACTTACTTTACTGTTTATCCTTTGATTTGATTTTTTAAAGTATAAAATGGTGATTTTTAAAAACACTTTGGTTTTGGAAGAAATTTCAATAAATCCATATATGGGTACATCAGTATGTCGTTCAGGTGATGCCATAACAGTATGCAAGTATAGAAAGTTTAGCTGCCATGGTGATTGTTTTATTATACGAGGTATGACAAATTAGTCCATTTCATCTTGATGCTAGGCAACCGTCTATAATTACGAGTAAAAGCTTCTGACCAGTTTTTAGGAAGGGGATTATAATGTTGTATCTAACAATCATCACTGTTAATGTTTTAAGTCTTTTCGCTCAGATTTTTAATATTGAAGGTGTTGAAAATAAGCATTCATTAATTTTTCCTTTAGATTCGCTTTGAGGACTTTGATGTGCCACTTGACTGAAATGAAGCATAATACCATAAACGTTTTACATTTCACACAATTGACATCACAAAATACATCTTTAACCACCGTTAATGCTGATTTCAAGAAAACAGAAATAACAAAATTCATAAATGAATTGACCACTAACCTCTATATTTATAGAAAATGTGATATTGTACATAATTACATTGGGTCAGTTGAACAATTCATTGTTAGTATAGTGTGACAGGACAGACAGAAGACTAACAGGTAAGCCACAAACACTGTCCTCCACGTGTGTTGATTTTTGAAATCGGTCAGCGGGCTATAATAGATGTCAAAAGATTTTCACGCTTCTCGCCCAAAAACTATGTAATGAAACAAAATGGTACCATCCTATATGTAAGGTAGTAGTTGATTCTAATATTCAAGTTCGCGTTGTGTTTTAAAAGTCTCTTTAGAATTTCTAAGTCTTGTAAGTTTTCAACTTTCACAATTTTATAATTTTATTAAATCTTCTTAAGTCCAACTAAAATACTTCTAGAAACTATCTATAACCCAAAGTTCCGAAAATCTCTCTAAAATCTAACCAAAGTCTATGTCCAAATGTTAACCAAGGTCTGAAGCTATGCCACTGGGTTTCATCTTATATACCATTAAGTCACATGATAGAAGCTGACCACAGCGCCACCTAATGACATCATCACTAACTAATCATATTTCAAGTTTACTATGAAGCGCCCTCTACATAGGTAAGCTTCCATTTATATCAACCAATCAGAAGATGCAAAAGTGACTCATAGTCACACCAGTTGCGCAATTCCCCAAAGGTCATATAATTAAATGTATAGCGCAATCCTGTCAATCAATGTCAGAATTGACACATCTATTTATTGGGCTTATGTAATTTTACTAAACTAAGTAACATCTGTCATCACGGCCTTTTGAAAGTGTTAAAACATCCCATCAAAATTGACAGGCTAATAAATATGACATTTGAAAAACAATAACAAACTGGTGTCAGAATTCCCTATAAAAACATAAACATGTCAATCACAGATGTCAACACCGCACCTGGCTGAACACCTGCATCCTATCCAAACCAAGCATTCACAAATATTGTAAATACCCACAGGCAATTCACAATTATTATGAACCCTCGCAGACGAAACCAGTGACTATTTTATATATATCAACTTTATTTACATGTAGGCTATTACCGCATACTTAGAAAAAAGTAAATAACCGTTCAGGATGAACTTAAAAATGCCTTGTTTTTTTGCATATCTCCCCTTCTGGTTCGCCAAAACAGTGCATTGAATAAAGCGAATCTTTTTACAGCCTATGTGCTCATGTTCAAGGCCATCTTAAAGTGTACATCCTTATACGACAATCAATTTTGTGTCATGAAATAGACACAAGAACGTCCCACTATATATGCAAGCATTTTAAACGTGACCTGTTCGTAGGATAAGAAATGATCCCCAAAAATACGTTTTCATACCTCATGGCGACGGCAGCCATGATATTGGATATTAAATCTCACCCAAACAGGCATCAATGTAATCTTTGGACAGTTATGATGTGTTTATGTGAAAATAATCGATGTGAGTCGTGGCCGATACAGATGAGAGCAAACGAAACACTACGTTTTATCTGGTTACATAAGGTACACGACATTGCATGCGTAATGCTAAAGCAACAGTTATTTGTGTTTTTGTAAAAGATTTAAAGTCGAATGACATTTGAGGGAACCGAAAAGTCTTGGACTGAATTGGAAGAGGTGGGACTTGTATATCCGTAACGGAATACATTGTATATGTAACAACACAGGCTCACGATGGTCATAACGTAAAGTCAAAACGTTTTAAACATATCTTATCGCTCGACATGTTAATTAGAAGAAAAAAATCAATTTGAGGGAAGTGAAACTGGATCATAGAAATAATCTGGAACTCAACGAAAAGACCTGTATTCAGGGTTTCCGACCATGCAAGACTCAAACCAATCTACCCAGTTACAGAGATTAGCTAGAATGGTGAAATTTTGCGTGAAGCAAGTTTATCAATTATTCTTTCTTGGGAGCGAATAACAAAGGCGCTGATCAGACTGCGCGGATGTGTAGGCTGGTCTGCGCCTTTGATGTTCGCATGCATCTACGTCAGGTTTTCTCTCGACACGATTCTTAAAGTATGATAACGTCCATTAAGGCCTCCTCCAACATAAGCGAATCCGATCCACGAAGCCTTGCGAATAGAGTAAATTTGTGAATTCAAGCGAATTCTGAATGAACGTTTCGAAAAATATTTACATAATCTTAATTTTGACGATAGAGAACTATTTGTTACTAATGGTTTACGAACACTAACTGTAATTCGCTAGAATGCGTTTGCTCACGCCAACATTATTTTGCGTCCATTAACGATAAGGAGCGATTAGATGCGATTTGGGGCGCAAAGATACGAACTTAAACGCAGCATCGCGAATCTTCGCGAATGGCTCTGAATATTTCAGACACGGCAACCCAACATCCGGTCAATACCAGACGAGCAACGCCTTGATTGCGCCTCCCCCCACACCACCACAGTACAGGATAAAGGTAAGGTTTTTAACGTAGGTATCTCCAGGCGAATACAGCATAAAACATGAAATATAAATTTAAACTAGAGGACCGGAAGCGCTCACTTGATCTCTTTAAAAATGTTAAAATAGGTCAAGGCCAACTACGGCTTATATCAAAACATATTTTGTTTTACCATATATGGGTGTTGCAGCCATTTTGGTCAAGTGATCTTAAACAATCTAATGAGTCCTCCGTCAAACAGTCCAGTGATTTCTGAGAAAACAATGTTTAGATAGGCATGTGGCAGTCCAAAAGAGTGGCATTGGATAAAATGTCACAGGTCAGCTTGACATTTAGTACTTATATAAAACCATTGTCTCATATGGTTAAACATTTCTCGAAAGTATTATTTCGGCTTAAACAGTTATAGAAAAATGAACATTTCAAGATGTTTCCCATATAAATGCATTAGGAATCAAATATGTCCTTGCCATAAAGAAGGTCAAGGTCAAGTTAGATTCTGTAAACCATCATTTGTGCAAACATGATAGAGACTAAATCCCCAATGCTACATACCAAGTCCCAGGGCCATTGACCTTTTGTTCCAGAGAATAAGATATTTAAAGGGTGTTTACCATATATGGCTGTGGTGGCCTTGACCTTTGTAACTTGTTTATAGCAATGGTCTCATCAGGTTTAACATATCAGGTGAGAATAATGACTTTGGCTTCAACTGTATTCAAAAAATCATTTTTTCCATAAATTCCCATTTAAATGCATTAGGAAGCATATTTGACATTGACGTTAAGTAGGTCAAAGTCAACTAATGATCATTATTTTAACAAATTTGGTATGCCCCACATCTCCAATGCTACATATCAAGTCCCAATATCACAGGCTTTCTGGTTCTGGAGAAGAAGAATTTTTAATGTTTTTTACCATATATGGGCGAGGCGGTCGTCTTGGAGACTAATGACTAAGGCTTCCAAGTTTAAATTTAAAATCAACTTTTCAGAAATTTTCCCATTTAAATGCATTAGAAAGCAAATTTGACATTGACGTTAAGTAGGTCAAGGTCAACCTAGGATCATCATTTGAACAAACTTAGTAGGCCCCACAACCCCAATGCTGTATACCAAGTCCCAAGGTCATCGGTCTTCTAGTTCTGGAGAAGAAGATTTTTAAAGGGTGTTCACCATATATGGGTGTGGCGGCCATCTTGGTTATGTGACCATCACCATTTGAACAAACTTCCATTCCCGCGTCCTAAGGAGTTTCCATATGAAATTTGAATTCAATTGGCCCAGTGGTTTCATAGGATAAGATGTTTAAAATTGTGGACGGACGGACGCCGGAGTAATTGATATATATACTATTAGCTCACCCATGAGCCTTCGGCTCAGGTGAGCTAAAATGATCAACAAAATCTGCACCTCATTGAAACTGTCAGCAAAAGAAATGCATGTACTGGAAAGCTTCAACAAGTCTCACTCTTAATTCTCATAAAAAGTTTGTTATACATAGTTGGGCTAAAAAGAGGGCTTTATCCGATACAAGAATATCCCCTTGTGCTGGAGTGGGGCATGTACTGAAGCACTGGAAAATCAGAAATACATCAGGCCAACTTTTACTCATGGGGGAGGGGGGGTACTGGCAACGGATAAATAATGCATGATTTAGTACCATGATAATGGGCTTCCACCAGCTAAGGTATATCGGGAGTGGGACTGATTTAGAGTCCCAGCAAAATACTTGAAATGCTGGGTATCGAGCTCGTGAACCCTGGTGTGCTGGGACAACACCACATATGTTGAGAGAGACAGGCATACAGACAAATATATGTAGCGACTTAGACAGACAGACAGACAGACAGACAGACAGACAGACAGACATACATACAGAGAAATGCAATATACACACACAAAGACATTATCCTCATCTGAGGGTGTTTAACATGCGCGGATCCAGTCCCCCACCCACTGTTAAATCACAACGCTATATGGTGACCCGGAACCCCTAAAATTTAAAAGGCTACCAAGCGAACATTCAATGCTGGGCCATCAAATGGCATTTCGCTGGCGGGCCGATGATGGCCCGCTTATAGCTCTCTGTCCTCATCAACAATAAAGTGGCATTGGACCAAAAACGTCGTAGGAACGCTTCAATTCGCAAATATTCGCTTTTTGAAGTTACAATAGGTATTGATTGGTATGTAAGCGTACACCGTTCGTTTTCCGAACGTTATAATTCGTTTTCACGCACCGGATTCAAATCACTTCAATGCGCATATGTTCGCTACAGTCCGCAAAACATCGCAGATATGCGTCTCTTGATCGTCATCTTTCGCTAGATATGCAAATTAGCTGTCCACGATATGCAAATTTGCTCACAACTGCGATCTCTAACGTATGTTGACGAACGCTATACAATACAATACAAATACAATACAAATAATTTATTCAGCATTAAACATCAGTACAATGTTTATAGCCATTTAAACAACATATACAGTGTGAACAAAAGATAGAGAGATAAGATACTTTTCAGAAGAGAGAAACATATGAAACGTCAATGGGGTACATATACAAAAAAAAAGTTCTGGCCAAGATGGAGTGGTTCAAGTTGAGAACTCCTACAGAGCCCAAACTTTTTTTTATCCTATAGACATTAATTTATACCCCCGGTACGAAGTATATAGGGGGTATATAGTTTTTGCCTTTTCTGTAATTATGTTGTTTGTCTGTTTGTCTGTCTGTCTGTCTGTCTGTCTGTAAACTTTTTTTCCGTCAAAGATTTCTCAGCAACTACTTGGGTTAGGATTCTGAAATTTGTTACAAAGCTTGATAGTGATGAGTTGTATTGTGTAACAAAAGAACAGCCACATATTGCTTATCAGTCCCTTTATTTGTTCATTTTTCTTTCTCTCCAATGGAAATTTCTGTCACAGATTTCTCAGCTCCTATTGGAGCCAGTGTTTTCAAATTTTGTGTACATCTTCAGGAAGGCAAAGTGTACTGTGTAAAGGGAAATTGAGATGCTAATCCTCATTTTGCCTTCTTTTTTCATTTTTTCATTTTTTCATTCTTTCACTCTTATATAATACATATAGACATTTTTTCTGTCAAAGATTTCCCAGCAACCATTTGAGTTAGGATTCTGAAATTTGATACAAAGCTTGATAGTGATGAGTTGTATTGTGTAACAAAAGAACAGCCACATATTGCTTATCAGTCCATTTATTCATTTTTCTTTCTCTTATATAGAAATTTCTGTCAGAGATTTCTCAGCTCCTATTGGAGTCAGTGTGTTCATATTTTGTGTACACCTTCAGGAAGGCAAAGTGAACTGTGTAAAGGGAAATTGAGATGCTAATCCTCATTTTGCCTTCTTTTTTCAATTTTTCATTTTTTCATTCTTTCACTCTTATATAATACATATAGACATTTTTTCTGTCAAAGATTTCTCAGCAACTACTTGAGTTAGGATTCTGAAATTTGGTACAAAGCTTGATAGTGATGAGTTGTATTGTGTAACAAAAGAACAGCCACATATTGCTTATCAGTCTCTTTATTTATTCATTTTTCTTTCTCTCCAATGAAAATTTCTGTCGCAGATCTCTCGGCTCCTATTGGAGCCAGTGTTTTCAAACTTAGTGTACACCTTCAGGTAGGCTCAGTGTATTGTGTAAATGAAAATAAAGTTGCTAAAGCTCATTTTGTCTTCTTTTTCAATTTTCCTTCTGTCACTCCTATATAACACATATGGCTGTTTTTTGTCAGAGTTTTCTCAGGAACTACTTGATTTAGGATTAAGAAATTTTGTGGACACTTTCAGGTAGGCAAAGTGTATTGTGTAAATGAAAATTAAGGTGCTAATCCTCATTTTGCCTTCTTTTTTCAAATTTTCAATTTTTCCTTCTGTCATTCTTATATGACACATATGGACATTTTTCTTCAGTTTTATCGGAAACTACTTGATTTAGGATTATGAAATCTTTGACAATTTTGTCTTTTCTCTGAAAGTGTTTCAACCTCTAATGGCTACCGCCGGGGGTATGTGAGCTTTGCTCACTTCTTGCTATATTTATTTATTATTTTTGGTCCCTACATCATTTTCACTATAAATGTATATACAGGTTTCCAAAAATTATTTCATAAATTCAGAAACAAAATTCGGGTGTACGATCTAATTTTAAACAATAGAGGAGTTTCCCAATATCGGATTTTACCTATACAATGTATCACGTGACGAAGACTTACGATTGGTAAACGTAATAAGGCGAATCGTTACGAAAACTATGACGAACATTTATTCGTCACAAATTTTTAAACGTGCTTAAAATTTTCCGACGAACAACACTAATTGTAACGATCACAAATGAATACAACCGCATCCATGCGGACATCACCAACGATTTAAAACGTACATTTACGAATGATAACGGGAATCGGGCAGAAGTCAAATTCGTCAGTATGCGCATGTTGACGTTGGATCGTTTTCGTTTATGTGTGAGGAGTCCTTTAAGACCATATACAAATATATGAGCGCGGATCTGAGAAAATAGTCCTTAAGCATTCCAGTAATTATTACATATATAAGACATTTGAAAAAAACAACAACACCCATAATGACAACATTTCACATGCTTTTATATTACCACGAAAACCTTTCTATAACTTGATGCCATCGAAGTAGCAAACGTTTCATATTATATTTAAAGTTTTGTATGAATGTTGTTGCCATGGCAACAATTTTGCCATTTCACCTTCAATGGCTTATGACGAAGAGTGGTTCACTTTACTTGCCTATAATACGACATAGAAAGTATTAATTCATACAATTTCATTTGCATTTACATTATCACATAGATAACGCATGTAAATAAATTATATTTGAGTCAATATCTGATAGAAGGGACCTTCTGGCAACAAAAGTCAATAGTGATATATTTACAGAGAAAGAAAGACCTAGCTATTGTGAACAATTACAGAAAATTTGAAGAGAGTATCTTTACAAATAACAAAGATATGAGCGTTTGAACTCGTATAGATGATGCTTTTTACACATGACATATGCCGCATCTAACCTCCATATAAATAACGTCAATATAAAGATAATTGCTTCAAGTTTTCAGAAATTCTCTTAAGAGGTAGCACTTTGCAGAGATAACATTAGCTAGATTTTGCTTATTACAACCATAAGGTACCTTTTCTTAAATCTGGGCTCATATTATTATGAAGGCTTATATGACTTTTAGTTTGGAAGCTTTTGTGTCATACTTGAATGATTGTCACACAACAATATAGTGTTAATCAAGTAGGGTGTATCCGCGCGTGAATTGAATCAGGCAAACCATAGAAAATAAATGATGCGCATCAAAATTTCATTACAATGGTTTCTTCAAACCAAATTTCACAGCTTGCACTCTTATTTTTCGAAGTACAGTAAAACCTGTGTAAAACGGCCACTCAAAAATAGACAAAATAAATGGTAGCTTAATGAAGTTCGAAAGGCATTCTGCAATACTTCTGACCTGCATTAAGCGATAATTGATCACGAAAACCAATTTGTGGTCTTTTTTAGGGTGGCCGTTGAATACAAGGTTTACTGACAGGAACTAGTCACAAACCCTTAGAATAGAAAACGTAGGCCTATATATGTTTACAGTTGCACTCCAAAAAAGTTTGTGACAAGTTCTTGTGACCTATGCAGGCTCATTCGGGAAAGTCCGCCACAATTCGGGAATCGAATCATGGCTTGGGTGTATGTAAGGAGTATTACGCTTAGCACTATGTACCGAAAAACTCAATTTTGTTAGCGGGAACTGGCGTATCTGTAGCATGTGGGTTCAGCTCTATTAAAATCGATATTTCTGATTTTCCGAAATATGAAACGTTTGTTACTTCGATGGCATCAGTAGAATAAACGAAGTTAAGGTGTTTTCAATAAAATATCACTAGGCGATTTTTATTAAAAAAACCCCCATTAACTTCACTTAAGCCGTTTATTTTGCTGCAATCACACATGTTATTGTGTTAACATGGTTTCTGTGACGTCAGCTTCACGTTATAAAACGTCTACGTCACGTTATCACCCGCGGTATCAAAGTAGATCGTCGATGTACATCCGTGGTCTGATTCCACGGAATTTCGCGGAATTGTCCGAGGCAGTTCCGATTGATGCAGACTGTCGAACTAAAGTTAAGATACGAGGGTTGTTCAAATATGAATTCAAGTAGCTCCATTACTTTCTTCACATATGTGCTACGACAAAATATCATACCTTTCTGAAAAGAACTATTTGTTGCCGTTAAAATGGCACCAAACATAAAGAAACACTCACTATATATCTCGAGTTACAGACCCTTATATAAAGGCCATTCCTGTATACTGAAGTTTTTCTGAAGCAAATTTCAATGCACGTTTTATTACATGTGCGGATATAGCGTCATATCTTTGTAAGTTTTAGACAAAATGGCACCAAATTTTAGATGCAAGTTAAAGTAACAATCCAAGAGTTGCCGGCAGGAAAAAGGTTATATAGCCCTGTTTCAATCTCCAGTAAACAGGCATATTTGTGACGTCAGTAATTTTTATGATGAACGTCATTTTGAGTTATCTACTGGTGATGTAATAACGAACATCGCTGTGTCGTTTTCTTTGCGTTTTGCTGAAAACATGCTAAATATGTCATTAGGGAGTTTTCAAAATGCCCCGTCCTCTATATGCAGAGTAATCACATTTTATATAATTTTTCAAGCATTTTTCTGCTTCTTAATGACGTGTTTACATTAATTAAAATATGTTCAATATGTCTAGTCTTGAAGATCAGGTGAGCAATTTTATTGTGAATAATGCCTATAGTGGTCAAACTTAAAGTTTACGTTCAAATTAAGAATAAAGCCGCAATGTTATGACAAAAAAAATAAGTATAAATTCTATAACCCCTTCACTAAGGCATTTTTGACTGAAAGGTGGTGTTTTGTTTACCATTTATTTGCAAACAAAAGGAGACCTTAGTGAAAAAGATTCGTTGTAATTTAACAAAAGCATGTCGGATTTTCGCAACTTTCACAGAATTGTTATATAAGAATATGGGGATACTTCCTTAAAAATTTCAAGAAGTTTCACTCGTTTATCGACGAATTATATGCTCGTCTATATTAATGGTATATATTCGAATCTGAGGGTTTGTTAGTATACTAACGTGACCCTCGTTCAAAAGTCTATACCTCGATAAGTATACTGAATATTTCTTTAGGTCTGGCGCCAGTTTAAAGGTGACATATAGTCCTTTATAGAAACGTTTAACATTTTGTTGTAGCATATATGTAAAGAAAGTTATGAAGCCACCTGCATTCATATTTGAACAGCCCTCGTATTCAAGGTTAAAATATAAGGGGCAATATAATATTATGAATTATTTTCGTTATTGTTTGTCAAAAACCATGGTGTTATGAGTACAAAAAGAAGCTCGTATTGAGACGTATGTATGTACCCACAACGCACATATTGATGGGATGCATCTACGAGGGAAATGTTTATTTTGATATATTATATACCTAGCATCAATTTCCTATTGATTTGCAGTAAGATAATTTTAGTATCTTTGAGGAGTGAAATATTTCACTAGTGATGATATGAAAAAGTCATATCATCACTGCTCCATGTCGATATTTTTTGTCAGAACTACTTTTTTCATTACACATATGCACAAAACAATCAGACTCACCATCAGATATGATCCATCCTGGTCAAGTTTAGAGGAATTTGGGAGTTTTGAAGATTTTACGGCATTCTACATAAAAATTGACAATGCTGATCCAATGTTATTATACCCAGATCAGACACCAGCCAAATATTTACATCTGAGCTGTATTTTTTCTCCCTGTCATGGCGCTTGCGGCTATTCCAATTCTCTGATCTCCTCCGAGTCACTTTACTCCTCACAAAATCATCCTCATTTTGTGTGACAAACACATTTCAGTCAATTTCTCGGGCTATTGCCGTCTGATCTGGCAAGCAACAGACTAGCAAGTGGCTAAAAAAACAACTGAAATGGATCTCCCGATGTTCAATCCTCAAATGAAATATTCCTGTTTTTGTCAAGCGACAGGCTTATAGAGTGCTTTCCCTTGGCTATAAGTTGCGCATTACGTTGTAAGGGAAACAACCCAAATATATAAAACAATGATTTTGCTAGACAGTTACTTTTCTTTTGATTCTATTAATATAAGGGAGACAAAAAAAAACTTTTGAGACAAAGCTTGAGTGGCACAGCCGAAATGTGACATGTAGGCGGGGCCAAGCAACTTCCATTCCATTGGATTACTACGCACCGGGCGGGGGGGGGGGGGGGGGGGGGAGGGTTTTTTGTGGTTTTTTTTTCTTGTTCCCTTTCTTTTTTCATTGAAGACATCACCGGAAGGTTATATAATATAGAGAATAGTAAACTGTGTTTCCGTGATATGGAAATTATGTCACTCAGGAATGGTGGTGATTTTGGTAAACAACTCGTCCTGCGGACTCGTTGTTTACCGAATCACCACCATTCCTTCGTGACATAATTTTCATATCACGGAAACACAGTTTACTATTCTCTATATATCACATGACGTCGCGTCTGGGAGTGAAATAACGCCATTTATTATATACAAAGTACTAGTGGCTTACAGCTGTTGGAAACGTTATGAAATGACGTCCATAACAATTAAACTTTGCGTGCAAAATGAGAAAATCGTAACGCTTTACACTCATTCTAAAATGAGTTGCAAATCCTGGAGAAAATTAAAGCGAAAATGAAGTTGTAAACATAGACTTTTTAAGCATTACCCAGACATTCAATAATCATCTTGCAAAATTTCGTCACACTTATAATACTCTGACATTTCTGCAGCATTTTAAAACTCGGTGCTTAATTAACGCTCATCTAGGTTATAAATGTGACATGCTTGCACGATTGAAATATTACCAAAAAATCAAAATCATTGAATATTTGGAACCAACACACTTTATTTTCTATAGTCAGAACAGTATTGATTAACTAAAATCAACAAATCAAATCCTACTTTTCTATTTACGAAAACTTTTCAAGTGAAAAAATCATCCTATAGGCTTCTATATTAAAGATGGTTCAACTTTGTCTTCTTTCAACTGCTTCACTCGCACCAGAAACCACCTGTCTTCTGTAGACTGGACTACTTTCTTATCTCTGATAATCTCCTCAATTCTATAGTATCTAGTAATCATAATATTGGATTTAAATCCGATCACAGTCTGGTTTCAGTAAATATCGACCTGTTAAATCTGACTTGAGGACCAGGTTATTTTAAATTAAATAACAGTTTGTTACTTGATAAGGAATACCAAGATATTGTCAAGAAAAGTATAACAGAAATTTCATTAATAAATAGAGATGCAAATCCGAATACTCTTTGGGAAATAATAAAAGGCACAATTCGAAATGAAACTATTAAATTTGCAACCCATACAAAAAAACAAACTAGGAAACAAGAAGAAACCATAGAAAAAGAAATTTTAAAATTACAGCAGAATATTTCAGAAACATCAGACCATGAAAAAATTGAAACACTAAAAATAAGTATACAAGAAAAAAAAGATACATTAGAAAAAATAACTGAAAAAAGAATACAAGGATTGATACTTCGCTCAAAAGCAGACACAGTTGAACATGGAGAAAAGAACAGTAAGTATTTTGCAAGTTTGGAAAAGAAAAGGTCGGAAGCAAAAATTATCTCAAGACTGAAAATTGATAACACAACTAATACAAATCAGAAGGAAATACTTTCAGAAATTGAACGTTTCTATAAAAATCTCTACAATAAACGGGAAGTGGGACATTCAGCACATAATTTTTTTGATGACTCAATTAGCAAATTAAGTAACTTAGACAAAAACAACTGTGAAGGATTAATAACTGAAGCAGAATGCATAAGCGCCCTTAAAAACATGAACAATCAAAAAAGCCCTGGCTCAGACGGAATTACAGTAGAATTTTACAAACTTTTTTGGAATGATGTAAAAGAATTTTATATAAATTCTATAAACCACTCCTTTCATACTGGTTCTCTTACTGATTTACAAAAACAAAGTATAATTACACTCATTCCTAAGCAAAATACAGATATAACATCACTTGAAAATTGGAGACCTATCAGTCTGTTAAATGTCGACTATAAAATTGCAACTAAAGTTATTGCAAACCGAGTTAAAAGTGTTATTTCTACTATTATACATAATTCACAGACAGGTTTTATAAAGGGAAGATATATAGGAGAAAACATTCGTTTACTATTTGAAATTATAGACAATGCTGAAGATGAAGACAAGCCTGGCTTAATATTTTTCTCTGATTTTGAGAAAGCATTTGATAGCGTCGATCACACATTCATTATTAGTTGTCTGAAACATTTTAACTTTGGAGAGGATTTTATCAGATGGGTAAAACTTTTTTATCACGACGCCAAAAGCTGTGTTTCGAATAATGGCAACATGTCTAATTTCTTCCCAATACGGCGAGGTGTTCGCCAGGGATGTCCACTGTCTACCTACCTGTTTATTATATGTATTGAACTACTTTCGCATAAAATTTCAACCACAGAAGACATTAAAGGCATTTTCTTTACAAATATGGAATTTAAAAAATCTTTATTCGCCGATGATGCATCATTTATACTGGATGGCTCATTTAAGTCATTTCAAACACTGATTGACATCTTAGATAATTTTAGTTATATTTCTGGATTGAAAATTAACGCCAAAAAGTGTCAAGTTCTGCGAATAGGTAGCATGACTAAAAGCAATGTAGTATACCTAAAAGACAGAAAATTTCAATGGAGTTCTACCGAAGCGAGTTCACTTGGTATGACCTTTGGTACTAACTAAGAAAATATATTCCGAGCGAATTTAGAACCTAAAATCAAACTCTTTGAAAAATGTTTGAAGCAGTGGCAACATAGGAAACTGACACTGATGGGTAAAATCACTGTTATAAAAAATTATGCACTTCCAAAATTAGTATATGTTCTTTCCTCCTTACCTGATCCGAATAAACAAACCATTAAACGAATTGAAACAATAATGTACGATTTCTTATGGGATTCAAAACCTGCTAAAATAAAAAGAGAAATACTTACCATGGATTATGAAAAGGGAGGGCTAAAAATGATAGACCTGGAAACCTTTATAAAATCCTTAAAAATATGTTGGATAAAAAGAATGATAGAATCTGAAGATAACGGAATACTTAGAAACATATATCTTAACAAACTTAAGCCCTTTGGAGGAAAACTTTTATTTGAATGTAACTTCTCTGAAAACGATATACATAGATTTACGCAAAACAATTTTTTAAAAGATATCTTGGCAGCGTGGTGCAAATGTATTGAAAATCCAGTTATCAGTTCTTATAGGCACGAAATTTTATGGAACAACAGTAATGTAAAAGTAGAAGGTAACACAATAATGTATACAAATTGGTTCAGTAAGGGAATAAAATATTTTGAAGATGTATATGATATTACAGCAAAAGCACTGTATTCATATAGAAGATTACGCGAAAAATACAACCTCCCAGAAGGTGATTTTCTTAAATATTTAACCTTGATACATAGTATACCAAATGCATGGAAAACCAATATTAAAAATGAAAATGTTAATATACCCAAAAGGCCATCTATTCTTGATCAAATAATAAAATCAAAACAAACTAACCAGTGCACCTATAAATTACTTATGAAAAAGAAATTACCACCAGAAAGAAAATCGGAACAAAAGTGGATAGGACAATTCAGTGACGAAAACCTAAACTGGAATAACATATATACCAGTCGCTTGCAGGCAACAAAAGACGTTCGACTCCAGAATTTCCAGTACAAATGCTTAATGCGAATTATTCCCACCAATAAATATCTATTAAAATGTAAAATTAAAGAGACAGCTTTATGTGAATTTTGTTCAATGGAAATAGAAACTATAAATCATCTTTTTTGGGAATGTAACCACGTACAGCATTTTTGGACAAACCTGGCCATGTTCTTATTGAGACATAACATAACAATCAATTTCAGTTTAAAGTATGTTTCATTCGGTATCACGGAAAGAGCAAATTGTATAGAAACCAAGGTCAAGAATTTCATCATACTGCTCGGCAAATATTTTATATTCAAAAACAAATACCAAGGAACTCAACCAACACTAGAACATTTTAAGTTGTACTTAAGTCAAAGAATTAAGGTAGAAAAATACATTTATTTTACAAATGATAGAATTGCCCAATTCGACAGAAAATGGGGGAACCTAAAAACATTAATAGATTAATAGACTATTAAAAACATAAACAGAAAGGCGACTACTCTCTCTCTCTCTCTCTCTCTCTCTCTCTCTCTCTCTCTCTCTCTGGTATTAATATATTGTTACCCAAGCAAGTGGCAAACCTCTACTTCATATTTTGCTAATATTCTTCGAATATTATCTTTCAAAACCTCAAATTATCAAGACGCCACGCACTTGGTTCTTTCTAATGCCCTTTATTCCCTCTCCTTTTTTCCACCCACCCCCTCCTTCTTCTCATAAATTGTTTCTGAAGCCACCTTGTAAAACATATTAAGGGATGATAATATATGAATGTCAACTAGTCATACATCATGCTTAATAAAACGTGACCAAATGTTTTTTCTGTACCATTGCAAACAACGCCTGTGTAAAAATAGTAAATGAGTATGATCAGGAAATACCACAATCACAAACTGCAGACAACCCCGTGGCACCGTGAGGAAGAGCCGCTCAACCATCACGAGACACCAGGAAGACAAATTAAGCAAAGCAATCAGCTCTCTCTTCCCCATCAAAAAACCGATGCCAGAGTCTGGATATCCACCCCAGCTGATACACTGAGTACTGAAGTTTCGTCAGTACTATAAGGGATTCTGATTGAGTATAGGCATAGATACTAAAAGGCATTTTCTCATGTTTTACGCATCTTGTGGTATCATATTATCCTTATTTTACAGTATGACTACTTAAAACTTGTGTATAGTAAAATGTATTATGCCTATATATGTTATATGATGTTGTTTCTGAAATAAAATAATTAATAACAAAAAACTGCTTCAACTGTCAATCTGCAGTATTAAATTGTATGAAACCCTTAGATGTTGATCACTATACCCCTACATGACATTTCGTGTGAACATAAGTTTTACAAATCATATACTCTTAAAAATATTCCTTTTTATTTAGCGTCACGTAAATTACATCCCAAAAGCACGTCAATTACTCTTGCTGCCACTCTACTCAATACCACTGATAAATTAACCAAACATGAAAAACTTTTTAACATCAAACTTAAAAAAGACCTGAAAACAGAAAAAAATGACATATTCAAGTACATAACTTTGAAGCGATCGTTACAACTTTCTATCATAAAGTAACTTATGTGGCAGCAGATTGTAATTCGCGTGACATCAGTATCATTCACTCTCATTTGACTTTCAAAATAAGATACGGGGATGAGCTGGGGGCATGGGGGTTGTTGCTCTTTCCATTAGGTCTCATGAACAGACTCTGCAAAGTCTGCTGTTTTCTTATATTGTAGATTCTCTCTATTTCTGGGTGATCCATTTTTTCCAGATTATTTAGAGGTTGTGGCAGCTGTCATTGTACCGCGTGGAGTTGGTAAAACTTCTCCCTGTACATCAATATAGTATTGATAATTTTTTACATATTCTGGTCGTTCAGGAATATTGTGTTCTGACGGAAAGTAGAATACTGCTTGGGCTGGAGCCGTGGGCGTGGGGGTTGTTGCGCATCCCATTAGTTCTCATGAACAAAATCAACAAAACTGAGTATACCGTTTTCTTATATTGTAGGTTCTCTCTATTTCCAGATTATTTGTGGTCTTGTTAAATAATTATGAAACGGTAACAATGCCACGGTATGTTCACAGAATGAAGCTTCATGCATCTTTTATCACAACTGTATAATGTAGCAGATAGCTACTTTTGTAGGGAAATAATTGTCTTTTAATACGAACACTAATAGTTTTCATTTGGTCAACCCTAGACACGAAATATACATAAACAACAGGATTATCACTTATATGTCATCAATAAAAGCAGACTAGAGACTACTCTTATCAGCTTTCTTCATGTATAATAGATAACAATACATGTAGTGAACTGCCATTGTATCAAACGTGACAATATAGCAGATAGCTACTTTGGTAGATGTAATTGTCTTTTAATACAAACACTACTAGTTTACATTTGGTCAACCCTAGACATAAAATATACATAACAACAGGACTATCACTAAATGTCATCAATTGAAACAGACAAGAACCTATTCTAATCAACATTCTTCGTTTATTATAGATAGTTATAGTTGAACTGCCATTGTATCCAACTTGACAAAATCCAGTAATTCACGTTACACATACTTTATACCAAATACTTGCAAATGTTTTACACGTTTTATGTATATCAAGAACAAATAACTGTTTTATGCTTTGAATACGACACTGTCCTTAAATCTTCGTAAAACAGATAATATGCAACAAAATAAGAAGCATCACTAATAACTGCTTACCCAAAATCTGATGTTTTTCAATCCAAATACAAAAACCAGGATGTTAGATAATCGGTAGTGTTGAAATGTACTGAGAACAAATACACCAAACCTTTATGCACACTAATTCAAACCATAATCTTGGTCATTCAGGTGCTTTCAATGTGAGCTGCGTCACGTTAATAACTGTCACGTAAATTACATTTCACTTTTGGTGTCTGATAAATATGCCTAAATGCCATGTGAAACCTATTCAGCCTCTGTACTTTCTTACACAGATGATGCTGTTTCAAATACCGTTTTGGGTTACTTAAAATCACGTATGATTACATTCTTAAAACAGACGCTAGGTTAAGCTTAAGAATGAGATTTTTTGACACAAATGTCTATGTTAATAGAAGTGTACGCTTGCTATTCATATAAAGGCATATTTAACTGTAAATTTGTTACAGCTTGGTCTACAATATCATTTACCACTATCTGAATAGAGCAAATCTTTGGTTGTGTCATGTAAATTAACCTACCCTAGTGATACGGTGATGTTAGTAACTTTGATTATGACGCAATATCCAAAGACAGTGGCTTTGCAAGTTATTATAGAATGAGTGTTTCATGCAAGAAATGAGATTTAAAAGTAATTTAACGTCATTTGATTAATAGAATCTACCTTTCTTGCTCTTGTATTATTACATTTATTGAACTAGTTGCGAAAAAAAGACAAAATACTTGCAATGCTCGCATTTTATCGCACGTTGGTGTTTTTGTTGACGTCAGTATAATAATTGGGCCTCGACGGAGAAAACCTGTCTTCGGGAGTTTGTGAACAACACAGGCACAGACAAGCCTGCGCATCCACGCAGTCTGATCAGCGCCTTTTTTATTTCGCTTTTCAGAAAATATCATATATAAACTTGCTACAGGTAAAATTTCAATTATCTAAGTATTCTCTGTAGCTGAGAAGACTGGTCTTACACGAGTGCTCATGTTTTATTAAATTTATTTAACGAGTTGGTGTAAAGCGATAAAATGTGAGGCTTTCGCTTCACGTACCTTTCTCCTCGATATCTGAAGAGGTAGTTTTAGTAGGATTAAAGTCTACCAGCGAAACGTGAGCCCAGTGGTGTATTGTCTCTAAGTCAGAATTAAGAGCGAGTGCTGCTGTGCTGGATTTTCTACAATAATATAGAGACTAGTGTCATCCTCGAAGAGGCGGATGTTTGACTGGATGTTATTGACTATATCATTAATAAAGATAAGAAAAAGTAGTGGTTCCAGAATTGAGCCTTGTGGGACCTCAGCAAAGATTGTGGCACAGTCTCATATCATTCCATTTACAACTCTTTGTCTACGCCCAGATAGGTAACTAGTAAACCAAAGAAGAAGAGATTTAGAGCAAATAATAGCGACCAGTTTGAACAATAATCTCTTGTAGTGCGGGGTCCAACTCGTATATGTCACATAGAAAATGAGTTCGTAGTACTTAGCGTATAACAGCAGATTTTTGGTAAAAATGGTTAGATAAAAGGTTATATTTTATACATTTGCATGTTGCCAAGACTGAATCAAGGGCAAATATCCGTGAGGGTGCCAAAGTATGACGTCACAAATATCAAAATCGCAGTAATTATTTAGAAAACTTCCTTTCAACCTTTACTCAGAGAGTTTTGTTTATTATAAACCAAAATCATTGCTTTGAGAATTGAATTATATGGGGTTAAATTAACAGAATTTAAAAATCGAAACACTTATTTACGGTGGATTAGTAAGGTCATGAGTGGTGTGGGTATATTTGTTTATTATCAATTTCACGAAAGGGGTTGTATCAAATGTATTATTTTCCTTATTAGTAAATAAAAGAAGATAAATTTTACACACTTTATAGTCTATTAAATGGGCAAGCAGCATGCAGAAAATTAGAAAAAAATATGGCACCATTATTGCATAAAAGGGAAAATGTTTATCACTCATTTCCTACGAAAAAAGCTGAGTTATGTTACATTGACAGAGAAACACATTCTATATAATGTTTTGGTTATCACAAAGTCAATAATAATGTTTTATTATCTCTATATTATTATTAAAGCACAAAACCGCCATATCCATAGTTAATTGTTGAACCTTAGAATAAGAAGGCCGTAAAAGCACATGTTTCAAAATGATATGATTATATTATTCTTAAGATAATTCTTTGCAGGATGATTGGATTGTAATATTACATTGTACAATTGATACACTATTTAAAAAAAAAATAATTAAGAGAATAATCAATTTAAGGTCACTACTTGCATCAACAACCAATACTAAGTTGGAATAGTGCAGAGTTCAAACATGCTAAAATATGGTCTTGTAGTATAAAATTTTGATTTAGTATTGAAGACATGTGCCTACTCGATATATTTTGAAATGTTGCCAATCCTGAAAGAGCGGTATAAGAAAGCAGGGGCTGGTGGAGGGGGGTAATAAGAAAAGGTCGTAGTTTTGAGCATATTATGTTACAGTAGTTCTCATTTGTAACTCGAATTCATAGAACCAATACGCAAACACGCTTTTATTTCCTAAAGGTATGGCATATTATTTGATTGATCACAAGCAGTAAGACACAACACATAATTTGAGTATTTATGTATATTAACCCAAATGTAGATGTCATTTGATAGTGCCCTGTGACTACTTTTAATATTAGTCCTATGAAAAGATGTATTTTTAAATCATAGTTCTGTGAAGTTTTCAAAAGATGTTTGGTATATATTCATTAGCAACAACATAACCATTCACTTAATAACTGTCATTCAAGCCACTTAATATCTGCTAAAGATGACTTTCTTATTTAACATTGTATCATACATTATTACCCTTGGAAATCATGTTACGGTCTGCATGCCTGGTTGTATACCTATCATGGTTTTCTATGGTCAATTGGTTTCCTCTTAATTGCATGACGGTGCGTCAGGCCTCAAACTCAACGAAGAACCTGGCCTAAAACTTTCATCGATGGGTTGGTGCCTGATGCTTGTCTTATGCTAGGCCCACTGTGACTCAACTTGAGATTTTCTTTAGCTCTGACTATCTATGAGTCATGAGTCATTCTCTTTGTTTCATCATAGTATGTTAATTTGATTTGATCGTTTCTCTGTAATGATGCATTGCATAAATTAGGGAGTCTACATGCGAGCTAAACATTTTTTTACCAACAGCAGAATCTAGTGCGAAGATTAGGCACAAGTAAAATACATTTATCAGTCACCCCTAATATTAATTGAATTGTTTCAACATAACCTAATATTAAACGTTACCTATCTCACGGCATGTTACCTTTATCAGGTCATGATGACGTTGCACTTTTTGAATGACGTCGCAAATGACGCTGAATCTACACAAAAATAAAAATAATACGTCATAAACGCTAGTTTGAAGAGTGTTCAACAATGGGTAAACTGATAAATAGAATACCAGGTTCGCGTCTTTTGATATCAAGTTTACCAGGCTCGGCTTTGAGAACGCATGTCAACAAGCGTTCTCAAAGCCTTGCCTGGTAAACTTGATATCAAAAGACACTCACCTAGTATTCTCTATATAGTGGGTTTGGCGTCTGTCTGTTCTAAGACGGTGGTTCACTGTTATTGATTCAGTGGTTTTTGTTGCTCTCATTGCTAGTGGTCCTTGTTTTGCTATGTATTACATAGAGGATCTTACATGAGTGCTAATGTTTTATTGAATTTATTAAACGAGTTGGGGAAAAGAGATAAAATGCGAGGCTTGCCGAGCATTTTATCTCTTTTTTGCAACGAGTTTAATAAATTCAATAAAACAAGAGCACGAATGTAAGATTCTATTTATCATATGACAAATACTTTGAAATCTCATTTTTGGTGTGAAAACGTTATAATTTTGTCATTATGTACGCAACGTTGTTATGAACGTCATAACGTTTCCCGTAAATTGATAAACCACTAGTGGTTTATCGATTTTATTGCATGGCGTTATTTCACTCCCAGACGCGACGTCATATGATAATTAGTGTTGTTTCATTTTGGCAATCATCTGGCCGAGGAAGGAAGAACTGATTGCTTTTCTTTAATTGTCTTCTTGCTGTTGAGTGGCTTTGGTGCTCTGTATCTCTTCCTCACTGTGTGATTGTGACATTTCATGGTCATACTCATTAACTTTTTGGGGTACATTGCACATGACTGTTTTCTCTTTCTTATTTTATTTACCTTATTATCGCAAGCATTTCTCCTTTTTCTCCTTCACACTAGTCATGATATTGTTTTTAATTACCACTTCTTAGTTACACGTACTGGAATACTTTGAAAGCAACATTGTAAAGTGGTTTTCTTGCAATACCAGGTACATTGGAGAAAACCACTGCTGTTAAAGTCACCATGGGGCCTAGTGTCAGCTGTAATGCAACAAGTTTATCAGTCTCCTAAATGCGCCTTTCGTAACCCTGATACAACTCCAAGGCACTGCATCTGAATGAT
The DNA here is from genome assembly GCA_964019695.1 of Loripinus fragilis. NCBI lineage: Eukaryota > Metazoa > Mollusca > Bivalvia > Lucinida > Lucinidae > Loripinus > Loripinus fragilis. The sequence goes on from OZ026515.1 coordinate 122,616,684, forward strand.
CAGAGTGTACCAGCGCAGAAAAGCTGTGCTAAGGAGACAGGGTTCTAGTGCCCCTGAAGGTGTACAGATTGCATGTAAGTTAAATGGCACTAGATGAACGATTAGGCTAGGTGTATGGTTATTACCCGAAGCTAGTTGAACCCCATAGAATAATTTGCAATAAAATTGCTTTATAGCAGACTCGTGGTAAAAGTTTTTTTGATCATTTCTATTACATTAAACTCTATATTTCGAATTATTTCATTGTCACACTACGCCTAGTTGGCAGATTAAACATTAGCTAAACGTTTGTAGGATATACTGATTAATATAATACTCTATTTAAAAACAGAAAGTACCTTTTGTTCATAATAATTGTTTGGACCGGGCTTTGATTTTTTCATTACCTCATAATTTGAAAAAATTGAAAACATCTTGAAAGTATAAAGATTGAATTGTAGCGTAAGACAACGTTACTTAAGCATTGACAGGTATTATCAAGTTCACTGTCACTTTAGTCATTTAGCATTGGCAATTAGTCATTGAATCTTCAGACGGTCATGTAAAGAAGAGGAGGCTTGAAAAATATAGTTCTGAACTTTGTGTGTTCTGTCACAAAATTGAAAGTGTAGATAGCCTTGGGAGGGGACTGTCCAAGGTTTATGTCGTGTGAAAGAAAAATAGTAAGTGAGTATGATCAGGAAATACCACAATCACAAACTGCAGACAACCCCGTGGCACGGCGAGGAAGAGCCGCTCAACCATCACGAGACACCAGGAAGATAAATTAAGCAAAGCAATCAGCTCTCTCTTCCCCATCAAGATGATTGCAATACTAAAATTGCAATAAAGTAACGTTCAACAAAACATAGAACAATTACAGACTCCCACAATGAGAGTAACAATAAACAAAAAGTCAACAACAACAGAACCACCGCCTTAGAACGGACAGAAGCCTAAGCCACCGGAGGGGCTTAAAAGCATTTTACTGGTACCAAAATCTTTGCCCTAGATTCTGCTGTTGTTAAAGTACAAGAAATGTTCAGCTCGCATGGAGGCCATCTTACTAATGCAATGTATCATCATGTCAAACACTCTAATCAAATTAACACTCCATGATGAAAGAAAGAAAAGGGTTCATGACTCACAGATAGTCAGAGCTAAAGAAAACCTCAAGTTGAGCCACGGTGGGTCCAGCTACAGATAAGCATCAGGCACCAACCCACCGATTAAAGTTTTACGTCAGAGCCGTCATAGAGTCTGAGGCCTGACCCACCGTCGTGCAATTAAAGAGGAAACCATAGCTATAAACCGTGATTGGGTTTAAAACTAGGCATGCAGACTGTCGCATGATATCCAAATTATATCCAACCCTTATATAACGTTTTACTATCTTTTTGAATTGATCACTTAAATTAAAGTCTGTAAGCTGAGGTGAGTAAATGATCCACATGCTTATGGTTCTAAGGATAAAGAGCATATATTGCAATCATTGGCCAAGAGGAAACCTAAATGGCACAGGCAGTGTTATCCACACTTCCTAAATCAGAACAAACGTGATAGATTGTTATCAAGCCAATCATCTGAATCAAGAGTTAAAGAAGCTTTCAAATGGCAATATAGATTCTTATTCAGTGGCAAAAACCCGACAACACATTCTTTTAAGTATAACACAATTTTATGTTTCGAAACAAATTGTTTTATGATCTTCTAATTATAAGTTACAACGTGTAGATATGAATAGCACGTGGATATTGTACGTAGGTGCTTCCATAGTATTAGTACTGATTTCATGAATCACTTACTGACTTTGTGATCACCGGAAACCTTTAACAGATTTTTTTGTCTCTTATTGTAACTTTACTGAGCATTTTTTTATGAAAAATACCTAGTTTACACTCTGCCGTATTATTAAAGAATAACGGCTTATTTTTAATATATTTTCGTATGCTAAGTGCCCATATGATAGACTATAATATATGTAAGAATTATTTTGTTCCCTACCCTAATAAGGAAATAATACATTCGATACACCCCATTTCACGAAATTTATAAGAAACTTATATACCTATACTTATTCACGCTTAGGGATGTCAGTTACAACGCAAGGTGGTTCTGGACGACAATTCGTTACGGGCCCATGACGACTGCTTACCTGTGCTGGACGACAGGTAACGGGTTTTAGATGACAGATTTAGGGTTTTGGACGACAGTGGAAAGGGGCAACACACACAGACGTCGCAGAAAATGATTATATAGTGTGTTTGGCTATTTGAAATAATTCCTGTCATATAAGTGTTTGTAAGGTTGACATAAGAAGTACAAACCCCATAGATATTTTAAGTTAAATTGTAAAACTCTGGTCTGGAAAAGAAACTTCAGAAATGAGTAATTTGTGATTAATTACTTGCGTTCTCATCATGAAATAAGCATAAATGGTCAGACAATAGATCTCACATGATTTTTCAGTTAAATTTTAACATGTCCTTCTTAAAAGAAAACTGAAAACCTCAAAATTTCATTTTTCTAATGTTACTGGTTAGAGACGACTGTGTAACAGGCAATAGACGACGTCAGTTTTTCTGTTACAGATGTGAGACGACATTTTTCTTTCTTTCATGAACACTTGAGTAGATGTAAATACTGCTCTGAAGCCTATTCAATGCCTGAAGAAGTAGTTCAGCATGGGGGGGGGGCTTAAATCTTAAATGCATTTTAAGATCATATGAATAACCTTCGTCCCTACATCCTAAGGAGTCTCCATATGAAATTCGATTGACATTGTGGTTTCAGCGGAGATGTTTGAAAATGCTGACGAACAGACAGACGGATGGAGGCTGGAGTTATTTGTATACTATTAGCTCACCTTGGAGCCTTTAGCTTTGGTACGTTGAAAACGTTATTTTATTTGACCATGTATGATATGTGACTTACACTTTGTCAGACCTGGAGCTTATTAAGGGCAATTGCGGGTAATACTTCCCACATTTAAATCATTTTAATTCTTTGCATACAGTTTGTTGTATGTATGGACTGTCAATTTATGAAAAAAAAGGATATGTCACCACACTCAATTTTTCATAATCTCACATGGAAGTTTTCAGCATTTTACAAATTTTCTGAAAAAAATCCAAGTCCTTAATATTAAGCTAAAATATTTGTAATCGCCATCTAGCTTCTTTATTTTAATTTTAACTATTGCTCAGGACCTCAAGCTTTCCAGAAAATGTGAAAACATAATTGTTTTCCCAACCCAAGTCAAGATACTGCATGAAATGAAATCTGACATTAAAATCTTATTTATTGTTATTATTTATGGGCCATCATTTGACATTTTAGAAAAAAGAAAAAAATGGGGTCACCAGACTTATTATCTTGCAGGAGGGCCAAAGTTATCCCCACCCCTACAAATTTCGAGGATATTAAAAAAATTAAGGAGTGTAATTTTTGTCATTTTTATTATTCCATATTTCTTGTATGATGTTATTTTGCATTACAAGAGGAAAAAAGAAAGAGAAAAAAAAAACAATTTGTTTAAAGTGTCCGCCCTGGAATCGACCATGGTCCTCTGGTTCCAAAGTCTGACACGCTAAGCACAAGGCCACGATGTCAAGTTGTGCGCATCTCGAAATAATAGTACCTGAACATAATTCGAGTATTTGCCATATTCGTATTCACCCTTGGTCAAAACAGAAGATTCTTTGGTGTAATATATATTTAATAAGTCCACCACTGTCGTCTCCACCTGCGACGCTGTCGACAATAACCTGTAGCAAAATATTTGCAGTCGTTACACATCTGTAACATGGAAAAATGACTGCAGAACCTTCGTTTTGGTTTTAAAAACGCGTTCTTTTAAAGAAAGCAGATTTATAAGAAAGTTCTTTCTTGGTCTATGTGATGGACAATGCAATGTCTAATCACATCAAGTCATAAAATGTTCAAAGAAAACGAAAGTGAAAGTACTAAATAAGGATATGAGGACATGCATAGTAGTAAAATACAGTTTCAAGAATAATAATGTATCATATACGCGTTAACTGGATACAGTTGCCTTGCTCTACAGGATTGATTAAGTTTAGATAAGTGTCGTGGACAAAAATATACAAAGACAAAATAAGATGCTTGCGGTTTATTGTGTCTTAAGTCTCCCGAAAACGATACACATTCAATAGCACAAGCCTATATTTAGAAATATTTCGTCTGGAACCTGTAACGTACTGTCGTCCAGAACCGCCTTGCGTTGTAACAGACATCCCTAAGCGTGCTTATTCAAGACCAAAACAATCCACCCTAGATATGGGTATCGATTTTTAAATACTGTCAAAATAACTCTACATAATTTTATTTTAGAAATGCAATAACTTTGTTTGAAAATTTCCAGACATTTCTGAGATATATAAGTTGAAATGAGGCTTTCGAAACGAATTGCTGCAATTTTGATATGTGTGACGTCATACTTTTGGGCAGCCTAGCGAGTTTTTGCCCTTGATTTAATCTTGGCAACATGCAAATGTATTAAATGAGCCAGTGCATGAGATTTCCAACAATGTGGTATTTTTGACATGTGTAGGCTCAGGTGAGCCTCTGCAGCCTACTTTTAAGCTTAGAAAATCCAAATGGTGCTCAGTCAGTAGCTAAACAATCATAATATACTCAAGCGACTAGCAAAGGCTCTGATCAGACTGCGTTTATGCGCAGGCTGATCTGAGGCTTTGTTGGTCGCACATACCACATTGTTGGAAATCTCATGCACGGGCTCAAATATAATCTATTATATAACCATTTTTGCCAAAAATCTGCTGTTATACTCTGAATACTACGAGACCATATTTTGGCATGTTTGGACCCCGCACTATTGTGCCAGACTCTGTCAAAAGCCTAACTGATAACACAGAAGACAACAATGACTTCCTTCTCATTATCTACAGCTTCGCAGAAAATATAGTAGATGTAAAGCAATTAATAGTGGTGGAATCGCCAGAAATGAATCCAAACTGGAAGGGTGTTAAAATATTTTGACTGATATTGTTGTAGAGGTGAACTCAACGTTCCACTGTCTTTTCTTTGCAGCTTAGTACATGTAAAGAAATGGCTCTATAATTAGAAAGAAGAGACCTATCTTCTTTTTGTAGACTGGTGTAACGTTTGCTTCTTTCCAACGTGCCAAGAAGTATCATTGCTGTTATGAACGATTGAAAATCTCACTAAGTGGCTTGGATACGACAGAGGGCACCTTCTTTGAGGAGATGAGGGCTAATTAAGTCAGGTCCGCATTCCTTGGTGACCTTCAATTTTCTTAAGACGTCGATAGCATCTTGTTCAGTAATGTCTATGTGCGCAAATTCTTCGTGTTGAATCGGTGTGGGAGCTGGTAGTGTTTTGTTATCGTCATTAATATACAAGTGTGATGCAAAACACTGAGGGAAATAAATTGAGCAATTTTGTATGTTACCCCTAACTTTGGGCTTGTCTGCTTTCAAAATATAACACTTTTTTAGATATCAATATTTAATGATTTGGCTATAAGTATTTGAACCTTTGATTTGAAATTAACACATAACACATCAGCTGCATAACGTCAAACAACGTTGGGGTACCTCACCGAAAATCACACAAATGATCAATACCTGATGTGTCTACATTTCGAGTCAATAACAGCACCACAACACCTTTCTTGAAACAAGCCTACGACCAACAACCATTGGTATGCGAGTCCATTCTTTATGCAGAACACTTTCCAGGTCTCTAACACTATTGACGTCATTTCTCTCTCTGACTCTCCTTCCAAGATGGTCTGAAAGGTGTTTGATTGGCGAAATATCCGGCGATCTGGCTGGCCAGTCTAACACATTCACGTTATTTGCCTGCAGAAAGTTCAGTGTGTGCCGAGCAACGTGACACCGTGCATTATCCTGCTGGCATTGTGGCATGTCCTTGACGTAGGAATGGCAGTAACGCTGGCTAAACAATTTCATTACAATATCGCATGAGATTTAAATTTCCGTGAACTGTCACCAAGTCAGTTTTAGCACGATGCGAAATTCCACCCCAAACCATAACGCTGCCGCCTCCAAAACGGCCATGCTGAATGACGTAAGCGGGATCCATTAGTTCACCATATCGCCTCCAAACACGTAATCTTCCGTCCGCAAACTTCGAAATGAAGCGAGATTCATCAGTAAAGACAACTTGATTCCACTGCTGTCTGGTACAACGATGATGTGCCCTCGTCCAGTTTAGTCTTATCCCCCTGTGGTCTGGCGTCAATGGTACACCAACGTATGGACGGCGCCCACGTAACCGCGGTGCTCGAAGTCTATTCCTCACAGTCTTAGCACATATCCGTGTTCACCAATCCGGCGGTTCGAGTGCTGCTTAGAAAGCGATTACGTCGAGATGACGTCACAACAAAATTGGCCAGTGCTTCGGGTTGTTGTTTTACGCGGTCTGCCAGGACGCGGTCTGTATTTGACGGCGCCTGTTTGACGCTACTTTGATCTGAGTCTGGATATGGCACTTTCACTCATATGATTGTCACGTGACTTGAATTGAAATGAATGTAAACAAAGTGCTCCAATAAAAAATGTGATTTTCTCCATTTTCTTTGGAATGTTGGAATAAAATATGGACATGTAAGTGCAAGTTAAGTTCAGGCATCGCAATGTATTTGACTATTTTGAAATTTCAATGCAGATAATCAGTTTTTGAGATGTCAAATTAAAACAGGAAAGGCATGCTGTAATTGTTCTAAATAACTGGCCAGTGAATATGAGTGGTGAGGGATGACAAATCGTAGGAGAAACAAGAAACGCTATAGAAATAAATCATCGCCTCAAACGGTATCAATTTCAAAAAAAAAAAATAAAAACTCTGAGACAGCTTCTCTGACAGATCAAACAATTGAGTCTACAATTGAGCCAATTGAACGGGAGTCAAAACAAAGCAATACATATTGCTCGAACAATGAGTCAATAGGAAACTTTTCCATCTTGTCAGAAATACGATCGGCGGTAGATTCAAACCCAGAAGTAGAGTCAACTGATTCTTTAGAACCAACTAACCGGGGAAACTTGATCATGGAGAATTCTGAGTCAGAGCATCTACAAATGTCTCAAAGTATAGTGAATGTTGACGCGACTGTACCTCTACCAGTGAGCCATACCTATGTTAATCCGAATGTATTACATGGATCACAACAAGCTATTAATTTTGCACCACACCAGATGCAGCATTTATTTAATATGCAACAAACACCCCCGCCCATGCTTGTGCAGCAAAACATATCAGACGATGATGTGCTTCGTATAGCAACTAAACTGCAAGAGTTGCTTAGTAAAGAAATAGATAAATTAGTAGAACAAAAGGTCGCCTTGAAAGTTGCACCTCTTCTAACGGAGGTTGATAGTTTGAAAAAATCTTTGGCAGATGTGAAAAATGAGCTTAAAGATGTGAGTGTACGAAACGACGATCTGGAGCAATACTCCAGGAGATCATGTCTTTGAATATCTGGTATTCCCGAAAAGGTGAGAGAGGCACAAACCAAATTGCGTTAGATCTGGCTGATCGTTGTGGTACAAATATAGGTGTTGACGACATTGATAGGTCCCCACAGAGTTGGTAGAGTTGTGTCTGGGGAACCTCAAGGAATGACCAAACCTCGCGAAATAATTGTAAAATTTAGATCACACGGTGGGCAGCTTCAACTATTGAAAGGCAGAGCCTACTTGCGCGAAAAGAAACTTAATATTTATGTCAACGAAGACTTGTCTAAAGCAAGAAAATCTCTATCTCATGCTTGTAGGAAGTTGAAAAAGGACACCAACTCTAATATAGTGAACACATGGGTCTACAATAGTAGTATAGGCGTTACTTTGGCGCCAATGACGTCAGGATGTCAGATTCAAGATGGCGGCCCCCACGGCGTCATTGTCGCCCCATCCAAGATGACGGCCCCCACGGCGTCAGATCCAAGATGGCGGCCCCCACGAAGTCAGATACAAGATGGCGGCCCCTGTGACGCGTTTGGCAACACTTCGGAGGGTGAGTTTACGCCCTAGACCACGGGAAGATAGCGTCACGTCCTAGAGCGCGGTGTCGTTCTTCTTTTCTATGTACAAGGGATATCTAGAGGTAAGGGGCCTCTCATTTATTGAACAAACATGTATCTAGAGGAGTCTATATTGAGGATTTCCGGGAAGGTAGCGTACAAGATTAAGGGTTTTATTTACGGAGTTCAGAACGAGATCCAGGCTTTAATCGTGTAGCGCGTCGCAGCACTTGGTTTATCCCGTTCTCCCAGTGGGCCCTTTCTTTTCAACATTGTCCTTTCATGTCTTTTGGGCGGGTTCATCGTTTTCCTCTCAGAAGATTCCATTGTTTTGACATCCAATAGCCTTTGGTACTTCTCATAAGGGACTAGGACTAACTGTTCCATTATTCTAGCTCTGATTTCAAATGGGCCAACGCTATCTTTAGAAGTGTATGAATAAACTATTGTTTACCGTCAAGGTTCTCCACCTTTCTTTGGTAACCCAACGTCCTATCTCCCAAGATGTACAGTTTGCATCTGGACCATCTCAGGAGTACTTTTTTGGAGGGCGTCAACGCGATCCTAAATTTGATAATTTTGTGGGCGATTTCGCTCATGGCTTTGATCTGATCTGGCCTAATCGTTCTTAACAGGGCTTTTCTCTAGGCAGAGTCGGTCTGTCTGAATAATTTTAGAAAATGCCTGTGTTCTTTGAGGAGTCTCATTACTGTAATTCTAACGCATTTGGGTCTCCTTCTATCGTCAGTCAATACACCAAGGGATCTTGCCCGGGAAACACTCTTCTCCTCAAACGGTATTGGTCGTCCCCGTGAGGACTCGTATCCACTATCAAATAAAGGGGTGTTTAGACGGCATGATTTAGTCGTCCTGACTTAGTCGTACATTACAAATCAGCTCATGTAAACACTGCTATTACAGAGTCATATATGATTTTAGAGTCAGGACGACATGTCATGGGGGATAGAACTAGTTCTATTTGCCATTACAAAATCATGGCGAATTAGCCAATCAGCTTTGAGGTCACTGGGGTTAATTGCTTTCAGAGCAAGATAAAAGAGATAACCCTTAACATGCCAGTATTTTGTCTTGAAAATGGTGTCTGCTGCATATATTCAAGTGCACTTCAGAGGAGATCTTTTCATGGAAGTAAACACTATAAACCTTGACCAGACTGCTTCCCGGGAACAGTCTGATCGGGGTCGATATTCTTCGCCATAAAGACTACCTAAGAACATAAGCAGACAAAATAGCAGATGACAAAAGTCGTGACTTGCGGGAATGAGTTTTAACACATGTATTTTGCTATAGCAATGCAACAAATGTAGAGCATGATGAGATAGCTCAAGGTGCCCTGCCAGTTTTCTTCACTGTTGAAAGAAATCACACATGACATTGTAATGCCGTCTAAACAGAAAAATCATACATGACAAAATCATGTATGATTTTGTCAGGCTGACAAAATCATGCCGTCTAAACAGGCCTTAACCCTGTTTGGAACCGAGAGTGTCTTCGTAGGCTTCTATGAACCCTTTTACTCAGCACGGGTATAACTGTCGACCAAGTATACCTACTTGGGAAACGTCTCTCAATTTCTTTATCAATACCAAGTACCACGTATTTAAAGCTATGGTCCTGGCGTGTTTCCCTCTGGGATATAAATTCTGGTTAATCAAAATGACGCTGACGCATTTGTGACGGGTTCCCTGTGTAAATAATAATTCCATCTCTTTGTCCTCTACCACTCTATGCGTGAGATCGTCGATCACGATCAATTTGTGATGGCGGTCCATGGTGAACTCTTCTAATTCCTCAGAAGAAGGTAATCCTTGTTTACTCCTAAAATTCTTTATGGTCTGTTCCATCTCGTCGAATAAGGGTTGGTAAATTCCTTAACAATAGAGAATCTGACTAGGCGGATCTCTAATATACATGTCTCGAATGTGAGTCAAGAATTGGTAAACCTATCTCGTTTTTCCGCTTTCCGTCTGTCCACTGACGCAAATGCTGGAGCAGGGTTCAAAAGGCAAGGTACACTTCATTTTTTTGGCTTAGGATTCAGAAGGGCATATCCTATGAAACTACTCAGTAGACTGATCCAAAGTTCCGTCGAGTCGTTCTGTAGGGATAAGTTCGTGATCGACGTGATGAAAATGACGTACACGATGACCATTTGAGAAAAGTACACAATTTCCGCTTTTGGCACTCTAGCCCCTAGTAAGTGCCACTTTTCCCCTGATGATCGAGTCTTGCTGTCCCATTAAGGATAAGGGAAGTTTTATCTCATATTGGTTACGATATCGTTCATCTTTTAATACCATACTGGACTCGGATGGTGAGAGAGTCGATGGTACGTTTTACGAACCTGAATTACAACCGGTGACTATCGACCCTTCAACAGAATACCAGGTGGAAAAGATACTAAAGAGACGCGTACATAGCAAAGGCAAAGAAGTCCTGGTGCGTTGGTTGCATTGGCCAAAGAAATACGATAACTTGATACCTGAAGCGGACGTGAAAGACTATTATTAGTCACGTGACTAGGACGCTTATAAATACGTTAACGATTGCCATCTGAGTTCAGTCTCGAAGTGAACGTCGTCATGAAGATGACCAATTTTGTTTACAGAGGTAAGTTGGACAGTACTGTGGATCTGGTCAAATTGGGTCAACATCTTTGGAACTCTCGCTATGATCCGAAGACATTTCTCGGGCTTATATTGCAGCATAGGATCATTGGCCGAAATTGTTTAGTGTTTGCCAATGGTGATATCAATTGTAGTGGAAAAGCCTCTAGCTTTAAAGAAGGTCGACTGAGACTTCGTAGATATGCCAGGCTGTTGCTAAAATATGGATGCCCAGTGTACCTCACAGATGCCAAGATCATCACAGCCTCGGCCAGCCATACCTTAAGTGGCGGGTAAGACTTATATAGGATAGCTGGAGATAGCTGTACGAACAGAAAATATTACCAGTGCTAAACTTCAAAATAAAGGGAGTCAACTTTTGCTGTTTTCATACCGGTGAGGTGGTCATCACTGGTATAAAGACCATGACTCAAATGGATGACGCGGTCTATCCAACCCTTAGTGTAAACAATATTTTATTCAAATATAAAGTACATCGAGATACAACAGATACATCATATATACAATACAATACATTTGAAAGGGATACAGAAATAAGTCTAAGACTTGTTTGAATCTGCTTCCCTGCTTCTGCTTATCCAACCCTTATGGAATTGGAACTCTACGTACGTGAGAAGTGATCTAAAATAGTAAGAATAGCAGTTTGCAAGATAACCTAAAAAGATGAATGATATCGAAACAAATACGAGAGGAAACTTTTCTTCTCCTAAACGGACAGCGAGACTCGAGTAGTATTGGCCCCTCTTTGGCGTCAATGACGTCACGACTTCTGATCCAAGATGGCGGCCCCCGCAGCGTCATGGTGGCCCGATCCTAGATGGCGGCCCCCACAGCGTCAGATCTAAGATGGCGGCCCCCTCAAAGTCAGATCCATGATGGCGGCCCCCACGAAGTCAAATCTAAGATGGCGGCCCCTGTGACACGTTCGGTTACACCTGGACGGTTGAGTGAACGCCCTAGACCACGGGAAAGTAGCGTCACGTCCTCGAGCCTGGTGTCTTTATTCTTCTCTATGTACAAGGGGTATCTACAGGTCCGGCTCCTCGCCATGCATGTGGCGTCCGGATAGCCTAGGAACATATTGCGCAATTGTTTGCTGTTCATCCTTCAGTTCTCAATAAATTCCAGTCCATAGTTGCTGTCTTACGCCCTCTGCCCATTATACTATCCTCTCGTTTTTCGCTTAAGCTCCGGTTTTGCCATTTCTAAAGCTTGGGCTACTGGAGTGACCAGGTTCACTACTGGTTTTTCATTATGTCTCATTTCTTTCAACTCTTTGTATTTACGTCCACTACCCACAATATAACGACCCTGTCTGTCACGTTCTGCGTAGCCATTTCTAACATCCAGCAAGTGCTGATACCATTTGTCCAGATCCGAGACGTATGGTCCCCCACTTTTGTTATTGACAGTCGTACACTTCTCTTGTGCCCATCTCTTTCGATTGATTTTCCTCTTTCGTGCTTGAGTTATTCTTACGTATTTGCTCATTCATACACATGGGTGAGATTCTTATTTACTATCCTCAAGCACCTTGATTAATCGCTCAGCAGCTTCTCTGGCTTCACGCCGTAGTTGTCTACATCTCATCCAAAACAACAGTTCATCTAACAAAGCTATAGACAGAAAAGTAATGGTTAACATATTTAGGTCTACTCAATACGTAACCTCTTTTCTTAGTTACCAGTTTTCATAGTCATTCGGGTTACTCTCCGAACAACGTAATGCCCCTAACTGATTCATGTGATCACTTTGCACGTAACAGGATACGACCCCATCTTACTCAGGTAAGGCCCTTCGAATTTCTGTTACGAGTTCTTTGACGGCAAATGTATTCTAGGGATCTCCCTTTTTCGTAGGTACCACCTCTTCTTGTGGCTTCCAATACTGCCTTATATCAATACATGCTCTGCCCTCGGTGATGGTACAATAAACGTTCCCTCCAAGATGACTCTTATAGTTTTGTTTCTCTTTCCTTGCTTGATCTGTGTATTCTAAGTAATCCACCCAATTCTTCCATCGCATCAAGGTTAAGCTGATACCTTTTTTTGTCGGTTTGTCATTTTCCATTCTCCCAGGTCAACACGCTAGTTTACCTTTCCATTATGTGACCTCGATAAAGCAATCGTTTCTGAGACTGAATCTGCATCTAGACATGTTTACTGTTTGACTGTCAGAATAGATATGACTAGATTGCGTGCAATGCGCCTTATATAGTGAGATGTCTCTACTGATTGGTCAATTATCCAGTCATCCGATTGGTCAACCTCCTCCTCTTTACTCCTCCTCCTTCCTCTTCGTCCTCCTTCACGACGTAGTATAGTCCTCTTGGCCTTCAGAGGCTTTCTTGGTTTCTATATTATGATTCAGCCATACATCCATAAATAAATCTTTTCTGAGTTTGATGGCTTGTCTGATAGAGTCCGCCTGATTCATATCGTGTTGGTTCTTGAACGTTTTAGCCGATTCCAGTATTCGCTGTTGAACAGAATCCTCTTGTAGCTTGTAATAATTTATTAGAAATTGGGCGTAATCTTGTCTGAGTCTTTTGCGGAGAGAAGGCAAATCTTCATTGGCGGCAAAACGAATAGCTTTATCCGAACTAAAACCTCTCTCTTCATAGGCATTCACTTTAGCTTTAAACTGCTCTACGTTCTCCTGCCTGATCTGATTTTGAAATCTCCTGTTACAGATGTCGGGTTTAGAGCACTCATCTCATAACTTTCTTTGTTTACCTGGAGGGCTTAAATCGCTTACCCTCCTATTCCATATATCTGGTTTATAACTTTCATCTCTTTCATCTCATAACTTTCTTTGTTTACCTGGAGGGCTTAAATCGCTTACCCTCCTATTCCATATATCTGGTTTATAACTTTCATCTCTTTCTTTACCTGGAGGGCTAATAGAATGTATATAATGGGGATCTACTTTGATAACGTGACGCTGACTTTACTTAACGTGACACTGACGTCACCAAAACATGCCAACGTTATAACAAGTGTGATTGCAGCAAAACAAATGGCTATAAACGAAGTTTATTTTTTTATCAATAAAATATCGCTATAGCTTCATTTATTCTGTTGGTAATCAAAATAATGGATTTTAATATGACTGGACCTAGATGCTACAGTACTATTTTCCCTAGCGCCAGTTCCGGCTAATATAATGGAGCTTTTTTATACATAGTACTACGCCTTACATACATTCGAGTCTTGATTCTCGAATTGAGCCCAAGTTTTCCGATCGCACGAATAAGCAGTAGATGGCTAACCAATGTTTTTTATACAATTCCTAAGATGACAGTGATTATGGGTGATGCGTTTTTTGTTGTTGACGTCAGTATATTAAAAGTTCCGTGGGAATAGTCTATGAACAGTCACGTTTGACAGTCAGGTGCATAACCTGTATACGTTACAGTATATATCACTTGAAGAAGTTAAAATTGTGTCTTTTCAACAATGATTTCAAAGTGAGGCCATCGAAAGTAACTTATTTAGGTTATATCTGAAATTATTTACGCCAAGGTCAAATTTTAGGACGTCAAACATATAACTTATTTAAGTTAAAAAGTAGCTTATTTTCTGATCTTCAATGACCTTGCGTACAAATTTCTAGACGATGCGTACACAAATGTATTGCATAATTGTAAAGTTATGCAAATTAGAATAGGTCTTTCAGATAAAATTACCCACATGGCCGTGAAAATTGCAGTAACTCCGGAATACGAAGATGAAAAAAGACAGTTTCACTCAAACAGGTTACTTTTGGTTTTGTTGCTAAAAAAGTTAACTGCTTTAAGTGATATATTTTTTAACTTTTGGAAGTTATGCACCTGACTGTTTGAGTCATACCTGGTTGTAAAATATGAAGACAGGTTTTCTAGCTACGAGCCCTAATTTCAAACCAACACTGTTTAAATCGAACTACTTCAGTCTAGAACGTCCAGAAAATTCCGTCACGGGGGTCCTAAAATAGGGTTTAGTCATCAACGTACATGAACAGTAAAACCTGTGTAAAACGACCACTCTAAAAAGGACCAAAAATTGGTTTTGAAGACCAATTATTGCTTAATGCAGGTCAAAAGTATTACAGAATGCTCAGGAGCATTCTGCAATGCTTCTGACCTGCATTAAGCTACCATTCGTCATTAAGATCTTTGCTTCTTTTTGAGTTGCCGTTTTACACATGTTTAACTGTATTTCACAGAGGGCCGTACGGACTTGCACTTTGATCCGAGGGGTATATTTGCTTCTCGAGCGGGATCCATACATACCAGTGTTTCTAAGGAAACATATAGAAACTTGTAATTTTCTAGGGGCGGAGGTGGTCCGGACCCCCTGCCCCCCTCTCGATCCGCCCATGACTATCATGGTCTGTATCTGTTTTAGATGACGATCCAAATGGTAAACAAACACACACTGTCGATGTCAGTAGCTCTAATCCTGATCTCTTCTTACAAATTTTTAGAGTACCCGCCACTCACTTCAAGGTAAGTGTACTCGTTCATGCTGGTTATTTTTCATGCCTGATTTTATAAAGTTATTGGAGCCTATGAAAGATGACGGATAGAGGAAAAACGGCTGCCTCTATCTACAGATCAATTTTGAAGTGGTTGTTTTTGGTGGTAAGTCATGAAATTTATTGGCTAACATTGCTTACAGGACATGATTCTAGAAAGGTTACTTTAAAACAACATAATTCTTCAGCCTTTGGTCTCAACTGAGAGCATAAATCATCTTTCATAAACGATGGCCAATAGAGCTAGAAAGTAGAAACATCAACTTGCTTAAAGCTATCATCAATAAGGTACACGTGATGATCCTTTGAAAATATTTCAACACGAGATTTCCAACAATGTTAATAAGGTATGTGTGACCAGCAAAGACTCAGATCAGCCTGCGCATACGCACAGTCTGATCAGAGCCTTTGTGTGTCGCTTGAACATTCAATAACTGTTAAGCTACTGATTGAACATCATTAAGTGCATCTAAGTGTAAAAGGAGACTGCAGAGGCTCGTCTAAGTCTACATTTTCAACATGCCACATTGTTATTGCTCGTTTTAGTGTTCTGACGAAGGCTATTGCTTGTGTGGGACAACAGACCAGCTGACAGCCATCTTAGCTAAAACCAGCGCTACTGGACAGTTGACCTCTGCTCCTAGCACTGACTGCATCATTGCTCCTTATATTAGGCCTGCAGTTGACCAACGTAAGTTTAATTGATTTGTTTATGCTTAACATCCAAATCAGCATTTTTTCAGTGGTGTCGGGACGGTTTCCTGTCTTCCTTGGTTCAACGTTAGTTAACTGACCATGTTATCACTACCACAGCAACGGCACGTTTCCTGTCAGCATACAATTATTGGCCACTCTCATGACTATCGGTCTATCAGCGAAACGTTTCGCTGGAGGGCGGATAGTGGTCCGCTTTTATATACTAGTACTGTAAATCCGGAAATTTTCGCGAGAATTTTATAATCGCGAATGGCGTTAAAGGACATATTTGCGACGTTTAATATTCGCGACTAGGGCATGATTTACCAATATCAGTAAACGACAAAATGATTTCTCCATTTCGCGAAGATTTTATTTTCACGAAACTTCGCATTTTCCGGATTTACAGTACTAGAGCACTTTGAAAACGCATGACAATTAGTTTTATATGGGTCATATTTTTGCGCTTTTCTTGCAAACCGTATATGTGATTGAAAAGTTACTGGCAGGTTTTAATGTGCAACCCAGAATTTGTATAAATCAGTCGTTAATTTGACTGCACTATCACGCGACGCTGCTGATGACGTAACATGGGCACATACAGCGTCCAGCACCTTTCTGCTCTGTCAAATGAAGCCTTTTGATTATGTTTGTGTTTAAATTGTGGCGTGTCTGATACCATATCAGCAACAGAGTCTATAGACTTTTCTCGTTTAAAGTAATTGATAACTTCAACATTTCGGAAATAAACGTCAAATTTGAACATTAAGAGTAGTAATGGGGGCCACTATGGGTACGCCGAATTTTTAGCCTGAAAAGAACTTAGAATTTTTCAGGCTAAAAAATTCGGCGTACCCATAGATGACTCCCCTGGTAGGCTTGAGTGACTAGCTGTGAATAACTTAGTTTATTTTAGGGGAAGCTCTGGTTGGGCCTATAATTGTGATAGTTTCCTGGGCTATTGGGGAATAACTTAGTTTATTTTTGAGGTCTATTCTGGCTGGGCCTATAATTGTGATAGTTTCTTGGGCTATTGAGAATAACTTAGTTTATTTAGGGGTATTCTGGCTGGGTCTATAATTGTGATAGTTTCCTGGGCTATTGAGAAATTTTTGAGGTCTATTCTGGTCTATGATTGTGATTATGATAAGCTCCTGGTCATATCCACTGGTTGGGTTGTGATTATAATAGTTTCCTGGGCTAATGGGAAATAACTTAGTTTATTTTAGGTCTATTCTGGTCTATGATTGTGATTATGATAAGCTCCTGGTCATATCCACTGGTTGGGTTGTGATTATAATAGTTTCCTGGGCTATGGGGAAATAACTTAGTCATTTTTGAGGGGAATAAAGGTCCTGCTGTGGTGATATATAAAATAACTTAGTTAATTTCAGCTTTGAAAATAACTTAGTCATTTTAGGGGGTATAGTATGTGGTGATATATGGTGTGTGTAATAGTCAAGGCTACTAAGTTCTATGCGTCTTTAGAGTCTCTTGGTCAATCAAGACCTCATCTCCTAGAGGCATCACTCTGTAGCGTTAACTAGTGTATAGCTAGTCGTCTCAAGCTTACTACTACTGATTTTTTAATGAAAAGAACAACAAAGACTGGTGAACATTTCTATAACTTTATTGCCCCGCTAACTATAACTGATTACAATGACAGAGGATTAGGGCCGTCCCTCTGTTCATTGTTTACAATAGAACTCCTTAACATATTTACAACATATTATACTTAGGATACTTCTTTGAAAGGTGATGTGAATAATTATGACATTTACAAGTCTGTATTCTGTGTTTGAATAAAAAGTCAGGAGGAGCCATGCGTCTCATTCCATTCTTGGATAGGATGACTCTGGCATAGTTATAGATGAACCACATCTCGATATCTCTGTCATTCTGGTATAAATCATCTCCAGTTCCATATAGTTCTTGATGAATGGCTGTGTTTAGATCTAGTCCTTTGTTGAGCTGGTGAATGATGTAGATACACCAAATTCCACATACTTTGCTCCATGGACTCTGTAAACATTCTTTGTTATGGATCCATCTTGAAGAGTTTCTTTCAATAAATGGTAGAACATATTGCTCTTCTGGTGGTCTTCCATATGAATCGAAGTAGATAACTTGATCTCTTCTGAAGTAGATAGCCACCCAATGTTCTCCTGGATCTGTGGATATATCTGTATTTACAATGTAAGCCTTCATATCCAGTGGTTTCTTCTCTGGTAGTAAATCCTTGGCACATACTTCTCCTTTCACATGTATATTGTTTATGACTTTGATTAGTTCAACAGTGTTCATTTTTATTCTGTTTCTGGGTTCTCTTTTTCTTCAGTTTCCTTTTCTTCATAGGATTCTATGAGTTTCTTGGCCCAGTACGTCTTCCACTGTTCTGTTAAGTCACTTTGATTTTTCTTGAAGTACTGCCAGTTTATATAGGCTTCTTGATTTTCTTCTGGCGTCAGGTGATTGATCCCTGTTGTAAAGTCCATAGGGTGTCGCCAATTATCGCCATACAGATAGTTCCAGATTCTATTGTCAAAGTCTTCCATCACATCGTAGATGTTTAGGCCCTCTAAGGCTGGATCATGACATCCATAATCTTCAATCCATTCTCTTGGAGAAGTCCATAGACAGATATCGTGGTATTTCTGACTTGGGTGGTTTATTTTACATCCATGACATTCATGCTTTGCACAGTCTCCAACTGCCATCTTTAGACAAGTCAATATAGCTTGTTTTAGAAGAGTCTTCATAAGACAATTGATATTCTCATTGTCTTCTACTTCTTTCTGTAAGGTACTCTTCTCATCTGATGACTGGACTGTTGCACTGTATGCATCTGTTTGGTACATCAAGTCCTGTTCAATGAAGTATCCTGCATTCATCTTTAGTAATCTGTGGTAAATTCTCTAAGTCCGTTGATTTCTATCAGGTTGTCAAACTCTGCATACACAAGCACGTTGATCGTCTTGTCAAGTGATGTTGCAAACTGAAGCTCCAATCTGAGGTTCCCAGTTTTTATAGGGTGCAAATGAGACTGATCGGCTGCTTGATCTGGTGTCAAATCATATCCCCAAAAGCAGTAACCTCCTTTGTAATCTTCATAATCAATGTTGCAATTTTGGACCTGATTCTGACTTGCTAATGCTCGGTTAACTGATAGAAAAGATCTGAGATACTGATCATTTTTCAAATCTAGGTTCAAATGGTTTTCCATAGACACTATGGCCATCACAAGTGACATCCATTTTACTTAGATTGGAAAGGATTAGTATCCAAATTCCCATTAAATGCCTCATTTGTTACTAAACCAATAAAAACTCGTTTTGGAAGTTGACCTGTGAGAAGATGATCTTCAATTTTAGATCTTGTGCCACTACTGATTGTAAAAGTTTTGACTTCAACTCTTCTGATTGGAAATTTAGCATTATGATGAGCAATAGTTTGATTCAGTTCATTGCTAATGGCTGGTAGAAGCTGAACATTTCGTACTCTCAAGATAGCGGTATCAATTTTGATTTTTGCAGGATAATTATCACTCATCAAACAAAACTGAGGAGATGATCGATTAAGTCTAAGTTTGAATTCTAAGCCATTAGGTAAATACTTCTCTTGCATAGCAAGATCCACATGTAATTTACCCTGAAGCTCCACGGATTTGCTTTTTGCTATGCGTTTGCCACGATCAGTGATAGATGCATTTGACATATCTTCAAAAGCTCCTGCTTCATCCTCAGAACAAAATTCTGCTGCTTTCAGTTGATTATCTTTGACATCAGAACCATAAGTATGCTCTGTATGGATACGTGTCTGAATTATTTGTGATCAATTTATTGTTGATATACAAATCGATGCCACTGAACATACTGTGAAAAAAGTTATTAATTGGAAATACTTTTGCATCAGTTTCAAGATCTTCACCCGTTTGCTGTAAGATTCTGAATTTGATATACAGATAGGCTTGAGACAAATCAGTGTAAAACTCGGTGTGAGGTGGAATTAGAAATTCAATGGGTGCATGATGACTATCGAGAGAAGCGATGGGATGATAATCATTCCACTGAGTGCCTTGCATGGTAGTCATGGTGGATGGAATGGATTCCATATCCAATTCCGTTTTAGTGCAACCGCAAGAACCTTGTTGAATCATTTTTCGTCAAATATATCTTTTTCAAATACCAGACGTTTAATAGGATTAAACTTTTTTGCTCTGCTTTTAAAACCCCTCTTAACAGTTCGGTGTCTAGATTGAGACTGAGGCTTTTTGCGTTTTTGAGTTGAATTTATAGCCAACTGATTAATAGTAGATTGACCAAAAGATTTCAAAGCTGTTTTTCCTCTTTGTTTTAAAACTTTTTTTACATTTTCACCACCCACAATGTCTTTTAGAGCTTGAACCCCTTGATCTTTAGCTACTTTTTTCACACTTTTTAAACTTGCTTTTGCGACAGGTTTTAAAATTGGAATCACTGTTCTCAATGCAGCTTTAAAAATGGATCCTAAACCATTGCCATATTGTCTTGAAACGCCTCTGTACACAGGAAAGTCTCCTTTCCCATATTGAAGAGACATAATGCTTCTGGATTGTTTCAACATTATTCTTTCTGTCGAAAATGTAGTTTCACTAACGTTTTCCCAGAGATAAATGGCACATTTTCACCTGTATCACCTTTTATACTAATGTGCACCTGATCTATGAAAGATTTTGCCACTGGAACGTAGTGTACATTGACAAATTCTTGATGTAAATGATTGTTTTCTCTTTTACTTTCAAATGGCAACACTCTCAAAATAGGTGCAGTAACATCACCAATAAAAGTATAACTTGCTAAATCAGAGTAAATGTAAAGTTGGTGAATTTTTGTATTTAAATCCACACCATATCTGAAAATGTATTTTTCATTTCCTAATGGTTTATCAAAATAATTTCTATCTACACCTAATATTTCTGCAAATGCCTTTGGAAAAATAATTTGGACTTTTGTAGGATCTTGAACATCAAGTTTGACTCGAGCACTGTTTTCACCATTAGTGATTGAAATGGTAGCATTGCTATTTTTTAGTGTCAGTCCATATCGAAAATTGATGCTTTTTTGAATTTCTTCAACTAAATGGCGTGGAGAAGCATAATAACCATTTTGGATATAGATTTTTTGGTCTACATATGATACATACTTTGTACAATTATCAATATCTTCACACATTTTTCTATCAGTAAATCTTAAAATCACATAATTGTTTTCCTTAGTGATATTATTTACTTCAGTTGGAGTTATGACTTCTACCAAACCTACTTCCCAATTATCTTTTTCAATTTGTATGGAATGATCTAATTTCACTTTAAAGTCACATTGCGTATTTTTTGAAAATGTACTGAGTGAACTATCACTCAAGAGTGTCAAATAAAAGTTATTCATGGTTTGAGTTTGGGCGAATCTGTTTCGTCAGCAGAAATTGGATTAGTTTGTTTTCTAAATTTTAAACCTGGGGATGGTAGTATGTAACCGATAGAACTACTGAGTAAAATTAGCCACAACTCTTTATCTGGACTTCTCAGACTGATTTGAACTAATGATGTGATAATGATCATGTATACAACAATGATCTGAGCAAAAAAAGTGAACCAATTTTTAACAATTCGATCTCGACCTTCTGCAGATTGTACTGAAGCAGTGTCACCACGTACAAATGATCCTCTGAGATCCATTTTCATGCTTTTATACAAGATCAGATTCTTAAATCCAACTGTCAAATTTTGAAGGATAACCTTTCCAGTGAACTTTAATTTCTTTTACCCACTTTTTTCCTATTTTACGTTTTCTGTGATCTAAAACAGAATCAATTTCGTAAATTTGCTCTTTCTCTACACGTTGTAACTCGTGTGAATAGAAAGTACCTTTGACTAATTCACCCTCAAGATCTTTTATTTTATAGGTGATAGGAGTCTGAGTTTTTACCACTGCTAAAATTTGAAATAATTCTTGTGTCCAGTTTGGTAAATAACCTTTATCAAATGTGCGTTTTGTTTTATTGATACGCACAAAATCACCCACTTTGAATTTTGGTTTGACTTTTTTAGAATTCGATTTGCCATATAAGTTTTCTGACACCTGTGGTTCATTTTTAAGAGTCACAGACACAGGTGCACATTTAATACTTCGATGATAAGCGTGATTGTAACCATGTACTAATTTGGGAAGAATGTCTACATATCGCAAAGTGCGATGATGAGTAAAATATTTCCACATGCGAGTTTTCAAAGTTCTTTGAAAACGTTCCACAATACTGGCTTTGGTTTCAGGATTTTCAGTAGTGAAGAAATGAATCTTTTTAGTTTTCAAGAAATTTTGAAATTCTTTATTTTTGAATTCAGTGCCTTTATCTGTTTGCAAACTTTTTGGACATCGTCCACTTTTTAACACAGATTTGAAAGCAATCACTAAAATTTTCCCAGTTTTATCTTTAATAGGTACCACCCATGCATATTTTGAAAATACATCTATGATGCAAAGTAAATATCTATGCTTGTCATTGAACTTTGATAATTTTGATAAGTCTGCCAAATCTGCTTGCCATTGAGTATCAATTCCAGCCACTACTGTTTTGCGTCGCAAAAACTTTTTATGAATAGGTTTATGTAAAGTATAAGTTTGTTGTTTTCTTAACCAGTCTCTAATATCTTGAAGTTTTACTTTTTTGGATGATTGTTTAGCAAGTCTGTACAAAGCTTGTTCACCTGCATACGCAGCCGGACTTTTAGGATTGTAATACAACTGTTCAAGCTTCATTGTAACTGACCCATGGAGAAGAAAACTCTTCTTTTATACGTTTTTTGGTGGCAGATAAAAGTGTCGGAGAGGAAAAATGGTCTTTGATACGTTTTCTGACACTCAAACTCTTTGCAGACCTGACAGAAACAGGAATACGACTTGCTGTTTTTCTGATGGTGCGTTTTTGTTTGGGAGTGATATAATCAGTTTCAGGAGTTTCTGGAGCGCGATACATCCAGTCCCACCTTTCCCTATTTCCAATCACATCTTGGGGAATATTCATGTCTCTTAAACTCCTGCAAAAGCTTGCCAACCTGTAGGTTCACTGCCTTTACGATGTCTGATGACATCATTGACCAAATCAATAATATTGGACCCTGGAATAGATTTGCCATAAAGTTTAACTGTACCATCATCTTCCCAGGACACATTTGGGTTGGTTTTTAGAAGTGAAACTAAAAGCTGAGCTTTACGTTTCATGGTGGAAGGCACACTATCTATGACCAATTGATTCATTTTGGAAGAACTAGGGTCAGATTGGGGAAAAAGAGATGTTTCTTTTAAAGCTTTTTGATGAGCCATTTTAAATTTGTGCAAGGTCTGGCCATACAATTGAGATTTTTCAGCTTCAGACAAATCTTCATTGGCCATGACAGAAGATAAGTCTCTTTGAAGACTGGCTGTGGCAGATACATTAGGATCAGGAGGCAGTCTTGGTTTTTTAATTTGTTCGTCTTTCCAGCGTTTCATGTCTTCCCAAAGTTTAAATGGCACAATAGCCATTTTACGACCATCCATATTTTTATTTTTTGATAATTTCACCCAAGACAGAACCTATGATAGGAGCAATTAAAGGTTTTAACAATAATCCTAACAAAGCTCCACCTTTTTGATTAATAATTTTCTTTTTTGTGTCAAGTGGAACTTGCTTAGAACTCAGTAAACGTATATGTTGCTTTCTAGCTCATAATTGATTCTTTTGAGCATTTGTCAGACGTACATTGCCTTTTATAAAATTGATGCAACATTCCCCTACACAATCAATGACTTCTTTAGGAGATTCTTGAATCATTTTCTTATGACATTTATTGGATAAATGAGTCAATCCTTCCAAAAATGTACCATAAGTTTTAATCAGAGATTTTTTTCTCATTTTATTTTGCAATTTTCTACGACGTGTTGTTGTTACAGCCATGTTTATGAGTGTGTACAACACTTTGATGTACAATCCTTTTATAGTTTTTCTTAAAAATGAAGTCGTCGACGTTCAGAATGAGGTGGCGATGGATATTTGTTTGGATTTAACATGTGCATGGTAGCACCAAATCCATGTCTTTTTAACAAATCTTGTGCTCTCAAAGGAGTAAATCTTGCTAAATTAATAGAAGATCGTCTTGCATTTGTGTTTGGTGAATCAAGACCTAAATTTTGCCATGAGGCAGGACTTTTACTTTTACGTTTTGTTACAAAACGATCATCAACCTTTCTTTTTTTCTGTTTTCTAGGTTTTTTCACTGATTTTTTCTTAGGTTTTTTAGTTTTCTTATTAAATTTTCACATCAACTTATTTCCATCCCATCGAATCAGACTTCGAATGATCACACCACCAAAGAATCCACCACCTCCAGGTTTTAAAATGATACTACGTTTTACTTCAGGATCAACAATTGCACTTGCTAATTTTCGAACATCATCCTGATGTCTATCCATAAATTTTTGAGTTTGTTTAGGTAATTTCATTTTACCCTGAACAATTTTTCGAGCTGCCAAAGAAAACCATTTGATCATTTCAATTAAACCTGCATTTAAGAGTGATTTTCTTTTATGACCATCATGTTCTCTGCTTAAATTATACAGAGCACGTATCAGATTAGCTGATGTTCGTTGAGCCATTTTGACACAAATGATGGATTTGAACTCAAACACACCTTTTTATACTCCTGGAAAATAGACAACAGGTCCTTGTTGATCTGATTTTGTAAACCAGTTTTGAAAAATATGTGTTCTGAATCTAAGATAATCAGGTGTATTTGGTTTCAAATCGACCAATAAGTATCCATGAGGTATAGATGTGGCATCGTTAAACGCATGAATCATATGTGGAGCTTGAAGTTGATTTGCAAATTCTTTGATTTGCATCTTATCTCTTGGACTTTGAAATAAAACTAAATAATGAGCATTCAAACTGATGGTGCGAGAAGATTTACTTTGTTGAAATAAATTTTGAGTGATGTACACCACACTTGCGTTTCTATGATGTCCTTTTCTTGTAAACCATAACTTAATTTTTTCTTCATCTTTATCTCCTAACATGTCATCAAAAATCACCAAGTGAGTTGCACTGGGATCAGTGACAATTTCATCTTCATCATCGGGAATACCTTGAATAAATTTGATGTTTGACCCCTCACGCTCTTGTAAGATATTATAAGATTTTTGCCATTCCTTGTAACACCAAACAATACGTTGGGGTAAAATATCAAATAAATCTTCTTTAAACTCAATCATCTTTTTAACAAATTCAGTTTTACCCGATCCACTTGGACCAGAAATAAAAATATTAGAAGGATGTTTAAAAAACAAACTTCCAATATCTTGATTTGAGTCCAACTGGTGTGTAGAAAGTGCCATGGTTAACTGTGAAAAAATTACAAAGACAATTTTATTTATACTCAAATTTTAATGAACATAAACCAACAGTTTAATACATAATTTTAAAAAACAGTTTAATACATAATTGAAACAGTTTAATACATAAAAACACCAGTACAATACACCAGTCACAGTTCAATACATGACTATCAGAAATAATACATAATCATCAGAACTACTCATTCTATGCCAAATATCCATAAGGAACAGTATATCCATCTCCAATAATGACACGTTTAGTATAAGTGAACCGATACGTCTTGGATTGCAATTCAGTGGTCACAGTCTTGTCTTTATGTTTTCTGATCCTATGGTAGTTGACAGTTTCTCTGAAGTCTTTAGATTCTTCCTTCACCAAGTTCAGCATCCGATCAAAGTGAATGACTTGAGACGTATTGTAATCTAGAGTGAGTCCTTTCACTTTGCAAGTAGATCTTCGATTTCCATCCTTGTCCACAAATTCATAGCCATAGTTCTTCGGTCCCATTCCTACAAATTTCACAATCCTAGCATTGGGCACTTCATCTGTCCATTCTCCAAGTCTGTTGTTGACAATAGTAGGATTCCATAAATGGGGTTTGTGACGATAGATGATAGAATCTGTATCAAAGTAGAGTACACGTTCATTCAGCTTTTCCAAGGGTTCATACAACTTCAATCTGGCTTGAGCAGTGACGAAGGCTGCAACAATCACATTACTGCAAGCATGCGGCTCCACATTGGGTTCTGTATCGTCCCAGTTGACCAGTAGAAGATTTTCTCTGCAAATGTCCACATTCTTGACAATCTTGTTTGGATTCGTCACCAGATCAAAAAAACTTGGCAGGTTCTGAAAAATATTCTGTCTTGGTCATATTATCTCGCTGTGCCAATTTTCCCCAGAGACTGTTTAACATGATCTTGGCAATAGCTCTCATTCCTTTATTCTTCTCCACATTCTCCAATCTGATTCCTTTGGCTTCAAAATAATCTTGCTTGAACTTGATCTTATCTTGCTCAGTCTTGCACCAATCAGGATAGCCACTTGATTCTTGCTTGATTCTCAGAAAAGTATTGATATACCCAGCAAAGATGCCTTCTTCTCCAGATTCTCTGTCATACTGAGTTGTCTCTGAGAAATGCCAGACTTCATACACGTCCAATAACTTGTACCCTCTGTCCAATGCAGCAAACAATTCGATTGTGACCCAAGTCCCTGTAAAACTTCTATCTTCTTCTCGTAAATGAGTACATCTCATATGAGGATCTGTCTTTTCAGCACAACTTCTACACAATGGAAACATCAATTTCTGACTGCATTTCTGTGGAAGTACAGGATGGTACAAATTGGTGGGTGGTAGCACTTTACACTTGATCAATCCACAGTACTGTCTGATGTTGTCTTTATCAATGTTCTCTTGAGAAAAGATGGTGGGATGTCCAAGTGGAAACTGTCCGTACTTGCAAATAGTTGGATAGAGTGAACACACATCGATGTACTTGATTTCTTCATTAGAGGATTCATCGATTTCCTGATAGAGTTTGGTCGAGTTAGTCCTTCCACCAAATAAAGCATCTCTTGGTCTCAAAGGGTCTAAGTTTGTAAATTCTGAGTCCTCCAAAGATCTAAAGTCTGGATCTTCCTTGTATCTCTTGTCATAGTCACACTCCCAAAGCTCCACCACCTGATATCCTGCTTTTCGTAACTCTTCTTTCTTGCCAATGGTCAAAATATACAACTGATGCATGGTCAAACACTGATGATGTTGAACTCTGTTTCTGTCTGGAAAATGAGTAAGACATCCATGCCAGTAACATCCATAGAATTCAAATACGGTTCGAGATTCTTCATGGTAGCCATCCACATAATGTCCATTGATTCTTTGTTCATCACCATTCAATGCATGTTTGATTTCAATACCACGTTCCTTAGCTTCACTTTGAATCCATCTTACAGCTTTGATAGAGTAGTTCTTTTGATTAGGATACCCTTCAGGTGGGATGATGGCAATACTGTTTTCAGGCATATGATTCTTTCTCCATAATTTTGAACAAGCTTGAGCGATAGTGCAAGCTTCAGACAAAGGATCGAGTCCACTAATGTTGATCAATTCTCGTCTGAAACAAGCACATCCTCGTCTCAGAATATCTACATCACTACGACAGTATTCTTCCATCTCCCATTTGAAGTCAAATATAGCACCACTCTCAATTTTCTCTTTATGCCAAGCTAAAAATGTCTCACGATCCTTGACAGACATCTGACCAGGATTGTACATGTCCACAGGAAAGTAAGGTCCCACATACTTTTGGTTTGCCAGTGTATTTGCAAGATGAGGAAAGTAACCTTTCTTCAACTCTGTCAAGCCAAATGTATCTGGGAAATTAGCCAGTCTCATATGCAAAAACTGATAAGAATCAAGGAATGTGACACGTCCTACTTTCATTCTAAGTATAGTATTTCCATTCATGATCACATCAGGTTTCACTGTACCATATTCTAAGATATAGTGTAAGATGAACTGACCATCGTATCCTCCAAAATTATGTGCAATACATGTCACTCCTTTATTCTCATCTCCTGAAATCCAATTGCAAAATTGTGGTAAAGTATCTATGCCTTCAAAGATAAATTCTCTCAGACCTGTTTGTGTCGAACAAGTCGGACAAAATGTATCTATGGGCAATTCCATGCAATCATCACACGCTTTATGAGCTACACAGAAATTCACTTGATGTGTACCAGTTTCTTGATTTGACTCGAAATCAAAGAAGATGAAACGAGATTTCTTAGGTTGAGAAACCTCTTCTTCTCCTTCATTTTCAGTCATCTCAGATTTACATTCATAACTTTGAATATAGCATTGATGATTAGGTCCAACAATCTCTTTACAATTCCTACATTTTCTCTGTCCTGGACATACATGATTTTTCTTTCAGCCCACAATCCTAAAATTACATTTACCACAATTATACACAAGTTGACAAATAGATTTTTGTTGCTTAGATTTGATAGATTTATGCTTTGCAAAACAGTCTCTACTACGAAATGTTCTTTTACAGTCCATACAACGCGTTTTTTGTCCAGGAATACAAGGAATGTCACTATAGCAACCATCACATCCATCAGCACATCTGTGATTTCCTCTCTGTTTATATCCTACATCACAATACTCGCAGTAGTATTGGGCGCCGAGAAATCCTGTCACCTTGCTAATTGCATCATAGTGATCAATTCCATTGAAGTAAATATGGATCACCTTCGTCTCAGGCTTCTTCTTGAATTGAAGTGGAAATATCAGTCCATCTTTAGGATACTGTGAATGGACTTTGATCAAGTACTTGGGAGCAAGTACAGATTGGATCTTCTTGTATTCCTCAATACCACAAGACTTGGTATGAGGAATCTTCGCTCGATCCAATAACTTCATGGCTTCTCTGGTCTGCATGGGTCGATCTGATCTTCTCACATGGTTCCAGTTCTGTTTCCAAGACTCTGAGTCATCTTTATCCGCATTACATTTTGCCACCACCACAGCTCTGGCCATACACATTACATCTTTGGTATTATTGATCTGTACAATACTTCTTTTGTTGATACTCATATTTTCTGACTCAAAGTAGAGTCCAGCATGTAATGGTTTTCGTCCGCTGCCTACTGGAAGTCTCACCACTGTAATTTGAATAGTCATCTGTCCATCATGAATCCTGAAATTCTCGTTGGACTGTTGTACTTTCATGATTTCTTGAAGTATAGCTTCCCCTGTCATGGCTGAGAATCTCTCCAAGGCACAAAGACTCCAAGTTTCAATCAAGGATGCAAAATAGTCATACGCATCTTATCATTGGATTCCATCTCGCATCGTTCTTTAATGTCTTCTACCAGCCGATCAAATAATCTGGATATGAACTGTAGGTGTGGAACATTGTCAGGGAAAGTCTTGATGTTGAGTTGAAATTCTTTCCCTTGAGCTCGAAATAATCTAGACTTCTTCTCGTTGACTGTCTTAATAGTATAGTAAGAAGTCAAATCTTCATCATCTTCATCATCTGAACTCTCTGTGTCTGAATAAATCACCATAGGTCTTCGTTTTCTTGGTGGTGGTCTAATATTATCTTCATCATCTGAGCTCTCTGTGTCTGAATAATCCACTAATCTACGTCGAGGCTCTTCATCATCAGAAGTGGGTGGGGTAATATCTCTCTGTCGCTTAAACATGTTGACTCTTCGAAGTTCTCTACTGAAATAATGCTGCAACAGAAATCTGAGCTCCTTTTATACTGGAAAGCCCCAGATTTGGAAAAACTCAGATTTTCTGAAATCAACAGTTGAAAATTCTCAATATTGTTTCATCAAGCGTTATCACTATTTGATTTTTTCATCCGATCGAATTTTTTCCATTAGCCAAACTACTAAAATTTTCACCATGTGGTAGGCAAAATCACTAGTTCTCAAATTATTTTGATATGCAAATCTACTAGATTTTTTTCATCCGATCAAATATTTTCTATAAGCCAAACTACTGAAAGTTTCACAATGCGGCAATAGAAATCACTAGCCAAAAAAATTTGACAAGCAAATCTATATGAATTTTTTCACTAAGTGTCAGGCGAGACTACAATTTTTGCAAGGCCTAAAGTGCAGGCGAGACTACATTTTTTTTGAAAAATTAGCAAGAAGTATCAGGCACTGTATAAACAGCACCATTACTCCCCCAGTACTATCCTAACCTCGGAATCCCTGGCGATTGAAACTGTCTCAAATACAAGTCAAATTCCTGCATGTCTCTATGGACCAGAGAATTTGAGGCGGAGCCACTCCAACCCGAAGGCTGGCGCCCTTAAACAGCCGAAGTTGCTCTACCTTTTTGAATGCATATTCAACAGTTTCTGAAGCACAAAGCTTCTCTACGGGCCTCGGCGGATGTATAGAGTACCAGTGGTCAGTTATTTTTGTTCAAACTATATCTCTACTGACTTAATAAGCAAATATTTGCGATTCATATATATAGTTATCCTATCACAGAATAAGTTTGAAATGGTGTCTCAATGTTACTCTATCCCATAATAGTTTTCAAGCCTTATAGTATGTAAAATCGATAACTTGAATATAAGAGCTATCTTATGGTAAAAATTTGAAGTAAATCGGATAAAAAATACCCGAGATATTACAAATTTCGCATATTTTTTACCGTGAAATTTTTTATTCAAGGGAGATAATTTATTGGCATGAAAAAGCAAGAACGGGATTTCTAAAAAGTAAAAATCATATTTTCGCAATAACTTGAGTTTGCCTCGACCGATTTTCAAATTTTTTTCACCCTATAAAAGCTGAGAACAATAGCTATCTTATCACATACATTATATTTATTTTATCTACAAGTGTAATATCATGGAAGAAGCAAGAGAGAAGAAATATTTGGAAATTCCACTTTCCAAGATTTTGAAGTTCAGACCGTATAGAAGATTATTGTTCTGCATTTACATCTTATTTTCTCATGATGAGATTACAGTAGAAGAGATTCATCAGGAACTCAATAGTCCTGAAACTTTTGAAGATTTCAAGAAACTTTGGTGGATCAGTATCAGATATTTGATGGAAAAAGAGACACTGATTACATTTGAGAATTGGAAAAGATGTGTTGCTGACAATCCTAGTGTGATTGAATTTCTCTTCAATCATAGAAGAGACAGAACTTTTCCAGGACTATAAATAGTTGGACACCAGTGAGAGAGAATCATTTCACTTCTGACTTTTGAAGAGTAAAGATGGCAAACAGTAGAGATCCAAGGATGGCTAAAGTCTATGATAAGAAGAGCATCTACTATCATTGTGTATCGTTGAAGAAACTTTTATCTCAAGAAGAACAAGCTTTAATGCAGCCATTAGAAGATAGTTTGAGACAACAAGACAAGTTGAGGCCTCCTTATGGAGAATGTCACCATTGTCATGATAGGGGACATTGGATTGGAGATTGTCCTGAGGCTCAGAAATTAAGAGAACAACAGATGTTTACTGATAAGAAGCCTACATATGGACAATGCTATATCTGCGGACTTGAAGATCATTGGGCTCCAAATTGTCATAAGAGAGAAGAACATTTGATAAATGATAAAGAATCTCAACCTAAGTTGGTGGATTATTCATATTCAGAGAGCTCAGATGATGAAGATAATATTAAGCCACCACAAAGGAAACGAAGAGCTATGGTGATTTATTCAGACGATGAAGATGAGGAAGAGCAACAGTCTTCAGAATCTACAGAGAAGCAACAGTCTTCAGTATCTACAGAGAAGCAACAGTCTTCAGTATCTACAGAGAAGCCTTCAAGAAAACGAAAGGCTTCAGATATATCTGATGTCAGTCCTAAGAGAAGACGCTTAGACACTCGTAAAATGAAGACAGTAAAACGTACAAAGACAGGGAAGAAGACTTATTGTTTCATTTGTAAATCAGCCTCTCACTCGCCTCGATCCTGTACAGAGATGGTGACAGAGAACAGGGATAAAAAAGATTTCATGTGATGAACCAGACTCTATAGTGCATATTCATTAAAGACTTAAATAGACTCTAGGAACATATAGTGATTCTAGTAGTTTTTGGATTTAATTAAAAGTATGTTGTTGAAATTGTGTTTGTTTTTATTTTGAGGTTATTCTTTAACGAAACTAATTGAGTAGCCCTGAAAAGGACTGTTTGTTTTAAAGTCTCCTAAGTAACAAATTATTTCTTACTTAGAAGATTTTAAAATAGGTCGCACAATTGCTACAGGTTTTCTTGATCCAATCCCTCTGCGAGCAAGAAATTGCTCCAATCCCAACTTATTTTGTTGTTTCTCCACCTCTTTCCAATCTTTTCGCTGCAAAGCAGCACACAACTTAGTCAAACTGAATTTTTCAAAGAACTTCATTTTTTTGAGAAAGACACAAAGTACATTGGATTATATAGAAGAATAGGTGGATTGACCTACATTCTACTCCTACGCTAGAGAGAGCAACTAAAATCTGATTGGTCCATTAAAAGATCACGCCATAATCACCCCATTACTGTAACCATGATTAGGAAATACTACAATCACACATATATTAGGCATAGCCTTACATACAAAACTAAGTGCAACATATTTAGTTATTCTTTCTTGAAGAAATAGGTGGCCCTGAAAAGGGCCGGTTTGGTGGTCATATTACCACAAAGACTTTATTTTTAGGAGCAGGGACATCTACTGGGGCGGCCACCACATGCAGGACACCGCACACCCCACTGTTCAACCGTAATTGTCCTTCTCACTGGTATGTAGAAGGGCATATCATCTGCTTCCGCATCCCAATCCTCAGAAGGATGAGGTGTGGGGGAGAATTATCCCCCCAATCTTCCTCCTCGTCACTGATAGTCTCCACCTTCACTTCTGTCTTTACATCATTTATCAAATTTTCTACCCTCCGACTCATCTCCAACATCTTCTGATGATTCTCAATCATCTGCAATAGAAGTTCACCCGTATCTTTCACAGCATTCACAGTCTCCAGTAACCTCCTAGTAGCATCAGCCATAGTCTTGCCCTGCTCCTCCAATTGCTCAAAACGCGAATCCATATTGCTTGCCATGTTGTTGTTGTTGTGTAATACAAGAACAGAATGAATAATTTGAGATTTGAAACGAGCTTTTATAGTTTTCAAAGGGATTGACCTACATTAAACTCCTGCGCTAGAGAGAGCAACAATACACTGATTGGTCAGTTCATTTATTTTCACCCAATCAGAGTTGACTTGATTTCTTAAAGCGCGGGAACTTTAAACTAGGTCAATCTGCTTGACAAGTATAAAAGGCTCAAACACACTACATTTTTCAACATTCATAATCATGGAGCCATCACTAACACTGGACGATATGATCAACAATCCTGATATTCTACTATCAGCAGTGAATGAGACGTTTGCTAACGATATGACACAACAGTATTATACGCCGCAAACACCCTCAACGTATATACCTCAACCTGTTCAGCAGATGCCACAAAAGCAACAGTCAAAGACTCAAGTCATAGAAGTCTTTCTCAAGGAAGTCAATGAGTTAAGGTCTAGAGTGAAGAAGTTAGAAGAATTATCTCAACAGCGAGCGCAGCATCAAACGTTGGAGATACCATCCATCCAGATACCAATAAGGCTTGACATTATGACCAATGACCAAGAGACTAGTCAAAACGTAGGAGTTGGAAAAGCAACTAAGAAAATTAAAATGACCAAGAAGAAGTGCTAGAAATAACTAGACAATCAACAAACAGCCCTTTTCAGGGCTACCACTTCCCTAGAAAGAATATCACTAAACTTGCTAAACAATATACACTAGTTAACGCTACAGAGTAATGCCTCTAGGAGTTGAGGTCTTGATTGACCAAGAGACTCTAAAGACGCATAGAACTTAGTAGCCTTGACTATTACACACACCATATATCACCACAAACTATACCCCCTAAAATGACTAAGTTATTTTCAAAGCTGAAATTAGCTAAGTTATTTTATATATCACCACAGAAGAGCCTTCATTCCCCTTAAAATGACTAGGTTATCTTCAAAGCTGAATTTAACTAAGTTATTTTATATATCACCACAGCAGGACCTTTATTCCCCTAAAAAATGACTTAGTTATTTCCCAATAGCCCAGGAAACTATCACAATCATAAGCCAACCAGAGTAACTCTCAAATAGACTAATTTATTTCCCAATAGCCCAAGAAACTATTACAAAGCAGTCTAAATTAACTAAGTTATTTCTCAATAACCCACAAAACTATCATAATCAATATCATAGATCAAAATAGACCTCAAAAATAAACTAAGTTATTCTCAATACCCCAGGAAACTATCATAATCACAACCCCACCAGTGGATATGACCAAGAAACTATCACAATCATAGACCCAGCCAGAATAGACCTCAAAAATAAACTAAGTTATTTCTCAATAGCCCAGGAAACTATCACAATTATAGACCCAGCCAGAATACCCCTAAATAAACTAGGCTATTCTCAATAGCCCAAGAAACTATCACAATTATAGGCCCAGCCAGAATATACCTCAAAAATAAACTAAGTTATTCCCCAATAGCCCAGGAAACTATCACAATTATAGGCCCAACCAGAGCTTCCCCTAAAATAAACTAAGTTATTCACAGCTAGTCACTCAAGCCTACCAGGGGAGACATCTATGGGTACGCCGAATTTTTTAGCCTGAAAAATTCTAAGTTCTTTTCAGGCTAAAAATTCGGCGTACCCATAGTGGCCCCCATTACTACTATTAAGTTACAGCTCCTTTTTAGTAATATCTCCATAAGTTACCTGAGGTGAGTTCAACAAAGCGAGCGTTCGCGGGCGCTCGTTGTTCTGGTACCTATCTTTATTCGTAATGTGTAAAGCCTGACATCAGTACACTGAGCGCCCGAGAGCGCTCGCATTATTGAACTCGCCTCGGTATACACGCTTTCATTACTGATATTGACTATACATACACTGACAATCATTTTGAGGAGAATTGCTGTCATGTGGTCATGAACGTCTTAAAAATTTACGATAACGTCACTTGCACAATACAAAAGACACACCACGCAAGCGTAATTTATGCATTATCCGTTATTTGTGTATGCCCTTAGCCTCTTCCAACAAAACCGGACGCAAAAAATTGAAACTCTGAAAGGCCCAAGATGTTGAATTTTATTACTAGTCTATAGTAATCAGGGTGGGTGGGGTATGTCAGTATCTTAAAGGGGTGTAAATTTGAGCATATCAAACTGTCAATGCATTTCGAATCGTTCAATGATGAACGTACAATCGTGAAATAAGCACAGGACGCAAATCTGTTGAATCAGTAATTAAAACTAACGCGACACACGCGTGTTAACTTTTAGCTGAATTGGTGTCCTTAAAATTCGACCACCCCTGTTTAAAACGGATACTTTTTCAATACCTTAAAGTAAATTTACAATTCATGATTTTCTAGGACACCCTACAAGCTGGTCAGACTATGATATGCAATTATCTCGCTGACATTCTCAGGGTTTGTGAAATAGAGGATTTAATCTGGGTGATGAGTTTTCAAAGTCCTTAAGTATATGTAAAGATACTACACTTCTCCCAAAAATCCTGTTAGCCCGCGGTATACTTGTTGTGGACATGCAAATGTCATATGGAGTGGGTTATAGAAATCAGTGCTAATCTTTATCAGATGGCTTTGTCAAAAAGCCAGCTGATAAGGATCTACAGCCTTTCAAGAAGAAAAGGATAAATTTGTGTACAACAAGACAAAATGAACATGGTTATATGTGTAAATGAATGTCTATTATACATGTTTAAATAGTTAATTATTACCATATTCACTATAAAAAACTTGATGGATGCCCAACTCCATCCCCTCACATTTATCATGTGTGAAGGCCCTTTCCACATTGTATTTAAAATTCATACCAATGTTTTGCTTTATAATATAACTTTGGTTGGTCCACGAATTACTGCACCCCACCATATTTTTTAGTAAATATGGTAGTCATTTTCTAAAAATCTTAATGTAATTACTTTGTGTTAACTGTAAAAATTGTGTATATTGTATAATATTCATTGAGGGCCTCCTGACCGATAAGCCTCTATATGCTAAAGGTTTTCACCCTCATAAAATAAAGTATTTGCTTACTTATTAACTTACTAACTAGCAACATGGTCGCAAATATTTTGCCTACAGACCCCCACGTCCCCAAACCCCTCTGACCCTAGGGTTGGGATTCCACTTTTTGAGAACATGGTCGTGTTGCATATCAAATTAAAGGGAACCACGAATGAAGAAACATGGTAGCAAATATTTTGTTCGCAACCCATCCCTCCCGACCCTGGGGATGGGGTCAATAGATCAAAAGTCAACTTTTTAGAACACGGTCATGTTGCATATCAAATTTTAAGGGAATCACGAAATGCAGCAACTTGGTAGCAAATATTTTGCCAGCAGACCCCACTCCCCCCACAACCCTAGGGATGGTGTCAAAAGGTCAAAATTCAACTTTTTCAGAACATGGTCATGTGGCATATCAAATCAAAGGGAATCACGAATGCAGCAACATTACAGCACATATTTTCCCCTCCCCCCCCTTCGGCCCTGGGGATGGGGTCAATAGGCCAAAATTCAACTTTTAATGAGCATGGTCATGTTGCATACCGAATTAAAGGGAATCGTGAATGCAACAACATGGTAGCGAATATTTTGCCCGCAGACAACCCTACCCCCTACCCCGACCCTGAGGATTGGGTCTATAGGTCAAAAGTCATCTTTTACAGAACATGGTCATGTTACATATCAAATTAAAGGGAATCATGATTGCAGCATCATGGTAGCAAATATTTTGCCCGCTGACCCGACCAAACCCACATCACCCGACCCTGGGGATGGGGTCAAAAATTCAAAATTCAACTTTTTTATGAACATATTCTTGTTGCATATCAAATTGAAGGGAATCACGAATGTGGCGACATGGTAGCC
This sequence comes from Loripinus fragilis, assembly GCA_964019695.1. NCBI lineage: Eukaryota > Metazoa > Mollusca > Bivalvia > Lucinida > Lucinidae > Loripinus > Loripinus fragilis. The sequence continues at coordinate 122,653,497 of OZ026515.1, forward strand.
AATATTTTAACGCAGACCCTACGCCCCTAGGGGATCGGGACAAATGATCAAAAGTCACTTTTTTCAGAACATGGTCAAGTACATATCAAATTAAAGGGAATGACGAATGCAGCAACATGGTAGCAAATATTTTGCCAGCTGACCCCACCAAACCCCCTATCCCCGACCCTGGGGATGGGGTCAAAAAATCAAAATTCAAGTTTTTTCAGAACATGTTTTTGTTGCATATCAAATTGAAGGGAATCACGGATACAGCAACATGGTCACGGATACAGCAACATGGTAGCAAATATCTAGCACGCAGACCCCCCCTCCGACCATTTAGGTGTATTCAATAGGTCTAAACTCAATTTTTAGAACATGGTCATGGTGCATAGCAGATTAAAGGGACTCACAAATGCAGCAACTTGGTAGCAAATATTCAGCACGCAGACCCCGCTAACCATAGAAGGTAAAACAAATTCTGAATTAGGTCATGTTGCATATCAAATTAAGGAGAAAGAAGTATAACATAGAAGCAAACATTTTGACTTTACGCACACCCTGACCCAGATGACCTCTGGGTCAGGGTGGAAGTCCGAAATTGAAATTGTACAGATAAGTTTATTTCTATTATTGAACTAACCACTGAAAACTAGTTGATAGGCTTTTAACTTTGATCTTTATGATACCCAAGGTGAACTAAGGGGTTGGAGATATGGGAATTACGTTTTGTAAACCTTCGCCGGGGATATAGTTAAGAGTTCGTAATATAAGTTTATTTTTTTATTTCTCAACCCGAACATATGTTGTGGGCACTCAAAAGAACCGTCTCAATGAGGCGGTTCTTTTGAGGACAAAAACATATGTTAAACGGGTTGATAAGAAAACATTTACAATTTTACGCTCAAATATTGTGTTTATCTAAAAACACACAGGTTTATAAATTGATGGGTAAGATTTACGCTCAAAAGATCTCCTCATCTAGACCTAAGACAAAGCTTATTTCAGGTGGCTGTTGGTACGGGCCTCCTGCTACATCGACTTCGTATGTTGGTAAAGTGTCCCAGACCCACGATTTTATTCCGTGTCAAGCATGGGCCAGTCAGGATCCTAAAACACACGACTATACCGATGCTGATTTTCTTCCACTTGATGGCTCGTTAGCTGCAGCTGAGAACTATTGCAGGGATCCAGGTGGAACTGAAAGTCGACCATGGTGTTATAGAAATGTCCATAGCGAGCCTCCATGGGACGTTTGCGATACAGAATGCAACGGTATTTCGTATATGTTTGCTATGCTTAAGCTGATGTGACAAGTACTAAAATCTTAACCCCCTCTCCCCATTCCACTGGACGGCGATTCCGCTACGATTCGAAATTTGGTTAAAATGACACGAATCGTAGCAGAAACGGCAAGAGCGCAGTAGAAGCGTAGAAGAAGCGCAATAGAAGTGTCTTGGTATCGGAATTTCAGATTCTATATAGAAAGGATTTAAAAGCGCAACGAGAGCGTAGCTCCATCGACAGGTCGTAGCAAGGTCGCAGCTGCATCGCAATCAGCGTAGACTAAGCGTAGCCAGATCTTCATTGTCGTAGTGGGATCGTAGCAGCAGGGTAAAGGAAGCGTAGTAGAAGCATAGTGGAAGCGTACTGGAAGCGTCAAGTCCCCAAATCGTGTGGCTGTCTACGCTTCCGCGGCAATCTGGGATAATTTTAGAGAAAATCCTAGAAGATCGCCATGAGCGTAGCGGGATCGCCGTCCAGTGGAATGGGGGGTTAATGTTCTAAAAATATATATATTTTTTATTTTTTTTATTTTTAGTACTGCCTCATATGACTCCAAAAGGGCCGAAGCTGTGTCTGTAAAATATTAGAAAAAAAACGAACATAACTGTGGACAATTCAAGAATATCGATACATAGTACAGCAGACGATCTGCTTAAGGACTTTACTGGTCAGATCGGTGCAACATCTAGTGACATATACCAAAATGTTTGTTTGTATGTCCAGCTTCAGAATCCGGTTGATGACATCGTCGCTGATGAGTACTAACGGAGTTACGGCCATTGAACCGTACATACCCTTTATAAAAGATTATTAAATTTTGCATACAGTTGGCAGATATCATTGCATTTATTTCTAATAAAAACACATAATTGAAATATTTTTATGATTTATATGATTTTGTATTAGAAAACAACATTTGAATATAGTTTCAACACGTACGATACCTAAAGGTGTGTTTGTCTGTGTGTCTTTTGTAAATAGTGTCAATGTAAAAGGGCAATGCTAATATTTCATAAACACAACTTTTAACCATAAATTAGTTTAAGATGCAAGTTTCATCTTTATTTTTCATCAAAGTAAGCAACAGCATACACTCGTTTTTTGTCAAAGCTTAAAATCTAGTTATGACCTTTGTCAAGGTCAAAGGTCAAGGTCAAATAGACATACCCCCAATTCACAAAAAATGCATATTTTATTTATCTTTATATAAGTATAAGTATATTTTGTGTCTATTTGAAGCCTTACGTATACGTAATAGTCTAACAAACTTAAATTCGACATATTCCTTGCCACCAAAGGGTAATAAATACCCCAATCAAGCGAGGCGTGGGCTATTCCGGAACGGCCTGAGTTTGAATGACGTCAAGCTGATTACTGCTTTATACTACCACATACGACTGGTCAGAATTCCTCTTCTTATGAACTTTACTGGTAAGGTTGTGCTAAGATCAAGTGCCAAATATACCAAAATATTTGTCTGTATGTACGGCTTCGGAATCCAGTTGATGTCATCATCGAAGATGAGTACTAACAGAGTTACGGCCCTTGAACCGTACATACCCTTTATACAGAATTATTCATATGCTGTATACAGTTGGTCTAGATCATTGCATTTATTGATAAGGACACGTTTATTAAATACAATATTTTTATGACTAGTATGGTATTGGTTGGAAAACAACAAATAAATTATCAATATCAATGATACATGTACCAAACGGTGTGTTTGTCCGTGTGTCTGTTTGCAAATAGCTTCAACGCAAAAGGAAAATGCAAACTTTTTCACCAAAAATTCTTTACCCATATTAAAATAGTTCACTTGCCATATTTCGTCAATTTCGTTTCATCAAAATAAGAAATAGTCTTCACTCTTTGTATCTCAGTTTCAAAATTTGTGTTATGACCTATTTAAATGTCGAGGGTCAAGGTCAAATAGACATATCCAAAATCGCAATATTTAGTATATGTTATTAGCTCACCTGTGTCATAAGCTCAAAGTGAGCTATTGTGATTGCTGGATGTCTGTTGTTCGTCGTGCGTCGTCAAAGATTGCTTTAAACGATATCTCCTCCTAAAATAATGGCTTGAATTCTATCAAATTTGGCTGACAAGAATGATCCTTAAATGGCCTTCTCAAATAATTGATCAAATGGTATATCTAGATCACATGGGCAAAAATAGATTTTCGAAAACTTTAAAAATCTTCTTGTCTGAAACCACAAGGCTGATAGCCTTGATATTTTGTGTAGCATTATTTAGTAGATATTGGCCTTTTTGTTCAAATTATGCCCATGGGGCCACAAATTGTCCCGCCTCTCCGTTCACATGTTTACATAGGCCGTGGGTTGGTCTGCAGAATGTGATTGTGGTATTTCCTGATCATACTCACTTGCTTGTTTTTTTATAATGGGATACATGAAAAAATATTGTCTGAAACCATTAAGTATATATAGAGCCTTGTTATTTGGTATGTAGCATGATCTAGTAGATCTCTAATTTTGTAAAATTATGGCCGTAGGACCAAAAGTGGCCCGCTCTTGATTCACATGTTTTTCATAGGTTTATATAGGGATAGCATACAAATCTTCTTGTCAAGAACCACTTGGCATTGAGCCTTGTTATATGGTATTTAGTATCATCTAGTATACCTCTCCACCAGGCTGTTCAAATTATGCCCATGTTGTCAAAATGGACTCATCCTGGGGGTCACATGTTTTACATAGGCTTGAATAGGGAAAGCATAGAACAATATTCACAGAGCCATGATATTTAATGTGTACCATCACGTAGTGCTAATCACCTAGTGCTACTTTACCAAGTTTGTTCAAATTATGGCACTTGGTCAAAAAAGGTCCTGCCCCGGGGATCACATGTTTTATATAGATTTTTTATTGCGATCGTTGTATGTCCGGCGTCCCGCGTCCGGCGTGGTCGTCCCGCGTCAACAATTGCCTCAAAGGACAGCTCCTCCTTAACTACTGGCTGGATTTAGACCAAACTTGGCAGGAATGATTCTTATATAGCCCTCTTTAATATATGTTCAAATGGTTTTGGTCCGTTGCATATCTAGGTCACACAGGCTAAAAATAGATTTTCGAGATGAAAACGTTAGAAATCCTCTTGTCTGACACCACAAGGCCTAGAGCCTTGATATATAGTATGTAGCATCAGCTAGTAGACCTCTACCAAATTTGTTCAAATTATGCCCCTAGGGCCAAAAACGGCCCCACCTCGGGGGATCACATGTTTAACATAGGCTTGTAAAGTTAAAACATAACAAATTCTCAGACACCACTAGGTCTAGAACCTTGATATTTAGTATGTAGCATCGTCTAGTGGTTCTCTTTTACTATGCTTTATTGGTGTCTGATGATTTTAATCATCCTTTTGAAATACAAACAGGAATAGCATCAAAGTACAGTGAGGTTTCCATTATAGAAAACTTGCTATAAGAGAAAAGTCACTTTTCTGAGAACTGGGCAGGTTCAACATATACTGTCATCACTACCAATGACTTCAGATTCAACACATAAAAAAAAATATTTTGTCTACATCTTGGTCTATTATAATCTAGACATGATAGAAAATCTGTCAACCATTTGCAGGCCCTGTTTATTTGGTGTATTTTAGAAACATGTTCTTGAAAAAATATGTATAATTTATAACTTTCTTTGAAATAAGGTAATTGAAAGTGGTATGAAATTAAAGTACATTTATTTCTGAGTAAGTATGACTAAACCAGCCCATTGTTAATTTATTGAGTGGACTTATTGACGAGAAAATGTGAGTTAGTAAGGTTGTCATTTGAGGTTAATGGTATGTATAAGTTTGAGGTAGTATGTCTTGCAGGGTCATCCTCAAAAAGATGCTTAGGAAATTAATTTGGTTTATGTATAGTATTAGGGTACCTAAAACTAACAAGATTCAAAAAGAGTTTGCCGGAGCATAGACGAAAATCTAAGCAAAACAGGAGGATGTCATAAATTAACATAACATCTTTTTCTAGAAAACTAAAAAGATAGATACTGTTAAGATTTAGAATTATTATTATTAGTCATTTTGAAATACAAACAGGAATAGCATCAAAGTACAGTGAGGTTTCCATTATAGAAAACTTGCTATAAGAGAAAAGTCACTTTTCTGAGAACTGGGCAGGTTCAACATATACTGTCATCACTACCAATGACTTCAGATTCAACACATAAAAAAAAATATTTTGTCTACATCTTGGTCTATTATAATCTAGACATGATAGAAAATCTGTCAACCATTTGCAGGCCCTGTTTATTTGGTGTATTTTAGAAACATGTTCTTGAAAAAATATGTATAATTTATAACTTTCTTTGAAATAAGGTAATTGAAAGTGGTATGAAATTAAAGTACATTTATTTCTGAGTAAGTATGACTAAACCAGCCCATTGTTAATTTATTGAGTGGACTTATTGACGAGAAAATGTGAGTTAGTAAGGTTGTCATTTGAGGTTAATGGTATGTATAAGTTTGAGGTAGTATGTCTTGCAGGGTCATCCTCAAAAAGATGCTTAGGAAATTAATTTGGTTTATGTATAGTATTAGGGTACCTAAAACTAACAAGATTCAAAAAGAGTTTGCCGGAGCATAGACGAAAATCTAAGCAAAACAGGAGGATGTCATAAATTAACATAACATCTTTTTCTAGAAAACTAAAAAGATAGATACTGTTAAGATTTAGAATTATTATTATTAGTCATCATTTCAGATGAAATATGAAGCCATTAAGATTGTCAGTATATTCGTACCTCGCCCACTTTTTCAATGATTATCTATTCTGGTTAGATGAATGATTAAAAATGACTTAAACAATTGCAGATACACATGCTTTTTATGGGTGATGCATGAAAACAAATGCAAACGTCATGAAACTGTATAAAAATGAAGGAAATTTCAATATTTCACCAATATTTTGGGACCATTGATGCATTTATTTATAAGGCCTACCATATTGATTTTAATCTTATAACGCAAAATCAAGATATAATGCATGTTCCATGCTGTGTTTTATATCGCTTAAGTCAATAGCAATAGATGATGTAAATATGTGTAAAAGTAAGTAAGGTTGCAAAGATCAGGAATCGATACAATCAAGTACCACACCTGACCCAGGATACCAATGGGAAAGTGACAAACTCACAGAAGACACCACAAACGAGAGCCAAGAGGTCAGCCCTTTCCCAGCAGGTGACCACAAAGCACATATAAACAGACGCGCACAAAACATAGCAAACACAAGACATAACAAAAACATAAAAGATCCACAAAAGAAGTACCGCCTTGGAACGGTCAGTAAAATATTTTACTGGAGGGCTTAAACCGGTTTAACGGCGCCAACCTCACCCTTAATTCAGATGTGGATCAAGACACATAGATATTTGGTTTGCATGAAAGACCCCTAACTTATCAATGCATCATCTCCTAAAACATATAAATCAAGATATAACAAGGAGATAAAGCAAGGATAAGGACTCAACAGTAAATTAAACTGAATACCGGAGCAAAAGAAATCCAACAGGTAAACCCCGGTGGGCCCGACAAACAGCCAAAGCATCAGGCCCCTACCATCTCATCAATAGATAAGTCTTTAAGTCGGAACCATCATAGAGTCTGAAGTCCGACCCACCAAAACCAAATACCTCGTATATTTTATTGTAATCAGATCCTCAGTAAGCAAGGTATTGGAGGAAAATTTGATTATTGACCCATTTCCTATGTAAGTCTTGCCATTCAGAGACAATGTTCAACATGTTTCAAAATATAAAAATATGTAGCAGAAACAAATTTTGATATGCAGTTTTGACATTGTATTGGTTCAGGACAGATATTTTCTTATTTAGAAAATAAGTTTTCAAATTTAACTAATTGGGCTTTTATTATTTTTACATGCCGTTTTCCATACAAAACAATGGTAAAAATAAGCAAGGGCAGTTACTCTTGCTACACTATCTAGATAGTTTAATGTATTATAATTGTGTTTGGCGTACTAAGTCTATTACCCCCAGTAAGTTACAGGTATAAATTGTAACATGTATTCATGTTTTAAGGCAAATTGTGTTTAGTCTTGCAAGAGTTATGGTTATTGGTGGCACTAGTGACCTAAAATGATTTTCTTGGGTATGATTGACAATCTTAAGACAAAACATAAAAATGTACTTGCAATACAGTTACTCTGTCAGAAATTATCATCTTCTTATTCAGGCTATAAAAACTTTGGTGATTTAGTATTATAAAACTTTTACTAATGTTAGCGTTATCACCTCATCTTATACGTGGGTGAGGTATTTACATGCTAGCAGTTGAATCAGAGCATTCTGTATGTAGAAATTAGAATCTAGAAACCCTGTTGGCATAACTGAGGCACTGGTCTTACAATTATTATTCATTGTTACAGACATAGCATTAGTGGGCAGATTCTTTAGTTGAAAGTTTCTATGTTTATTCAAAGCAGCTGAGTTTTGACATATGATATAACTATAATATACGAAGAAAATAGTTCCTGACCCCATTTCTCTGACTAAATCTTAATTTAATTACTTCTTCAAGTGCCGTTATGAAAAGTGGTGGATATTTTTTTCCTGCATGCATTATCTCGATTATATTCCAAAACTGATGCCCATAACCTCTCATAATATGATCAAAATGGGTGGGGTAATTCAAGGGGAGTTAACTCGGTCAGTACTCAAAATCAGCGGTGTCATCAACTGCTTCTATTTACTAGAGAATCTGCATTTTTGTTTGGTACATCTACATGTATATGACACTAGATGTTAGCAAAATTCGACCAAGGTCACCCTAAAACAGCCTTCATATATGCAGTAGTAATAGGTGGGTGGGGTATTTACATGCTTATCATTGCCCCCAGAGCTTTCTGATACGGAAATTGGAATCTAGAAATCCTGATAACATAGATAAAGAAACGTTCTTTAAATTATTCGTCATTTCAAAGGACATAACACTAATGGGCTGATTCTTAATTTGAAAGTTTCAAATATATTTTTATTCAAATGAGTTTGACACATAATTTCACTTTAAAAGACGAACAAAAATGTTCAAAACCCATTTCTCTGACTAAATCTTAACTTTTCACTTTTTTCAAGTACCGTTATGAGTAGTGATGGGTATATTTTTTTCCTGGATGTTTCATCTCAATTATTTTACAAACTAATGATCATAACATTTTATAATATGATCAAAATGGGTGGGGCATTTCAAGGGGAGTTTAACTTGGTCAGTACTCAAAATCAGCGGTGTCATCAACTGCTTCTATTTACTAGAGAATCTGCATTTTTGTTTGGTATATGTACATGTATATGACACTTTATGTTGGCAAAATTTGATCAAGGCCACCCTAAAACAGCCCAGAGATCTGCAGTAGTAATAGGTGGGTGGGGTATTTGCATGCTTATCATTGCCCCAAGAGCATTCCATATACAGAAATTGGAATCTAGAAATCATTTCAACATAGATAAAGAAACGTTCTTTAAATTCTTAGTCATTTCAAAGGACATAACACCAATGGGCAGATCCTTAAATTGAAAGTTTCAAATATATTTTTATTCAAAGGAGTTTTGAGACATAATTTAACTTTAAAAGACGAACAAAAGAGTTCAAAAACCCATTTTTCTGACTAAAACTTAACTTTTCTACTTTTTCAAGTACAGTTATGAGTAGTGATGGGTATATTTTTTTCCTGGATGCTTCATCTCAATTATTTAACAAACTAATGATCATATCCTCTTATAATGTGATCAAAATGGGTGGGGTAATTCAAGGGGAGATAACTCGGTTAGTACTCAGAATCAGAGGTGTCATCAACTACTTTTAAAAACAAGAGACTCCACATTTTAATTTGTTATATAACACCAGATGTTGCAAAGATCTGACCAGTAGACCCCTCTGACAGCCTTGAGATCTGCAGTACTAACAGTAATCAGGTACTTTTGAGTACCCAAAACAAATATTAAAACTGATGGTTAAAAATTACGCTCAAAACTTTTGTTTATCTAAACCTGTGGATACTGGAAATGGCCTTCCAAATAACCAAAGACTCTATGGGGTAATGGTTATGCCATTTGAGCCGTGACATGTGAATTCCAACAATGTGGTATTTTGACAAGTGTAGACTCAGACGAGCCTGTTCCTAATGGTGTTCAGTCAGTAGCTTAACAGTCATAGAATATTCAAACGACTAGCAAAGGCTTTGGTAAGACTGCGCGTATGCGCAGGCTTATCTCAGGCTATGTTGGTCGCACATACCACATTGTTGGAAATCTCATGTGGCGGCTCATTTGTTTTTTAGTGATAGAATACCAAAGCATATCAAGAAGCAATGTCCAAGCTATCTTTTCGATCAATAACGTGCAAAACCTGTGTAAAATACAAATGTACCAGCAATATTTTTCGTCGAAATCATTACAATTGTTAATGGAAGGATTTCTGTCATGTTCACAATGTACCGCCTAACGATCTAAGTGAATCTGGCATCGTCATAAAACCGAAGTAAAACGTGGGTCTATTCATCTAACATCTGACCACATTGGATTTTAAACAGGTTCAAACTGAGGTTGAAAAGCACTTTTCGTGAGCTGAGCATGAACTTTGTCATGCTCTTAATGTTAAAATGCCAACAATTGTTGTCACTGCGTTGTGGTCCTTGAGCAAAGTAAGTAAGGGTGCAAAGATCAGGAATCGATACAATCAAGTACCACACCTGACCCAGGATACCAATGGGAAAGTGACAAACTCATAGTAGACACCACAAACGAGAGCCAAGAGTTCAACCCTTTCCCAGCAGGTGAGCACAAAGCACATATAAAAAAACACGCACAAAGACATAGCAAACACAAGGCAGAACAAAAACATGAAATATCCACAAAAGAAGTACCGCCTTGGAACGGTCAGTAAAATATTTTACTGGAGGGCTTAAACCGTTTTAACGACGCCAACCTCACCCTTAATTCAGATGTGGATCAAGACACATAGATATTTGGTTTGCATGAAAGACCCCTAACTTATCAATGCATCATCTCCAAAAAACATATAAATCAAAATATAACAAGGAGATAAAGCAAAGATAAGGACTCAACAGTTTAGTAAATAAAACTAAATACTGGAGCAAAAGAAATCCAACAGGTAAACCCTGGTGGGCCCGACAAACAGCCAAAGCATCAGGCCCCTACCATCTCATCAATAGATAAGTCTTTAAGTCGGAACCATCATAGAGTCTGAAGGCCGACCCACCGGCGTGCAATTAAAGAGGAAAGCAAAGTTGCCAACCGTGATTGGGTTGACTACCAAGACATATTTATCCTAGCTTAGTACTTGTTCAACCCAGGAAGACCCGTTCCTGTTTAACTGAAATATTGTTGATCGGACGTAAAAAATCAAAACAAACAAACAAAACCAACAATAATTTATTGTTGTCAATAAAACATTTATTAGCTCGATAAATGCAACATCTGAGAGTTTGAAAGAATGAAAAGTCTAAATTTTTCTGCATCTTAGTTTTTACGAGCAATTGAAAGTTCATGCTTTAGAGTAAAGGCTAACAACCGGCATTCGATGTACAAAATACTATACATATTAAGTTAGACACCTTTTCTGTTCCTGCACCCCCCTATATAACTATGAAAGTATATAACTCAGAAACCTTTCGGATTTTTTGATATTTTTCCAAACAGATAAACACGGATATTGTATAGACATTGGGCTTGCAACACAAATGTCTGATAGTCCATTACCAAACCGAATTATAGGTGCCCCATCTATTTTAAGCATATCTCTCAAACCAGAGATAGATATTTTTTAGAACTGATATGGTTCGAAAAAGGCGATCTGTCCTCGCCCCACCCACCAATTAAAGAGATGAAAAAAGGGGAATAATAAACGTCATGCCCGTGTTTCGACTTCGGGACACTCATCACTATGCCACAACGTGTATTTGAATACAGATGAGTCTTAAATTTTAAATTTAAATGCCTTCAATTTTGGATGAATCTTATTCATTCTTACAGGTAACAAGAACAACCATAAAAAGCTTGAATGAGTTTGAATTTCGTCAAGATCCCATCTCTGACTACTGAGTTAGCTGCCCTTGAGCGTTTGAAAAATTAATGATTAGACTTGCTTTCCTCTTTAATTGCACGCCTGTGGGTCGGACTTCAGACTCTATGGCGGTTCTGACTTAAAGAATTATCTATTGATGAGATGGTAGGGGCCTGATGCTTTGACTGCTTGTCGGGCCCATCGCGGTTTACCTGTTGGGTTTCTTTTGCTCGGCTACTTAATTTTATTTACTGTTGAGTCCTTACCTTTGCTTTATCTCCTTTTTATATCTTGATTTATATGTTCTAGGAGATGATGCATTGATAAGCTAGGGGTCTTTCATGCAAACCAAACATCTATGTGTCTTAATCCACATCAGAACTAAGGGTGAGGTTGGTGCACAGTTTAACCGGTTTAAGCCCTCCAGTAAAATATTTTACTGACCGTTCCAAGACGGTTCTTCTTTTGTGGATCTTTTATGTTTTTTCGGTCTTGTGTTTGCTATGCCTTTGTGTGAGTCTGTTTATATGTGCCTTGTGCTCACCTGCTGGGAAAGGGCTAACATATTAACCCTCGTTTGTGGTGTCTAACTGTAAGTTTGTCACTTTCCGATTGGTATCCTGGGTCAGGTGTGGTACTTGATTGTATCGATTCCTGATCTTTACACCCTTACTTACTTTGTGGCCACTCTAGCGCCTTAATTTTAAATTGGACCTTCTACATTCTTGCAGGTAAAAAGGACAACCATAAAAGCTTGTATGAGTTTGAATTAAAAGTAGAACCAATCCAAGACTATGTAGTTAACTGACCTTGGGCATCATAACAATCTACATAGGCTTACAATGAAGGATCTGTTGTGACTACCTTCAATTTTGAATGAATCCTCCTCATTCTTGCAGGTAACAAGGGCACCCATAAAAGTTTGAATTTTGGCCACATTCAACCACCAGCTACAGAGTTAGCTGACTTTAAGCGTCTAAAATATAGCTGTATAATGTTGTGACCACCCTAGAGCCTTCATTTTTCATTTGATTTTCTTCATCCTTGTTGGCTACCAGGACATACATATAAGTATGAACCAGATTGAAATTCGGTCAGATCCTATCACTGACTACGTAGTAAGCTGCCATTGAGCGTCTGAAAACTATACTTTCATCAGGTTTCCTCTGCAATTTTTGTTCAGATCTTTTCAATACTTTCATATAACTAGAACTGGCATAAGATCTTAAGTTTTTGAATAAGTTCCTGGTCACTGTCTCAAATTCAGAGTTACCTGCCTTCGTACACTGTAAACTATGGTGTCTCCAAGGTTCATGCTGGCTCCCAGGTGAGCGATTGTTGCCCATGGGCTACTTGTTTTTATTTTAGATGATGAATACCGAATGGAAATGCGAGAGGTGTCAAGTACAGATCAACCGGGCGATATTGAGGAAATAAACACGGAAGTTAACAGAGCATTACAGCAAGAATATGGCTCATGGAATGCAACAAATGGCCTAGTGGTCACATGGAAGATGTCAGATGGCCAAGCCCCCGCAGGAGTAAGCATTAGAATTAGGGATAACCTGAGAGCGCAGTGGCTCAGTGGTAGAGTGCTTGACTCGAGACAAAAGGGCCGCGGGTTCGAGCCTCACCGGCGTCACTGCGTTGTGGTCCTTGAGCAAGACACATTAATCCTAGCTTAGTACTGGTTCAACCCAGGAAGAACCTTTCTTATATAACTGAAAGATTGTTGATGGGACGTAAAGAACCAAATCAAACAAGCAAGCAAGCAAACTAACAGTTGAGTTGCGTATCATAAATGCTTTATAACATCGGAGCGAGAGTTCCACTATGATCTTATTTTCATATTTCATACTCTTGTACAAATGACATTTAGTAGCGAAAATCTAGACAACAGATTCAGTCCATTATAACGGTATGGTTCAGTTCACTTTAGTTCTTATTTGTTAAAGCTCCCGCTCAGTTCTGGTCTTGGTGTCTGATGATTATTTAGTTGAGAGAGAGAGAGAGAGAGAGAGAGAGAGAGAGAGAGAGAGAGAGAGATGCTTTTAGTATTCGTGTTTTAACGCCCGTGCCGGGTATATTTCTGTATCATAATGTCTATTTCTCTCACAGGTGCGGACACAGAAAGTTTTGTCAGAGGGAGTCCAACTAAACTCTGACGTTTTTATAGTTGATAAAGGGAGAGAGGATCCAAATACCACTAAAAGTGGGACATTTTCGGCCCGCCAGCAAAACGCCATTTAAATGGTAGATGATGACCAAACAGCATTGCATGCTGTCTTGGTAGCTTCATCATTTTCCAGGGAATCCGGACCAGTATTGCTAAGGAATCCTATAGCTTTGTGATTTTCCAGGGAGAGAGGGTCCGGACCCCCTACCTACCACCCTCTTGATCTGCACATGTCTCAGTGCCTTGAGAGAGCTGATGCTTTTCTTGGCCGTATGCACATGTTCTTTTTATGTATCTCAGTATTGTTTTACTTAACCAATATCATGCCAATATTTTTGCCTTGAAAATGCAGTCTACTTTTTTTTATGTCTGCTGCATATATTCAAATTCACATCACTTTCACTCAGTGACCCTCTACACTCAAGGCCACAGCCAATGCAACACTTACTTTATGTTATGTAATTTTACAATGTATGAACGGGTGGCGTTAAAATAGGGAATAAGAATAATTCAACACATGATACAAACCTGGCAGAATTTTCTTTTCAATCGATTGACTTATAAAAATGAAAATATCACATCATAAGTAAAAGTAACATATTCACGCAATGGCGCAAATTTTCAAAAGAATATCACAGACAGGCACTGCTATAGCAGCAGACTATCCATCAGCTACCATGGTTTTTAAAGTCACCGGACCTTAATGACATTGACCATTGGGATTAGTTTAACCGATGTGGCATCCAGTAGCTCCACGTAACCTTCAACAGCTGCAGCAGTCCTTGGTACATCCCATAGGCATTCATACGGGAGCGCAGTGGCTTAGTGGGAGAGTGCTTGCCTCGAGACCGAACGGCCGCGGGTTCGAGCCTCACCGGCGTCACTGCGTTGTGTTCTTTAGCAAGACACATTAATCCTAGCATAGTACTGGTTCAACCCAAGAAGACCCGTACCTATATAACTGAAGGATTGTTGATGGGACGTAAAGAATCAAAACAAACAAATTCATACGGAACTACGTATTGTCATTATCATCAACTGAAACAGTAAGATTTGTTGTGGGTACTCGAAAGAACCGTCTCATCGAGAAGAAAGATTCGTCTCAGTGAGACGGGTTTTTCGAGGACATGCAGCTTAGATTTCAGCCGATAAATAGGGAGGACTGGTGTTTGTCTAAAGGCATTGAAGGAAAGAGCGTGAATAAGCGCACAAACATTTATTGTGGTGCTCCCTTGATGCGTCTCATCGAGACACTTCCAGGGAATACTCACAATACATTATTTGACAGCAAACCAGGTATAGAGATAAGTCTAGATTATAGTGCGTCCAGCTAATAGAGACTGGGCGTGTCAGACAGAGCGCTGTCATACACTGTCAAATAAGACTAGTCTACAGTAAATCGGGTGTAATAGCCTATGTACACTTTACTCGTGCAACCAGACAAGGGTGACCAACTTTATACCTGGTAAACGTGTATCTTTAGTATGCTGCTGGGGACCTGCTGCATTTCATTTTCCGGGATGGATATGTTGTGAAAGTTTTGGGGGGAGGGTAGGTTCGCACTTTCTTCAATTGCTGTCTGAATTTTTAAGCCTGATACAATAATAATAAATCACCAATTAGAATTAAGCGGGACAAGGGTTAAATATCTGGATCATGAGAAAAGGCCATACAAACATGAGATTTGGTTTTATCGCATATCCGAAAAAGCCTCTTATAATCGCTCATTCTGGCTAGATGTCTAAAAGTTGTTCGATGTCGTCTTCAACTTGTATACTTTGTTAATGCGAGAAGCGAAAGCCCTGGCGAGGTCATGCGTACATGCAGGCTCGTCGGAGCCTTCGCCACACGCCGATATAATAAGAACTCTCATCTCGTGTGCTGATCAATTTATAGTATTAATTTTTCATTGCGGACCATTATTTTATTTTCTTATTCAGTATTATAATTTGAATAGTTAAAATTTCGAAACATTGTCAGAGTGCATATATCTAGACTAGTCAGTCTCCTTGTTATCCAAATTAATTCGAGATGCCTTTTTCTCACAATGGGGTCAAAACTACAACAGGTATACACAGTTATACAGCTGTAAAGCGTTTCACGGGTGAATAAATACACCCTGTCTTACCGATTTTTAAATGGAAATGTCCACGGGTGTGTCTTTGCTAAGAACCGCCCAGTCTCTCTTAACTGGTCGGACTATACAAACACAATGTTTGTGAATTTTCTTACCCACCAACTTAAGCATAATTTCCTGGATACTCAAAAGAACCGTCTCATCGAGACTGGTCTGTTTAGTATTCACTAAATACTTACAACATGTATATTCCGGTTGATAAATAGGAAACGTGTTTCGCAATAAGGCATCCATGTTTGAAGGCATCAAAGAATTACGGAATACCCTATGGTTCATGTTCATGTATGTCACGCAACAGCCAGACCATGCCAAATATAATGAAGCAAATACAAATTGTTGTCAAAATATCAACATACATCACTGTCACTTTTGGTTGGCACTACAGTAGAGGTGGTCACACCAAGTATTATTAGTTAGACAAAGTTGTGACCTTTAGATGGACCCAATGTATTCTAAGACACAGTGTAACATGTATAAAAGGTCGCCATCATGTGATTTCATTTGGCATCTGTTGTGGTATTCTTTTGAAAATTGGTGACATTACCTTATTTTGTGACTTTTATTAATGGTGTGATAAGTTTATTTGCTATGATTTAATTTTTTAGTCAATCGATTGAATATAAAATTCTGCCAAGTATGTATTATGTGTTGAATTATTCTTAATACAAATGAACGCAATTTGTCTACACATACTCAACCTATATATGTAGTAAGTGTTGCGTTAGCTGTGACCTTGAGTGTATAAGACTAGTAAAATCAAATTGACCAATCGAAAAAAAAGCCTCCAGGGGCGTAGCCGAAGTTATTGTGGCTATTGTTGATGTGGTTGTTTGTTGTTATATTTTCAGGAAAATATATTTCAAGCCGTCATTGCTACTGACCTACATCGAACCTACGTTCTTTACTTCTATGACACCTTGGAATCGTCGACCAACCCAGCAGGCGGCGACAACATTAGGGTAGGATAATTAAGCCACCTCATAGCAAATTAATCGGTTTCATTCAACTCCACTTAAAAAGGCAGAATTTGAGCATCTGCATTTTTTTTCAGGACAATGGTTGGATTTATTTCTGCCTGTGAGTGGCAAAATCTGACATTCACCTTCCAAAAAAGTACAAAGACAACGTACCTTGATAATTTTGTTTTCTCAGCATTCTCCATTCTTTGAGGGACAGTCAAAAAGTCAAGCCGAAATCCAACCGGCGTCATACATTACCTGGGGAGTTTGCTGGGGAGTCTGTGACAAAATAGTCCGCACAAAGATCCAGTTTTCTGCAACAGCAAGACAAACATAGACCAATGTTTAAACATATGCACATTTGAAGTCGAATAAGACACCCATTTACGCCATAAAAGGAACAAAAACGCGAAGGGCACACAAACCGCAAGTGCTAAATTTCTAAAGGTACTATTGTCGTGGGCTACCAAACCGAAAGACTGTAATTGGTTACTAACACCAATGATACTTGTTGGTGCTTTGTTTTAACACACACACACACTATGTACGTTTGAACAGACCAAACTCTATGCATCTAGCACCAATCGATAACAGTACCTGTCAGTCTGCCAGTTTAAATGAACCAGTTAAAGACGTATGATTTATATAGTATAGAAATATAATTAACGATAATTCCTTGTCTGACGTTGGTTATGTTTACATGCATAGTTTAGAAAATTCAAAATGGTAGTACGTCAGTCGTCCACTTATTGCCACAGCGACTGTTTTCTTTGACTGCGCCTAGAGGGCTCAATACATCGGAACATGAAATTTCAACTATATAGAGGATCTTACATATTAAGAGCAATTCTCTGTAACCACTTAAAAAGTTGTGCCACGCATAGTCACCGATTTTGCTGAAACTTTCCTATCTTGGTCATGGTGACCCAAAACCAAGCAATCAATACTCCTTTCATCCATATGCATGCCCGTTGCCATGGAAACGGCTTATGAACATTTTGG
This sequence comes from Loripinus fragilis, assembly GCA_964019695.1. Classification (NCBI taxonomy): domain Eukaryota; kingdom Metazoa; phylum Mollusca; class Bivalvia; order Lucinida; family Lucinidae; genus Loripinus; species Loripinus fragilis. Next base: position 122,671,117 of record OZ026515.1, read on the forward strand.
CTGAAAAAGTAACAAAAAATCACTTAAAATTGATGGATTTCCAACTGAAATCATTAGTTTAACGTAAACCAAATGCCACCAATGATCCATATGTATGAATATATAACACATCCTGGTTAGAAATAAATAATCAAAATTACATTTGGAAAACCTCGGTTTTTATCCATGCTCTGCAAAGTGGGTGGGGTTTCAGAAATTTGACAAAGGTGATTTTTGAGCATTTTCAAAGGACATTTTCATATTGAGTGCGGTCGGTTACAAATATGCCGGCATATTCCAGAAATAGAACAAGGTTTCCTAAATTGATATATGAAAAGACATGTTGGGAAAGTATGGTTCCTGAAGCGTTACCATGGCAACAATCAGTGTACCGTCACAAAAAGCAAATTTATCTGTAACTGTATTTCTGATCCCAAAAAAATCTGCTGAAGGGACATATTTGATTTTTAAATGAGGAAATATGTTCCTTATTAAGATAATGTACCGAAAATAACATATTATGTTGTAAGTGACCTGCTTAAGGTCAAGGTCAAGGTCACAGAAGCAAGAAATTGGCTTAAAATGAGCAATTTTCGCACATATTTAAGTCTATTACGCCATTTTTTGATGTGACTTGGTTTGTATATTTAATCTTCTTATACGCAGATACATTGCCTTTTAAAATGAAATAATTCTATCCTCCATATTACTTCAAGGTCAAGGTCAAGGTCAATGAAATTTTAATATTTTTGGTTTTCAATAGGAAATATTGACGATACTCGTTAACCAATGTCTTTAATTCAGTTATATTTAGCTTCTTCCTTTAGAAATATGCTGCACAGTATAAGATTGTTAAAATAACGTGACAATATGCCTAAATTATTAGTTTGAAGGTCAAGGTCAAGGTCACAGAAGCCAGAAATTACCATAAAATGAGCAATTTCCGCACATATTTAAGTCTATTTCTCCATTACTTGATATCGTTTGGTTTGTATATTTAATCTTTACATAAACAACTACAATGCCTTTTAAACTGAAATAATTTTATCTTCCATATTCTTCAAGGTCAAGGTCACTAAAACTTAAATATTTTTGGCTGTAAATTGGAAATATTGACACTATTTGTATACCCATTTCTTTATTTTGGGTATGTTGAACTTCTTGCTTTAGAAATATGCTACACAGTATAACATTGTTAAAATAACATGACAATATGCCTAAATTATCATTTTAAATGTCAAGGTCAAGGTCAAAGAGTCAAGAAATTGGCAAAATGGGGGATTTTCACACATAATATGTTGGTCATAAATTGGAGATATGACAATATTTGTTAACCAATTTATTTATTTCAGTTATGCCAAGCTTCTTCTTTTCAAAATATGCTGCACAGTATAGCATTTGTTAAGATATCATGACAATAGGCATTAAATAGGAATTTGAGGGTCAAGATCAAGGTCACAGAAAAATAAATTGATATAAAATGAGCGATTTTCGCCCATATTTTAGGCTATCTATCTATAATTTGGTGTGATTTGGTTGTATATTTAATCCTAATCTACACAACTACAATGCATTTTAAACTTAAATAGTTTAGTCCTACAGATACTTTTAAGGTCAAGGTCAAGGTAACTGAAACTAAAATATTTTTGTACATAAATTGAAAAAAATACAATATTTGATAACCGATTTCTTTATTTCAATTATGATTAGCTTCTTTCTTCAGAATTTTTGTTTTCTTTTTTTTTATCGTTTGTCTTCTATTTTAAGAAACATTATTTTCACAACAGCAGCTATGGACAACATAGATCATAACCCAACAAATACAACGGTCACCGCTTCTTTGCATGGGACAAGTATCTTACCAGCTCTACAAACTTTAAAAAAAATAGTTGAAAAAGTAGGATGTAATAAATAAGCGATCTTGTGACAGTCTGCATGTCTAGTTGTAAACTAAATCATGGTTTTTCTTTAATTGCACCACAGCGAGCCAGGCCTTAATGAGACATGATGACGATCCTGAACCAAATCTTGCATCGGTTGGTTGATGTCTGATGCTTGTCTTTGGGTGAACCCATCGTGGCTCAACTTGAGGGCTTCTTCGGCCCTGACTTTTTATGAGCCTTGAGCCTTTTTCTTTGTTTCATAAAACTGAAAAAGTGTCCTCCAATTCTTTATAAATATCTTGCTTAGCATCACATTGTTAAGGTAATTTGACAATATGCCTTAATTAGAATTTTGGAGGTCAAGGTCACAGAAGCACGAAATTAACATAAAATGAGGGATATGCACACAAATTTAAGTTTAATATTCCATAATTGGGTTTGATTTGATTTGTATCTTTAATTTTTATATACACAATTAGCCTTTTAAATGGAAATAATTTTATTTTTCACATAACTTCAAGGTCAAATTCACTGAAACTTTAATATATTTTGTCATAAAAAGTAAAAACTGACAGCATCCTTATTCCAGTTTTGTCTAGCTTTTGCCTTTAGAAATATCAAGCATTGTAAAATACTGGTAAAACATGACTATGTGCCTGAAATAGGTCATGGTCAAGGTCACATAAGCTGATAGTAGTCATATTGCATATCAAATGAAAGGGAATTGAGCACAGAGCACCATGGAAGCAAGTATGCTGCTGTTCTTACACACACTCTCGACCCCTGAGTTGGGGTCAAAAGGTCAAATTTTGTTTTTGTTTCTGAAAGTAGTCATGTTGCATATCAAATTAAAGTGAAAGAAGTGTAGTCCAACATGCAATGTAACACTTTAAATTTACACACACCCTTGACCTTTGGGGTTGGGTTGAAAGGTCAGTAATTGAAATTGTGCAGATGTAAGTGTATTTTTTTTATCAGACTAAGCATGAAAACATACATGACAGGGGTTTGTTTGATCTGAATGATACAGAAGGTGAACTTGGTTTGTTTGTTTTGTTGCTTTACGTCCTAAGTCAACAGCTATGGTCATTGCGGGACGGTCAGTTCACCTACCCACACTTTTTTCCTGGGCAAGCTTGAACAAGCGGGTAACCAGTAATTCGCGCACATACTTTCGCTTGTAACTGACAACAACCCTTCATGAATGATTCAGCGGAAGGGAGGAGAATGACCGTAGAAATTATTTCATGATTAATCTCCACGAAAGTATGGGACCAGGCCGGTAGGTGAACTTGGGGTATAGATAAATGGGATTTATTTTTTGTGAGTTACATGTTTAGCTAAAATAACCTTTTGTCGTGGGATATAAATTTGACAAATTTGTCTTGTTTAATTAATTGAATAAATTGATGCGAAGAGATAAAATGTGAGTAAAATTATTTTGTTATCACATGTTTTGGCATGAAAATGTCTAGATTTTTGCAATCTATCACACACATTCTGTAGGAGTGATATAACGCTATGCAATAAAATTGATTAATCTAGTATGGTTTACAGATTTATTAGCATAATGTAATGATGGTTTCTTCTCAAAAATATGATTTTTTTGTAATTTCATAGTCATGTGATAAACTGAATCTAACGTTGATGCTTCTATACTATTGAATTTATTAAATTTTAGTAAATGCTATAGAATGTTTAACAAATCTCACAGTTGATGCCTTTTCCCCAACTTTTTTAATAAATGGATTTAAAAATGAGCACTCATGTAAGATCCTCTATTTATATTTGATGCTGTTATGGACATCTATCATATTAAATTGACATTGACCAAATATGTAAACCACTAGTGTTAAATCAATTTTAATACATGGTGATCTTTTTGTATATCACTCCCAGTCTCGACATCATATAATAAAATATTGCAATTTTCCTCAGTATGTTTGTTTTGGGTTTATATTGTTTGTATGTTTATGACTTGCATCCCAGTTACGGGTTTGGTCAATTAAAATATATATATATAAACTCTTTCAAACTCTTTTAGGAGCTTGAAACTTTGTCTGCTGATTAGGAGATAATTAACTGTAGTCAATAATTTCATTTGGGGAGCTATATCATCAGATACATGGTAAGTTTTCAGCGTAGTCGTAAAAGATGATTTCCTAACGTACTGACAATTGAAAAATGGTTATCTCAATTCCACATTGACTATTGTTCTACAATATGGGGAGGAACATCTCAATATAATCTTAACAGAATTTATAGGCTACAAAAAAGACCTGTTAAAATCATTGTAAATTACCAATATGATAACATTGCCAACAGTATGGATGAGCTTAAACTTTTAAACATATATAAACGCATTTTCCTCAGGAAGGCTAAATTTATGTTTAAAAGTTCTAAATCTGTCCTACCCTCATATCTAAATGAAATGTTCTCTTTTCGACCTTTTAATGAAACGCTTCAGTCCCTAAGATCAACAGGTGCATTGGATTTTTATTCTCCAAGGCCACAAAAAGAAATTTTCAAACAAAGCTTAATTTATTCAGGTCCAGTTATTTGGATCAACTTACCAGACTGTTTAAAAAAATTTAGAAACTGTCGATTCTTTTCATAGACATTGTATTAAATGGATGAAATCCAGTCTATCTTTCAATCTTTGAAACTGAAGCATTATTTTGAGTGTAAAATTGTGAATATGTTTGGTCCCCAGTTTTAACAGTTAGTTTGGTGCTTAAAAGAACTGTCTCATTGAGACGCTTCTTTTGAGTACCTAAAACATGTTTTTGAAATTTGGTATAAATATTTAAAGCACTTTTATCTAGAGGTGCGATATCTATAATTGTTTATGTATATAAAGTGAGCCTGTGTGTATGTAGGTTTGAAAGTACTCCATGCTGCTTGTATTATTTTGTATACATATAAATCATCTTTGTACTTTATACTTGTATTCTTTTTTGGCAGTAGTTTATAGAGGGCCTCATGGAAGATTAGCTTTTTTTTGCTAAATGTGTTACCCTCTGAAATAAAGACTATTATTATTATTATTTATTTTCTAATGGTAATCAGATTCTTGTTTACCCGTCTACTTATACAGCATCAAGAAGAAGGTATAAGTTACAAAGTTGACTAATCACAAGTGATGTGGCTTATGGACTCATGTTTCCCTCGATAAATGAAAGAATATACTGTCAGAGGAAGAATTTTAAAAAGAAACAGTCTAAACATAATTGAAACAAAGAAATTGGTTAACCAATATTGTCAATATTTCCAATTTAAAACCAAAAATATAAAAAAAAAATCATTGACCTTGACCTTGTTCTTTAAGTAATGTGGAGGTAAAATTATTTCAGCTTTAACACCATTGTAGTTGAGTATATAAAATTATGTATACAAACCAAATCACATCAAATAATGGAGAAATAAACTTAAACATAAGCTAAAATTGCTCATTTTATGGTAATTTCTGGCTTCTGTGAACTTGACCTTCAACTTGATAATTAAAGCAAATTGTCATGTTATTTTAACAATGTTATACTGTGTGGCATATTTCTGAAGAAATAACCTGAACACAACTGAAATAAAGAAATTGGTTAACAAATTTTGTGAATATGTCCATATTACAACCAAAATATGACAATTTCAGTGACCTTGACATTGACCTTGAAGTAATATGGTTGATAAAATTATTTCAGATTAAAAGGAATTGTGGTTGCTGATGTAAAGATAAAATATACAAACCAAATCTAATCAAATACTTGAAAAATATACGTAGATATGTGCGAAATTACTCGTTTTATGGTAATTTCTGGCTTCTGTGACCTTGACCTTGACCTTCAACTTAATAATTAAAGCAAATTGTCATGTTATTTTAACAATGTTATATTGTGTGGCATATTTCTAAACAAATAACCTGAACACAATTGAAATAAAGAAATTGGTTAACAAATTTTGTGACTATGTCCATATTACAACCAAAATATGACAATTTCAGTGACCTTGACATTGACCTTGAAGTAATATTGAAGACAAAATTATTTCAGATTAAAAGGAATTGTGGTTGCCGATGTAAAGATTAGATATACAAACCAAATCACATCAAATACTTGAAAAATATGCTTAAATATGTGCGAAAATCGCTCATTTTATGGTAATTTCTGGCTTCTGTGACCTTGACCTTCAAACTGATAATTAAGGCATATTGTCACCTAATTTAAACAACCTTATGCTGTGCAGCAAATTTCTAAAGGAAGAAGCTAAACATGACTGAATTTAAGACATTGGTTAACAAATATTGTCAATATTTCCAATTTTAAAACAAAAATATCAAAATTTCATTGACCTTGACCTTGACCTTGAAGTAATACGGAGGATAGAATTATTTTATTTTAAAAGGCAGTGTATCTGCGTATAAAAAGATTAAATACACAAACCAAGTCACATCAAATAATGGAGAAATAGACTTAAATATGTGCAAAAATTGCTCATTTAAGCCAATTTCTTGCTTCAGTGACCTTGACCTTGACCTTTAGCAGGTCACTTACAACATAATATGTTATTTTCGGTACATTATCTTAATAAGGAACATATTTCCTCATTTAAAAATCAAATATGTCCCTTCAGCAGATTTTTATGAGATCAGAAATACAGTCACAGATAAATTTGCTTTTTGTGACGGTACACTGATTATTGCCATGGTAACGCTTCAGGAACCATACTTTCCCAAACATGTCTTTTCATATATCAATTTAGGAAACCTTGTTCTATTTCTGGAATATGCCGGCATATTTGTAACCGACCGCACTCAATATGAAAATGTCCTTTGAAAATGCTCAAAAATCACCTTTGTCAAATTTCTGAAACCTCACCCACTTTTCAGAGCATGGATAAAAACCGAGGTTTTCCAAATGTAATTTTGATTATTTATTTCTAACCAGGATGTGTTATATATTCATACATATGGATCATTGGTGGCATTTGGTTTACGTTAAACTAATGATTTCAGTTGGAAATCCATCAATTTTAAGTGATTTTTTGTCACTTTTTCAGCCAAAATGTTCATAAGCCGTTTCCATGGCAACGGGCATGCATATGGATGAAAGGAGTGTTGATTGCTGGGTTTTGGGTCACCATGGCCATGATAGGAAAGTTTCAGCAAAATCGGTGACTATGCGTGCCATGACCCTATGTAAAAATTTAAGTGGTTACAGAGAATTGCTCTTAAGTGTTCATGTTTTGTTGAATTTATTTTAAGCGAATGAGGAACAGAGATAATAGTGTAGGCCGCTGTGTAATCCCGTGGGAATTTTGGGGTAAAAGTGTCAAACATATTTTTTCTTGTAGAGAAATGTATTCTGTTTAAGAAAAAAGATGTTTCCAATTTTTCTTTGCTGATTTAATGTCATGGTGACGTCACAAAGTGATGTACACTTTTTAGGCTTATTTAGGGCTTGAAAATTGAGTACTATTGATTCCAGCTGGCATAAACATGTACTGTTTGATCAGTTGTTGTAATATTATTGGCGACATATTGTTTTTGGAGCATAGACTCTGACTCAGAATTTTAAAGAGGTTACATTAACAAAATGATGTCAGTAAAAGAAAAAACATGACGTCAGTATCAAAATGAAAAGTCTGTTACAGTGAAAGCTCAAATGACATTAGATCACACTATGCTAATAAACCCTCCTCTCCCAGTGCGGGATATTGTACCCTATAAATTTCTGAAACTACATTAAATAAGATGCAAAATGACACATGTTAGCTCTCTGACCTGTAACAGACATGTTAGCTACGTTACCCTATTGTAATTTCAAATACAATAGTGCAAATATCAAGTTATGCATATTTCTTATTTAATGGCATACTGATTGCCTTCAAAGCATTTATCTAACAGCAGTAAACAACCAGTATACGCTTAAACAATATACTCATATGATATTACTGTAATATATGTTACTTACTTCAAATGTATTACTACTTAATGCAGTACTATCAATAGACAATGGGCTGCCAAAAGACGTCCAAGATGGGGTTTTGTACACTTTATTTTTCTAAACCCAGAATTTTTAAGCCACAGAATAATGTATGTTAACTCTATAACGGTTACAGTGTTACCTTGTTATAGCAAATTTTACTTCGTTTTCCTGAAATAATAGGAGATCCTATCAAATTGTTCCTTATTCTGAATTGTCAATATTATCTTTTAATTGTAATCAAATGACTAGCAATATGATTTTATCAATTAAAAGACCTGTTATTACTGTTATGTACTTTACTTTCTTTTCAATACATTTTGTTAAAGCTAAACAGCAGTTAATGAGTTTACAATGCTAGTGGTTTATTTACTGCCATTTAACTGCTACTAATTTCAATTAATTGAAAATAGCAACAAAGCATTGATGATTATGGGAAGAAATTTGAGCTTTAATCAGATCAAACGTCATTCAATGCAAGTCGGGGTATTTTATCAAATTTATAAACAGCAATTTAGAAGCTGCTTATTTTATGATCCATTAATGTTTCTTTAATGCTTAAATGATACCTTACATATCAGAGACACTTGTGTATTTGCTTTTTATACATGGAATGATATTTAAAAACAGACTACACTATATTTTTGATAACACAATACTATTAAGCATGAAGTAGCTTTAAATTGGTAAGATTTATCAGACATTGTATAAGCCTATTGATTACAAAACTATATTGTTACCATTCAAAGACAAAACTTACTCAGAATGCGTTAAAATTGTAAGTTATTTCTGACGTAGTTCAAAATCGAGGCCTTTATCCTTGTCTTTTGGAAGAATAAACTAAAGAGTTTTGGAAACTGAACGACTTTACCCCACATTTGACACACGCATGGTTATAATCGCTTTATATCTGAAGGGTGTCTAGTTTGATGAATAGAATACCATTTATGTTCGAAAAATGCATAACAAGAGAACTTTATGGAGAATATTACATTTATCATCTATTCTGTCTGGTTCTAAAATTTTGTAAAGCATTGAAACAAAACAGCATTTGTTCTAATGGTTTATTATAGTCATACATTTAAAAAAAAGGTGTATCACTCAGAAAAGTTCCCTGGTAGTGTTAGTATAGCATATATATTACAGTCATTGCTAAATTAATGGACAAAATAAACTGTGTGTTAATTTGTTTTGCATAAGTATGTCAATTAGATTTAGTCTTGCAGTTGAATTTTGTTTCAGATAATATCATTTTATGTGTAGCCAATCAAATGTGAACATCAACTACGCAACTAGTTGCCAGGATAAAAAATTGAATTGGTGACAGCCTCTTTAACCAATAACTGATTACAGAGAGTTATAATGCATGAGACTGCCTCCCTCAAAACATTTAGTAATTATAAGGGTTATTCTTTTATGGTAAATAAACCTAAATATACATGGATACATTGAATCTAGCCTTATCACGTAAAGTTGCTGAATATGTTTACCCATAATTTGAGCGACTGTAAACTCTTACAAAAAGTGATGTTTTTTTAATGACTGTTTATAATTATTTGAATTAAACTTAGATTTCTCTAGATAAATATTACAAAACTCCCAACTCACGATGGTATATAAGCTTTTCAGGCGCATTTATATATCGTCTTTGACAACTTATTGGATAAACATGGGGTCTGATGATATACGTTATACAGTAATATATGATATTTAAACCAATTTGACAGAAAATGGGAAAGTAGTCTGTTTTGTTATGAAAAGGACTTTATGATGTCTCTTTCTGATGATAAGCAGGCTGATGTTATTGATGCGTTTAACACTACTTCCAGATATTTGGACGATATTTTAAATATTAATAATGTTTATTTAGAAAATATGGTTAGTCAAATATACCCTTCAGAGCTCCAACTTAATAAAGCTAATGCCTCTGATACCGAAGCCGCATTTTTAGACTTGCATTTGTCAATTTCTAATGGTATTGTTTCTACCAAAATTTATGATAAACGTGACGACTTTGATTTTGAAATTGTCAATTTCCCATTTTTAGATGGTGATGTTCCTCGTTCTACATCCTATGGAGTCTATATCTCTCAACTCATTCGTTTTGCTAGAGCATCTTGCTATGTTACTGACTTCAACACTCGCAATAAATTGTTAACTCAGAAACTTCTTAAACAGGGCTATCGGTATCATAAACTTCGCAAAACATTTTCAAAATTTTATAGACGATACTTTGATTTGATTTCTAAATTCCAAGTTGGACTTAAATCTCTATTGCGCCAAGGACTTTCGGAACCTGATTTCTATGGTGACTTGGTGTATAAGTTGAAGAAGATTGTTGGCTCTAATAATTTTTCAGCGCAGTTCATTAAAATAATTTCTCATTATAAAAAGATTGGCTATAACATTAATGTATTGCAACAGACTGCATGCTTGGTAGTCAACCCAATCACAGTTGGCAACTTTGCTTTCCTCTTTAATTGCACGCCGGTGGGTCGGACTTCAGACTCTATGATGGTTCCGACTTAAAGACTTATCTATTGATGAGATGGTAGGGGCCTGATGCTTTGGCTGTTTGTTGGGCCCACCGGGGTTTACCTGTTGGATTTCTTTTGCTCCGGTATTCAGTTTAATTTACTGTTGAGTCCTTATCCTTGCTTTATCTCCTTGTTATATCTTGATTTATATGTTTTAGGAGATGATGCATTGATAAGTTAGGGGTCTTTCATGCAAACCAAATATCTATGTGTCTTGATCCACATCTGAATTAAGGGTGAGGCTGGCGCCGTTAAACCGGTTTAAGCCCTCCAGTAAAATATTTTACTGACCGTTCCAAGGCGGTACTTCTTTTGTGGATCTTTTATGTTTTTGTTCTGTCTTGTGTTTGCTATGTTTTGTGCGCGTCTGTTTATATGTGCTTCGTGGTCACCTGCTGGGAAAGGGCTGACCTCTTGGCTCTCGTTTGTGGTGTCTTCTGTGAGTTTGTCACTTTCCCTTTGGTATCCTGGGTCAGGTGTGGTACTTGATTGTATCGATTCCTGATCTTTGCAACCTTACTTACTTCTAAGTACTGGTACTTGAGAACTATAATTTTATTTGCTTATGAGTTTTAAAATTTTTAATTTTTGGCAAATCATTGTTTGTACATATAAAAAGTAAAAATATACTATTTTGCAAATGTTGCAAAGATAATTAATACGAACTCTATAGGAATTGATAAATCTTTTTCCAGACAAACTGATTTTTTTTATATCTATAACAAAACAATCAGCTATTAACATGCGATCTAAACAATTGTTGTGCTGTAACAACAATAGAATCTAGGACGAAGGTTTGGCACCAATAAAATGCATTTAAGCCCCCCCCAAACAGTGACTTAGGCGGCTGTTTGTTCTAAGGCGAGGGTTGTGTTGTTGTTGATTCTTTGCTTATGGTTGCTCCCATTGTTTGTGGGGGTTTTGTGTTTGTGTTTTGTGTTTGTTTACATTTTGTTATTCAGTACTTTATGTCCTGATAGTGTTGCAATCACCTTGATTTGGGTAGCTAGGTCTGCAGTGTGTGATTGTGGTATTTCCTGATCATACTTACTGGATGCTTAAAAATGATATAAAATACCATAAGGCGGATAATATTAGGAATTTAGCAATGTATATACAGTCTTGAAAGTTGTAATATACGTTACATATTGCCACACAATAAACAAAATGGTTGTCTACACCAGAAACGACATTGAGCACATCTTTTCACTCTTGAATTTCAACATAATACTCATATATGGTGTTTAAAGGCTTGCATATAGCATTGCATACTAAATTTTATAATGAAAATATTCTTACCTTATTAAACGTGTTATTCAGGCTATCATATTAAACATATCATAACTCTTAAAGTATTTGTGATAAAAGCAAGCTGCTTGCAGTTATACAATGGCTGCTTACTTGTCTTAAGGAACATATATTTAAAACATGAATGCTACACGATAAGCTTATAAAATGAAGCTAGCTAACAACATTTCGTATAGTGGGGATAGTTTAAATGTAACATTAATGACACTACATTGTGCCTAATAACTTTAATAAACATCAATATCTGCAAGGAATGCAATGGTCTTGTATATAGCATGAATGTTTGGCCAATTTAAATGTTCAGGAACTGCCTTAAGAACCTTATTTACATTATTTTTGTTATTAAAAATGAGGGGTAACTTAGTTGACATGCTGTAACAGCCAAACGCCCCAACCCCCAGAAAGCTAACATGTTTCAAAAAGCTTAGGCAGAAACATAAATTTATGCTAACATTTGATTTTAATCGCAAGGCACACACAATTTTCCAGAATTACATTTCTGTACGCAATATGTTTTTCTTGCATACTGACATCAAATCGACGTCAATTTGGCGTAAAATTGAAGTCCGCGTTGAATCTAATTTTCATTTCGGTCCTCCTATAGACGTTTCCAACCACTTGAACGTTATAACCATACTTAAATGCCATTATTTTAGGTGTATACAGCACTAACAGATATAAGCTGTTTGATTCTAGTTAAAAGACGGTACGTCATTTTGTGACGTCACTGTGACGTTAATACTGCAAGAAAAAATTGGAAACATCATTTTCCTTAAACTGCATATATTTCTCTAGTTGAAAATCGACATGAATCACTTTTACCCAAAAATTCCCACGGGAGCCCAAATTTCGACACAGCGGCCTACACTATAAAATGCGAGGCTCCAACATCTCTTTTTCCAAAACAAGTAATACAAGAGCATGTATGTTAGATTCTTTTATGACATAAAGATTACTCTGAACTCTCATTTCTTACGTAAAATGGTGAATATTTTTGTCAATATGTAGGCAACTTTTTTGTAGGCGTCATAAAGTTTCCTGAAAATCTTTAAACCGCTAGTGGTTAATCAATTTTAATGCATGGTGTTATTTTACTGCCGGGCGCAACGTGATCTATTTTGATTCTAACACACAATTAACGACGAAAACACATTTGAAGTCTTTCGCTTGTTCCAACTTTCCCCCATTGCATTGAAGAAATCCCACAAATATTTGAACAGTGTCGAATACGTTTATATGTATTTGTAACGTCATTCAAGCGTAAAAACGATGTTACACCGTCTAACGCCAAGACTGGAACAATAAACGTCAGCTAGAGGCGTTTTTCACGCACTTTAAAAACTGTGACATTATCGCTCGATATAACACGTTTGCTGTACAGGTAGCATTAGGCTCTATAGGCGAGGTGTGCTAGATTTTTAGTTCTTGCGTATACTTTTTAAGCAAATGTACGAACATACATGTTCAAATCAGGAGATACACATGCTGTTTGAACATGTGTATAAATTTGAAAATATTTAGAATGAGTCCGCGGTATATACAAGTAGGTATATACAGAAAGCATTGAGGACTAGCCTGGCTGAGCATTTCGGCGATGCTTCAGCGACACCATCTTGATTTGAGAAATCCAGTGTAAGAAAATTAAACGTTTTAGCAGCGTTTCAGTGCGAAATAAGGTACTTTGCAAAAAAAAACCGATCACACATGTTTATTTCATTTCATCAACACTTGCCGTGTCCCTCAGGAGATAGCTTCCTAGGAACCTGGCAAATGTTAATGCTTGAAAAACAATGTGTGATCCCTTTAATCTGAAATGGTGAAAAATAAAGACTTATCTACTCTAAAAGACACAGCTACTGTCTATATCCCAGCTGATAAGATAAACTTAGCATGTAGAACACCTTTTCCCAAAACCTTAATGCCAGCCTGTTTTTTTTTTCTTGATCTACAGGGTTATCTATTTGATGGAGTCGACAACACGGCCCGGGTTTGCAACTTTGAAAGTGACTATGATTCGCCTCTGAGCGATGCTAACTTACCACTGTACTCAAACAGACAATGTGGTAACCCCGGTGTGTATGTCTTTGAAACATTTATGGATGTTTTTCCTATTGATCCACCGTTGTCGCCTGCAGGTGGTAAGTAGGCCTATAATAGATAGAGGATCTTACATGAGTGCTCATGTTTTATTGAATTTATTAAACGAGTTGGGGAAAAGAGATAAAATGCGAGGCTTGCCGAGCATTTTATCTCTTTTTCGCAACGAGTTTAATAAATTCAATAATACAAGAGCACGAATGTTAGATTCTGTTTATCATATGACAAATACTTTGAAATCTCATTTCTGGCGTAAAAACGTTATAATTTTGCCGTTATGCACGCAACGTTATTATGGACGTCATAACGTTTCCCGTAAATCTATAAACCACTAGTGGTTTATCGATTTTATTGCATGTCGTTATTTCACTCCCAGACGCGACGTCATATGATAATAAATGTTCTAATTTAGAGCACTTCTCTAAAGACTGAGCCTCGCAAAAGCTTGTCAGAATAACAAACAGCAGCCCAATCTGGGTCTGCGTTGTTTGTCTAGGCATTTTTGACAAGCAACAAGTGTTCAATATTTTTAATAACGTCCTACTATAATTATTTTTTCTTAACCCATGTTTAAGCCTAGCGTCTTTTTGTGGGACAGATTAAGTAAGGGTGCAAAGATTAGGAATCGATACAATCAAGTACCACACGCGACCCAGGATACCAATGGGAAAGTGACAAATTCACAGTTAGACACCACAAACGAGAGCCAAGAGGTCAGCCCTTTCCCAGCAGGTGACCACAAAGCAAATATAAACAGACGCGCACAAAGACATAGCAAACACAAGACAGAAAAAATAAAAGATCCACAATAGAAGTACCACCTTGGAACAGTCAGTAAAATATTTTACTGTAGGGCTTAAACCGGTTTAACGGCGCCACTTCACCCTTTATTCAGATGTGGATCAAGACACATAGATAGTTGGTTTGCATAAAAGACCCCTAACTTATCAATGCATCATCTCCTAAAACATATAAATCAAGATATAACAAGGAGATAAAGCAAAGATAAGGACTCCAGAAATAAAACTGAATACCAGAGCAAAAGAAATCCAACAGGTAAACTCCGGTGGGCCTGACAAACAGCCAAAGCATCAGGCCCCCACCATCTCATCAACAGATAAGTCTTTAAGTCGGAACCATCATAGAGTCTGAAGTCCGACCCACCAGTGTGCAATTAAAGAGGAAAGCAAAGTTGCCAATCGTGATTGGGTTGACCACCAAGCATGCAGTCTGTTGCAATACATAAATGTTATAGCCAATCTTTTATATAATGGGAAAATATTTTAATTAACTGCGCTGAAAAATTATAGAGCCAACAATCTTCTTCAACTGATATACCAAGTCACCATAGAAATCAGGTTCCGAAAGTCCTTGGCGTAAGAGAGATTTAAATCCAACTTGGAATTTAGAAATCAAATCATAGTATCGTCTATAAAATTTAGAAAAGGTTTAGTGCAGACCCAGTTCTGATGCCACAGAATGCGGCGTCTGATCAGGGTCTTCACTATTTGCTTGCAGAATTTTCTAATCAAATTTGAATAAAAATGAAAAATAACACCCAGCATCCCTTAAATGAGAAATGGAATGTTCCAATTGATAACTGTGGGAAATTCCATTCGGCTTAAATGGATCTGTACATGAAATTGCGGTACATAAAGAGAATACTAGGTGAGTGTCTTTTGATATCAAGTTTACCAGGCAAGGCTTCGGGAATGCATGGCGTTATTTCACTCTCAGACGCGATGTCATTTGATAAATAAAAAATCACAATAGTCCAGGCGCTGATTTCTGTGCAGGCCTTAGTTTTAGACTTGGCACAACTTACCTGCCAGAAAAGGTTTGACTGCAGAAATGCAATCCTGAGGTCTTCTGCAATACTCCTAGGTACGTCGTACAGTTAAATTGTGGTAGCAGTTTTGCTGTAGGACGTCATCTTTGAACGTACCATACGCTAAACGAGGCTTAAATAAATTGAGAGGAAAACACACCTCACTTTCAACCATTGCTTCATATTCAGCATATTTCCCTTTAAATTTATACATTACATGTATGCAATGGCATACGACAGTAAAGCAATATAAAAATTGTGTATATGGTATATTAGACGTGAAAATGTACAACGGAAGGGGTGATTTACCCCACCCCCCTGAATATAATGTATCCAAATTCAAATAGAAATGAAATCTTCCCCATTTCTTAATTTATCAAGTAAAATCGCATATTTATAATCATATTTAAACATATTCTTATAGTATATTTGTCATGTTTTACATTTGTTTCAAATCAAAAAGCGAACATACCACCTGAAATGACATTTCAGCAATGTGTGTATTACACATTTTTCAGTGTACACTCTCTGCTGCAATATATTGTATCTGTGACTTATACTAAATTCTTATATATGGACATGACGATAGACTTAAAATCATTAAATGAAAAGCAGGAAACAGCCAGTATGCGTTTAACCATTATACAACATGATATTACAGTTATATACGTTACTTACTTTCAAATGTATTACTATTTAATGCGGTAATATCATTAGAGTATGGGCTACCAAACGCCCTCCACAGAATGAGGTTTGTAGATTGTAAATTTCTAAAACCAAATTATATTAGCCACATAATGAAGTGTGTTAGCTTTTCAGCGGATAAGGCGTTAACCTGTAGTAGCCAAATTCACTACGTTACCCTAAAATAATAGGAATACCTATATTATTAATATCCAGTTATTTCTTATTCTTACATATCAATATAAACCTTTATTTGAAAGAAAAATACTAGCAATATGATTTTAAACTAATTTTGGCACCTGTTATTACAGTTATATATGTTACTTTTTGCTAAATACAATATTTAAAAAAAATGGCATCACTATATCACCAATTGTGTAAGCCACTAAAATACATGCAATTATAGCTTGTCAGCTATTGACTACAATAGCTATATTGATAGCTATGATTTGGGGAAAAAAACTTACACTTATTTTCAAAAAAATACCTTTAGTTTACAATATTGGTTGAAATTGAGAAATGAAACATTAAAGCAAACGTTAACCTTGCCATAGCAAACAAAACTGTTTTAATCATAACGGTTTCTGTCCCACATATTGCAAACATCATGCCTATTCATATGGTTAAAACCGCTCTATATCCAATCATTATCCAGTTCGATGATGAAACAATACAACTGATATGAGTAACATACTCAACAAAAGTATTTAACCCATATTAGACTAGCGTTTTTTGTGGGACATAGACAAATAGCACAGGCCAAGATCAGACGCCACAGACGGCAATGTCTGATCAGTTCAGTTCTCTACTGTTTGCTTACAGGATGTTCCAATAAAATTTGAATAAGAATGAAAAACAACACCCAACAACCCTGAAGACTAAAATGGACTGGTCCATTCGATAAAAGTGGGAATTTTCATTCGACTTAAAAGGGTTAAGGAGATGGTTACTTTTATCATACGCTTTGTGTGGTTCTGCAATGTTATAGAGCATTGAGACAGGATATTTTTCAAAGGTCCTTTATGGTTATACATTTTAGAGGTCAATGCTTATCACTTAGAACAACTCTCTTGCATTGTAAAGATTATATTGTAGCTGTTGCAAAATGATTGGACTCAAATAAAGTATAGGAAATTTTGTTTTGCAGTATTTCTATCAATTAGGCTTAGTCTAAACTCATATTATACTGGCTTGTCATTTTAATAACCGGTGTGTTGATTGCTTGTCTTGGGATGGTACTTACCCACACAACTTTTAATGATAAGAACGAAAATAACAAAATTACATTTATCTCCCATTAGTTTACACTCGGCGTCCTCTGTTTGTATTCCTAGTTCAGTTAACAATTTTCGGGATATGCTTCCTACCATTAGGTTATCTCCTCTTGGGTCACCTATTATCAGGAAGTATACTAAACCATTTAATGCATTCAAAAGACGCGGAATGTATCCTAATGTTTCTAAGTGCAATGCCAAGAGGTGTGTCTGTTGCGCACATTTATGTACTAAAACTACCATTACATCATCTGTAAATGGTAGAAAATTCTCCATAATTAATAATAATGATTTGGACTGAACTTCATCGGATCTAATTTATGTTATAACTTGAACTGAAACTAGCTGTGGAATGCAATATGTTGGACAAACTGGTCGATCCCTCAAGACTAGGTTTTGTGAGCACTTTCGTAAAATGAAAAAGCCTAAAAAATTTGACACATTTCTTTATCGCCATTTCAAAAATAATGGTCATTCACCTAGTAAAATTGTAATTCAGCCTGTTGAAAAAATTATATATGATCCTAATTCATCAACTAGATTAAAAAATATTAAGAGACATGAAACTGAACTTAAATGGATTAAATTTTTGCAATCACCTTTTCCTTTAGGCTTTAATGATAATATATACCATGAAGGCAACATTTCTAAAATGCCAGATTTTGATGTTTTTTCTGTTTTGGAATGTAAAAAACGTAAAAGTAGATCTCATGGTAAACGTAAAAATGGCAACATTAAGCGCAAAATTTGTACTGAAAAACGCTTAAATACTTCTCTAAAGGATCTTTCTTTGGCTTTAACTAATCATGGTCGACATGGCTTATTTTCATTTTTAAGTTCCTTGCCTATCTCAGTTTTACGCAATTTAGAGTTAGAGGCTAATAAACTTTATGATAGAGCAAACAAATTATATAAAGCAGCACTCCTTACAAGGTGTTATGTTCAACATTTCCTTAGTCCTTATATCGATTCTGAAGTCAACCTTAAACGACATTTTATCAAAATTCCATTCATTAACAAAGGTATTGAGTTTATTGATTTACATAGTATCTTCAAGGATAATTCAGTGGTTTCATCTATTCCAAATTACTTTAATAATTCTGAAACTCCTATCATTTGTTATAAATATAACAAACCAATAAGGTGTACGATATTTAACTTTAATAAAATTGTAAATGATTTAGATATAGATTCCAATACTCCTGCCTCCTGAGATTGTAAAAATTCAAATTATTTATATCCCTCTGCAGGGCATGTTATTACAGGTAATCTAAATGTCATTCCTGACGCTAGAGTTCGCAATATCATTTCTAAAGGTCCTAAATATAGATTTCCTTCTAATATTGATTTCTCTAAATGTCGTAGAGAGATCGCTGCTTCTTCAAATGACTTCAGTAATCGTTGGTGCAAACGGGAAAATGTTGAACCTGATGCTTTGAAGGAATGGAAGATTAACATTTTTAAAATTATTGATACTCGTATTTCATTTTACTCTCGTAATACACATCTTTTGCCCCCTAAACCTAAATCTTCTTTTCGTCATCTTAAACGAGGTATCCAGGATTTTCATATGAACTATGTTTTGGTTCCAGCAGATAAAGCTGCTAACAATGTTGTAGTTGTTTGACGATTGTATTATATTAATACTCTTAAGCGTGAACTTGTTGACACTAATGCCTATAAACTGCAGCCTTCTTTAAGTGAAAGGGTGATTGTTGATGGGCATGGTTGTCATACAGCCCTACATTTTGGTGTCAAAGCTAAAGAAAATCAAGACAAAGTTCCTACATTGTACTGGTTACCTAAACTCCATAAAAAACCCTATAAAGCAAGATTTATTGCAAATTCTAGTTCTTGTACGACAACAGAACTTTCTAAATTGTTAACCTCGTGTCTTACAGCTGTTAAAAAAACATGTTATCAAATATTGTGAAAAGGTATATGAGAGATCCGGTAAAAACCTATTTTGGTCCATTAAAAATTCAGGTGAAATTTTAGATAAACTTAAAGCTATAGATTTCAATGCGACCAGTTTGTCTACTTATGATTTTTCTACTCTTTACACTACTTTACCTCATAATTTAATTAAAGATAAACTTATTGATCTTATTGAAAGAACCTTCCATAGAGAAGCCTCTCCTTACCTTGCATGTAGTGACAGAAATGCATTTTTTACTTCAGAAAAACCTAAAAAATATCATGCATGGTCGTGTCAAAATGTATGTGATGCGCTGACCTTTTTGTTGGACAACATTTTTATTCAATTTGGCACCAAGCTCTATAGACAAGTAGTTGGGATTCCTATGGGCACTAATTGTGCTCCCCTGGTTGCAGATTTATTCCTGTTTTGTTATGAAAGGGACTTTATGATGTCTCTTTCTGATGATAAGCAGGCTGATGTTATTGATGTGTTTAACACTACTTCCAGATATTTGGACGATATTTTAAATATTAATAATGTTTATTTTATAAATATGGTTAGTCAAATATACCCTTCAGAGCTCCAACTTAATAAAGCCAATGCCTCTGATACCGAAGCCGCATTTTTAGACTTGCATTTGTCAATTTCTAATGATATTGTTTCTACCAAAATTTATGATAAACGTGACGACTTTGATTTTGAAATTGTCAATTTCCCATTTTTAGATGGTGATGTTCCTCGTTCTACATCCTATGGAGTCTATATCTCTCAACTCATTCGTTTTGCTAGAGCATCTAGCTATGTTACTGACTTCAACACTCGCAATAAATTGTTAACTCAGAAACTCCTTAAACAGGGCTATCGGTATCATAAACTTCGCAAAACATTTTCAAAATTTTATAGACGATACTATGATTTGATTTCTAAATTCCAAGTTGGACTTAAATCTCTCTTGCGCCAAGGACTTTCGGAACCTGATTTCTATGGTGACTTGGTGTATAAGTTGAAGAAGATTGTTGGCTCTAATAATTTTTCAGCGCAGTTCATTAAAATAATTTCCCATTATAAAAAGATTGGCTATAACATTAATGTATTGCAACAGACTGCATGCTTGGTAGTCAACCCAATCACGGTTGGCATCTTTGCTTTCCTCTTTAATTGCACGCCGGTGGGTCGGACTTCAGACTCTATGATGGTTCCGACTTAAAGACTTATCTATTGATGAGATGGTAGGGGCCTGATGCTTTGGCTGTTTGTCGGGCCCACCGGGGTTTACCTGTTGGATTTCTTTTGCTCCGGTATTCAGTTTAATTTACTGTTGAGTCCTTATCCTTGCTTTATCTCCTTGTTATATCTTGATTTATATGTTTTAGGAGATGATGCATTGATAAGTTAGGGGTCTTTCATGCAAACCAAATATTTATGTGTCTTGATCCACATCTGAATTAAGGGTGAGGTTGGCGCCGTTAAACCGGTTTAAGCCCTCCAGTAAAATATTTTACTGACCGTTCCAAGGCGGTACTTCTTTTATGGATCTTTTATGTTTTTGTTCTGTCTTGTGTTTGCTATGTTTTGTGCGCGTCTGTTTATATGTGCTTTGTGGTCACCTGCTGGGAAAGGGCTGACCTCTTGGCTCTCGTTTGTGGTGTCTTCTGTGAGTTTGTCACTTTCCCCATTGGTATCCTGGGTCAGGTGTGGTACTTGATTGTATCGATTCCTGATCTTTGCAACCTTATTACTTTGTTCATATAAAATCAATACGATATTCAGCAAGTCAAATGAACACATACTCATTGATGTAAGAATGGCATCCCATTAATCTTTTGTATGTTCCAAATTAAACTAAAATGATGATAAATAGTAACGTAAATAAAATATCAAAATAGTAAGCACATTTGAATTTAGTTCAGCAATAAAGGCTCATGCGAGCCTGTACAAACATGTCATTAGACACATCAGAGCATTTGCTGCTTGTATATGTAGATGAAGACAAACGCTAGCTCCACTGAATCAGCATAGGGGATTAAACGGTGCACTTGCCCATGTGAGGTAGGTACCAAAATCACATATGGTGGTTCAAATCTTTAATTGAGCATGCATAAATTACATAAGAGGGGTCCGCAATTGTTTTTTGTTTTTTTGGCCACGAAATTCACACTTGTGCTACTGTCAAAGATCATATCGAAGATAAGATATTCAAAATCTTGTATATTATATCACATAACATATACAACTATAGAGGCACTGCTTTATCAAACTCTAAGATTTATTCTTACATTTGAAAGTAAAAGAAGTATTATTTCTTTTGGAAGGAAGCATTGCAAATATGGCATGCATATCGTGGGGTCAACGCAACACTGGCATAGCAATTTAATACATAATAAGGAGTTACGACAGTGCTGCTTTGACCCCATGATATATACTTTCATGCATTCTTTCTAGGCATTGCATTTAAGTCTTTCATTGATGGCAAATACTACTGTACAAAGTGTTTGTGAGAACAATTGACTCTTTGTATGTCTTTATAAATCACTACCCTCAACATGCTTTGTGCTTTTATATAATTTTCTATTTACGTGTAATGCATTTTTTTTGTTTTTTGTTCTTGTCTAAAGAAGCAAGATATTTGTTTTAGAAAAAGCTGTGTTGAATTTAATTTTTTTATCACTTATTCATTCTTATGTTTATATACATATAGCGCTTTGTTATCAAGAATTATATTTTCCAAGACTCCTGTAATAATTTTGCCATGCCAGATTTAGCATAGTGAAAATTATCATCAGTTATTTAAGCATAGACTGCTAAAACTGAGTAGGATCTAATGACTGCATGTTTTTAAACGTTTTATTTTTCCATCCAATATCTTAAAGAACATTTTAAAGTACATTTTACATTACCTGAGTGTCATAATATCTTATTCAGTCTGACATAACTCTTGCCTGATAATGTCATATGTGTTAAGATAGTTACTTAAGCAGCAATTAACATGTGTCGTTGGATATGATCATATCACATGAGATCGTTGTCATCCATTATAATTTTTTACACATTTTCAGGGAAATATTTTTTTCAATATAAAACCTCTCCCTATAAAGTGATATTAGTTTAGCAAATGATCAAAGGCACTAACAGTTTTATTAAATAAACTATAAAAGGGATGCTGAAAATAAACTTAAATCTATTTAAACGCTGAAACAAGTAATGTGTCATCACCTGCATGTGTATATAAATGTGAGTATACAATTTGATTTTTAGAGATTATCTTTAAAAATAACTGATTACAGACACGTATACTGCGTAACCTCTATTGTAGTAAATAAAAAAATTATCCTCTTAACTCTTAGGTAATTGATTTTGTCTGGAATGTAAGCAAAGAAAAAAAGCATAATTTTATTACTATCTCTCTAAACATTTAGTGATTTGTATTTTTTTTCTATAGGAATTAACCTAGGTATGATACAAGGGGCTAACATATATTATGCTACTGACTTTGTTTGCATAATGTGTACAATAGTTAGCTAAATAAAACTTAGTTGTGTTGTTTTTCTCCTGCGATAAATGTTACATAATTCTACATCCTTAATATTTTAGCTTTTCAGGACCCAATCATGTACTGTCTTTGATACCATTTAGGACAAACATAGATCCTTATGATATTTAATATGGTTATATATGTTACTTTGATTATTTTGACAGAAATGAAATGTATTCTACTACTACTAAAAAACTGTCTGTTTTTTTGTTTATGTGTTTAGAATCTTTAACGTTTGACAAATCAAAATGATATTTCGTGGAAATGAAAACTTTAAAACAAAATTCTTTATTGCAAAAAGTAAATGATAACTTAATAAAAACTGATAAACATTTAGAACAAACTGCTGTCTTGTTATATATTTAAAACAAACCAGGTTTTCATTACATAAAATACCATATGACATATAATATAAGGTATTTAGCAATACATAAAGGAAGTCTTAAATTTTGTAATGTACGTTACATATTGTCATACAAGCATTAAACTATGGAACTTTACACCAGAAACGCAGTAAAGTATAGCTTTTTACCATCATGTATCGATAGAATGCTCAATTATTGTTGAAAAGGTCAGCAGATGGTATTAAATGCTAACTTGCAAAGTGAAATGGTTCTAACAATATTCACCATTTTTCGGGGGTAATCATATTCAACAGCTTATAATTCTTAAAGTAGTTATGATAGAAACAAGATGTTTGCAGTTTTGAAACAGTCAGGTGATTATCTTGTCCAAACATGGTATGTAAAACGTATATACCCATTATAGAACTTATTAAATTAAACTTTGTCCAAAATTAGTTGATTTTATAAGGCGTAATTAAAGATATAACGTAAATGACAGTTATAACATAAAAGTTTGACTTCTGGGTGCAAACAATTTATTTTCATATTTGTTTAGGTCCTTATCGAGGTTTTGGCAGTAAATAACGACCGTATGCACCATCTGGATACAACCTGGATACCATTTCTTATTCAAATGTCGCCATTTTGTTTGATATTGTAAATATGGGGTAGGTGTACAAAACGACTCCTCCTGGAAAACTGCTACCACAATTTGACTGTACGACGTGCCTAGAAATGTTGTAGAAGGGTAGTTATAACTATTTCTGAAGTCAAACCTTTTCTGGCTGGACGATTGTGCCAAGTCAATTTTCAAACATCTAGCTCCTTGACTACAAGTACAGTGCCACTGTATTTCATGTTCCAGAAATCTGTTGGGATGGATTGTATGCTGACCAGTATACTGGTCATGTAGCGGTGACAGCAAGCGGCTTAACATGTCAAGCATGGGCAAGTCAGACTCCACATGTACACGACATTAACAATCAAGATTCCGACTTCCCAGATGACACTGTTGCTGCTGCTAGTAATTACTGCAGAGATCCAGACGGTGAGGGTGTACCCTGGTGTTATACCACAGATCCTAGTACACGATGGGAACACTGTGACGTACTCTGTCCAGGTACTCTTGCTTGAAAGCCGTTATAACTCTTTTATGACCTACCCATTTACGCCAAATAGACTTGCCTACCCTTCTTAACAGTGCGATGTTGGTTCAAGGGTGTTGGTGATATATTTTTACGTTTTTATTCTTCATTTTTCTTTTATTATAAAACATTCTGTAAGCAAACAGTGAAGATCCTAATCAGACACCGCAGTATACGGTGTCTGATCTGGGTCTGCACCGTTTGGCCATGACCCATTAAAGTACAATAGGCATAAATGGGGTCAAAAGCGACTCCGCGAAAAGTTTGGAATTCATCACCAATGAGTACTGAAATTAATTTGCTCATCGGCGGGTAACCAAGGTCCAGTTGAGACTGTGTCTCGCCAGACCCTTTGATACTCACAGTCACACACAAAATAGGGACAGAGATAAAAGCAGAAGCCAAAATTTTGGCCAACTTGATAGCTCTGTATGTATATATGTTTGAAATTTAACATTACGCATACAGTAAAACCTATCTTGAGCGGCCAGCCAAAATAGACAAAACAAAGATCTTAATAACAAATGGTTGCATTCCAAGGGTAGCATTCTGCAATACTTTTGATCTGCATTATTCGATAATTGGTCTTGAAAACCAATCTTGGTCTATATAAGAGTGGCCGTTTAAGACAGGTTTTACTGTACATGGTCAGTAACAAATTCTCATGAGCCGTCTCATCAGGCTTTGGACTGTTTGTAAGGAATATAATAATCTTATAGGATAGAAGTACGCTCGTACAGAAGGGTAACTTTGTGAGGGCAACTCCATTTTAAAACTTGCAGGTGCTTCCATTTTAGATGTGCATGTTAAGCTTTTTACCGTCTTCAGACTATTCTTCGTCACTCGACCCGAACAGCTGGTATTCCGCACCACGTCATCATTAAATGCTTTACAGTATTTAGAGGGAATTCCTTGTGCGCATATTTATTACAGTTGTACTGGCCTTTTTGAAACTTTGCATATACTATTTTATGTCTGTATATTGTTTGTCAAAATTGACCCGAAATATATGAATATTCAATGACCTTTTACTTAGTCTCCGTGAATATTCGTAAAAAGTGCGCTTTAGATTGTTGTACAATTACTAACCTAAATGAAATAAATCGCAATTCCCTATAGCCTAGTGGATAGTCGGGTGTCCTTAGCACTCAAAGGTGTGGGTTCGCGTCGGGTAGGATTTAAGTATTTTTTCCATTTTTTTTCGATATGCTAGTTTTTTGTCTTTATTCTTGATTCCGTGAGTAACTGGGTATGTTTATTTGAATTTGGCATGCGCTTATGTGTAACAAATACAGGACCGTAATTAAATTCAATAAGCCAACATGTGATTAACTCTTTGCACGCTGTAAAATTGTTGAGACTTATGTTATCATCTGCTGACTTTAAATCAAAATTAACTTTTTTCAAAATTTCTTACAGGAACACTGTCAGAGTGTAAAATGTCTGTATCCAGATCAGAACCGACGCTCTGTTGGTACTGAACTTGGTCCAAACTATTTGCAAATGTTATCAGCTGACAAGAAAAGTGTGGGGAACTTAGAGAAAAATAAATACAAAAGCGGCTAAATGCAAATAAAAGATGTAAATCTCATCACAAGATGAGGTAAAATATAAGACCGATGTTAACTTAAAAAAGAAAGCCATTTGACAATTATAAAAAAAGGTTCACTGCAAGTTTCGATCCAGGTTTACTTGATCTGTAAGTAGTCAACTAACCACTAGGCTATCAGACCATTTGCATTAACGAATTGACATTATCTTCATATTCTCTGTAAAAGCGTGACCAAGGTCGGAGTATTCCACGAAAACGCACGAATATCACGAAGATTTTGGCGAAAATTAATTAGTCTAAGGTCAATTTTGACAGACTATATATGTACGAATGTAGTTTGTTTGTTTCAGATGAATTTCACAATTTTGTCACATTGTGCAGTTAGTCATTTATTGACTTGAATACTTTTAATGTATACTCAAAACAAAAGTAATTTTACACTGTTAATATATACGGAGGAATCAACTGAGCCTCTTGTAAATACATCTAGCGAGATTCGAACCCACCACCTCGACCACACCGCCTAGCACTACACCAGACATCGACGCTACCAACTGCGCCACTAAGACATCCACAAAAAAAGGATGTCCAAGTAGCGCTGATATTGACGACGACCAATGCAGTACACGTCGTATATTGGTTCCTTTTCAATGCATGGCATCTATATCGCTCGCAAGTGAAAGCCCGATGGATCCAAGGATACAAGTATCAGAAGTGCGGAAATATAATTTCACAAACAACATTGCTTTTGAGCTGCACAGGATCAGAAACTGATGCAGATTCACACAATATATATATACGGAGGGATATATCGAATAATCTGAGACGATAGATGCTGTTATCTTTTTCTGGGTATTGGTGAGGGGTATATTAAATGTCTTTAATCCATATTAAAGTACGATAAAATATGCATGTAACGGTTGCTTTTCATGGTATTTGCTGCCATAAATGCAACCACAAGGTCCTAATGAAAGTGGCAAGGGCACAAATAAACTTTTTTAAAATGCGTCACTTTTGATGTATTACTGTAGCTTTCAGATTGGACAATTTTAAACTTTCAAAGAACCAGTCTGAAAGACATGCTATCGAATCGTGGTTTAAAGTTTAAATTAGCCCGGATCACTCTTAACTATCACAAATTAGAGTGGTGATTTTACGTCCATACCCCTTTTTGTGAACTTTACAGTGCTTTCTATTGACTTTTCCATAACGAATTGTTTGCCATTTTACTTCAAAACTGATGGGAATTTTTATCAAACTATCTTGTCACATACTCTGCACAGAAAGCGAATCAAATCACCGATTACAGTAAGTAAGTAAGTAAGTAAGTAAGTAAGTAAGTAAGTAAGTAAGTATCGACTTTATTTAATGAGGGTAACCCAATTGACGAATCAATCTTCCTTGGGGCTCTCAAACATGAGGAAAATACATATATCCAACAATAAAGAACACCCACACCCTACACACATATACATATGGGCCATGACGTGAGAAAACCTAGCTTCGGGGTTTCCAACAAAGTGAGATTCAAACCAACCTGGTCCGCTACATAGGCTAGCTAGAACATTGAAATTTCACTCGTAGCAAGTCTAGGTATTGTTCTTTTCAATAAACGAATAACAAAGGTGCTGATCAGACTGTGTGGAAGCGCAGGCTGATCTGCGCCTTTGTTGTTTGCAAACCCCCGAAGACAGGTTTTCTCGCGTCGAGGCCCTATAATAAAACAACAATGAATGCTAGATGACCCTCTAGCTGGCTATGCAAATTAAACATATTTACCTTTTAACCAGAATGTACAGTTTTGAACAAAGGAATTTAGAGTCATAGAATTTTTTATATCAAGTGGAATGCTATTCCAAACTAATGCAAATTTCAAATGACACCTGAGATAAAGCTTTCAGCAAGGACAAAAGTTTGCTATTGTTTAAATTCAAAGTGAGATAATTTCAAAGTAAACAAACTTTTAGACGCTACCAAAACTAACTATACGTCAGAGACAAAATGTTTGGCAGTATTTTTAATGGGCAATCAATGGTCCTTAAAATAGCGTGTTCGAATCCTAGATTTACCCACGATTTTTGTCAGGAATGGCGGGTTTTGTGCGTTTAATGAAAGCACAGATAACGCGAAAGACGATTAATTTACCTTAGTTGTTTATCGTGAATTATGTTAGGGCGAGTGCCAGCAGCTCATTGCAATATTGTATTTGGTTAAATCGAAAGTAGTAAAGATATATTAGGTAGTTCAATGTCGTAAGTTACTTTTGGTTTTAAGTATTGTACTGAGGGAAAAAAAGTTTAGCAAGCAGATATAATGGGTTTTCCCATAGGCGATCTTGTCAGCATCAGATCTTTTTTATTAGCAGATGCTCAAACATGCCATTCATTAAAAACGGTCTAATGGCTACCTGCAAGAGGCCAAAAGACAGAAATTTTGAATTCATAGCGAGGATTTGATTAGCTGAGCATTTTAATTTCAAACGCTGGGAGGTAATTTGAACTAAATACGAGTTTAAACTAAAAATTGTACGAAAAAGTGAACACAACATTCAGTTTTAAACCGGTTTTCACATTTTTGCATTACGATCTAAAGATTTGATAGAAAAATGAAACTTTAAGCAGAAAACTATTCTCGCTGTTGCAAGATAAGCTGTTTTAGCAAGAGGACTTAAAATCTGACTTTACGTTATGTGAAATGTCGATCGGTTATGATATAATTGTACTCGTAAACGTTTGTCAACATATTATTTTGATAGTATGAAATTCAAAAAATCTCTTTTCTTCTGAAATGTGTATCCCCAAAGTGTATTGCTATATTCTTTTCCCTCAGTATATTTATAAATATGGGTGAATAATAGTTCTACCAATACTGATTGTTTCAAAACTATTATTAAGCCCAGATAAACAAAAAAAAAAAAAAATAGTGTGAAATTGTGAATACATGTATTTTATCAATTATTTTAAACATATGTTTTGGGTGCTAAAAAGAACCGTCTCATTGAGACCCACAACATATGTTTTGGTCGAGAAATAAGACCATTGATTTTAGATTACTGTAAATTCGGACTTTTTCGCAAAACTTCGCGGATGCGGAGTTTCTCAAAAATAAAAACATCGTGAAATGGCGAAAACACTTTTGTCCTTTAATGATGCATGTAATCATGCCATAGTTGCGATTCTTTTATCTTGGCAAATACATTTGTATGACTTTTAAAGCTTTGTGCGAAAAAAAATTCTTGCGAAAATTTCCGCATTTACTGTACCCGCTTTTATCTGCAGGCATTTTTCAAGATTGGTGCATTGCATGGGTTAACATGTAATTGAGCCATGACACGTGATTTCCAACAATGAAACACTTCGACAAGTGTAGACTCAGACAAACCTGTGCAGCCTCCTTTTAAGTTAAGGACTACAAAATTGGTTTTCATCAGTCATAGAATATTCAAGCGACAAACAAAGGCTGTGACAAACAAAGGCTCTGATCAGACTGCGCATATGCGCAGCCTGGTCTGAGGCTGTGCTGGTCGCACATGCCACATTGTTGGAAATCTCATGTCATGGCCTATTTATATTATAAATTATTATAATTCTTTTTATGATTTTCAAAACAAATTCATGTTTAAATTGATGTGCTAGAAAACAATTACAAATTTACGCCCAAAAAGTTAAAATAGTTGAGCCGTGACATGAGATTTCCAACAATGTGGTATTTGTGACCAGCAAAGGCTCAGACCAGCCTGCGCATACGCGCAGTCTGATCAGAGCCTTTGCTAA
Source organism: Loripinus fragilis (assembly GCA_964019695.1). NCBI lineage: Eukaryota > Metazoa > Mollusca > Bivalvia > Lucinida > Lucinidae > Loripinus > Loripinus fragilis. The sequence continues at coordinate 122,700,949 of OZ026515.1, forward strand.
TCGCTTGATTATTTTATGAATATTAAGCTACTTACTGAACACCATTTGGAGTTTCTACAGTAAGCTAAACAGGAGGCTGCACAGGCTCGTGTGAGTCTACACTTGCGAAAATGCCACATTGTTGAAAATCATATGTCGCGGCTCATATCTGTATGACTTGTAGCTGGATGCTGGAATGGGGTAGATCCTGGCCGGTACGCTGGAATAGTATCACGTACTAAAAGTGGCATCAGATGCCAAGCTTGGAACTCGAATTCTCCACACGACCATACCGGCCAGGCTGATGCGGATGCAGATTTTCCACGTGACCCATCAATAGCTGGAGCTAAGAATTATTGTAGGGATCCGGAAGGTGATGGATACCTGTGGTGTTTCACCACCGACCCAAATACTACCTGGGAAAAATGTGATGTGATTACATGTGAAGGTATGCTATCTCTCTCTGTTTCGCTCTCTCTCTCTCTCTCTCTCTCTCTCTCTCTCTCTCCTGATTACTTGGTGATTACAAGTGAAGGTATGCTCTCTCTCTTTCTTGATTACATGTGAAGGTATGCTCTATCCCCCCCCTCTCTCTCTCTCTCTCTCTCTCTCTCTCTCTCTCTCTCTCTTGATTACATGTGCAGGTATGCTTTATCTCTCTTTCTGTTTTTTCTCTGTCTCTGTCTCTGTCTCTCTCTCTCTCTCTCTTTCTCTCTCTATTACATGTTGATTACATGCGAAGATATGCTCTCTCTCTCATTAAACAAACTTAGACATTTTAAAAACAGAGAAACAACCCTTTCAATGTTATACCTTTTTGTTCAAGCCCATGTCACTTTCTGTATTTCATGAACGTCCACCAAAATTACAATGTCCTCTTAGGTTAAGGACGACCTTAGTAAATTATTAATATTTCAACCTGGTGTTTTGAATGTTTAATACACTGACAGGATCGGTGCAGTACATACATTGTATTATGGTCAAAGATGTCACTGTGATCGACAGAATACATGACATAATTTTGATTTAATAACTTCGAAATGTTACTTTTTGTTTCCTAAAAATCAATACTATCGGAGGCATTGTACTTTTGAGAATTGAATACTTTCCCATATACTTAACGTTAAAGCGCTCATGTTTGTTTTATCATAACATTTTATTGAATAAAGATTTTTCTAATATTCTTTCAGCGTAGTATCAACAATGCATCTCCTCAAAATTTGCTAGATTTCACTTATACATTGTGTATTGATACATTTTCCTTAAAGCTTCACACATTTAAATAAATGTTCCCTTTCGTTCCCTATAATTCTTATAGTAAAATTGGCAAAATATGGATACTCTTGGAAAATTTAGCGCATATCGAAAGAAAATCTGTATTTGCAAATATTGAAACTTTGTGTAATAACACCCTAAGAAGATAATGAAGTCTAACTTGAGTTGATTTTTCAGTTGTTTTAGATATTTTTGAAATAAACAACTAACTTTTGGAAATTTAACATTATGCCTATGGAACAACCTGTCATGGGGTAACTTTTTTACCAGTTTAGTTGAAAAGCAAACAGTCAAAACATGATCTACTGTTGATTCAAAGATAGATGAGAATCGTTGTAAACAAAACCTATCAACTAATACAGGTAATGGGTGATTTAAACAGGTATATGTATTCAACTACCTCTAACTGCAGTAATACATCTACTGTTATTTACCTGTTTCAATGAAAAATAGTATAGTCCTATTATTAGACATCTTTGCAACATCAGTAGTTAGGATATTTGACCAGAGTTGTAACCCCAGTCACTAAGGTCGAAACTTGTAATTGGGAACTTATCATTGACAACTGCTTACTGTCGTGGCAACCACGAGTGACAGTGACGTAATATTATGTTTACACAATTGCTAAGTAAAACATTAACTTGTATACGCCACTTCAGCTAACGCGGATCGATAGGTAACTTGTGTATTAATCCTATCCTGAAGATAGGATAAATACACAAGTTACATGTTTCTATCGATTCTAAGTCACGGAAACTTTGTAACAAAATATATCGACACTCTCACTCTTGGCAGGCAAGACAGTAAGTACATGTATTAGTATTTGGTCGGGTAAATTCGGACATCAGGTAAATTCGGAGGCACATTTGCAAACAGTGCAAATCCAGATGAGACGGCTCCTTATGAGCCGTCTCATCAAGATTTTCACTGTTTGCATAGTTTATTTAATTATTATTCCAATCATTCAAAAATAAAAGAAACAAGGTAGCTGTCCGAATTTAGACCACTGTCCGAATTTACCCGACTTTACCCTACATTGTATCTAGTTATACCGTCTTTTTTTCAGAGACCGAGGCTGTATGTCCATTGTCTGGTGCGGCTACGTCATGCAGTATGTACAAATTTAAATTAAGTTTTTAATGAGATTTTGGCACTAATAGCATCTGCGAGCAGCGAAGTCTCAGACGAGTGTGTGCTCATGCACAGACTCGTCAGGGCAATCGCTGCTCGCATACACAATGTATTGATCTAGAGGAGGACCCAGACCAAGGTTTACTGGTTTCGTCAGCTTTTGCACACATGTGATAAGTTCCGAAATCTCGTGTGCTGTTCCAAATAAGCTACATGTAGTTCCTGAGATATTAGCCATGCGCGGATCCAGAAATGTTTGTCGCAGGGGGTCCAACGGACCAACACTGTTAACGTATATTGTTTTCATTTTTTGTATTGTTTTTTTTTGGACAGCGCCTTTTTTGTTCAAGTTGATCTAAATACCAATAAAAGCGGGACATTATCGGTCCGCCAGCGAAACGCTGGTGGGCCGATGATGGCCCAACATTGAATGCTGGCTTGGTAGTTTTGTTCTTTTCAAGTGTATCTGGACCAGTTTTGCTGATAACCCTTATAGTTGGTGATTTTTCAGTTGAGGGGGGGGGGGTAGGGTGTCTGGACCCCTGCTCCCTTGTCAGGATCCGCGCATGCTAGTACTGTACCATTTATATTCAATTTGGCGATTGACAAATATTCAGACAATTTGGAGTGCATGCTTAGATTCGCCTGCAGCTTCACTGCTCACAAAAGTAGTCTGTAAAAGTAGACCAAGATTCAGACAAACAAAACACAAAGAAACAAAACAAAAACAAACACAAATAAAAACAACAACAAACCAATAACAGTCATCAAGCTTAAGATCGCGCGTCGCCCTAAAACTAAATTTCCGACGGTACAATAAATATCCGACAATATACCTGCCTAAATGAAAATTTTGCATACAGTTATCACCTAAGTGGTTTACAGAGTTTTTGACGGCCGTAATAACGTCGAGTATAGTTGGCAACAGCTTAGTGTTTTCACGCAAAAAACACAACAAAACAAGAAATGTGATTTCAAAGAATTTTCAGGGTCATAATGATAAATTGAATCTAATATTCGTGCTCCTGTAGTGTTGAATTTATTTAACTCCTTGCGAAAAGGCGACAATATGCTCGGCAAGCCTCGCATTTTATCTGTTTTCCTCAGTCAACTCGTTTAATAAATTCAATAAATCACCAACACTCATGTAAGATCCTAGCAAACAGTGCAGATTCTGATGAAATGCAGCATCATGCTGCATATCATCTGGGTTTTCACTGTTTGTGAAAGTACCCGTTTAGGTGTTTCCCCTATACATAGAGGATATTCAAATTATTTTGTTGAATACGTCTTTTATTTCACAAGTGAAGTGGACAATATTTATATTTCACGAGTGGCAAAGCCACGAATGAAATATAATTATTGTCCACTTCACGAGTGAAATAAAAGACATATTTAACAAAAAAAAACATTTGAATTTTCTTTTCATTATTTACAAATTTCCCATGATCTTTTAAGGTAAAGAGAAGCGAATCCTATTTTACATTAGCTTTTGTTTTGATTGTCTAGTTGTAGCAGACGAATTTATAAAAGCTCTTTCTTTTATTAAGCTTCTAAGCGACTCTGACTTTTTGTTTACATTTCCATAGAAATAGGAAACACCAATACTTGTTTCCCTTAGAAAAGAAGCAGATATGCCATAAAGAGTTGCTTCCCTTAGACCATATTGAGAAAATAGAAAAAAGTTTCTCTCCCGTGAAAATATCAAATCTTGTATTTTCACTGTTGTAAAAATACAAGTTTTTATATTTTCACGGCTGTGAAATATATGCATTATATCCAATCAATATTTTCCTGCATTTCATTACATAGTAGATAATAAAAAGGGTTAATAAGTTAAATAATGATGAGCACACAAGTAAAATCATTTTTTACTATTTGTTTCTAATTTTATCAACAGGCACAAGTTTTACGACGACCAATCCAAGTTGTAACGTAACAAGTAAACCCAGGGACTCATGCACAGGTGAAATTAATTTGAATTTTTCTATCACTGTTGCACATGTGTTCTTGCCCTCTACCCCTGAGCTAGATCATGCTAAATCTAACTGCTTTCACATAAACCAGGATCTGGTTGTCATTTGTTTTAAAGTAAAAGTGTAACTTCAAAAGCTCTTACTTGCATTAAGTTGTTCCTGTATAAACAAAAAATGCTTTTTTATCAAGGAGACGGATACCTTTGGCCACATTGTTGTATGAATAATTTATACATCCAACATAGATTACTTTACGCCCCAACACACATCATTTGAACAATCGGCAGCATGCTTATCAGTCTTTTTAGAGTTACTTCATTGTTTGATACTGTTTGCAATATTGTGACATGCTAGGTGAACTTGAGAGAAAACCACTTGCATGAACATGAACGACAATAGTCTGACTACAATATAAAGAAGTATTTTATCCAAATATATGTATTTCTGGTAAAACCAACAACAACACACACACACCAATACGCACGCACGCACGTACGCACGCACGCACACAGCAACAGCCAAATAAAAGCAAAAAAAAGCAACAACAACAAAATCACACACCAAAACACATATTTTAACGTACAGGTTCCTCGTGACAAAGACCAGTCTATTTTAAATACTGTAAATTCGGAAATTTTTGCGGGACTTTATTTTTGCGAAACTTCGCATATGCGAAGTTTCGTGTAAATAAAACTCTCGCGAAATGGAAAAAATCACTCTGTCGCTTATTGATAAAGGTAAATCTTGCCTTAGTCGCGAATTTTTTTACATCACTATGTCTTTTAATGCCACTCGCGAAAATAGAATTCTCTCGAAAATTTCCAAATCTACAGTACACGTTGATTACATTTCAGCATCATACTTCTGTTCAAGAAATGAATCAGATCCTAACATTGCCCACCTGACGATTAGTTTCATGTGGTATAAATATCCCTGGGTTCAGGCAATGAAAACAACTACATATATGGGCTCAGGACCGACCCCTGATGGAATACAGGAGTTTGTTCAAGGTGATCCGGTTGGAAGCTGCTCAGGAATGCTATCTAACCCAAACACCCCAGGAAATAATGACTCAGTGGTGCTTACACTATCTATGAACCCTGCTGACAGTGAAGCTAAGAGATGTGGATTTAATGTGGTGAGTTACCTTGTTGACTACTGGGTAGTTTCGCATTCCATTTATGTCGTCTGTTGATATTTTTTCAGAATCAACTTTTCGAAATATTCGTTCAGTAATACCATAAGAGTGTCTAACAGATTGGATCGCGGTCAGGCCCGACATTTTGTTGGGCCAGATCTGGGTCCTAACTGTTTGCAAAGGTTATAAGCACTTAGGACGAACTGTGAAAGACAGTAAAACGCCCTGTAATAGAATTGATAAAAAAGTTTGTATATGTTCCTTTTTGAGTGCATTCAGTCTGTTCCACAAGTGCGTAATTTGAATGTTAGGCTAGATACGCCCCTGCTGTATGGAACCTAATGGTGATCTGGGCCCGGAATTACAATGCCTCCTTAAGTTAAGTAGACTTTTACGAACTTAACTCACATATTTCTTAAAGTTAAGATTCTATCTTAAATGTGCATTTATTATGCACCGTTTTTGTGAACCTAACTTAAGTATAAATCCTCGGCTAAAATCGTTAATTTGACGGAAAGGCTTCCGAAGACATACGAAAAATATAGAGTTTTAATGACTGTAAGCGACCCAAATGTTTCGCGCGACCTGTAAATTAATCAACGGACTCGAAAAAAACTACAAAATAGAGTAATTCCTGCTCATTAAAACCCTCTCCACAATGCAGAATTACTCGAGTTGATATTTTCCATTTCATAAAAGAGTGTAGGCGTCATTTTAGAGGAGACGGGGAGGGAGGGCAGGTGGGGGTGATCTTTGGGGGGGGGGGGGGGGGGTAGGGGGAGTACACACGAACTCGTTCGCGATGATCATGTTTTTGTATGTTTGGCGGAGCAGTTAACAAGCATCTAGCTCGTTGTAGACTATTTATGGGCTAACCAATGATACTGTGTTGCTTATCCCATCCATATAACCTAACATAAATGATGCATAATCAGCTATCCAGTGGGGGTTAAGTTTTTTATCCTTTTTTCTGAACCATCACACGCGTGCATATTTTAAGTCAGGTTATGTGGATCTTTGAGTAATCCATGGTTGCTCGCCTATGCGATAAGTACCATAATATCGTGCTGGCTCGGTTGCAGTTTGCTCATACGAATGTTTAAAGTTAAGGTAAACAGTACAATATCAGTTTTGTTTGTTTGTTTGATTTGATTATTTACTTCCCATCAAATATATTTCAGTTATAAAGGGACGGGGCTTCCTGGGTTGAACTAGTACTAAGCTAGGATTAATGTTCTTGCTCAATGACACAACGCAGTTACGCCGGTGATGATCGAATCCGCGGCGCCTCGGTCTCGAGTCAAGCACTCTACCACTGAGGCACTGCGCTCCAAAGCAATATTAGTAATTTGTGAGAATTCGAGGTCTACGTAAATTCGGGATTTTCATCCGACTTGAGCTGTACAACACTGATGCCATGCTATAAGCTACAAATATCTCTGCCAAAGTGGCACCCGGTTACCCATCTATTTCGCGAGCCCTGTCGAGTCATAACTAATGACTTACATAGCGTACGTGTACTCATTTTGGACACATAAATTCCCAATGGCAAGCTAGAAATTGGCTGATTATCAGATATTTAGCTAGTTTTTTTTAAATAAAAGGCGCAAATTAAGCCACAACGTGCTACAATGCATATGTGATAATTCCAAATGAAAAAAAAACAACACTCCCATATATAGTAAAACAAAATATGTTTCAATAATAAGCCTAAGTTGACCTTGACCTATTTAAATTTAATCAATGAGATCGGGTAAGCGCTACAGGACCTTCAGATCCTCTAGTTTGTTACTATGTTTAACAGGGGGGGGGGGTATTTATATAATACTCGCAGACTTCTTGATGTGGTGAACCATTCAACCTTATTACTAAACAATCATACCCGATGGGAAGCGATACGCATTTTAAATACAAAACAGCGTTTCTAGCAATTCAGTTCATTTGTGACCGCCGCATACAGTGTGGGACAAAGCATGTGGGTAATTCAGTATTTTATATGTGCTACAGGTAGCAACATTGTAGAGACTCCCAACACATCCGACGGTAGTAATGATACAAGATCCCATTGCATAAAACGCCTTTGATACACGGTGCACTACCCTACTCATGGCATTTTTGATACCCAAAGCGTATCTCCAATCACTAAACAGTAGGACCCTGTCTTTGCTTACCACAGCCGCACAGAACTTGCATCAATGTAGTTAGTGTCATGCTAAGTCTTTTGATCAAGACGATGTGTGGACAAGCCCAGTTAACGATGCCACGCGCGGATCCAGAGGAGGTGGCAGGGGTCCGGACCCCAGCCTCCTGGAAAATCACAAATACTATCTTATATAGGTCACTGGTCAGGTGTAGTTTTGAAAACTGTTTGATATCATCTTGTATAGCCCAGAAGATAGAGTCGCTGGCAGCAGAACATACATTTATTTTTCCATTATGCGCAGGTTCGAATCCCATCAATGCTTTCATTTCTTTTTCTCTAAATCTTATTGTACCATATTTTCATATGTGTCCTTTAAGCATTATTGGAAAACAGGTTTAACATTTATACAAAGTGGCCATCAAGTGGGACATTATCAAACACGAAAACGCATATACGAGATGCCACTGAATGCATCAAATCAATAGGGTACGCATTGTTTGCTGTCATTAAAGTAAGTAAAGGTGCAAAGATCAGGAATCGATTCAATCATGTAAAGCGATATTAAGCAACCCAAATGGTTTGGAAATGCTTATGAATTATATCTTTAAATGAGCCGCTACATGAGATTTCTAACAATGTGGTATGTGCGACGAGCAGAGCCTCAGATCAGCCTGCGCATACGCGCAGTTTGATCAGAGCCTTTGCTAGTCGTTTGAATATTCTATGAATATTTAGCTACTGCCCAAACAGCCTATTTGACTGTCTAAGCTTAAAATGCGGCTGCTAGGGCTCGTCTAAGTCTGCACATGTCAAAATGCCACATTGTTAGAAATCACATGCCACGGCTCAATAAATAATTGATAAAAAAATAAAATTAAAAAAAAAAATAACATGGCACTGTGACGGGGTTCGAACTCACAACCCCGTCACAGTACCATGTCAAAAAGTTAAATCTTAACTTTAAGGTAGCCTCGCTGCTACCTTAAATATTTAAGTATTTTGCCGAGATAAGGAGACATTTAAGATAGGGAAAATGATTGTAATGCACTTTTCGTGAAATTTAAGTAAGTTCGTCAATTTAAGTCTACATTAACTTTAAGGAGGCATTGTAATTCCGGGCCCTGGCCTATGGTTATCAGAATATCTTGTGTGATGAATACAGCTTATAAATGTCTCTTCTATTTTGATTCAGAACAATGCCAAGGGTACAATCGAGTTTGTAGTGAAACGATTCGACTGGGATGGAAAGGCTGCTCCAGTGGCTTCTTTTGGGCCAAATAGTCCATTTGACCAGGCGGGCGACTTAGTGGTTTATGGAAGATGTATTGTTGATGAATACCCTGTAAGACCAGATGCTGAAGCGAACTTTAAGTAAGTGATCGTAAAGCATTGAAAACCCACCTGTTAATCGCACATGAGGGTCTGGATGGGGTACAATGATTAGTGAATAATGGCCCTTTTTCATAATGAATAGTGAATAATTAGCCAAAAAATAATATATAGTGAATAATGAGGGCCTAAAAATTAATGAATAATCCTATTTTTTCAATGAAAGAAGAAAAAAATAATGAATAGTGAATAATCAGATTTCTGAGCCACCTTACGTGTCTTACTTTTAATGAATAATTGGTCTCGCATATGAGAAACACTTACTTTTATTTATTGCAAGTGAACAACAAAGATTTAGACCAGACTGCGCATCTGTGCTTTATGAACAGCACCTTTGTTATTCATTTCCCACAACGAATGATATCTAAAATTGCTTCATAGAAATTGTCAACATCATAGCTAGTCTATGTAGCTGTGCAGGCTGGTTTGAGCATGACATGGCCACGAGGTTATAATACTTTTATGCTCAACTCAGTTGAGCGAAAAATGTATCCTGCTCATAAATGTTAAAATGCCAACAGTTGTTGACATTTTAACATTTATAAGTAGGATACATTCAGCATCTTAGTGTTTGAAAGCACGAAAAAACTTTATGTTTGACGATTAAACCTTTTATCAACAATTGAAATTTTATGCTCAGTTGAGTTGAGCATGAAAACGTTTATAGCCTAGAGACCCCCCCAAAAAAACAAAAAACAAAAACAGATTGTCTCTGACAACTTGAACTATGTTATAGACCATAATATTCACAGATCAAGCATTTTTCACCCATGTGTGAGTCTTCTCAATTGAGCCGCGACATGTGATTTCCAACAATGTGGCATTTTGACATAAATACACTCCGACGAGCATATGCAGCCTCCTTTTAAGCTTAGAAGCTCTAACTGATCTTCAGCCAGTAGTTTAACAGTAAAAAAATATCTAGTTGACTAGCAAAGGCTCTGATCAGACTGCGCATATATGCGCAGGCTGATCTGAGGCTTTGCTGGTCGCACATGACACATTGTTGGAAATATCATGCCGTGACTCATTTCAACTTTGTGCCAGTGTAATGCCTCAATATCCTTTTCTAGTGTTTTACATTCCTTTATTCGACACAGGTATCCATTTACGATTGTGATAGACAGATGGCTGAGAATGGGTTTGCTCCCCCCCTAGGAAATTTTGCAGACATATCCTATCTTGTAGAAAATTGAAAACCAAGTCTTTTAAGACATGTTTGCACTCTGTGCCTTGGGGCGTTAGTCTGTAAGAGCCTGTAACTTATGTTACTTTATCAAATTAAGAAAAAGTAACTTGAAAGTTTGGGCCACAAATTTAAGACATTAAAATATTTATTTTCAAAAATCATTCATATAGTCTGCATACTGGATATCTTAACTACGTATGACAGCCATTTGAACAAAATTGCGGCTTCCTAAGGTGTCATATGCGTTACATATATCAGATAACCCATTAAAATTTGCAAGTGTGGCTAACATCATTTACATTCACAATCTCTCTGTGTGTTTTACAAAATGTTTTTAACCATATCTGACTAGCTTATGCAATTCGCTAACAGAAAAATTAAAGTTTGTTTCCTTATCTTAAATATTTTTTCTGGAATAAGCAATTAAACAACCCTACCCCTACCCAGTTTTAAGGTGAAAAGTTTGGTATTAAAACTTAAGTAAAATAGTTAAAAAATATTTGCAGTTGATGAATATGTTTCATTGTTTGGCATTTATTTGCTTATATTAAAAGACTCCTAAATCTGCAAGTTTGTCGCAAAATTTTTAACATCAGAGGCTGTAACATATGTTACCTGATGTAAAAAATGGGCAAGCTCATTGTCTTTACGTAAGATATGCATATATAATGTTTTAATCTCCTTGAGGGAATTTTGCAGACATATTCCTTCTTAAAGTACAACTCAAGCTGCATCGAATAAGGGATGTTTGCACTCTCTAAGTTGGGGCGTCAGTCTGAAAAGCATGTTACATGCGTTACTATATCAAATCAAGGAATGTAGTTTGAAATTTTAAGCTAAAATTGTGACAAAACTCGCAGCTGCTGGATATCTTACATTGTTTAGAGATTTTAAGCTGGTTAGTATGATAAAGACTTATAGATCTGCTAGTTGTCACCAAGTTTTAAAGATCAGAGAGTGTTACATATGTAAGCATGATAAGTAAAATCATCAAACAGTATTTTGACATCAAGCTGAGTAAGGGCCTGCTCCATCCTAACCCCCTTTGGAATTCTGCAGACAAATTACATCTTATGTAACCATTCAAGGTGCATTTAATAAGAAATGTTTGCACTCAGTTTGTCGGGCATTAGCCTGTAACAGCTGGTTACATATGTTACTATATCAATTTGAGAATAAGAAATTTGAATGTTTGAGCTACAGAAAGCAGACATTAAAATTATCTAATAAATTGACATTCTTATAGTCTGCATACTGGATGTCTTAACTTCATATGGAAGCTGTTTAAAATTTATACGACTAACTGTGGTGTTATGTGCGTTACATGAACAATGTGACTCCCGTTAATATATCTGATGAACAGCCTCCTCATTATATTTGTTTTTAATATTATTATCTGCTGCACTTGTAATATTTGTCCTAGAGCTTTCAAGCAAGCAACACAGGCCATGGCGCGAGAAAACCTGTCTTCTGGGAGGCCGACAAAGAGAGTCACAAACCAGTCTCTTCGGCTAAACAGGCTAGCTTTAGATATGATTCTTCTCAAAAACCAGACAACAAAGTTGCTGATGAGACTGCGCGGATGCACGGGCTGATATTCCCCTTTATTGTTACAAATCACCGTTGACAAGTTTTCTCAGTCGCAGTCCAATTGCTATATGTGTCATTTTACCAGGAACGCTTGGAAAATAAGATGCGAAATTTGATTATCGTGAAATATGATAACTCAGAATTGTAATTTGCGCAGTCTCTTCAAAGCATTTGCAGTGTGTATGTAGATATACCAAGAGTTATCCTGCTGGTGACCGTTTTTTATCATACAACCTGAGAAATACGAAAGTAAACATGGTAATCATTGAACTGTATAAACCACGTGCTACCCATATGAAATACACTGAGGGAAAATAAGGAATTTTCTAACTCGAAAACGACTAAGTTATTTTATTTCACAAGAGATTCCAGACTTATTTTCCTATTATAAATATTCAAATATGCAATTGTATATTAGGCGGTGTTTTATTATATGTATGTGCAAAATTTTAGTCCAAAATTTTATCATAAAAGACATTTTAAAAAAGAAAAACGATGTTCACTGAATTTCTGTACGGACTATAATTATCACTTAATGCAAGTCGAAAGTATTGCAGAATGCTCAAAGAGACTTCAGCCTTCATGAAGCTACCATTTGTCTTTAAGATCTTTGCTTTGTCTATTTTTGAGTGACCGTTTTACACAGGTTTTACTGTATTTGACGATTTCTGATATGAGTTATTAGAGCTTTCCAACAATGTGGTATGTGCGACAAGCAAAGCTCAGTCTGATCAGAGCCTTTGCTAGTCGCTTGAATATTCTATGACTGTTAAGCTACTGACCGAACACCATTTGGAGTTTCTAAGCTTAAAAGGAGGCATCAAAGGCCCATTCTGAGTCTACACTTGTCAAAATGCCACATTGTTGGAAATCATATGTCACGGCTCATTGGTTTCTTCCTTAGCGACATCGAAACTGTACCGGTCACGCCTAGCCCAAGGACTCTCGCTTTAGAAGTGGTGAATCTGGTCAGTGATACAGACGCCATACAAATGGAGGTGTGTGATGCAGGAAGGATTTATTATCTAAGAATCTGCTTGGACCGTGGATCTTCTCTCGTTGGTAAGATTTTATTTTGAAATCAAACGCCTTTCTATGTATAGTTAACTCTCGAAAATTCAAACTTCGAGCTTTCGAAATGCTCGCTAATTCAAACAAAAGGATCTGTGACGGCTGCTGTTGGTAAATGCATATGGTTTTTAGTAAAAATGAAAGTTTTTCACAGTTAAGGACAAATGTTACAAAAAACTTCCCACATTGAAATCTTTTTTATACTTAACATTCAGTTTGTTTTTAAGCATGGGCAGTCAAATTATAAAATACAAAATATATGTCACCTAGCTTATTTATTCATAATCGCATATGGATGTTTTCAGCATTTTTCGCTAAATATACCTGCCAATTTGACATTTTCAAAGGAAGTCATTGAATTTTACATAATAATTTCTTTATATTGTGGAATATAGAATAGATTCTTTGTAGAACTGATCTGCACATGCCAGTAACCATGGCAACCATTTTAAGGCATCCGGCCAGGTCAGCTTTATATACCTGTTTACGTTGCTAAGCAACAAGCGACATCACATCCCATCAAACTTTTAGAGAATTATGTTGTTGCATGCGCAACAAGTTTTGCCACCTTATGGTTGTATCTGTGATGTATAAATAGTATAAACTCTTACATTAAAAGGAAATTCCCCCTATTTATTGGATGACCCTCATATACATGGGAATTAGCCGCATATGTCTTTAAACTACCTTTACCCAGACTTGAGTACTTTATGATAAACAGAACACATTTTCGTCAATATCATATACCGGCCGTGTGCCAGCTAGAGCTTTTGCTTGTAAATGTGTTACCATATTTACACATTGTATGAAAGTGGCTTATGACGGCATAAGGGGGAGTTGCAGCCCAACAAATCAGGACCTAAGCCCTTAAAACGCTTTTTTTCTAGCAAATAAGGAATAAACGACAGAAATGAAGTTCTCTGGCACGAAACTCCTAAATCGCTTTGTACATATTGTGTACTAGTTAAATATAAAGGACAAAGATAAGAAGCAGTATTACCATATTCTATGGTTTTTTTTTCATAAGAACAAATGACTTGTTATAACTTTTCAAACAATCAAGAGTAATATTCAAATCAGGTATACCTTCCAACGCTTTATCCACAAAAAGGCCTTTCAAATTGGACAAGCGTTTATCAAAAATATTGATTTCTGCTTTTCAACATTTAGGAAATAGATGAAAACTTTTCGAGGTACTTTTCTCATCCCCATTTGCGAAAATTATTATTTTACACACAATTGTAGTTTTACATACACTTATCATATACAATTGGCATGTATGGTCAGATGGGGTAGAGAAGGCTGTCAAAATGCTAAGAACCATTTAAGTCACTAATTTTGTAAAAAAAACTGTAGCTTAATATCAATTTCCAATAACATGTAAGTATACAGTATGCAGTTATAATATACCTCAATGATCAGAAGGATAGATGGATTGAACTGTAAATAGAACAGGTAAGGCATTTTCAGGTTACAGACCAAAAACTATGGATAACCCATATTTTTACCACCAACAATGAAAAACTTTTGACGCTACTTCTGTGCAAACGCAACACTTTCGTTGCAAGTTTATGCTGCAAGCATTATATTTCTATGACTTTTTTGAATACCTGGCAAAACTTTGGCTTTCTGCAAATATATAGAAATTGTGACAAAATACCCCCACTTCCTAGCCACAGGCTCTCAACATTTGGATATATTGAATAGCAAGACCCTTCCAGTGGGGTAACTGTTCCCTAGTTCCCTGAAATGAATTGGTTTGTTCCCAAAAATATAAATTCGCTTTACTATGTTCCCTGTTTCCTATTATTGCCTTTGTTCCCCTGTTCTCTTAAAATTTTTGCATTTGTTCCCCTTTCCTCTGAAATAAATGCCATTTCCCCATGTTCCCGCCAAAAACCCCTAGGAGGGCATCAAGAGGAAACAGTCCGAGGTATTTGTGAATAGTTAGTTACCATGATCAGTTTTATGCTCCTCTTACCCAAATAACAATAAGAACCATCTCATCGAGACGGTTCTTTTGCGTATCCACAATATATATTTTGGCTGAGTGATAAGAAATTATTAATGAGCCGTGACATGGAATTTCCAACAATGGGTATCTGCGACCAGCAAAGCCTCAGATCAGCCTGCACATACGCGCAGTCTGATCAGAGCCTTTGCTTGTCGCTTGAATATTCTATAACTGTCAAGCTACTGACCGAACATTACTTGGTGTTTCTAAGCTATAAAGGAGACTGCACAGGCTCGTCTGAGTCTACACATGTCAAAATACCACATTGTTGGAAATCACATGTCACGGCTCAATAATTTTTTAATATCGCACTCTTATTAAGGGGCTGCGTGATAAGTAATTGTATGTTACAGAAAGGAGACAATTCGAAAAAAATGAATAAACGAACGAAACGAAAGTATCAGTCAGACGAACAGCAACGCTTACTTGATTTACACACGGGTCATAATACACATGATTTCTGGCGCGAGATTGGGAAATTGGGAATCAAAAATGAACGCAGCTGACGTATACCTATGGAAGTTGTGGACCCTCAAGGGGAGATCTCATCAGACACAAATACTGTTATCTCAAGGTGGAAAAATGACTTTGAGCTTTTTTTCTCAGACTCTAATAATTCTGCATATGACGATAGGCATTTGGAAAATATTAAACGCAATCTAAAGGAAGATAACATACCCAGTGTTGATACGGACATATCAATGTTAAATCAACCTATTACTCATGCAGAAGTTGAACAATCTATGTACAGAGCTAAATTGAAACGTGCTGTAGGTTTTGATGGTATTCCGTCTGAAGTGTTGCGTAACCCTGTATGTATTGACTAACTGTACAAATTAATAAACTTTTGCTTTGAAAATGGGACTGTCCCAGGCGAATGGAACATAGGTGTTATCAAGCCAATTCCCAAGTCAGGTGCTAGTGACCCGCGTGATCCTTTGTGTTATAGAGGTATCTGTCTAATATCAATCCCTTGTAAGATTTATGCAGATATTTTAAATTTCGAATAAGTAACTGGATTGAACAAAATAACATTGTAGCAGATGAACAGAACGGTTTTCGTCGAAACAGATCATGTCTTGAGCACATTTATGCTTTATATTCAGTTATCAACAAGCGGAAACAACAATCAATCAACGTATGTATGTTTTGTAGACGCTAAAAAATCTTTTGACACTGTACAAAGAGACTGTTTATGGTACAAACTGATTTCTGTAGGAATTAATGGAAATGTACTTAAAGCAGTACAGTTGCTTTATACTGATGTACAATGTGCTGTTAAAGTGAACGACTATCTATCACCCCTCTTTAAGGTGTCGCAAGGGGTAAAGCAAGGGTGTAAACTGTCCCCTACATTGTTCTCTCTATATTTCAATGACTTAGCGAACGAAATCAAGCAAATGAACCTTGGTGTTGACATTGATGAACTACAGTTATCCATCTTGCTATATGCTGATGATGTTGCGTTAATCGCCCCTGATGCTGACTCACTCCAGTTGATGTTGGTCAAACTGAATGAATGGTGCTGTAAATGGCGACTTACAGTGAACAATGATAAAACTAAGATAGTGCATTTTCGACCAGCATCTGTGCAACTATGTAACAACCAGTTTTCTTGTGGTAATGCTAGTATCCAATTGACAGATAAGTACAAATATCTTGGATTATGGTTACAAGAACATCTTGATATGAAATACGCAACCTCTGAGTTGGCAAAATCAGCAAGTCGGGCCCTGTCGACTTTATATGCTAAATTCAAGAATTCAGGGGGTTTGGTTTATGATGTATATTATAAGCTTTATACTTCTCTTGTGCAGCCAATATTGTCTTATTGTTCGGCCATTTGGGGTTTAACAAATTATAGTAAGATAAATACTGTGCAAAATACAGCATGTCGATACTTTTTAGGAACTGGAAAAAACGCAGCAAATTTAGCAACTAGAGGCGATATGGGCTGGACTGATTGCTATGTTAACCAGAGAATAGAGTGTTGCCGTTTATTTTCTAAACTAGTGAATACCAGTGATGACAGAATCGTTAAAATAATTTTCAACTGGTCCAAATCACATGGTAGATGTTGGGAAAATCTTTTTCCGAAAAGTATACAAGAGCTTGGATTGGTAGACTTATTTGAACGAAACTACATAGATGTTGGGAACACTATTAAGATAATTAAAACAGTATTAATCGATAAAGATAAAGAAAAATGGAAATCAAATATATTCAATGATGATGGTCATATTAATGGTAACAAATTGAGGACATATAGATTGTATAAGTCTGATTTACAGACAGAGACATATGTTAAACTGCCACTCCAGAGAGATCACCACCGCATTTTAGCAATGTTTCGGTGTGGTAATTTACCCCTTCATATTGAAACAGGGCGTTTTGCTAACCCTAAAATCCCAGTAGAACAGAGAACTTGTTTCCATTGTCCACAGAGTATTGAAAATGAACTTCATTTACTTATTGAATGCCCCTTCTATGATGATCTAAGGAGAAAAAATGTTGCACAAAGCACAGTTATGCAATACTGATTTTGTAGCATACAACACTACAGAGAAACTAATATTTTTGATAAACCATATAAACATGCAGCCTATTGTTGCCAGTACTATGCATGATATGTTCCAGATGAGAAAAAATGTTATATAAAAATATCAAACTGTGATAATTTTATCTAGAATATATTCTTTTATAATGACTAAGAAAAGAAAGAGAAAATAATACATTTTCTCAATCTGTTTTTAGCCATTTTAAGGTTTTAAAAATGCATACCTGTGCTTAGTGCTGCATATAGTGATAAACTATGCTTTTAATAAACTGTAAGATATAACTCTACACATCGTGCAAATATGTAGATACTTTTAAAGGCGTGTCTCGTAAGCTGGTAACCCCAGCTGTGTGTCTTAAACTATTTCAGCTGATGTATATCTATATATAATTCCATGGTACAGACATGTGACACGTTATAAAATATTACTCTCTACTCTACTCTAGTAATGCAGCACCTTTCGTGCCAACTAAAAGTGACAGTGACGAAATATGTTGTTTACAATTGTTAAGTAAAACATTAACTGGTACACTCCACATGAGCTAATGCGAATCGAGCTCTCTTGTGTATTAATCCTATCCTGAAGATTAATAAACAAGTGATCTATCGATTCTAATCCCCTAATAGCTTTGTAAACAAATCATGGCGTCACTGTCACTCTTGGCAGGCAGGATAGGAAGTGCATGATGCATTGTAAATATATTTCAGATAATGGTGAGCCGTTTGGAATATATGCAACATCCTGCGATGTGTCAAATGACGCAACATTTCCAGCTAGTGCCAGCCCTTTATATACTTCACAATTTATCGCTAACAGGTAATGGGAGAGAGAGAGAGAGAGAGAGAGAATTTGGAGTCTGTTTTTGTATGTATGTTTCATTTGATTCTTTATGTCCCATTAATCATTTTTCCGTTATGTTAGGGACATATATTCCTTTGATTGAACAAGTATTAAGCAAGTATAAATGTGTCTTGCCAAAGAACACAACCCAGTGATTCCAGAGAGGCATGAACCTGCAACCCTCGGTCTCCAGTCAAACAGTTTACCACAGAGTAACTGCGCTCCCTAATTTAAGAAACTATGGAGCTTCGACTGCAAAGTTTAACAAGGTCCTTTACGAAATATGCTGTGACATGAAATTTCCTACCATGCAGATGTGCGAACTGTAAAGGCTCAGACCAGCCCGCGCATACCCTTTTTGCTTGAAGATTTAATGACTTTTGGAGTTTCTAAGCTTAAAAGGAGGCCGCACAGGCTGGACACAGGCTCGACACAGTAAACACTTGTGAAAATGCCACATTGTAACGCCTTGAATGTGAATCATTTTGTGCAAAAAACGAATATGCTGTTGGACTGTTATTTGTATAACGAAATGATAAAGAAACGCAACACTAAGTCAGAAATTGAATTGCTAAAATTTCCTTCAAACTCCATGAAAATAAAGTTCAATTATGGATCAATAAATATACGGCTAATCAGTAACAAGAGTTTAGGAATAAACGGACAACCTACGGATTATTGCGTTGCCCCCTTACACATCTCAAGACAAAACGCTTTGCAAGAGTTGCATTTTTTAAAAAATCCATTTAAAGTGTATTTGGATAGACTTAGTTTGTTTGTTTTATGAGAAGTTGGATTAAAAACAATTGTTCAATGTCCGTAAACGTCATGTTTCATAAATAGTGTCATATCTCTCTAAATTGATAATGGTTTGTAAATGTTCAATCTTTGGCCGAAAAATTATGACATTTGTGTTTTCACGTCTGATCTATACTGTCAAACGTAAGATAAAAGTTTAAAATATTTTCAGAGTGAACCAACGTCGTTTTTGACGTCATAGAAGTAAAACGCTGGAATAGGAACATCACTCATCCATAAACTAGAACGTCATAATATTGATTAATTGTCCCCAAAGACTCTTTAAACCGTGCTCCTATTATTTTTGACGAGCTCTGGTCATGAAAATTAAAAATACGTCAGCTGCATGAGTTGAAATTCATAATTAGGTGCATGTCTGATGACACGTACATAATATCGAAATGGGGAGAGTATTTCTACGTTCTGGTGCCAAATAAAACCAGATAGTATTAGTTTTCAACCATGATAAGATGGATAGCTTTGACGTTTTATTCTGAATGTCAAATGAACGCTGTTTTAATTAGCTTCTGTGCGCAGGTCATCGATTCGTTTGCTTTGTGGAGAACGGACTTAAAAAGATCAACAGTCAAGCTACATAAACCATCAAAATTAAGAAAAATATTCTTGAGCAGAACCAATGACGTCAAAAAAGATGTTTTCATATGTTTCAAGTCTAACGTCAAATTACACAACGTTTTTGACGTTTCCTGACTCGATTTATCGGGAAAAGTGCACACAATTGTTTAAGACAAAATCGTTGCGTTTAATTTTTCAGTTCGGTAACATCTTACCATAATAGATACAAAATTAATACAGCATTATAGAGTTTGTTAAGACACCTATCTTTCAGCATTTTAGATTTATGAGAAGATGGAATTTCCTGTTGGTTTATACATATTTTATTCAAATTAATTTGTACATGGTAAATACAACTTGCAACAATAAGATTAGGATAAGAACGGAATCATGTAACTCATATAGTTCTTCTCCAAATTTCCTGTTCCTTTGATCATAAGCAAATAAAAAAGAAAGCAAAGATCTGGAATCGATATCATCAAGTACCACACCAGACCCCAAACATCATATGGGAATGTTAAAGAGAGGATCAACCCGGCAATATCCCTCTGTATTTATCAGTTGTGTAAATCTGCATCAATTTTTTTTATCCTGTGTAGCGTGAAAGCAATGGTGTCTGTATAATTATATTTCCGCACTTCAGATATTTATCTAATTTCGCTTGCATCCTTGGATCCATCAAGCTTTCATTTGCAAACGAATTAGATGGGATGCATTTAAACAGGCCTAATATACGACGTGGACTGCATTAGCCATCGTCAATATCAGTGTTACTTGAACATCCCTTTTTTGGGATGTCTCAGTGGCGCAGTTGGTAGCGTCGATGTCTAGTGTAGTGCTCGCTAGAGCAAGATATTTACAGCATCTATTGGCTCAGTTGATTTACTATATCACTCTGTATATATATCAAATAGGATCCATTAAAGAAGCACCGCCTTGGAATGGCCAGCAAAAGTACTGGAGGGCTTAAACACGTTTAATGGAACCAGCCTCACTATTAATTCTGATGTGAATCAAAATACATAAATGTTTGGCACGTATAACATATCCCTAACATATCAATGCAACATAAATAAGCGCATACAAATCAAAATACAAAAAAGAAATAAAAAGATAAGGATTGAACAGTACAAACAACTGAATACTAGAGCCAAATAAATCCTGTGGGCCTGACCAAATATGACATCAGGCCCAACCCTCCCATCTATAGATAAGTCAGAACCAATAGAGTCCAAGGTTGACCCACAGGCGTGAAATTAAACAGGAAAGCAAAGTTGTTGGCTATGATTTGGTTGACCAACGAAGATACAGTCTGTTGTATTACATTAACACTTTCGCTGCCAAACGTGACTGTAGTCGAATTTACCGTTCTCTGCCAAACGAGACTACAGTCAAAATTTAAAGGTGCATTTGATAGATGTCTATTTTAAACCGTTGTAAGGGACACAAATCTTTGTTCTTTATTTCAAAGTGTTCAGGGGACATATTAATATCGTATATGAAGGTATACGCCATTTTCTGTACAACAATGGACTTTACAAAAATGTTTGTAGTGACATTAGATTTCGCGGAAATAAAATATATCGAAAGCATGTCCATGTGGATGACATAAAGGACACATTAAGCCCTTCAACTGATATATTTTGATTTATTTCTGATGAAACACTATATCAGAATAAATCATAATGCTTGATACTTGATGCAGATGGATGTTTTATCTATGTTTTTCATAAAGTAGTTGTTTAAAGGCATTTTTCATATTTTCAATATGGCTTTCAAAATGGCCGCCAAAGCTCACATGGCTATCTTTTTTATTATTGGTTTAAATAAAAGTTTTATATAATAACAACATTCTGTGAAAGCTTTAACAGTGATAATTTGAATAGTTTCAAGATACTTTGTGTTGAACCTATATACCCTCAATATTCAGGAGTCCTTGAAACATGCTTGGCACTGAGATATTGGTTTTTTGAGGTGCCTGGCAGCTAAAGTGTTCAAGTTATAGCACATGTTTTATACTGAGATTTTTTTCCCTAACTTGAAATGTGTGCTGTGAAAATATAAGTGCCACTAATTTTCATTAATCTATTAACTAATTTGTTGTGAAATTCCAGCCTCCGAAATTCTGTGATGCAATCTTGAGATTTTCGTCCGACATTGAGAATTTCATGACTAATATTGTCACTCACCCTGTCACTCTATCATCTGGCCTCACAAAATGGGTTTATGTTTTAATCATGACTACTCTTATCATCAAGAAATTTATCGCTTCATTCAATAAACTAATTGTCACATTTACTAGTAAAAAGTCAAAAATAAAAGAGAAAAAGGAAGAAAGAGAATATTTGAACCGCAACATATGATTTCCAACAACCAGCAAAAGCTCAGACCAATCAGCCCATGCACACAGTTTGACCACAGGATTTGCTAGTCGCTTTAATATTCTATTACTGTTTATCTACTTACAGTTCATCATTTGTAGTTTCTAAGCTTAAAGGAGTCTGCACAAGCTCGTCTGAGTCTACACTCAACAAAATGCCACCTTGTTGGAAATATCCTGTCATGGTTCATTTTCTGTTTATTTCTAGCTGCCCCACTACAAATACCGGACCTGTTACCGTAACAAAAGCCTTTACAGCTCCAAGCAATTACTATGGGAGCTCTAAACCAAACCCTTGGTGTATTTACACAAGCTCTATCGTAGCCAGGAGATATAATACACACGCTGGAGCTCCATTAGCATTGTTAAACAAGTTGTATTTCCAATGCCACGTGCACAGATGCATAACCCAAGACGGACTCTCCCCTGCTGATCACTCAACAGAAGAGCAGCTATGCTACGATGTAAGTAGACATGCGGGGATCCAGAAATTCTGTCGTGGGGGTCCCAAAAACGTTTTTTAGTCATAACATATTTCACAGACGGCGGCACGGACCTCCTCGTGAATCAATTGGACCCTATGGGTCCAATTGCTTCTCAAGGGGATCCGTGCCAGTTTGTTTGTTTGTTTTGTTTTGTTGCTTTACGTCCCAAGTCAACAGATAATGTCATGTCAGGATTGTCAGTTCACCTAATCAAACTTTTTTCCTGGGCAAGCTTGAACAAGCAGTTGACCAGTACTTCATGCATATACATTCACTTGTAACTGACAACAATCCTTCTTGTATGATTCAGCGGAAGGGAGGAGAATGACAGTAGAAATTATTCCATAATCAATCTCCACGAAAGCAAGGGACCGGGCCGTGATCAAACTCGCCACCCCTGGATATGCAATCAGACTACCATCTGTTGCCAGACACGTTACTGACTGCGCTACACGTCCTGGTTTCCATGCCAGTATGTCTACGGTAACATAGCAACCCTGTGACAAAATGCAGCATTTCATCAAGTTTTACACATTTTGCTACGGCAAAATAGATCATTAGAGAATAATATCCAAGACGTTTAGGAAAATTATAACCTGTTACCAGATTATATATATAATGGGCCATCCTGACTTGAATGTATCAAACTTTACGAGAAATTCCATTGGTCTTTAAGGGGTTAACGATGTTGTCAATTTATTATTAACAAATATAAATGTTTAATACTAATCCCTAGAGATATTATCATGTTGGCCACAAGTTGTGATCGATTATGAAAGTTTACGCTAAAAGAAATGGCAGCTAATCTGTCACCAATTTCGGTGTTAACTTGCATGTATGTTAAACAGAGTATTCCTAAAAAATCATTTCTAGATGGCTGATTTTCAAATTTTTAGAAGGAAACCTGAAATGTGTCATTAATGCCATGTAACAACAGCAATAACACAAGACCGCTTACATACGTTTTAACAGACCATGCCCGTTATGTTTTTCCTATACCTCCTAATGTGCTGGTATGTCTATCTCACAAAACTTTAAGCGCAGATGAATTATTCAATCCAAACATGATCAAACTCAAATTTCTGATTTGGAAGCTAAATATCCGAATAAGTTAAAGCAGTGTCCCTGTCTTTTCTTTCTTATTATACACTATATGTACCATATTTTGCAGTAAATATATAGTGTATGTGTGCTTGCTTGAGGTGTGTGATAATTATATATCAAGCTTGAAATCCTTATGCAATAGGGTAAAGTCGGGTTAATTCGGACACCATGTAAATTCGGACACACATTTGCAAACAGTGGAAACCCAGATGAGACGACCGTCTCATCAGGGTTTTCACCGTTTGCTTAGTTAATTTATTTTTTATTCCAATAACTGAACTATGAAACAATCAAGGTGGCTGTCCGAATTTAGCAGTCTGTCCGAATATACCCGACTTTACCCTATTTATGTTAATGTACATATTTGTAGAGCTGTTTAGCAGACAACAGGCGACGAAGAAGAAGTACATCAAACGACACTACAACACCTCCAGAATCTGTGTTTACGTCACTAACCATCAGAGACCCAGAGGGTATGTATCTATACAACGAGTCCTTAATGCGCGGATTCAGAAAGTATTGTCAGGAAGGGGTGCAACTGTGACGTTTTTTTTGTTTTTTGTTTTTTTGCTATTTTTTAGCTGAGGAGAGGAGGGAGGGAGGATCCAAATACCACTATAAGCGGGCCATGATCGGCCCGCCAGCGAAACGTCATTTAAATGGCGTTTCGCTTGTGTGCTGGTGATGGCCCAACATTGAATGCTTGCTTGGTAGCTTTGTGATTTTCAGGGGATCCAGACCAGTATTGCTAAGAACCCTATATTTTTGTGATTTTCAGGGGGGGGGGGGGTTCGAATCCCTGTCCCCCCTCTAGATCCGCACATGTCCTTCTACTCAAATCTTAACTAGCATATTGTTAATGAGTTGCTATCTTTATTGCTGGTGACTATCTTTCGCTACTTTCAGTACAAAGATGCATACCATTTTATAGAAACGGGTAAATATCGGTAAATATATCAATAGCTTAGATATTGGAAAGATACGCATACAAGCATTTACAAATTACAGAATATCAAAATTGATATAACTAAAACTACTGTCCTGTCAGTCAAGAGTGACAGTGACGTCATGTTTTGTTTACAAAGTTCTCAGCGACTTAGAATCGATAGATCACGTGTGTATTAATCCTATCCACAGGGTAGGATTAATACATCAGTGATCTATCGATTGAGAGTACAAGTTAATGTTTTACTTAACAATTGTAAACACAACACGATATCACTGTCACTTGTAGCTGGCAGGACAGTAAGTCCCTGAAAGGGTTGTAAACAAAACATAACGTCACTGTCACGCTTGGCTGACAGGACAGTAGAATCTTATTTTGTTTTACTCCAAACAATAATAATGTACACTATAATATACAATGGCGTTGTTTGTAATAGTTGTATGTATCATTACAGACACATGCAGTGTATAATATATACCTGTTTAAACACCCATTACTATGATTAGTTTATAATTTTTGCTTAAAACGGTTCTTATATCCTAGCCAAAAGTTCTAACCGGCCACCTGCATTTTATTAATTTTCTTTAAAACGTGAAATGCTGTGACTAACCGTTTTGCGTAACGAAATAGCAAGACGTGACATGTACCCTAGACAGAAAAGATATCGACGAAATGTTCAACAGTACATGCAGGATGCCAATTTGAAAAGTGGTACCCCCATTTTCAAAATTCGCATTTTGGCACAATTTGCCAGTCGTGACTTTTTGAAATAACCCCCGTTCACACGCAAAACGTTTTCATTTCAAAAGCCAAACTCATATGGAACGCTTAAATGTTGAAATGAACACTCCATCTGCAATAGACTCGTTGCTATTGGCCAATATGTCAAAAATTACCCCACCATCAAATGCAAATTCTTGTGAATTTTGAAATTGAGGGTACACGTTTACGGCATAGCCTCTCGGATACAATTTAATGAATTTGGCTTAGCTGTTTTCTGGTATCATTTACTGATAGGCTGACCAATTCGGTAATGCAAATGAAATTGATACAGTACTTATAACTTTTCAGAAAATTGGTAAACACACGCGTGGCCGATTAGAACTTTTGACTAACCAACAGTCACATACAATAAAGTGTAAACACGTTTGGTAAGTATTGACGACGAATCTTTACAGTCCAGAAAGTCCTACTGGCCAGCAGATGAGAATTTGCTACAAATCGCAGATGCGTGACTATATGAAACAAAACAGAAAAAAGCAACAAAATACAAACACAAAACAACAACAACAACAACAGTGAATCTGACATAAGGATAAGATATGCTAACGGTAACGGTTAAAATGAATTATGGGTCAAAGTCCAAACACTATTGTTTCCTTTTAAATGTGCATTGTGCTAAATTTCGACTCCATTGTTGCAAATGCATAGAACGGTCAGCGGTTTATATTTTAGCTTCATGTAGGAAATCGCAGACCTTTTAAGTAGACACACTACAATGCATTTTATCACACCAGGATAACTTTGTGTTTGATGTTTTACTTTGCAAATCTAGTGTTTGTGTTGGGCTTCTTTGAGACCTTAATTGCCTATCTGATACAAGCTTCTAACCATGTTCTGGTGTAAAATTCGTTTTAGACAAGGAGGATACCATAGCTATATAAGTCCTCACTAACAGATGCTACCATTTTGTTGGTTTGCCTTTCATGACTCAACTTAATAGTTATACCAGCCAATAACATAATGATGCATGTCGCATATATATTTCAAACTGATTGTTAAGCTATCTAGTGGGGATATTATGCCACTTTCTTGGGTTTTATTATATACCTATAATTGATACGCCTTTAGAACTTTCTGTTTTCTGGCCATCTGATACAGAAAGCCGTATCAACGAACTGAGGTTTTCTGAATCCATATCACTATCCTTTAAAACGAGGCTGACGTCGGTTACCTGCTTTTGCGGCGAAGTTACGTAAAGTAAATTCCAAGAATGGAACCAGAGGCGGAAAACATGTTGACGTGACGTCAAGAAACGTAACGTTATGGCAAACGTTCCCGAAATTTTTCGGGATAAAAGACCAAACAGGTTTTAAAATCAGAAAAAAATGTCAGAAAAGGCATATAATAAACATATTATCATAATAGTAACTTGATCTGGCGTACTATATCACGTCTCTTGGATGAGGCCATATCATTGGATCACCCGAGACGCTACGCGTCTCGGGTGATCCGATGGTATGACCTCATCCACTCGACGTGATACAGTAAGCCAGATCAAGTTACTATTATGATAATGTGTATGAACCATACAGTTAAACCTGTCTTCAGCAGCCGCTCTTAAAAAAGAGAGCAAAAATTGTTTTTCAAGAACGATTATCGCTTAATGAAGGTCAAAAGTATTGCAGAATGCTCCAAGGGGAGCATTCTGCAATACTTTTGACCTTCATTAAGCTACCATATGTCTGTAAGATCTTTGTTTTGTCTATTTTTAAGTAGCCGCTTGAGGCAGGTTTAACTGTATATCTATTGAAATAGGTTTAATAGGGTACTACGAACGTTCTTACAAAACAATGCGCAGTATGACCAGAGCCTACACTAGTCGGCTATGCCATATGCACCATCGCCAAAGTAAACCAATAACAGACGAATCTCGTTAATTCGAAATCATAGGGACTAGGAATTTTATTTCGAAGTATCAAAAGTTCGAATTATAGGGAGGTAGACACAAGAGTATTTACCCTCACCCTTGAAAGGAAAAAAGTATCAACTTTTTCCAATCAAGTATATGTTTTGTGTGCGTAAAGGAAACGTCTCAGAGAGACATTTCTTTTACTTACACGAAACATATTTTTTTTATAAATACAAATACAAATAATTTATTCAGCATTAAATATCAGTACAATGTTTAAAGCCATTTAAACAACATACACTGTGTGAAAAAAAGATAGAGGGATTGAATACTTTTCAGAAGAGTGAAACATATGAAACGTCAATGGGATACTATAAAAAAAGTGCTGGCCAAGATTGAATGGTTTATAGATAGTATTTAAAATAGTTGTGTTGTGGTCCTTGATCAAGATTCATTTATCCTAGCTTAGTACTGGTTCAACCCAGGAAGACCCTGAAAGATTGTTAATTGGACGTAAAGAATCAAATCAAACGAACAAACAATATAAATAGGCTATATTCTCTGAATCCATCGTGTCCGAGTATTTCGAAAAACCGGAGCTCAAATTTTTGAGGTTTAACTGTATTTTTTACAGGGAAGGCTGACAGCCAGAAGAAGTGTACTCGCCCTGCGATAGCTATGGCAACCATAGGTGTTCTCATTGCCTTGCTAACCATTTTTACAGCGCTGTGTGTTGTGATCTTCATAAAGCTAATGAAGGTTCTGCCTAAGGCACCAGTGAAGAAGACTTAAATGTTTATATAGACCAGCGCAAGAGAAGAATATAGGCCTTGTCGCAAGAAACCCTGTCTTTGTGTCTCTGGTCACGTAAGACTCAAACCAGTCTGTTCAGTTTCAGAGACTAGCTAGAACATTAACAATTGACATGCACGAGCTTGACTATTATTCTTTTTAGATAGCGAATCACAAAGGCGCTGATAAGCCTACTCAGATGCACAGGCTGGTCTTTATCTGAGTTGTTAGCATACAGCAGTCTGCTATTCACGCATCAAGGCCATTATAGAACTTATCACAAAGGGATCAACATATTTAAACCGAAACACATCCTTTAATTATCATGTCTTGTTGTCATATTGGAATGTTGTATAAATTATTCTAAGGGAGCGCGTGTAAAATCTTCCAAATAATCTTGAATGTTTAATACATTTACGAGGGCTGTTCAAATATGAATGTAAGTGGCTTCATAACTTTCTTCACATAAATGCTACGACAAAATGGTAAGCGTTACTATAAAGGACTGTATGCCACCTTTAAACTGGCGCCAGACCTAAAGACAAACACAGTATACTTATCGAGTTATAGCCCTTGGAATAAGGGTCACGTTAGTAAACTAACAAACGTAATGCTTTGAACATATACCAGTGACAGACGAGCGTATAATTATTCGATAAGAAAGGTGAAATTTCTTGAAATATCGAAGGAAGTATCCCCATATTCTTATATAATGATTCTGTGAACGTTGCGAAAATCAGACATGCTTTTGTTAAATTAAAACGAATCCTTTTCATTAAAGTTTCCTTATGTTTGCAAATAAATGGTAAACAAAACATCAGCTTGCAGTTTTCAGTTAAGATTATCACTAATTAAATGCACGAAACAACATTTAAACTTGTTTGAACTCAAAGACAATATGTTGATCGCTCAAACTGAGTTGTTGCTACAAATTATTGATAGATAATGGGTAATTTTTAAACGCTGAAAAGCATTTTTATTAAGTCAAAAAAGCCTAAAGTGAAGGGGTTATAGGATTTATTCTTAATTTTGTTTTCATAATATTGCGACTCTATTCTAATTTTGGACGTATACTTTGAGTTTGACTGCTATAGACGTGATTTACAATAAAATTACTCACCTGGTCTTGAGAAGTAGACAGATTGACCCTATTTTGATCAATGTAAACACGTCATTAAGAAACAGAAAAATGCTTGAAAAATGATATAAAATATGATAACTCTGTAAATAGAGAACGGTGCGTTTGAAAACTCCCTTATGACATATTTAACATGTTGTCAGCAAAATGCAAAGAAAAGACACAGCGATGATCATTATTACATCAACAGCAGATAACTCAAAATGACGTTGATCATAAAATAAATGACGTCACAAACGTACCTGTTTACTCGAGATAGAAACAATATAAAGATTTTCCAACAACCAACTTTGGGATTGTTACTTAGACTTGCAGCTAAAATTTGGTGTCATTTTGTCTCAAATTAACAAAGATATGACACTATAATCGCACAAGTGCCAAAACGTGTGTTGCAATTTGATTCAGAAAAACTTCAGTATACTAGAGCGGCCTTTATATAAGGGTCTGTAACTCGAGAAAAGTAGTGAGTGTTTCTTTATGTTTGGTGCCATTTGAAAGGCGAGCAACAGTTCTTTCTAGAAAGGTATGGCATTTTGTCGTAGCATATACGTGAAGAAAGTTATGAAGCTACTTGCATTCATATTTGAACAGCCCTCGTACAATAGACACAATAGTACTGATTATTATGATGAGATGCCACGTTCTGTGACATCAATTTGCAAAGAATTCATTTAAAAAAACACTAGGCTAAAATGATTAATATAATTTCCAAATGTGCATGCCAAAGTGTCCAAAGAGGCCAGGCCACTAGGTTATTTAACTTATTTATGCTCAACTCAACTAAGCACGAAAATTGTAATGCTCTATAATGTTAAAATGCTAACGAGCGAACAATTGATTGCAATTTAACATGTATAAGCATGATAAATACAACATCTGAGGGTATGAAAGTAAGACAAGTATATTCTCTAGCATTTTAGTTTTTAAAAGAGGTTAAATTTTTCATGCTCAGCTGAGTTGAGCATGATCAAAGTTTAATACCACCGGGACCAGAAGTCTAGGTGTTTGTCTGATCAGATTCTCTATGTATAGCTTAATTTGTATGTGCGAACATTGAAGGTTCTGGTAAGTGTTTTTGAGGCTGCATTAACTAATTTGAGCTTAGTTATGTCATCTCTGTGAAAGAACCAAACGTGATTAGCTTACATTTTATGAACATAAATTTTACACAAGACTGATATATTGAATATAAACTGTTATTAAGGCATTTTCTACTGAATTTGTCATAACAAAACTATACATTATGTGCTCTAATATTATTAAACTATAAGGTCACCGTCTAGTCACGCCCCTAACTGGTTTCTATATGCTTTAGCTTTGCAAGAGACCGGGGCCTGACATACCATGTGGTGATAAAGTGACTGCAAAGATGAATAATAAATAGAAAATATAAGTATCACTATAAGTCACAACATGCTCTGGTAGACATAAGTACTTATAACCATTTTATTGATACTTTTCAGACTTAAAGCCCTTTTAACATCAGCCTTTGTGGTATCATACTTAAGTGATCTTAAAATGTATTGTCTGGCTATATATATATATATATATATATATATATATATATATATGTGTGCTTACGCGTGCTTGTGTGTGTGTGTGTGTGTGTGTGTGTGTGTGTGTGTGTGCAAAATGATACACTAGAACATATATTTGTAACATGTATGTCTCTATTTGAACATAATTTTTTTACATTAAAACAACAATGTCTTTTTGGTTGAGTTTTCTTTATATTACATCACATAGGTTTCGTTTGCTCTGTCATACGGGGAAATGCTGAAAGCATACCCCACAGTAACACGAACAGCTTTTCAAGTATACATTGATAGATCTGTAAAGAAGCCACTGGAAGTCATGGTGTATCAGCTATCTTATGACGTCTAAGGGTTTCTCAACTCACCTTGTAAATGAAACCACCAACAGTGAAGCATATTAGGATAATATCATAAACAATATAAACCTCCAATATAAATGCACAATATCCACAAACCCCAAAAATATAACGCACCATGCCATAGCTCTGCAAATCATTCCGGAGTTCATCAGGGACCAAAGTAGTGATTTTTTTATTGTCGATCTAACAGACCAGATCTGAGCCCTATTGATACTGTCTGGAGCATTGTAAAGCACCGCAAATATAAAAGAAAGACATCTCGGAGAAATGACTAACACACATAGTACACCATGAAAACATATGACGTGAAAGTACTATATTCGATAAAACCAAAAATAATCCAAGCAGTCAGTAAACCAAGGATGGTTTCTAAGTGAGATGACATGCCAGATTTTCACTGAAAAAGAGATCAGGTTCAAGATAAAATGCTTCGCTATTATAGTGCAGTACATGTGCATTTATAAGATCTCGAACAAATAATGATCTGCGCCTTTGAGTATATTGCAACACCAAAATTTAAGTACACAGTGTATGTAAATAATTATGTAAAAAATCGCTATCTATAAAAAAATCGAAAGCAGCTGTACACTTGAGTGTTTTGCAAATATATTCAAAACTTTCGATATATTCAAAGATTTCGATGTCGTTATCTACAAGAAGAAATTTTGCAAAATTTCAATGAGCGATGGCTACCAAAGAGAAATATCAGCTCTGGAATGGATAAGAGAGTCAGCAATCAAAAGTTGCAACACTAGATACTACTATGTGGTGTGTTTTGACATCAAGTTTACCAGACAGGGCAAAAGTGCTTGTTGATTCATGAGGCATACCATGCGAGTCAACATGGGTTCTTAAAGCCAAGCCAGGTAAACTTGAAGTCAAAAGACGTGAACCTGGTTTTCTATTTATCAGTTTACAAATTGTTTCATTCTTTAATCTTGCGAATTATGGCAACTATTTATTGTTGTGTCGATTAAACGTAATTGAGGATGTCATTCAAAACGTACTACGCCATGTTGACCTAAGAAGATACATGCTATGAGATAGACAATGTTGATAAGGTCAATGTGCATTCATGCAATTAATATGAGAGATACCCTATAATACTAATTATTGTGTATAAATTTGTTGCATTATGCTAGTTTAATATGTTGGTTTAAAAGATAAGATTATTTCTGGTACTCTTGGCTAGTACTAATTTTTTGTGAACCGTTTCCGTCAATTTTATTTTATTTTATTAACGAGGTTAGCTTCACAGGCACCTCTATAGAAAGTGTAGTACTGCAAAATAGTAATTTTAACATCTGTATTCTAGTGAAATATTTGATTATAATGTTTCTTATTGTAAGGAATTGTTAACAGAGCTTGGACACTTGACAATGTTGTTTCTACTGATGATTTTTAATCTGTAAACTCAGTCATTTATGCACAAAATGAATATTACCAAGAGAAATGAAAAAAATAGGCAATTGTTGCATTAGATGTTTACATCTTTTGAGTACTGCTGCTTAGAAAATGTATCAGAAAAATAATATACATATTGTTTCAAGTTCTGTACATTCTAAAAGCTGAACGGATTTATCAACGGATAAAGCATACCAGAAAGAATGATATTTCAATTGAACTTGAATATAACACAAAAGCATAGAAACAATTCCTGACAGATCAATGTTTCAGGTGCGATAACTATTGGTAAGTTTAAAAGAAAACATAGACCCCAATCAAACAACCTTATAAATTGAACAAACCTAATAATTAAAAAAGAAAAGAGAAACTTTACATTTTATTTTCTATTTTTGATATTTACGATTTATGATTCTTGTGTGCCTTATGTATAAGGTTAAATCTGTATTTTGAGAATATATCAATTTTCTCCAGCATTCCAATAGTTGTTATATTCAAAAAAGGGCGTTCCAGAAGTTTTGAGAATATTTGTCTCGTTTCTTACCAATCTAGCGAGAAAATTCAACATTGTAAATTTTTTGTCTTTTCAACTAAGGAATGTTGCAATTATAGACCACATATCAACTCACAGCAGCTGGATAAAAAGACATAGAACACTGCCAGTCACACGACAGCATAAACACAATGAAGTAAAGCAACCAGAGTAAGAAATGTGGCAACGATCAGGAATCGATACGATCAAGTACCACACCTGACCCAGGGTTCAACATTAGAAAGAGACAAAAACACAATTAAACATCAAAAACGAGAGCCAATAGGTTAACCCTTTCTCATCGTATGACCACAATATATTAATAACCAGACGCGAAAACATAACAGACACACGACATAAATAACACAAATGATCCTCAAAAGGTCTATCTTTCTCAGCAAGATGATTGCATAACTAGAAAGGGTACTAAGCCATGCATCATAAATGAATAAATAACAACAGAATGGACAACAGCATGCTTCAATATGCTTAGCTGGACACAATTTCGACGTCAAACCACAAAAAGTATTGAGTTCAAATAGAGGCCTGCTAACATATGCAACGCTTAATCACATGGAAAAAAATTGAATGAACATACTGTGATGAAAGTAAGGGAGAAGTTACAACTCATGAATTGATGCAATCAAAGCAAGAAAGACAGCAAGGATCGGGAATCCGTACAATCAAGTACCACACCTGTCCCAGGATACCAAATGCAAAAGTAACAAAATCACAATAAACATCACAAACAAGAGCCAAGAGGTCAACCCTTTCCCTTCAGATGACAACAAGGCAGCAATGAACATACGCGGAAGCATGACAAACACAAGACATAAACAAAAAATGATCGACATAGATGTAGCGCCTTCGAAACAATCAATAAAACTATTTCACTGGAGGGCTTAAACCGTTTTCACAGCTCGGCAACCTCACTCTTAGTTCGGATGTGGATCAAGACACATAGATGTTTGGTTTGCATGAAAGACCCCTAACTTATTCATGCATCATCATCTAGAACATATACCACATCTGACCCAGAATATCATATTGGAAAGTGACTAAAACACAAGGAAAGATCATGCAATGGAGAGCCAAGAAGCAAACCCTTTCCTAGCAGGTGACCACAAGACAGTGTGACTAAGACAAACACGAAACACACATAGTCAAAATAAAAACAAATCACAAAAAATAAAATATAACCAAAAAAGCTCTTAATTCACAGGCAGTCAGAGCTAAAGTCAACCACAAGCTGAGCATGATTCTCCATCATGCAATTAACGGAAAAACAAAGACAAAAAAACTATAAACTGTGATTGAGTTTATGACCAGGCATACAGGCTTTTGGTGATTATGCATGGTATTTACACTTTATAGTAATTATTGATTATTTTCTTAATTGGTCGGGAAAAGAACACTTTCCAAAGATTCTTTTGAATTAATAAATTAAATCACTATATAATACTGGCTCTGTTATTTCATGTTTTAGTAGAGTTTGCAAGCCAACATAGTGTTAACTGATCAACTCTGCTATAGAATTTACACATGGTTGACAAAGTATTATCGACACCAGTATTCAATCAACTTATCAGCTGAAGCTTACATGCGAGCTAAACAATTTCGTGCTTAAATAACAACATAATTTAGGGCAAAGATTTGGTACCAGTAAAAAGTAGCTTGGGCTGATGTCCGTTCTAAGGTGGTGATTCTGTTGTCGTTAACTCATTAGGTGTTGATGTCTCCATTGTGTCAGAGACGGTGTTTTATCACAGTTTTGTAGTGTATGTGTCGTTATTGGTCTAGTGATCAGCTTATGCTTGTGCACAGTTGGTTGCTTAACTTGATGCACTTTTTGTGGCGAGTGTATTTTTTGTACACTTGTGTTGTGCTTTAACAATAACAAAATCTAAGATGAATGGTTGGCGCCTGTAGAATGCATTTAAGCCCCCTTGGTAGCTTAAGTTTCTGTCCGTTCTAATGTGGTGGTTCTGTTGTTGTTGATGATCTATTGTTTAATGTACTTCCCATTGTATGTGGGGATTCTATGTTTGTCTTTGTTTTGATATGCACTACTTTATTTACTTTCTAGTTTTGCAATCATATTGAAGAGGAAGAGAGTGTTGGTTACTTTGTTTTATTAAGTTTCAGATGTCTTGCTACTGTAAATGCTCTGTAAACGGCTCTTCCTCACGACGCCGTAGGTTGGTCTGCAGTGAGTGATTGTGGTATTTCCTGATAATACTCGCTTATTTTTTGGTATAATTTGTTGAGGTCACAGACATTAGAACAAAGTCTTCAAAAACGGCATTTTGACATGTGACTTTTGGCTTGTGACTTTCAATTTGTGATTCATGACATTTGAGTCGTGACTTGCGACTTTAAACCATTTTCGGTCCAAAGCTGAAGTTATTGGGGGCAAAAAAAGGGTAAAAGTACGTTTTAAGCTTTCCGAAGGGACAGTACCGCAATCATTCGGAAAGTCTTTAAACGTACTTTTAACAACAAACAACAGCAAAACATCAAAAGCAGACGACAATAAAGCATACGACAATAAGCCAGCATACCCAATTAACCAGTATGCAATTATATATGAGCCTCGACATGAGATTACCAACAATGAGGTATGTGCGACCACCAAAGCCCCAGATCAGCCTGCGCATACGCGCAGTCTGATCAGGGCCTTTGCTAGCCGCTTGCATATTCTATGAGTGTTAAGCTACTGACCTAACATCATTTAGAGTCTCTAGGCTTGAAAGGAGGCTGCACAAGCTAATCTGAGTCTACATTTGTCAAATGCCACATTGTTGGAAATCACATGTCGCAGCTCATATATACTGTTGCAACTTTTAAAGCGAACACCCACACACCGGGTAGGCGGCAATCGAAAACGCTATCAACAATCGTCGGACGCGGACAAAAAACGATAGAAACAGTGTTTTCGATTGCCATTTGTCGCCAGTAAGGCGACAAATGGCAATAAAAAACTCTGTTTCTATCGATTTTTGATCCACGTTCTTTGATAGTATTGGCGTTTTCGATTGCCGCTTACCCGGTGTGACCCATCATATGAGTGTTCATCCGTAACATAATCTTCAGCAATACGCAAAATGAACGTTACATTTGAATTGCGAATTCCTGACCAGAATGGTTCGTTGTTCTGTGTCTTAATTCTATAAATAATTGCTTTTCATCTTTTTCCGAATGCAGCATGTTATTGTGTTTTTTTTTTGCTTGTCGCGAATTTTACGTTATTATTTTTATACGAGTATTTTAAAATGGATTTATTTTTATGGTCTTAATTCCTTTTTTGCCGCGTAGCGAATCCTACGTTATTATTTTTTTATGCAAAGTTGTGCAAGCGTGTGAGACTGAGTGTTACACGTAACAGGGATGTCAGACAGGATTGTTTCTTAGGTTTGTATATATAAGCGAACTGGGCAAAGTGTACACACTGCTCAACATTACGCGCGATTTAATATAGTAATAGATTAAAAAACATCATATATTTTAGGGGAAAACAAGCCTTGGCAATTAGTGTGAATCGTCTACATTGATTATTGAAATATAGGATAATTTACTTTTTTAGGCGAATTCCAAATATATTTCATAGAGATCGATGACAAATATATATATTTAACGTAGCGTGAGTGAAAATGTTATTTTCACAGGTTGCTATTTGCCCCCCCCCCCCCCCCCCCACACACACGCACAAAAAGTAAAATGATTTTTTTTAAATTCATTTACAACGGAGAAATACAGATTCTTCCTGGTCGTTGCTTGTCAGATTTGACCTTTTCAGTTATTTCATTTGATACATATATAGTATTTATAGTATTGGGTGGAATTGCATTTTAACGAATGTGACCTAAAGAAAGTTTTTCTAGTGTACCTTAGGACAACCTCAACCCCTTTCCACAAAAAACGCCTAGCCTATGTAGCTACACAATACTAGAGTAATTCAATGCATTACATGTATCGCTACGTACACATGCGCAGTCATACTATTCGATCTATTTAAACACGCATATGTGCGTATACAACGCAATCGTTTGTTAACACCACACGAAATTCTGATTTCCATCAAATTGATCATGAATTTGTCGTGTGAATAAAAGAGTGTGTATATCCTGATCAGCTGGCCTTCATCAGAAGTCAGTTGATCTGGATCTAAATTACTTTGAAATATTGTAGCATTTCGGAAAAACAGTTATGCACACAAAACGCATAGTAACTAATGTAGTTAGCTGACAACCTTTGCAAACAGTTTGGACCCGGATCAGACCCGACAAAACTTTGAGCCTGATCTGGAGACAAACCGTTTGAAACGCTGATGATATTCCTGAAATATTTTTTTTTTCAAAAAAGTTGATTTTATAAAAATCAAAAGACGACAAAAACGTTATTTTCAGAAGTGAAGATGGGGTTTACAGCAAGATCAGAGTTGGCCTGGCTCGCAATCTCTACAGTTTTTGGAACTGTCCTATTACGCCATGCAAGTGGGATGCTGCCGAGCTTTGATGAAGCCCTCGATACATACATAGGTAAACTATGCTTTCTAAACAATTTATACACTAATGGATTCTTCCTTCTGGTTTGATTAATTAACTTGGGATTGTTCATTATCACAGTATGTAAACTGAAATAAACATCCTGTACCCATTCCTCCTAGCTCACGCCTTATACATTATGAATAACAGCACTCGTGCGTAACCAGTTGTCGGAAATCGTGATGTGAGAGTTGTTGGTACAGCTGTAATTGCGAGGGCCCACCTATTAAAATTCATTTTTCCATAGATCTAAGTAACTGTTACAGTTACAACCATGTAATCATGTATACATGTGATTGCCAATTCCACTAAAACCGTGCAATCTGGTATTTGAGCTCGTTTTCGACAAAGAACGGCTCTGATTGTGAGCAAGTCGTTTTTTAACAAAGCAAAATGCAAAGGAGGAAACCGTTAAAATCATGGAATAAAGCGGAATAAAATAGATAAAAAGACTTTTCTTACCTTGTTCGAATGTGTATTGTCTGTATCGCTAACAATATAAATCGAAACGTGTACATGTACCTAAATACACGCATTTTCCGACTACTGGTTACGCACGAGTGCTGTCATTCATGTTTATATGGCGTGAGCTAGCGGAGGAACGGTACAGGATGCTTATTTCAGTTTACATACTGTGATTATAGATAGTTTGGGGCCATAGGTATAATATGCCACATCATTGATGATATGCCGCATGATGCAGCATTTCATCTAGGTATTCATTGTTTGCCAAACCATACGCATTAACCCTTAAAGCGGCAAAAAAATGCATCTGAAAATGTCGTCTGCTGAAATCGTCTGCTGCAAATAATTGTCCAACATAACTGGCGAATTTAAGTAAAGAAGCAAACAGCGTGGGTCCAGACCAGACTGCTCCTATGAGCAGTCTGATCTGGGTCCACACTGATTGCCATCAAGGCTTCTGAAACATTTTGGCAGACGAGAAAAGCAGTCGACTTTTGTTGTATTGGCGTCAGTAGTATGCAAATGGTTAACCCTTATCATGCTGGATATTTTAAGTATTGCATGTGCGGTTCCAGAAAGATCCGAAAAGGGGTTGTACTGACAACTTATTTTTCTGTTTTTGTTTTTTTGTCATCAGGGCCGTACGGACCTCCCTCGAGGAGCAAGTGGTCCAATTGATTCTCGAGGAATACGTACCAGTATTTCTAAGGAAACCTGGGCTCGAGGTTATAAAACTTGAGTACAGTCTCAAACTCAAAATAAAGCGCAATGAATGGCTGCATGCGCAGGCAGCCAATCATATCGCTTTATTTTGAGGTTGAGACTGTACTCAAGTTTTATAAACTCGAGGCCAGTTGCCACTTGTGAATTTCCAGGTTGGGGTGGGGGTGGGGGTGGGGGTGGGGATGGGGGTCAACCCACTTTTAGTGAAATGACCTGCAACCTGTGATTTCCAACAATGTGGCATTTTGACAAGTGTTGACTCAAACGAGCCTGTGCAGTCAAATGCTGTTCAGTCAGTAGCTTAACACTCATAGAATAT
The DNA here is from genome assembly GCA_964019695.1 of Loripinus fragilis. NCBI lineage: Eukaryota > Metazoa > Mollusca > Bivalvia > Lucinida > Lucinidae > Loripinus > Loripinus fragilis. The sequence continues at coordinate 122,739,974 of OZ026515.1, forward strand.
TCAAACGACTAGCAAAGGCACTGATCAGACTGCGCGTATGCACAGGCTGATCTGAGGCTATGCTGGTCGCATATACGACATTGTTGGAAAGCTCATGTCGTGGCTCATTATTAATGATGATAGTGAACTAGTTACTCTGCCATATGACATATTGTTTAAGCAGCTGTGTGTCGTATAGCCCTACGAGTTACTGGTTTAAGGGCACGTACATGTAGTAAAGAGGGTCTGGATGGGGGGGGGTCTGGTATTCACTATTCATTAAAAATTTAGCCCATTATTCATCTCATTAAAATTTTGGGTTATTCATTAAAATAAGACCAATTATTCATTAAGAGTAATAAAGGTGGCAAAGAAATCAGATTATTCACTATTCATTAATTTTTTCTCCAATTCATTAAAAAAATATATAGGATTATTCATTAATTTTTAGGCCCTCATTATTCACTATTCATTATTTTTTTGACCCATTATTCACTGTTCATTATAAAAAAGGGCCATTATTCACTAATCATTATACCCCATCTAGACCCTCAGTAAACTCACCTCACTCCACAGTTTGTAAAGTCACTTCTCGCTAAATATGTAGACACTTGATTTTCTGATGACATTGGTTTTCATGCTGGGTCAAAAATCCCAGCAAATGTACTGCCTTCCTTCGTGTAGATTTGAACAAGCAGGAGTTTTTGTTGAGCTGGCCAAAATTTTGAATGACATAACGCTTCCACAGGGCAAGCAGCCTTGTAGATTGTGCATTGTCATTATCTGATGCATATGTTGGTACTGTCACTCCCTGCTCGCACAATGAAACTGACACTAGATTTTTTTCTACTTATGGCTGCTACCACCATCGTTGGTTATCGTCGAGTGATTGTAAGAACCAGTAAATTTAAGCTATATTGTAGTTCTAGGAGTCTGGACATTTGTGTCCCTCAGACTGCAGATTTGTGAACTCTGGAATGTGTTTCAACACAACAACCTTTCACAGCTGTTACCCAGCCCTATCACAACTCGAGTTGATTAGAACTCACACACCTGTTCTTGAGAGATTCGCAACACAGCACTATGGTGTCTGTTAAGAGTTGGACACAACGGTAGATGATGTAAGACTCTGTCTATTTCTACGCAAGGATAACATACCTTCAAGCAGTGATGCTCTGCATCAGCATTTCCTCAGAGTAGCATATCAGAGTGAACATATACTGGTATTATATGGGGTAATGGAATAAAAAAGGAAAGCGATCTACATTAAATCTTCCAATAATATTCTATATTATAAACAATGGCAGGAAAATGTTACAAATACATAGAGCACATATATGATTACAGGATAAATCAGTATTGAAACTTTGAATAACTGCAAAATTTATACGACATCTCTGATAAAGATTTTCTTAAATACTACTATATTGTTAATAACATTCATGAAGACTGGAAGGAAAGAGGAAAAATGCAAAATAGCACCGACAGTTTTGTGCTATTCTGTACCATGCAAGTAGAGAAAATGCACACTTATTCTGGGATTGTATATATTCTGAAGAGTTGCACACAAAAAATTTTCTTAATGACCACAATATGCAAAGTGACATTTCCTATCTGAATATAAGTTATGAAATGCTAAATCGTATGAAATGATTAACTGTATAATTCTGTTAGCGAAATATTGCATTTATACATCATAATACAAACAGCAAAAAACTATCTTTGAAGGTTTAAAAAAACAAAACAAGGAAAAGAAATAGAACATTACATTGCCTTGTTTAAAGATAAACTTGATTTAAATTAATCAGAAATGGGGTTTCCTAGGTACTGTCTTATAACAATGCAATTGGTTTCTCCAGCACAATAAAATATCCTTAAAATGCTTTCTTCTCTCAAAAATGTATATTTACTGTTTTCAGCTCAGTATATCAGATCCAAGTCACAACCAATTAATATTGTTCATATCCTTTATGCATCTTAAAGCTCAAAAATGTATATTTACTGTTTTCAGCTCAGTATATCAGATCCAAGTCACAACCAGTTAATATTGTTCATATCCTTTCAGCATCTTAAAACGGCATTTGCTCAGTCAAAGCACTTTGAGAGACATGTGCTATGCTAAATGCGGATATATACAGGTTACAATTAGTATTAATAGACTTTTCGCTTACTGTAAAGGCGGCAACCTTAATACTCATATCTTGGCGTGGTTCGGCTATTTCATCTGCTAAACAAGGGAAATCAGGTTCTATTTATGATTTGGTGAATAATTAATAAGTTGTTTGGGCAGCACAAGCGTGCGTGCATTTCATGAAAATCCTAACTGTATACACACTGAACTCAAATTTATTAAACCTTAAAGCGCATAATCACAAAATGTATGTTTTTGTCGTTCATTTATATATTTGAAGCCTCATAAACAAACAATGTGGACCAAAATCAGACTGCTCTTGTAGAAGCAGTCTGATCTGGGTCCACAATGTTTGCCTCTATGCTTTTGTTAAATAGACGTTTTCAGATGCAGTTATTATTGGCGTTTTAAGGACTAAATAATGTGTTTTGCGTCTATACTGAGGTAATGGCGCAAGATGATACAGTTACTTTTAGTAAAACCACGCCTCATTTTCAGCTTTTACCTATGTCAAAGGTTGACCAGTCCTAATTACGCATTCCTGAGGTACCGCCTTTACAGTACTAAATAATATAATACCTTCTTATCTATTTATTTGTATACTTATTTATGTATTTATCTTTCTTTTCCTCATTTTTGAATTTAGTTAATCACTAACCCTTTTCCCAGTTTGCATAAATCTTTTTACAACATGTAGAATTGCATATATTCATCATCTTGTGAAGCAAATAAGTTATTGTTACATATTGTTTAGTGATATTGTGCATGTGATGATATATACGGCTCAATAAAAGTTTTGCAAGGATTTTAAAATCGCGTCCAATTTTGAATGCTTAGACTTGCAAACGCCATTATAAAAAAAACGCCGTTATTGGTTACTGAGACTCAAAGGCTCTATTGAGACAGCCTTTTTTTCATTAGATATTTCATAACGAAATAAATTGCTCACATATACACTGAACCGAAGTTATAAGTAGCCACCATACAGTTTTTGCTCCCGTTCAGAATGTAAAAATCGCTCTCTTAATTCTATAAAAAGGCCCAAGGCTTTGTGGAGACTCTGCAAATAACGTCATTTCAAAATGACTAGTAGATCTTGCACAGACGAGGTCCGAATAAAGGTACCATCATTTCAGAAAGTCACACTTTTTAGTGTGATATAAACTACTCATCAGATACGAAATCCATTTATACTTTAATTAGTTTGAAGATGTTTATAACAGCTGTGATATAAGATGAAAAGAATCAAAAGTTTTTTGACAATTGGTCGCTCCATTTCTTTTCTACGTTAACATGAAGACAACCACGGTCAGCGACTTAATCAAAGGATTTTAGCCTAACAATACAGTTTGCATACTCACTTTGAATTGGCCTGTACGCTTTTATTTTCTGCGGCACAGCAGTGCAATTTTCAGGGGTTCTTAGTCATGAATTGGCGTCACTGTTCTGTTTAAACATTAAAAGAAATCTTTAACAAATGTCATCTAAATGACCTTTAAAGTTTCACTTTAAAATCGGAAGTGGATACAAAATTAGTAAACAATATCGTTAGAAAATGGGCTCATCAAGTTGCATGGTGTTTTGTCAAAAATATTAACATAAAATAAAAAGCATACAATGATGTTAGTATGTTCAGCTGATGGTTTCCGAAAATTTCGGAAAATTCGGAAAATAATCAATTTTTAAAAATTCATAAAAAATTTTGTCATAAGGAAAATGTCAAGTGTTTGGTGTTTTTTTCAAGTCGACTAGGCAGGTTTGCAATCACCTGTACTTAAAATCGATAAAAACTGCACTCAAAACGTTTATTTCTTCAAAAAGTTGATTTTTGCATTTTTGAACCCAAAACTCGTGAAATGATAAAAACAACTCTTCCAAAACACCGATTAACTTTAGTCCATTACAATGTACGTACTTGGGCAAAATTTCATTTCACCATCACTAGGGCTTAGTCAGAAAAAAAGAAATTGAAAAGTGGCTACTTAGAACTTCGGTTCAGTGTAAATTAATCTGTATTATTTGTGCAAAACCTTTGTTGAGCAGTGTTGATCAACATTAAGTTGAGATAATCTGGGAAAACATCTTTGTGCATATCTAGTACTCTTAGAAAATCTTTAGATGTAATACACAATATGACACATGATGCACAATGCAGAAAATAAACTAGATACACGAAGGTGTGTTTTTTTTATGCCAGATACAGTATAGAGCGTTAAGTGACACTAACCCACTATTTGGAATATAATGTTTCAATATGTATTATGTCTGTGATGTGTAATGCTTTTCTAAATAAAGATATACATGACAAAATATCAAAACATCTCTAGACCCAGTGACTCAAACGAATTGAGGATGGCAGCAAGATTCTTCTGACGTCATGCCAACTCAAATTTATATCACGATTTCCATCATTTCGATGTACTTACTTGAGCTTGTTATTTGCCATCGTAAAGAGAATTTCAGTCCCTTGAAAGTGTTGTATTCATGGACAACCCTGTATGGTTCTCTTTTAATATAAAGGTTTGTGTTCCCATTATGGTAACAGCCTGGATTTGGGAACAAGCAGGTGAAGCGAGACTTGACTTGAAGTTTTGTATCACCAGGATGGTTTACAGAATTTTTTTGTTAACTACGAATATTTCAACTCTGTGTTTTTTATTTTGGTTATCAAACACGTTTCAAAAGCAAAAAAATGATACCGGAAAGGAGTTCAGTGACCTCAAATTAGCTTGAAAACATCTCTCAAATAGTTTTTACGAGAGAAAGTTTTGGGGCCATGGGTCGGACTATTAAGTTATCCAATATGGCCGACGGCGGCCATCTTGAATTTTAAGATACAGCTTGTGTCTTTGGATAATAATTTTTCAGTTGCCCTGTGGAGCCTCTATACCAAAGAGGACCTTTGCATCATGATCTGAAGTCATAGTCTATGATTTTGCACTTAACATCTCTACTTAAATAAATAAACTGTGATCTGGTAACTTGGTAGTCAAATTGTGTGTGCGAGTGCGTGTGTGTGTGTGTGTCCACGACGTCTTAAGTCATACGAGTCACCACCATCTAATTTCTCTTCAACTCTCTCTCTCTCTCTATCTCTCTCTCTGTATATGCGTTGTAACCGGTCTGCTAAACCCATATAAGCATTGCATCCATTTTATGGGGAATCGGCAAACAGTGCAGAGCCAGACCAGACGCCACAGAACGTTGCGTCTGATTAGGTTCGTCACTTTTTACCTACATAATCTATTTTAAAAAAAATTGAAAGAAATTGTTAATTTAATGGATTCGTCCAATTGATAATGGTGGTAAATTTCATTAGGCATAAGTGGGTCAAATAAATCCCAATAATGTCGCTTTGATTTATTTATCGTCAGTGTGATCTGTGTTTTATGACATGTTCACCATGGTTCATAAACTTCTTCTATGACACCCATTCTTCGTACATTAAATGAAAAAAATATTTGCAATTACATGTATGAGCCACATTTTGTAAAAATCAACCTTAATGACGAAATCGTCAAAATTTAGTTAATCGTCGAAGTGTTAAGAAGTTGTCCTGCAAAGTTATCCCCGTCCGGTTCCTAGTACATGTGCTTTAGAACATGTGTATATGTATTGGTAACGTATGTAGTGGTGACGTATGTCTCTGTGTGGTTTTGTATAACAGACTAAGCAGACGTATTTCATATTGCTTTGTATTGTAAGGCGTTGTATTTTGCTGATATGCTAATAAATTTGTATTGTTTTGTATTGTATTATTCATAGAAATGTGGTCTTAAGAAACTATACACTTTCTAAACGTTAACACGCACCGTCAAAAAAACGTCATGACGTTACTCATGACGCCAAAGTTATCTTCTGATTTGCGGGTTTGTCTGGTGCATGAAAAACATTCTATTTTTTGTTAACATACCTTTTTTATTACCCTTAGCATGTGTGCAATGGTATTCGCAGAAAGGTTGACACTGATTCATTTTTGCATAAAATTTGCATGAGATTCTGGAAACATATGGCATGATAACGAAGAAGTTCAATCAGAAATAATTGCCAGTTCTATTCTACTATCCACCTGAATAGGTTTTAAGCCAATATATAAACATGTCAAATTTCTTGATTTCCGATGTTATTCAAATGATTTTTCATAAATGGTCCTAAATGTCATTTAGCAGGTTTTCACAGATCGTGGCTCATACATATTATATAGTAAATCAAATATCCAGTTTTATATAAATAGCATAATTACAATCATTTGGCAATTTTCCACTTACTGAAGCCATCATTTTAGAATATAGGTACTAAAATAAAGAAAACAACATGCCCCCCCCCCCCCCAAAAAAAAAAAATAAATAAATAAATAAATAAATAAAAAATAAATAAATAAATAAAACAAACAAACAAACAAACAACAAAATCAAACAGAACAGCAAGCATATGTGGAAACAACAACAAAGGAGACCATGATGATCCTGTATCGCTAACTTGAGTGGAAGACACCTTTTCAGTAAAGCAGGTCGATATTTAAAACAATTGAGAGCGGAACTTTGTGGAACTATTTTGAAATCGAGCCTTTTTCATTTCGCATCACTTCTACTCACAGTACTTGTATTTGTAAATGTTTTATTGTCATGTTTGTTACTTCATATATGCTATCTTGTTTGATTTGATTCTTTATGTCCCATCAACAATCTTTCAGTGAAACAGGGACGTGTCTTCCTGGGTTGAACCAGTACTAAGCTAGGATAAATGTGTCTTGCTCAAGGACCACAACACAGTGACGCTGGTGAGGCTCGAACCCGCGGCCTCTCGGTCTCGAGTTAAGCACCCTACCACTGAGCCACTGCGCTCCCTCATATATGCTAGGGTTGTGTTAAGAGGGCCTCATGGAAGATTGGTTAGACCAACTGACTCCCCCTCATAAAATAAAGTCTTTACTTACTTACTTACTTTACTCTAGCCTAAGCTTTGGAGGTCTTTCTGTTTTTGTTGAGCGCAGCAACTTGAGTAATTTAGGAGGAAGGTAGCATTGAGAGCAAGTGTGTACTGTTATTTGGAAATTAGGCCAGTGATTAAGCAAGAAAGTTCCTTCAGACATCCACCCTAATTTTGTTTTACATCAGAACACCCTTATCTCAACACTCTTGATAGAGGGCCACCCGGGGACCATCTGTGTCGATTATTTTTTTCTTCTAGTCAGTGATTTCTGACGAGTAGATTTTTAAGATTTTCTCTCAATATGTCTTTGTCTCATGTTTTCGCTAATTTTTCATTTAAAAGTTGTCGTCATATAGGCTATGATATTGTGCACGATGTGGAGACTGTATTTGGCAAGTTGTAGCATTTCGGGCATCACTCATTTTTCGGTAGCTAAATACAGTATCCAAGTCATTCACTAGGACTACATGAAAAAACCAATTGTTGAAATGTCGAAAAATGAAACACTTAAACGCAATACTTCAGTCGGGACGCGTAGTGAAGGCGTATGAATATTATCAAACATGCATAGCAACAAAAACGTTCGAATTTTTCGGCTTTCTCGGCGAAGCGAGGAACGACACCCCAAATTTAACCCCTTGTTTCACGAAGGTCCCAAATCTTATTCTGTTAAAAATTGGCCACTTGTGTTCGTCGTTTGTTCAAGCTTTCTCATAGCGTATGATTTTTAATCTACGACAACGCTCTTAAACAACGAGATGGGCGAAACAGAAAACTTACAAGATGGATGTAACTGTAAAAAAATGGTTCAGGTTTGATATCAAATTTCTCATTTTTTCGACTTGGTCCCGCTGTGGCATATATGTCATGAAAAAATATAGGGTTTCAACAACCAATGTGCCAAGTTTTATCGAAATTCGTTCTGGAGACAAAATTCGTTCCATTATCTTCGAGAGGTCATAAGGTCTTCAAACGGTCAAACTTCCAAGATGGTGGAAATCGAGGATTGGGTACGACTGGCAAAGCCAATTCATATCGCGCAAAACCAATCTAGACCATAATAAATGTATTAAAATTCAAATAAAAATATAGATCTATTTAATATATTTGATATCCAGGCCCTATTTACTTCCAATAAATTCATGTTTCACTAATATTCTCAGTCAATGACAACGTTATCTTTCGAATGACGACAACATCGATAAATAAATGACGTAAGCAATCTTTTTTTAGTGCACACGGTATAGAAAGCCGATCCTGTTGTCTAATTTTATTTTCAATAATCTTGCTTACATCAGGAAATATCTTGCACTACTCAAATATAACTCAGAGTCTGCCAAATCTGTTTCAATTTCTAGGACTGCTCACATGCGCGAGACGGGGTAATTAACCTTAGGGAAAATCCTTCTGCTATCTCTTCCTTGGTTTTATTGCTTGCCTTAAATCTCCCGATTCCCCACAATTGAGCTAAGAGTAGCTACATGTACGAATGCCCAAAACAATGCAAAAACGCCCCCGAATCAATTACGATTCAGTTACGATATCCAAGAATGCCTTAGAAATTTGGTACGAATCACGCACGATTTTTCGAATACGGGAATTCGTGGCCAAAGTTTTGAACAGTTCAAAACTTTTGAGCCGAATTCCCGATAGACCTACGAATTGCAAGAACTCACTACGGACTATGCGAATCAGTTAAGACCATCACGAACTGAGTACGATTCAGCCACAAATCCAAATAATTGTCAATTCGTGGGATTCGGGGCCTGTGTGGAATAGGGGTATTACATAACGTGACGCCGACGTCATAAAGTATACCAACGTTATACACTATGTACATTGTAACAAGAGTGAAGTACTACGCCTTACATATCATTTGAGTCTTGACTCTCGAATTGAGCCGAAGTTTTACGATTGCACAAATAAGCAGTACTATTATAACCTTAATCAATTTGCATGCTGGGAACTTTTTTGCGTGTGTGTGTGCGCGCGTGTGTGCGCGCGTGCGTGCTTACTTGTTGTTGTTATTGTGTGTGTATATTATCTTTCAAAATCAACCTTTTCAAAAAAAAGTATTTCGGAAATACCATCAGAGTACCAAACGGTTTGGATCGAGGTCAGGCCCGACGTTCTGTTTTTACTTACTGTTTTTATGTATGAAATAATTATGTGCAAGACATTTTTCTTCACGGTCAACAGCTCAATAAAGCCCCGTTCTCAATGTTCCGGTTTAAGGTGCCGTCAAAACGTGGTCAATATGGCTGACAGTCATGTTTTTTGTGAGCGGGACTAAAATGTAAAAATAATGTGATTTGAGACTAAATGTAAAAATAATGTGATTTGAGACTTTATTTGGAGGATCTAGTGCTTGGAAGTGATTGTCAGGAATTATATTGGATTATTCCATGGATCAGAGGTGACAATTATCATTATTTATCTCATTATGTAGAAAGGAAACACATAACATTGTCAGTATTGTGTAAAGCCAATATAGCTGTTGTTACATAATAGTGTGAGCTATTCTAAAGGAGCCTCCATATCGAAAATTTTCAACTATACTGTACATAAAAAGTAAGGCGTCAAGGAATGAGTACATCTACAATATCAACGCCAGTTTCCATATCAATTTGCAAAAAAGCGAGAACTATCATCACCAGAAGAAATTGGCGAGGCTAAGAAAAACAAACTTTCATCAGTATCCTCATCTGATTCATCAATACTCGTGGAGCCTTCTACACCTGTTACAATCAATATGGAGGAAGGTAGTGGTACAGTAGCAGACGGCGATGAGACTGTTATTTCTCATGGGGTTATATCACTCACCGACAGTGACATTCAGAAAATAGGGGTCATCGTGACTGATACTTTTAAGACACAAATATCAGATTTGGTCACATCTGTAGTCAATGGTGTCATAGCAGGTCTAAAGTCGACAATTTCATCACTTGAGAAGGAGAACAGCGATCTCCGTAAGAAGATTGTTGACCTCAAGGGACGAGCTGATGCTGCTGAACAGTACATCAGAAGGAACAGTCTGAGAGTTGCTGGAATACCAGAAGAAACAAACGAGGACACAGATAAGATCATCCTCGGACTGGCTAGTACACTGAATGTTGATATGGAGCTAGCAGACATCGACAGAAGTCATCGTGTTGGATATAATTGTGAAATTTGTATCCTACCGCATGAGGAGGAAGCTTTACGGAGTCAGAGTGCAGACAAAATCGAAGGGACTGAAAGGAGTCTTTATTAATGAAGACCTCACTAGAGTAAGAAGCAGAATTCTAAGTAAAGCGTGGATAATGGTCAAAAATAAACACATTTCTAGTGCTTGGACGAGTGATGGAACTATTCTTGTGCGTGACAAGGAAGACAATATCCATAGAATTCAAACAGAAACTGATCTATCCAACTACGGTCCAGTTCCTAATGACTATTAACGTGCTCAAATTTTATCACAGGACTGAGCGAGCTGCTCTGGATCAACACAACCCGAGTCATATATAGATCGAACATGGTTATGTTATCTATTGCCAAACAACATGGACATTGATCAGTCTTTGCATTCGCTCAGTCTGATCAGTGTCCGTCTTGCTTACTGTTTATCTACTTGATACCAGTGATTTTCTGACCTCACCCACTCGTGGCATGCCATGCCAAGTCACCATGTGACGAGCCCTATCTGAAATTTAAAAAACTTAAAATTCAATCCCTTATGATCAAAATACCCTGATGGACAACCTTTTCTCACCCTTAATAACTTTGTGAAGTATTTAAATATATATTAAACACGAAATAACTGTAAATGTCACTATACTGTTGAGAGACATAACAGAACATGTGGTCAAAGACTTGTATTCTATTGTCAAGTGTCTTTCATAAATGTTTATTTATACTAACACAGTATCGATTCACTGTGCGCCTGAAATGAGTGAAATCGACTGTATCGGTAGAATCGAGAGTTTTTGGCCTAAATTTGTGAGGGGGTGGTAAGTATTTTCGCATGTTTTCTTATAGTTAGATTTGTCCTCCCGCCGTGGATCTCATTATATTTCTTTGATATATGCATACTTGTCATATTATTGTGCAAAAACAAGGACAGTGTATCGTGGGAGCGCAAGAAACGCATTCTTTTAGAGGAATAGCTGTCAAAAAAGCGAAAATTCACAGCTTTTTATCTTCCCGTTTCGAATTTAAACAACTTAGCTAAAAATGATTTTCACCAGAAGTTTGAGAGGCTTATGATCCTACAATACCAGAAATCTCAGATTGATCCTTTTTTTCGATTTTGAGATATTTAGCTATATATGACTGAACCCCCTAATAGCGGTGAACTAGAAACTGTATCGGTAGAATCGACGCACTGAACGAAGTAATACCGATACTCATAAGAGGTACTGTGCCCAGTGAAAGGGAACAATTAAGACAGTTTCGTATATTCTGGGCCAATTTCAAGCGCAAGTAGGACTGAAATATACGTAAACTTTGCGCATCAAACCCACAACCTTTGTGCGATAAAAACATAATAAAAGCTTGTCAAAAACTTCAGTTTGTAAACGAATACACGCTTGGCACATTCTTAAAAAACTTTGGACGAAAATACTTGTTTGTTTTCCTGATTTGATTCTTTACTTCCCAGTTAACACGTTTTCAGTTATGTCGGGATGGTTCTTCATGGGTTGAATCAGTAGTAAGCAAGTATTAATGTGTTTTGGTCAACGGCCTAAAGCAGTGACGCCGACAGGGGTAGATCAGGGAGCTCCTTGGTATCGAGTCAAGTATTGTACAACAAAGCCACTGTGCACTCTCCATGAAAATGCTTTGGCCGTTCTTCCTCTTCAGTTGATTTAAAAAGGTTGGTTGTCAGTAACTGGCAAAATATTAACAATTATGTACATGTAGCATGAAAGTGCCTTCGATCAGCTTGAATAGTAACAGTTTGGTAAGGATAATGAGCGGGTTCAATATGTGCTGCCTCTCATTTCTTCAGGGTTTCCAACCAGATCTTCCTAAATTCAGCCTTGTTATTAACAGAGACTAGATAGAAGCTTGAAGCTTTTAGTGGGCCAAGTTTAGCTGCTTAGCTATTATACTTTCCATGGAGCAAATTACAAAGGCACACATCAGACTGGCCGGATGCGCAGACTGGTCTGCACCGTTGTTGTTCACATGCGACAGAGTCAGGTTCTCTCAGGACAGAGTCCCAAGTTTGATGTGAGATATACAGAAGGGCTTTAAAACCCTAACATGGTATAATGACAATAGGTAATTCTTTATTGTGGCGAAGACCCCGTGTATATATTCGTTACCTTGTTGCTCCTTTGTCAAATAAACATACCCGCTTTTTGAGTCGCATAATCAACACATAGGAATCATGTGTCCGTCGGCGTCGACGGCAGCGTCGTCGTCCTCTTATTCCGCATTGTCACACTTTTGGTTTGCCATGGATAACTTTTGAAGGGATTCATCAATTTAATCATTCATCAAACTTTGCAGAAGGGTAAAGCATCAAAAATACAGGTTAAGTTCGAAAGTGGCGGTTATTCACAAACTTATTAAGAGTTATTGCCCTTTTTTGACTTAGATTTTGGCTAAATTTTGGTTTACGATCAATTACTTTCGGAAAAATGCAACACTGTCATTCAAATTTTAAACTGATAAAGCATAAAATACAGGCCAAGTTCGAATTTGGAGGTAATTCGCCAATTTTTGACTGAGTTTTGGCCCTTTTTTGACTGAGGGTTAGGCTAATGCAAATTCTATATTGGCTTTTTGAAGAATGTACATCACATTTCTCCAAAACTATTATATCTTACAATTTCTCACTATAGGCCATGATTACCCAGTGCCTGTAGATAAGCATAACCGTGATTAAAAATTTACCGCCTCCTCCCCCCCCCCCCAGTGGGATCAAAGGTCAAATATGTAAATTTCGCAATAACTCAGTCAGTTGTCATTTTTTTTACTGAAATTTGCATGCAGACAGAGTTACAATAAATAAGAAACATATCAAACGCGATTTTTGATCGAATGCCTGTGCCAGATCCCCTGAGTGGACTTAGAAGGTGGGGTCAAAATGGCAAAATTCAACTTTTTGGGAACATGATCATTTTGCATATCAAATTAAAGGGAAACATGAATGCAGCAACATGGTAGCAAATATTTTGTCCACGCAGCCCTGCTCACCCCCATCCCCTGACCCTGGTGTCAAAAGGTCAAAATTCAACTTTTTCAGAACATTTTCAGATTGCATATCAAATAAAATAGAATCACTATGCGGAAACGTAATAGCAAATATTTTGCCTGCAGACCCCCTCCTACCCCCAACCAACCCTTGGGCTGGGGTCAAAATGTCAAAATTATCTTTTTCAAAACATGGTCATGTTGCATATCAAATAAAATGGAATCACAAATGCAGCCACATGGTAGCAAATATTTCCCCCACAACCCCCCCCCCCCTTAGGGGCCTGAGGATCAAAAGGTTAAAATTGAACTTTTTCAGAACATTGTCATGTTGCATATCGAAGGGAATCGCGAATGCAGCAACATGGTAGCAAATACAGACAGAGGTACAATAATAAGAAACATATCAATCCTGACTTTTGATCGAATGCCTGTGCCCGACCCCTGGGTGGACTAAGGGGGATGGGGTCAAAGGTCGAAATTAAACTTTTTCAGAACATGGTCATGTTGCATATCAAATTAAAGGGAATCACGGGTTCAGCAACATGGTAGCAAATATTATGCCTGCAGACCCCCCCCCCCCGACCCTTGGGGTCAAAAGGTAAAAATTCAACTTTGTCAGAACATGGTCATATTGCATATCAAATTAAAGGTAATCGCTAATGCAGTAAAATGGTAGCAAATATTTTGCCCGCAGCCCCCCTCCCCCGACCCTGGGGTCAAAAGGTCAAATTTAACTTTTGCAGAGCATGGTCATGTTTCATATCAAATTAAAGGGAATCCCGAATGCAGCAATATGGTAACAAATATTTTGCCCGCAGCCCCGCCCCTCCCCCCGGCCCTGGGGGTCAAAAGGTTGAAATTCAACTATTTTAGAACATGATCATGTTGCATATCAAATTAAAGGGAATCGCGAATTCAGCAATGTGGTAGCAAATTTTTTGCCCGCAGCCCTCCACTCTCCCCTCAGAAGGTCAAAATTCAACTTTATCAGAGCATGGTCATGTTGCACATCAAAGGAATCGCGAATGCAGCAACATGGTAGCAACTGCAGACAGAAGTACAATATATACTGAACAAAAGTGAAAACGCTACACTACAATTATCTATATTTTATGAGAAAGTATTAGGCAAAAAGTATTTACTAAAGCTTAATAATGTTGCTCAGACATCCAGCAAACGATTCGTTGAAACTCCACCAATTTGTATCGTTTGATGTATGAGTTATGCTCCTTTAAGTGTTTCAAGCTTTATTCACTGAAATTTACTATTGCGCATGCGCAAATTAAAATTGTCATGCTTATCAAAATTGGTCTTAATTGTGTTGCATAAAGACACAAGAAAACTGCTCAATCACTTGAAACAAGCACAGAAATCAATTTCGAATTTAGCGAATTTGTAAAATATTGAAAATTATCTCCCTTTGACAAAAACAAATAGGGAATATTAAATGTTTGGTAATCTTCGATTTATCACGATTTTCGATAATTTTCTTTTGCCAAATCAGGTAGATCTCTCAGCACATTGTTTCTACTGTTTCTCGACTAGTAATGTCATCATACTAAGATGCAACAACACATTGATTTTCCTATGGAAATTTCAGTGTTAAAATTTTGAACTTGGCAATTTGAGTGAAAATCCGCTTTTTAAGATTGCTTTTCTAATTGATCAAAACACACTTGAGATAAGTCCTTCACATTTCTGGCTGTCACATGTCTATACTACCATTTCGTGCCGTCGAATCTCGAAGGTAGTGGATTTTTGAAGGCCTAAATTGTGTTAGATTTCAGTTCAAATTGGCAACCTGAAAAAATGGACCCCTGTCACATTTAAATGGCTTTCCTGTGTTTCCTCGTGACAACATCCGTAAAACTTTTACTTTTATGCATTACCCAGTATTTGAACATTTAGATACACTTTCCATTGCATTCTTGGGCAGCATAATTTTGTATATAGATGGCAAACAATTCAGGTGTAGCGTTTTCACTTTTGTTCAGTATATATGAAACATATCAAACGTAATTTTGGATCAAAGACCTGTGCCCGACACCCTGGATGGACTAAGGTGGTGGAATCAAAATGTCAAAATTCAATTTTTTTAGAACATGGTCATGTTGCATATCAAATTAAAGGGATCAAGGATGCAGCAACATGGTAGAAAATATTTTGGCCGGGAACCCCCTCCGACCACCTCTAACCCTGGGGGTCAAAAGGTCAAAACTCAATTTTTACAGAACATTATCATATCAAATTAAATAGATTCTCGAATTCAAAAACATAACAGCAAATATTCTGCCTACATACCTTCTCCCTACCCCACTCGACCTTTGTTGTGGGGTTAAAGGTCAAATTCAACTTATTGAGAACATGGTTATGTTGCATATGAAAGCAGCAACATGCAAATATTTTGGCCGCAGATCCCCTCTTCACGCCCCTCCGACCCTGTGGTCAAAAGTCAACTTGTTCAGACCATGGTCGTGTTGCATATCAAATTAAAGGGAATCACAAATGCAGCAGCGTTGTAGCAAATATTTTACCCGCAGACCCCCATGGTCATGTTGCATATCAAATTAAAGGGAATGGAGCATAGCGCACCATGCAAACACATTTTTTCTCCTTACACACACCCTCAACTGTGGGTTGGATTATAACATAAAATAAATTCTGAATGTGATCGTGTTGTATATGAAATTAAGGGGAAAGAAGTATAGACTTACATAGAAGCAAACACTTTTACCTTACACGAACCCCTGACCTATAGGTCAGGTCGAAGTCAGACAGATAAGTTTATTTTGTATTGAACTAACCACTGAAAACTAGTTGATAGGTTTTAACCTTGATCTGTATGATACCAAAGGTGAACTTAGGGGTTGGAGAAATGGGATTTATGTTTTGTGATTTATTAGTTTCTCTAAAATAACTCTTTGCCGGGAAAATATTTTTGACAAATTTTCCTTTTTTGACTTCTGTCTTGCAAGGCGACACATCCGATTCTCGGAATTCTATAACTTAAAAGTGCTAGCTTTGATTTTCATGTAGGAATGTAAATATATAAATGTTTTGATGTATCTGCATGTGCATGCATGCATACATATATGTGTGCATGTATGCATGCATGGTTGTATGAACATTTAGGAGCATGTACATGTGTTTCTTATGTACACTCATGTGTGTGCGCAGGCATGCGTGTATGTACATTTTTGCAATAGCCCTCCACAAGTATTGAAGTTGGCATCGCTGGCTTTGCCCCCCCCCCCACCATATTGAAAAACTTCCCACGCATATGAGCCAAGCAGCAATTCTTGGGTCACCGTTTGAAACACAAAATTATTTTACTTTCATTCCTTAATATAAGAAAGGATGCAAAGATCAGGAACCGATACACTCAAGTTCCACAGTTGACCCAGGCCACCCCATCGGAAAGTGATAAAACACAATAAAACATCACATACAAGAGAGCCAAGAGGCCAGCCCTTTCTCAGCAGGTGACCACAAGACTGCAATAAATAGACGACAAGATAGCATGACAAACTCGAAACATAAGTAACAAAAAAGATCCACAAAAGAAGCACCGCCATGGAATGGTCAGTAAAAATACTTATACTTTTAAGTCAAGTCTCCTTTCCCACATACTTGCAGCACACGCCAACATCAAGATTAATGCAAACCTAGAAAAGACACAAAGCAATGCATAGCAAACCATAGAACAAACACAGAACCTACAACAGGACCAACCATCAACAACGAATCAACAACAGAATCACTGCCTTAGAATGTACAGCAGCCTAAGCCACATGTCATCATTGTTTGTTAAATATAGTCTCACAACTGAAACATTTTCGTTTCAGTAAACCAACACTTATGAGTTTCTATAGCACAATGGATAATCCAGGATACAAATGCTACTACTGCCCTCTCTATTCTGATTTTGATACAGTCATAAAACACTCCATTGTCACTTATTCAGGAAACAATTTAAAGTATCGAAGACCACTTATACATCTAAGTTGTGTCCACAAGTGTAAACTGACAGGTGGCGGTCATTTGGCGGCCATCTTGGTTATAGGACAAAGCCCATATTCAAACTTGGGCGAGAGCTTGATAAAAGTAATATATATATGAAATTTGGCAGCAATTGGGTTATAAATGACTAAGGTAAAGTGTCTATAAGTGCAAACTAACAGGTGGCGGCCATTTCGTCGGCCATCTTGGTTAACTTTCGTTGGACAAAGCTCGTATTCAAACTTTAACAAGAGTTTTATGGAAGCAATCCATATGTGAAATTTGGAAAAACTCTGATAAAAAAATGAAGTAGTGGACACTGATAGGCGTTGGCCAATTTTTTGGCCATCTTGCTTATCGTTCGACAGATAAAAACAAAGGTATTCAAACTTTTATTTTCTTGTCCTTTGGGGTCATGGGTTCCATTGTGGAACATTGAAACTATTAGAGGGTAAATGATGAGGCCTAAATGGCCGAAATTAGCTAGTCTGGCCCAGAAAATCTGCACACTCTTGTTTTAGTTCTTTGGTGCATTCTTTTCTTCCAAACGATAACCTTTTTAAGAACACACTTGACTTCACTACAGCTGGTGATTGGGACTATGTGGCGGTGGTGGAACATCTCCCTGCCCTTCACTATAGTGTAGAGTTTATGTTCTTGTCCTTTGGGATCGTGGTTTTCATTGTGGAACTTTGAAACTATTAGAGGGTCACTGATGAGACCTAAATGGCCGAAACTAGCTTGTCTGGCCCAGACAATTAGAACATTCTAGTTTCAGTTCTTTGGTGCATTCTTTGCGTCCAAAGGATCATCTTTTTAAGAACATATTGAAAGAGAGTTTGATGGAAGCAACCCATATATAAAATTTGGAAGAAAAACGATTATAATGACGTAAGAGAGACCTGTCGTGGCGGCCATTTTTACATCCTTCTTGCTTATCGTTCGACAGAAAAAAAAACTGTATTCAAACTTAAACGAGAGTTTGATGGAAGTAATCCATATATGAAATTTGTAAGAAATCCAATTAAATATGACTAAGTTAGAGTGACCACGACAACAGACGGACAAACGGATGGACGAACAAGCCCAAAACAATTAAAATAATGTTTTGTTCGCTAGTTTGTTGATAGGTTTGTCAGTTGTTTTTTGCGATGGTGGCACGTGCACGTGCGTTTGGTGTGTGCGCGCGTGTATGCGTGCGTGAGAGTGTGCGTGCGTTTGTGTGTGTGTGTTTTTGTTAAGATGTTGTAATGAAAATTCACAAATCTATTTTTGTAAACATCCAACCTTCATAAACATTCATGTAACAAAGAGATACATGTATACTTCTACCACGACCTCTAAGTAACGACCCTCGATTCATTCAATGCATTTAACGTTACAGTCACGCCTCAAAGCGTTTTGTGGAAGTATAGCACGAGGTGATCTTACCTGTATATTATACTACCCATTCAGCATAACACCATGCAAAACTGAAAGTGAGCCGCACAGGGGAAGATGTATAAATTATATCATAAGAAAAATTTGACCACTGAATGTAATCTGATTGCTCGCTGGGCGCAGAAGCCTTATTAAAGGGTTTGCCGCAGTGGGTCTTATGAAATGTACTTTCCACTGCCAATTCATCTTACCATACAGCTGTTTAGCAGGATGAAATTATTAAAATGTAAGCCTACAAACTTACAAACTTACACACAGACAACAGATGCGGGAGTCTCTAACAGACTGAAAAAAGCGATACAGATTGACGTATTGTTAACCCTTTAAGTATTATAGTGTTTCCAGGACTTAAGTGACCCCCGTTTTTTGCTAATTATTCTTTAATGGTGATTTGTATTGGAAAATAAATTAGAAAAATGAATTTAGATATAGACCGCGTAATTGAGTTAATTTTTTCCACATAAATGTGAGTTTTTTATAAGCTGGGATTAGATGGAATTTTGGTGTGTTTTTGCCACTCCTCTTTGAATTTGTCCCCAAGTGAACCTACATCTTGTCCTACCAAGGGTTGCGATTTTCTGGAAAGGTAGATACTACGAAACCTTCGCTGGTGAAGATGGTGAACCTAGCGATATAAATGAAACATGGCTTATACAGGTCAGTGGAGGTATTTTGTCAGTCCTACAGATAAGAGTGCGTAACAGAAAATTATTTTTCCTATTTCTCAACCAAAACATATTTGCAAAAAATATTTGGTGTGTACTCAAAACAACCGTCTCGATGATACGTACGGTTCTTTTGAGCACCCAAAACACGTGTTTAAACTGATGAAGACAGTCGAAGGTTCACGCTAAAATGGCTTGACTGGACCAATCTTCGCGCATTAGGCTATGATTCACTGCTTATACTGACTTATAAACTTCACTGTACATCTAAAACCAATGTATTGAAAAGGCCTGTGTTAAAAAGCGATTCAAGTAATAGTATTGTCTAAACCTTAAATGCTGGGTTGTTGTTGGCCTCTGCTGAATTTTCTTTTGAGATAATTATTTTCAAAAAAATATGTCTTTCAGGAATACAAGTAGGTTTTTAAACAGTATGGATCCAGATAATGCCCAACATTTTAGCCTGAACTTGGCTTCGGCTGTTGACAAAGTTTATCACCGAAATATCTTGAGCATGCAAATATTTGATGCTCTTGAAGTTTAATGAATATCCCCGATTCGCTATTTCTAGTCAACTCTCTAATTTGCTTGAATTGTCGTCATAAGCTCTTTACTAACTAGTGTCGTCTGCTGATAACCTTTGCAAACAATTTAGACCCAGATCAGACCCAACTGGCATAATCTGGATCCAAACTGCTTGACACTCTACTCATAATACCGAAAAAAAAATAGAAAAAAAAATGATTTTGAAAAAAATATATCAGCAGACGACAAAACCATGGCAAATTACCTCGTAGGCAAAAAGAGTCAATGAATTGAAATGGAAGGTGCTACATGTACATGCAGGTTTCATGCTTAAGCCTTCTATTTGCCTGCTTTCAATACGGCATGGTCTAGGACCCATAAAGACTTTTACAATTGCGTGTGTGCGTGTGTGTGTCAAAGTGATGACGAGTGAGGTTTGCGGAATAGATTTTCGTTGAATCAGCGGATATATGAAAAAAATATTCCTGTAGGCTAGTATATATCATCATAGCAATGCAAATATACCACGTGTTTCTATAGGGGTACACATGGGTATATTCATAGGGAAAAACAACTAAGTTGTTCTTTTGTACAGGGGATTTGGGCTTCATTTACAAATAAGGGCGTCTCCAAAAAATAAGTTTTAGTTACGTGGTGTGCATTTAAATCCACATGCTAAGTGCCGTTCTTCTAGGTTCAATTTAAAGCTGTTTAAAAAAAGAAAAACGGGGGTCACTTTAACTCTGGAAACACATTAATTGAATTCTGCCTACTTGTTATACACAATAACACACTGGAACACTTTAACTTTTTTAATTAATTTTTTCAGCAACCGGTATCATCATTGAACTTTCAAGCTGTTTGTTAACGTTATTATTACGTTGACGTAACAAAAAAAATATTTGGCGTAGCGTACGTGTAAAGTAAAGCATTCGGCGCTCTTTATGACGCTACTTAATTAGATTACTTGTAAAAGTTAATTTTAAGTTAGAAACATTTTTCATGCTCAACATACATTAGCATGAAACTCGCAATGCTCATAAATGTTAAAATACCCAATAATTGTTGGCATTTTAACATCCATCAGCATGACAAAGACAGTACTTTTATGCAGTTACATAATTTGAATGTTTGTAAAAGGTATGTAAATTTTTTTTCAATCGACTCCTGTTTATCGCATATGTGACAATATCAATCTTAAAACATTCATGAAACTAGTCATACTTATAAATGCTAAAATACCAACAATTGTTGGCATTTTAACATCCATCAGCACCACAAATTAATCTTAAAACATTCATGAAACTAGTCATACTTATAAATGTTAAAATATCAAAAATTGTTGACATTTTAACGTCCATCAGCATGACAAAGACAGTACTTTTATGAAGTTATATAATTTGAATGTTTGCAAAATATTTTTCAGTCGACTCATGTTGTTTATCGCATACGCGACAAGATCAATCTTCAAACATTCATGAAACTCGTCAAGCTCATACATTTTAAAATACCAACAATTGATGGCATTTTAACATCCACCAGCATGACAAATCAATCTTAAAACATTCATGAAACTCGTCATGCTCATAAACGTCAAAATACCAACAATCGTTGGCATTGTAACATCGATCAGCATGACCAAGACAGTACTTTTATGAAGTTACATAATTTGAATGTGTGTGAAAGTTTTTTTAGTCAACTCTTGTTGTTTATCGTATACGCGACAAGATCAGTTAACAACTATCTAGTGGAACAAGATGCTTAAAATTTCGGCCTGTGTATTCTTACATGTCCCGAAGCTATCAATCCCCCTTCCATTCTCATCCTAAGCGTTAAAATATGAGCCAGCGCATGAGATTTCCAAAAATGTGATATGTGCGACCAGCAAAGCCCCAGACCAGCCTGCGCATATGCGCAGTCTGATCAGAACCTTTGATAGTCGCTTGAGTATTCTATGACTGTCAAGCCACCGACTAAACACCACCTCGAGTTTCTAGCTTAAAAGGAGGCCGCAGAAGCTCGCTTGAGTCCACACATGTTAAAATGCCATTCTGTTCGAAATCACACGCACCTGCTCATTATAGATTTTGACTCTTTTTCATGTACAACCACACAATTAGCATGAAATATATCATGCTCATAAATGTCAAAATGCCCCCAATGTTGGCATTCAAACATTCGACCAAGCCTTCGCTGTCTGCATACCCGTTTATGAAGGTTTTGGCCTCTTCCCGAGAAAGATCCTACTTTGCTGCATGCGAACAATACAGACGCAGATCAGTCTCATACTTGCGCAGTCCCATCAGCGCCCCCATTGTTCACTTTTTCGAAAGCATATGGGCCTCTACAAGACAAAACCCGCATTCGGGTCCTACGACAAAGCGAGACCCAAACAAGTCCAAACCAGCTACTGAGAGCAGCCAGAATATCGAAACCTTCTCGTAGCAAGTTGATATATCATAGATTCTACCAACCGAACAACAAAGGCGCTGATCAGTCTGTGCGGATGCGCAGGCTGGTCTGAGCCCTTGTTGCTCGCAAACTCCCGACGTCGAGGCCCATATTATGCCATATGCAGCTTGCTACATGAAATACTTATATATTCAAGCCAGTTCCCCAGCCCAGCAGACTGAATCCAATTTCAAAGGCAAAATTTTCCCTCTTGGCCACAAACCCCAAAGACTGTTCTACCGCGTTGTAGGCAAAATCTCGAAGACAATTGGAAGAGGTTCCAAGATGAGTAATAAGACACCTTTCTCCACAATGTACATGTGCAGCCAACTAGTGAGGTGTTAATTCCGCGTTCATGCCCACCTCAACCAAGCGCCCACAAAAAATAAGTTATCAACAAACAAGGAAGATTCCAGCTTTAAGTCCCTCATGATTATATATTGCTGGTCACAGGTTTTTTATTAAAAAAAAGTTGCACTTCTTTCTCTGAACATCATATTTGTATAAATAAACAGTGAAGACCCAGATGAAATGCCGCATTATATTTGGGTCTTCACTGTCTGCCAAAGTACACAATTAGAAGTCAATGGTATACACAGGGTGAAATAAATAACCTACTTTCTGCTCTAAATTCGAAGATCTATGACCAACATTATCTTTCACTTCGTGCAGTCGGTAGTTTTTACTTCGTACATTAAATAAATAACAGTCGATTCTACCGATACAGTTTCTAGTTCACCGCTATTAGGGTGTTCAGTCATATATAGCTGAATATCTCAAAATCGAAAAAAACGGATCAGTCTGAGATTTCTGGTATTGTAGGATCATAAGCCCCTCGAACTCCTGGTGAAAATCATTTTTAGCTAAGTTGTTTAAATTCGAAACGGGAAGATAAAAAGCTGTGGATTTTCGCTTTTTTGACAACTATCCCTCTAAAAGAATGCGTTTCTTGCGCTCCCACGATTCACTGTCGTTGTTTTTGCACGATATTATGACATGTATGCATATATCAAAGAAATATAATGAGATCCACGGCGGAAGGACAAATCTAACTATAAGAAAACATGCGAAAATACTTACCACCCACTCACAAATTTAGGCCAAAAACTCTCGATTCTACCGATACAGTCGATTTCACTCATTTCAGGCGCACAGTGAATCGATACTGTGTACTAATGTAGCTGACGTTCCGCTAGTACTCTCTGTCTTTGTAATTCGGACTGGTGCGAGATCAGGGGTTGGTCATTGAGCTGCTCATCTGGAGCCCTGCTACAAATAATGATGCCATCACGAGAATTCAGATATGCACGTGGTTGTTAAAGCAATCATGTGTGTATTGCGATTACTCGTCAAAGAGCCGCCTGCTTACTACTCCTTTCTCAAATACAGTGTAGATCTGGATGAGACGGATCACTGATTCGTCTTGGCTGAATTTGCAATGTTTGAAATGTTATTTGACTCTTCATCTCTGAACCACAAACGTTTGGTACTTTAATCGCACATATGAGGAATATTAAGCAGTGTATATCTCTGTATATCTCGACGCGAGAATATGTCTTGACCCTTAAAGCGCCAATCACGACTGCAGCAGACGACAGATTTTGCGATTCGACAAAAATTAAGTATGATATTTCACAAGAATCGTCTGCCAGCAGACGATTCTCGTGGAATATCATACCTTAATTGTTATTTTTGAGAAAGCGTCAAAAGTTGAAATTGTCGTCTGCTGCAATTTACGAGTGGCACTTTGGGGGGTTAAGAAAAGTCTCGGGCTTTACATTTTAAATCCACTCCTTTTCGGTACCATAATAATAATGCGGAATTTTAAGCAAGGTGCATCCGGGTGAGACGGTTCACTGAGTTGTCTCACCTGAATCTACAGTGTTTACGGATCAATTCTAACCAGGTGCATGTCACAGTAGAGTAACGGTGCGAATTTTTACAATTCAGACAAAGATTCGTCCATTCTTAACATCAAAAAGTGAACGTTTACAGGAAGCAGTGTAAATCCAGCAGAGACGGTTCATAGAGTCGTCTAACCCGGATCTACAATGCTTTCAGCGCAAAACCACGTGTGTGTCACAGTAAAGCAAAAGCACACGTGCATCCCCCTCTCCGATGACTCGGTCACTGACCCGTCCCTAATGAATCATCCCTTCTGAAATCAATATGCAAAAAAGATAACAGTGTAAATCCAGATGAAACGGTTTACTGAATCGTCTCACCTGAATCTGCACTGCTTAAGAGTATTTGAACCACCATTACCCTAAAGTACACCCGCATGTTTCGGGTTTTGCTCAACCGTCCCCTCTTGGTGTAAATACATGTACATAGTTTCCAGGGTAGATCTTGATAATCATATTTATCAGCTCCATTTGAATGCCCATTATATTTCTTTTTCCTGCCTTAAAATCAGTTAACCTAAATAATATACCAAAAGCTCATCAAAACTTGTACGTATCGCCGTGCAAAACTTATGTCTATCAATGAAGATCCTGTTGAGGCGGCTAGAGAGCCTTCTCGGCTGGATCTACTCTGTTGGCTTAACTCACCATATAATTACTGAACTCTAAATTTAGCTATAAACTTCTTGTGAATGAATATAAACGACCAACCGTAAATTTTCTATTTGCCATATTCGCGCGGTTGGTCAGTGTAGAAGATTTCGCTATATTTTACAACGTAATAATAATAATAATGGTAGTTGTGATTTTGGTGGCGGTGGTGGTAAAAGTAATAATAATAGCAATAATAATAATGGTGTTAATAGTAATAATAATGTTGTTGTTGTTATTGTTATTATTGACAGTGTTGTTGTTAATTATTGTTACTGTTGTTGATGTTGTGTTTCTCGTACGAGGGCTACGTACTGTCGTGCCGACCAAGAGTGACAGTTGCGTAATGTTTTGATTACAATTGTTTAGTAAAAAATTAACGTGTGCACTCCACTTTGGCTTACGCGAATCTAGGGATGACTTGTGTATTAATCCTAACCTGCGGATATGATTAATACACAGGTGATCTATCGATTCAAGGGTCCCTGATAGCTTTGTAAGCATACATGGCGTCACTGTCGCTCTTGGCTGGCAAGAGAGTAGATGGACATGCTTTGTAAATTCATTTACTTGATTTAACCATGTTAACTAACACAGATCATTCGTTCATGCTTTTAACGGTAAAGCCGTAATGTAACACGAATCAAGTGGCAGTGATGATAATGACGGTGGTAGGGGTAGTGGTGATGGGGGTAGTGATAATACTACCACCACCACCACTACTACTTTTACTACTACTACTACTGCTACTACTATCGAAACCACTACTGTTGCCACCGCCGCCGCAGCTGCTGCTACTACTTCTACAACCGTGAACAAAAACAACGACTACTACTACTACTACTACTACTACTACTACTAATAATAATAATAATAATAAATTATCATAAATGTCAGCCTACCCAGAAAGCTCAGAACATTCAGTATGAATTTGACTTGTTTTTTGTGTTTTTTTATCAATGACACATGATACAGAGCTACTTTATTCAGTTATTCAAATCTTACGCTGTAGAGTGTTTTACAAGCTTCCTGGGTGGGACATCAAACCGTAACATTTAGTATTATCTGAACCCATTCTTGTCAAACGTAACTGCCTATCTAGTGTGTGTGTGTGTGTGTGTGTGTGTGTGTGTGTGTGTGTGTGTGTGCGTGTGTGTTTGTGTGTGTGTGTCACAAACTTCTGCTATCATAAGCTGTATTTCAAAATTGTCCTATGTGCACAGGGTAGTTCCTAGTGAGACGTAACGATGGCGTCTTAAAGGTATTCTCACTGTGTCTCAATGTCCATCAACGAATGGGTTAAAGCATGGAAAACTTTCCATTTTTTAAAAAGGCCTAGATAACTCCGAATTATTTATTTGAAAATGTTTGTATGTGTAATGTGTCTTTCTTCTTTCCTCTGTCTATCTATTTCTTTGGAGCTATTGGGGTAGGTTATATGGTCTACATGAACCACTACTGTGCCACACCTTCTTACAAGTATTTTCAGAACACTTTTGAATACATCTGCATAATGGCGATTATCCTGTACTTGCTTTGGCTGCCCACAATTTCATGAAACAACGTCGAAAGGGTAGACTCGCCATTATGCAGCCATTCATTCGATATTATCCGCATCCAGTATCATTTCCTTTACAAATTCTTCTATTACTTTTCACCCTTCCACGGTCAGAATCTATCTTCTCCATTAGCTTGTCTCTTTGTAATAATGCACGTATCGCTGACGAAATCGTGTGTTGGCAAATGCTGAAGCATATATTGCCTGGCAAACGGCTCAAATCAAACAAAGCATTCACACGCTTAGTATGTTCTCTATTATTTACATTTGTAACAGTTATGTGGACACTTTGCATTATGATGCAAGCTGGGGATATACATCCCAACCCTGGCCCTGCAACAGCATCAACGAGTAGTATTTCTAGCTTAGCCTCCGTCTCTTCTGCATTTAATTTTTCCAAACTTTCAAATCACTTATCTGTCGTGCATTATAATGTCCAGGGTTTGGTGCCAAAACTTGACTTGTTAACTACAGAACTCAATGAATTTGACATCTTAGCTTTTACTGAAACTTGGTTAAACCCTTCAGTCCCTACAAATGATCTCACTATCGACTCCTATAAAATCCCGGAACGCAAAGACCGACCAGGTGATAGTCATGGAGGTGTCATCCTATATGTCAAAAATAATATCCACTATACACGACGTCATGATTTAGAGTTGAGAGGCGTTGAAAGTATCTGGATTGAACTAACCCTTAAACATAAGCATATACTATTTGGGGTCTTTTACAGACCGCCTAATTCAGAAGCTGTTTTTTTTCTGCAATAGAAGATTCGATCAACCTGGCAGTTGATTCTGGTGTTAATGATATTATTATAACAGGTGATTTCAATTTGAATATGCAAAATGTCCAATCAGCCCGTAAAATTACTTCTCTTTGTGAACAGCTCTCTCTGGTTCAATCTATAGAAGGACCCACACATTTTACCGAAACTTCTTCTTCTCTCATTGACTTACTTCTTGTTAATAACAAAGGACATCTTATACTTAGTGGAGTTGGTGACCCCTTCTTGCACCAAGATATACGCTACCATTGTCCTGTTTTTGGAATTTTTAACTTTCGCAAACCCAAGTGTTTATCTTTTAAACGTCGCATATGGAAATATGATGATGGTAATTATGAAATGTTAAGGCAAAAAGCATCAGCTACAAACTGGAACGACTTTCAAAACAATGATATTAATATATACTGCGAAAATTTAATAGAACACCTACAGTCTATTACCGAAATGTGTATACCTAACAAAGTCATTACTATTAGACCTTCAGATCCGCCCTGGATAACAACTTCAATCAAGAGACACATTAGAAAGCGCAAAAAAGCTTATAAAAGGGCAAAGAAAACGAATCTTCCTATACACTGGACCAAATTTAGAAATTTGCGCAACAGGGTAACTCAGCTCATACGAGAATCAAAGCAATCGTTTAATGACAGCATGGCTACTAAATTAAAATCAGATTCTCTATCACCTAAACAGTGGTGGAAATTGCTAAAATACTTTATAGCTCGTAACTCAAAATCTTCTATCCCCCCTCTTGAAACAAATGGTCAAATTTATGCAGAAGAGTGTGAAAAGGCAAATATATTAAATGATTTCTTTAAAGACCAAACTTTGCTCGATGAAAGAAATGCTGAGATACCTGATATTCATAGTTACCCTGTTGACAGTCCCTTAAGTAATATCGTTCTTACTTCAGATGAAGTTGAGTCTGTCTTGAAAAGCCTTCCAGTTGGTAAGGCTGTTGGTCCAGATTGGATATTAAGTAATCGCGTATTAAAAGAACTTAGTAGGGAGATATCTCCAGCTCTATGTGGTTTCTTTAACCAATCTCTTCATACAGGCATAGTCCCAGACTCCTTTAAGCAGGCTTATGTCAGCCCAGTGCATAAAGGTGGTGATCCATCTGAAATCTCAAACTATAGACCTATATCACTTTTAAGCAATCTGGACAAGGCTTTTGAACGACTTATTTTTAAGTATGTATATAATCATTTCTTGGAAAACAACATTCTTACATCTTTTCAGTCTGGATTTAGAAGGGGAGACTCTACTGTTAATCAACTATCTTATCTATGTAACACTTTTTGTCAAGCTTTAGATGCAGGTTAAGAAGTTAGAGCGATTTTCTGTGATATTAGTAAAGCATTTGACTGTGTTTGGCATGCTGGTTTAATTCATAAGTTAAAATCAGCTGGTATATCAGGCAATCTCTTATCATGGTTTACCAATTACCTAACTGGTAGAAAACAAAGAGTTGTTATGTCTGGTGTTCAGTCTGCCTGGAATTTTATCTCAGCTGGGGTACCTCAAGGCTCTATACTTGGTCCACTTCTCTTCCTTCTTTTTATAAACGATATTGTTCACGACATTGGATCATCTATACGTCTTTTTGCAGATGATACAAGTCTATATATCATTGTAGAGGATCCAAATGTCGCAGCAGAACTCCTTTATGCAGACCTTGAAAAGATAGCAGGGTGGGCACTAAAATGGCTTGTAAAATTAAATCCCTTAAAAACTGAATCTCTTTTAATCTCACGGAAAACTAACACTGTTCATCCTCCTGTATTCATGCTAGATCAACAGATCAAAGAAGTCGAATCTCATAAACACTTAGGTGTTATTCTATCTAATGACTGCTCTTGGCAAAAACATATAGATTATATTAAGGAAAAGGCATGGACAAGAATAAACATTATGCGTCGGCTGAAGTATGACCTTGACAGAAAATCTTTAGAAACTATCTACAAATCTTTCATAAGGCCACTCCTAGAATATGCAGATGTCATTTGGGATAATTGCACGCAGCAAAACAAAAACGAACTTGAACTCATACAATTAGAAGCTGCAAGAATATCAACAGGAGCAACAAAATTAGTTTCAGTTGCCAACCTTTACATAGAAACTGGTTGGGAGACGCTAGATGCAAGAAGAAACAAACATAAACTGGTGTTATTCTACAAAATGTTTAACGATCTTACCCCACCTTATCTCTCATCTCTTGTGCCTCCTCTTGTCCAGAATGCGTCACGTTATAACCTACGTAATTCCAATGATACTCAGACTATTGCTTCTCGCACTACTTTGTTTTATAATTCTTTTCTACCCTCATCAATTCGAGATTGGAATAGACTAAATCCTGATATCAGAAATGCTGGTACACTAGATGCTTTCAAACTTAAACTAAATCAAAACTTGCCTGTTATACCCAAACATTACTACTATGGAATAAGGAAATACCAAATATGGCACACAAGAATTCGCACAGGTTGTAGTTCACTTAAAAATGACTTATTCCTAAAAAATATTATTGACTCTCCACTATGTACTTGCAATTCAGGAGTAATCGAGAATGCCTACCATTTCTTCTTTATTTGTCAACTATACACTCACCTTAGGGTAGAACTTCGTCAATCAATAACACAGTACTGTAACATGACTCTGGATGTAATTCTTCGTGGTGATGAAAGACTTTCAACAAACATAAACACAACCATATTTGAAGCTGTGCATAAATACATTCAGAAAAGTAAGCGATTCTGAGTATCTAAATAGATTGATTTATGGTAAAAACACCAAAAGCAATATAAATTGTCTGTATCTTAAATACTTAAGTGATACTGGAAAATGTAACCATTGCCAATATCCCAAACAGCTCCCGTCCAACCTGGACAATTCAGACTATTCCCATCTCTCTCTCTCTCTCTCTCTCTCTCTCTCTCTCTCTCTCTTAATTATGAATTATGGTTTAACCTCTATTGTCTAATTGTATTCAAATAATTTGAACTCTCAAACCTATTAACTTGTATCTGGTAAGTTAAATGTTGTTCTCAAATTTGAAGATATAGCTCAGCATAATAACCAGTCAGGTGTCATTGTTGTAAGAAACCTTAGTCTCTGTTAAATACAGCCAACTAGTTGCTAATGTCGTTTTAGCCCATGAACTTGTATTATGAAAAACTGAAGTCATTGCCTTATACACTTTGTCAAAATATTGTAAAGGAGAAGAACTTGATAAGCTTTTGCTTCCGTTCTAATCCTAATGTTTGTATGATTAACAATTGTATTGTATTGTATAAACTGATTTGAAATAAATATGTTTAAACCAAGGTGCCGGTTCATCCCGGTTTGATGATCCGGGATGAACCGTGGTGAACCGTGTCACAACCGTGGCGGCACCGTGGACAACCTTGGAGATCCATGATGAACTGTGTTGAACCGGCCCTCGCCCCGATTGTTTTAAAATGTTTAAAACAACCGGGACTCACCGGGAGTAACCGGGAAGACTGTCAATTACCGTGGTAAACCGGGGCGACGCCGGGAGCAACCGTGTCTCCACCGGGAGGGCATCGGGGCGATACCGGCGCATTCCGGGAACTTCCGTGTCTCCACCGTGTTAAACCGTGCGCGACAAAGACCCTCGGTATTCCTGATTTTTCAACAATGTGGTCTGTGCCAACAGCAATACCTCAGATCAGCCTGCGCCTAGGCGCAGTCTGATCAGAGCCTTTGCTAGCCGCTTGATTATTATTTGACTGTTAAGCTACTGACAGAGCAACCTGTAGAATTTCTTAGTTTAAATGGGGTTTGCACAGGCTTGTCTGAGTCTATACTTATCAAAATACCACACTGTTGGAAATTACATGCCGCGACTCATAGTGTTTATATATTTAACTAAAAGCAAGACAATCTGGGCAAAGAATTACAATGCACCATTGAAGTTAAGGAAGACTTAAGTAAAGTATTGAATTTGCAGGATGCGAAAAACAACGTTTTCAAACTGATTAAAATCAAAATAGTTTATTTTTTCTTTAGATCACAATGATATATTTGACCACAAGAAATGCATCGGTCCTGGCAATTTATTAAGCATTTAATGTAACATGTTGAAATATCAATACTTAAATTAAGTCTTCCTTAACTTTAAGGAGACATTACAGTTCTGGGGCAAGATCAACAACATTTGAACTCGTCGTAAGAAAACAGGCCCGAGTTCATAAAACTTTTTTCATACTCAACTCAGCTGAGCACGAAATTTATCCTGCTCGTAAATGTTAAAATGCCAAATTGTTGGCATTTTAACATTTATTTGCATCATAAATACAACACCTGAGAGACTTAAAGCAAGAAACTTCTTTATTTGCCGATATTTTAGTTTTAATGAGCAGTTGAAATGTCATGTTCAGTTGATTTGAGCATTAAAAAAGTTTTATAACCTCGGGGCCAGGTCTGCTTCTGCTTATACGACAATATCCATGCAAATGAGCTGCGAGGCTACTAGGCATTTGTTTTCGCTACATAGATCATGATTCCTCTAGTAACTTAATCTGGACTTTCAAGTCTCCATCTACCGTATGTGGCCATGCAGTCCAATTTGTGTGTTTTCGATGTGTTTTTTTCTTTGAAGACATACATTGTAACTGTTTTGCGATAAAGACAGAAGAAAACTTATGTTACTCCACGTTTTTATCCTGGTTTTATAGTGTAGAGAAACACCGGGCAACCGTGGCGCCACCGGCATGTAACCGTGGCGCAACCGGCAGTTACCGGGACATCACCGTAAACAACCTGGGTACAATGCAACACCGGGGTATACAGGCATGAAACGTGGCTCCACCGTGCTGCACCGTAAGTGCTCCGTGGTGAACCGGGAATCAACCGGTGTCTTGCTTTCTCGAGGACCGGGGCTATACCGGTAAGGTGAGAACGCAATTTATTTTTTATGAAATGTGTCCCGGTACATCACGGTATACCGGCTGTCATGCACCGGGATGTACCGTGGCTACACCGGCACAGTGAGAACTAATGTTTTTATACAATTTCTAAGATGACAGTGATTATGGGTGATGCGTTTTTTTTTGTTGACGTCAGTATATTAAAAGTTCTGTGTGAATATTCTAAATAGTTCTAGAAGCTAAACAGTCAGGTTTGAGTCATACATTGTACCTGGTCGTAAGACAGGTTTTCTCGCTACGAGCCCTGATTTCAAAACAACACTGTTCAAATCGAACCACATCAGTCTAGAACGTCCAGGAAATTCCGTCACGGGGGTCCTAAAATAGGTTTTAGCCATCAACGTGCATGTACAGTAAAACCTGTGTAAAACGACCACTCTAAAAAGGACCAAAATTGGTTTTGAAGACCACTTATTGCTTAATGCAGGTCAAAAGTATTGCAGAGTATTGCTGTCGACCTTCAGTAAGCTACCATTTGTCATTAAGATCTTTGTTTTCTTTTTGAGTAGCCGTTTTACACAGGTTTTACTGTATTTTACAGAGGGTCGTACGGACCTCCCTCAAAACGCAAATGGACACCTTGCACTTGGATCCGAGGGGTCTATTTGCTTCTCGAGCGGGGTCCATAAATTCCAGTGTTTCTAAGGAAATATATAGAAGCTTGTGATTTTCCAGGGGCGAGGTGGTCCGGGTCCCCCTGCC
Source organism: Loripinus fragilis (assembly GCA_964019695.1). Taxonomy (NCBI): domain Eukaryota; kingdom Metazoa; phylum Mollusca; class Bivalvia; order Lucinida; family Lucinidae; genus Loripinus; species Loripinus fragilis. The sequence goes on from OZ026515.1 coordinate 122,772,836, forward strand.
CCCCTCTGGATCCGCCCATGACTGCCTGTATCATGGTCTGTATCTGTTTTAGATGACGATCCAAATGGTGCACAAACACACACTGTCGATGTCAGTAGCTCAACTCCTGATCTCTTCTTACAAATTTTTAGAGTACCCGCCACTCACTTCAAGGTAAGTGTTCGACTGGCTCCAGTCCTTAAAACAATATTTCATCAATGTGTCATATCATATATTACTAGACTTTTCGCTTACTGTAAAGGCGGCAACTTTAATCTTCATATCTGGGCGTGGTTCGGCTATTCCATCTGCTAAGGAAGAGAAATCAGGTTTTATATATAATTTTGTAAAGCGTTAATAAGCGTTTGGAGCCGCGCAAACGTGCGTGCATTTTATAAAAATCCTAACCGTATACACACTGAACTCACATTTCTTAACCCTTACTACGCATAATCACAAAATGTATGTTTTTTGTCGTCCACTAAAATATTTGAAGCCTCACAGACAAACAGTGTGGAACCAGATCAGACTGCTCCTGCAGGAGCAGTCTGATCTGGGTCTATAATGTTTGCCTCCCTGCTTATGTTAAATAGACATTTTCAGATGCAGTTATTTTGCTGGCGTTTTAAGAAGTAAATAATGACTGAGGTTGTGGCACAAGATGATACAGTTACTTTTGAATAAAACCACCTCTCCTTTTCAGCTTTTACCTATGCCTAAGGTTGGCTAGTCCTAATTACGCATTCATGAGGCGCCACCTTTACAATAAGCGAAAAGTCAAGTAATACTCGTTACACGCTGGTTATTTTTTTTTTTCATTTTTTACCTTTTTCAAAATCATTTCTTTTAGAAAAATATCTTTCAGGAACACTATCAGAATGTCAAACGGTTTGGATCCAGATCAAGAACGCCATTCTGTCGGTCTTGATCTAGGTCCAAACTGTTTGCAAAGGTTATCACGGGCGGCAAAAGTCGCTACTGGTTTAAAAAATGAATTCGATTTTTTGAAGGTTCATGGCATCATGAATACTTCGGGTCTCTTGCAAAGTTAGATTCCATGAACCTTCCAAAAGTTGAATTTATTGCTTATATACTTAAACGCAAAAGAAACGCAACACTTTCTAAAACAGTGGTTTCTTCTTTTTCATCACAAAATTCAGCTAGCGATAATGTAATCGCTAAGTATCGTTATTTGCCTTGCATACATTACCAAAATCAGACCGCTGTGACCTATGGTTGGCGAGCTGCAACGAGAAATGTAAGGCAACCCCCATTTTTAAAGTCACAAAGTTCAAAAATTGTGCCTATTTTGGGAAAAAACGTTTAAACCAACATCGGTTTTTGAAAGCAAAAGGGTAGACAAAATCAAATCAGGTACTTTTATGTTTCTGTCAACTTCCATTTTGTCAAAATGACGTCTTATTTTTTTATTTTTTTTTTGCGTAATTGACCATTTTTATCCAAACGAATATCAATAATGGAAAACTTTTAAAGTCACCATATAGCCCTCACTGCATTGCATAGAAGACATAAGTATTGCGACATGATCGAACAAAATGCCTCTGTAATGACTGTTTTTTTTAAAAAAGTAGGTTGACGTCAATAAAGAAGCCCAACAACGCAGCGACTGGTAGCGTTGATAATCAATAACTGGCAAACCGTTTTACTGTTTTTCTTTAGTTAAGACATCTGGCTATCAGTTCAAGCTGTTTGTTTTCAAATTGAATGAGATATTTCTTTTTTAGACTCCATTTGTTGAAATTTACTGACGTCATTATAACGTCAGAATGGAATTCGTGAGCAAAACCATTTTACGACAAATCATTACTCAATGCGCAGGAATACAGGATATAGTTAAGTAATTAGCCTCACGTGATCCGTGTGAAAGAAAAAGTGAATTGAATACGGTTGCGTTTCTTTTGCGTTTAAGTATATTTACATTTTATTATAAATAGCTAATATATAGAAATTATTTATGATTTAGGAGATAAAACGATTTTGTATTTTTAAAATACTTAATCGTATTAACGGTTTTGTTGGAGTGCAAAATGGAAAAGCGGAACAGCCAGCATGAACACGGACATCCAATGGACCAAACAAGAAGTTTGTTTTGCACGTGCAACTCAGGTGTGGCTCGTTGTCAATCACATTATCAGTGTCACATCTGGCGAATGAATTCGATGTTCGAAGCGAATTGCACGGGCAAGTGAGCTTGGCAGCTATCCATCAAATATTGTGTAGTTCATGAGGCTATGAACGGTTGCAAAAGTCTAAAGATTTATAAATGGCTTGCATTGAAAAATTAATGTAAAAAATATGACAATACCAACAAATAGGCATTTGCGTCAAGCATAAACTCAGATCAACCTGGGCATCAAAACTTTTTTCCTATATTTAAAGCCTTGGCCCTAGCAGCCGCTGTTAACCCCCGAAATATCACCCTCAGCCGAATATTGGCCACACCGTTTCTCCCTACCGAAAACGATGGCCAACAGAGCTAGAAAGTAGAAACATCAACTTGCTTAAAGCTAACGGTTGCATACGCGCAATCTGATCAGAGTCTTTGTTTGTCGTTTGAACATTCTATAACTGTTTAGGTACTGATTGAACATCATTTAGAGTTTCTAAGCGTAAAAAGAGGCTGCAGAGGCTCGTCTGAGTCTGCACTTTTCAACATGCCACATTGTTAGGAATCATATGTCATGGCTAATTTTAGTGTTCTGACGAAGGCTATTGCTTGTGTGGAACAACAGACCAGCTGACAGCCATCTTAGCTAAAACCAGCGCTACTGGACAGTTGATCTCTGCTCCGGACACTGACTGCATCATTGCTCCTTATATTAGGCCTGCAGTTGACCAACGTAAGTTTAATTGTTTTGTTTATGCTTCACATCCCAATCAGCATTTTTTCAGTGGTGTCGGGACGGTTTCCTGTCCTCCTGGGTTCAACGTTAGTTAATGACCCTGTTATCACGGATTGGCATCAGCGGAACTACCTCGAAATCGCGTAAACGTAAATTTATTCCTTCGTGACATCCGGAACCTTTCGCGGTAGTGGCATCGTCATGGAAAAGTCAAATAAAGGTAGGTACTCGCGCTTGTTTTAGTTTATTGTATCAGAATGAGCTAACTATGTAAAAATCGGGCAATGCTCTTCCATGTAGATATAATTTACCTTGCTAAAAAGGCCAGACGCGATGTTGAAAAAAGCTTTGATTTGAGATGAGAACCGTAACCAAATCGAACACAGAACGGGATTTCTTCAGTTTTATGTCAAAACGAAGAAAGTATGCAAATGTTTTGCCAGTTTTAGCTCAGAACAAGAGCAGTTTACACATGGCATGTACATGACAACCCTTATTCGTGCTTCGGATGTAAAAAATCGAACCGATCATGTTCAATTAAGGAATAAATACCAAAGTTTAAGGCGCAGTATCGCCTTTGCCATCGCGGTAGTTATAACGTCACGCTCTAGTACCTTCGAGTATACCATATCAGTATAATTATGCAGTGCATGCAAGCGCGGAGAGAAATTTGTGTAATATTGTAGTATCTATACACTTCAAGAAATTTGTGGCAGGTAGACAAGACCTGATACTAACATCTGAAGCGCATCTGCGCAAAAGGCTGAGCTAAAGGTTGTAGGGGTCTTGGAGGTGAGGACTTGGAGTGGGGCAGGGATAAGTGTGCTAGTTTGTACACGGGGAGCAGCGATTGAGATGAATTAGTGGTTGTTTGGGGTGTTTTAGTAGATACTACAATATTACACACATTTCTCTCCGCGTTTGCATGCACTGCATGTACTGACATGGTATACTCGAAGGAACTAGAGCGTGACGTTACAGCTAGCGCGATGGCGAAGGCGATACTCACAGTATCGATTCACTGTGCGCCTTAAATGAGTGAAATCGACTGTATCAGTAGAGTCGAGAGTTGTTTGCCTAAATTTGTGAGGGGTTGGTAAGTATTTTCGCATGCTTTCTTATAGTTAGATTTGTTCTTCCGTCGTGGATCTTATTAAATTTCTTTGATATATGCATTCATGTCATAATATCGTGCAAAAACAACTACAGTGTATCTTTGGAGCGTAAGCTTTCTTTTAGAGGGACAGTTGTCAAAAAAGCGAAAATCCACAGCCTTTTATCTTCATGTTTCGAATTCAAATAACTAAGCTAAAAATATTTTTTCACCAGAAGTTCAAGAGGCTTATGATCCTACAATACCAGAAATCTCAGACTGATCCGTTTTTTCGATTTTGAGATATTCAGCTATATATGACTGAACCCCCTAATAGCAGTGAACTAGAAACCGTATCAGTAGAATCGACGCACTGAACGAAGTAATATTGATACTCATAAGAGGTACTGTGCCCAGTGAAAGGGAACAATGAGGACAGTTTCGTCTATTCTGTGCCAATTTCAAGCGCAAGTAAGACTAAAATATACGTAAACTTTGCGCATGAAACCCACAACCTTTTTGCGATAAAAATATAATAAAAGCTTGTCAAAAACTTCAGTTTGTAAACAAATACACACTTGGCATATTCCTAAAATTGTTGGACGAGAATACTTGTTTGTTTGCTTGATTTGATTCTTGACGTCCCAGTCAACACGTTTTCAGTTATGTCGGGATGGTTCTTCATGGGTTTATCCAGTAGTAAGCAAGTATTAAAGTGTATGTTCATGGTATTGAACATCATCACTTAAATTAAAAATAAATATTTCATAATGTACTTATTTATTTTTCATAGATCATCCCCTCATCTGCTAAGATAATTATGGCAGTGTTCATTGTCTTAATCTAAACATCTGGGGGCTGCCATATTACAGTAATGGACATTAAAAGATGGACATTAACCTCTATTTCAGGTCAGCTAAATGACTCATGGAACCACTTTGCTAGTGGTTCCATACATTGCTTCATTTCAATATTGGATAATTGATTTCTGTTTAAAAACAATTATCAGTAAGATTAATGCAAATTAGAATGTTACGACTATTAAAAGAAAAGTATTTTGTTTTTCAATAAGTTTCAGTTGATTTTGCTATGTCTTATTGTACTCAAAATGAAGAAAGTTGTTACAAAATATGTCATCTGCTATAGTAATAATTAGTGCTTTAAGGGTTGAATTTTAGAAATAATTATCAAACCTGGGCCCATGTATCAAACTATAGTCATCAATGTACACACTGCTTAAAACATTACTTTGAAACATTGTTATTTTTTGCCATTATCAAGGATTTAAGACTTTGGTCTGGTAGTGTGTAAGCAGGTCATAGTGATCCCCGTCCACTTGTTTGGAGCTCATTGACCTGCAAATGGCCAGACCCCCAGTGCTGACTGAAAGTAATTAATTACATGCTAATTGAAGGGATTTCACACACATTGAATGAATGATTATTCCTACCATTCTGTAAGCTCTATAATAAATGCATTACACAAAAAGTGTGAATTTTCCCTTTAATGTGTCTTGGTCAAAGACATAATGCAGTGACGCCGATGGGGTATACCAGGGAGCTTCTTGGTATCGAGTCAAGCATTGTACGACAAAGCCGCTGTGCACCCTCCATGAAAATGCTTTTTGCCGTTTTTCCTCTTCAGTTGATTTAAAAAGGTTGGCTGTCAGTAACTGGCAAAATATTAACAATTATGTACATGTAGCATGAAAGTGCCTTTGATCAGCTTGAATAGTAACAGTTTGGTAAGGATAATGAGCGGGCTCAATATTTTTTCAGGTTTTCCAACCAGATCTTGCTAAAATCAGCCTTGTTATTAACAGAAACTTGATAGAAGCTTGGAGCTTTTAATGCTTAACTATTTTACTTTCCAGAGAGCAAATTACATAGGCACGCATCAGACTGGCGGGATGCGCAGACTGGTCTGCACCTTTGTTGTTCACATGCGACAGAGTCAGGTTCTCTCACGACCCAAGGCCCAAGTTTGATGTGAGATATACGGAAGAGCTTTAAAACCCTAACATGGTATAATGACGATAGATAATTCTTTATAGTGGCGAAGACCCCGTGTATATTTTCGTTGCATTGTTACACCTTCGTCAAATAAACGTACCCGCTTTTTGAGTCGCATAATCAACACATAGGAATTATGTGTCCGTCGGCGTCGGTGGCGTCGTCGTCGTCGTATTTCGCGTTGTCACACTTTTGGTTTGCGATTGATAACTTTCGAAGGGATTCATCAATTATATCATTCAAACTTTGCAGAAGGATAAAGCATCATAAATACAGGTTAAGTTCGAAAGTGGCGGTTATCCACAAGCTTATTAAAAATTATTGCCCTTTTTTTTACTTAGATTTGGCTAAATTATGGTTTACAATCAATCACTTTTGGAGGGATGCAACACTGTCATTCAAATTTTAAACTGATAAAGCATTATAAAATACAGGCCAAATTCGAATTTGGAGGTAATTCGCCAATTTTTGACTGAGTTTTGGCCCTTTTTGACTAAGGTTTAGGCTAATGCGAAAACTACATGTATATTGGCTTTTTGTCGAATAAACATCACATTTATCTAAAACTATTATATCTTACAACTTCTCACTATAGTCCATGATTACCAAGTGCCTGTAGATAAGCATAACCGTGATTAAGAATTTACCGCCCCTTCCCTCCCAGTGGGATCAAAGGTCAAATATGTAAATTTTGCAATAACTAAGTCAGTTGTCAATATTTTTTACTGAAATTTCGCATTATTATAAATAAGAAACATATCAAACGCGATTTTGATCGAAGGCTTGTGCCAGAACCCTTGGGAGGACTTAGGGGGGTGGGTCAAAATTCAACTTTTATGTCGCATATCAAATTAAAGGGAAACATGAATGCAGCAACATGGTAGCAAATATTTTGCCCACGAAGCCCAGCTCGCCCCCATCCCCTGACCCTGGGGTCAAAAGGTCAAAATTCAACTTTTTCAAAACATGGTCAGATTGCATATCAAATTAAATAGAATCGCGAAAGCTGAAACGTGGTAGCTAATATTTTGCCCGCAGACCCCCTTCTACCCCCACCCAACCCTGGGGGTGGGGTCAAAATGTCAAAATTAACTTTTTTCAAACATGGTCATGTTGCATATCAAATTGAATGGAATCACAAATGCAGCCACATGTAGCAAATATTTCCCCACAGACCCCTTAGGGCCCTGGGGGTCAAAAGGTTAAAATTCAACTTTTTCAGAACATTGTCATGTTGCATATCAAAGGGAATCGCGAATGCAGCAACATGGTAGCAAATGTAGACAGAGGTACAATAAATAAGAAACATATCAAACCTGATTTTTGATCGAAGGCCTGTGCCCGACCCCTGGGTGGACTTAGGGGGTTGGGTCAAAGATCAAAATTAAACTTTTTCAGAACATGGCCATGTTGCAAATCAAATTAAAGGTAATCACGGGCGCATCAACATGCAACATGGTAGCAAATATTATGCTCGCAGATCCTGCATTTGAACCTGGGGTCAAAAGGTAAACAATCAACTTTTTCAGAACATGGTCATATTGCATATCAAATTAAAGGCAATCGCAAATGCAGTAACATGGTAGCAAGTATTTTGCCCGCAGCCCCCTCCCCGGACCCTGGGGTCAAAGGGACAAATATAACTTTTGCAGAACATGGTCATGTTGCATATCAAATTAAAGGGAATCGCGAATGCAGCAATATGGTAACACATATTTTGCCTGCAGCTCCGCCGCTCCCCCCCAACCCTGGGGGTCAAAAGGTTGAAATTCAAGTTTCTTAGAACATGATCATGCTACATATCAACTTAAAGGGAATTGCCAATACAGCATTATGGTAGCAAATTTTTTTCCCACAGCCCCCCTCTCCCCTCAGAAGGTCAAAATTCAACTTTTTCAGAACATGGTCATGTTGCACATCAAAGGAATCACAAATGTAGCAACATGGTAGCAACTGCAGACAGAGGTACAATAAATATGAAACATATCAAATGTGATTTTGGATCGAAGACCTGTTCCCGACCCCCTGGGTGGACATAGGTGCTGGGATCAAAATGTCAAAATTCACTTTTTTTAAACATGGTCATGTTGCATATCAAATTAAAGGGAATCACGGATGCAGCAACATGGTAGAAATTACTTTGGCTGGGAACCCCCTCCCACCCCCGCTAACCCTGGGGTCAAAAGGTCAAAATTCAATTTTTAAAGAACATTATCATATCAAATTAAATAGATTCTCGAATTCAGAAACATGGCAGCAAATGTTCTGCCTACATACCTTCTCCCTACCCCACTTGCCCTAAGGTGTTAGGTTAAAGGTCAAAATTCAACGTATTGAGAACATGGTTATGCTGCATATGAAATTAAATAGAATCTAGAAAGCAGCAACATGCAACTATTTTGGCCGCAGATCCCCTCTCTCCGCCCCTCCGACCCTTAGGTCAAAATGTCAAAATTAACAAAGAACATGGTCGTGTTGCATATCGAATTAAAGAGAATCACAAATGCAGCCACATGTAGCAAATATTTCCCCACAGACCCCCAGGGCCCTGGGAGTCAAAAGATTAAAATTCAACTTTTTCAGACCATTGTCATGTTGCATATCAAAGGGAATCGCGAATGCAGCAACTTGGTAGCAAATGCAGACAGAGGTACAATAAATAAGAAACATATCAAACCTGACTTTTGATCAAGGGCATGTGCCCAACCCCTGGGTGGACTTGGGTGTTGGGTCAAAGATCAGCAGGGTTGTAGCAAATATTTCACCCGCAGACCTCCATGGTCATGTTGCATATCAAATTAAAGGGAATGGAGCATAGGACACCATGCAAACACATATTCTCTCCTTACACACTCCCTCAACTGTGGGTTAGATTATAACATAAAATAAATTCTGAATGTGATCGTGTTGTATAATAATATGAAATTAAGGGGAAAGAAGTATAGACTTACATAGAAGCAAACACTTTGACCTTACACACACCCCTGACCTCTTTGTCAGTTCGAAGTCAGACAGATAAGTTTATTTTGTATTGAACTAACCACTGAAAACTAGTTGATAGGCTTTTAACCTTGATCTGTATGATACCAAAGGTGAACTTAGGGGTTGGAGGAATGGGATTTATGTTTTGTGATTTATTAGTATCTCTCAAATAATTCTTTGCCGGGAAAATATATTCGACAAATTTTTCTTGGTTGACATATGTTTTGCCAGGGGACACATCCTATTCTCGAAATTCTATATCATAAAAAGCGCTAGCTTTGATTTTCATGTAAGAATGTAAATATAAATGTTTTGATGTATCTGCATGTGCATGCATGCATACATATGTGTGTGCATGCATGCATGCATGGGTGTATGAACATTTAGGAGCATGTACATGTGTTTACATATGTACATTCATGTGTGTGCGCATGCATGCGTGTATGTACATTTTTACAAAACCCCTCCACAAGTATTGAAGTTGGCATCGCTGTCTTTGCCCCCCCAACCCCCAAATTTTGAAAAGCTTCCTACGCATATGAGTCAAGCAGCAATTCTTGGGTCACCGTTTGAAACACAAAATTATTTTACTTTCATTTTTTAAAGTAAGACAGGATGCAAGATCAGGAACCGATACACTAAAAAACCACACTTGACCCAGGACACCCCATCGGAGAGTGATAAAACACAATAAAACATCACATAAAAGAGAGCCAAGAGGTCAGCCCTTTCCCAGCAGGTGACCACAAGACTTCAATAAATAGACGACAAGATAGCATGACAAACACGAAACTTAAGTAACAAAAAAGATCCACAAAAGAAGCCCGGCCATGGAATGGGCAGTAAAATACTTATACTTTTAAGTCAAGTCTTCTTTCCCACATACTCGTAGCACACGCCAGCATCAAGATTAATGCAAGCCTAGAGAAGAAAAAAAGCAATGCATAGCAAACCATAGAACAAACACAGAACCCACAACAGGAGCAACAATCAACAATGAATCAACAACATAATCACTGCCTTAAAATGTACAGCAGCCTAAGCCAATTGTCATCATTGTTTGTTAAATATAGTCTCACTTCTGAAACATTTTAGTTTTAGTAAACCAACGCTCGTGAGTTTCTATAGCACAATGGAAAATCCAGGATACAAATGCTACTACTGCCCTCTCTATTTTGGTTTTGATACAGTCATAAAACACTCCATTGTCACTCATTCAGGAAACATATTAAAATATCGAAGACCACTCATACATCTAAGTAGTATCCATAAGTGTAAATTGACAGATGGCGGCCATTTGGCGGCCATCTTGGTTATCAGACAAAGCCCATATTAAAACTTGGGCGAGAGTTTGATAAAAGTATATGAAATTTGGCAGCACTCGGTAATAAATGACTAAGGTATAGTGTCTATAAGTGCAAACTAATAGGTGGGGGCCATTTCGTCGGCCATCTTGGTTAACTTTCGTCGGACAAAACTCGTATTCAAACTTTAACGAGAGTTTTATGGAAGCAATCCATATATGAAATTTGGAAAAACTCTGATAAAAAAAAATGAAGTAGTGGACACTGAGGGAAAAAGACAGTTCACCGACAAGACAATTCACCGACACAGTTTTTGAAGACAGTTCAACGACAGATTTGAAGACAGTTCACCAACACTTTTGAAGACAGTTCATCGACACTTTTTATCACGTTATTGAAATATGGCTTGAAAATATAAGCAATTATTGTGAAGAAATATTGATTAGTTATGATTTGAGGTAATATGTTGATGTAATTTATTGAGAAAGCGATATTTTGTTTGTCTGATAAATGATTAATAGACAGAAATTTGATTGCTACATGAAGCTATATTGATGTGATCATATAGCCAATCGTACATTTTTTTGATGAAATTCGTCAGCAAGTCAAAACATTCCTTTTGAATATTTTAACAGGTTTGTTCAGGCCTACCTTTTTAATATAGTTATTTTACGTTAGCGATATAAGACGCATTTTCGCACAGACAATGTAATGATCGCTTTATATGCAGTTTTATGCATGTCTCATAAAATCATATTGCAATAGCATCTAGATAATTTATTTAGCTTTGTGTTAGGCCTTCGTTCATTATAACATCAATAAATGGTGAATATTGTGACATTCCATATAGATACAATTTAAATTTGTCGACGAACTGCCTTCAATTCTGTCGGTGAACTGTCTTCAATTCTGTCGGTGAATTGTCTTCAAAATGCGTGTTGGTAAACTGTCTTGTCTGTGAACTGTCTCGATTCCGACACTGATAGGCGTTGGCCATTTTTCGGCCATTTTGCTTATTGTTCGACAGATAAAAAAAGTATTCAAACTTTTATTTTCTTGTCCTTTTGGGTCATGGTCTTCATTGTGGAACTTTGAAACTATTAGAGTGTAACTGATGAGGCCTAAATGGCCGAAACTAGCTAGTTTGGCCCAGAAGAAAATTTGCACACTCTTGTTTCAGTTCTTTGGTGCAATTTTTTGCTTCCAAAGGATAACCTTTTTAAGAACATATTTGACTTCACTACAGCTGGTGATTGGGACTATGTGGCGGTGGTAGAACGTCTCCCTTCCCCTTACTATAGTGTAGATTTTATTTTCTTGTCCTTTGGGTTATGGGTTTTATTGTAGAGCTTAAAAACTATTAGAGGGTCACTGATAAGGACTAAATGGCCGAAACTAGCTAGTCTGGCCAAGATAATTTGCACACTCTAATTTCAGTTCCTAGCGCATTCTTTGCTTCCAAAGGATAACCTTTTTAAGACATATTGAACGAGAGTTTGATAGAAGCAATCCATATATAAAATTTGAATAAAACGGATTATAATTACTAAGTTAGAGAGATCTGTTGTGGCGGCCATTTTACGGCCTTCTTGCTTGTCGTTTGACAGAAACAAATTGTATTCAAACTAGGAGAGATTGATGGAAGCAATCCATATATGAAATTTGGAAGAAATCTGACTAAAAATTACTACGTTAGAGTGACCACGACAACGGGCGGACAGACAGAAGGACGGACAAGCCCAAAACAATAGAGATAATGTTTTGTTTTCTAGTTTGTTGATAGGTTTGTCAGCTGATTTTTTGCAATGGTAAAAAGTGCACGTGAGTGTGGTGTGTGCGCGCGTGTGTGTGTGCGTGAGAGTGTGCGTGCGTTGTGTGTGTGTGTTATTGTTAAGATGTTGTAACGAAAATTCACAAACCTATTTTTGTAAACATCCTACCTTCATAAACATTCATGTAACAAAGCGATACATGTATACCTCTACCACGACCTCTAAGTAATGACCCTCGATTCATTCAATGCATTTACCGTTACAGTCACGCCTCAAAGCGTTTTGTGGAAGTATAGCACGAGGTGAACTTACTTGTATATTATACTACCCATTCAGTGGAGCATAACACAATGCAATTAGAAACTGGTGGATAACAAATGCTTTGTTTACAGTAGCATGTTACCTGTACACAAGGCCGTCGTCGTCGGTCCGGCGAGCGCCTGACCACTTTATTTGGCCAAGTATGCTCTCCGCTGTGTCCCTTTTGCTCGTTTTGGTTCACTTTACTTTGTGCTTACCATTTATTGATGCAATTATCAATAACGCTCGTTGCGCGTGTGAAAACATTGAAAAATTATAATGACACCTGCTTGATTAATTTTATAATCGGATGGTCTTAATGGACGTTATCATACTTATGGACTCTGTCGAGAGAAAACCCGACGTAGCTGCATGCGAACGTCAAGGCGCAGACCAGTCTGTACATCCGCGCAGTCTGATCAGGGCCTTTGTAATTCGCTCCTAGAAAAGTATAATTGATAAACATTCTACACACAAAATTTCAGCATTCTAGCTAATCTTTGTAACTGAGTAGGTTGGTTTAATCTTGCAATGTCAGAAACCCTGAAGACAGGTCTTCTCGTTGAGGTCCAGATATTTCTATGATCCCTTTAATTGACAATTTGTTTTTTCTTCTTCAAATTAACATGTCGAGCTACAAAGTATATTTAAAACGTGTTGACTTTACATACATGTATATGAGCATCATGAGCCTGTGTTGTAACAATGCATCCTGTTACGGATATAAAAGTCCCGTCTGTTTCCATTTAGCCCAAGACTTTTTGGCTCCACCCGTGAACGTTCATTCGACTTTAAGAAGCCTGAGCAGAGAAGTGTTTAGCCGTCGTGGCTCGACAGTAGGCCCTGGCTCCATTACAATGAAGCCAAAGATCTCATCTTATGCCTACCGAAGCCAAAATCTAGATGAAGCCTGCATCCTTAACGGGTGTTCTACGTGTAATTGAAAAGACTAAGTGTATATCTTTTCGAAAACACAACTCTTTGAAGTACCACCAAGGATCAGCGCTAAAAGTGCTTTCCAAAACCTGTGGGGACATAGATGAAATAATGTCAAAGAGACATGCTGTAGAAAAAAAGTAAAAAAAATCGTGAATGTCTGAAAACAAATTTGTCCAGCATTCGGTTTCTCGCGTGACAAGAAATATCTTCTCTAGCAAAAGATCGTGACCAAAACGACTGAAATCTGGTCCCAAACGCATAAAAAACCCACTAAAAAAATGGAGGAGACCCCCTAAACCCCCCTCTCTAGAGGGGGATCAATCCCCCTCGCGTGCATTCAGCACTCAATGACGTCTTCCACCGGGCCACTTATGAACACGTGGCGATGGCCCGTGGCGATGGCCCTGGACATGTAAACGTCTATGCAGCAAATTCAAGACTGAAAGTGAGCCGCACAGGGGAAGATGTATAAATCATATCATAAGAAAAATTTGACCACTCGATGTAATCTGATTGCTCGCTGGGCGATTAAGCCTTATTAAAGTGGGTCTTATGAAATGTACTTTCCACTGCCATTTCATCTTACCATACAGCTGTTTAAAGCAGGATGACATTATTAAAATGTAAGCCTACAAACCTACACACAGACAAGAGATGCGGGAGTCTCTAACAGACTGAAAAAAGCGATACAGATTGACGTATTGTTAACCCTTTTTGTAGTAATTAAATTTTGCCTACTGATTATATACAATAAACTTGGGGTGGTACAATATATATTATATATATAAATATATACTGACGGACTTTAATTACACAACACTGACTTCCCCTTATATCTTCCAAAAGACTGTTAAATGTAAACTTCCTTTGCTTCGATAATGTCATCATGAGTTGGCTTCTTCAGCAAACACTTTAGTTTAAATTGTACAACTAAACTGGACGACGTTATTTGCTCCTTACGAATTTAGCCATTTAAACATTCCTTAAGTAGAGGAGATTTTAAGCTATAGAATGAAAGGGTACACCCAGATAACCGTCATATACGCAAATAAGCTGTATCGCAGACCTGCCAATCAATATGATAGTGATGCCTCGATGGCTAATGAAGTCCATGATATGCATTCGATGCTTCTAGTGTTTATTGATTTAAAGAAGTAGGGAATCTTTCATCCATAAAATTTGGTCAAATAAAACAGTTGACCCCTATCTCAAAAAGTATACATTTTAATGCATTAGATTCATCTTAGTTGGACAAGTTTTCCATGTTTTACTTACAAATGAATGTTCTTTAACATACAATCAAAATGATTGTTCTGCCTTCTTTTTTGAGACATAAATTAAAGCTGTTATCCAAGTGTTGCGTTTTAAAAGTCCATCAGTATATATATATTGCTGGTCACAAGTTTTTATACAAAAAAAGTTGCATTTCTTTCTCTGAACATCATATTTGTATGAATAAACAGTGAAGACCCAGATGAAATGTTGTTAAATGCAGCATTATGTTTGTGTCTTCACTGTCTGCCAAAGTACACATTTAGAAGTCAATGGTATACACAGGGTGAAATAAATAACCTCCTTTCTGCTCTAAGTTCGAAGATTTATGACCAAAATTTGTTTTCACTTCGTGCAGACGGTAGTTTTTACTTCGTACATTAAATAAATAGCAGTCGATCCTACTGATACAGTTTCTAGTGCACTGCTATTAGACATTTTTACCCACAGGCTGACACCTTACGCGTACACCTTACACTGACTTTATTAGTGCAGTGTATTGTGCATTTGCGGTCAACTTTTTAATTTTTACCAAGCAAACTTATACGCAGATATGTTGTTTTATATGCTTTATTGCATTATGAAAAGGCTGTATTAATAGAATGTTCTGCTGTATATATCGTCACTGAACCTAATGTGAATTAAAAGTGATGACCACAAAACTGCAAATGACATGTTTCTGGGAATTAAAAATATTTCAGCCACTATTTCATGTGCTATGAGCTATTAGAAAACATCATAATATAAGACCAACATTCTGTCCTGGGTTAAATATAACAACCTCCGAGTACACAAGACATCTTGGGGTAATAGGAATTATTGACCACAAAAACACAATCGCTATATTTCATGCTCTGGTTAAGATATTTGGGGATTTTCTCAGAATACTCAGGATAACTTTACATACAACATGTACATGTACGTCGGTACGGTCTGTGCGTCTGCTTTGATTTTGTTTGTTTGATTTGATTCTTTACGTCCCTTCAACAATCTTTCAGTTATATAGGGATGAGTCTTCCTGGGTTGAACCAGTAATAAGCTAGGATAAATACGTCTTGCTCAAGGACCACAACGCAGTGACGCCGGTGAGGCTCGAACCCTCGTCCCTTTGGTCTCGAGTCAAGCACTCTACCACTGAGCCACTGCGCTCTGCAGTTTAAAGTTGCCGGACACTGAATTGCAGAGTCCATCCGTTGTCTACGCTTGTTGATACAATAACATTTGCTCGTCATTTCACATGCTTTAGAGTCTCCGATTTTTGGCGGCAAAGATAGTTGTTCCCGTTGTCCTTATAAATTTTACCCATACTGTCTTGGACACATTAAAATATGAGATTCTTACATTAAACATTGACTGCTGCACCGATGATTTCTCTCTTTTGTGGAATATCCTACATGTACATGTACCGAGCAGCTGTACATAGTTTGGATGCTGAATTCACTGTTTTAGAAATGACGACCTCGAATGCCTTTTTTCTCGTGAGCTCAAGATTTTGTACCATTTCGTACATGCTTCTATCTTGCCAACGTATCGGACGAGATTAACTTTTTCCTCGCTGGTGGCGAGTTGTGTCTTCGGCTTCAGTTTAGAACCAGATCAGACCGACAACATGAGCTTTGTAACTATTTGACATTCTGGTGGTATTCTGGATTATGTTTTGAAATACTAATTGAGATAAACTGAGCAGACTTCAAAAAGCATGCAAAATTACCTAGCATGCAAAGACGCTAACTGAATTTGAAGTATCCCGTGTTTAACATGGTGGACAATGTGGTTTGAGGTGTTTTTGTGTCAATGGTCGGTTGTGAAATTCAGCTTCGGTCTTTTTGAAGTTATCAGACTTTTCCATGACAGTCATATATGTGATTATTTGTGGTGCTCATGAAATAGCATGCACGTTATAATTGTTGTGGCGTCAACTATTTTTTAGCATAGAATATATTTGTAAGCGCAGTTTCAGATTTAAAAGTGAAATATGATCCATCTTTCTTTAATTTAAAGTCTAATCTGTTCACGATATGTGAGGTATAAAATCGGGTAGGCGGCGATGCTGTGCGCAATTCTTAAAACTAAGAGTCCAGAAAATACCACAATCACATACTGCAGACCAACCAACCACACCGTGAGGAAGAGACACGAAACACTTACAGTCGCATGGCAGCAAGAAGACAATTAAATAAAGCAATCAGGTCTCTCTTCCCTAGCGGAATATGTGCAAAACTAGAATTGATACTAAGTACTGTATAGCAAAACAAGGAACAAACACAAAACTCCCACACGCAATGAGAGCAACAATAAACTATAAGGTCAACTGGTCGTAATGTGCACGACCCGTGGTGAACGTATATCTTAGAAACAGCATTTTAAAGTTAAATCAGTTTTTACTGATCTGACTGCGCCGAGGAGCATCATCGGGGATACATGTATGTTGTAGTTGCGGTTCACATACATTTCGCCTGAGATTTGTATTAGTTTTCTTTCTTGCTTTGACTAGTTGAGAAAGGGATAGTTTGAATTTTGGAGTGAAAGAATTTTAAGATATTCTAGTATATGGGTCCAAAATAACATATTTGAGTTAAGTATCATGATATATGAGTAAATTTCAGCTAAAGAGACTTGTAGGGTGGGTATTTCTACAAATTGAAATGAAATGCGAAACAAAGGTTACATCAAACAGCACTGGTACAAATGCAAAATAATTTAGTAGAAATGTTCCCCATAATGCCCTCTGACAAAATTGCCTAAATGATTTTGCTCTGGCAAACAAGCTGGCTGCCAGAACTGTAGATAAGAAATATCTTAAAATGCCATATTCTCTTGAGCCATCGGTCCCAATTCAAAAACACATCACGCAAAGGTTTATTATTAAGTCATCTGGTAAGATTTATCAATCGGCTCTGATCAGCTGACTACCAGAGTTAAAACAAGAACACCACTTTACACAGCATCAGATTCTTGGCTATTGTTCTGATTCAAAATAATTATATTATACCAGTGTTAAGGATAAGTATGAAAACTTTGATCAAAATACATATATAATATGCCGTTCAAAGTTATGAGCATTTTCACTAAAATACCTCGACCGGCCTAAATGATGCTAGGCAAAGCGTCGTCACCGTTTTGCATACATGTGTCTGAACAATGTTAAAATTAATAGTAAGAAACGATTATGCAAAATTTGATCGAAATATACCATGTGGTTTAAGATTTATGAGCATTTATACTAACTTACCATTACCCGCCTGACTGATGCTCGGCATAACCTTGTCCGCCAAACGAAACTTTTACGCATGCCAGTGTTTGGACAATGTTGAAATGTATACGTATGCAAAATTTGATCAAACTAGTATACCATCTGGTTATAAAGTTATGAGCATTCAACAACGACAGAATCACCGCCAAAGACTGGACAGCAGCGGAAGCTACTGGTTGCTTAAATGCGTTATGGCGCCAAATCTTTGCTCTGGATTCTGCTGGGTTTCTTTTAAAACACAAACGTGTTAAGCTCGTAAAGAGGATTTCTCATTTATGCAAAACATTACCACAGAGGAACAAACTATCAATGATTTGGTGAAACAAAGAAAATGGCTCACAGAGAGTTAGAACTAAAGAGCACCTCAAGTTGAGCCACAGTGGGCCCAGCTGAAAACAAGCATAAGGGGCTAGCATAAAGACGAAAGCTTCTGAGACTGAGGTCTGCTCCATCGTGATGCAATTAAAGTGGAAACCATAGCTAAACCGTGATTTGGTTTTCTACCAGGCATACTGACTGTCGCAATGTATTAAATTGCTGACCTCCAATGCAGTGGCAATACAGTTTCAATAAATAGAATACCTTCCACTGTTTCTGGCGAACAAGAAAGGTCCTGGCCAGCCCAGCTTACCTTGATTGTGATTGACTTGTGATAACGAAAAAAGGACTCACCTAAAACACATTTACCACATGACACTCTGCCATCCAAAAATGCAACCACACACCAAATTTGGGATCCCTAGCTCAAATAGTGTTGGTGATATGCTCCGGACACAATTATTCTATAAACTAGGTCAGAGGTCAAGGTCACAATGACCCAAAAATGGTATGCGACATTCTGCCATCCCAAGATGCATCGACTCATCTAATTTGGAATTCCTACCTCAACGAATACAGAAGTTTTGCACCAGACTTGATGCTGACTCTATAACCTAGGTCAGAGGTTAAGGTCACAGTGACCATAAAATGGAACGTGACAATCCGCCATTTCAAGAAGCATTCACACACCAAATTGCCATCCAAGATGCATTTACACACCAAATTTGGAATTCCTACCTTAAAGAATGTAAGAGATGTGCTCCAGACAAGAATTCTTAAAACTAGGTCAAAGGTCAATGTCACAGTGACTCGAATATGGTACGTGACACTCCGCCATCCCAAGACGCATTTCCACACCAAATATAGAATTCCTACCTCAAAGAATATAGGAGATATGCACCAGACTCAAAGCAGTTTCTAGAAACTAGGTCAGAGGTAAAGGTCAATGTCACAGGGACCCAAGGATGGTGCGCGACACTTTGTCATCCCAAAATGCATCAACATTCCAAATTTGGGATCCCTACCAGAAACAATATAGGAGATATGCTCCGGACACGATTATTCTAAAAACTAGGTCAGATGTCAAGGTCAGGGTCACAGTGACCTGAACAGGTTACGAGACACTTTGCTGTCTCAATATGCATCCACACACCAAATTTGGAATTCCTACCTCGAAGAATATAGGAGATATGCACTGGACAGGGAGCGGGACGGACGGATAGACGGACGGAGGAATGGACAAAGCAATTACTATATGCCTCCCACAGTTCCTTTGGGGGCATAAAACAGTTTTGTTAGAAAAAGCTGAGCTCATGATTGCCGCAAACCCAGTGTGTATATACAGTACATCATTGTTTAAAGCCTGAAATGCCGTCCGATGGTCGGTGTTTTGTAATTTTGACATCAAAATGAATGTTGAGATGTTCCCTGAAATTTAATCCGCAGTCAGTTATCCGCTATCAGCAGTTCGCTTTGTGGGTAAAAATGTCTATTAGGGGGTTCAGTCATATATAGCTGAATATCTCAAAATCCAATCAGTCTGAGATTTTTGGAATTGTAGGATCATAAGCCTCTCTAACTTCTGGTGAAAATCTTTTTTAGCTAAGTTGTTTGAATTCGAAACGGGAAGATAAAAAGCTGTAGATTTTCGCTTTTTTGACAACTATCTCTCTAAAAGAGTGCGTTTCTTACGCTCCCACGATACACTGTTGTTGTTTTGCACGACATTATGACATGTATGCATATATCAAAGAACTATATTGAGATCCACGGCAGTAGGACAAATCTAACTATAAGAAAACATGCGAAAATACTTCCCCTTCCCCCTCAGAATTTAGGCCAAAAACTCTCGATTCTACTGATACAGTCGATTTCACTCATTTCAGGCGCACAGTGAATCGATACTGTGATACTGCGCCTGAAAACTTTGGTATTTATTCCTTCATAGAACATGATCGGTTCGATTTTTTTTTACATCAGAAGAACAAATAAGGGCTGCCATGTACATGCCATGCGTAAAAATGCTCTTGTTCTGAGCTAAAACTGGCAAAACATCTGCATATTTTCTTGGTTTTGACATAAAACTGAAGAAATCCCGTTCTGAGTTCGATTTGGTTACGGTGTCTGTCTCAAAGCAAAGCTTTTTTCCAACATGGCATTTGGCCTGTTTAGCAAGGTAAATATCTACATGGAATAGCATTGCCGGATTTTTACATAGTTAGCTCATTCTGATACAAAAAACTAAAACAAGCGCGAAAACCTACCTTTGTTTGACTTTTCCGTGACGAGGCCACTACCGCGAAAGGTCCTGGATGTGACGAAGGAACAAATTTACGTTTACGCAATGGCGCGGTAGTTCCACTGATGCCCACCTGTGGTTATCACTACGGTGCCACTGCAATGGTAAGTTTCTTGTCAGCATACAATTTTGTGCCACTCTCATAATTATCGGTCCATCAGCGAATTGTTCCGCTGGAGGGCGGATAGTGGTCCACTTTTATATACTAGAGGACTTTGAATACGCATCAACATATTTTTGCGCTTTTCATGCAAACCGTTTATGCGATTGAAAAGTTACTGGCAGGATTTAATGGGTATGAATCAATCGATAATTTGACTGCACTATCACTTGACGCTGCTGATGACGTCACATGGGTACATACAGCGTCCATCACCTTTCTGCTCAGTCAGTTGAAGCTTTTTGTTTATTTTTGTGTTTAAACTGTGGCGTGTAAGATACCATATCAGCAATAGAGTTTATAGACTTTTTCTAATTAAAAGTAATTAATAATTTCAATATTTCGAAAATAAACGTCAAATTTGAACATAAATTTTCAGCTCATTTTTCGAAACATCTCCATAAGTTACCTGTATGCACGCTTTCATTACTGATGTTGAATTTTATTACTAGACTAAAGTAATCAGAGTGGGTGGGGTATGTAGGTATCTTTAAAAGGGTGTAAATTTGAGCATAGCAAATTTTCAATGCATTTCGAATCGTTCAATGATGAATGTGCAATTGTAAAATAAGCACAGGACTCAAATCTGTTGAGACAGTATTCAAAACTAACGCGTGTTAACTTGTTGCTGAATTGGTGCCCTTCAAATTCGATCACCCTGTCTTAAAACGGATACTTTTTCAATACCTTAAAGTAAATTTACCGTGAATTTTCTAGGACACCCTACAAGACTATGATATGCAATAACAATTATCTCGTTGACATTCTCAGGGTTTGTGAAATAAAGGATTTGATCTGGACGATGCGTTTTCAAGGTAATAAAGTATATGTACAGATGCTACAATTCTCCCCAAATTTATCCTGTTAGCCCGCGTTATACTTGTTGTGGACATGCATTGTCATATGGAATGGGTTATAGATAGCAATGTAGATCTTTATCATATGGCTTTGTTAAAAGCCAGCTGATTTGGCTCTACAGCCTTTTAAGAAGAAAATGATAAATTGTGCACAGCAGGACAAGAATAACATAGTTATATGTGCAAATGAATGTATATAATACATGTATAATTAGTTAACTATTACCATATTCACTATAAAACAACTTGATTGATGTCCCATCCCATCTCCTCACATTTTTCGTGTGTGAATGTCTTTTCCACATTGTCATTAAAATTCATACCAATGTTTTGCTTTAAGGTTACCTTTGGTTAGTGCACAGATTACAGCACCATAGTTCTGGGACCATAACCTCGTTCGTAAGTTTCATAATGGTCAAACAAGGTTATGGTTTTTGTGTACAATAGAAGCAAAATTAGTTATTTGTTTATACTACAGTTTGTTTACTTTGCAAGTTGTTAGCATTTATTTTATTTTCATCAGTACAACCTATTCTATAAGCCAGGGCCACATTCTGTACATATAAATAAAAATAAGTGCATCAGCAAAACGAACAATAAAGCTATACAAACCAGAATAATCAACAATGTTTTCAAAAAGGTATATGTCCATCCATTTTTCTCTCATAGGTCAAAGTATGCCTCACTGCCCAGTATGTATAATTAAAAGATATAATTTGGAACATGGAACCAGTGCCAACTCAGCAGATTTTACATAATTTAAAACGTGACCAAAAACAGCCAATTATCACTGCATGCTTTTTTCATGTATTTTGGACATTTGTGTGGGCATCAACTAGAGGTAAGGGACTTACTATTACAATTTTTTTTTAGACCAGACAAATTGGACTTTTTTATAAGAGTTTGAGTCAAATCGTCGCTTCAGTGCTATAGTGTTCTATCTACCATTGCTCAAGTTTTGAGAAAAATGAGCTTGAAAATTTTAGCATACTGATTTTTGTTTCCTTATTTATCACAGACCTTTGAATCATACCAGAGGGTTAGAATATATACATACAGTGTAAATGACCTTGGTTTGAAGAAATTAGTACAGAAATATGGAATTTACGGGCATTTTAAAGTTTACAGATAGAACATTATGCCCTAAAAATCGCCTTCTTCGTTCAGTGCTATAATGTTCTATATTTTCCGACAGCTTATTATTCTGTTTATGGAGTCAATTCATGTACTAGTATGAACAGAAATGACTATTAGCACTTAAAAGTGGCAGATTAGTCATTTATTTGGCATAGCAGTACCAAAACGCACAGATTATGCCTTTAAAATTTATGTAAGGGAGGTAATCTGTTTCTACAGTTAATTTGTCTGTCAATGGGGTCAATTTGTATAATATTTTAGACTGAACTAATTATTTGGACCTAAAAGAAGCAGATTTAACCATTGATTTGTAATTGCATCGACAAAGTTCATCAAATAAAGCAGTTTAAATATGTGTAAGGGAGGTATTTTGTTTCTACAGCTTATTATTCTGTCCATGGGTCAATTTGAGTTATATTTTTGACTGAGCAGATTATTTGGACCTAAAAGTAGCCGATTTATCCATTAGTTCGTCATAAGACCGACAAACCACTTAAATTTAGGAAGTTTGAATTTATGTTAGGGAGGTAATTGCAATTTTTAGCAATTTCTCCAAGGAAAGTGACTTTATGTAGATAGAACAATATGACACTGAACTCACTCAGTCACGTGACATAATCATCATTGGCCAATGGATGAAAATCACTTAGAACACTATAGCACTGAACGAAATTGTCCTTTTGTAGATAGAACAGAAATGCACAGCGGTTTTAAGCTTACTGGTAGGAGATAGGCAAATGAAACCTTTACCAGTTGATAGAACATTTGATCCCCTTTCCAACGGTATGCATAACTCATTTTTGACCAAAATGTCACTTAGAAACTATAGCACTGAAGCGACGAAATGTTAGAGTGTTCCTATTTGAACAAAATGTGACCCAAAATATAAGGCCTAGGAATGGGAAATAACAGAAAAAATCCATTCTTAGGCCTAATCTACGACCTAACAGCACCCCAACATTTTTGAGTAAATATAGTAGTCATTTTCTAAAAAATCTTAATTTAATTACTTTGTGTTAACTGTAAAAATTGTATATACTGTATACTATTCATTGAGGGCCTCTTGGAATATAAGCCTCAATATGCTAAATGTTGTCACCTTCATAAAATAAAGTATTTACTTACTTTTTACTTACTAGCAACATGGTTGCAAATATTTTACCTACAGACCCCTACGTCCTCCACACCCCTCTGACCCTGGAGTTGGGGTCAAAAGTTCTAAATTCCTCTTTTTGAGAACATAGTCATGTTGCATATCAAATCAAAGGGAATCGTGAATGCAGCAACATGGTAACAAACAATTTGCTCGCAGACAACCCTACCCCTTCCCCCGACCCTGAGGATGGGGTCAATAGGTTAAAATTCTACTGTTTCAGAACATGGTCATGTTGCATATCAAGTTTCATGAAATCACGAAATGTTGCAACATGTTACCAAATATTTTGCCAGCAGACCCTTCACTAGGGCTCAAAAGGTCAAAGTTCATCTGTTCAGAACAATGTCACGTTGCATATCAAATTAAAGGGAATCACAAATGCAGCAACATGGTCGCAAATATTTTGCCTACAGACCCCCCTCCCCCACAAACACACACACTCTTCTGACCCTGGGGTTGGGGTCAAAAGGTTAAAATTCCACTTTTTCAGAACATGGTCATGTTGCATATCAAATTAAAGGGAATCACGAATGCAACAGCATGGTAGCAAATATTTTGCCCACAGACATCCCTAACCATCTTACCCCGACCCTGAGGATGGGGTCAATAGGTTAAAGTCAATTTTTACAGAAGATGATCATGTTGCATATAAAATTAATGGAAATCATGAAATGTAGCGACATTGTAGCAACTATTTTGACCGCAGACCACCCCGTCCTCCCACGACCCTAGGGGATGAGGTCAAAAGGTCAAGTCAACTTTTTCAGAACATGGTCATGTTGCATTTTAAATTAAAGGGAATCACGAAATGCAGCAACATGGTAGCAAATATTTTACACGCAGACCACCTCGTCCTCCCACGACCCTAGGGGATGGGGTCAAAATTCAAATTTATGGAACATGGTCTTGTTGCATACCGAATTTAAGGGAATCACGAATGCAACCATATTGTAGCAAATATTTTGGCAGCAGACATCCCTACCCCCCCCCCCCCCCACGACCCTGAGGATTAGTCAATAGGTCAAAAGTCATCTTTTACAGAACATGGTCATGTTGCATATCAAATTAAAGGGAATCACGAATGCAGCAACATGGTAGCACATATTTTGCCCGCTGACCCCACCAAACCCTATCCCCCGACACTGGGGATACCCCCATCCCCCTACACTGGGGATGGGGTAAAAATTCAACTTTTCTCAGAACATGTTCGTGTTGCATATCAAATTGAAGGGAATCATGGATGCAGCAACATGGTAGCAAATATCTAGCCCGCAGACCCCCTCCCCCCGACCATTGGGGTGAATTCAATAGGTCTAAATTCATTTTTTAGAACATGTTCATGTTGCATATCAGATTAAAGAGTATCACAAATGCAGCAACTTGGTACCAAATATTTAGCACGCAGACCCCCTTGATCCTAAAATGTAAAACAAATTCTGAATGTGGTCATGTTGCATATAAAATTAATGAGAAAGAAGTATAACATAGAAGCAAACATTTTGGCTTTAAGTCAGATATTGAAATTTACAGATTAGTTTATTTTATCATTGAACTAACCACTGAAAACTAGTTTATAGGCTTTTAACTTTGTTCTGTATGATACCCAATGTGAACTTAGGGGTTGGAAAAATGGGATTTATGTTTTGTAAACCTTTGCCGGGGATATAGTTTTGAGTTCGTAATATAAAATCAGTTGTCTTATTTCTCAACCCAAACATATGTTGTGGGTGCTCAAAAGAACCGTCTCAATGAGGCGGTTCTTTTGAACTCCAAAAACATTTATTGAAACGGGTGGGTAAGAAAATATTTACAATTTTACGCTCAATTGTTTTGTTTATCTAAACCAAAGGCACCCATAACACAGGTTAATAAATTCATAAGTAAGAAATACGCTCAAAAAGACTCCTCATCTGGACCTAACAAATGCATATTTCAGGTGACTGTTGGGACGGGACTCCTGCTACATCGGGTTCGTATGTTGGTAAAGTGTCCCGGACCCACGATTTTATTCCGTGTCAAGCATGGGCCAGTCAGGATCCAAAAACACACGACTATACTGATGATGATTTTCTTCTACTTGATGGCTCGTTAGCTGCAGCTGAGAACTATTGCAGGGACCCAGGCGGATGTGATGGTCGACCATGGTGTTATAGAAATGTCTATACCGGTTATGAATGGGACTATTGCGATACAGAATGCAACGGTATTTCGTATATTTTTGCTTATGCTTAGGCTGATGTGACAAGTACTAAAATCTTATGTTCTAAAATATATATATTTTTTATTTTTATATTTAGTACTGCCTTTCATGACTCCAAAAAGGTCAAGCTGTCTGTAAAAATATTAGAACAAGATGTTAACTGTGGACAATTCAAAGGATATCGATACTGTGATCAGGCAATTAATCAAGAGTGCGTGCCAAAAATTAGATTTCTTATTTCTCAACCAAAACATGTGTTGTGGGTATTCAAAAGATCCGTCTCAATGATACGGTTCTTTTGAGTACCCAAAATGTATGTTAAAACTGATGGGTAAGAAAATATTAACACTTTTACGCTCATTTTTTAACTAAACCTGTGGATACTAGAAAAGGCCTTCCAAATTACCTAGCTTAGTACTGGTCCAACCCAGGAAGACCCTTCCCTGTTTAACTGAAAGATTGTTGATGGAACGTAAAAAATCAAATCAAACAAACAAAACCGTCCGGTCACACCGGTCACACTGGTTTTTCAACAGGTTCAAATTGATACTCCTCGTGGATTACAACCTGACCCCGAAGTTACTAAGCAAATTTCATTAGCTGAGCATGAACTTTATCATGCTCATAATGTTTAAATGCCAACATAATTGTTGGCATTTTAACATTTATTTCATGTAGCACGATAAAAACAACATCTGACAGTTTAAAAGCAATTTTTCTGCATTTGAAAGTTCACGTTAGAGTAAAGGCTGACAACCGACACCACGTGCAGTGGATCTAATACAATGTTGATCTTCGATGGGCCACATATATTAAGTTAGACACTTCTTCCGTTCGTACGTCCGCCTCTTATCAGATAGAAAAAAACCCCACAAAAACTATATAACTCGGAAACCATTCGGATTTTTTAAAGTTTATTTTCTAAACAGATAAATACCGATAAGGTATAGACATTGGGCTTGCTACCAAGTCGAAATAAAATAGGCCTTGTCGCGAGAAAACCTGTCTTTGGGGTTGCCGCCAAAGCGAGATTCAAACCAGTCTCCTAAGCTGCAGAGATTATCTAGAAAATTGAAATTTCACCCGTAGCAAGTTTACATATGAAACTTTCCAAAAAGCGAATAACAAAGGCGCTGATCAGACTGCATGGATGCGAAGGCTGGTCTGCGCCTGTGTTGTTCGCAAACCCGGAAGACAAGTTTTCTCGCGTATTTGCCCAAATATGTGCTTCACTTATTTTTAAGCATATCTCTCAATCAGGTGGAGGTAGAGTTTTTAAACTGATTTGGTTAAAACAGCGATCTGCCCCCTCCCCCACTTATAAAGAACCAAAGGGAAAAAATAAACGCCATGCCCAGGTTTCGACCTCGGGGCCACAACGTGTATTATATATGAGTTTTACATTAAATCATTCTGCTAAAGATGACGAATTCCTTGGTTTAACACATATCCTTCTTAGCGCCAGAAATTGTATAGCATACGTTCAACGCGGGTCGCTCATATTACTGTCAGTTGATTGGCATCAGGAAGCGAGGGTAGAATGTTTTGAACCTGTTCAAAAAGACGTCAATAGCGACAGGCCTACATCAGCAATGCAACGATCGTATTCTGGAATTTGTACATTGAAAATCATGGCCCAATAAAAATCTGAGAGAGGGCCACGATCGACCCGCCTGCGAAACGCTATTTAAATGGCGTTTCCGACTCGTTGGCGGGCCGATCGTGGCTCGATATTGTGTGCTGGCTGCGGGGTAACTTAATTTATGGTAATGTTTTTTTTTTTTTATATATTTTTATATATTTTAGATGATGAATACCGAATGGCCATGCGAGAGGTGTCAAGTACAGATCAACCGGGCGATATTGAAGAAATAAACACGGAAGTTAACAGAGCATTGCAGCAAGAATATGGCTCATGGAATGCAACCAATGGCCTTGTGGTCACATGGAAGATGTCAGATGGCCAAAACCCCGCAGGTGTAAGCAATTAGAAACAGGAATAGCCTGGATTCAAGGTTATAAAACGTATTTCATGCTCAACTCAACTGAGCATTGAATTTCAACTACCCATAAAAATTGAAATGCTAAAGAAATATAGATGGTTCTTGTTTTAAAACTCTCAGATGTTGTATTTAGCCTGGTAATACATGTTTATAAATACCAACACTTGTTGACAAGTTTTACTTTTATGAGAAGGATACATTTCATGCTCATAGTTGAGTTGAGCATGATAAATATGTCGTAACCTCGGGGCCAGAGTTCCACTATGGTCTTATTTTTTTATATTTTATATTTTTGTACAGATGACATTTAGTAGCGAAAACCTAGATCGAAGATTTGGTTAGAAAGTTATCTTAGCCCCTAGTGGTTGCGACCGATGTCCGTTATAACGGTATGGCTCCATACACTTTAGTTCTTATTTGTTAAAGCTCCTATTCAGCTCGTGCTCAGTTCTGGTTTTGTTGTTTGATGATTATTTAGATGAGAGAGAGAGAGAGAGAGAGAGAGAGAGAGAGAGAGAGAGAGAGCTGCTTTTAGTATTCTTGATTTTACGTCCGTGCTGCATCATAATGTCTATTTCTCTCACAGGCGTGGACCCAGAAAGTTTTGTCAGAGGGGGTCCAGCTAAACTCTGACGTTTTTTTTGCCATGTATATCTTTATTTAAAATAGCACTTACACATCACAATCATGATACATAATGAACATCAATTTCAACTCTGCTCAACAAAAGTTTTGCACAAGTATCAAAGATTGATTTATACGTGAGCAAACTATATCGTTATGAAATACCTGATGAAAAAAGGCCGTCTCAATAAAGACTTTGAATCAAACGTTGACTCTTGGGAACCACTTAAGCCTTTTTATGATGCCGTTTGTAATTTTAAAATATTCAAACGTGGACGAGATTTTAAAATCTGTGCCAAACTTTTATTGAGCCATATATAACATCACATGCACAATATCACTTAACAATATATAACAATAATGTATTTGCTTCACAAGATGATGTATGAATGCAATTCTAGATGTTGTAAAAGGGTTTATGCAAATTTGGAAAATGGTAGGAGATAAACCGAAAACAAAACTGAGGAAGAGAAAGAGGAATAAATAAATAAGTATAACAAATAAATACATAAGTAAATACTAATTGTAACCTGTATTTATCCGCATTTAGCATAACACATGTCTCTCAAAATGATTTGACTGGGCAAATGCCATTGTAAGATGCTTAAAGGATATGAACAATTTTAATTGGCTATGGCTTGGATCTGATGTACTTGCGCTGACAACAGTAGATATACATTTTTGAGAGAAGCAAACATTTTATTTTGAAGGATGTTTTATTGTGCTGGAGAAACAAATTGCATTGTTATAAGACAGTACCTAGGAAACCCCATTTCTGATTATTGTAAATCAAGTTTATCTTTAGACAGGGCATTGTAATGTTCCATTTCTTTTCTTTGTTTTAGTATTTTTTTAAACCTTCAAAAAATGTTTTTGCTGTTTGCATTTTGATGTATAAATGTTGTATTTCGCTAATAAAATTATAAAATTAATCATTTCATTTTTCAAACTATTACGATTTAGCATTCCAAAACATTATTGGCAGCTGTTTCACTAATTGTATTTTTTATTTGTTCCTGATATTCACTTTGTAAGAGGAGACTATTATTTATTTTGAAATATACAGGCAAACGTTGTTCGTTTGTAAAATGCATACTGATAGTTACTATATAGTGGTCTGATTTAAATCCAGGAATAATTGTACAATCACAAACTGTGTTAACCAAATAATTTGAAACTAGAAAATAGTCTAGTCTTGAAAAAATATATGGCTTACTTGAAGAATGCCACGTGAATTGTATAGCATTGTCATTTAACACTCTCAAAATATCATTCAAATCAATTTTTCTAAAGCTGTTTGAATTGTTTCTCTTCTTTTAATATGAGTGTTTGGATTACCTCTCATTTTATCGAGTTTTGGTTCTAATACTGTATTAATCACCTTCAAAAATAAATTTATTTTCTGCATTTGCTTCCAAGAAATCGCGTGCAGTTCGAAAAAGGTTTTATCATCTGAATTGGGTCCATATTCATTTATAAAAATCAACAATACGTTCATACATTTTAACTTAAAGCGCTTGAATTTTCCCAGGGATTATTTCTATTTGGTAAACAAAGTCGTAATCCATTTGCTTATCTATCATTATACAAATAGCACCACTACTACTGCTTCTACCACTGAAATATCAAATTATATGGGCTATTTGCAGTCAAGGCTGTTTCAACATCTTTTGTAGAATGCGTTTCTTGTAGAAAACAGACATTAAATTATTTAGTATGAAGGTAGGTACAATTTGAGCCCTGTTTATTTTTTGACCCAAGCCTCTTACGTTAAATGAGCATAAAGATTACTTCATTTTTCCAAAGGAAAAGTGTAATTGCATACTGCCTTTGATAGACATAGACATGTTCTAACCACAAAATTGGTTTAAATACACATTAAATGATAAAAGGTTACTAATAATAAGATAATAACTCATCATGATAATCAAGCAAATAAACAAAAAAATGAAGGATTGCATAAAAAAACATGCGTCGAGTAATCTGAAGCTGCGTTGTTACATACCGCCCGACTCACAAAAGTTGCAATCTAGACTAAGTCGACTGAGCAAATCAGGTGGCAAAACAGGGCTTGCACTCATATTAAATGATAAAGGCATATATATGTGCTTCTTATTTACGAAGTAAACTCTTCATTACTGCCAAGGACCTCTGACACTTTGATAGGGTATCTGCCTCTTTTTCAGGTGCTTCCCAAAACTTCGCTATGCATAAGATATCACTGGTATCCTTTTGAATACTATTGGGACGCTTGATGCATTAGGGGCGGATTAGGGTTATAATTAGACAGGCAGATCTCTACGACAAATCAGGTGACGCTACCAAAGGGGGTAGTTGCAAAATTTGACTTCACCAAACATTTAGAAATCATTTTTTTCACGCGTAAGGTTATTATATCATCAATACTCGATTACAAATCACAGTGAAAGTATTTTGAAGTCCAAAGTCATGAGAATTTTAATGATTATTTTTGTTGTAGTTTTTTCTATCTGTTTTGTTAAGAAATATTTTGAAGTGCAACTGTAGTCCTTATTCAACCTTGATGACAATGTATTTACCTGGTGCGATATTATGCAGCAAAGTACTATAACCATTCATCCATGCGTAAAATACACCTAGTCAATGGCCATGTAGTGTTTGTGTATTGGATAGTTACAATATATGTGCAAAACAATCCACCGACTGACTTTAGTAAAAGGACAATTTTCATAATAAAACAAAATATGCTAAAACATTGTAATATTTCATGACTAATGGGTTATAAAAGGAAGCTTACTTGTACTAATTATTTCATTATACTGGAAAAAAGATTTTCAAGAGAGCACACCAAAAATCCAAATGCTTATGTTCGGGCTGTGGGATATCATCCCCCCAGAGTCCCAACTAGCTTTTCACATATATTATGCGAAATATGAGAATGCACTTACGTGCAAAAGAATTAGTTGGGACTCAGAGGGGGTGGAATGATGTTTTAAAAATATTTTCTATTTACTATATGTATAATACAAAAAGTGATCATTTTAGCCCCAAAATAAAGCTGTACATTTATGGAAATAGAAAATTCAAAATCATAAAATAGAGACCAACTGCGAGCTTATATATATGAAGATGGAAGCATTTGACCGACTTTAATAATTATCACAATTATAGGCAGCGATACACTGTGATTCCCATTACCACCATCAGAGGACCTTTAAGCCTTCAACATTCCAACTCAGTATACTGACACCATGCCCTTCTCTGGACCCTTTATCTGTCAGTTTATTGTTGACATACAGTTTGTTCCTAATCAAAGTTGTCTTGTTACCCTTCTTTCTCTCACTGATAATCCTTGGTATCAACTCCTTACGACGTTCAATCACCGCAGCTCAGATATGGTGATTTCCTTTGAATACCCATTGAAGGCTGTACAAAGATCTACTCGACTCAGCGCTGATTTTATAATAGTTTTGTGTTCGGACAATGCACCACCTGGTCAAGTACCAATTCTATGGGCACGATCCGTTCTATCTTCGTGAACTTTTTAACAATATAATCAAGTTTATTAGCCTGCTCTGCTTGCCATGGATTAGTTGCTTGGATGTATGTGGGGGCTCCAAACAAAAGTGAGTAGTTGGACTAGGTGAAAATGTAGTATTACCGACGAATGTACCACTAGACCAGAAGCAGATGGTAAGTCTTTAGATAATTGTTGTTCAGATCCTTTGTCCCTGGAGGCCGCCATGTTTGTTTTCAGTCTGCTGGTTCTCTCGCTCGCTGGTCATAATGCAACAGGGAATTTACCCTTTCTATGTCTTTCTCTGGATTCTCCAGCTTATCCGTTCAACGAAAAAGTCAAATACAACCTGTCTATACAGTATGCTTGACAAATCTTTCAGTTTTTCGCTCAAAAATTCAAATTTTCCATCTCCCGTTGCAAAACAAGTCCATTACCGCCACTGATGCAAATCAATAAAAAAAAGTGGGCCATTCTGGTACGCCTGCAAAACGCCATTTAAATGGTAGATGATGACCCAACAACATTGCATGCTGTCTTGGTAGCTTCATCATTTTCCAGGAAATCCAGACCAGTAATGCTGAGGAAGCCTATAGCATTGTGATTTTCCAGGGAGGGAGTCCGGACCCGCTACCTATCACTCTCTTGATCTGCACATGCTGATGCTTTTCTCGGCCGTATGAACACGTTCTGTACATGAATCTAAGTATTGTTTTACTTAACCAATATCCTGCCAATAATTTTTGCCCTGAAAATGCAGTCTGCTTTTTTACGTCTAATTCACATCACATTCACTCAGAGAATCTCTACACTCAAGGCTACAGCCAGTGCAACACTTACTATATGTTATAAAATTTGAGAATGTATGGACGGGCGCTGTTAAAATTGGAAGTACGAATAATTCAACACACGATACAAACCTGGCAGAAATTTCTTTTGAATCGATTGACTAATAAAAATAAAAATATCACATCATAAGTGAAGGCCACAAAATCACGCAATGACGCAAATTTTTAAAAGAATATCACAGGCAGGCACTGCTACAGCAGCAGAATATCCACCAACTACCATGATTTCAAAGTCACCTGACCTTAATGTCAATGGGCATTTATGGGATTAGCTTCACCGACGTGGCATCCAGTAGCTACACGTAACATTCAACAGCTGCAGCAGTCCTTGGTACATCCCACAGACATCCATACGGAACTACGTGAGCCGTGGCATGTGATTTCCAACCATGTGGCATTTTGACATGTGTAGACTCAGATGAGACTGTGCAACTTCCCTTTAAGCTTAGAAACTCCAAATGATGTTCAGTCAGCAGGTTCATATTCATAAAAAATTCAAGAGACAAGCAAATGCACGGATTAGTCTGCGCGTATGCCAGGCTGGTCTGAGCCTTTGCTGGTAGCACATACCACATTGTTGGAAATCTTATGACGTAGCTCACGTTTTGTCAATGAGACAGAATTGTCAGCAAGTCATTGGAACTAAAGGTGGTCTCACTAGATATAAGCTAGACATAGTTGTGACCTATAGATGGACCAATGTATTTTAAGACACAGTTTAACATGCGATAAAATGTCGCCATCATGTGATTTCAGTTGACATCTGTTGTGATATTCTTTTAGAAATTGGTGACATTACCTTATTTTGTGACTTTTGTTAATGGTGTGATATTTTTATTTGCTATGATTTAATTTTTTTAGTCAATTGGTTGTGTAGAAATTTCTGCCAAGTATGTATTATGTGTTAAATTATTCTTACTTCAAATTTGAACGCAATTCGTCTACATATTCTCCCACTGTATAACATATATATGTAGTAAGTGTTGCGTTAGCTGGACTTGAGTGTATAAAATAGTAAAATCAAATTGATCCATCAAAAATGGCCTCCAGGAGAGTAGCTGAAGTTATTGTGCCGATTGTTGATGTGATTGTTTGTTGTTGTTATTTTTTTCAGGAAAATATATTTCAAGCCGTCATTGCTACTGACCTACATCGAACCTACGTTCTTTACTTCTATGACATCTTGAATTCGTCGACCAACCCAGCAGGCGGCGACAACATAAGGGTAGGATAATTAAGCCACCTCATAAATGTAGCAAATGATACTCGTTGGTGCACTTTATCCAGAGCTTTGAGCGTTGTTTTCACACACACAAACTATGTACGTTTGAATAGACTCAGACCAAACTCTATACGCCTACCACCAACGGATAACAGTACGTGTCAATGAACCGAGTAGTAAGAGCCCCGTTATAGCGCAAATGACGTCATGATTTCCGATCCAAGATGGCCGCCATCACGACGTCCGTTCCAAGATGGCCGCCATCACAATTTCCGACCCAAAATGGCTGCCATTATGCCCCGGACCTCCCTGTGACGCGTTTGGTTACACCTCTGTGGGTGAGTAAACGCACTAGACTACGAAAAGGTAGCGTCACGTCCTAGAGCATGGTGTCTTTCTTCTCCTTTATGTACAAGGGGTATCTACAGGTTTGGGGCCTCTCATTTATCGAACAAACACGGATCTGGAGTAGTCTATATTGAGGATTTGGGGAAGGTAGCGTACAGGATCAAGGTGGTGCTTTCTGGTAAGGGTTGTGCAAATTTCATTTCCAGTCGGCAGTGTCCTTTTCTCTTGATATTGAATGAGTAGTAAGGATCGATCTCCAATATGTATAAGCAATAACCACGAATATAGTAATTTCGTTTAACGTTATTATTCTTCCAAAACAGGTTAACGTTCTGTAACAGTCCACGTACTGATCGGCTTCGTAATTGGATCCTAAAGGCTGAGAGGGATTGGATTGTCCATCAAAGTAGAAGCCCACCGAACTGCAATAGTAATCTCGAAAGTAGTAAGGACTTCTCCCGTGTCTCCACTGTACGCGGCACTAGCCACTAGTCCTACTATCAGTTGACAGGGAACCAGACCTTGAAAGATATCATCAGCGCTGAAACTGTATTGTCCAGATGGGATCATTGACGTTGTCTTGAATTCCGAACGTAAATATGGATAGATGGCTGGCTGTTTTTTTAGCACTTTTTCGTTAGACACTATAAGTCCTTCGTCTAATCGTTGTATACACAGTTTGAAAGAAGCGTCTACAATTTGGACCTTTTAGTTGGGTGACAAACTGTCCTACATGAGTCTAAACACATCAAAACTAGGCCACAGCTTGATACCAATGCCAACGCCATTTAATAGCAACCTGGGTTGTTGAAATGCGTCGATGAGCAAAGGCCCTTCTAAGTCTACGATTTTTCCACCTATTGTAGACGTACATCTCGCAACAGGCCACTGTTTGATCCAGTTTTCGCGTCACTAGTGTCTAGGCTGTTATTTTTGTAAAATAGTTGACTGGTAAGTATTCCCTTTTGATCAATCTCATTGGTTTTAAGGATGGTATCGATATAAGCCTTGTAAAGGTAGTTGTTACCCGAGTGAGATAGGGGAGTCTGCTGAAAGGTCACGTCCACTTGAAGATACTGTGTAAGGGCGGATTCATCAGTCCGACAATGGCCTTCTTGTTCAATGGGGTTCCGTTGCCATCTGTCAGTCGAAGTTTAACCTTTAAAACGCTGCTCTTGAGATCGACGAAGGCCGACGACTGTGCCGTAATGTTAAAGTTGATGGCGGACGTGTCATTGATTTGATTGGTCCGTTTATATTCTATCCACTCTTTGATTTTAGGGAGGCGTCTCTGGGTGCTTCTACAAATATATCTAGCTGATCTCGATGACAATTTTCATCATCTTAAGTCTTGGTCCTCTGGTCCAGGTCTGATTTTTTTTTGTGATATCCTCGGTACAAAGGCCTTCTTACCAATGTTGACTTCATCATTCTTACGTTCTCTTTTGAGAGTCGACTTAGCCAATTCGGTGGTTTGAGCTATTGGTGTGACCAGGTTAACTAGGTTTTTTTCCTTTTGTCGTACTTCTTTCAACTCTCTTTTTTTTCGTCCACTACCAAAAATATAACAACCCTGACTGTCAGGTTCCCCGTAGACATCAATAACATCCAGGGAGTGCTGGTACCACAATTCCAGGTCCAAGACGTAGGGGATCCACTTCTGCTGCTGGTAATCCTAAACAAGTCTAAAGTGGAGGACGCAGTGGAGATAGTACAAGGTAAATTCCACGGGATTCAAGTTTTTGTCCTTCAGTTCAATTCTTATACTACTTAGGGTGGTCACTTTCACTGGGACATAAATCGGTCTAGGGTAGGATTTCGACTTTACTTTCTTGTATCTGGTCCCTATCTCTATATTTTTAGTATCTCAATCGACGAGTCACGTACATAGGACTCTTGAACTACGTCACAACACAAATAAAGTCTGGAACTCCCAGGTATTAAATCGCACGAGAGCGTAATCTCAGTCAAAACTGAGATGGTGTGTTATTCTTACGTATTTGAGAAGAGTCTCCTCTACTCAAAAACAAATAAAATTCGTTCATCATTTAATTTTTGGCGTTTTTACACCTATTCTTACAACCCTGACGTATGCATGACTAGACACACGCACTCACAAGCGAACAGTCACAACCCTTTTGAGTTCCAGGTCATCTTGAAAAATTGACATTTTTCTACACCATCGAATTCCCCAGGTCAGGTCAGACCAGACCGTCCCAGGCCCTACAAGGACATTTAGTTAATAACAAGAGTTTAATATTTTGGCCACGACTTACCTATGATCAATTCTTAATAGACACCATTTTTTTTCAGGAGTCAACCAGAAACGATTAAGGGAGCAACGCAATAATCATGGTAAGGTTCCAACAAACAACTGCTGACGTATCGAGTTAAGCAATATTCACCTACATCCATACTTTTTCTATGGCACCAATACTTACACCACCACAACCACCACCATTAACACTACCAACAATGACATAAAGCCATTAATTCAACCAACAACGCTAAGCACACCTATATGTCACATATATTAACTGGAACTTCACCTACATCCATACTTTTCTATGTCACCAATGCATTTCGTGGGCAAGCCTTCCTTTTAAAACGAAACTTTTATGCGTACCAGTCTGCTGTGCAAGCTTTCCTTTTAAAACGAAACTTTTTTATCAACACCACCAACACCATAACACCACCATCACCACCTTAAACACTACCAACAATGCCATTACGCAATTAACTCAACCAACAACTCTAACGACACCTATACGTCTCATATATAAACTGGGACTTCACCTACATTCATACTTTTCTATGTCACCAATACTTACATCATTACACCACCATCACTACCATATACACTACCAACAATGACATTACGCCAACAATTCAACCAACATCACTAACGACACCTATATGTCTCATATATAAACTGGGACTTCACCTACATTCATACTTTTTTCTATGTCACCAATACTTACACCATTAAAACATCATTAACACTACCAACAATGACATTACGCCAACAATTCAACCAACAACGCTAACGATACCTATTTGTCTCATATATAAACTGTGACTTCACCTACACTCATACTTTTTCTATGTCACCAAAACTTACACCATTACAACACCATTAACACTATCAACAATGTCATTACGTCAACAATTCAACCAACACACACACACACACACACACACACACACACACACACACACACACACACACACTTAGCACCCACGCACGCACGCGACCATGAACGCACACACACACACACACACACACACACACACACACACACACACACACACACACACACACACACACACACACACACACGCAAGCGATTACAGACAGACACACACAGACACACACATACGCGTAGCACCCACACACGCACACACACACACACACACACACACACACACACACACACAGGCAAGCAATCACACTCACATCCACTCACGCAAACACGCATGAACTCAAACGAGCAAAAACATCAGATTTTTTGGCTTTTTTGTCTGTGGGGTGGCGAAATGTTTTTAGTTTTAGGAGTTTTCAATGATAAAACTAATATTTATTTAAACTACAGGCATCTTTTTGGTATAACTTATCATAAAAACTATTAAATTTCTTGTTAAAAAGGTATTTTGGCCAACCTGTTCAATAACAGGGATATGCGGATATAACTATTTTATAGTTATTGTTTTTTTTTTAAAAACACAGTCACTCTTTTAGTATATTTTCCAGTAAATCCTAATTTTCTGATAACAAAATCATTTTTTTGTAAACATACATTTGGCCAAACTTTGTACATTTATCAGGGTGTTCAATTGTTTCTTGGATACAATTGTTTAAAATAGACAAACTCAAAAATTTCGACAGGCCATCATGCATAGAAGACTTCTCTTCTAAGTGACGGATGCGGATTCTGTTCAGAATAAACCCTGACATTGTTCCAAATTCAATCTGGTCCATCTTGCTTTATATATACTGTTGCACATATACCCAGGTAATACAAATATGCAATTAAACGGGTATACATCGACCAATCTGATAATTATTCTATATATTGATGTCACAGATACATTTGATTGTTACTGATGCAATTTTTAATTAAAATTCTAACGGTTCAAACAGCTTAGACCCAGATCAGGACCAATTTTAAATGCAGAAACCTCTTAGTACTTTAGTCTCTTATGGAAGCAATTGGTTTGAGCCCAGACCAGCCTGACCCATGCATATGTCATAGATTACCTTTAAAGGGTGTATAATGAGTTTTCAAATTTTTTAACATATATTAATAGAACCATGTAGAGCCTGACAAGATAGTTCAAGCTAACCGCTATAACTTACGACTCTGTCTAATGATCTAAACAGTTTGATCCCAGATCAGGACCGATTTGATGGGTGTACAGTGTCTCAGTGGTAGGGTGCTTGACTCGAGACCGATGTGCCGCGGTTTTGAGCCTCATCGGCGTCAATGCGTTGTGGTCCTTGTGCAAGACACATTCTAGCTTAGTACTGGTTCAACCCAGGATGACCTGTCCCAAATGAAAGATAGTTGATGGGACGTTAAGAATCAAACAAAAATGGTTTAAGGTTTGAGCCTCATTGGCGTCAATGCGTTGTGGTCCTTGTGTAAGACACATTCTAGCTTAGTACTGGTTCAATCCAGGAAGACCTGTCCCAAATGAAAGATCGTTGAATGGAGCGTTAAGAATCAAACAAAAAAAAGAATTGATTCGAAAATAACACTGAAAGACGCTTCCAATGAGCACCCTTTGAAAAAAGGACAACAATAAAAGTCTTTACTTATATTTCTTTAAAATACACTCAATTTAAATGTCATTGTAAAATTCAAAATATAAATACATCTAGATATCTGTCACATATGCAAGTCAGGTTCAAGCCTTTTTGAAAAGGGGTCCAAATAGAACTACTTCTGGGGCGTCCCAATATTTCATCTACTAAGGAAAAAAGAAGCCTAGCAGTTTCTTTCCATATCAGGTTATGTTGATGATGATATGGTAAAAGCATATGGCCAATTTCGTGGATGAAACTCCGTCAACATTATGGTGCTTTCTGATGAATAGATCAATTATCACAGAGGTCAAATTAGTTCTTACAAACCACGTTCGTCCAAAACATTTTAGATTTTTTCCCTTATGTAAATAAATTTCCATATTTTTGAAACAAACATTCCTTTCTTGTAAATTGAATTCGTAATTGACTCAATATCCATTGTATTATTCTAGCTACCACATCGCTATCGATAGCATGTCTTCGTAAAGGTCTAAAAGTTGAGACTTTGATTTTTCGGGAATACAACTTCACTAAAATTACTGTCATTTATAGGGGGACATCTAATTTCTGACATTTCAAACGCCTTTCGCCATATATAAGGCTGAAATCTACATCTTCGTAGCGTAGATTACCAAGCCCCGTTGATACCAATATTTGTAGTATGTCTCTAAGTGGAATTATAACGGCGAAACAGTTTTTTGAAGTTAAAACGAAAAATTCAGACATACGGTCCATGTTGACAGTTCAAATTGAAAAATAGAAATGATTTTTTTTATTACCTTTCATATGTTAGATTTTTAATTAAAAATGCATCAGTTACAATCAAAAGTTCTCTTTGGCATCAATATATAGAATAATTATCGGATTGGTCGGTTTATACCCGTTTAAGGTAGTACCGGACTCACCGGCATATGTCCAAAAGTGTTTTATCTTTTAATATATTATAAACTAGACTTATACTTATAATCTAAGACAAAAAAAAAACAATACCTTACCGTTCTTTTTAAAAAAGTTATTTGATGTCAAAAACTGCAAAATCGCAGGTTTTTGAAATAAACAAACACAGATTTTGTTAACAAATTAACAAGAAACGCAATACAGTTTTTTTCAGAACAATACTACTCACACCAGAGATATAAATAAAAACAAAAATAGTGAAATAACATGTATTTACACAATTTATTAAGCAAAATCCCAATTAAGTCAAACGAATAAATGCCAAAAAAACCCATTAATATTCAAAATAAACATATCAGAGAATGTAACTGGAACAACAAAAAACATATTTTTACAAAGATATTTTCATGAAGAATCTAATGATTGAATAAAAAATATGTGTCACCGTGCTCGTTTTTTTGTTTTGGTGACTTTTCTGAAAAAATTCTGAAAAAAATAAAGACTATAATAAGTGTAGTCTCCCCTTTCGACCAATTTTTTTGTTTGTCTACGCCCTATGTATATCACTGGGCGGAGACATAGCTATTATTGATTAAGCACTGACAAATGGGCGTAGAAAATGACAAAAAAGATTTTGACCTAGCATATGTGACCCAGCACATGACATTATGATTCTCATTAGAGCATGGCTATAGCATGTCTTGATACTTTGATGCTTTCTTACACGTAGGATTTATGTAGAAAAAAGCTAAATATTATAGCTTTATTCTTGATGCATAGATCTAAATGTCATTTAAAGAATAAACTTACAAATATGCAATAAGAGGATAAAACATTCTTTTCCTTGTATTAATGTTTGGTAAGCCTGAATGTGATGTGTTGCAACCAGAACCACACAGCGGTGAGGCCTGCAACACATTATCGCACAAGGGCTTGACAAACGTTAATATACAGAAAGGAATGTTATATTGTCATTGTTATATATTGTAGGACTTTTTGGATACTGTAAAGGTGGCAACTTAAATTTTCATATCTGGGCGTGGTTCGGTTATTTCAACTGCTCAAGAATGGAAATCAGGTT
The DNA here is from genome assembly GCA_964019695.1 of Loripinus fragilis. Taxonomy (NCBI): domain Eukaryota; kingdom Metazoa; phylum Mollusca; class Bivalvia; order Lucinida; family Lucinidae; genus Loripinus; species Loripinus fragilis. The sequence goes on from OZ026515.1 coordinate 122,814,059, forward strand.
CTATCCATTGGTTAAGCGTTTAAAAGTTGCTTGAGCCGCGCAGGTCTGCGAGCATTTCATGAAAGTCCTGTCCGTTAATGCACTGAACCCACATTTATTAACCCTTAAAGCATATATTACATCACAATCGTATGTTTGTATCGTCTATTGAAATATTAAGAAGCCTCTTTAACAAACAGTGTAGATCTAGAGCAGACTGCTCACCAAGAGCAGTCTGATCTGGGTCCACACTGTTTGCCTCTATACTAATGTTAAACAATAAACAAACGAATGTAGTTATAACGCCTCATTTTCAGATTTTACCTATGTCTAAAGTAGACTAATAAGGCAGTCATGAGGTGCCGCCTTTACAGTATCCAAAAAGTTCTAAAATACTTTCCTTTCAAGCAAAAGCATTTCCAAAAAAATGTCCTCTGTAACATCGTGAAGCATACAACAAAACCACACCTTATAGGCGCAATCGAATACATCAATACTATCGACGATTATAGACCGAAAATAGTTAGAATCATATTTTTTTTATTACCATCGTTCATCGAACAGGCGACACTTTGCAATCAAAACACTGTATCTAGCGAGTTTTGATTCGCGTTCGTCAATGGTTAAGAGTGTTTTTGATTGCTCACTATCCGGTGTGGAAACAAACTTTATTTCAACAGAAACATGACTGAAAATGTAGATAACTCCTTGCTCTTGTTTCAGATTGTTTTGGTTACGTATTCATTGTATCAATACACATACCGGATAGGTGGCAATCGAAAACGTTGATGCTATCGACGAACGTAGATCAAATACCGTCAGAAACAGACTTCTCGATTGTCGCCTTTCCAATGTAATAAAGTAGCGTATCTATTGATAATTGAATATTTTGGTCATTTCTCAATAAAGCATACGCGACGGTATCTTAACTCGCAGAGGAGATCTGTGAGCAGGTTGAAATGGCAATTAAGCCCTCTGCAGTCGTGTTTTATCGGAAATAAAGCCCGCGGTCAGTGATTGGTCAACGATCAACCAAAATATGACACATTATTAAATAAAACGTACAATTGTCAGTGATTGAAACACCTCAAGTTTCTGTAGAAAACACTTATTTCAAGGTATATAACAAAAAAAAGGATGATAAATTATTCTGTCTATTAACTTTTGCCAAGCCCAAATGAGATAATGTATTGCAGCCTTAACCATGAAGCTGTGAGGGCTGCACCAAGTGCGGATCCAGAAGGGGGGGCAGGGGGTCCGGACCCCTCTGGAAAATCACAAATTAAATGGGTTTCTATAGGGAATAAGCAATTGGACACCCCCTGGAAAAGTTGGACCCCCTGGAAAAAATTGGACCCCATCTGGAGCCTTGAAAAACGATAGATTTCTTTGAAATTGACCATTTGACGTCTGTAAAATAAGCTGAGGACTAAAAAAATCGTTGTCAGAGCTTTTTTTGTCAGACTGACCTGGACCCTCCCCCCCCCCTGATGAAAATTCCTGGATCCGCGCATCTGTACCATGCTTGCCAACCGTTAACATACAGAAAAGAATGTTATATTATCATATATCTTCCTTTCAGGCACATGCAGTTCCAATTAATTTTATTAAAATGTATGCAGAAATGTCCATTTTATCATCATGAAACATGCAACGAAACAAAATAATTTTTTCAACAGAAACATGAAATAACTCCTAGCCCTTGTATCAGATTGTTTTGGCTACGTCTTCAGTATATCAAAAACACACTAGATAGGCGGCAATCGAAAACGTTAATGCTATCGACGAACGTAATTAAATATTGTAAGTAACATAATTTTGGATTGCTGTTTGTAGTCCGATAGGCAACAAATGGCAATCACAAACACTGTTTCTAGCAATTTGTTATCAGCATTCATCGATTGTTTAGACTGTTTTTTATTGCCGCCTATCCGGTGTGGTAAGGTTATTGAAATAGTTACGTCATTTCTCCATAAAAACATTAGTGACCATGTACCTCCATGTGACCTAAAACATGAGAATATCACATACAATGCATGTGCACGTCTACAACCCCCCCCCCCTTTTTGGGGTGGGGGTGGGTCTTAGGTTAGTGGCAGCATGCAGAAATAGCAACCGAGACATGTATATAGTATGTATATTTATATGGTCCGCAACTTTTAACCATCAAAATACTGAATGACTTCATACTCTGGGTGATGTTTTTAAAAGCTAATACTTGCATTCCTTCTTTTTGTGAAAGCAAAATACTTACAGAATTACGTTTCAGGCATCAAAGAGTTGTCAGGGGAGAATAATATCTACCGTCTTACAAATAAGTATTCTCTTTTAAAAACAAGATTCAGGAACGATAACTCTTACACTCTTACTTTTAAGTAAAAGTAAGGTTATCTTTTGACATGGGTCCCGCACTACCTTAATTGCATATTTTTATTACCTGGGTATATGTACAACAGTATATATAAAGCAAGACGGACCAGATTGAATTTTGGAAAAATGTCAGGGTTTATTCTGAACAGAATCCACATCCGTCATTTAGAAGAGAAGTCTTTTATGCATGATGGCCTGTCGAAATTTTTGATTTTGTCTATTTTAAACAATTGTATCCAAGAAACAATTAAACACCCTGATAAATGTACAAAGGTCGACCAAAAGTATGTTTACCAAAAAAAATGATTTTGTTATCGGAAAATTACGATTTACTGGAAAATATACTAAAAGAATGCTGTGGTTTTTTAAAAAAACAATAACTATAAAATAGTTATATCTGCATATCCCTGTTATTGAACAGGTTGGCCAGAAATACTTTTTTAACAAGAAATTTGATAGTTTTTATGATAAATTATACCAAAATGATGCCTGAAGTTTAAATATATATTAGTTTTATCATTGAAAACCCCTAAAACTAAAAAAAAAATCGACATCCCACTGAACCCCCCCCCCAAAGACAAAAAAAAAAAAAAAATCTGATGTTTTTGGGTGTTTGAGTTCATGCGTGTTTGCGTGAGTGAGTGTGAGTGTGATCGCTTGCCTGGGTGGATGTGTGTGTGTGTGTGTGTGTGTGTGTGTGTGTGTGTGTGTGTGTGTGGGTGGGTGCTACGCGTGCGTGTGTGTGTGTGTGTGTCCGTGATCGCTTGCTTGAGTGAATATGTGTGTGTGTGTGTGTGTGTGTGTGCGTTCGTGGGTGCGTGCGCTCGTGGGTGCGTGCGTACGTGCGTGCTACGTGAGTGGATGTTAGTGTGTGTGTGTGTGTGTGTGTGTGTGCGTGCGTGCGTGGGTGCTACGCGTATGTGTGTGTCTGTGTGTGTCTGTCTGTGATCGCTTGCCTCTGTGTGTTTGTGTGTGTGCGTTCATGGTCGCGTGCGTGCGTGGGTGCTAAGTGTGTGTGTGTGTGTGTGTGTGTGTGTGTTGGTTGAATTGTTGACGTAATGACATTGTTGAAAGTGTTAATGGTGTTGTAATGGTGTAAGTTTTGGTGACATAGAAAAAGTATAAATGTAGGTATAGTCCCAGTTTATATATGAGACATATAGGTGTCGTTAGCGATGTTGGTTGAATTGTTGGCGTAATGTCATTGTTGGTAGTGTTAATGATAGTGATGGTGGTGTAATGGTGTAAGTATTGGTGACATAGAAAAAGTATAAATGTAGGTGAAGTCCCAGTTTATATATGAGACATATAGGTGTCGTTAGCGTTGTTGGTTGAATTGCTGGCGTAACGGCATTGTTGGTAGTGTTTATGGTGGTGATGGTGGTGTAATGGTGTTGGTGGTGTTGATAAAAAAGTTTCGTTTTAAAAGGAAAGCTTGCCCAGCAGTCTGGTATGCATAAAAGTTTCGTTTTAAAAGGAATGATTGCCTACAAAAATGCATTGGTGACATAAAAAAGTATGGATGTAGGTGAATATTGCTTAACTCGATACCACAGCAGTTGTTTATTGGAACCTTACAGTGATTATTGCGTTGCTCCATTAATCGTTTATGGTTGACTCCTGAAAAAAATTGGTGTCTATTAAGAATTGATCGTAGGTAAGTTGTGGCCTAAAATTTAAACTCTTGTTATTAGCTAAATGTCGTTGTAGGGCCTGCGACGGCCTGGTCTGACCTGAGCGGGGGAATCGATGGTGTAGAAAAATGTCAATTTTAGAGATGACCTGGAACTCAAAAGGGTTGTGACTGTTCGCTTGCTAGTGCCTGTGTCTAGTCATGTGTACGTCAAGTTTGTAAGAATAGGTGTTAAAACGTTAAAAATTAAATAATGAACAAATTTTATTTGTTTTTGAGTAGAGGAGACTCTTCTCAAATACGTGAGAATAACACACCGTCTCAGTTTTGGATAGAGTTTCCTAAATCTTATCACTTGGAAGGTCAGTGAAAGTGCGCTTTGACTGAGATTACGCTCCCCTGCGATTTTATACCTAGGAGTTCCAGACTTTATTTGTGTTGTGACGTAGTTCAAGAGTCCTATGTACGTGACTCGTCGATTGAGATACTAAAAATATAGAGATAGGGACCAGATAGAAGAAAGTAAAGTCAGAATCCTATCCTAGACCCATTTATGTCCCAGTGAAAGTGACCACCCTAAGTAGTATAAGAATTGAACTGAAGGACAAAAACTTGAATCCCGTGGAATTTACCTCGAACGATCTCCACCGCGTCGTCCACTTTAAAAAAGATGGGTACTAGACTCGTTTACAATTACCAGCAGCAGAAGTGACTCCCATACGTCTTGGACTCGGAATTGTAATACCAGCACTCGCTGGATAATATAGATGGCTATACGGATTGTGACAGTCAGGGTCGTTATATCTTTGATAGTGGACGAAAATACAGAGAGTTGAAAGAAATGCGACAAAAGAAAAAAAATTAGTTAACCTGGTCACACCTGTAGCTCAAGTCAGGGAAATGGCTAAATGGACTCTCAAAAGAAGTCAATATTGATAAAAATGCCTTTGTACCAAGGACATCACAAAAAAAAAATCAGACCGGGACCAGAGGACCAAGACCTAAGATGATGAAATATTGTCATCGAGATCAGCTAGATATATTTGGAGAAGCACCCAGAGACGCCTCCCTAAAATCAAAGAATGGATAGAGTATAAACGGACCAATCAAATCAATGGCACGTCCGCCATCAACTTTAACATTACGGCACAGTCGTCGGCCTTCGTCGATCTCAAGAGCAGCGTTTTAAAGGTTAAACTTCGACTGACGGATGGCAACAGAACCCCATTGAAGGCCATCGTCGGACTGATGAATCCGCCCTTACACAGCATCTTCTGTCAAGTGGATGTGACCTTTCAGCAGACTACCCTATCTCACTTGGGTTACAATTACCCTTACAAAGCTTATATAGATACCATCCTTAAAACCAATGAGATTGATAAAAAGGGGATACTTACCAGTCAACTATTTTACAAAGATAACAGCCTAGACACTAGTGACGCGAAAACTGGATCAAAGAGTGGCCTGTTTGCGAGATTTACGTCTACAATAGGTGGAAAAATCGTAGACTTTGAAAGGACTTTGCTCATCGACGTATTTCAACAGCCCAGGTTGCTATTAAATGGTGTTGGTATCGGTATCAAGCTGTGGCCTAGTCTTGACACGTTTAGACTCATGTCAGACAGTTTGTCATCCGACGAAAAGGTCCATATTAAAGACACTTCTTTCAAACTGTGTATACAATGATTAGACGAAGGACTTATAGTGTCGAACGAAAAAGTGCTAAAAATACAGCCAGCCATCTATCCATATTTACGTTCGGAAATCAAGACAACGTCAATCCCATCTGGACAATATTGTTTCAGCGCAGATGATATCTTTCAAGGTCTGATTCCCTGTCAACTGATTGTAGGACTAGTGGCTAGTGCTGCGTACATGAGAGACTACGGGAGAAGTCCTAACTACTTGCAGTTCGGTGGGATTCTACGTTGATGGACAATCATATCCCTCTCAGCCTTTTCGACCCAATTACGAATCTGATCAGTACGTGGACTGTTACAGAACGTTAACCTGCTTAGGGAAGGATATTAACGTTAAACGAAATGACTATATTCGTGGTTATTGCTTATGCGTATTGGAGATCGATCCTTACTACTCATTCAATATCAAGAGAAAAGGACACTGCCGACTGGAAATGAAATTTGCACAACCCTTACCGGAAAGTGCCACCATGATCCTGTATGCTACCTTCCCAGAAATCCTCAATATAGACTCCTCCAGATCCGTGTTCGTTCTATAAATGAGAGGCCCCTAACCTGTTGATACCCCTTGTACATAGAGAAGAAGAAAGACACAGTGCTCTAGGACGTGACGCTACCTTCTCGTGGTCTTGAGTGTTGGCTCACCCTTCTAGGTGTTACAGGAAGGTCCGGGGCATAACGGCGGCCATTTTGGATTGGAAGTCGTGATAGTGGCCACCTTGGATTGGAAGTCGTGACGTCATTGGCGCTATAACGGGGCTCTTACTACTGAACTGGCTAACAACGCATGATTTAGTATGGGAAAAATGATTAACAATTCATTGCCTGGCATTGGTTGTGTTTACATGCATAGTTTAGAACATTCAAAGTAACTAAAAGAAAATGATAGACTTGTTGCAACAGCGGCTGTTGTCTTTGACTGCGCCTCGAGGGCTCAATACATCTGAACATGAAATTTCGACTATACTGCTCAACAAAAGTTTAGCACAGATTTTAATACGATGTCCCACTTTGAATGAACATGAACCATTTTATTTAATGTAATCAACATGTATGGGGATCTTGAAATTTACATTTTTTCGTGTCCGCCTGACAAAAAGTTATCTGGTTAGGCGTCAGTGGATCGACGTTAAATTTGATGTCATGGGCATGCAAAGGATACACGTCTACATCTGAAATTAACAATTTTGATTTTAGAGTAAAACCAAAGGTTCTTTATGATGAAAAACGTTAAAAACATCAAAGTTTGATACTCGTTTATGTCACGTTTTACCGTTCCATTATGACGTTAAAATGGCATTTTTACACTTATTGACTTTTCAGCGAACTGAATCAAAAGATCAAGTAATCTGTTTGATGTTAGATTGTCACAAGCACCCGGAACATGTCTGTTGTTTGTCCTTTGAAAACGTCTTCTTTAGAAAGCGTCATCCCCTTAATTTAGCCTCAACTTCAGATAAACGTCACTTTTAATGAATTAAATACCATGAGACAAAATTTTATAAACTTACCTTTCCTTAAACTGTCTCTCTTTTGGCATCCTCTTAAACATGAAAACCCTTTCAATTAAGCATGCCTACACAGCGAAAACAGTATTGTTTTTGACTTGTAAACGTCATTATAACAACGACGTTAGTTGTTTTCAAGACTTAATTTTTGCTACTTATGCTCAATGAAGACGACCTTTGTCTTTTTTTCAGAATGGCCTATTCGATCAAGCTGTAAAACAAGAGACTTTATAAACCGATGCTGCATCAATTTTGTATTGCCATTAATGGAGTTGAAACACGATTTTGACCCCTCTCTTGTTTAAAGCAACGATCGACGCAGTAGAAATCTAATCAAAGTACACCAATTGCTTCCTAAACTTTATCACATACCAAACCATCATTTCAGCAGATATTTTATAACTTTAACCATTTGCTCAAATAAAAAATATTTTTTATTTATCCGTGCTAAACTTTTGTTGAGCAGTATATATAGAGGTTCTTAAATAAGTGTTCATGTTCTGTTGATTTTATTAAGTTAATTGAGGACATAGATAAACATCTCTTTTTCCGCAACAAGTAATACATGAGCACGAATGTTAGATTGTATTTATCAAATGACATAAAGGTTACTTTGAACTCTCATTTCTGGCATAAGAAGGCATATATTTTCTCAATATGTAGGCAACTTTTTTGTAGACGTTTGTTACGTCTCTTGAAAATCTTTTAACCACTAGTGGTTTATCAATTTTAATGCATTGGATTATTTCACTGCCGGGCTCAACGTGATTTTTACATTTAAAGTCTTCCGTTTGTTCCAACTTTCCCCTGTTGCACAGAAGAAATCCCATCGGTATTCGGACAGTATCGAATGCGTTTACATCTATTTGTAACGTCATCCAAACATAAAAAACGACGTTTCACTGTCTAACGCCATGATTGGTGTCATTTTGTAGTAACAATTGACATCAGCTAGTGCGTGCTTTGCACGTGCTTATCGCTTGATATAACACGTTTGTTGTACATGTAGCATAGGCTCTATAGGCTAGGCGTGTTAGATCTTTAATTCTTGCGTATTCTTTTTAACTGGTTGTCAAATGTACGAATATCCATGTTCAAATCAGGAGATTCACGTGCTGAATGAACATGGGTATAAATTTGAAAATATTTAAAATGAACCCTGAGTTATTTACATGACGGTATATATAGAAAGCATTGAGGACTAGCCTGACTGAGCATCTTGGCGATGTTTTCAGTACACCATTTTGTTTAGAGAAATCCAGTGTAAGAAAACGCATATTTAAAGGATCATTGACACTTGCTATGGGTAAATGCCTATGGTTTTCAGTAAAAATAAAAGTTTGTCAATCGTCTTTTTCTTAACGTTGAAGCTTCCCTGACCTGAGTACTTTATGGCTGTGAAATCCGTTTTCGATACTAAATGCTTCAAAGATGTAAAGTTTTGGGTAGAACAATCAGTTTTACATTAAGATATATAGAAATCCGAAAACATTTTTTAAAATACCTTCCCCCCCCTCCGCCCCCCCCCCCCCCCCGCATGCATATGTGTTACCATATTTTACACATTGTATGGAAGTGGCTTGCTGGCACAAGGGGGGAAAGATGTTCAGCAGCCCAAAAACCCAGAGCCTAAGCCCATAAAATGCCTTTTCTACCAAATAAGAAATAAATGACAGTAATGAAGTTCTCTAGAACCAACCTCCCAAATTACTTTGTATTCTGTGCTAGTTTAATATAAAGTATTTAAAGATTAAAAGTAGAATTAATAAGGTTTTATGCATTTTTTCATAAGAAAAAACCCTCACTGTTATTAAATGACACAATATTTTGCAAACGTCCTTTACTTATCTATTTGCATGCTAGGGAATTGTTCATATTTTCATTTTCGTCTGCTGACTTTCTTCAAAATTAAGTTTTTAAAATTAAACCACCCAGGACCACCATCAGAGTGTCAAACAGTTTGGATCCAGATCAAGACCGACAATCTGTTGGTCTTCATCTGGGTTCAATCTATTTGCAAAAGGCTATTGGCAGACGACAAAATTATTCACTGGCATGCAAAGAGTTATAATAGGTAAATATATACTTAAGTGTTCAATACATTGTCTCATATAGGGATATATAGTCTGTCAAAATTGACCTTAGACTGAATAATTTTCGCCAAAATCTTCGTGATGTTCGTGCGTTTTCGTGGAGTACTCCGATCTTGGTCAAGCTTTTACAGAGAATATGAGGATAATGTCAATTCGTTAATGCAAATGGTCTGATGGCCTAGTGGTTAGTTGACTACTTACGAATCAAGAATCCCTGGATCGAAACTTGGAAGGAACTTTTTTTATAATTGTCAAATTGCTTTCTTTTTTAAGTTAATATTGTTCGTAAATTTTAAATCATCTTGTGATGAGCTTTACGTCTCTCATTTGTATTTAGCCGCTTTTGTATTCATTATTCCCTAAGTTCCCCTCTCTTTCCTTGTCAGCTGATAACATTTGCAAATAGTTTGGACCCAGTTCAGTACCAACAAAACGTCGGTTCTGATCTGGATACAGACCATTTGACACTCTGATAGCGTTTGTGAAAGATTTTGTGAAAAAGTTAATTTTGATTAAAAGTCAGCAGATGATAACAAAAGTCTCGAAAAATATTCAGCGTGCAGAGTTATTCACATGTAGGCTTATTGAAATTATTCACGGTGCTGTACATGTATTAGTTACATAAACACATGCCAAATTCAAATTAATGTATCCAGGTTGCACAAAATCAAGAATAAAAACAATGAAACTAGCAAATCGAAAAAAAAAATGAAAAAAAAATATACTTAAATGCTACAGGACTCGAACCCACATCTTTTGAGTGCTAAACACAAGACTATCCACTAGGCTATAGGGGAATTATGATAAATTTCATTCAGATGAGTAATAATAGAACAATCTCTAGCACACTTTTACGGAGATTCACGAAGACTGAGTAAATATGTCTCGGGTCAATTTTGACAAACAATACATGCATATGTATACCATAAATATTCGGACTCTTTAAATACATTCAACATGCTATGCCCTTTAAACAAAGCAAAAGTAATATTCAAAGGATCTAGTTTGAATCAGTTTTACTTTCCAATGCTAAATGGGACACTTTCATTCCTTCAAAAATATTTATTTCTTTTGTTGAGCTTTCAGTTTTGTATTATTTACGGTACATAAAGTCAAAAATGTACACTCAGGTAACTTCTAAATCATCTCCCCAAAATCATTTTATTACAATTCTATTTTTTTTAAAACAATTTCATCAATTTTCTGTGATTCGTTAATCTCTGCATATGGTATGTTCAAAAGATATTACCATGCCTACCAAATAAATCAAGAAAACGTGCAGAAATCACTTTTTAAATCACTTTATTTTCATAAATTTCAGACCCCCTCCCCTTTCTACCCGCCATAACTCTCGAATGCGTAGGAATTTTGAAAATATTTTGCTAGCTGGCTCTTGCCATTAGATTCACCTATTGCACTAATACTACATCCACCACACTAGAAGCTCAAAAGCAGCGTTCTGGGAAACAGAAAAATAGGCGTATAAGGCCTAAACCGTCAATGATCCTTTAATGGCAGCGTTTCAGTGCGAATTTTGGTTAAAATAAGGTAAATATGCAAAAATAACGATCACACACGCGTTAACACTTGCCGGGCCATCAGGAGAAAGCTTCATCGGGACCCGGCAAATGTTAATGCTTGAAAAACAATGTGCGATCCCTTTAATCTTAAATGGTAAAAAATAAAGACTTGAGCTGCTCTAATGTCTATATCCCAGCCGTTAAGATAAACTTAGCATGTATAACGCCTTTTCCCCAAACCTCAATGCCAGCCTGTTTTTTTTTATGATCTACAGGGTTATCTATTTGATGGAGTCGACAACACGGCCCGGGTTTGCAACTTTGAAAGTGACTATGATTCGCCTCTGAGCGACGCTAACTTACCACTGTACTCAAACAGACAATGTGGTAACCCCGGTGTGTATGTCTTTGAAACATTTATGGATGTTTTTCCTATTGATCCACCGTTGTCGCCTGCAGGTGGTAAGTAGGCCTATTATGGTAAACTTTCTAATTTAGAGCACTTCTCTAAAGACTGAGCCACGCAAAAAGCTTGTCAGAATAGCAAACAGCAGTGGTTTGTCTAGTCCTTTTTGACAAGCAACTAGTGTTCAATATATTTTTAACGTCTTACTATAATATTTTTTCTTAACCCATGTATAAGCCTTGCGTCTTTTTGTGGGACAGAGTAAGTAAGGGTGCAAAGATCAGGAATCGATACAATCAAGTACCACATCTGACCCAGGATACAAATGGAAAAGTGATAAATTCACAGTTAGACACCACAAACGAGAGCCAAGAGTTCAGCCCTTCCCCAGCAGGTGACCACAAAACACATATAAACAGACGCGCACAAAGACATAGCAAACACAAGAGGAAGAAAAATACATAAAAGATCCACAAAAGAAGTACCGCCTTGGAACGGTGAGTAAAATATTTTACTGGAGGGCTTAAACCAGTTTCACGGTGCAAACCTCACCCTTAATTCAGATGTGGATCAAGACACATAGATATTTGGTTTGTATGAAAGGCCCCTAACTTATCAATGCATAATCTCCTAAAACATATAAATCAAGATATAACAAGGAGGTTAAGCAAAAATAAGGACTCAACAGTAAATAAAACTGAATACCTGAGCAAAAGAAATCCAACAGGTAAACCCTGGACAAACAGCCAAAGCATCAGGCTCCCCACCATCTCATCAACAGATAAGTCTCTAAGTCGGAAACATCATAGAGTCTGAAGTCCGACCCACTGGCGTGCAATTAAAGAGGAAAGCAAAGTTGCCAGCCGTGATTGTGTTGACCACCAAGCATGTAGTCTGTTAAAATACATTTATGTTATTGCCAATCTTTTTAAAATGGGAAATTATTTAAATGAACTGCGCTGAAATTTTTTAGAGCTAACAATGTTCTTTAGCTTATACACCAAAGTAGGTAAGGGTGCAAAGATCAGGAATCGATACTATCAAGTACTACACCTGACCCAGGATACCAATGGGAAAGTGACAAACTCACATTTAGACACTACAAACGAGAGCCAAGAGGTCAGCCCTTTCCCAGCAGGTGACCACAAAGCACATATAAACAGACACGCACAAAGACATAGCAAACACAAGACAGAAAACCCCCCACAAAAGATCCACAAAAGAAGTACCGCCTTGAAACCGTCAGTAAAATATTTTACTGGAGGGCTTAAACCAGTTTCACGGCGCAAACCTCACCCTTGATTCTGATGTGGACCAGGACACAAGTCATCATAGAAATCAGGTTCCGAAAGTCCCTGGCGCAAATGAAAATTAGGTCCAACTTGGAATTTAGAAATCAAATCATAGTATCGTCTATAAAATTTAGAAAAGGTTTAGTGCATACCCAGTTCAGACGCCACAGAATGCGGCGTCTGATCAGGGTCTCCACTATTTGCTTGCAGAATATTCTAATAAAATTTGAATAAAAATGAAATATAACACCCAGCATCCCTCAAATGAGAAATGGACTGTTCCAATTGATAACGGTGGGGAATTCCTTTCGGATGAAACTGGTTAAGTGGACCTGTACATGAAATTGCGGTACATATAGAGAATAGTTGGTGAGTGTCTTTTGATATCAAATTTACCAGGCAAGGCTTCAAGAACACTTGTTAACATCGCGAGGCTTGCCGAGCGATTCAACATGCGTTCTCGAAGCGGAGCCTGGTAAACTTTACAAATATCAGCTTACCATGTTGATTCACTCTTTAAGCTAGTGAATATGACCTAACGATCGATTTTGTGTCGATTCGGTTTTATTGGCCACGTCATTTAAAAAATGCAACGTGATCATGACCTGATAAAGGCACATGTTGCGAGATGTACAACATTTATCAGGCAACGCGCAACGCTGCATTTAATATGAATGATAAATGATAAATAGCATTATCGAGCAACGAAGCCTAAGGCTCAGACTGCGCTATTATGCAGACTCGCCAGAATTTTCGCTGCTCATATTCACAAAGTATGGATGCAGTCCAAGTGTCAGACCAAACCAGACCTATGGGCCCGCTGGGATTTTGCTCATATGCGTTAAGTACCATCATATTCTCGTTTACTGAACAATCCATTGGACAACCCACTTAGATGCGTACATGTTGCGTTAGAATATAAGAATCTATATAATGAGACTTGCAGAGTGATGACAAACATAGATCGAGAGCTACGGAATTTTAGATTCTACCCTCACACATATCAACGGAAGAAACGTTTTTGTCTTTAGCAAATAATGTATACTCTAATGAAACGCTGCATCATGTAGTATTTCATCTGGGTCTCCACTGGTTGCCATAGAACTCTTTACTGATGCCCCCTCCCCCCAGAAGGAGTGGGGGATATATTGTTTTGGTATGGGTCCCGTAAGCGCTAGCGTTGACGTCGGTGGAGCTTTTTGTCAGCCCTCTATCATATGAATTGTTGGATGAAGCTATACCAAACTTGCACAGGTACTTAATTTGGACAGCCAAAGTGAATGATTTCATTTGGACAGCAGATAGGAATGATGAATGGCAATAACCTAATTTTCAAGGTCATCAGGGTTACCGGTCATGTTCATATTACTCTATGAAAAAGCTTTATCAGCTCTCTATCATCTGAACCAACGTCCAGATATTTTCTTTGAAAAAATGACACGGCTACATCATTGGGAGTACATTAGAATGATAAGATTTTCTCATCTTCACCTGCCAGAAACATAATTATGACTCTATAAGAAAGTCTTGTCAGCCCTCAATCTTCTTAATCAACAGCCAGAATATAATCAAACTGACACAGATAAATTATTGAGAGGACCTTAAGAAATGACCGAATATCCTAGGTCACAAGTTTCATATAATTATTTAAAAAAGCCTTGTCTACACGCTATCTTCTGACTCAATGGTCAGATGTTATACCAAGCTAGCATAGGTACATCATTTGAGAGGATCTTCAAGAATACTTTGATTTTGTTGACCTAAACCTTATGTTTAAGGTCACCACGTTCATATAACTAAATGATAAAATCTTGTCTGAATTCTATCTTATAAACAAAAATTACCTGTTTCAGACAAAACTGACACATACGCACCCTGTGAGAATATTAAGGACTAGGCTACTCACTTAATATTTTTGGTAACCTTTGCCTTATTGTGAAGGTCACCAGGCTCCGGTATTCAGTTTTATGTACTGTTATGTCCTTACCTTTGCTTTATCACCTTTTATATCTTGATTTATATGTTTTTGGAGATGGTGCATTGATAAGCTGGAGGTCTTTCATGCAAACCAAACATCTATATGTCTTGATCCGCATCTGAACTAAGGGTGAGCTTGGCGCCGTGAAACCGGTTTAAGCCCTCCAGGAAAATATTTTTCTGACTGTTCCAAGGTGGTTCTTCTTTTGTGGATCATTTGTGTGTTTGTGTCTTGTGTTTTTTATGCTTCTGCGTCTGTTCATTGCTGCCTTGTGGTCAACGGCTGGGAAAGGGTTGACCTTTTAGGCTCATGTTGGTGATTTTTATTGTATTTTTGTTACTTTCCCATGTGGTGTCTTGGGTCAGGTGTGGTACTTGATTGTATTGCAATTGTTTTCGGAGTTTTGCCTCTTTTTTACTTTGAGTATCAGAGTTGATATGGCTGTGCTGAGTGGCGGCCCTAAAAAGTCTCCCCATCTTTAATTGATTGCTCTTATTGTTCCAATCCTCCGGATTGCGTGTACAGTTTTCTTCCATTATTCCTTTCTCTAGATATCCTCATTGTCCTATACCACATTTAAGATCACTAGATGACCAATTTCCATACCCCGTTGTATAACTTCTGCTTTCTTTATCTCTCATGACTTAGCCATTTTGATTATTGAGTGCATTTGTTATACCTTCCTTTTCTTTGAAGGACATATAATTATACTGGTTGTATCATCTAAATAACAGGTATGTTGATCGCTTGTTTTGGGATGGTACTTAACAACACAACTTTTATGATAAGAACTAAATTAGCAAAATTACACAATCTCCCATTAGATTACATTCAGCGTCTTCTGTTCATATTCCTAGTTCTGTTAACAATTTTCAGAACATGCTTCCCACCATCAGGCTATCTCTTCTTTGGTCATCTATTATTAGGCAGTATACTAAACCATTTAATGCATTCAAAAGGCGTGGAATGTATCCTAATGTTTATAAGTGCAATGCCAAGAGGTGTGTCTGTTTCACACTTTTGTGTATTAAATCTACCATCACACATCTGTAAATGGTTGACAACTTTCCATAATTAGTTATAATGATTAGGACTTAACTTAATCTGATCTGATTTATGTTATAACTTGAACTGAAATAAATTGTTATATGTAATATGTTGGACAAACTGGCCAATCCCTTAAGAGTAGTTTTCGTGAGCACTTTTGTAAAATGAAAAAGCCTAAAAAAATTGACATGTATCAAAAATAACTGTCCTTCACCTAATAAAATTTAATTCAACCAGTTGGAAAAATGATATATGATCCAAACTCATGATCTAGATTAAAAAATATAAAGAGACATGAAACTGAACTAAAATGGATAAAAAAATGCTATCACCTTTTTCTTTTTTTAATGATAATGTATACCATGAAGGTAATATTTCTAAAATGCCCGATTTTGATGTTTTTTTTTCTTTTGGAATGGTAAAAACGTAAAAGTAGATTTCATGGTGAACGTAACAATGGCAACATTAAGAGCAAAATTGGTACTGAAGAACGCATAAATACTTCTCAAAAGGATCTTTCTATTGCTTTAAATAATCATAATTGTCATGGCTTACTTTCATTTGTAAGTTCCTTGCCTTTCTCAGTTTTACGTAATGTAGAGTTAGAGGCTAATAAACTTTACGATAGAGCTAACAAATTACATAAAGCAGCACTTCTTACAAGGTATTATCTTCAACACTTCCTTAGTCCTTATATCAATTCTGAGGTCAACCATAAACAGCATTTTATCAAAATGCCATTCATTAACAAAGGCATGGAGTTTATTAATTTACATAGTATCTTTAAGGATAATTCAGTGATTTAATCTATTCCAAACTACTATAATAATTCTGAAACTACAATCATTTGCTATAAATATAACAAACCATTTAGGTCTTCTATGTTAACTTTAATAAAATTGTTGATGCATTGAAGGATTGGAAGCTTAACATTTAAAAAAATGATACTCATATTTCATTTTACTCTCGTAATACACCTATTTTATCCCCTAAACCTAAATCTTCTTTTCCAGGATTTTCATATAAACTATGTTTTGGTTCCAGCACATAAAGCTGCTAACAATGTTGTAGTTGTTTGACGATTGTATTATATTAATACTCTAAAACGTGAGCTTGTTGACACCAATGCCTATAAACTGTAGCCTTCTTTGAGTGAGAAGGTGGTTGTCGATGAGCATGGTTGTCATACATCTCTACATTTTGGTGTCAAAGGTAAGAAAAGAAAGAAAAACAGGGTTCCTACGATGTACTGGTTAAATAAACTTAATAAAAACTATATAAAGCAAGATTTATTGCTAATTCTAGTTCATGTACGACAACAGAACTTTCTAAATTGTTAACCTTATGCCTTACAGCTGTTAAAACATGTTATCAAGTACTGTGAAACGGTATATGCGAGATCTGGTTAAAATCTATTTTGGTCTATTAAAAATTCAGGTGATAAATTAGATAAACTTAAAGCTAGAGATTTCATTGCGACCAGTGTGTCTACTTAGGATTTTTCTACGCTTTAAACTTCTTTACTGCATAATTTAGTTAACGATTACCTTATTGATCTTATTGAAAAAAATCTTCAATAATGAATGCTCTCCTTACCTTGCATGTAACGACAGAAACGCATTTTTTATTTCAGGAAAACCTAAAAAATATCATGCATGGTCTTGTCAAAATGTATGTGATGCGCTGACCTTTTTGTTGGACAAATATTTGTATTCGATTTGGCACCAAGTTGTATAGACAAGTAGTTGGGATTCCTATGGGCACTAATTGTGCTCCCTTGTTTGCTGATTTATTCCTGTTTTATTATGAGAGGGACTTTATGATGTCTCTTTCTAATGATAAGCAGGCTGTTATTATTGATGCTTTTAACACTACATCCAGATATTTGGAAGATATTTTAAACATTAATAATGTTTATTTTGATAATATGATAAGTCAAATATACCCCACAGAGCTCCAACTTAATAAAGCTAATACCTCTGATACCGAAGCCACGGTTTTAGAATTGCATTTGTCAATTTCAAATGATATTGTTTCTACCAAATTTATGATAAACGTGACGATTTTGATTTTGAAATTATCAATTTTCCGTTTTTAGATGGTGTTCCTGGCTCTACATCCTATGGAGTCTATATATTGTAACTTATTCGTTTTGCTAGAGCATCTATTATTAAATTGTCAGTTATTTGAATTGAAAGAAATATTAAACTAACAAATAAGTTCAAAGGGGGAGTTCAAAAGATTTCGATACTGTTGAATACCTAAGTCACAACAACTACAACAAAAAAATATCTTTAAAACAGATAATCTAAAAGGATTAAATGGAAGGGTGTTTGATGACCGTCAAAGCACAATTTATATTATTTCAGAAGCTCTTCATTTTTTGCACGTAGAAATTATGGCCAATTAAGACCACTATAACAGCATAGTGTTAGAAACCTAATTTTCTAGTTACAACTTAAGGTAACAAACACTGCATCCACAGTACATTGGAACCATGCAGACGCCGAAATGATCTGGCTAACATTAAAATAATTATTGGATATGACTAAGGGTCAGAATGTGGTGGTGGATTTTATAGGATTTTATAATCATTTAACATATTCATGTATTTATTAGAATTTCATCAAGCATTATCGAAAGGTTACCTTATACAATCCTGTGATATCTTGAGTGGTTTTATATATCATTGTTTCCACTCTTATGCCCCTTGGGTCGTTTCCCTTTGCTCTCAAGCTTTCATTCCTTATTGGGCTTTGCCTTAGCATTATAATCAAAGGCAGAAAATAGGATAGGCCTATGCAAAG
Organism: Loripinus fragilis; assembly: GCA_964019695.1. Lineage (NCBI taxonomy): Eukaryota > Metazoa > Mollusca > Bivalvia > Lucinida > Lucinidae > Loripinus > Loripinus fragilis. The sequence goes on from OZ026515.1 coordinate 122,832,392, forward strand.
GTGTTGAAACATGAAAGAGAATGTATTATATAAAATAAAATCAAAATAATTTCTTCTCCTGTATCAATGCAATTAAATGTTAACAGATGTTTGGATTATGTTCAAATAATGTGTCTGACGTCACAGCGATGATATTGTGCTCAATAGGAAAATCCTAGCTTTTGCGAATTGGTTGGGAATATACCACTGTGTTTTTGGAAGTCTTAGCTCTAACGAAAGTCTACCCTCAGAGTCATATGTAGTTGCTACGCATGTTCGCTTGGATCATCTCTCTTTTGCTTCACGCGTGAAAGTGAAAGTAACAATGCTTTCCTCAAAATTTGGTTATTCATTCTACATTTTGATAAAGGTAATAAAATTGTACCATTTATTGTTTATTCCTGTTTAAAAACAAACAAACGTGCGTTTGCACTTCTACTCTATGTAGGTCGCTAATAAAAAATAAAAGATTGGATCACGTCACAATTTAAATATGCAAATTTCTAATCCAATGAAAGGCAAGCTTTTGTTTTATATCAAACGATATATATTTAGATAAATAGGGCTTACGTTGCGATAAACTCGACTACGTCAAGAAAAATGAAGCTATATTATTCCTCAGAGGCTGTTTGGCCACAGGGGGCACCTTGATGTTCACCTTCTTTCTTCTAACATATGACCTGTTAGTATCAGTCATATAAAAAATGAAAAAGCCATAAGATTGAACACTAAAATTAGTGACAATAAGGGATTCTGTCCTAATATTCACCGTTTTCTTGATTTTGTCAACCCATATTATTTTCAGAAAAATAGGCCACATTCATCCTATTATGTATGTAAATTTGCATAAAATTTGTACAACAGTAACAGTGTCATAACTTGCATGAAATGAGTTAAAGGTAGATTTTATTCATAAGTGATTTCAAATTGATTATTCCAGTAAATTCTTACAAATCAAAGTTTTTCCAAAACGCAATGACTATCGCTATGTAGTATCTTCGGTCCAATTAGGTCCAAGATCTTTTCGATTTCAGAAGTTGTAGCTAATTTGATTGCTTAAAACTGGAATGTTTGTACATGTATGTAGCAGTTGATAAGTAGCACTTGATTTAGAACTAAGATGTACGCGCGGATGTCCAGCAGGTATTATTTTGTAAGTAAATCATGCGCTGGTTTCAATCATTTACTAATAGGTGTTTATACTCTTATTTTCTGTTAGCCAATGAAAAAACTCAAACAGTATGGAATTTATGGTAGGTAATTCATAGTCTCCATTTACATTCTATGTTCCTGGCACACCTAGAATGTCCTCAATGTGCCTCCGTTTGACATATCTAGATCAAAATGGTCCAGATCTTTGTACATACTTTTTATTTAACTCCATGAAATGACCAAATGAAACCAGGTCTGTTGTTTTTTAAGGTTCGTACGTTCTCTCAATTTTGGTAGGGTTCTCTTTTCAGATAACTTTGATTTCACAACTGTTGGCTTTGTATTACGTTGAACTTCTGCCCATACAGTGTTAACTTGTTTACATATTGTGGTCCTTTCAGAACACTGAATTTCAGCAGAAAGTAGAAAACCATTAAAGCCAATGCTAGGAGGCATGAGCGCTGCAGCACTTTCCATTAAGTCTCATGAACCGATTCAGTAAAACCGAATATGAAGTTTTAATCCGTTCAGGCTATTTCTATTGTGGAAGGATCCGTTTTCCCACATTATCTAAATACATGTAATATCCTTATTTTGCAGTCCCTTAGTCATTCAAAATGTAAATTTTAATGAATGGTTTACAGAAAACTGATTTGGATTGCATATTGTTTTAATCAATATTGCTTGTGTTCGTTTCTTCTGCATTACGTTCTATCTGTCAACACATTTCAAAAGAGTATCTATAATTAATAACACACTTGTCAAAACCTCAACCTCATTTAAAATCAGTATTGTATCAACAAAATCTTTAAAATCTGCTTTAAACATAAAATTGGAATTGAGGAAAACAAGAAAAAGATAGTTTTTAAGATTATAAATGGGAGTTTCAAATAAGAAACATTTAGCGAATAGTTGAACTTATACTTATTGAACAAAAGTGGTGTTAGACAAGGCGAAACAGTCTATGTGTTTTTATTTCTATGGTTAAAATAATCACAAGTTTAATTCTTAAATGACCTCATACTGCTGAAATTTTAGAAAATATGTAAAACTGAACATATTTATTTATAATGAATTGGATAATATTATCTATCATTAACTGAATTCTGACTTAATATTCATCATTTAAATATATATTTACAGGGTTCGCATCCTGTGAATATTATCCTTATTCATATATTCAAATTTTATGTAAAGACGAAATGTTGACAAGAACTGCAACACACCACAATCAAAGCCCAAAAGAAGTCCTGATATTTTCTGTACAGCTGAAATTCGATCAAATATTCTAAAAGAAATCTATGATAAAAATGATATTATGTACCACACACATAATATAAAACTGACTTATTATTCTAATAAGTCAATTTCAGAAATTAGGATTTCTGATGGATGTTAATTGGGCTGCTTTGGGATTATCCCTATATTCACAAGGTCAACAAGGTACATAATTCTAAATGTTGTAACCATTAACATTCAACAATTAAAAGCGATAGTATGACAACAAAATACTTAAAAGTCAAATAGTCAATGTGCATGATATCAAATTCCATGCCTGAATAGAACAAATCTTATAATGAAATGAGCCTAAGCTGGACTTTTACATTGAAATCTGGGTTTTTGCATTCTGCGAAATTTTGCGAAATTTTAACTGTTAAGATTGTAATTCACAAGAAAAAAAACCCCTCATCTTATCGGTTATATTTGTTCTTGAGATTTTATGATTATAACGAACACATGTGCGGACAATGCTGATATCAATTTCAAAGGTTGACAAGAATTGTAACAAGGCAAAATTGGCAATTTAATGTGTTTAAAATATTTTAAAATGTGAACTTTAGGCTACCTCCATGCAAAATTAGATATAGACATTTTATTTTTATACATTGAAATGCACATATCGTAAATATATAATCACAATTACTAGGCATCATGTTGAGAACAAATATGGTTAAAAAATCTCAGCCTTAGGCCGATTTAATATAGGATATTCATTTGTTTCATTTTAAAAATTAATAAATACTTAAATTTTACTATTGAAATAGATGACTGGATAAATATCTCACAGATCTTTATGCTAAATCTTATAAGCTTCTGTGCGCCTGAACCCTATGTAAATTTCATATAGGGTGGAACTGTCCCTTTCTTATTGTATCCTTAAATGTGTGTTGTGGGTTTGTTTAAGTTCCAACAGCATATGAGGCATTCAAAGGAGTGCCTATTCCCGTATTCCCATTAAAATTGAATTAGTCCCCTGTTCACCTAAAATAACAAAACCATATGACGTCGCGCGCGTCTGGGAGGGAAATTGTCATGAACCACTAACGGTTTACAGATTTACGGGAAACATTATGGCGTCCATAACAACGTTGCGTAAATAATGACGAAATAATGTCGTTTTTATACCCCGCCACACTTTAGTGGCGAGGTATTATGTTATACCCTTCGGTGTCTGTCCGTCTGTCCGTCCGTCCGTCCGTCCGTCCGTGCTCACCATTTCCGATCGATAACTTGAGTATTTATTCACGGAATTTTTTCAAATTTTGCATACATATTGTTATCGGCGATGAGTGGTATGGGATTGTTAATGGGCAAAATTCGTCCATTTTTAACGGAGTTTACTGCCCTTTTTCGTATTGGAAAAATGGTTTCTGGCCTGTTATTCCTTTACTGTTCATGATATCTGAATGAAACTTCACAGATATGTTGCACATCAAAGGTTACATATTGTGACTAAGGACCGTCACTCTGACCTTCCCAGTTTGTGAGTTATCCGCCCTTGATAGGTCTGAAAAAAGGTTTTTGACCTATTTTTCCTTTACTATATGGAATATCTGAATATAACTTCACTGATATGTTTTACATCAAAGGTAACATATTGTGACGAAGAACGGTCACTCTTACCTTTCCCGTTTGTGAGTTATCTGCCCTTGATTGAATTAAAAAATGTTTTTTACCCTCTAGTTCCTTTACTATGTGGAATATTTAAATGAAACTTTACAGATATGTTTCACATCAAAGGTTACATACTGTGACAAAGAACCATCACTCTTACCTTTCCAGTTCATGAGTTATCTGCCCTTGATTGATTTGAAAAATGGTTTTTGACCTGTAGTTCATTTACTATATGGAATATCTGAATGAAACTTCACAGATATGTTGACCATCAAAGGTTACATATTGTGGGTAAGGATCGTCACTCTTACCTTTCCAGATTGTGAGTTATCCACCCTTGATTGATCTGAGAATTGGTTTTTGACCTGTAGTTCATTTCATCCGTCCGTGCTCATGACCATCAAAGGTTACATATTGTGGGTAAGGATCGTCACTCTTACCTTTCCAAATTGTGAGTTATCCACCCTTGATTGATCTGAGAATTGGTTTTTGACCTGTAGTTCATTTCATCCGTCCGTGCTCACTGTTTCCAATCGATAACTTGAGTATTTATGCACAGAATTTTTTCGAATTTTGCATACATATTGTTATTGGGGATGAGTGGTATGGGATTGTTAATGGGCAAAATCCGACCATTTTCGATGGAGTTACTGCCCTTTCTCCCTTTAAAAAATGGTTTCTGGCCTGTTTTTCTTTTACTGTTTATGATATCTGAATGAAACTTCACAGATATGTTGAACAGCAAAGGTTACATATTACAACGAAGGACCGTCACTCTTACCTTTCCAGTTCATGAGTTATCTGCCCTTGATTAATCTTGTCTATCTCAGTTCTGTTGCTATTTAGGCATTATATATCTCACAAAATAACTTTTGGTGCCCCCAGCAGTGGCGGGGTATTATGCAGTGCTTGCGGTGCTTTTATTTGGCCTGAAATGAGATTTCAAAGTAATCTTAATGGCATAATACAAATTGAATCGAACATTTGTGCTCTTGTATTATTGAAATTATTAAACTCGTCGCGAAAAAGAGATAAAACTCACATTTGTCTATATGATGTGACGCAATATATCTAGATCCAATTTCAATTTAATCCGGAACTTTCGGCTATCGAAGATAGAACTATTAAAAGTTTCACAGCCAGCATACAATGTCGGGCCACTATCGGCCCGCCAGCAAAACGCCATTTGAATGGCGTTTCGCTGGTGGCCTACTTTTAGATGTTGGCAGTGTTATTGCAATTTAAAGAAAATAGAGCACAAATATAGAGGATCTTATTTGAGTGCTCATGTTTTAATGAATTTATGAAACGAGTTGGGGAAACGAGTTGAAATGCGAGGCTTGCCGAGCATTTTATCAATTTTTCGTGACGAGTTCGATAAATTGAATATCACAGGAGTAGGAAGTAAAATTATGTTTATCGTATGACATTAAAATCATTTTGAAATCTCATTTTTGAGGTTAAAAGCGTCATTATACAAGGTTACCTCGAAAATCTGCAAACCACTAGTGGTTCATGGCGTTATTTCACTCCAAGACTGCGGCGTCAGATGATAAATACAAAATAAAACCATCACAATATTTAATTTTTCAGAAATCTGTTGGGATGGATTGTATGCTGACCAGTATACTGGTCATGTAGCGGTGACAGCAAGTGGCATCACATGTCAAGCATGGGCAAGTCAGACTCCGCAAGTACACGCCACTAACGATCAAGATTCACACTTTCCAGACGGCACTGTTGCTGCTGCTAGTAATTACTGCAGAGATCCACCAGACGGTGTGGGTGTACCCTGGTGTTACACCACAGATCCTGGTACACGCTGGGAACTCTGTGACGTGCTCTGTCCAGGTACATGTATAGTTGTATGAAAACCGTTATAACTTTGTTTTGATGATTTACCCATTTACGCCGAAGAGACTTGCCTACCCGGCTTATTAGTAGGGTGTTGGGTCAAGGGTGTTTGGTGATATATTTTTGTTTTGTTTTCTTCTTCATTTTTTTTTTCATTATAAAACATTCTGTAAGCAAACAGTGAAGATCCTAATCGGACACCAGTATGCGGTGTCTGATCTGGGTCTGCACCGTTTGGCCATGGCCCATAAAAAGTACGCTAGGCGTATATATGTGGGGTTAAAAGCGATGCCGCGAAGAGTTTGGGATTCAGCACCAATGAGAATTGACCAAGCCGTGTGTGATCTGGGTCTGCACCGTTTGGCCATGTTATAGACATTGCTCTATGCTATTATAAGTTAAGAGCGATGCCGCTTCATCACCAATGATAATTTGGTTTAGTTTGCTCATCGGCCGGTAACCAAGGGTCAGATGAGACTGTGTCTCACCAGACCCTTCATTACTCACAGTCACACACAAAATAGTGACAGGGATAAAAGCACAAGCCGAGTGTTTGGCCCACTTGATAGTTTTGCATGTATGTTTGAAAATTAACATTACGCATACACTAAACCTGTCTTAAGCGGCCACTCCAAAATAGACAAAACAAAGATCTTAATGACAAAATGTTGCTTAATGCAGATCTAAAGTATTGTAGAATGCTCCAAGCATTCTGCAATACTTTTGATCTGCATTAATCGATAATTGGTATTTAAAACCAATTTTGGTCCATATAAGAGTGACCGTTTAAGACAGGTTTTACTGTACATGATCAGTAACAAATTCTCATGAGCCGTCTCATCAGGCTTTGGACTGTTTGTAAGGAGCATAACAATCTTCTAGGATAGAAGTACGCTCGTACAGATGGTAACTTTGTGAGGGCAACTCCATTTTAAAACTTCCGTTTTAGATGTGCATGTTAAGCTTTTTACCGTCTTCAGACTATTCTTCGTCACTCGACCTGAAAAGCTGGTACTCCGCACCACGTCATCATTAAATGCTTTACAGTATTTAGAGGGAATTCCTTGTGCGCATATTCATTACAGTTTTATACTGACCTTTTTGAAACTTTGCATATACTATTTTATGTCTGTATATAGGTACGAATGTAGTTTTTTTGTTATAATATTGTTTCAGATGAATTTCACAATTTCGTCACATTGTGTAGTTAGTCATTTATTGACTTGAATAATTATAATCTATACTCAAAACAAAATAATATATACGGAGGAATATAGTGAATCAACTGAGCCTCTTGCGAGATTCGAACCCACGACCTCGACAACACCGCCTAGCACTACACCAGACATCGACGCTACCAACTGCGCCACTGAGACATCCCCAAAAAAGGATGTTCAAGTAGCGCTGATATTGACGACGACCAATGCAGTACACGTCGTATATTGGTTCCTTTTCAATGCATGGCATCTATATCGCTCGCAAGTGAAAGCCTGATGGATCCAAGGATACAAGTATCAGAAGTGCGGAAATATAATTTCACAAACAACACTGCTTTTGAGCTTCACAGGATCAGAAACTGATGCAGATTCACACAATATATATATATATTTACGGAGGGATAAAGTGAATAATCTGAGACGATAGATGCTGTTATCTTTTTCTGGGTATTGGTGAGTGGTATAATCAATGTGTTTAATCCATATTAAAGTCCTATAAATTATTCATGTAACGGTTTCATTTCATGGTATTTGCTGCCATAAATGCAACCACAAGGTCCTAATGAAAGTGGCAAGGGTACAAATAAACCTTTTTTCAAAATGCGTCACTTTTGATGTGTTACTGTAGCTTTCAGATTGGACAATTTTAAACTTTAAAAACACCAGTCTGAAAGACATGCTATCGAATCGTGGTTTAAAGTTTAAATTAGCCCGGATCACACTTTAAGTAACACAAATTAGAGTGGTGATTTTACGTCCATACCCCTTTTTGTGAACTTTACAGTTTTCCATAATGAATTGCTTGCCATTTTTCTTCAAAACTGATGGGAATTTTTATCAAACTACTCTGCACAGAAAGCTAAGCAAATCACCGATTACAAATTTCAAATGTCACCTGAGATAAAGCTTTCAGCAAGGACTAAAGTTTGCTATTGTTTTAATTCAAAGTCAGATAATTTCAAAGTAAACAAACTTTTAGACGCTACCAAAACTAACTATACGTCAGAGACAAAATGTTTGGCAGTATCTTTAATGGACAATCAATGGTCCTTAAAATAGCGTGTTCGAATCCTAGATTTACCCAGGATTTTTGTCAGGAATGGCGGGTTTTGTGCGTTTCATGAAAGCACAGATAACTCGAAAGACGATTAATTTACCTTAGTTGTTTATCGTGAATTATGTTAGGGCGAGTGCCAGCAGCTCATTGCAATATTGTATTTGGTTAAAGCGAAAGTAGTAAAGATATATTAGGTAATTCAATGTCTTAAGTTACTTTTGGTTTTAAGTATTGTACTGAGGGAAAAAAGTTTAGCAAGCAGATATAATGGGTTTTCCCATAGGCGATCTTGTCAGCATCAGATCTTTTTTATTGGCAGATGCGCAAACATGTCATTCGTTTAAAACTGGTCTAATGGCTACCTGCAAGAGGCCAAACGACAGAAATTTTGAATTCATAGCGAGGATTTGATTAGCTGAGCATTTTAATTTCAAACGCTGGGAGGTAATTTGAACTAAATACGAGTTTAAACTAAAATTGTACGAAAAAGTGAACATAACATTCAGTTTTAAACCGGTCTTCACATTTTTGCATTACGATCTAAAGATTTGATAGAAAAATGAAACTTTAAGCAGAAAACTATTCTCGCTATTGCCAGATAAGCTGTTTTAGCAAGCGGACTTAAAATCTGACTTGACGTTATGTGAAATGTCGATATGTTATGATATAATCGTACTCGTAAACGTTTGTCAACATATTTTGTTTTGATAGTATGAAATAAAAAAATCCTATTTCTTCTAAACTGTGTATCCCCAAAGTATATTGCTATACTTTTTTCCCTCAGTATATTTATAAATATGGGTGAATAATAGACTAAGTTCTACCAATACTGATTGTTTCAAAACTATTATTAGGCCCAGATAAACAAACAAAACAAAAAAATGGTGTGAAATTTTGAATACATGTATTTTATCAATATGTTTAAACATATGTTTTTGGTGCTCAAAAGAACCGTCTCATTGAGACGGTTCTTTTGAGTACCAACAAAATATGTTTTGGTCGAGAAATAAGACCATTGATTTTATATTACTGTAAATTCGGAATTTACAAAGCACCAACCTTCATGATGCCAACTGAAATCATATGCAAAAACGGACCCCATATGCAATATGTGCTATAGTTACGTGGGCTGCATCATTTGATGAATTGCTATTGTTTCGATTATATCTATAGACAGGCAGGCACTTGAAGCAAACGAATAACGAAAAAAAAGTAATGAAGCAACAGCGCCGGGTTAGCGTCGATGAGGCACTATCACGTGACATTGGCGTTATCACGACGTTCTTGATTCAGTTCACTTAAGTGCCTGCTAGAAAAGGAGCATCTATCTATCTATCTATCTATCTATCTATCTATCTATCTATCTATCTATCTATCTATCTATCTATCTATCTATCTATCTATCTATCTATCTATCTATCTATCTATCTATCTATCTATCTATTAAATGTGTTTAGACTACGCATGCCATTCTCAAATATTGTAAAATCAACCTGTATTAGGAAATGACCAAAATAAGCCTTATAGACGGATGGCTGAGAATGGGTTTGCTCCCCCGCCCCCCTAGGGAATTTTACAGACATATTCTATCTTGTAGAGAATTGAAAGCCGAGTCTTTTATGAGATGTTTGCACTCTGTGCTCCGGGGCGTTAGTCTGTAAGAGCCTGTAACATACGTTACTTAATCAAACTGAGAAAAAGTAAATTGAAAGTTTGGGCTACAAATTAAAGACATTAAAATATTCATTTTTAAAAATCATTCATATAGTCTGCATACTGGATATCTTACCTACGCATGACAGCCATTTGAACAAAATTGCGGCTTCCTAAGGTGTCATTTGCGTTACATAAATCAGATAACCCATTAAAATTTGCAAGTGTGGCTAACATCATTTACATTCACAATCTCTCTGTGTGTTTTGCAAAATGTTTTTAACCATGTCTGACTAGCTTATGCAATTGGCTAACAGAAAAATTAAAACTCGTTTCCCTAGCTTTAATATTTTTTTCTGAAATAAGCAATTAAGCAACCCTACCCCTACCCAGTTTTAAGGTGAAATGTTTGGTATTAAAACTAAAGTAAAAATAGATAAAAAATATTTGCAGTTGATGAATGTGTTTCATTGTTTGGGATTTATTTGCTTATATGAAAAGACTCATAAATCTGCAAGTTTGTTGCAAAACTTTTAATATCAGAGGCTGTCACATATGTTACCTGATGTAATAAGTGGGCAAGCTCATTGTCTTTACGTAAGATATGCCTAAAAATGTTTAAATCTCCTCGAGGGAATTTTGCAGACATATTCCTTCTTATAGTACAACTCAAGCTGCATAGAATAAGGGATGTTTGCACGCTCTATGTTGGGGCGTTAGTCTGAAACAGCGTGTTACATGCGTTACTATATCAAATAAAGGAAATGTAGTTTGAAAGTTTGAGCTAAAATTGTGAAAAAACTCGCAGCTGTTGGATATCTTACATTGTTTAGGGATTTTAAACTGGCTCCTATGATAAAGACTTATAGATCTGCTAGTTGTCATCAAGTTTTAAAGATCACAGAGCGTCACATTTGTTAGCATGATAAATAAAATCATCAAACAGTTTTTTGACATCAAGCTGAGTAAGGGCCTGCTCCATCCTAATCCCCTTTGGAATTCTGCAGACAAATTACATCTTATGTAACCAATCTAGGTGCATTTAATAAGAAATGTTTGCACTCTGTAAGTCGGGGCGTTAGCCTGTAACAGCTTGTTACATATGTTACTATATGAATTTGAGAATAAGAAATTTGAATGTTTGAGCTACCAAAAGAAGACATTAAAATTATCTAATAAATTGACATTCTTATAGTCTTTATACTGAATGTCTTTACTACATATGGAAGGTGTTTGACATTAATATGGCTCACTGTGGTGTTTTGTGCGTTACATGAACCTAATTATAATTTAAAAGCTATAATTGTGGCTATCGTCATGTAGTTAAACAACTACTATGACTTGGTTTCAAACTGTTTTATTAGATTTTACAAACATATACTCAATTGATGAATAGGAAAAACCAAGTTTGCTTTTCTAACTTAAATATATTGTCTTATAGGAGCTAATACACAGCCCTACTCCCAGTTTTACAGAAAAGCGAATTTTGTTATTACCGTTTAAGTAAAACACATGAAAGTGATTACAGCGTGTGGATATTTTTCATTTTCTTAGTCTGTCTTGCTCATATATCTACAAGATGTCAATAAGTTAACGATTAGGACACTTAATGTGTACTTATAAGTCTTTGGTGCCAAAACACTAGAAATTATATTCATTTCTTATTATCAAGCCCATGGACTGTTGTTACAGATGTTATCAATGACCTTTTGGACACATTTCCTAATACTGTGCATATAATGCTAAATAAAGAGCCACAAATAGAAAAGATAGTTTTACATTTTTACAAGAAAATACAATAAATGAAATGGTCCAAACTATTTCTCATCGATTTAACACTCATGTTAAACCTTTGTCGTTGTCTGCTTCTGTGGTAATCATTATTATCACACGCCTCCTCGCAACTAGTAGAATCATCACACAATATTTCGTTCATTTACTGTTATTCAATTTTACCACCAGTCCACTAAAAATTGATGAGCCATTATCAACTTTCCAATTTTTGCCGTTTATGGCATGGACCATTCGGAAACTGATATGAATTCCTAATAGTTGGCTCTTTGAGTATGTGTTTCAAGTGATACTCTGCAAGTAGGAGAAAGACTAAAGCTTTACAAGGAGGAAAACTATGCCATTAAAAGCAATGAGTACCTGGACTAATGTACCTTGATATTTCTGTGATAAAGAATCATATCTTAGCTGGTTAACTTTTATAAATGTAGCCTTTCCATACATGCAACCCACATATTTTCATCTAATAATGTCTCTGCACTTATTATCTTTCCCCAAGCATTCAAAAACTTATTTGAAGTCTTAGTACTTCTGAAGTGCTGAAACTGAGGTAACTCTTTCCCTTCAGATAAACGAACTAGATGTATCACAGCAGGTAAAGTAATGAAATGCAGGATGAACAGAGCGCAAATTAGACCCTTTCAATTCAATGATTCACTAAGTTTCTAAGATAAGAGCGCTTATTAAAGGATGTAACATATATAATTCGTCATAATAAATGAGCAAGGGCATTGTCGTGACATCCTTTTTGATTACACAGTCAGAGGCAAGTGTTTTCAATTTCAGTGTTTTCAATGGATTATGAAATGGGGCACCTTATCAACTTGTTTACTCTGTATAAATCTTCCATAGAGCATAATATAGAACTACTGGTTATCCCATTCTACCTATAGTCCACTTTCCTTCTTTTGAATGTAACAGCTAATGATATGGCTGCAAAAACGGAGAAATCATAGGTTTTCCATTATTTTAAGACATGATTTAATGTACTGACATCAAAAAACAACCAACTGCAAACATAATTGATGGCAATGTCCAACTTCATATTCTTTCTCTTATACTTGATAACTTTCAAGGTGTAACAGAAATTGTTTCAGACGGTCTGCCAAAACCATCAAGAGTCAACATTGTAACTAAAGAAAACTTATAAAGTTCTTTGGGCGCAGCAAAATACTATTGATCTAAGACCTGAGGACTTGATCACCAAAAGTCTGGATAGGTTCCATGGCAAATGAAGCAAAAAAGCAGCCTATCAAATTTCTGTTCGACCAATGTCAGAAATCTTAAAGTATTCTTAGAGGTACACGACATAGATTTTTCAAAATCAGAGCAAAGTTATCATTTGACTAGCACGGATGCAGAGGCAGCTGCAGTTAGATTGCTCTTGCCATTCCACAGGAAGAGATATATATACCAGAGTCATACTCCATTGTATGCATATATGTGAAATGGCATTAAACCCATATCTGCTTTTGAAGAATGCTAAAAGGATTCAAGTTTGGCTGAGTCAAGCTGTTTGACGCTGGCACTGGCCACACATACAAAGAAAATTAAGTCTTTCGATGGCTTAAGAGGAGGATCACATGAAATGCTTATAAGTGATGTTTGCCACAATTACCCATTTTAAAAAGTAATCTTAATTAATGTAACACATATAACACCATAGGAAGCTGTAAATTTGTTAAAAAATCTTGTCTTATGTATCAAAGGTATTCAGCATGCAAACTACATGAATAATTCAAATAAATAGATAGTTTTATGTCTTCTTTCTGTTTCTCAGACTTTCAATACATTTATTCTTAAATTGATATGGTAACATACGTATCATACCATTACAGGCTAACCCCCTAGTTAATAAAGTGCAAACATGTCTTATTTGATGCAGCTTGAATTGTTCTTTAAGGAAGGATATGTCTGCCCAATTCCCAAAGGGGTGGAGAGGAACAGGGTTGTACTCAGTTTGCAGTCCTAATACAATGCAATGATTCTACTGGTTGTGATGAAATGGGTGATTATTTTGCAATAGAAGCAAACACAATGATAGACATTGTGAGGGTGACTTGAATAAAGATTGTTTTTGAATAATTTTATTTAATAGGAATATTTATTAAATTGTGTCATTTAAATGAGAGCTATTATTTTCTATCTATATGTCTATATATTTTGATATTATAGGCACTAGGAAATATGTGATTAAAAAGGTTATATATAACATAGGTAACACAATTCCAAGGGCTTGTTATCAGCAATGACTGTAATTACTAAGACTAAGGCACCATAGGCTAGAGATTAATAGGAAAACATGTGAAAAACGGTATTTTTCTGAAATATCATCTCTTACTTCCAAGAAAATTTTCTAGCTCATTCATTATGCCATGTAACATACGTTACATACTTTTATAAGTGCTCTGATCCTGATGTCAAACTTGCAAATGTATGATTCTTTATTTCATTAACAAGACAGTGCCAAAAATGTAAGATATCCACGAGAGTCAAATATTTTCATATATTTTTCTTCAATAATAGATACCAAAATTGGATACTTAAAATTGGGGGTAGGGTTGTTTAATAGCTTATTTGAGATAGAAAAGCAAACTTTGTTTTTTTCTATTAGTAAAATGAGTACTTTTGTAAACTAAGATTAAAAACACTTGTAAAAATGCACAAATCGTCTGTAAAATGAATGATGTTAGTCACGATTTCAACTTTCAAAGGGAAATTTAATTTATGTAACGCATATAACACCATTGAAGGCTGTAATTTTCTTTAAAATGCTGCTTTTATGTAGCTTAGGCATCCAGCTTGCAAGCTACATAAGAAATTTGAATAATTAGATGGTTTAATGTCTTCTTTCTGTAGCTCAAACCTTCATTTTGATTTTTTCCTTAGTTTGTTACAGTAACATATATAACAGGCTGTCAGAGACTAACGCCCCGGAGCACAGAGTGCAAACATCTCTTAAAAGATGCGGATTGAAATTTTCTTCAAGATAGGATATGTCTGCAAAATTCCCTAGGGGGGGGGGGGAGCAGGACCTTTTTTTAGCTCGAAGTCTATTACGGCTTACTGTCAGATCCTACTTCTATGATATTGTACCTATGTAAAAGTGATTGATCAAATAAAATTTGTTTAAACCAAATTCGGAATTTTTCGCGAAACTTCGCGGATGCGGAGTTTCGCAAAAAAAAACATCGTGAAATGGCGAAAACACTTTGTCCTTTAATGATGCATGTAATCATGCCATAGTTGCGATTTTTTATCGTGGCAAATACATTTGTATGTCTTTTAAAGCTTTGTGCGAAAAAAAAATTCTCGCGAAAATTTCCGCATTTACTGTACCCACTTTTATCTGCAGGCATTTTTCAAGATTGATGCATTGCATGGGTTAACATGTAACTGAGCCATGACACGTGATTTCCAACAATGAAACACATCGACAAGTGTAGACTCAGACAAACCTGTGCAGCCTTCTTTTAAGTTAAGGACTACAAAATTGGTTTTCATCAGTCATAGAATATTCAAGCGACAAACAAAGGCTCTGACAAACAAAGGCTCTGATCAGACTGCGCATATGCGCAGCCTGGTCTGAGGCTGTGCTGGTCGCACATGCCACATTGTTGGAAATCTCATGTCATGGCTCATTTATATTATAAATTATTATCATTCTTTTTATGATTTTCAAAACAAATTCATGTTTAAATTGATGTGCAAGAAAATAATTACAAATTTACGCCCAAAAAGTTAAAATTATTGAGCCGTGACATGAGATTTCCAACAAAGTGGTATTTGTGACCAGCAAAGGCTCAGACCAGCCTGCGCATACGCGCAGTCTGATCAGAGCCTTTGCTTATCGCTTGATTATTCTATGAATATTAAGCTACTTACTGAACACCATTTGAAGTTTCTACAGTAAGCTAAACAGGAGGCTGCACTGGCTCGTGTGAGTCTACACTTGCCAAAATGCCACATTGTTGAAAATCATATGTCGCGGCTCATATCTGTATGACTTGTAGCTGGATGCTGGAATGGGGTAGATCCCAGCCAGTACGCTGGAAGAGTATCACGTACTAAAAGTGGCATCACATGCCAAGCTTGGAACTCGAATTCTCCACACGACCATACCAGCCAGGCTGATGCGGATGCAGATTTTCCACTTGACCCATCAGTAGCTGGAGCTAAGAATTATTGCAGGGATCCGGAAGGTGATGGATACCTGTGGTGTTTCACCACCGACCCAAATACTACCCGGGAAAAATGTGATGTGATTACATGTGAAGGTATGCTATCTCTCTCTCTCTCTCTCTCTCTCTCTCTCTCTCTCTCTCTCTCTTGATTACAAGTGAAGGTATGCGCTCTCTCTCTTTCTTTCTTGATTATATGTGAAGGTATGCTCTATTCCCCTCTCTCTCAGGGCCCGGTATTAAAATGCCTCCTTGAAGTTAAGGAAGACTTAAGTTAAGTATTGATATTTTAACATGCTATATTAAACGCTTAATAAATTGCCTGGTTCAATGCGGTACTTGTGATATCATTGTGATCTTCAGAAAAAAGAAACTATTTTGATTTTAATAAGTTTGAAACGTTATTTTTCGCATCCTGAAAAATCAATACTTAACTTAAGTCTTCCTTAACTTTAAGGATGCATTGTAATTCCGGGCCCTGAACGTTCTCCGGCTGAAATTTTTCCATATACTTAACGTTAAAACGTTCATGTTTGTTTTATCATACCTTTTACTGAATAAGTTTTTTTGTAATATTCCCTCAGCGTAGTAACAACAATATATCTACTTAAAATGTGCTTGGTTTCACTTATATAGATACATTTTCCTTAGAGCTTCACATATTTTAATAAATGTTCTCTTTCGTTCCCTATCATTCTTATAGTAAAATTGGCAAAATATGGATACTCTTGGAAAAATTAGCGCATATCGAAAGAAAATCTGTATTTGCAATTGAAACTTTGTGTAATTACACCCTTAGAAGAAACTGAAGTCTAACTTGAGTTGAATTTTAAGTTGGTTTAGATATTTTTGAAATAAAAAACTAACTTTAGCAAATCTATGGAACAAACTTGAAATTGGGCTTAACTTATTTTGACCAATTTAGTTGAAAAAACAAACAGACAATAGATGATCTAGTAGGATATTTTTGATCAGAATTGTAGCAGGAGTCACAAGGTCAAAAAAGTGTGATTAAGACCTAATCATTGACTAATGCTTACTGTCGTGGAAACCACGAGTGACAGTGACGTAATATTCTGTTTACAATTGCTAAGTTAAACATTAACTTATACACGCCACTTGAGCTAACGCGGATCGATAGGTCACTTGTGTATTAATCCTATCCTGAGGATAGGATAGATACACAAGTTACCTATCGATTCAAAGTCCCTGAAACTCTGTAACAAAACATGACGACACTCTCACTCTTGGCAGGCAGGACAGTAGGTATTAGTATTTGGTCGGGTAAATTCCGACATCAGGTAAATTAAGGACACACATTTGCAAACAGTATAATTCCAGATGAGACGGCTCCTTATGAGCCGTCTCATCAGGATTTTCACTGATTGCTGGTTT
This sequence comes from Loripinus fragilis, assembly GCA_964019695.1. Lineage (NCBI taxonomy): Eukaryota > Metazoa > Mollusca > Bivalvia > Lucinida > Lucinidae > Loripinus > Loripinus fragilis. The sequence continues at coordinate 122,849,566 of OZ026515.1, forward strand.
GTTTAACTGTTATTCCAATCATTCAAAAATAAAAGAAACAAGGAAGTTGTCCGAATTTAGACGACTGTCCGAATTTACAAGACTTTGCCCTTTATTGTATCTAGTTACCGTCTTTTTTCAGAGACCGAGGCTGTATGTCCATTGTCTGGTGCGGCAACGTCATGCAGTATGTACACATTTAATTAAACTTGTTCATGAGATTTTGGCACTTATTGCATCAGCGAGCAGCGAAGGCTCAGACGAGTCTGTGTACATGTACAAACTTGTTAGATCAATCGCTGTTCGCATACACAATGGTTTGATCTAGAGGAGGATCCAGACCAAGGTTTACTGGATTCGTCAGCTTTTGCACATGTTATAAGTGCCGAAATCTCGTGTGCTATTCCAAATAAGCTTTTTTTCATGAGATATTAGCCATGCGCGGATCCAGAAATTTTTGTCAGAGGTGGTCCAACGGACCAACACTGATAACGGTTTTTTATTTCGGTTTTTTGTATTATTTTTTTTTATAACGTTTTTTTTTTGTTCTTTTGATCTAAATACCAATAAAAGCGGGGCATTGTCGGCCCGCCAGCGAAATGCCATTAAATAGCGTTTCGCTGGTGGGCCGATTATGGCCCAACATTGAATGCTGGTTTGGTAGCTTTGTTCTTTTCAAGGGTATCTGGACCAGCATTGCTAATAACCCCTATAGTTTTTGATTTTTCAGGGGGGGGGGGCGGGGTGTCTGGACCCCCTGTCCCCTCCTCAGGATCCGCGCATGCTAGTACTGTACCATTTATATTCGATTTGGCGATTGACAAATATTCAGACAATTTGGAGTGCATGCTTAGATTCGCCTGCAGCTTCACTGCTCACAAAAGTAGTCTGTAAAAGTAGACCAAGATTCAGACAAACAAAAAACAAAGAAACAAAACAAAAACAAATAAAAACAACAACAAACCAACAACAGTCATCAAGCTTACGATCGCGCGTCGCCCTAAAACTAAATTTCCGACCGTACAATATATATCCGACAATATACCTCCCTAAATGATAATTTTGCATACAGTTATCACCTTCAAGTGGTTTACAGAGTTTTTGACGGCCGTAATAACGTCGGGTATATTTGGCAACAGCTTAGTGTTTTCACGCAAAAAACACAACAAAACAAGAAATGTGATTTCAAAGTAGTTTCAGGGTCATATGATAAATTGAATCTAATATTCGTGCTCCTGTAGTGCTGAATTTATTTTACTCGCTGGGAAAAGGCGACAAAATGCTCGACAAGCCTCGCATTTTATCTGTTTTCCTCAGTCAACTCGTTTAATAAATTCAATAAATCACCAGCACTCATGTAAGATCCTAGCAAACAGTGCAGATTCTGATGAAATGCAGCATCATACTGCATATCATCTGGGTTTTCACTGTTTGTGAAAGTATCCGTTTAGGTGTTTCACCTATACAAAGGGTTAATAAGTTAAATAATGATGAGCACACAAGTAAAATCATTTTTTACTATTTGTTTCTAATTTTATCAACAGGTACAAGTTTCACGACGACCAATCCAAGTTGTAACGTAACAAGTAAACCCAGGGACTCATGCACAGGTGAACTTTTTTTGAATTTTTCTATCACTGTTGCACATGTGTTCTTGCCCTCTACCCCTGAGCTAGATCATGCTAAATCTAACTGCTTTCACATAAACCAGGATCTGGTTGTCATTCGTTTTAAAGTAAAAGTGTTACTTTAAAAGCTCTGACTTGCATTAAGTTGTTCCTGTATAAACAAAAAATTGCTTTTTTATCATGGAGACGGATACCTCTGGCCACATTGTTGTATGAACAATTCATACATCCCACATAGATCACTTACGCCCCAACACACAACATTTGAGCAATCGGCAGCATGCTTATCAGTCTTTTTAGAGTCACTTCATGGCTTGATACCGTTTGCAATATTATGACATGCTGGGTGAACTTTAGAGAAAACCATTTGCATGAACATGAACTACAATAGTCTGACTACAATATATTGAAGTATTTTTATCCAAATATATGTATTTCTGGTATAAACAACAACACACACACCAATACGCACGCACATACGCACACACGCACACAGCAACAACAAAAAAAAGAAGAAAAAAAGCAACAACAACAAAATCACACACCAAAACACATATTTTAACGTAAAGGTTCCTCCTAATAAAGACCAGTCAATCATGAAAACTGTAAATTCGGAAATTTTCGCGAGGACTTTATTTTCGCGAAACTTCGCATATGCGAAGTTTCGTGAAAATAAAACTCTCGCGAAATGAAAAAATCACTCTGTCGTTTATTGATATAGGTAAATCTTGCCTTACTCGGGAATTTTTTACATCACTAATATGCCTTTTAATGCTATTCGCGAAAATAAAATTCTTGCGAAAATTTCCGAATCACAGTACATAATGATTACATTTCAGCATCTTACTTCTGTTCAAGAAATGAATCAGATCCTAACATTGCCCACCTGACGATTAGTTTCATGTGGTATAAATATCCCTGGGTTCAGGCAATGAAAACAGCTACATATATGGGCTCAGGACCGACCCCGGATGGAATACAGGTGTTTGTTCAAGGTGATCCGGTTGGAAGCTGTTCAGGAATGCTATCTAACCCAAACACCCAAGGAAATAATGACTCAGTGGTGCTTACACTATCTATGAATCCTGCTGACAGTGAAGCTAAGAGGTGTGGATTTAATGTGGTGAGTTTACTCATTCATTACTGAGTTGTTTCGCATGCCAGGCCACGAGGTTTCAAAACTTTTTCCATGCTCAACTCAGCTGAACACGAAATTTATCTTGTTCATAAATGTTAAAATGCCAACAATTGTCACTGCATGAAAAGTCCGTTTTACTGAAATTTATCAGGGGGTGTAAATAAGTGATAAATATTCAAGCTGTATGAAATACACTTTTACATACCTGTTTGATTTCGGTGCTCATACCATGAATGTTTAATCATCCTTATGCTATGCATAAATATCTGGTAAATATGATGACCATATTTATCGTTAGGGTAAACATGTATGCATACTGCCCATAAATTTATCGTATCTCAATAAGTTGGGTAAAAGTTGTTTCTTATAAGCATTTATCGCAACATTTATCCAGCATCTGTAAAGTACAGTATTGACCGCATTTATATGTCTGTATTTTGATGCATTAAACATGGTCAAATGTTAGTCAAATGTTTGACCTAAAATGCTGACCTATGGCAACATATGCGCATATAGCTCACTTATTTGTACATGTTTGGATAGACACATAAAGTTTGTTTCATGATAGTATTTATTGCAACATTTATATAGCGTCTGTAAAATACAGTGGATGCGGCATTTATGTGTCTGTATTGTAATGCATTAAACATGGTCAAATGTTAGTCACATGTTTGACCTTACATGCTGACCTTTGGCTAAATATGCGCATATAGCTCACTTATTTGTACGTGTTTGCTTAGACTCATAAAGTTTGTTTCATGTGAGTATTTATTGCAACATTTATATAGCGTCTGTAAAATACAGTGCATGCCGCATTTATGTGTCTGTATTTTAATGCATTAAACATGGTCATATGTAAGTCACACATTTTTGACCTAAAGTGCAGACCATTGGCTACATATGCGCATATTGCTCACTCATTTGTACGTGTTTATTCAGACAAATAAAGTGTGTTTTATATAGGTATTTATGGCAACACTTATCTATCATATACAGCATTTATATGTCTGTATTTTATGCATTAAACATGGTGAAATATTAGTCAAATGTTTGACCTAAACTGCTTACCTTTGGCTACATATGCGCATATAGTTTACTTATTGGTGCATGTTTACTTAAACTTATAAGGATTGATTCATATAAACGGTTATAGCATCATTTATCCATCATCTAAAAAGTGCAATGGATACGACATTTATGTCTGCATTTTATGCATCAAAAGTCTATATTTATACCTAAACTGCTAATTTATGGCTATATATGCACATTTAGCTCACTTATCTGTTTACGAAATAAATCTTAAACACATAAGAGAATGTTAGAATTTAATTAATGATTTATTTACGTGATTACCATGTATATATCTCCAGACATTATGTGACTTTGCAAAATATTATTCCAATCGGAGATGCGTACTTTTAAGATTGTAAAAGTGCCATGAAGCTTGGGTTAAGAAACAAAGGGAATACTTAGACTATGTAATCAATTTCTGCAAATTAGCATTTTATCATCAAACCAAGTCTCAAGATGAGAAACCTGCTTCGAGCCTAAGGGACCAAAGACGCAAACCAGCCTGCGCATCTGCATTGTCTCATAGGTGCATTTGTTGTTCGCTGCCAAAGCCTTACATTTATATCTCGTTTCTTGTTTGCGTACGAAGCTGCTTTTTTTGTTTGTTTGTTGCTTAACGACGCATCAAACCTTGTGGGTCATTAGCGTCAGACGGTATTAAAGTAAACATAATGCGGATGGAAAAAGTAAAAAAATTGTCAAATAAAATGAGAGAAATGATGATGATGAGTTTGTATAATGATAATAAGTTGCAATACAATTGTTGACAGGAGAGATCAAGCTGCGCTGAAAGGTATATGCTTGCTGTCTCGCCTGGCATCCATATCTATATTACTTCTTATAAGCGAGTTGTATAATTGTCTTATCAGGGTAAAACATTATCCAGAGTGTTGTAATAATTGATAATAAAAGCCATATAATTATGCAACATATGCCTGGGTTGCATACGAACAACAAAGACGCTGATCAGCCTGCGGATCTTCGAAGTCAAAATTGGAAAGTATTATAAGCTTGCTTTATAGTAAGACAAATCAAAATTCTTCAACAATCCACTTCACAGAAGTATCAAAGCTAATTTTCTTACAAACATTCAGATGCAATAAAGTCCGCGTAACGTCTGATATTTGAGGATTTACCCCCACCCCTTCACCCTTCTGACTATACCGGCTCAGGTGTGCTTAATCGATAGCTAAACATACAGACAAGCGCAGATTGCTTATGTCAATGTATAAAGAACAACTTCTAGGGGCGTGAGAATTGTTACACTTTCCATTAGTTCTCATGAACAGACTCAATAAAACCGAATCTGCTGTTTTCTTATATTGTAGGTTCTCTCTATTTCTGAAGGATCCATGTTTCCAGATTATTCTGTCTCCAAATAAATTTAATCCATATCTACGAACATTTTATAAGACATGTTCCAAACTACTACATGTTTATTTAGAGTGTGATACCAAACTCCATACCTGTGATGTTTACAAACCATAAGATAGCGAAGTATATTGAAACTGGTCCAGCATCGTTATTTTATTGAAACTCGAGTTTCTGCATTTATGACAGCCGAAAATTGACAAATTTAGCAGCCATTAAATATGAGCTTATTGCATAGGAATAATAAAATGTATATATTTCGACCTATCATGTTAGCCTATGGATGAATCAAATCAGTACCGAAGGGGGGGGGGGGTATGACAAGCTCTTGCTGTGCATAAAGAACTGTAACTTCGGAAACAAATTCTTACTAGGCTAGAGTTATTTACAACCTTTTGCCAACCTTCTTATCACCATTTTTGCAAATAGTACCGATTCAGATCAGCTGACTTCTGTTGAAGCCAGCTGGTCTGGATCTACACTACTTTTTTAATCCAAATAATAAATATATTATAATCCTTCTTTGCTAGATGTGACTTTTGTCGTATGCTGATATATTTTGCAAACAGTTTAGATCAAGATGAAGTCCGACAGTTTATCAGAGCTGTTCTGGGTCATCAAACCGTCATCAAACCGTTTGTCACTCTTATAGTAAGCCAGAAAGAAACTTTGGGTTTTCTCTTACTTAATGAATTAAATATAACACGCAACGGTCGCCATTTTTATCTATATCAGTATTACCGTTCATGAAATTACACATTCAGGTGTCACTCAGTGCGGATCAAGATCAGCTGTTTCTGGTGAAGCCAGCAGATCAGGATCTACACTGTTATTTTATCAGATAACCACTTTCCTTGCTAGCGACGACGTTTGTCGTATTGCCGATAATCTTAGCAAATCATTTAGATCCAGGTCAGGCCCTACTTTTTGTCTGGCCTGTTTTGGGTCCAAACTGATTGACATTTTGGTGGTACATGTATTCCCGAAAGCTATTTCTGGTGTTCTCTCAGTATGCATTTTAAAAATGAGCCGAGACATGAGATTTCAAAAAATGTGGTGTGTGCGACCAGCAAAGCCTCAGATTAGCCTGCGCATACGCGCAGTCTGATCATAGCCTTTGCTAGTCGCTTGACTATTCTATGAGTGTTAAGCTAATGACCGAACATCATTTGGAGTTTCTAAGCTTAAAAGAGGCTGCACAGGCTCCTATGAATCTACACTTGTCAAAATGCCACATTGTTGGAAATCACATGTCACGGCTCAAATGTGCTATCTTCACCAATTATAAAAGCCACATGACCGCTCGTGATATTTCACGTCGATATGTATCAGTGCAGATTCAGATCAGATGGCTTCTGGTGAAACAAGTGGATCATGATCTACACTGTTTTGCCACAATGATTAATTCAAATAAACTCTTCTTTGCTAACAGTCATTTTCGTCTTGTGTTGATTACCATTGCGAACTGTTTAGGTCCAGATCAGGATCCAGGTCAGGCCGACACTTTGTCTGACCTTTTCTGAGTTCAAATCGTTTGACACTCTGATGGTTTACCAGGCTGATTTTTTCTCTCAGTATGAATTTCAACATACCGGGCTACGTCCAGCGTTAATAGCCACATGGTCGTTCATTTTTTCCACTGTTATCAGATGAAGGCAGCAGACCATGATATGCACTGCTTTTATAACAATGATTTGTTCATATAAACTCTTTCCTTGCTAGTGGCGACTTTTGTCGTATACTGACAACCTTTGCAAACAGCTGCAGGTAAGACCTAATCAGGCTGGGACGTAAAGAAGCAAATCAAACAAAATCAAATCTATTTGAAGCCGTCTTTTTTTTTTACTATACACTGGCCATCATGAAATAAAATTTACTGAGGGGAGAAAATTTATCAAGTTTCGAATATGAACTTAAACCCAAAATATTTTTTAAGTTTCAAACCGATTAGATGGTACATGTATTTCCACAAGCTTCTCTTAGAAAATGGTCCATGAAAATTTTACATTTCTAAAGTTTGATACCATGCGATAAAAAGAAGCAATCATGATGCTCAATGGGTACTGGAAGCCCGGTCCACATCCCAGTGGGAAACTGAGCGACCCTCAAGAATGTTAGACCAGCCGGTTGATATTTTCCTGCCCCCACGATGCACTTAAGTTGAGTACTTATCTTGTGTGTAAGATAACAAAGTCCATTGAAGAATCAGCTGAAACATGTAAGCGACTAAACTCCATCTTGTTTGCGCCAAGGATCAGTGGTATTGTTTTGACAGAAGCTTTACCGTTTCTTTTACCAGCACAATTGACTTGAAAACCCTGATGATACTTTCTCAGCCCATGGAGAGCCTCTTATATAATGTACAACACCATTTTGCCACATTAAACGAACATTAACTTACGTTCGACGTTAAATTTAATATTATTAGTCACCTTAGAAATAGGAGGGTTTCTGTTTTTACAGTATCAAGTACCGAGATATGAAAGTATTAAGTAAAAAAGAACGAGTATCGAGTTGTAAAAGTCGAGTATTGCGTAATTAAAATCGAGTGTCAGTTATAAAAGTCGAGTATCGAGTTATAAAAGTCGAGTATCGAATAATAAAACTAGCAACAACAACAATGGTGCAAAGGGGTCATGGTCACCAGGATCAAATCAGCTCTTAACCCTTTCCATACAATATATCTATGTAAATTAGCTTGAAATTGAAGCACCGGTTCGGAAGAATGTGTGTAAATGGCTAACTTAACAGACTACTTGAAAATTAATTTATAATAGGGCAGCAATGCAAGTAGACCTTATGATTTGCACCTAGATGCCTTTTATTACTTGATACTTGCCTTTTATTACACGATACTCGCCTTTTATTACTCGATACTATCCTTTTTCTTACTCGATACTTGCATTTTATTTCTCGATACTCGACATTAATTGCTCGATACTCGACATTGATTGCTCGATACTCGACATTCATTGCTCGATACTCGACTTTCATTTCTCGATACTCGACTGTTATTACTCGATACTCGAGTTTTATTACTCGAAACTCGACTTTTACTATGTGTCTTGATCCTCATCTTAACTAAGGTAGAGGTAAGCGCCGTGAAACCGGTTTAAGCCCTCCAGTAAAATATTTTTACTGACCGTTCCAAGACGGTACTTGTTTTGCGGATCATTTGTGTTATTTGTGTTTTGTGTTTGTCGTGCTTTCGCGTCTGTTCATTGCTGTCTTGTGGTTACCTGCTGGGAAAGGGCTAACCTCTTGACTCTCGTTTATGATGTTTAATTGTGTTCTTGTCACTTTCCCGTGTGGTATCCTGAGTCAGGTGTGGTACTTGATTGTACCGATTCCTGATCTTTGCAGCCTTTCTTACTTTTATTGCGCAATTCTCGAAACATAACAAAAGTGAACAGTGATATATCAAGCCACAAATGGATGCCAGCAAAAGGAATGAAAATCAGATTCTACTAAGATTCCGCCATCTTGAACAGAGCATTATTTTTGGATTGAAACACGTATTTTTCATATGTTTTTGAACATCCATTAGCTGTAAAAAAAAACGACGTTACGCCGTCTAATGTCAACGATGCTGGGTTAAATGCGATTTTGTCACGACGATTCTGATCAGTCAGTGAAATACAAAGATATTTCTGAACCTCCAAGGTAGCCTTATGTTACCTTTTCATTTACTCGCCCTTTTCCCGCAAACACCATTTAGTCTGATCACATATGGTCTCTTGTTCATGTTATTGCGCAAGTTCGTAATCAGGTGCTAATTAAATGTTCTTTACAGATTCATCTCCCGCGCCAATAAAATATTGCAAAACCGTGTCGTTTGATTTCTCTCTCTCTTTCTCTCTCTCTCTCTCTCTCTCGTTGTAGTAGGTAACATTTCTTTGAAACAGTTTAATATCTTACAATTTAGACTTAGAAATTCAGTCTCATGATTTTGGATTTCAATTTTGCATCGGAGAGCACCGAATGCTCAGATGAGCCAGTGCATCTCCAAAGTCTGGACAGAACTTTCGCTGTTCCTATACACGAGATATGGTAGCATATGAAGGCTTGGACCAACTATAGACCACAACCGTCATGCCTACTCACAACCTTAGGCTTAAAATAGCCACTTCCTGACAAAAGCTATTTGCTATTTCTAGCGATAAGACTGCACGGTTGTGAAGATTGATATGCGCCCTTGTTATTTATGAAATAAGATCGTTACATTTTAGACAAAAATCACTAAAAGATATTTTTCGGGGCTAAAACTGGCTTATCAATATAAAATACCAAATATCGTAAGCCGATTTACCTCATCCAGACCGTATGCGTTGTAATTATGGTGTCTGTAATGGATAGAAAAAGCTGGGTTTATTTTCTTTTCAAGATATTTTTACTCGGTCTACACGCTTGGGAACAACTGTACTCGAACGGTGCAGTCATCGCGTATTGGTTTCAGTTGACGAGTGCACTGAGTAGTGTACCTAGACTTTAAAAAGGGTAATATATTGATCAATATTTTACTTCTGAAAATATTATTCCCTAATTATAGACAGTTGGATTTATAAGTGACAATAATTAACGAAAAACATTTTCAGATGAAAAAAATATTGACCAAAATAATACCATTTTAACAGCTAGGTACACTATTCTGTGCGCTCGTTGACTGCAACCAACACGTGATGACTGCGCTGTTCGAGTATGAAATTCACTAGTGTAGTTTACAGTAAGCGAAACCGATTTTTTTTTCCTGGTCACATCTCGTCATGTTGTGTTTGTTGGGTAGAACATTAGGTGTGAACATATTTAGCACTTAGAATAAGATTTTGATGATTGAAACATAAGAAATTGACATTCAATTGTGCCTTGGGACATACTTCATGAGCAGATTAACGCACACCAAGCCAAAAGGTGATGCCACTAGGTTTGAAATTCACACAATAACATGCGTAGCGATATTTCTGACAAATATCATTTACTGAAAACCTTTTGGAATATGTTCCATTCCGAGAATCAAAAAGCCTTGTTTTGCTACAGTGTAAAGGTATAAATCGCATCACTCACTAGTGATTTTCCTAAACACTTGTGGTTACTTCACAATTCATAGTTCCAACTTCAAAGTTCCAACTTCACGCTTCACAGTTTTTTTTTCAAATAACGTTATTTAAGACAACAGAGAGTGACATTAAGACCTTACAGTTTAGACTTCACACATCACAGTTCATACTTCCTACTTCACACTTGACAGTTCCCTTCAAACTTCACAGTTCAGACTTCACACTGCAAACTTCACAGTTAAGACGTCAAACTTCATGGTTCTCACTTCAAAGTCAAGACTTCATATTTCACACTTCATATTTCACAGTTTAGACTTCACACTGCAAACTTCACAGTTAAGACGTCAATCTTTATGGCTCACACTTCAAAGTTAAGACCTATTACTTCAATCTTCATACTTCACAATTCAGACTGCACATTTCAGACATCACAATTTCCAATCATTAAACACGTGACTACGACGTACTACTAATAAAATGGCTTGTGTTATTGTTTGGTTATTGTTAAATGCAAATTGCTTGTTCCTAATTGCTGACTGTCAGTGCGGTTGTCATAATATTTGTTACATTCATAATACAAAACCATATTTCAATGTTACGGTTTAAAACTTAAAAAACAAAACTGAATCTGCATCTTTCACCTGGGCATTGCAGGTTGCACAATGAAAGGTTCAACTCTAAACACAGTCAGAGAGGCGTTATTGATTCCTGCCAAATAATTGTTCCATAAATAAGAACTGGCATGACCTATTTTGAGGCTAAGTTTCATTTAACAATATAATTTTAAACGGAGCATAAAATCAATCACGCCATTTGTATTAGTAATACACCATGGGCATGTGCTTAAAGATTAGAAACTGTGAAGTACAAATGTATGGAGTGTGAAGTATGAAGTTTGGAATATGAAGTGTGAAGTCTGAACTGTGAATTCTGAACTTTGAAGTGTGAAGTATGAAGTATGAAGTCTGAACTCTGATGCTTGAAGTGTGAAGTTTGAACTGTGAACTATTAAGTATGAAGTGTGAAGTCTGAACTTTAAAGTTTTCAGTAACCAGTCAGAGCTGTGAATTATGAAGTGTGAAGTCTGAACTTTGAACTGTGAAATATGAAGTGAGAAGTTGAAAATGTCTCTTTCTATTCTACGTTATTGTTAAAAAAAATCTATGAAGTGTGAAGTTTTAAGTAAAAGGTAGGAACTGTGAAGTTGGAACTGTGAAGTGTGATGTCACCACTGGTCTTTCGTATGATTTGATATGTTATAATTTCACTGTAAATCATTTGTTAAGGATTGAATTTAGTGATAAGCATATTATATTTCTGTCACTGACCGTTATATGGAAGTCGCTGAAAAAATGATAAGATGATCGGTAAAGCTTCATTTCTTATACTGAATTTACTGAACGACTGAAAAAACATATTTAGTCGGAAACCCCATTTTCATTTCAAGAAACAAAATATTCGTGCTGGCAGTGATATGTTGCTTACTGACAGTCACATTTTAAAATGCTATAACGTTGCTTAGTGGGGTTGAGCGGCTTGCCCATTTAGAATCTCAATAGAATATGATTTTTTGATAATAAATTATTAAAAAACTTATGTACATGTATTTGTCTTTGATGTTGATTTATGCCCCGCCTTTCCATGGACTCATAATTCATAAATCTTGTCCTATACATTGCTTGATATCATTCCTGTTGTTCATCAATCCATAGATCATTGATATTGAAGATGTGCCGTAACACTGACCGGCACGCCAACAGAAAGATCGACTCAGATGCAGCTGTATGCCCTGAAAAGACTTTGAGTTAACCAGTTTACCAATTCCATATATCCAATAAGTTGCTGCGTAATTTTTAATCGCAGCGCTACTAGCTATGGTTTGGTGTTCGGGCAACGGACATCAGGGTGTGATGCCCGTAAATGGACGGCCATCGGTGAATTGTTTTGAGGGAGTATGCGATAAACGATGCTCTCTCTCCCGTGTTTCTTAGATATAAATTGGGGTGGGTTTTTGGGATATAAGACCTCGCAAATCGCGTGCTAAAATAAAATTACATTTTGTAGATAGTACAGGTATAAAAACTATTTTCCACATGTTGACGGAATGTGAATATGGTACCTAATGTGAAGCATCTCGCACCATCGGGCGGTCTCTGCCACGAGTGAGTCGGTCCGACAGCATGCGGTGCTTTGAAGAATTGATTATATTGACTTTTTATCGAAGTGAAATCGGAAATCCGTGTTTAAGTAGTTTTAAACTTCTACTTTTGCCTCTAAGTAATGACCCTCGATTCACTCAATGCATTTACCGTTACAGTCACGCCTCAAAGCGTTTAGTGGAAGTTTTTTATACGGTGTTATTTGTAAACATTTTGGACCTCGATCAAGTCCAACGTCTGTCGGGTCTAGTCTGTGTCCAAGCTGTTAATGGGAATGATTTGTGGTGGCATCCAAAGTTGTTGCCACTTATTCAATGGTTGGCAGCTGGAGATATGTATGGCCAAACAGTCTGGAACCGTATCAGGCGCAACTTTATGTCGGGTCTGATTAGGTTCTAAATTGTTTGTTTTTGTCTTGACCGTAGTTTGTATTCAAACCCCGTGGATCAGGCACAGTCCCGACTTTTGCCAGCCTGATCCTGTTCCAGGGTGTTTGTTTTGTGTTTCATTTTTGATTTATTGTAAAACGGATTGGGGCCTGTTCAGTTCCAACTTTTGTTGGGTCTGAACCAGCCTAAACTGTTTATTAAGGGGTGGTAGCTGAAGTTCGTTTTGTTCTTTACTTAAATATTTTTAAAGACCCCAATGTTGTTGTTGCACTTTTTATTTTCATTTAAATAGCTCGATTTGGGGAGAGGGAGGGGGTGTTGAGGGGGGTAACTCTGTCATTTGGTCTTATTTCGTCTATCACTGGCGTAAATAGATTTTGTATTAAGGTCAAAAGAGTCGGGCGATTCTCTAAATTTGCCTGTTTATTTGCTAAAGGCTTAGTCAGTGTCCTCGTTGGCTCATGAAGACCATGAGGCGGGATGCACTTCTGTGTGTTATGTGTTTGCGGTCAAACAATTTGGGCGATTTTCCAGTGTCAACATTTTGCTAAATTTTAAGGCTGCGAACATTGGTGTCACTATTTTCAATGAAAAGCTCAAGGTACATGTAGATTGAACGTCCTATTGTTTGGCCTGTGTTTGTGGGTGCAATGTATTTGTGTATTACGGTTAATAGGGAGTCCGGTGATTCTCCAGTTACAACTACATGTAGTTCGGTTGCCTGTTTCCAGGACTTTGTCTCAAGGCTGGGGACATCGGAGCGGACAATGCCCCTGTCGGCTCATGAGGACCGTTTGGCGGGATGCACGCCCTATCCCAGGACCGCAAAGTACATGTTTGAACCCCCTAGGTGGGATCAATGTGTGTTGTTTTGGTTTTTACGGTCAAGATTCGGACGATTTCCCAGTTACACCCATTTGGTATGTTTCAAGGCTTATTAGCCAGGTTTCGAGAGCCAGCCCTTGATATTCATTATGATGATGCCATCATAATATCAGATGCTGGCATTCGATCATGCATACATATCACAATGGTACAGCCGAGGCTCAGGCGAATCTACATACATGCGCAGGTGCGCGAGGACCTTTGCAACTCGCCTTCACAAAATATGGATGCAGATGAACACTCAAACATTAACCAAAAGCCTAGCGTCCTTTTTGTGGGACATGTGAATACAGTGGATACCCAGACCAGACGCCACACAATGCGGCGTCTGATCAGGGTCTCCACTGTTTGCTTACAGAATGTTCTATCACAATTTGAATAAAAATGAAAACTATCATCCAACAGCCCTTCAAACGGAAATTGACTGGTCCAATTTATAAGACAGTGAAATTCCATTCAAGCCTGTAGCGCGACTAGATACGACATTATGATCGGTTTTAGTGGGATTTTACGGATATGTGATGATGAAAGGCTTCTGCCATGAGCTGTTGATACTTTGCACATTGCTGAGCAGCAAAGGCTCATGTGAGCCTGCGCAAATGCTGAAGATTCGCCGGAGGCGTCGTTGCTTGCATACACAAATCATAGATTGATATGATTTTAGGTCTCTGGAACCGTAGTTTACACCAGCAGGGGCCTTTTATGGGCGTTTTACAAGATTGTATATATGGCGAACGGATTTACGATTATGCTAATTATGCTAATTGCCCAAGTGGCGGCACATATTTTCGGACTTTTCATCCCGCCTTTCGTCTGGTTGCAGCTATCTAATAAGATAATTAAATTATCTATAGACGACGTCTGCTCCATTGTCTTCACAGAGGCTGGTCATTTGTAGAATTATTCTTGAACGAGCTACTTCGAGTAATATATATATATTTTTAAATATAAAACGTTAATACTTTGCAGTTCATAGATTGGGAAAGAATATCATGTTTAGACATATGGAAATGTAATTTGTAATCTGAGATAAACGATAATTCAATGCGTTTTGAAGTGTTTGGTGGAATGGAACCTACTGTGACAATAAAATTATTAAATTTTGCCTACTAGTGTTGTCTGCTGATAACATTTGCAAACAGCTTGGACCAAGTTCAGTCCCAACATTTGGTCGGGCCTGATCTGGATCCAAACTGTTTGGCACAAATGGTATTCCTGGAAGAATTTTTCGAAATAGTTGCTTTTGGAAAAAGTCCGCAAAAGCAAAACAAAACAACAACAAAAAACACATTCATAATTAACCAGACGGCGAACAGTTGTAAATTGATGTAAAACGTGTGAGAAGGATCTCGTGACGGGATTTTTTAATTATGTAAATCATGAACTATCGGAATTTGACCATAAAATGATACGATCAGATAGTTACTACATTTCGGACCTTCCTTTCGTTCAAAACGAACCGGGAAGCTATCAGTAGCGAGTCTGATTGCTAATCAAGGGGTCGTGATTTCGATTCCGACCCGGCCTGACCCATACTTTCGTGAAAAGTTATCATCGAATATTTTCTGTGGCATTTTTTCCATTGCCAGCGATTTCAGAAGGGCTGCTGTAAGCCAATAGTGAAAGTATATGTAACTCTTAAATCGAACCTGGCTGTGGTTAGGTCAACTGACAGTCTCGACATGATCACAGCTGTTGAACGGAACGTTTGACAACAAACCAAAATAAACGAAAGAATAGAACCAATGCCCTATATATTGACCCAACCAATAATGCCCACACTCTACTGAAACCTATGTAAACATGCGCACATAAAAGCTTTATTCTCCTCACTGCATATACACAAACACATATGCATATAAATATTTGACCATATTTAACAGCACATGCAGCAGTATGTCTATATAGAATTTATCAATATTTAATGACCTGAAAGCATACCGTCAAATGGTATATACCCTTACGTGTAAATATATGAGCATACCAGAATTTATGCATCTTTCACTAACAATACATACCCTTTTAAATGCATACATTTTTACATATTTACCAATATATCACCGAGTGCATACATTCTACGATTTGTCAATTATTTGAAAGGCTATGTATACACGACTATAATTTCATATTTACACCATATTTAAACGCATCGTTTAAAACGAAAAAAAATAATGTTTCACCACAATTTACTCACCCCAGCAAATATGTATTTTCTCAACGATGCATGTATCTTGGCAAATAAGGTGTGCATTTAGACATTTACCATGGCTATTTGTATATCTGTAAACAATGTGTTTACAACTATTTATCAAGATGGTTAAATATAAAGTGTGCCAATCATGTATACATATTCTAAATATTAGCACAATGTTAAAATGAATATACCCATGGAAATACTGAAATGTGAATTTTATTTGAATACCGGAATTTGATATAGATAATTTCATTATTTGAGCACACTTTAACAGATAGGTTCATAAAGGGGTAAATACGGCCAATACGGCATGAACAGGTCTATTTTTATAAGGGTAAATAGTAGTATTTACGGTATGTAAATGAAAGCCAAAGGAAGGGCAAACATACATAACTAAATGGTAAACATGTATAAATTTAGGTATTTACGCATATTTACCTTGGGTTTACATAGCTGTATAAATAGCACTTTTCATCCAGTGTGTTGGCATTTTAACATTTATTAGAATGATAAATATACCAAAAAGACTTATATATATTTTAGTTTTTATGAGCAGTTGAAACTTTGTGCTCAGTTGAGTTGAGCATGAAAAAAGCTTTATAACCTCGGGACCAGTTTTGTTGTCTGCTGATTTTTGCTCTCCTATCACGTAGTGACAAGGGTAGCTTGTGTGATCGGTCTTCGTCCGTCGTCTGTCCGCGGACGTCGTTGTCCATCCGTTAACAATTTACTTAAATGACATCTCCTCCTAAAGAAGTGGTTGGATTTTGACCAACTTGGCAGGATTGATTTTTATATGGCCCTTTTAAATAATTGTTCAAATGGCTTATATTAAGTCCGTTGCATATCTAGGTCATACAGGCTAAAATAGATTTTATAAGATGTATATCCGTACACACAATGAGTGGTTTTCATGAACGCAGCTTCCCTTACAACTTTAATATTCCGATGTTTTGTGACTTTGCATGTGTTGGATACAGGGGTAATGACATACGCCAGAGTGCAGATATCGAAATCATTAAATATTTGGCCATTTTTGAGAAATTCTAGTAATGATACTTTTAATTAATACTTAGAACGCAGTTTGTATGGAGAACATGCGAGGATCCAGAAAATTCCGTCGGGGTAGGGGGGGGGGGAGTGCTGACATTTTTTTTCTTAGTCATCAACGCATTTCACTGAGGGCCGTACAGACCTCCCTTGAGAAGTACATGTAGTATGACCTGTCTTTAGGAGTCCATAGCAGTATGTTTAAGGAAATCTATAGCCACTTGTGATTTTCCAGGTGTGTGTGTGTGTGTGTGTGTGTGTGTGTGTGTGTGTGTGTGTGTGTGTGTGTGTGTGTGTGTGTGTGTTCCCCCTCTGGATCTGACAATGGAGAAACTACTTATCCGCAAGTGGGAAATATTCACTGACTACAACAAACGCAAATACATTCAATGCAAAATGATGGAAACGCTCTACTTTTGGGGTTTGGCGACTGTTCACATGTGACATCTCCAAAAAAATACATTCTAATTTCAAATTTCCTGTATTTGTAAACTGTGTCACTGGTATGTACTTACAATAATGTTGATAATGGAAGGCAAGACAAACAATTGATCCCCGATTGTGAGTCCCAGATACGATTTATTCATTACGATTCTTAGCCCTACGATTAATGGCGACATCGTAACTTGTGCCTGTATGTATCTTGAATTACCCGAGCATCCAGCTCTAATTTATTTGTTTATTTATTTATTAAGAAACATTGTGTTTTAATTAACAGCTAATGAAATAGTTCATAAATAGGTCCTCTTATCTGGATCCACTCTGTACCAAATGTTTTTCGAATTAGCTAGTATTTCTAAAAATCCGAGTTCGGATTTTCGACTTTTTACTGTTACAGTACCTTACCCTTCTTTAGCTCCAACTCTTGAACTAGGTCAATGACGTTTCTAACCTAGTTACATGTACACAGGGACGTAACTACATATACGCAAAAAACGCAAATGCGTACGAATTTGGACCAAAAATATGCAAAGGTTCTAATACAGTTCTGATGGATTCTTGATGTTATGTGTATAAAATCGTGTGCATAGAACCGATATTAATATAATCTTTAATCCAATTTTGACAGAATTTGTGATGATGTTGAGTATCACCTCCTCCTTGGCACTATTTGATTATGTACCACCAATTAACCCAAAGTGATTGAGGATTTTTATAGCCTGTTACTCCAAGAGTGTGTTTATCTTGGCAAACAGCGCAGACCCTGATGAGACGCCGCGTTTTCATCTAGGTCTACACTGTTTGTATATCTTCCCTTTTTGAATGCATTCAGTCTGTTCCACAAAAAAAGTTTGGCTAGCTTCGCCCCAGCTGTATGGAACCAAAGGTTGATCTATCCATAGGAAGATCAGCATGACTTGTATGATATGAGTCATGGCATGATATTTCCAACAATTTGACATTTTGACAAGTGTAGACTCGGACGAGCCTCCTCAGCCTCCTTTTAAGTTTCAAATGGTTTCAAATGGTTTCAAACTTCAAATGGTGTTCAGTCAGTAGCTTAACAATCATAGAATACTCAAGCGACTAGCAAAGGCTCTGATCAGACTGCGCATATGCGCAGGCTGATCTGAGCCTTTGCTGGTCGCACATACCACATTGTAGGAAATCTCATGCACTGGCTCATATATAAATGTCTCTTTTCGTTTGATTCAGAACAATGCCACGGGTACAATCGAGTTTGTAGTGAAACGATTCGACTGGGATGGAGTGACCGCCCCAGTGGCTTCTTTTGGGCCAAATAGTCCATTTGATCAGGCGGGTGACTTAGTGGTTTATGGAAGCTGTATTGTTGATGAATACCCTGTAAGACCAGATGCTGAGGCGAACTTTAAGTAAGTGATCGTAAAACATTGAAAACCCACCTGTCAACCGCATACACATGTATGAGAAACACTGACTTTATTTATTAGAAGTGAACAACAAAGGTTTAGACCAGACTGCGCATCCGCACATCTGTGCTGTGTGATCAGCACCTTTGTTTTTCAATTCCCACAAAGAATGATATCTAAACTTGCTTCATAGAAATTGTTAACATCATAGCTAGTCTCTGTAGCTGTGCAGGCTGGTTTTAGCATGACATGAACCCTGGTTTTTAAAACTTTTTTATGCTCAACTGAGCTGAGCAGAGCGAAAAATGTATCCTGCTCACAAATGTTAAAATGCCAACACTTGATGGCATTTTAACATTTATAAGCAGGATAAATACAACAAGTGAGCGTTTGAAAGCAAGAACAATCTTTATTTATAACCTTTTATGAGCAATTCAGAGTTGATCATGAAAAAGTTTTATAACCTAGAGACCTGGTCATACCCCCGTAAATAGATTGTCTCTGACGACCTGGTCTATGTTAAAGAGACCATAATATTCACAGAACAAGCATTTTTCACACATGTTTGATTCTTCACAATTGAGCCGCGACATGTGATTTCCAACAATGTGGCATTTTGACATAAATACACTCCGACGAGCATATGCAGCCTCCTGTTAAGCTTAGAAGCTCTAACTGATGTTCAGCCAGTAGCTAAACAGTCATAGAATACTCAAGCGACAAGAAAAGACTCTGATCAGACTGTGCATATGCACAGGCTGATCTGAGGCTTTGCTGCTTGCACATACCACATTGTTGGAAATCTCATGCCGTGACTCATTTCAACGTTGTGCCAGTGTGATGCCTCAATATCCTTTTCTAGTGTTTTACATTCCTTTATTCGACTCGAACCTGCGACCAAGCAAACATATTTATTGTTTTTTGTTTGTTAAGTGTACAGATAAACCTTTATTATTTTAGTATCATACATTTAGTGGTAGAGTGCCTGACTCGAGACCGAAGGGCCGCGGGTTCGAGCCTCACCGGCGTCACTGCGTTGTGGTCCTTGAGCAAGACACATTTATCCTAGCTTAGTACTGGTTCAACCCAGGAAGAACCGTCCCGCATAACTGAAAGATTGTTGAGTGGACGTAAAGAATTAAATCAAACAAAAACAAAAAAAAAATATCATACATTTGAGAAAATTAATGAAAAATGCGTTTTTGTGCTATTTTGTGGAATTGCAGGGGTGTTTCGTGCATCTATAAAATAACGTTCTTGTAGATTCAAGCTCAGATCTGTGACTTTACGTCTGGTTCCACAGAGCTGTTATGCACGTTTCATGAGGATTTTTGATACGTACTTATTGTCATGCGAAAATTAATATACGCCTGTCCAAGCCTGATGAAGCTAGTCAATGCATTTAACGTTGACCAGCTTGATCAGGCTGGGAAAGCATGTTTATTATTAACACCCTAGGAAATAAAATAAGCCGCAGCATGAGATTTTACACAAGTTTTACTGTATTTGATGACGATTTTTGACATGAGTCATTTTGTTTCTTCCATAGCGACATCGAAACTGTACCGGTCACGCCTAGCCCCAGGACTCTTGCTTTAGAAGTGGTGAATCTTGTCAGTGATACAGACGCCATACAGATGGATGTGTGTGATGCGGGAAGGATCTATTACCTAAGAATCTGCTTGGACCGTGGATCTTCTCTCCTTGGTAAGATTTTATATTAATTAACCCTTAAAGCGCCAAGAAAAAAATGCATCTGGAAATGTCGTCTACTGAAGTCGTCTGCTGCAAATAATAGCCTAACATTTCTGAGGAATTAAGTATAGGAGCAAACAGCGTGGACCCAGAACAGACTGCTCCTATAGGAGCAGTCTGATCTGGGTCAACCCTGTTTGCCATAGAGGCTTCTTAAACATTTCAGCAGACGAGTAAGGCAGACGACTTTTGTTGTGACTGGCGCATTAAGGGTTAAACGACTTATTATATATGTACTGCCTGAAGGTGTTTTCGCGTTGAATTTGTTCTCGCGTTAGTCTCGTTTCTCTGTTATTGTATATTGCAGCGCCACCTACTTTCTATCAAATTTTCATGAATAATGGCCTATTTCAGAAAACGAAAGTTGAGTTTCCTGACTGACCTAATTTCATGATAAAATCATGACATGCATTTACTTGGCAATAATCCTTAACAATCTCATAACCCACCCATTAAAATCAAATTTTCGGAAAGAAGGAAGATCCATCATGTGTCCAAGTGTCATAAATCTGACAATAATAGCTTATTCCAAAATGGCGGACATTTGTTGTGCTGCCGTATGGTCACGTGACAATTTTCCCGCCAAAATTAACAAGCTAACGCGAGATCACATTAACATATGAACCAAAATGGCGGCGGTAGGGTCAACATGTTTGCAACAAGATACAATCAATCTGAGTGATCGGAATCAAATTATTTTTGCTCATAAGGGTCAGTCAGATATTGATGAAGGAAAATAATGAATTTATAAATATTTTTCAAGCATGGCCAATCTTGTCTCAAGCCAAATAGCTTAGCTACCGCGAGATTAGCTCAGACCGTCAAATAGTTAATTCTCGGAGATTCAAACCTCGAGTTTTCGAAATACTCGCTAATTCAAACAAAATGATCTGTGACGGCTGCTGTTGGTAAATGCCTATGGTTTTCAGTAAAAATGAAAGTTTTTCACAGTTAAGGACATATGTTACAAAATACTTCCCACATTGAAATATTTTTTTATACTTAACATATAGTTTGTTTTAAGCATGGCCAGTCAATCTATGAAATACAAAAGGTATGTCACCGAGCTCATTTATTCATAATTTCATATTGATGTTTTCAGCATTTTACGCTAAATATACCTGCCAATTTGACATTTTTCAAAGGAAGTCATTGAATTTTACATAATAATTTCTTTATATTGTGGAATATAGAATAGATTCTTTTTAGAACTGATCTGCACATGCCAGTAATCACGGCAACCATTTTAAGGCATCCGGCTAGGTCAGCTTTATGTACCTGTTTACGTTGCTAAGCAACAAGCGACATCACATTCCATCAAACTTTTAGATATGTTGTTGCATGTACAACAAGTTTTGTCACCTTATGGATGTTTATGTGATGTTTAAATGGTACAAACTCTTACATTTAAAGGAAATCCCCCCTATTTATTGGATGACCCTCGTATACATAGGAATAGCTGCATATGCCTTTAAGCTACCTGTACCCTGACTTGAGTACTTTATGATAAACAGAACACATTTTCGTCAATATCATATACCGGCCGTGTGCCAGCTAGAGCTTTTGCTTGTAAATGTGTTACCATATTTTACACATTGTATGAAAGTGGCTTATGATGGCATAAGGGGGAATTGCAGCCCAAACAAATCAGGACCTAAGCCCGTTAAATGCTTTTTTCTAGCAAATAAGGAATAAACGACAGAAATGTACTTCTCTAGCACGAAACTCCTAAATCGCTTTGTACATATTGTGTACTAGTTTAATATAAAGGACAAAGATAAGAAGCAGAATTACCATATAAAATGTTGTTTTTTTTCATAAGAAAAATGACTTGCTATAACTTTTCAAATAATCAAGAGTAATATTCAAATGATCTAATTAGAATCAGGTCTACTTTCCAACGCTTTATCCACAAAAAGACCTTGCACATTGGACAAGTGTTTATCACAAATATTGATTTCTTCTATGTAACATTTAGGAAATAGATGAAAACTTTTTGAGGTACTTTTCTCATCCCCATTGTCGAAGCTTATTATTTACCACACAACTGTAGTTTTACATACACTTATCATATAAAGATGGCATGTCTGGTCAGATGGGGTAGGGGAGGCTGTCAACATGCTTAGAACCATTTAAGTCACTTATTATGTAAAAAAAAAAAACATAAACAACTGTAGCTTAATACAAATTTCCAATGGCATGTAAGTATACATAATGCAGTTATAATACACCTCAGTGACCAGAAGTCCAGATGGATTGAACTGTAAATAGAACAGGTAATGCATTTTCAGGTTACAGACAAAAGCTATGGAGAACCCATTTATGTACCACCAACACTAAAATATTTTTGACAAAATTCTGTGCAAACGCAACACTTTTGTTGCAAGCTTATGCTGCAAACATATTTCTATGAATTTATTTGAATACCTGACAAAACTGTGGCTTTCTGCAATATATATAGAAATGGTGACAAAAATACCCCCACTTCCTAGCCACATGCTCTCAAAATTTGAATATATTAAATAGCGAGGCCCTCCCAATGGGGTAAGTGTTCCCTAATTCCCTGAAATAAATTGGTTTGTTTCCAAGCATTTAAATTCGCTTTATTATGTTCCCTGTTCCCCTATAAAGTCTTTGTTCCCCTGTTCCCTTTAATTTTTTGCGTTTGTTCCCCTTTTCCCCTGAAATAATTGCCCTGGAGGGCATCAAGAGGAAACTGTCCAAGGTATATGTAATAGTTAGTTACCAATCAGTTTTATGCTCCTCTTACGCAAAATAACAATAGGAATCATCTCATCGAGACGGTTCTTTTGCGTATCCACAATATATATTTTGGCTGAGTGATAAGAAATTATTTTTGATATCGCATGATAAGTAATGCTATTTCAGATAATGGAGAGCCGTTTGGAATATATGCAACATCCTGCGATGTGTCAAATGACGAAACATTCCCAGCTAGTGCCGGCCCTTTATATACTTCACAATTTATCGCTAACAGGTAACGAGAGAGAGAGAGAGAGAGAGAGAGAGAGAGAGAGAGTCTGTTAATTTTCGAATCTGTTTTTGTATGTATGTATGTTTGATTTGATTCTTTATGCACAAGTAATCTTTTTTCCGTTATGTAGGAACATATATTCCTTTGGTTGATTAAGTACTAAGCAAGTATAAATGTGTCTTGCCAAAGGACACAACCCAGTGATTCCAGAGAGGTATGAACCTGCAACCCTCGGTCTCCAGTCAGACAATCTACCACAAGTTACTGTGCTCCCTAATTTAAGACTCTATGGAGCTGCGACTGCAAAGTTTAACAAGGTCCTTTACGAAAAAAAGTCGTGATTTCGTGCTCCATGCGGATGTGCGACCTGCAAAGGCTCAGACCAGCCTGTGCATACGCCTTTCGCTTGAAGAATCTATGACTTTTGGAGTTTCGAAGCTTAAAGGGAGGCTGCAAAGGCTCGACACTTGTAAAAATGCCATATTGTCACGGCTTGAATGTGGACCTTTTTGAGCAAAAAGGAATATGCTGTTGAACTGTTGTTTGTATACCGAACTGATAAAGAAACACAACACTTAGTTTGAAATTTAATTACTAAAAAATCTTAATAGGAATTTCCTTCAAACTTCATGAAAATAAAGTTCAGTTATGGATAAATAACTATACGACTTATCAGTAGCAAGAATTTGGGAATAAACGAACAAACTACGGATAATAATGTCGCCCCCTTACACATCTCAAGACAAAATGCTTCGTAAGAGTTGCATATTTTGAAAATTCCATTAAAAGTGTAATTATTTGGCTAGACTCAGTTTGTTTGTTTTAGGGGAAATTGGATTAAAAACAATTGTTCAATGTCTGTAAACGTCATGTTTCATAGATAAAATCATATCTCTCTAAATTGTTAATGATTCGTAAATGTTCAATCTTTGGCTGAAAAATTATAACATTTTTGTTTTTACGTCTGATTTTCTGTCAAACGTTAGATAAAAGTTTAAAACAGTTTCAGAGTGAACTAACGTCGTTCCTGACGCCAAATAAGTAAAACGCTGGAATAGGAACATCACTCATCCATAAACTAGAACGTTATGATATTGATTAATTGTCCACAAAGACTCTTTAAACAGTGTTGTTTTTATTTTTGTCCTGTTTTTTTCATTTTTGTCGAGCTCTGGCCATGAAAATTAAAAATACGTCAGCTGCATGAATAGAACTTCATAAATAAGGTACACGTTTGATGACACGTTCATAATATAACCTCATAATGGGACGATGTCGTTCCTGGGAGTATTTCTACAGTCTGATGCCAAATAAAACCAGATAGTATTAGTTTTCAACCATGATAAGATGGATAGTTTTGACGTTTTATTCTGAATGTCAAATGAACGCTGTTTTAATTAGCTTCTGTGCGCAGGTCATCGATTCGTTTGCTTTGTGGAGAACGGACTTAAAAAGATCAATAGTCAAGCTACATAAACCATCAAAATTAAAAAAAATATTCTTGAGCAGAACCAATGACGTCAAAAAAAATGTTTTCATATGTTTCAAGTCTAACGTCAAATTACATAACGTTTCCTGACTCGATTTATCAGGAAAAGTGCACACAATTGTTTAAGACAAATAATGTCAGAATGCCATTGCAATGTAAGATAATACAGCTTTTTAAAATCGTTGCGTTTCTTTTTTTCAGTTCGGTAACATCTTAGCATAATAAATACCAAATTAATACAGCATTATAGAGTTTGTTTAGACACCTATCTTTCAGCATTTTAGATTTATGAGAAGATGGAATTTCCTGTTGGTTTATACATATTTTATTCAAATTCATTTGTACATGGTAAATACAACTTGCAACAATAAGATTAGGATAAGAACAGAATCATGTAACTCATATATTTCTTCTCCAAATTTCCTGTTCCTTTGATCAAAAGCAATAAAAAAGAGGGCAAAGATCTGGAATCGATACCATCAAGTACCACATCAGACCCAAAACATCATATGGGAATGTTAAAGAGAGGATCTACCCGGTAATATCTCTCTGTGTCTATCAGTTGTGTAAATCTGCATCAATTTTTTATCCTGTGTAGCGCGAAAGCAATGGTGTCTGTATAATTATATTTCCGCACTTCAGATATTTATCTAATTTCACTTGCATCCTTGCATCCATCAAGCTTTCATTTGCAAACGAAATAGATTGGATGCATTTAAACAGGCCCAATATACGACGTGTACTGCATTAGCCATCGTCAATATCAGTGCTACTTAAACATCCCTTTTTTGGATGTCCCAGTGGCGCAGTTGGTAGCGTCGATGTCTAGTGTAGTGCTCGCTAGAGACAAAATATTTACAGCATCTATTGGCTCAGTTGATTTAGAGGGTCACTGATGAAGCCTAAATGGCAGAAATTAGCTAGTCTGGCCCAGGAAATATGCACACTCTAGTTTCAGTTCTTTAATGTAGACTTTGCTTCCAAAGGATACCCTTTTAAGAACATATGACTATATCACTCTGTTTATATATCAAATAGGATCCATAAAAGAAGCACCGCCTTGGAATGGCCAGCAAAAGTACTGGAGGGCTTAAACACGTTTAATGGAACCAGCCTCACCATTAATTCTGATGTGGATCAAGACACATAAATGTTTTGCACGTATAACATATCCCTAACATATCAATGCAACATATCTAAGCGCATACAAAATATAAAAAGGAAATAAAAAAATTGAACAGTACAATCAACTGAATACTAGAGCCAAATAAAACCAACAGATAAAATCCTGTGGGCCTGACCAAAGATGACATCAGGCCCAACCCTCCCATCTATAGATAAGTCAGAACCATAATGGAGTCCAAGGTTGACCCACAGGCGTGAAATTAAACAGGAAAGCAAAGTTGTTGGCTGTGATTTGGTTGACTAACAAACATACAGTCTGTTGCATTACATTAACACTTTCGCTGCCAAACGTGACTGTAGTCGAATTTACCGTTCCCTGCCAAACGCGACTACAGTCAAAATTTAAAGGCACATTTGATAGATACCTTTTTTAACCTTGTAAGTGACACAAATCTTTGTTCTTTATTTCAAAATGTTCAGGGGACATATTAATATCGTATATGAAGGTATACGCCATTTTCTGTACAACAATGGACTTTACAAAAATGTTTGTAGTGACATTAGATTTCGCGGAAATAAAATATATCGAAAGCATGTCCATGTGGATGGCATAAAGGACGCATTAAGCCCTTCAACTGATATATTTTGATTTATTTCTGATGAAACACTATATCAGAATAAATCATAATGCTTGATACTTGATGCAGATGGATGTTTTATCTATGTTTTTCATAAAGTAGTTGTTTAAAGGCATTTTTCATATTTTCAATATGGCTTCCAAAATGGCCGCCAAAGCTCACGTGACTATCTTTTTTATTATTGGTTTAAATAAAAGTTTTATATATGAACAACATTCTTTGAAAGTTTCACAGTGATAATTTGAATAGTTTCGAGATACTTTGTGTTGAACCCATATACCCTCAATATTCAGGAGTCCTTGAAACATGCTTGCCACTGAGGTATTGGTTTTTTGAGGTGCTTGGCAGCGAAAGTGTTCAAGTTATAGCACATGTTTTATACTGAGATTTTTTCCTAACTTGAAATGTGTGCCGAGAAAATATAAGTGCCACTAAATTTCTTTAATCTATCCACTAATATGTTGTGAAATTCCAGCATCCGAAATTCCCTGCAATCTTGAGATTTTCGTCCGACATTGAGAATTTCATGACTAATATTGTCACTCACCCTGTCACTCTATCATCTGGCATCACAAAATGGGTTTATGTTTTAATCATGTCTACTCTTCTCATCAAGAAATTTATCGCTTCATTCAATAAACTACTTGTCATATTTACAAGTAAAAAGTCAAAAATAAAAGAGAAAAAGGAAGATGTAGAATATTTGAACCGCAACATATGATTTCCAACAACCAGCAAATGCTCAGACCAATCAGCCCATGCACACAGTTTGACCACAGGCTTTGCTAGTCGCTTTAATATTCTATTACTGTTCATCTACTTACAGTTCATCGTTTGTAGTTTCGAAGCTTAAAAAAGTCTGCACAAGCTCGTCCGAGTCTACACTTATCAAAATGCCACCTTGTTGGAAATATCCTGTCATGGCTCATTTTCTGCTTATTTCTAGCTGCCCCACTGCAAATACCGGACCTGTTACGGTAACAAAAGCCTTTACAGCTCCCAGCAATTACTATGGGAACACTAAACCAAACCCTTGGTGTATTTACACAAGCTCTATCGTAGCTAGGAGGTATAATACACACGCTGGAGCTCCATTAGCATTGTTAAACAAGTTGTACTTCCGATGCCACGTGCACAGATGCATAACCCAAGACGGACTGTCCCCTGCTGATCACTCAACAGAAGAGCAGCTATGCTACGATGTAAGTATACATGCTTGGATCCAGAAAATTACTTCGGGGGGTGGGGGGGAGTCCTAGAACTTTTTTTAGTTTTTAGTCATAACGTATTTCACATAGGGCTGTACGGACCTCCCTCGAGAAGCAATTGGACTCGATGGGTTTAATTGCTTCTCAAGGTAGTACATGCTAGCACGTCTAAGGAAACATAGCATCATATGATACAATGTAGCATTTCACCAGGTTCTACACAGTTTGCTAAGACAAAAACGATCTTCAGTGACTGATATCTTACATTTTAGGGATATTATAACCTTTGACACCTTAATATATACATGTATAATGGACCATCTTGACTTTACTGTATAAAACTTAACGTTATATAAGGGTTGGATATAACTTGGGTGTCATGCGACAGTCTGCCTGCCTAGTTTTAAACCCAATCACGGTTTATAGCTATGGTTTCTTCTTTAATTGTACGACTGTGGGTCAGGCCTCAGACTCTATGACGGCTCTGACGTAAAGCTTTAATCAGTGGATTGGTGTCTGATGCTTATCTGTAGCTGGACCCACCGTGGCTCAACTTGAGGTTTTTTTAGCCCTGGCTATCTGTGAGTCATGAGCCCTTTTCTTTGTTTCATCGTGGTGTGTTAATTTAATTAGAGTGTTTCTCCATGATGATACATCGCTTTAGTTAGACGGCTTCCATGCGAGCTGAACATTTCTTGTATTTCAACAACAACAGAATCTAGGGTGAAGATTTGGTACCAGTAAAATGCATTTAAGCGCCGTAGTGGCTTCGGCTGCAGTCCGTTCTTAGGCAGTGGTTCTGTTGTTGTTGACTTTTTGTTTATTGTTACTCCCATTGTGGGAGCCTATAATTGTTCTATGTTTTGTTGTACGTTACTTTATGTCCATTCTAGTATTGCAATCATCTTGATGGGGAAGGGAGAGCTGGTTGCTTTGCGTAATTTGTTTTCCTGGTGTCTCGTGATGGTTGAGTGGCTCTTCCTCGCGGTGCCATGGGGTTGTCTGCGGTTTGTGATTGTGGTATTTCCTGATCATACTCACTATTTTAATGGGAAATTGCATTGGTCTTAAAATGGTTAACGATGTCGTCAGTTTATTCATAACAGATAAAAATGTTTAATATTAATCCCTATAGATATTATCATGCTGGCCTCAAGTTGTTTTTAGGTATGAAAGAATATAAAGTTTACACCAAAGATATGACAGCTCATCTGTTATGTCACCGATTTTAGTGTTAACTTGCACGTATGTTTAACAGAGTATTCCTAAAAAAACATAATTGAGCCGCGACATGTGAATTCCAACAATGTGGCATTTTGACATGAATAGACTCAGACAAGCCTGTGCAGCCTCCTTTTAAGCTTAGAAACTTCAAATGCTGTTCCGTCAGTAGCTAATCGCTCATAGAATATTCAAGCGACTAGCAAAGGCTTTGATCAGACTGCGCGTATGCGCAGGCTGATCTGAGGCTTTGATGGTTGCACATATCACATTGTTGGAAATCTTATGTCGCGGCTCAATTATCTAGATGGCTGATTTTCGATTTTTAGAAGGAAACCTGAAATGTGTCATTAGAGACATGTAACAACAGAAATAACACAAGACCGCATATGTACGCTTTAACAGACCACGCCCATTATGTTTTTTTTTCTATACTTCCCAATGTGCAGGTATGTCTATTTCACAAAACCTTAAGCGCAGATAAATTATTGAATCCAAACATGATCAAACTCCAATTTCTGATTTGGAAGATAAATATCTGGATAAGTTAAAGTAGTGTCCGCGTCTACTCTTTCTTATATACCATATTTTGAAGTAAATAAATAGTGTATGTGTGCTTGCTTGAGGCGTGTGAAAATTATGTATCAAGAAATGAAATCCTTATGCATTATTTCTCTTAACCCTTAAAGTCCCAAGAAAAAATGCATCTGAAAATGTCGTCTGCAGTTGTTGTAGCCTGCAAATAATTGCCTAACATCACTGACGAATTAAGTATAGAGGCAAACAGCGTGGACCCAGAACAGACTGCTCCTATAGGAGCAGTCTGATCTGGGTCCACACTGTTTGCCAAAGAGGCTTCTTAAACATTTCAGCAGACGAGAAAAGCTGACAACTTTGGTTGTGATTGGCGCATTAAGGGTTAATGTATATATTTAAGAGCTGTTTAGCAGACAACAGTAGACGAAGAAGAAGTACATCAAACGACACTACAACACCTTCAGAGTCTGTGTTTACGTCACTAACCATCAGAGACCCAGAGGGTATGTATTCATACAACGAGTCCTTACGTGTATGTAGAATCAAATCTTAACTAGCACATTGTTAACGAATTGGTATCTTTAATGCTGGTAACTATATGTCGCTACTTTCAGTTCAAAGATGCATGGTAATAGTACAATAACATTTGGGCCAGTGCATGAGATGTCCAACAATGTAGTATGTGCGACCAGCAAAACCTCAGATCAGCCTGTGCATACTTGCAGTCTGATCAGAGCCTTTGCTAGTCGCTTGAGTATTTTATGACTGTTAAGCTACTGACTGAATACCATTTGGAGTTTCTAAGCTTAAAAGGAGGCTGCAGAGGGTTGTCTGAGTCTACACTTGTCAAAATGTCAAATAGTTGGAAATCTCATGCCGCGGCTCAAAGTTTCATAGAAACGAGTAAATAACGGTAAATATATCATTAGCTTAAACATTCGGAAAGATACAATTACAAGCATTTATAAATTACAGAATATCAAAGTATTATAAAGATAGCTAGAATCTTATTTCGTTTTACTCCATATAATAATCAAATGTACTATATAACATATAATAGCGTTGTTTGTTATAGATGTATATATCATTACAGATACATGCAGAATATAATATATTGCTTTTTAAACACCCATTACCTTGATTAGTTTACATTTTTGTTTAAAACGGTTCTTATTTATCTTTGAACCGACAGTTACATACAATAAAGTGTAAACAAGTTGGGTAAGTACGGACGACAAATCTTTACAGTCCAAAAAGTCCTACTGGCATGTATATGCTTTATAGATAGTATTTTAACTAGTTTATAAAGAGGCGATATAACATGACTGGATAGAATACTGTCTCCTGATTGGCTTAAATTGTCTTCATAAATCTCTATGTCGACCTGAAAACAGGTCTGAACTGGCTTACAAGTTTATATTGCATGAAAACCAGCTCAAACTAGTTTTCAGAAGTTAATATTTTGACACTTTTCTAATATCACCCTCTTGAGAGCTAAGAATAGCATGACAAGTTAAAAACTAGCATGTGCTCCATAAAATTGACAGGCGCCTTGCATTTGCGCACTTTTTGCAATTAGCGATGATATCGTTTGCGCACTTTTTGCGATTTCAATTGCGCACTTTTTCACACCCAAATCCGGAACAATTAGTGATTAATGGCCGTGAAACGTACAGGTAACCGTACAGGTGGGATGCGTACTTGTGATTTTTTTCTTTCCATTCTTAATATGGAACATGAAATGTTCTCGCAAAACAACACATTTTTTTAGCTTACATCTATTTCGCAGTCACTTTATACATGTATTTACTTTTAAACACGAAACAATGTTAAATTGCAAAAAACAAATCCAGGAAATAAATACAAACAAGTAAAGAGGAGCACTTAACGTTATTTAACGACTCCGACGCTGGGATGATTAATTTATTTATTTATACAGTATTTGAAGAGGGTGACATATTTAGCTCGACGGCCAGTCTACCATATGGCCCTCTGAACATATAACTGAGAAACAAACGAACAGTAATTGTACATATATGCTAATAATTTCGTGTACCGGAATCTACAATGCCTATGCAATGAAGTCTCTGAAGTATACATTTATACATGGATTATGCAATGAACATTATGCTCCTTTAGTGTGCACGTTGAGAGAGCGTTTACCGTAGCATATGGAGTGCCATAAGATCTTATGGAGTGCAAATGAGGCTTAAGAATGCTCAGTGCATCTTTAATGACTTATGACTAGCTGTGACGACTTTTAATTACCTTAACCTTAATAACCTTAATTACCATTAATTAATTTAAAATGAGGTGTGAAAAAGGTGCGCAAATGGTATACAGAATCGTGCGCAAATGAAGGAAACAAAGTGCGCAAAAGATATACTGAAGTACGCAAATAAAAAACAGCGAAATTGACATGATTTGCTGTTTCACATCCCAACAGGTAAATTAAAGACTTTCATGAATTTTAACAACAGTTTTGTTTGTTCATTTTATCTTTGTTTGAACAAACAAAATGTAAAAAAAGGTTTATGATTAAATTATACCTTACACGTTTGGTGAATTAATATATAATTCAAAATGCAAAACACTACATTAAAATATTTTGAGAACAGTGGATAAAACTTGTCAGAAAGTCCTTAGATTGAAGGTTGGAGATTACTCAACAACAAAAGTGAAAGTTGAAAAAAAATCATTCTTAGTTGAAAAGTCATATAACTTAACAGACATAAGGATTTATCTACCCTTAAAAGTGATATTCACCTCAGCCTAGCAGCCTCTGTGAATTATCACTTTTTCGGGTAAATAAATCCTCATGTCTACCTCATTGAAGTCAATAATTGTATAATATTCTCTACATCAATTGTGTCTGAGTATTTCGAAAAAATAGAGCTCATATTTTAGAGGTTTTAGTGTATTTTTCACAGGGAAAGCTGGCAGCCAGAAGGAGTGTACTCGCCCTGCGATAGCTATGGCAACCATAGGTGTTCTCATCGCCTTGCTAGCCATTTTTGCAGTGCTTTGTGTTGTGATCTTCATAAAGCTAATGAAGGTTCTGCCTAAGGCACCAGTGAAGAAGACTTAAAATGTTTATATAGAACAGTCCATGAGAATATAGGCCTTGTGTGGCAAGACACACTGCCTTTGGGGTTCCTGGCCACGCAAGACTCTTGAAAACCAGTCTGTTCAGTTACAGAGACTAGCTAGAGCATTACAAATTGATATGCACGAGCTTGACTATTATTCTTTTTAGATAGCTAATAACATAGAAGCTGTTACGCCTGCGCAGATGCACAGGCTGGTCTGGATCTGTGTTTTTAGCATACAGCGGTCTGCTTTTCACGCGTCAAGGTCTATATAGAACTTTTCTCAAAGGAATCAACATATTTGAACCGAAACACAACCTTTAACTATCATGTTTTGTTGTCACATTGGAATGATATATTATTTTTTCTAAGGGAACACATGTAAAACTTCCAAATAATCGTGAATATTTAATACAATTACAATAGATACAATAGTGCAGATTATGATGATGGGATGACACGTTCTGTGGCATAAAATTTGCAAAGATTCCATTTATAAAACACTAGGCTAAAATGGTTAACATAATTTCCACATGTGCATGCTCAAGTGTGCAAAGAGACCAAGCCGCTAAGCACGAAAATGATTATGCTCAAAAATGTTAAAATGTCAACAATTGTTGACATTTTGACATTTATAAGCAAGATAAATACAACATCTGAGGGTATGAAAGTAAGAGAAGTATATTTTTTAGCATTTTAGTTTTTAAAAGAGGTTGAATTTTCCTGTTTAGCTGAGTTGAGCAAAGTTTGATACCCTCAGGACCAGAAGTCAAGGTGTTTGTCTAATCAGATCCTCTATCTATAGCATAATTTGTGTGTGCGAACATTGAAGGTTCTGGTAAATGTTTTTGAGGCTGCATTAACTAATTTGAGCATAGTTATGTCATCTCTGTGAAGGAACCAAACGTGATTAGCTTACATTTTATGAATTTTACACAAGAATAAGTTATCGAATATAAACTGTTATTCAGGCATCTTCTACTGTGTTTGTCATAACCAAACAATACAGTTTGTGCTCTGATATTATAAGGTCAATGTCTAGCCACGCCTCAAACCGGTTCCTATATGCGTTAGCTTTACAAGTGACCGGGGCATGGCATACTATGTGGCGATAAAGTGACAATAAATATGAATAATAAATAGAAAATATAAGTATAACTGTAAGTCACAACACGCTCTGGTAGACTTAAGTACTAATAATCATATCGGACTTAAAGCCCTTTCAACATCATCCTTTGTTGTATCATACTTAAGTGATCTTAAAATGTATTTTCTGGCTTTATATATCTGTATATATGTGTGCTTATTCGTGCATGTGTGTGTGTGTGTGTGTGTGTGTGTGTGTGTGTGTGTGTGTGTGTGTGTGTGTATCAAATCATACATTAGAACATAATGTTTGTAACATGTATGTCTCTATTGGAACATAACTTTTTTATTAATATAACAATGTCTTTTTGGTTGAGTTTTCTTTATATTACATCACATAAGTTTCGTTTGGTTTGTAATACGGGGAAATACTGAAATCATATCCCACAGTAAAATGATTAGTTACAGCTGCTTTCCAAAATGTTTATTGATATCGATTGTTGTCATAATTATAGACATACCCTATACATGTTTGTTTGTTTGTAACAAACACATGCTTTGTTTGATGTATGATTTTTTTCTGCTCCTACAAGACCAATTATTATACAAGTGTTTTCAGAAATATAGCACAATAAGCCAAATTTGGCCCATGAGTACTTAGTAATTTGGCATACAATCTAAATACAATACAATCACAATGATCAAATGAATGTGGTATTTTATGCATACACAAATGGATATACAGATGTGTTTATATCTCTACCATGCGCTCAATAAGTTGATGTATCGATACTGCATTCATGAGAAGATTATAAAATGTTGAGAAATATGCAACATACATACACGCAGGTATGCACATACTCATGCCTGTATACATGCATGCATGCAGTCTGTAGTTATCTTATCCCTGCTGACTGCATGTATGCGCACCCTGTCTTGGCCCTTTGTGTGTACACATGTGTGTATCTTGTTAAGCTACTGGTAAATAACCAATCCTAAATTTGCTTGGAACCAATTAGAATTGCTTAATTTGAAATTACCTGTTCACTTCTGAATTTCAATGCTTTATAAATATAAATTCTTAGATTCGTTAATAACTTTTTATTGTTTGACTCAAATAATTCAGTTAGTTTTGGAATGTTAGGTCTACCCCAATATTATATTGGACTATAAGTTTTCCTTAGACCATCGTTAAATTTGCATTCGAAAAGGAAATGGAATTTGTCCTCTAGAGAGGTCAAAAATGGTATTTCCTTTCATCGAGAGGTATTAAGTTTTATCAAGGAGTATTTTTATTTTGGATGTCTTACAAGATTTAAATAATCATGAAATTCGAAAGATCCAAACACATTAAAAAACGAGCTCTTCTGTGTGTTTGTAATCAGGCATTAGTGTTTTGGACATAATTGTCTGTAAGCCTATGCTTAATTAATGAGATAAATACATTGTAGTTTCAGACCCCCTGTGGTACCCAAACTTCATGAAAACGGAGCTCTGACAGCAAGTTCCTGACTAATACTGCCCAGTTAACCTTATTGGGGTGTGCTTCTACATCTTGCAACATGAATTTATAAACGTGCTGTATATTTTTAGCATCTTGTGGTGTCAACATTTTAAACCAGCAATTCATTATCTGTACCAATCGTTTTGTGCGTAAAATTTGTCTACACAATTCTGCATATACCAAATTTTTTGGAGTACTAGTTTTAACCCTTAAAATAGTTTTCAAAAAACGCAAATGCACTCGTTTTATTGCTTGCGCCTGTATAAATCCACAGACATCTGCCCCATAACATATAATTGGTACTATCAATTTATCAAAGAGATCTAATCTGTGTTTTATCGAAATGTCAGTGAATTGGTACAAATATTTGTTCATTTTAAAAATTGCCTTCAGTGCTTTACCAGCTAAACAATTTTGTGTTTCATGAAATGAGCCTCCTGTTGTAAATGTGGCACCAAGATATACACATTTACTAACAATTTCAAGCTCTGTTCCTACCTGATTTTCTTAAAATCATTACCTTTGTTTTTAGTGTTAACTTTCAACTTCTATCTTTTACAATACTTTTTGAGAATATTAAGACTTAATTGTAAGTTTTCTTTATGATTTGCAAATAAAATTATGTCATCAGCATACAAAAATAGAAAGAGTTTAAGTATCCAAATGCCTGCCCCTTCAGCACCCTTAAGAATATATTCCCTTTTGATAGCATTTAAGTACACTGAAAAGAGTATAAGATGTGCATTCTCCCTGTCTGACCCCTAAATAAAAGTTGAAATCACTACTTACACGATAATTAAAATTTACTCTTGACTTTAAGTTTGAATAATTGACTTGATTACATTTAACATTTTTCCACGAAAGCCCATCTCAAAAAGTTTAAACCACAAAATGTCATGCACAATATAGTCAAATGCTTTTTGAAAGTCGACAAATACTGCCAAAAAATATGTCATTATAATTAATGCAATGTAAAATTAAGCCATGCAAAATGAAAATATTGTCGGTGGTGCCCATACCTTTTCTAAAACCTGCCTGTGTTTCAATATAAACAATATAATTTTCAGCCCAATCATTCAACCTATTGTTAAGAATAGAAGTTTACAATTTACGAACAACACTGAGCAGCGATAATTTTCCATTTTTTTGATGTCCCCCTTTTTGAAAACAGGAACGATAAAACCCTCGCCCCAAAGGTCCCAGTCGAAATAATGACATTAAACAGTTTATGTAAGTAATGTTTTAATACATGAAAGCCATATTTCAATAGCTCATTTATAATTAGGTATGGCCCTGCACTCTTTGACTTGTTTAGATTTTTTACCGCTTTGTTTATTTCGCCCATTGAATATAGCTACAGTGAGTAAAAATACGAATTATTCTTGCAGGTTTTTATATCGATTTTAACTTACGAAAAGTTGGTAATATTTCTGGCAAAACAAAGTTGCTTATCAAAACTCTATTTCAAATTATTGGCTGATGAGGAGAGCAGCAAAGAATGTTTGTATTCAATGGAGTCATGTGTACCAAACATTATGAATATACTTTGAGAACTGAAGCTCTGAGGTGTATTGACAATGAATCACTTGATTGATTTTAGTGTATGTGCACCAGCAGGTGGCACGAGTTTTATAATATATAAATACATAATAACGATATGTTATGCGTATTTTGGACGTTCAAATTTGATGCTGCGTAGCAAGAGCTCATTATAAGGAGACTACCAAAAAGGAAGTACTACCAAACAGTTAGAATGGGCCAAGAGGGCTCGAACTCAGTCTGTTAAAGATTGGAAAAAATTTCATCTCTTCAGATGAGTCCATGTTCCAAACCTATTCCCATCGCACACTCAGAAGGTCTGGCGTCTCAAACACGAACAGTTTGTCAAGTATACATTTATAGATCTGTAAAGAATCCACTAGGAGTCATGGTGTGTCAACTATCTTGTTACGTCTAAGGGTTTCTCAACTCAGCTTTTAAATGAAACCATCAACAGTAAAGCATAATATCATAATGATATAACCCTCAAATATAAATGCACAATATCCCCAAGAATCCAACAATATAACGCACCATGTCATAGCTCTGCAAATCATTCGTGAATTTATCAGGGACCAGAGTAGTGAAACATTTTATTGTCCATCTAACAGATCAGATTTGAGCCCCATTGAAACTGTCTGGAGCATTGTAAAGCGTCGCGAATATAAAAGACAGATATCTAAGCACACATGGTACACCATGAAAACTGATGACGTGAAAGTCCTATATTCGACTTAACCAAAAAGAATCCAAGTGGTCATCAAAACCAAGATGGTGTTTCTAAGTGTGAGATGACATGCCAGAATTTCACTGGAAATGAGATCAGGTTCAAGATAAAATGATTTGCCGTTATAGTGCGATACATGTACATTAATTAAATCTAGAAAACATGATGATCTGCGCCTTTGAGTATATCGCAACACCGAAATTTAAATACACAGTGTATGTAAATAATTATGACAACAATCGCTATCTATAATTTTTTTTGAAAACCAGCTGTACACTTGAGTGTTTTGCAAATATAATCAAAACTTGGGGATTTCGATGTCGTTATCTAAAAGAAGAAATTTTGCAAGGTGTCAATGAGCGATGGCTAACAAAGAGAAATATCAGCTCTGGAATGGATAAGGGATTCACCGTTCAAAGGTTGCAACATTAGATACTACTATGTGAGTGTGTTTTGATATCAAGTTTACCAGACAGGGCAAAAATGCTTGTTAAATCGTGAGGCATGCCATGCGAGTCAACATGGGTTCTTAAAGCCAAGCTAGATAAACTTGGTGTCAAAAGACGTGAACCTGGTTTTCTATTTATCAGTTTACAAATTCGTTCATTCTTTGATCTTGCGAATTATGGCATAATTATTGATTGTTGTGTCGATTAGACGTCAAAGACGATGCCATTTAAAACGTTTAAAGTCATATTGACATAATAAAGATACATGTCGTGAGATAGACAAATTAATGTCGATCAGGTCAATGTGCAATTATGCAATTATGCAATTAATATGAGAGATACCATATAATACTAATTAGTGTGTATAAAATGGTTTCATTATGCTAGTTTTAATAAGTTGTTTTGAATGATTCGATTATTTCTGGTAATCTTGGCTAGGAATGATTTTTGGTCAAACGCTTCTGTCAATTTTATTTTATTTAATTGACAAGGTTTGCTTCATAGACACCTTTATAGAAAGTGTAGTACTGCAAAATAGTATTTTAACATCTGTATACTAGTAAAATATTTGATTGCAATATTTCGTATAATAAGGAACTGTTAACAGAGCTTGGAAACTTGACAATGTTGTTTCTACTGATGATTTTGAATCTGTAAACTCAGGCAGTTATGCACAAAATGAAGTTTATCAAGAGAATTGGAAAAAATAGACAATTGTTGCATTAGATGTTTACATCGTTTGAGTATTGGTGCTTAGAAAATGTATCAGAAAACTAAGCTTCACATTGTATTCAAGTACCGTACCTTCTAAAAGCAATTTATCAAAGAGATCTAATCTGTGTTTTATCGAAATGTCAGTGAATTGGTACAAAAATTTGTTCATTTTAAAAATTGCCTTCAGTGCTTTACCAGCTAAACAATTTTGTGTTTCATGAAATGAGCCTCCTGTTGTAAATGTGGCACCAAGATATACACATTTACTAACAATTTCAAGCTCTGTTCCTACCTGATTTTCTTAAAATCATTACCTTTGTTTTTAGTGTTAACTTTCACGTTCTATCTTTTACAATACTTTTTGAGAATATTAAGACTTAATTGTAAGTTTTCTTTATGATTTGCAAATAAAATTATGTCATTAGCATACAAAAATAGAAAGAGTTTAAGTATCCCAATGCCTGCCCCTTCAGCACCCCTAAGAATATATTCCCTTTTGATAGCATTTAAGTACACTGAAAAGAGTATAAGATGTGCATTCTCCCTGTCTGACCCCTAAATAAAAGTTGAAATCACTACTTACACGATAATTAAAATTTACTCTTGACTTTAAGTTTGAATTTGACTTGATTACATTTAACATTTTTCCACGAAAGCCCATCTCCAAAAGTTTAAACCACAAAATGTCATGCACAATATAGTCAAATGCTTTTTGAAAGTCGACAAATACTGCCAAAAATGTGTCATTATAATTAATGCAATGTAAAATTAAGCCATGCAAAATGAAAATATTGTCGGTGGTGTCCATACCTTTTCTAAAACCTGCCTGTGTTTCAATATAAACAATATAATTTTCAGCCCAATCATTCAACCTATTGTTAAGAATAGAAGTTTACAATTTACGAACAACACTGAGCAGCGATAATTTTCCATTTTTTTGATGTCCCCCTTTTTGAAAACAGGAACGATAAAACCCTCGCCCCAAAGGTCCCAGTCGAAATAATGACATTAAACAGTTTATGTAAGTAATGTTTTAATACATGAAAGCCATATTTCAATAGCTCATTTATAATTAGGTATGGCCCTGCACTCTTTGACTTGTTTAGATTTTTTACCGCTTTGTTTATTTTGCCCATTGAATATAGCTACAGTGAGTAAAAATACGAATTATTCTTGCAGGTTTTTATATCGATTTTAACTTACGAAAAGTTGGTAATATTTCTGGCAAAACAAAGTTGCTTATCAAAACTCTATTTCAAATTATTGGCTGATGAGGAGAGCAGCAAAGAATGTTTGTATTCAATGGAGTCATGTGTACCAAACATTATGAATATACTTTGAGAACTGAAGCTCTGAGGTGTATTGACAATGAATCACTCGATTGATTTTGGTGTATGTGCACCAGCAGGTTGCACGAGTTTTATAATATATAAATACATAATAACGATATGTTATGCGTATTTTGGACGTTCAAATTTGATGCTGCATAGCAAGAGCTCATTATAAGGAGACTGCCAAAAAGGAAGTACTACCAAACAGTTAGAATGGGCCAAGAGGGCTCGAACTCAGTCTGTTAAAGATTGGAAAAAATGTCATCTCTTCAGATGAGTCCATGTTCCAAACCTATTCCCATCGCACACTCAGAAGGTCTGGCGTCTCAAACACGAACAGTTTGTCAAGTATACATTTATAGATCTGTAAAGAATCCACTAGGAGTCATGGTGTGTCAACTATCTTGTTACGTCTAAGGGTTTCTCAACTCAGCTTTTAAATGAAACCATCAACAGTAAAGCATAATATCATAATGATATAACCCTCAAATATAAATGCACAATATCCCCAAGAATCCAACAATATAACGCACCATGTCATAGCTCTGCAAATCATTCGTGAATTTATCAGGGACCAGAGTAGTGAAACATTTTATTGTCCATCTAACAGATCAGATTTGAGCCCCATTGAAACTGTCTGGAGCATTGTAAAGCGTCGCGAATATAAAAGACAGATATCTAAGCACACATGGTACACCATGAAAACTGATGACGTGAAAGTCCTATATTCGACTTAACCAAAAAGAATCCAAGTGGTCATCAAAACCAAGATGGTGTTTCTAAGTGTGAGATGACATGCCAGAATTTCACTGGAAATGAGATCAGGTTCAAGATAAAATGATTTGCCGTTATAGTGCGATACATGTACATTAATTAAATCTAGAAAACATGATGATCTGCGCCTTTGAGTATATCGCAACACCGAAATTTAAATACACAGTGTATGTAAATAATTATGACAACAATCGCTATCTATATTTTTTTTTGAAAACCAGCTGTACACTTGAGTGTTTTGCAAATATAATCAAAACTTGGGGATTTCGATGTCATTATCTAAAAGAAGTAATTTTGCAAGGTGTCAATGAGCGATGGCTAACAAAGAGAAATATCAGCTCTGGAATGGATAAGGGATTCAACGTTCAAATGTTGCAACATTAGATACTACTATGTGAGTGTGTTTTGATATCAAGTTTACCAGACAGGGCAAAAATGCTTGTTAAATCGTGAGGCATGCCATGCGAGTCAACATGGGTTCTTAAAGCCAAGCTAGATAAACTTGGTGTCAAAAGACGTGAACCTGGTTTTCTATTTATCAGTTTACAAATTCGTTCATTCTTTGATCTTGCGAATTATGGCATAATTATTGATTGTTGTGTCGATTAGACGTCAAAGACGATGTCATTTAAAACGTTTAACGTCATATTGACATAATAAAGATACATGTCGTGAGATAGACAAATTAATGTCGATCAGGTCAATGTGCAATTATGCAATTAATATGAGAGATACCGTATAATACTAATTAGTGTGTATAAAATTGTTTCATTATGCTAGTTTTAATAAGTTGTTTTGAAAAATTCGATTATTTCTGGTAATCTTGGCTAGGAATGATTTTCGGTCAAACGCTTCTGTCAATTTTATTTTATTTAATTGACAAGGTTTGCTTCATAGACACCTTTATAGAAAGTGTAGTACTGCAAAATAGTATTTTAACATCTGTATACTAGTAAAATATTTGATTGCAATATTTCGTATAATAAGGAACTGTTAACAGAGCTTGGAAACTTGACAGTGTTGTTTCTACTGATGATTTTGAATCTGTAAACTCAGTCAGTTATGCACAAAATGAAGTTTATCAAGAGAATTGGAAAAAATAGACAATTGTTGCATTAGATGTTTACATCGTTTGAGTATTGGTGCTTAGAAAATGTATCAGAAAAATAAGCTTCACATTGTATTCAAGTACCGTACCTTCTAAAAGCTGTATGTTTTAGAACACATTTTATCAATAGATAAAACATACCTGAAAGAATGATATTTCAATTGAACTTGAATCAAACACAAATACATAGAAACCTTTCCTGGCAGATTAATGTTTCAGGTGCGATAATTATTGGTAAGTATAAAAGAAAACATATAACCCAATCAAACGACCTTATAAATTTAACAACCCTATTAATTAAAAAAAGAAAACAGAAACTCGACATTTTATTTTCTATTTGATATTTACGATTTGTGATTTTTGAGAGCCTTTTATATAAGGTTTAATCTGTATTTAGAGAATATATACCAATTTTCTCCAGCAATTCAATTGTCGTTATATTCTAAAAAGGGTGTTCCAGAAATTTTAAGAATATTTTCTACCAACCTAGCTAGAAAATTCAACACTGTAAATTTGTCTTTTCAACTAAGGAATGTTGCAATTATAGACCACATATCAACTCAGAGTAACCAGGTTAAAAGGCATAGAACACTGCCAGTCACATGACAGCATAAACACAATGAAGTGAAGCAACCAGAGTAAGAAATGTGGCAAAGATCAGGAATCGATACAATCAAGTACCACACCTGTCCAAGGATAACATATAGAAAAGTAACAAAATCAAAGTAAACATCACAAACAAGAGCCAAGAGGTCAGCCCTTTCCAATCAGGTGACAACAAGGCAGCAATGAACAGAAGCGAAAGCATGACAAACACAAGACATACAGAACACAAATGATCCACAAAAGAAGTAGCGCCTTGGAACGGTCAGTAAAACTGTTTCACTGGAGGGCTTAAACCGTTTTCACAGCGCGCCAACCTCATCCTTAGTTCAGATGTGAATCAAGACACATAAATGTTTGGTTTGCATGAAAGACCCCTAACTTATTCATGCGTCATCGCCTAGAACATGTACCACATCTGACCCAGGTCATCTCATTGGAAAGTGACTAAAACACAAGAAAACATTATGCACAAGAGAGCCAAGAAGTAAGGCCTTTCCTAACAGGTGACCACAAGAATACAAGGAACTGACAAGGCAGTGTGACAAAGACAAACACGAAGCACACATAACCAAAAGAAGAAAAAAATAACAAAAAAATAAAATATAACCAAAAAAAGCTCTTACTTCGCAGGCAGTCAGAGCTGAAGTAAACCCCAAGCTGAGCAAGACTCTGCGTTATTCAATTAACGGAAAACAAAAGCAAAAAACCGCTATAAACTGTATTTGGGTTTATAACCAGGCATACAGGCTTTTGGTGACTATGCATGTTATATACACTTTTAATAATGGTTGATTATTTTTAATTTGTTGGGAAAAGAACACTTTCCAAAGATTCTTTTGAGATAGTAAATTAAATCGATATATAATACTGGCTCTGTTATTTCTTGTTTTAGTAGAGTTTGCAAGCCATCATAGTGTTAACTGATCAACTCTGCTATAGAATGTGCACATGGTTAACAAAGTGATATTGACACCATAATTTAATCAACTTATCAGCTGAAGCTTACATGCGAGCTAAACAATTTCTTGTTTTAATAACAACATAATCTAGGGCAAATATACTTAACTGCTTAAGAATTCTTACACATACTGTGTGTCAATGTTTGGTAGTAAACGAATACGATGCACACTTGTCTTTCCATTGCGTAAAGTTGAACTGAGATTATTTAAAAAAAATGAACTAATTTTAGATGTCAGCTATTAAAACGTGACGTAACCCCTAAAATCAGATTTTTGCAAGAACAAAGAAATCACGCATAATTCATTAGAAACCGCTTGCTTTAATGTGCTTCTTTGTTATTTCATTGATATCTTCTGGGCATTCAAATAAAGCATGTGTGCATTGTTCAACCCAAAAGCCTATTTTCAAGTTCTTAACGTCTATTTTACGTTATCAGCGTTTAATAAGCTTTTAAAAAGCACTGTCACTTTATCAACTCTTTTCGCTTTGCATGTTGTTTGGCGACATACGTTGGCAAAGAAAAAACGGTTATTATCCTCAGCTTACTCTGTTTCTTAATTGACGTTAAATTTGGTTTATTTCACTTTTAACCTTTAACGCGATGCAAAACATAAGTTCTGATTCTTGAAAATGCATTCTCTTACAATGATTGGTTGACTCCAAGCAATTTCAGTTTCTAGAAATTGCTTAAACAAAGGAAAACAACACTGCCATTTAGAGAACGTCGAAAGCACAACTTAAAAACCCAATATCATACGCGACAGCAAGAAATAACAAAGTTTTAAATTGCACTTTTGTCTGTACTGGCAGCGACCTTGCATACATAAAAATATGTTTTCAAAAAATATCTAGACATACATTCTCGAGGCAAAAGAGATAAAAACAGTATTTTTGACGGTGTGACGTCAGGTTCTATATTTGATTAAAATATAATTTCGAAGAAGACTTTCTAATGTCTTGTTATTAAAATAAGCATACGTGCTTAGCTCTATAATTGGTTATTTACGAGTTTAAAGCAAGGAAAAAGTGTCAGGTTTCTTTAGTAGTTAAGTATATTTGGTACCAGTAAAATGTTTTTAAGCCCCCCCCCCCACTCAGTAGCTTAGGCTGCTGGCCGTTCTAAGGTGGTGGTTCTGTTGTCGTTAACGCTGTTTCCATTGTGTGGCAGTTGGTGTTTTATTCCAGTTTTGTAGTGTATTGTGCCGTTATTGGTCTAGTGATCAGCTTATGTTTGTGCGCAGTTGGTTGCTTGACTGGACGTGCTTTTGTTGTGGCGAGTGTATTTATTGTACAC
Source organism: Loripinus fragilis (assembly GCA_964019695.1). NCBI lineage: Eukaryota > Metazoa > Mollusca > Bivalvia > Lucinida > Lucinidae > Loripinus > Loripinus fragilis. Next base: position 122,894,465 of record OZ026515.1, read on the forward strand.
TTGTGTCGTGCGTTAGTACAACAGAATCTGGGGTAAAGGGTTGGCGTCTGTAAAATGTTGTTAAGCCCCCTTGGTAGCTTAAGTTTCAGTCCGTTCTAAGGTGGCGGTTTTGTTGCTGTTGATCTATTGTTAAATGTACTTCCCATTGTATGTGGGGGTTCTGTGTTTGTCTTCGTTTTGTTATGCTTTACTTTGTTTACTTTCTAGGTTTGCAATCATCTTGAAGAGGAAGAGAGTGCTGGTTGCTTTGTTTTATTGTGTTACGGATGTCTTGTTACTGTAAATGTTCTGTAAACGGCTCTTCCTCATGGCGCCGTGGGTTGGTCTGCAGTGAGTGATTGTGGTATTTCCTGATCATACTCTCTTAATTTTTGGTATATTTTGTTGAGGGCACAGACATTAGAACAAAGTCTTGAAAAACGGATAAGCTGCAAATTAATACACAATATGAAGGGGAGTTAGGTACATCTCCATCCGAAATGGGAAATTAACTTTTTCAAAATCGAAATAATCGCTTTAATGATACATTCTAAATAAAACTTTGCCATTTGTTATGGACAAAATCAATCCAAAAAAGGACTTTCGTATCAAATGGGACATCTGACACATTTATAATGTATCTGCCTTTTTCAGATCCTGTTCAAAACATTCCTTTCCTTTAGTTATCACTGGCATTCTTATGAAAAGGGCCGTTGATGTATTAAAAATACATTAAATATATACCGACGAGGCAGAACCACCTGAAAGAAAAACATTAAAAAAAACAGGAGACACTGCCATAGGGGATAGGGGTTGCGAAATTTGACCTTCACTTAACATTTAAAAATCAAATATTTTCAAGTTTAAGGATACTATAATGTCAATACATATGCGTTTTTTTTGACAACGCACCAGCGATAGAATACAGAACCAGAATGCATCAGAAGAGGCCAATGAGACTAATTAGATGTCTACATTGGTATATCAGGTATATCATATATTTGATAAAAACATTTAAAATCTGTAATGTCGAACATCATGATTAATTACTCGATCTTGTTTTTTTTCACATGATTAAAAATGAAGTGCAACCCTTGATGACACTATATTTATCCAGTCCAATATTATGCAATAGTGTACTATATCTATTCATTCATGTTACAGTAGACCTACGAGTTTATGGTATACCCATGCAACGTATATGTCTGTGTTTTGAATAGATGCAGTTTTTTCACAAATTAATCTATCAACAAATGTCATAAAACGTTGTCGCAATTCATAAATTAGAGGCTATAAAAATACATTTACTTGGTATATAGCTACATATTATTGAAGAAGTTATTCTCTGGCTCAATTCAATTGAACAGAATATACTTTTTGATGTGGTCAAAAGGTTACAACATTATCTGTGGCAGCTCTGCTGCTATTAATTTTGAAGTAAATTTGTACTTATTTTTACAGTATGTATAAATAAGGCTTGAAAACTGTAAACTGCAGTTTCAAAACATTTAAATATGTAATGTCGAAAATAATGATTAATTTCTCGATCTTGTTTTTCTTTTCACATGATTAAAAAACGACGCGCAACCCTTGATGACAATAACCAGTACAAAGGATACCCTTTTAAGAACATATTTTCAAGATTTACAAATATTTTAACAGAAACTTCAAAATGAAGTCACAACAAGATCTTTGGCAGTTCTGTTGCTACTAAGTAAAGTTGTACTTATTTTCAGTATGGAAATAATTACTGATGTTTAGATTAAGCTTGAATACTGTAAACTATAGTTTTTTTCAAGATTTACAAATATTTTAACAGAAACTTCAAGATTGTGTTTGTTTGTTTGTTTGATTTGATTCTTTACGTCCAATCAACAATCTTTCAGTTATAAAGGGACGGGTCTTCCTGGGTTGAACCAGTACTGAGCTTGGATTAATGTTCTTGCTAAAGGACACAACACAGTGACGCCGGTGAGGCTCGAACCCGCGGCCCCTCGGTCTCGAGTCAAGCACTCTACCACTGAGCCACTGCGCTCCCTAGAAACTTCAAGATGAAGTAAGGTGTATAACAGAGCTTATTACTGTCTACACGTTGTGCAGTATTTTATTTCTGTAACATCCATTTTTAATGAATCTAAAACGTTAACAATAAAAACGCTTTACGTCACACCTAGTGTTATGGTTTAAAGAAAAATATTGTCTACAAATTTACCCCTGGGGATGTGAGGGGAGCTGGGCACTTAGTGGTTCACCGCCTAAACATCCTAAATATAAGACAATGTATATAAACTGACCAAAAAAATGTAAATATACAGTCAGACATAAGTTAAGTATCACCCAAACATTATTTCAGAGACGTTTTTCGTGTACAAATTACTTCAGAAGAACAGTCTATTTGTAATATTTTGTTAACCCTAGTCTTCCTTTGGCCTGCTGAACATATCAGAATGCAATTTGGTCATTTTGCTGACTTTCTACGGTGACCTGTATACACCAACACCTATTTTAGGTGTACCCTTAAAAAGTGTCACAGCTTAACCTAAAGTGCTTACATTGAATTCAAATAAACGCAGAAATAATCTAAACGTATTTTTCAAACTAGTGGCAAACTGATTCTGTAGAACTCAAGGTTACATGTCAGTTATAGAGGATCATTGAGATAGTTAATCGCGTATTTATAATTTTTGCATTATCGCTTTATAACATGCCATTATTTACACATCCATAACTTTTATTCTTTTAGCGATATGAATCTGAAATTTTCAGACAGAACCTGTCTTTAATATTGTTACAATATGACACTAACACTTAACATGTTTAAGCGAATGAAAATACCACAATGGGTTAGAAAATAGGGACATTTTAGGAGTAAGTGTGCACTTACCGTGCCTGGTTGTTTGCCTTTGTGATAATCGAAATGAAATGTGCTGTAAATTGTCACCACTTTATCTATTTTCATAAATAAAACAAGAAAATATTCAAGATTGGAAAGCTTCCTTCATTTTCTAGAAAACTATTGAGGCAATGCCATACTTATGTCTGACTGTATATAAAGTAAGGAACACGTTATTCAGGATGCAAGTTTGAAAAACAATTGCATAATCGTTATCCCCATTGATATCGTCTTCCGCCTCCGCATACAGCTCAGGCTTTTGCTTTATGCGCACTTAGCTGTCACAAGCATGCACTTGCATTTATGTACTGCGAGATACGAGTATTTGACGTTAAACAAAACGTGCAACCAAAATCTTATGTATCTTAATTATACATGTATGTACCGACGATATATACGCACATGTACATGTAAATATATGTATACGGCCTCTGACAGGAAACAATTGTAAACGTAATATTGAATCTGGTTACGTGAGGGCATTCCTTTGACAACTGGCATCAGGTACATATACACTTTAAAAGTGCCCGGTCATTGTGCTGCTCAGAATAAATCTCTTGCTACCGTAGTTATTCGTATATACGCATAAAGCTGCACATGAGCCGCGACATTTGATTTCCAACAATGTGACATTTTGACATGTGTAGACTCAGACGAGCCTGTGTAGCCTCTGGTTTAGTTTAGAAACTTCAAATGCTATTTGGGCAGTAGCTTAACAGTCATAGAATTGTCAAGCGAGTAGCAATGGCTCTGATCAGACTGTGCGTATGCGCAGGCTGGTCGGAGGTTTTGCTGGACGCACAAACCACATTGTTGGAAATCACATGTCGCGGCTCATATCAATGTGACCAAATACGTTTATGTTAAGCAGTTATGCTATGTGTGGAGCAAAGTGGTTCATTTATAGAGTGTTCGACTTGAGCTCGAGGATTGCTGGTTCACTGGTAAGTGAGTAAGACACTTTATCCCCTGCAAAGCGGTGACTCAATCGAGGAAATGTACCGACATGACTAATATATGACGGATATATTGTTGACGGAGGCGTAAACATGAACACCATTATATATCATTAAAACATTACTGGAATAATTGAAAAGCCGCTTTGGTGAAATAGATAAACCCAGGGGTCCCGAGTGCGATCCCCGGCCCCTCCATCTGCTGGATGAGACCCTAAGCTTCGGTCCTGTAAATGATGGTGGGACGTACTCACTCACTCACCGGACATTCTTGCTTTAATCCGTTAAGCCAGATGACATAAGCTAATAGCGCAGATATCGAAATTTCATTCTGATTAGGAATTAAATTTGTTTATTATAGTAGAAACCTTTATGCATTTGCGAGAATGAACTCTTGTTGCATTTTTTATGTTCACAAGTATGAGTTACCTCCCATACAACATTAATGAATCATTCCAGCCTCAACTGCGCAAGCGTAGATTGTAGCCTTTTATTGCGCATGCGTAAAATTGGCCTTTTCTAAACCTCATGGTTGATGTCAGCTGCAGGAATTTGCGCTCAAAAAGAAATCAAGAGGAATCCGTTCTTATTTGCGGCAGATAAGTATTTAATTTGGTTTATAACAATGTATAATGAACAAGTCAGCGTCTTATGCTGCTCATTTTATTTATTTTTCATATTATATGAGTTTTACAAAGCATTATCGACAGGATCGGATGACGAGTGCATTGGTCTCAATTCCCTTTTTTCACCAGAGCTCATGGATGAATATCCACAGATCTCGCAATTTAACACACACACACAGGCTAGCCTCATTGTCTCAATGCATCCAGATCTGTTGATTGTGGGGCGGATGCACGCTACATAGTGTTTAGACGGTCATGGCGAAACCAGTAAAAACCTTTAAATGCTATCAGAGGCTATAATTGTCGCTGCCAGCAGAAGCCCCGTCTCACATCCATTACGCAAACCATTAGCCCTGCTGCACGTTCAAGTAATAACTGAGGCCAGTGGTTTTATTACAGAAAAATACATGTATGGGGTCACGCCAGCATTTATCACGTTTTGTTTCTCGCTCGTCTGAATAGGTACAATTGTATAACCCTCATTATGAAAACTGGGGATTCGGGATCATTGACGGCTGGTCCGGAATTTTGGATTTTCATGGGGGGGGGGGGAGTATGTATGATGTTCACTCCATTGCTTAGCGGCAAGTAGATCAACTACAACAGCATGTTTCCCAGTTAAAATGTCAGGACATACGTGAAATGTTATTGAGTATACATTCAATTTATGAGTTTTCAAGAGGATGCGAGATAATAATGTCAACCTTACAGTGGCGTCACAAGGATAGAAAAGTGCATTTCAATTGGTATTGTAAACTTTGCACGCATTTGGGTGAAATTGCGCCATTGGCCATTTATATGATACATTTAAACATAGTGGGTACAATTGCGTTGACACGCATTTGTACAATTTACGTGCATTTGAAGGAGACTCGGGCCACTGATCCATTTATATTACTCATCATTATTTAGAGCTAGCATAGTGTACATATCCCTGCAGCCAAATATTATCGGTCCCTGGAAGAATTATTCACTATTCTCTATTTTATTTTAGGCAACATTGTAAAAATATTATTGGGATCAATGTATTACCATATTCAATCAAGTGGTCGCACAGTTGGTTTATAAATGAGTCATATAACAGGAAATGGTGCATTTGTGCACTTCATAAAAAATAAAAAGTGCAAGTACAGGTGCACACGATATACAGTCAACCCTCTTTACAACGACACTGTCTGTCCCCAAATAATTTGACGTTAAACTGAATTCTGTTGTATTGAATTCGCATTTAAGCTAAAGTGGTACATTTGTGCAAATACAATTGACGTTGTAAAGAGTTTTGCTGTTATAAAGAATGTCGCTGTAAAGAGTTTTCACTGCATATAGGATTTTAACACAGTTTTACGTTGCAGGAAAGATGCCTCCTCGTAAAAGGAAATCCGAAAGGTTACAAGAGTTACAGAAGGCGGTAGAGACAAAGCGTGGCAGGTCAGCCACTACCACATACGATGTTGACACACAGCCCAACCCCTCAACCAGTTCGGAAGCAGTCAGCATGGCACCTATAGCTACTCCTTCACAGGATACGGGCCATGAACCCAACGCTGCCACAAGTACGCCAGCCAATCACACCACTAGCCAGACGGTTCCACCAGCAATTATACAGGCACCAGTCAGGGACAGTGCGCCCCCCCTGTCCTCAGGTGTGCAATCTGCCATTTCACACATGAATAACACAAAGGGTGAGTTAGACCCATTACCTATGTGTACCTACAATGACTTTGATATATTTATATCTGAGAATACAAGGCAAAAAATATGGAATTTAGAATATGTCGATCTGGCATTATTGCTAAAACAAAATTTCTGCCCTAGTTATGATACTCCAGGCACATTAACTGTTATTAATAACCAGTTATCCATAAAGGCAGGCACACCAAGAATCAAAGTGCCTGTCAATAGTATAGAGCTATGGACTGACGCATTTATTAATTTTACGATGGTTTTTGGATTAAAGCACAAAGAAAAAATAACTGAATTGTTAAAGTACATGACAATCATCAGAGGTGCAGCATCAAGTAATCCATTACACCGTTGGGCTAACTATGACATGCAGTTCAGGTTGCGCATGTCCAAAGACCCTAGCAGGTCATGGGATACAATTGACGGTCATTTATGGCTATCTTGTGGTTTATCTGGTGACCTTGCTGCTAGCACAATATCAACAGGTCCCTGTTACGAATACAATTTTAAAGGGTTTTGTACAAGAGTGAACTGTAATTACTCGCACACATGCATTAAATGCAAAGTTCAACACCCAGCAAGTACTTGTAACCTATTTAAAGAATCTAAATTTCAATCAACATATAAGAATGCTAGGTTTTCAAACAACCCGTATAATGCTACATTTAGGTCGGCTGCACCAGCCGTTAACCCTGTGCAACCAAATCATCAGCAAAATACACAAGTAGCTGCACCTGTGTTTTCTCCGGTTCAGCAAAACTTTCAGCCAAGGCATGTCAATCATTTTTCCAGGCCAGCCAATCCTAGGCAGCAGGGTGCACGTCCCTTTCGCCCCTCAAATTTTCGCTCCCAAGGAAGATATATGGGCCCTAGGTCGAACACCTATTAATGTTGAACGGCTCAAACAACTTTTGGTTGAATACCCAAATCGGTCAGACGCAGCCTTTTTATCTGACGGTTTTGAGTTTGGATTTAAGCTACATTTTGAAGGTCCACGCATCTCTTTTGAATGCAAGAATCTAAAATCGGTCACACAAAATGAACAGTTGGCAAAGCAAAAGCTTCAGAAAGAAGTTTCATTGGGTAGAATGGTTGGTCCTTTTTTGAAAAAGCCAATATCTAACCTGCGTTGTTCACCCATTGGTTTGGTCCCCAAGAAGACAGGAGGTTTTCGGTTGATTACACATTTGTCATATCCCTCTGGTACCAGTGTAAATGACTGTATAGATCAAACATTTGCATCTGTTAAATATTCCAACTTTGACAATGCAATAGCAATGATAAAAAAATTAGGCAAAGGAGCCCTTATGGGAAAATTTGATATAAAGGGTGCTTTTAGACTACTAAGAATTTTTCCTGGAGACTTCCCATTACTAGGAATCAAATTAAGCAACCATTATTACATTGATAAAATGGCTCCAATGGGCTTAAAAATTTCATGTGCTGCTTGGGAAGCTTTTGCAACTTTCCTGAATTGGCTTATTAAGCAAAGATCTGGTCCGAATAACGATTGTGTTGATCACTACTTAGATGACTATATTTTTGCTGGCCCTGGGCTTTCAAATAACTGTTTGTGTTTGATGCAGCAATTTTCGCTTCTTTGCAAGGAACTAAACATACCCATTGCTACGGAAAAAACGGTCTGGCCATGTACTTGCTTGACATATTTGGGTTATCAATTGAACTCCGTTACATTTGAAATAAAGATGCCAGAGGATAAAGTGCAGCATACTTTACGTCTCATTGAAAAGGTTTTGGCTGTAAAGAAAGTAACACTTAAGGAAATGCAATCCTTGACAGGATCCCTAGCTTTTTGTGCGAAGGCCATGCCTTCTGCTAGGGCCTTTATTCGACGAATGTACGCAGCAATGTCTGGTGTTAGGCAACCCTACCATCGGATTAGACTCTCTAAAGGCATAAAAGAAGACCTTAAAATGTGGCAACAGTTTTTGTCCAAATTTAATGGCATCTCATATATGTTAGATGATGAGTGGGTATCGTCTACCAGTTTGAAACTACAGACTGATAGTGCAGGTGGGGCAGAACTTGGCTGTGGAGTTTATTTTGATGGTCACTGGTGTCATTTGTCTTGGCCTGAACGTTGGTCTGAAACTGGTTTGCTTAAAGATATAACATTCTTAGAATTGGTCCCAATTGCGTTAGCAGTTTGCTTATGGAAAAATCAGTTTCAAGGTAAGCGGATACAATTTTATTGTGACAATATGGCGGTAGTACATATATTAAATTCTAAAACAGCTAAGGTAGAAAGGGTTATGGAGCTTGTTAGGGCAATCGTTAAATGGTCATTGCTGTATAATTTTCACGTCAATGCCCTGCATGTTAGTTCTTCGGATAATGGAATAGCTGATTCTGTTTCTCGAAAACAGTGGCAAAGATTCAAGAGCCTGGCCCCAGCAGCAGATGCACAGCCCACACCAATTCCTACAGAGTTTTGGAACCTCTTGGAAGCGAAGTTGACCGTTTGATTAGTGCATCCTTGGCTGACAATACGGTAAAGTCATATGCAACAGCAGTTTCCAAATTTGATATGTTTCGTTCTCAGTACAACCTTTCAAACTCATGGCCACCTATGATTGATGACTTGATAAATTTTATAGCATATCTATCAACACAGGGTTACAAGTCTTCTACTGCAAGATCATATGTGGCTGGTATTTCGTTTTATATAAGGATAAATAATTGGCCTGATCCCTCAGAATCATTTGTAGTAAGGAAAATGTTAAAAGGATTTCAGAGGATAAGCCCAGTTAAAGATACGAGGGCTCCTGTTACACTTAAGATGCTACTTTCTTTTCCATTATCTTTGAAAAATGTCACATCTTCATCATATGAGGCTCTTTTATTTTCTACAGCCTTTTCAGTGGCTTTCTTTGGTTTTTTAAGAGTTGGAGAAATGGTAGCAGATAGTAAAACCAGCGACACTTCACGTATCATACTTATCTCTGATGTAGCCATACTTAGCGGAAATATAAGTATTACATTACGCTTTTCAAAAACAGATCAGTTGGGTAAATCAGTGACACTTGTTTTCTACCCTTGCGAGCAAAAACAAATTTGTCCTGTTTCTTTAATTAAACGCTACATGCAAGTTAGACCTAAGATCCAAGGCCCACTTTTTTGCCATTATAGTGGTGAACCATTGACTCGGTACCAATTTGCTACAATACTGCAAAAAGTAATTCGATTCTCAGGTTTTGATACGCTGTCAACTGTTAAATGTCATTCATTTCGAATTGGCGCAGCAACTCTAGCAAGTTCTCAAAACGTCTCTGATGCACTGATTAAGGAAATGGGCCGATGGTCTGAACAAAGCTCGTCTTACAAAAGATACATTAGGTTAGATAAGATCAAAGCTTGAAGACTCATATAAGTTGCTCTTTAATTGTATACTAATCTTACCAAGCTTTTCAGATTCCACCATGATTTGGTTTATTGGTTCATCACTCATTAGCAAGGCATACCAGCATGTGAAATCCAGACCCTTGGGAGATAATCTTGGTTTACAGCACTACGGGTATAACGTCATTTGGGTTGGCCATCCTGGCTTGAAGTTTACACAAGTGTCCAATTTATGTCATAGTTTAATAAATGCTAATCCAAGGAGTCCTCCTGCATACCTTATAATTCATGCAGGAGGTAATGACATTGGTTGGATTGAAGGAGGTGTGTTAAGGCAATTTATAAAGGATACCATTTATTACTTGCAGGCACTGCTTCCATATACTTGTATAATTTGGTCTTGTATCTTGCCTAGAATAAAGTGGCGCTACTCAAGTAATACCAAAGCAATGGAAAAAATCCGCACTAGAATCAATAGGGAAATTATCAGAGCTATTGTAATGAATGGCGGTAAAGCCATTAAGCATCCAGATTTCGATGATAAATCCCCAGGGCTGTTTGAGGATTCTTGTCATCTGTCATTTATTGGAAGGGACTTGTTTCTGAACACATTCCAAGTTGCCTTGGATACTTTTATAAATTACCCAGATGTTAAAGTTTACCCATCAGATACCTAGGTTTCCTTATAAAGGCCATGGCGGTTGGTTTCAACTTAATAGTGGCGGTGGCCGAGTGGCTGCACTGGCAGTGCATCCACTCGTCCATTGGCGCAAGTTGAAAACTACTGTGTCAACCTCTGTTGAGAACTGGTATTCTTTGCTAGCTGTCTAGACCAAAGTATAATAAAGACAGTATTTCTTTGCTTGTCAACTGCTGTTCAGCAGTTTGATCGTCTGATTTCTTAAATTCATGATTTGGTTGCGTACCCCACCTAATCATGTAACATTAAGTGGTGAAATATTAAAATTTGGTTGATACATTTATCAGGTTGGTAATAGTTGATAAAATGACTTGTTGACAGTTGATATTTGATGGTGTTAAAACAAATGTCCTCGTTGTAAAATAACGAACTATCATAGTTGTTTGTGGAAAATTGTGAATTATGGAAGTTGATATATCCATAAACAAATGTTATTAAATAACCGTCATGGCCAATTTAAATGCCAACATTGAATAAATAATTATTTGTGAAGTTTTGCTTTTTTGTCATCTATAATAACGAAATTTCATTCTGATTAGGAATTAAATTTGTTTATTATAGTAGAAACCTTTATGCATTTGCGAGAATGAACTCTTGTTGCATTTTTTATGTTCACAAGTATGAGTTACCTCCCATACAACATTAATGAATCATTCCAGCCTCAACTGCGCAAGCGTAGATTGTAGCCTTTTATTGCGCATGCGTAAAATTGGCCTTTTCTAAACCTCATGGTTGATGTCAGCTGCAGGAATTTGCGCTCAAAAACCCACCTCAACCCACCCAGTTACATCCAAATAAGGATTATACTAAGATATGCATATATATGTATGAATTTATATGTGTATGTTAGACATATAGATGGATACATATATGTATGTGAGTCTGTATGTCGGTAAAATAATTGTAACGGAAGTCCCCTTGCTGCTTGCTTTTCTTTCTTTTCCAGGTGTATTGCATATATACATTAATGAGTGTGGTGTCCACTTTACTTACACCTGAAACATGTCATGACGGTTATCAGCATCGAAACAGATTATCAACGCTATGTAGAAGATGTTAACCAATATTTCTGGGAATGCGTACACACCTTAAGGCGCAAGTTGAAAACTACTGTGTCAACCTCTGTTGAGAACTGGTATTCTTTGCTAGCTGTCTAGACCAAAGTATAATAAAGACAGTATTTCTTTGCTTGTCAACTGCTGTTCAGCAGTTTGATCGTCTGATTTCTTAAATTCATGATTTGGTTGCGTACCCCACCTAATCATGTAACATTAAGTGGTGAAATATTAAAATTTGGTTGATACATTTATCAGGTTGGTAATAGTTGATAAAATGACTTGTTGACAGTTGATATTTGATGGTGTTAAAACAAATGTCCTCGTTGTAAAATAACGAACTATCATAGTTGTTTGTGGAAAATTGTGAATTATGGAAGTTGATATATCCATAAACAAATGTTATTAAATAACCGTCATGGCCAATTTAAATGCCAACATTGAATAAATAATTATTTGTGAAGTTTTGCTTTTTTGTCATCTATAATAAACTTTGATTATGATCCTAACTGTTTGTTTAATTGAAGTTTGTTTGTTTGTTTGATTTGATTATTTACGTCCCATCAACAATCTTTCAGTTAAACAGGGGCGGGTCTTCCTGGGTTGAAGCAGTACTAAGCTAGGATAATTTAATTGAAGTTAATAAAGGGACAGACACATAGCTAATGTATTCATGCGCATGCATTTTAATTTTGATTTTAAGCATATGCGATGAGTGCCATGTTTAACATGAGCTTACCAAAACGTAGCATATATGAGCCGCGAAATATGATTCCGAACAGTTTTGCATTTTGATATGAATTGACTCAGACAAGCCCGTGCAGCCTAGCTCCTGTTAAGCCTAGAAACTCCAAATGATGTTCGGTCAGTAGCTTTACAGTCATAGAATATTCAAGCGACTAGCAAAGGCTCTGATCAGACTATGCGTATGCGCAGGCTGTTCTGAGCCTTTGCTAGTCGCACATACCACATTGTTGAAAATCTCATGTCGCGGTTCATGTCTACACTGTTTCGTTAAGCCCCTTTGTCATACTATTAACTCTTTACCAACGTCTGCTGTTAACTTTGCAACAAAACGTCAGACCTGATCTGGATCCAAACTGTTTGACATTTTGATGGTATTCCTGAAAGATATTTTAGAAACAGTTGATTTTGAAACAAAAATCAGCAAACGACAAAACGCATGAAAATTTACCCAGTAGGCAAATAGTTAAAACGGCTACGGTAACGTGTGTTTGATCAAAAGGCCTAGTATAGCAATTACAGACGAAAGCGGTGTATGTTCATGTTTAAGTACATGTTGGACAAGACCGAAATTGGACAATAAAAGTCACGCATGCGCTGTCAGCCTCTGTGCACCAGTCTTTGAAGCAGATGCTTAGAAAGGTAAGAAGGATAAATTTGCTCATTTGGAGTAATTAAAACAGTTGTAGGGCATTAGTTCACGGCGAAAATTGTGGATGAATAAGGTACATATTTCTCTCTCTCTCTCTCATTCTCTCTCTCTCTCTCTCTGTATGTCTGTCTCTCTGTATGTATGTCTGTATCTGAAAGTTAGTTCAGGAATCCCGACAGCTCCACACGTATGATAGGTGTGAATGCATCCCCTCCTACAAAATTTGCCGTACTACCGTATTGCTAAAATTTGAAACAATCACGTTATACCGTGAACTTCTCAGACCCTATTCAACATTTATGAAAATAAATTGAAATATGGTATGGGTCAGAAAATAATGGGCTCTTTTAAGATCAAATTATCCACTATGGATAATCTGGACAAACGGATCCTTCAGAAATAGAGACCGGACACAATTTGAAAACAGCAGGCTCGGTTTTATTCTGGTCAAACAACATCAACTTTCACGCTTTCTAGCATCGGCTTTATAGCAGTATTCTGCTTCCACTAGATTAATATAATATGTTCATGAAAGTAATATCAATACTATATCATTGAACGGCAGTTGACTTTACGATGATATTACATATTAAAAATGAAGGTTATTGGTCTAGCGGTTTCCGATTTTTTTTTGGTTCTCAATCTGAGTCTGTTTGAGCCATGTAACCCAGGGATGTGGCTAATTTGGCTCTATATGTATGCTTTTAACGAACTAGGTAAAGGGCCATTTAGTGATGCTAAACACCCATTGCCAAGGCTCTTAATGGCACAGGGTCTTAAGATAAGAAGATGTAAAATTACGCTGTTACTATATACACTTAATATGTAAAATATAAAATCTCTAGGACATGATCTTTTTTGGCACAGGTGAGTTGCAATTCCTTGTACTGAAAGTTTGTAATCATATAGTTTTGCTATGAAACTATCCAAAGAGCAAATAACAAAGGCACTGCTCAGGTTTTGCGGATTACAGGTAGGCCCATATGTAATGGTTATACCCTGGATCGTCCGCCTGTACGTGGAGATAATCATGGTATAACTATTTAATACCACCAACATCAGTGTAGACCTTGCACATCACGATATATTTCGTACGTAAGTTGGTAAGGGTAGAATAATATAACATAAGCCTATGTTATAAATCAGGACTATGCTTTGAACAACCTTGGTAGAGGACCACTAGGTTGTGCTACATACTGAATATCCAAGTTTTGGGCCTTGTGCATGAAAGTTTAAACAAGCACATATTTTCGGTTCTTACTACAAAAGTATGGTGTTGGGGTGGGTCAATTTTGGCCCAAGGCCCTAACTTGAATAGTCCTAGTAGAAAACCAATTGGTGATACTGTATTCCATACACGGTTCTGGAACTAGTGGTTTCAGGCAAGAAGATTTTTTAAATGTATTTCATATTTTAAACCTATATATACTAAAACCAAGTTCTAATTGGTCACTTTTCAAACTCATTATTTCTAACCAAACGCTAATAAAATTGTGAATGAATGTGAATTTCAATGGGCAAACGTTTATCAGTGTTTTTGATTAGTTATCCTTTACTTCAAAGTTTTTTGGGTTAAAAATGCAAAAATCGACTTTTTTTTTAAAGAAAAAATGGTTTTGAGAGTAGTTTTTATAATATTGAAGTTTAGGTGGTTACAAACTGGTCTGTCCGACTGGAAAAACACCAAACAATTGAAATTGTGCTTATGTTGGATGTTTTACGGTTTTTTTTAAAAATGTTGCATTTTTCAAAATTTTTCGAGATGTTTGAAATTCACCAGTATATCCTGGTAAAATTGTTAAATGCACTTAATTTTATTTGAACACTGTAGGCCAAACACAGTAGAACTTGATTAGTCCATTTTTTGCGATATAAGTTTTACGACTACTGTACACTTCCGGTTTCAATGTGAGAAATTAAAAATCGATTTGGTAGCATAATATTTTTTTTTTAATTTTCAAATAAGGACGGTGACGTCTGGTGATAATAAATAATCGCTGAAAATTTCAATGCTATGTCGCTGATATTAAAGCGTACAGAGCAGTGCAAAATCTTTATGTAAATTGCAAGCTTAAAGCTGAATTTCAATGATTAACCTGCTAATAGTGTTTGTCTTATGTTGTTGGGTAGCAAAAACGACGAGTCCGATGGAATCAAAACTTTTGAGGTTTATTCTTCTTATATCATGTCCGCCAGTAACATCTTCAAACAAACACGAACGTGAATTTGTGTTATGGTTTATATCGTAGAAAAAGTGTGACTTTTTGAAATGAGGGTACCTTTTCTCTAGCTTCGTCCGTGCAAGAAGTACACGTCATTTCTGAATGAAATAACTTGCAGAGTCTCGGCAAAGTATTGCTTCACTTAAAAAACATAAATTTTGTATACCCTATGTTTCACTTTCTGAACTAGCGTAAAAATGCAAGGTGACCAATTAGCAGTTGGTTTTAGTATACATGTTAAACATGCAACCTCCAGAACGAGCCGTGGTTTGGGCATTGAACACACTTGGTAGAATACCACTAACTGATACTACATACAAAATGTTAAAGCTGCATACTCTGTAACTGTGAACATTTTTCGAATTTTTTTTATTTTCTCTTAAAATCATTTGTAAAAGTAGAATTGAGCTATGTTTTCACAATAAAAATGTTCAGTACAGCTGAAAACTGCATCGAAAAGTGAATTATCTTATCAAATAAGTGTTTTTTTTCTCTTGTTGGTAATTATTTGCGTCCCTCCAATAATTCTAGACCGTTAAATCTTAACATAAATGCAGTTGTTTTGATAGTGATAAATTGTTAAGATTTACGAAAATGGTAAAATGTCTACTTGAATTTGAGTATTTTTACCGTGCTCTTGAAAAATAAAAACATTATTTTTAAAATTAGAAGATCAAAATTTACAGACTATGCAGCTTTAAAACTATAGGCCTTGTGTTTTTAGACAGGCAGATTACTTGCTCTATATTTAAGCCAATGTAAATCATGTGAAACATGGGGTATGGCCATTGTGGTCCAGTACTATTATTGGACTTCTTGGTAGAGGACCTCTTAGTGAGGCTAAACTCCAAATACCAAGTCTCTAGATATAGTGGTTTCAGACCAGAATCTGTTTTAATGGCCTATGTAAAACAGGTAACCCTATGAGGAGCTTAATTTATTTCCCCTTCAACGATGGAGATGTTCATCGCTCCACTTCTTATGGTGTATGTATTTCAATGCTCATTAGTTTTGCGAAAGTATGTTCTTATTGATTGGTTGATTTATTTGGATATAAAAATAGTTATACATATGTTACATGTACAACAATGTGTTTACAAATATACATGCTAAAACATATACATTTAGAATTGCTCACATTAAGGGGACTGTTTTTGTTTGAGATTACAACAATTAAATCATCTTGACTCCTGGGCTGCCAGTATACTTTTCATAAAATATTTGCTATGGTTGTTAAGTACTGCCTGTACAATGTTGGTTTAAATCACTTCAGCAACATATCATATCAGAATCAGTATTGTATGGTGATTTAGTGTATAAATGAACTAATACATCATTGGAATGACTTTAATGAATGATTAGAATCGTTGTAAAGTAAGTAAGTGTGCAAAGATTAGGAATCGATACAACCAAGTACCACACCTGACCCAGAATACCAATGGGAGACTAACGAGAGCCAAGAGGTCAGCCCTTTCCCAGCAGGTGATCACAAGGCACATATAAACAGACGCGCACAAAGGTATAGCAAACACAAGACAGAAAGAGCATAAAAGATCCACTAAAGAAGAACCGCCTTGGAACGCTCAGTAAAATATTTTACTGGAGGGCTTAAACCGGTTTCACAGCGCCAACCTCACCCTTAATTCAGATGTGGATCAAGAAACATAGGTATTTGGTTTGCATGAAAGACCCCTAACTTATCAATGCATCATCTCCTAGAGCATATAAATCAAGATTAACAAGGAGATAAAGCAAAGATAAGGACTTAACAGTAAATAAAGCTGACTACTGGAGCAAAAGAAATACAACAGGTAAACCCCGGATATTATACAACGGTCTGCATGCCTGGTTGTAAACCAATCACGGTTTATAGGTATGGTTTATTCTTTTATTGCATTACAGTGGATCAGCCCTTAGAATGAATAATGACCCTGACGTAAAAGTTTATTCGCTGGGTTGGTGTCTTTGGCTGTGCCCACCGTGGCGCAACTAGGGGTTTTCCTTAGCTCTCATTGTCTGTGAGTAATGAGTCGTTTCCTTTGTTGCAACAGGGTACGTTGAAACGATTTCATTATTTTCCTGTGAATGATAAATTGCATAAGTTAGGAAGCACCTATAGGAGCTAAACATTTTATGTTTTAACAACGGTAGAATCAAGGACGAAGATATGGCAAGTAAAATCTATTTAAACCCTCCGAAAGATTGCTGAAAGATTGTTGATGGGACGTAAAGAATCAAATCAAACAAAATCCTGTGTAAAACGGCCACGCCAACATAGACAAAACAAAGATCTTAATGACAATTGGTTGCTTATTGAAAGTTGAATGTATTGCAGAATGCTCCCCTAGGAGAATTCTGCAATACTTTTGACCTGCATTTTAAAAGTAATTGGTCTTGAAAACCAATTTCCTGTCTTTTTGAAAGTGCCCGTTTTGCACAGTTTCTACAGTAAGAAATTAAGTGGTGGTAGAGTTTTCTTGGAATCTGGTTATTGCTAGCTCCTATAATCGGCTATTTCATGTTGTTTACTTATTTCTGCTATATTTAGGCTATATAAAACTATAATTGAGCCGCGGCACGAGATTTCCAACAATGTGGTATGTGCGACCAGCAAAGCCTCAGATCAGCATGCGCATACGCGCAGTCTGATCAGATTCTTTGCTTGTCGCTTGAATATTCTGATCGAACATCATTTGGAGTATCTAAGCTTAATAGATGGCTATAAAGGCTCGTCTGATTCTACATTTATCAAAATACCACATTGTTGGAAATCACATGTCACGGCTCATATACCATACCGAGGCGATGATGAGGACTGAAATGGCATTGTGAATGTAACCGCTGCCAATAGAAAATAGATGTGCAAATACCAGTATTTGGCCATTTGTCAAGAAAAAATCGTTATTGTAAAAAAGATAGCAAGAAAACTTATTTTAGCCAGATGGGCTATTTCGGGCCTATTTGTAATTTTTGACAGCTATCTTGGATTTCAAACAGCATGAGTAAAATAATGCTGACAATAAGTATACCTCCAACAGCAGAATACGGTAAACAGAATACCGCTAAGCCGGTGCTAGAGGGCGTGAGAATTGTTGCACTTTACATTAGTTCTCATGAAAGACTCAATAAAACAGAGTCTGCTGTTTTCTTATATTGTAGGTTCTCTATTTCTTAAGGAACCGTTTTTCTAGATTATTTAGACATGGATTATAAAATTGCATTGTCAAAAATCAAGGAAACTTTTATTAACATTAACGAAAAATATGTAAAAATTGTATTTCGAAGTGACGCCAAATGTGAATATAGACTTTTAATATCAGAAATGGAGTAGATGCTTTTAAATGTAGGTGGTAAACTCATACACGTAAACATGATATATGGTAGGAAGTCTATACTATACCTATATACATTTTGTCTTTTTTCATGGCGCCACCTTGAAAACCATCCAAAATGGCGGGTGATACCCAAGATATTGAGTGTTACAAGTAACATCTTGATTCTTAATCACAAGGGGGGGGGGGTCAATGAACAGTATTATATATGTACATTTCCCAGGAGGCCTTTATGGGGGAGCATGGTAACCCTTTCGGGTCTGTGGACTACCAAGTCGTATAAGCTACTGTAATTTTTTAAACCTACCAAAACCACAAAATTTCGACAAGCTGGTTTAGCTTTCTTTGTTTCACACAATCTGTCTTATTTAAACTATGTTATTTTGAGGAAACATGATAAAACATGCCCTGTAACACGGAGGGCCTGAGCTAATACATATACGGCCTTTGATTGTTGTGTTTCCCTCTCACGCACAAACACGTAGGAAATGTTGATGACTCAAAAAGGACAACTACTAGGACAGTTGTTGTATAATTCATTTACATACAGCTTCGTTAGCTTACCGATTAATCAACATTAAAACAAGACAAACGGTCATATATTTATACATATGTAATTAACTCCTAGTGATAAACGATTGATACGATTAAATTTAGCGATTCTAAAATTTAGTAATTTCGTGAGCAATTTCGAAAACCAAGCAGATTTTTGTAAAAATGTGAGTAAGGAACTAATATTTTTGTGATTAGCGATTATGGAACGGCCATACTGACCCAAACTATCATACTCTAAAATATTTTTTGCAACAGATTACATTGTACCTGCTCCATTATGCACCATGCACTTTTTCTTTAAACATACTAGATAATGCACATCTTTCGGATTCTGTTAACATTCATTCGAACTTCGGCTACATAAAAACATAACTTCTAAACTCAATAAGTTTCTATGGGTTTACGGTATTGCATTTCTGCTTACACGCAGGTTGTAAGTACTCACAATAGGCACTTTTAAGTCAGTACAGGCCCACCAGCGAAATGTCATGGACCGATGGTGACCAGCTCTTTTACAGCTATTCAAACTTAAGCCGAATGGTTTTTCCCACCATTGTCAATTGGAACAGTTCATTTCTATTTTAAGGAATGTTTTTTTTTTAAATTTTTATTCAAATTATAACTGAAACCTCTGGAAGCAAACAGTAGAGAACCTGAACAGACGCCGCATTATGCGGCGTCTGATCAGGTTGTCCCACAAAAAGAACGCTATGTTTATAGGTTAAGTAACAGTTTTACGCACAACAGACTGCTTGTCATCTTAAGTTTTACCAGTGTACACTTCGGATGTTGATTAGCATGGCCTATAGCCAAATGAACAAAAACACACAAACTACCAAACCCACAACAATAGCGAGGCATTTTCACGAGTGTGTTAAGGTCACAATATTCATGACAGTTGGACTCTGATCTGTCGCATATTTGGAATAGAAAACCACAACAGTGATAAAAAAGCGACAAAACGAGCAATTAAAGTTGGCCTGTACCAGAATATACTATATGAGAACATGTTTTTACAAAAGTGTATATTTAGCAATTATTCTTCACATAGCAAGGCGTTCAGCGTTCACCGTCGATAGACAAATACTGTACATATACACGAGCATTGCTTTACAATGTTTGACTTGCATGACTATTGTTATTCATTTCGCTCATGTCTTCTGACTCAATGGACCATGCTCAATGAAATGCGTCTCGTGCGGTTTTAGGAAATGTTCATTAGACATATATATATACATGCTCGTATATATATGCATATAAATAAGTGTCCTGTATAGAATCTGGTAATAAGATACTATTTTATATTTTATGGCTTTATTTAAAGAGAAGACTACTATGCAAAAAATGCCCCTCCCCTCAAAAAGCCAAATAATGCATTTGGTGATGATACCAGCCGTGGATTTAGGAGCTTACGCTAGTTTATCGCGAGTTTAGAAAAAGGTGTCCGGATGCAATGTATAGCTTGCAAACTGAAGTTAAACACTCTAGCCTGCATAACAATCAAACACAAATATCATTGCGCATGTAGCTGAAAGCATACATGGTTGTTCTGATTGAAACAATTTGATGCGAACACCAGTTGATACGACCAGAAAACTACATGTACATACTAACGAGCGCCTTTACTTGAAAAATGCTTGGCCTCAAGTTGTTTTAGTAGGAAGTAAGTGTACTTTAACACCAAAAAGGGGTGACAGCTTAATATCATCGCTTTTTGTGTTAACATGCAAGTATATTTACAGCGTAAAGGAAGTCAGGCGTTAAAGGGTTTAAATCAAATTTTGTTTTACATGTATTGACCCACCAATTCGTAATCAATATCATTTCAATTGTCAGATGATATTTTATTTCTAGAATGGTACCACCAGGATGGAGTGCTCTGTTGCTTCTAGCTTTGGCCAGGTCAGTGGTCTTGCAAACCATACCTGAGGCGTGTGGAGGACTTAATATGGTACAGGTTCGAATGGTCACCGCCCAGGCAATTTCGAACGCCCGCAATGCTTTGATGCAGCAGAAACAACTGAACGAGTACATGAGTAAAATAGGTAAAATATTTATCTCTTTGCATGCTGGGTCATTATTCATGATTTGCGTTGTCGTCTGCAGATATTTTTCAACAATTATTGTTTACAAAACATTCTTTCAGAAATAATATGAGAGTGTCAAACAGCTTTGATCAAGATCAAAACTCGCCACTAGCAGGCAGAGATAAGGAATTTTATATAACAATGGTAACTATCACGTACATACGTGACACCTCGATTAGCTCTAGAACCAAAGAAGAATTGACACTTGTCCTGCTGAATTAGGATTTATCCTTTTTTGAAACGCTTTATATTCAGATCAACAGTCTTCTGACAAAGCAATATGATCCGGACTCACACTGCGATTAACCAATCTGATTAAAAAATGTTAGCATTTGAACATCGTCAAACATTTGGCATCCCCATAATCAAGAAGGGGGATTTCACGATTACTTAGTTAATACCTCAATTTTCATTTATTTATGTGCTTTTAATGTCGATTGCAATATATCCAAAGACTCTTTCAATTGTAAATAAGGCAACTTGTCAATAAAAGAAGAAAGAAGAATGTAGGTTATGAGGATAGCAGCGAACACGAGCAACAATTGTTATATTACTGCCAGCTTAGTCCTTCTCTCATTGGCTGTAACTGCCTGCAACAGCTTTGTTCAAAAGCTTATGCTTGATAATGCTTGGTAAATTAAGCACTCTGGTAAGTAAAAAATCCTAAATGTCGGGTATCCCAAAATAGCTAAGCTGTAAGGCAGTCTTGACAAATGTCATGTCTACCTGTCCACAGCTAATTTTAGTTAAACCTTTTCACGCTTGGTAATTTTAGCTCTGGTATGTGTCAAAATTGATGACAGGAATCTCCGACCAATATTAGCTGTCAGACAGCCTTGATAAACGTCGCGCCTAAACATAACTTTTAGTTCTAAAGAAATACAGCTTAAAAGCCATATAACAAAACAATTGATGTTTTTTTTTGTTAACATCCGGATTTGTCAGCTCTTGAAAGTGGTGTCTACCTCGATCTAGCCTCAGTGAACATCACTTTCTCGGATTGACAAATGCTGATATTAACCTCAAAAAATGCATCAATTGTACATTGTCGCTTTAATTTGAAAGTAACATACCTTAGTCTCAAAGTGTTTTGGTAGTATAGTTAAAGCATTTAGATTTGTTCATAAAACGAAGGTCTATTTTCGGTGAAATGTACTAGTTTGATAACATGGAACGTCTGTTCATATATATTATTGTATTCTTAAAACATACCCAAAGGTTTTAACATTGAACACACCTATAACATCATTGAGTGATTTGTTAACAGAGGACGTTTTGTGACCTCAGTATCGTTGTTGCTAGCGATGAATGAGTAGTAGTCTTGAAACTATGACATTCTTCTTTGCTAGGCTTTGACGAGGCTATGAACCCGACAGCATACACGCCAAAGACCTACCATCAACATTATGCAGCGTTCTCCCATTTAAATCTTGCGGCAGCTCTTCAGGTGGACTCGGGATTTATTGTGAACTATGCCACTAGAGAGATTTCACAGGCGTAAGTGAAAGTACAGTAAAATCTGTGTGAAACGACAGCTCAAAAATAGACAAAATAAAGATCTTAATGGCAAATGGTAGCTTATTGAATGTCGAAAGTATTGAAGAATGCCTTGGAACATTTTGCAATACTTTTGACCTGCATTAAGCGATAATTGGTCTTGAAAAAAAAATTCGATCTTTTTGAAAGTGGCCGTTTTTACACAGATTCTACTGTACAGTGTCATGCAACTTTTCGGCATATGGAGGATTGAAATGAAGTCCACCCAAAAACACTTTCCTAAAGGAAATTGGAAGCGGATTCGTCAAATTGATAAGGATTAAAAAAAAACATTCATATGGGTTAATGTCTGATTTTACATTTGCTGCATATATTCAAGTGCACTTCAGACTATATGTTTTCACGAAAGCAAACAAATCAGACTACTCAATTTGGAGCAGTCTGATCGGGGTTCATATTGTTTGCACTATTGGCTACATAAGAAATACGCGAACAAGACGAGCAGGCGAAAAAACGTGGCCGGCGAACCAATGTTTAGGATAAAAATGATACTCTTGATACAGGTTGAGAGTGATTGAATCAGAAACTTGTTTTACCGAAAATATACCAACTGCTAAGTCATTTTGTTACAGTGCTCAAAACTTAATGATTGACTATTTTATGTTTCAGATTAGGAATAAATACAGATGACTTGTACCGATGCCCGGATGTAGTCCCTCTCTGGCATGAGATGATATCACCATACTGTCGTCGTCGGGAAGCTATATGTAACATGACGAGCCCTTACAGAACTATCGACGGATCATGTAACAACTTGAACAACCCTCTGTGGGGAAGATCTAACCGACCCCATCGTCGCTTTCTGAAATCAGTTTACATGGATGGTAAGAATGGACCAAATAAAAAAGAAAACTTTGCTTAGGGTAGCCCGACCCTTCCTAAATTTTCTGTTGAAACCTAGAGTTTTTGTTCCAGAAAAAAATAAAATAATTAAAGATAAATGTTTGCCTACCCTGTTTAAAATGTTCAGACCTGCTACCCGAAACACACTTATTTTTTTATTTGGGCTAGTGTGCCATATAACTCCGTGTATATACCGTGATATCTTGGCACTTTTCCTTGGTTTGCTTGATGCTTAATGTCCCAGTGTCTTTGTTTTTGTATGTAACAATACATATTGAAAGCGATTATTTAAGCCATCTACATGCAATTATTAAAGTAAGGAAGAAGGGGAAGATCTGTTATCGAAACAATCAAGTACCACACCTGACCCGGAATAGCACAAGGGAAAGTGACAGAAACACCACAAGTGAACACCAAACACAAGATAACCAGAACTGAGAGGTTCGCCCTTTCCCAGTAGGTGATCACAAGGTTACAAGGAACAGACAAAACTGTGTAACAAAGATAAAGATAAAACAGATATAAAAAGGGTCCACAAAATGCACTGCCATGGAACGGTCAGTGCACATAGTGGAGGACTTAAACATGTTTAACGGTACCAACCTCACCATAAGATCTGATGTGGATAAAGGCACATAGATATTTATTTCACATGGAAGACCTCTAATTTATCATTGAATTATCGCCTAATGTGTTTCCAGAGTTTAAGTGACCTCCGTTTTTCTTTTTTTAAACAGCTTTAAATTGAACCTGGAAGAGCCGCACTTAGCATGTGGGTTTAAATGCACACCGCGTAACTAAAACTTATTTTTGGGAGACGTTATTATTTGTAAATGAAGCCCAAATTCCCTGTACAAAAGAATAACTTAGTTGTTTTTCCCTGTGAATATACCCATGTGTACCCCAAAAGATACACGTGGTACATTTACATTGCTATAATTATATGCACTCGCCTATGGGCCAGTTAAGCAATTTAGCGTGAAATTGCCATTGTCTTTATCAGTATAAACACGTGTTTTTGGGGCTCAAAAGAACCGTATCATCGAGACGGTTGTTTTGAGTACACACCATATATATTTTGCAAATATTTTTTGGTTGAGAAATAGGAAAAATAATTTTCTGTTGCGCATTCTTATCTGTAGGACTAACGAATTACTTCTACTGACCCGTATAAGCCATGTTTTATTTATATCGTAAGGTTCACTTGGGGACTAATTCAAAGAGGTTCGGCAAAAACACACCAAAATTCCATCTAATCCTAACCTATACAAAAACTCACATTTATGTGGAAAAAATTAATTCAATTACGCGGTCTATATCTAAATTCATTTCTCTAATTTATTTTTCAATTACAATCACCATTTAAGAATAATTAGCAAAAAACGGGGGTCACTTAAGTCCTGGAAACACTATAGTACATACATCTTAAGATGTAAAAAGGGTGTCATCTCGCATACCGTGAGTAAATATACAAGTGTTGAAATTACCGTGATAAGAAGACCGTACATGTGGGAATATATGGCCTGATGGCCTAAATACAGAAATACAGAAAACAAAGATGATTACTTTACAGTACATACAACTGAATACTCAGCAAAGGAAATCCAACCGTTAAAGGCCTCCTCACACATAGACGAAAACAACCCAACGTCATCATGCGCATACTGACGAATATGACTAAAGCCCAATTCGTTATCGTTCGTAAATGTACGTTTTAAATCGTTGGTGATGTTCGCATGAATGCGTCTGCATTCGTTTGTGATCGCACAATTAGCGTTGTTCGTCGGAAAATTTTAAGCATGTTTAAAAATTTCTGACGAATAAATGTTCGTCACAGTTATTCGTAACGATTCGCTTAAATACGTTTATCAATCGCAAGTCTTCGTCAACATACGTTAGATATCGCAGCCGTGAACAAATTTTCATATCGTGGTCAGCTAATTTGCATATCTAGCGAATGGTGACGATCAAGAAACGCATCTCTGCGATGCTTTGCGAACTATAGCGAACAAATGCGCATTGAAGCGATTTGAATCCGACGCGTGAAAACGAATTATTACGTTCGAAAAACGGACGGTATACGCTTACATACTAACCGATACGTATTGTAACTACAAAAGGCGAATCGATGCGAATTGAAGCGTTCCTACGACGTTTTTGATCCAATGCCACTTTATAGTTGATGAAGGGAGAGAGCTATAAGTGGGCCATCATCGGCTCCCCAGCGAAATGCCATTTGATGGCCCAGCATTGCTCGCTTGGTAGCCTTGTGAATTTTAGGGGTTCAGGGTCACCCTATAGCGTTGTGATTTTACAGGGGGCGGGGGACTGGATCCGCGCATGCTAAATACCCCCAGATGAGAATATTGCCTTTGTGTGTGTCTATGCATTTCTCTGTATGTCTGTCTATCTGTCTGTCTAAGCATCTACATGTATTTGTCTGTATGTCTGTCTGTATCTCTCTCTCTCTCTCTCAACATATGTGGTGTAGTCCCAGCTGACCAGGGTTCATGAGCTCGGTACCAGGCATTTCAAGTCTTTTGTTGAGACTCTAAATCAGTCCCGTTCCCGATAAACCTTAGCTGGTGGAAGACATTATCATGGTACTAAATTATGCATTATTTATCAGTTACCACTACCCCCCTCCCCCAATGAGTAAAATGGGCCTGCTTTTCCGGTGCTCTGGTACATGCCCCACTCCAGCACAAGGGGATATTTTTGTATCTGATTAAGCCCTGTTTTAGCCCAACTATGCATAACAAAATTTTTACTCAGACAGAGATAAGACCTATACCAGAATTAAAAGTGAAACTTGTTGAAGCTTTCAACTACATGCATTTCTTTTGCTGACAGTTCCAAGGCGGCGCAGATTTTGTTGATCATTTTCTAAATTTATATTCATGTTATTATGCTGTCTTCACCTGGAGATATATATGTTAACTAGAAATTGTGTTTTTTGAAACACTAGGCCCCAACCATTAGCTTCTCCACCATCCTTATCACCATGTATTCTATTCACCATTCTCCTTCAGCTGACGAAATCTGAGGCTACCGGCTGTAATAGTTTTTTAGATGTCTTTATTGGAAGTTTTCGATGTTCAAATTTGCAAAGGGCATTAACTAAAAAAATGCAAAAGGGATCACTAAAAAAAGATTTTTTTTAAATCACCAGGTAATCCACTCATTACCCTCTATCAGCTGTCCAACTTTGGAGCTCCTAGCTGTAAGGATTTTTATGATATCAAGTTTTCTGTCGAAATTTGCAAAGGGCAATAACTAAAAGAAAAAATGATTTTTTGTATTAATTTTCACCAAGTAGTCTACTCATTATCCTCTATAAGCTGACTAAGTTTGAAACTCCTATGAGATTTCCAAATTTGTAAAGGCCAATAACTAAAAAAAACGCAAATGTTTTTTTTTTGTAATTTCACCAGGTAATCTACTCATTATCCTCTATAAGCTGACCAAGTTTGAAGCTCCTAGCTGTAACTGCTTTTGAAACATCCGGATTACAAAATTTCATTATGGCCCTTTAAAAGGGGCATAACTCCATAAAGGGAGATAATCCAGATTTAACAAAAAATGGGTCAGTTAATTTTTATGCTGAGTCCATCTATGAAATTTCAAACCCTATCTTAAATTTGTAACGACGGACGTACGGACGGACGCACGGACGGACGCATGGACGGACAAGCCCAAAGCAAAATGCCCCTTCAACTTTTTCAAAGTTGGGGGCATAAACCCTGACCTTTTCAAAGTTGGGGACAAAAAAACCTGACCTTTACCCTGTACTGCGGTGGTGTGTGTGGGAGAGGGGGTAATCAATGCTTTGCTCGTCTGGTATTGACCGGATGTGGGATTGCTGTGTCTGAAATATTCGGAGTCATTCGCGAAGATTCGCGATGCTGCGTTTAAGTTCGTATCTCTGCGCCCCAAATCGCATTTAATCGCTCTTTATCGTTAATGGACGTAAAAATATTGCTTGCGTAAGCAAACGCATTCTAGCGAATTGCAGTAAGTGTTCGTAAACCATTCGCAACAACTAGTTCTCTATCGTCAAAATGTAAGATTATGTAACAAATTATAGAAACTTTCGTTCAGAATTCGCTTGAATTCACAAATTATATCTATTCGTAAGGATTCGTCGAACGGATTCGCTTATGTGTGAGGAGGCCTTAAAGCCTGTTTGCCCAACAACAGAAGAACAGTTACATATTTAGATTCTGTGACTAAGCGTAAGCGCCAACTCTGATTATGAATTAAAATGGCCCATGTTGCATCGAGGGCCAACCTAGGCTGTAACCTTATTCAGATACAAATATATGCAACATCATTCATTTTACTAACATAAACTAAATGACACTTCCATTGATATATGCTGACAGATATTATTACATGTATAGTTAATGTTCATTGTAGTGCTTAGTCATTTGATCGTGTCCAGTCAGAATACAGTTTCTGGCCACCATCAGTCCCCAAGCGAAACGCCAATTAAATGGCGTTTCTCTGGCGGGGAGATGGTGGTCTGCTTCCATACGTTTACTGAGAGTGTGATGGTCTTTCGCATGACAACAAATCAAGAGGTAGACGTTTACATTTAGGTAGAAATGTCCACTTGGGCATATGCCTACTATAGAGTCTCCGACCAACTCGCCAAATTTAGTAAATAGGACAGGGCTTACATTTTGAACCTTTGCATTTTGTTTTAGACATAAGCATGCCGCGACAAGTTGGCGTTACTGGGGAGTTTTTGCCCAGTCCTAGATCTGTCAGTAATGTAGTCCATAGTCAAGACCCCTGCTGTCCCATGAAGGAGAGTGACCTTAGCTTGTACGTCATGCAGTGGGGTCAAATGATGGACCATGACATCACAGATACTGCCATAGCCAAAGGTAGGTATACTATTACAAATGGGCCTCGCTGCGAGAAAACCTGTCTTCGGGGTTTCCGAAAAAGCGAGATTCAAACCAGTCTCCTTAGTTAAAGGGACTAGCTAGAAAGGTGAAATTTCGCTTGTAGCAAGTTTGGATATGATACTTTCCAAAAAACGAAAAACAAAGGCGCTGATCAGACTGCGCGGATGCGCAGGCTGGTCTGCGCCTGTGTTGTTCGCAACCCTCCAAAGACAGCGTTTCTCGCGCCGATGCCCAACTAATGATTTTCAAATAAGATAACATTAAGACAAGTAATAAATACATACATAAGAAAAGATAAAGTCAATATGTCCAGAAAACATACCTAAGCGAGTTCATATGATTAAGATTCCATCAAAGGCGACCTATTTGTGCAATGGGTTCGTCATGACTCGCACCCAGATAGCTAGGTTATCTTTAAAGTATGATAGATAGAAAGTAATCAATAAATCCATTTCAGTCGGTGTTTGACTTATTTTTTTTCTTTTTTACGTTTATTATATCTTACCGGTATTTCCTATTAATGGATATGTGTTGGTTACCAAGTAACCAGAGCTTTCGTCCAAACACGACACAAAATATCACACCACAATATAAATGTATAGTACACGTATAAAATTATAAAAGTTTACCTAATCTCTCTGTACATAGCTACTTATTTGAGACAGTATCTAGATGTGACGCTTTCATTGTGTATGGACAACCAGTGGGTTAACCATAAACATGATGCAATATTTCAATAGTTTGTTTTAGCAAACGGTGAAGACCCAAATGTAAGTATGCTCTATAAGGTGACATTTATTAAAGGTCTGCACTCAATACAGACGCGTCAATATAATGAGACACAGTCCTCTACCATTGCCTGCCAATGTTAGATTTCAAGTTTAACATTTGTCAAAAATATGTTTACCATTCATAAACTGTTGAGGACTTTAATTGCATAGCACTGGAACGTTATAGAACTGTGTGATATAATTGAAATGCATTCAAACCCTGTTCAAACCATCATGTTCAACTCAACCAGGTTTCCACCAGTTTGAGCATTAAATGGCACTTTGCCAAAGTTTTGTTTGCATCTTTGCCAAAGTTGCTGATTTAATTACAAAACTATTTGACAAAGCATAGTCACAGGGGTGTCTTCGACAGGTATCAAAATGAACGGTCGAGCTTATCAGCATCACCTGAATTATGCACACGGTTACATGGCTGTAGCACAATGCAGCGTTGCGTGTCGAGCAACCCTAATAGCAGCTTAAAAATGCTATACCATATGTAGCAATTTTGCCGTTTCCAGAAAAGTTTGTTTATAGCAGGTGGAGGTTCGAATTTTTATAGTCGTTCCTTAGGTACCAGGTAGGTACCAGGTAAGTTACCATATGGTAACTTAGGCGAGAATGGGTTACGCCTGGGTTACTGAGGATGTCATTTATTGATGTTTCTAAATGTATGTCATGTCCTCTGTTGTAGGTGCTGACGATGCTAACATTATGTGCTGCAATATTTCACAAGAAGTCTTAATGAGAAGGTAAAATATTGACAATAGATGTTTATAAGGATCGATTTGCTCAGAGAATTATGTACCAAACGCTACTCAAACGATCAGAAAATGGGATGATCTATATAATGCTATGAGTTTAAGTGTCATCAGTAAAGACAGGTCGTCTGCTGACATAAATCGTGCTAACCCTTTCCAATCGAAGCAAAAATCGTCTGCTTTTTTCGTCTGCTCAAATGTTTAAGAAGTCTCTATGGCAAACAGTGTGGACCCAGATCAGACTGCTCCTATAGGAGCAGTCTGTTCTGGATCCACGCTGTTTGTTTCTATACTTAATTTGCCAGTAATGTTAGGCAATTATTTGCAGCAGACGACTTCAGCAGACGACATTTTAGATGCATTTTTTCTTGGCGCTTTAAGGGTTAAGAAAGTTAGTTCCACAATAAAGTTGTTTATTCTGTTAGTTTATTAGTTATGCATTGAATTATACAAGTGACACTGATAGTCTGTATAGTGGACATACATATTAAGAGATAAACAATTGGATATTAAATCAGATACTTTACCACGAAAAAAATGTCTGCAAAAACCAGTACCCCTTTGAATTTTTAGGGCTCGAGAAACAAAAAGGGGCAGTACAAATGTACCAAAAACAACCATTGCCATGCAATGACCTTAAATATCAGAACATTTCCTAATTGTGTGAGAAACTCATCATAGACTTGTTTTGTATCTTATATAAATCTATTTGACATTTAATAAACCGCAAGGATGATAACAACCATCCAAAATCAAACATGTTACAAGTTCGGGAAATAACTGATTTTCGGAACGCTTATAAGTATCCAAAGAAAATATAAGACTGTTACATCATAGTATGTCAGACACAATGTTCAGCGCTATAAAATATTACAGACATTGACAGGGTCAAAGACAAAATTTAATCTATTTTTCAATATCATTTACATTTCACTGAGATGGAATTTGTTGATGAACTGCGGAACGAACTTTCTTAACACCTTTTATGTGTTAGATTATAAGAATATATCATAAGTGTGAGGGAAGGATAGAAAAATCCGCACCAAAGATCGCTGTTTGGCATCACGAGGCTTGCCGAGTGATGACAAATGGTGATCCCGAGGAACAGATTTTTTTTATCCTACCCTCACACAAATAATGGATTCTTTTTCTTGCTCACCACTGTTTGTTGATGACCGATTTATGGGGTGCTGGACACAAATTTGCCACATCTGTGACCAAGAGACAGTGGCGAGTATTTACTGTTTGCCAATGTCACGTCGATAGGTTTACCGCTAAAAAGAGTTAAAGTATTGCTAAAAGAGGATAAAATATGAGCCGCGACAAGTGATTTCCAACAATATGGCATTTTAACAAGTTTAGCCGTTGCAGCCTCCCTTTAAGCTTAGAAACTCCAAATGATGCTCGGTCAGTAGCTTAACTTTCATAGAATATTCAAGTGACTAGCAAAGGCTCTGATCAGACTGCGCGTATGCGCAGGCTGATCTAAGGCTTTGCTGGTCGCACATACCACATTGTTGGAAATCTCATGCCACGGCTCATATAAAGGACCATTATCCAATGGTACATATCTCTGTGTATGACTTTCGTTTTACTAGGTCTGAGTGCTTTCCTATTCCAATAATGCCTGGAGATGAGCGGTTCACTGAGCCTTGCATGAACTTTGTCAGATCCATCGCCGGCCACGACGACGCTTGTGATTTTGGTAAGAGTTGTATAACTTTGCTCTATAATATACATACAACCGTTTAACCGGTTTAAAGACATAGAAATCTGAGCAATAATACTGGTACCACTCATGATGACTCTCTCCAGGAGTCTTACTGCGCAGATCAAAAGGACAGTCATAATGAGGTGATTATGACTTCCTTACAGGGGCAATAAAGTGGTCCTATGAAGGGAATAGGTAATCTATGATAAAATATTGATCTTTATCTTAGTGAAAGAAATTGTGTTGTATACAGGTAATTCCCCACTTGAGGCCCCATTGATTTTGGGAGATATGGAAACTGTCCCTTATCAGTTAATCCTTTAATGATCTCTATTGGACAGTAATATATGCCTTGATTATACTAACCATTATGTGTTTGCATGCGCGGATCAAGAGAGTTTTGTCAGAGGGGGCCCCAGCTCTGACGAGTTTTTTGTCTTTTTTATTGATTAGGGGAGAGAGAATTCAAAAATCACTAAAAGTGGTCCACCAGTGCTGGCAGGCCAATGGTGACCCAACATTGAATGCTGGCTTGACAGCTTTGTGATTTTGTAAAGGATCCAGACCAGTATTTCTAAGAAATCCTATCCTATATTTTTGTGAATTTTTTTGGAGGGAGGGGGGGTCTGGATCCCCTGACCCCCTTTGGATCCGCCCATGGTTTGCTCCTTGCGTTGTTATCTAGCACTTTGTGTCTGTCTAGTTTCACAATCATCTTGATCGAGAAGAGAGACAGGGGTTTTCTTTGCTGGACAGGAGGTAATTTTAGTTAATAATAACATTTATAAAAACCGGACGTTACGTCAATGAAGTAACGACGTAACGTCGGGCGTTACGTTAGTTGCCAAGGGATGCAGGTTTCAAAAGGAAGCTATTTATAAACAGCCCAGCAAAAGTCTAAAATAAATCGTATATCGTTGTTTAACTCATAATCAGAGTTGCTTTCTTTGGTTCATTCCATAATCGGGAACATCGTGGATCCAAATTGGTAGCAGAGCGAGGTTCATAATCATTCATAGAGGAATAAGAAGAACAGAACGAAATTAGCAATTTCTGACAATACGGTAAAATCGCCGCCATTACGACGGAAACTACGACAGATAAATGGTGTTTACGAAGGAAAAGACATTTACTGAGTTTGAAACTGGGTATGTTGAGCATCTTAACACCCATAATGTACGCAC
This sequence comes from Loripinus fragilis, assembly GCA_964019695.1. NCBI lineage: Eukaryota > Metazoa > Mollusca > Bivalvia > Lucinida > Lucinidae > Loripinus > Loripinus fragilis. Next base: position 122,927,051 of record OZ026515.1, read on the forward strand.
ACATGGAAACTTGCAGGCTATGCGGTTTCAGCACCACAACAAACCAACTGGAACCTATGCTATGTACGGGAATGGCAATGGTAAACGCGTTACATGTATGAATATTCATGCTGCTCCAGCTAAACAAAATAATAGCGGCCCCACATCTATTGGACAAGATCTCTGGAGTCAGCTCAAACGTGTGCAAATGCCAGTATTTTATGGAGATAAACGGTTGTACCAGAGCTGGAAAGCTGCTTTTCTGGCTTGCATCCGTACGGCTCCAGTTATAGCAGAATACAAGCTATTGCAAATGCAACAATATTTAGCAGGAGAAGCGCTATATGCAATCGACAGTTTGGGACATTCAGCACCTGCATACGAAGTGGCAAAAGAAAGACTGGAGAGGAAGTTCCGAGGTAAGCGTCGACAACTCTTAATTTATTTTGAAGATTTAGGAAACTTCCCTCAAATACGTGATGGAAATTCAAAAGATTTAGAACAGTTTTCAGACTTACTTGACAGTGCAGTGATAAGTCTACATAAAGCAGGGAAGCATACTGAACTCGATGACGGTTTCCTCTACATAACATTGCAAAGAAAGCTACCACAATCTAAGCTGGCCAGCTATCATCGTTGGGTATACGAGAACAATATATTGGAATCAGTAATCACATTAAAGACATGGGTAGTTCAGGAGTCAGAATTTCAAACTATCGCCAACGAGGCAATTCATGGATTTACTTGTCCAAGTGCTGATATCCAGACAAAACGATATATATCAAATTACGATGAATCACAAACATTCTTTGGGGAAACAGGAGCCATTCGCAGCTTACAGAAGCAAATACCATGTAGATTATGTGGAGCAAACCATTGCATTTGGCAATGCTAGAAATACCTACAGAAAAGTGTGCCTGAGCGTTGGAATTTTGCAAAACAATTTCGGCTATGTTATCGATGCTTAGTGGGAGGACACCTTGGAAAATTATGCCCTAAGAGTCTTCAGTGTGGACTAAATGGATGTCAGAAGCTACATCATCGGCTCTTACATAAAACTGACAATCTTTCACCCAGCACAGGGGATCTGAGCCAGACCAAGACAAAATTTGTTGCAAACGCAGGACTGAAAGAGTGTCCACTTGATCCAGCTACCCTTTTTGGAGATGCATTTACTTTTGGCATGGAGGGGAAGGGTAAAATCAAACAAACTCAGACAGCCATGACATATGCGACACATAGTTTCGAGACTACCAGGGACAAATCGAATTCTAAGAAGAAATCTAAGCTCCAAGTCTAAAAATAGATCTACGTCTTGGGATAGCTCGAAGTCTAAGAAGAAACTGAAGTCTTGGGATAGCTCGAAGTCTAAGAAGTTATCTAAGTCTTGGGATAGCTCGAAGTCTAAGAAGATGTATAAGTCTTTAGATAGCTCGAAGTCTAAGAAGATATTTAAGTATTGGGATAGTGCGAAGTCAAAGAAAAGATATACGTTTTGGTATAGTTGAAGTCTAATAAGAGTCATAAGTCTTGGAAAAATGTGAAGTCTAAGAAGATTTCTAAGTTCAGGAAGAGGTCTAAATTTGAGAAGAGAGTCTGTTTTGGAAATAGGTCCAGCGTCATAATAAGGCAGAGTTTAGGATGAGGTCCAGGTTTAATAGACAGTTAAGCCTACCAGAAGATGACCATGTACGTTTTGGTGAGCTACAAGTTGGGCAGGGGAAATTGACGAGAGTAGTAAGAAAATTGTGTTATCTACAGATAGATAGTTAATAATATCGAGATATGATCGTTGATTAACTGACTTCTGTTATAGAATACATGTAGTTGCTAGCCTACAATTATCAGTTAAAGATCGATTTGATTAACTAACAATCAGCATTAATCAATATTACGAAGTCGTGCAGCGGTGCAGAATATTCTATATTTATATCATATTTGGGTTTTAATAATTGATCAAAATGTATAGTATTTTGAGGAGGGGAAGAAATGGACAGGAAGTAATTTTATTTAATGATTACATTTATAAAAACCGGACGTTACGTCAATGACGTAACGACGTAACGTCGGGCGTTACGTTAGTTGCCAAGGGATGCAGGTTTCAAGAGGAGGCTATTTATAAACGGGCCCAGCAAAAGTCTAAAATAAATCGTATATCGTTGTTTAACTCATAATCGGAGTTGTTTTCTTTGGTTCATTCCATAATTGGGAAAATCGTGGATCCATTTGCTACAACTGTCTTCCTGATATCTCGTGACAGTCAGAGTTATGTGGCATTTCCTCGCGATTCTGTGGGTTTGTCTGCGGTGTGTGATTGTGGTATTACCTGCTCATACTCACTTGCTTTTACGAATATTTTTGGTAAGAACTGTGCAGTTATGTGGTTATTGTAATAGCTGAGATAGGATGTTTCTTGCATGTGTAAATTTTGTTTCTCCAGTAATTACGATAATGAATCTTGTTACCAGAAAGTATTTGGTTTGGTTTCCGAGCCAGCAATCTCAGGCCACTATAGAAAGGCGTATCGTTGGTGGGCCGACAATGGTCCGCTTCTACATGCTTACCCGATTGCTACCTGACATTACATTAGTTTATCATATGACGTCGCGTCTGGGAGTGAAATAACGCCTTGCAATAAAATCGATAAACCACTAGTGGTTAACACATTTTCGGGAAACGTTACACTTTTACGCCAATTTTACATATGGCAAAATCCTAATGTTTTTCTCGCCAAAAACATGATTTCTAATTATTTTAAGCTACTAGTCGTGCTCCTGTATTGTTGATTTATTAAACTCTTTGCAAAAAATAAGATAAAATGTTAGACAAGCTTCGAATTTTATCTCTTCTCCTTAACTCGTTTAATAAAATTCAGTAAAACATGAGCACTCACGATAAGCCTCGGTCACACGAGATCGCGCGATCACCGAATCGCGCGATTGGTCACGAATCTCGGAGATGTCAGACTTGTTACGACTACTAAAGACCAGTCTTTGGGATTTATCTACGACCTACCGTTAATGTTATTTGGAAAATGCATTTTATGATTGGTTGTGATAAAATCAGAACGGTCATGTGACCCAACTCATGAATTTATAATCTTAATCGCAAAGGCAAGCCGCGTCCGCATATGTGAGATACACACATTATGAAAATAGATAAAAGGACCGATTTTGGGGATAACTATTAAGCACCGTTATCATATGAGCAGACAATTTTTTTTTCGAATAATAGTGGATGAATGGGCATAAATGTATACCGTCTGGCAAACAGTGAAGACCTAGACGAAATGACGCATTTCATCCGGGTCTACACTGTTTGCTACATGTATAAAAATGGGATTCTCAGATAATTAAATGCAGTTTAATTTGGAAATAATAAGCTGTGATCCCTCTCTATAAATATATATAATTGACCATCCCAGAAATAATGCGTCTAATCAGAAGGAAGAATCCATTAAGTGCAAACATTGTTAAAACATATAGAATGCCGCAAAAATGAAGAAGCCTGTTAACTCTTTATCTGCTTGTGTCAACCAAAACAGTTTTGATTCTAGATCAGGCTTGGCGTTTTTCGCAAACAGTTTGGATCAGAATCGAACCCAACGCACACTGGACCTGATCTGGATCCAAACTGTTTGATACTGAAGGTATTCCTTATTGTTATTTTTCTGAAAAAGGTCACTTTGAAGATAATCAGAAGGCGACACTTTTGAAAAGTCCTACTGACAAATTTACCCCCCAGCATGTAAAGATTTTTTTCTTTAGTTTGATTCTCGATTTTTGTAATCTTGCGCTTTAACGTGTGGTCTCAGTAATAATATACATTTTCAAACCATGAACACTCCAAAGGCTTTATGATTTTGGCTATCTTTCAGTTCAGACATTTTTATACTAAGAGATTATGAATTGATTGTAAGGTTAATGGAGGATGGCCTCGACCCTTACTGACCTATTACTCTCCCTACAGTCTACTATCATACATTCGTATTTACATTTGACAATCTCAAAGATCTGTGACTGGTCGTATACTGGTTGTATACACGTCCCCACTGTGCCGATGTAGTCCGGTACATCCCGATTCAGGACAGCCGGTATACCGTGATGCACCGGGACACATTTCATAAAAAATAAATTGCGTTCTCACCTTACCGACGTTACCCCGGTATAGCCCCGGTCTTCGAGAAAGCAAGACGCCGGTTGATTCCCGGTTCACCACGGAGCACTAACGGTGAAGCACAATGGAGCCAAGGTTCATGCCGGTATACCCCGGTGTTACCCAGGTTGTTTACGGTGTGTCCCGGTAACTGCCGGTTGCGCCACGGTAACATGCCGGTAGCGCCACGGTTGCGTCCCGGTGTTACTCTACACTATAAAACCAGGATAAAAACGTGGAGTAACATAAGTTTTCTTCTGTCGCTATCGCATAACAGTTATGTCTTCAAAGAAAAAAACATCGAACAGGCATTGGACTGCACAGCCACATACGGTAGATGGAGACTTGAAAATTCATTTAAGTTACTAGAGGAATCATGGTCTATGTAGCGAAACAAACGCTTAGTAACCTCGCAGCTCATTTGCATGGATGTTGTCGTCTAAGCAGAAGCAGACCTGGCCCCGAAGTAATAAAACTTATTCATGCTCAACTAAACTGAGCATGAAATTTCAACTGCTCATAAAACTAAAATACCGGCAAGTAAAGAAGTTTCTTGCTTAAATCTCTCAGGTGTTGTAATAATCATGCTAATAAATGTTAAAATACCAACAATTGTAGGCATTTAAACATTTATGAGCAGGATGAATTCCGTGCTCAGCTGAGTTGAATATGAAAAAAAAGTTTTATAACCTCGAGGCCTATTATTTTACGATGAGGTTCAAATGTTGCTGCTCTGGGCCCAGAACTACAATGCAGCCTTAAAGTTAAGGAAGACTTAATTTAAGTATTGATATTTCAACATCTTACATTAAATGCTTATTAAATTGCTAGGACCGATGCAGTACTTGTGGTCATATATCATTGTGATCTATAGAAAAAAAGAAACTATTTTGATTTCAATTAGTTTAAAAACGTTGTTTTTTCGCATCCTGAAAATTCAATACCTAACTTAAGTCTTCCTTAACTTTAAGGGTGCTTTGTAATTCTTGGCCCAGATTGTCTTGCTTTTTAGTAAAGATATATAAGGCGTGTGATTTCCAACAGTGTGGCATTTTGAGAAGTGTATACTCAGACAAGCCTATGCAGGCTGATCTGCGGTTTTGCTGTTGGCATATACCACATTGTTGAAAAATCAGGCATACCGGGGAGTCTTCATCGCGCACGGTTTATCACGGTGGAGACAAGGATGTTCCCGGAATGCACCGGTATCGCCCCGACGCCGTCCCGGTCGAGACACGGTTGCTCCCCGCGTCGTCCTGGTTTACCACGGTATTTGACAGCCTTCCCGGTTACTCCCGGTGAGTCCCGGGGACATGAGCCGGTTCAACACTGTTCATCCCGGATCTCCAAGGTTGTCGACGGTGCCGCCAGGATTGTGACATGGCTCATCACGGTTCATCCCGGACCATCAAACCGGGATGAACCGGCACCTTAAACCGGGTCAGTGAGAACGGGGATTAATACTGTAATTACTACCTGTAGTCTTGGATCGCGGTCGCAGGTTTTTGGACATGTTCAAAACTCTCCGTCCCGCCCATTTTCATGCTTTTTGCGCGCAAGATCACTCCCGATCAATAAAAACCAACGTGCGACAGTCTTGCACCTTATTTTTACATTTTTATCCTGTCTATTTGCGAAAGCACCAAAAAGCTTTTAAAGATATGTATACATCTGCTGCTACCATCTGCTGCAGAACCAGGTTCATGAAAATCCTCAAAGACCTCTCTGGAACCTATTTTGTTAATATTGCTGTTCCCAATCACTAAGACCTGTCGCGCGCTCGAATGAGATCTACTTGCGATTTTACCACGTGCTGGTCTTACACAGGTCGCAACATGGTCCTAAGCCCTCGTGTGACCGAGACTTAAGATCCTCTATACTAAGTCGGTAAGCTTCATAACATACAATATATAACCATTTTTCTGATTGTTCTAAAACTACATTTTAGGCATACAGTTTTTAATATACACTTATATGACTGAGCCAGTGCATGAGATTTCCAACAATGTGGTACGTGCGACCAGCAAAGCCTCAGATCAGCCTGCGCATACGCGCAGTCTGATCAGAGCCTTTGCTTGTCGCTAGAATATCCTATAAGTGTTGAGCTACTGACTGAACACCATTTGAGGTTTCTAAGTCTAAAAGGAAGCTGCACAGGCTCGTCTGAGTCTAAACTTGTCAAAATGCCACATTGTTGGAAACCTTATGTCGCGGCTTATATATCACTGAAATTAAAAACAGCTGTATACTGTGGTGTTCATGTTTCTGTGTTTTAGGTCGCCGTAACCAGTTGAACCAGGCCACTTCCTACATTGATGCTTCGTTTCTATATGGTCATAATGACGAAGACGCCCACGAACTGCGCTCGTTCATTGGAGGTATGTTATGAATAATGCATTCAATTCAGTTTATTAGTAAGCGAATATAGCACAAGCCAAAGGGGTACTTGTTGGCTTCTTTTGAAAAACTCTTAAAAATGGCCTACACATATGCAAACAGAAAGAGCTTACTCTGTTGCATAGCACTCTTTCGTTAAAATGTTTGAAATAAATTAATATGGTGTCATTAATTAGATTGTTTATGATTATTGATTCCAAGCCACCTATGACTGCCAAATACTAGCATTATTGTTATCAAGTTTGCAATTAAAGATAATTTGCTTAATTCTCAACCAAAACATAATGCTGTTGGTACTCAAAAGCATTCAAAACAAATGTTTAAACTGGTGGCTAAGAAACTTTCATACTTTTACGCTCACAATTTGTAGATACTGGTACATTGTATCGAAAACTTAATTCCAAATCATTTATATCTGCCTCATACTAACATTATATTTGAGCTGTGACATGTGATTTCCAACAATGTGGCATTTTGACCTCTTTTTTTAAAGTTAGAAACTCCAAATGGTGTTCAGTCAGTAGCTCAACAGTCATAGAATGTTCAAGCGACTAGCAAGGGCTTTAATCAGACTGCGCCTATGCTCAGGCTAATCTGAGGCTTTGCTGGTCACACAAACCACATTGTTAGAACTTTTATGGTGGGGCTCAATTAATTTATGCTTGGGCTTGTTTTTTGTAGGCAAGCTTAAGATGACTGATGATGGTCTGTTTACTGCTGGTCAAGTTGATTTGACACATTGTGAGTTGGAGAACCAAGGAGACTACTGCATGAAGTCAGGTATCGCAATATAATTACTCGGAATTAATCTTTGTTTTATTTAAAAGGTGTAAGAGTAGTTTTTGTGTCTGCATTGGGCTTCAAACAATTTTAGCTTTTTTTGAAATGTTGATAAGTAGCAGAAACCGCTAATTCGAATTAAGTTTGCTATATGTTGGATTCAGACAAACAATCATATTTGTGAACAATATAACTAGTTTCCTTTAGTAGTGTCTCCACTGTAACTTACATAATGTTCCATTTAGATTTAAATAAAAGTGACAAAATACCATCCAACAACCCTTAAAAGGAAATGGACTGGTCTTATTATTAAGATTGGGAAATTCCATTCGGCTTAAATGGATAAAATCTGAAGTCATTGTCATACAATAGACATTTTGGAAGCAATAAAACTGCCACTTATTTTGCATTACCTCGATCCAGAGGAACATTACAGTAATAACAGGTAGAAATGTTTTAAAACTGGATAAATGTTGGTCTCAGTAAAAGTAAGTGCAATTTTTCGCCAAAAGTGGTGGAAGCTTAGCTCCCACCTCTTTTTGTACTAACGTACACTTATTGTTATAGTGTATGCTATATGGCATACAATATCAACAAAACCAACAAGAAAAAGAATCCATAATTCGTGTGAGGGTAGGATAGAAAAATCCATCCCTCGTGATCACCTTTTGTCATCACTCGGCAAGCCTAGTGATGCCAAAGGGCGATCCTCGGGACAAATTTTTCTATCCTACCCTCACACTCATGATAGATTTTTATACTATACCTTCTCTTTTATCAGGAGATTTCCGTATTCACGTGATGCCTGGATTGACAGCCATGCAGGTACTGTTTCTGCGCGAGCACAATCGCATCGCTGGAATACTACAGATGCTGAATCCCAGCTGGTGTGATGAGGACATCTACCAGGAAACCAGGAAAATAATTATTGGAACATATCAGCACATCACATTTGCACACTGGTTACCCCGCGTCATTGGACCGGCATACGCAATGAGGATGGGTCTTGTTCCATCACCAAGTGGCTACAGTGAATCGTATGATCCTCTAGTTGACCCAACAATTTCCAATGTGTTTGGAGTCTCGGCATTTAGATTTGGTCACACTTTGCTTCAGAATACAGTTCTGTTTATGAAAGAACGAGGGCAGATGATCAGAAATGAGATGGCTTTCAACAGACCAGGCATGATTTTCTCTGATCAATCTCAGGTAAAGCGCTTGTCACAGTTACAGCCACATTTCCTTGTAAAATGATTTCAACTACGACATTTTAAACCCATCAATGTGGCTGTGCATCACAAAGCGACTCAGCTTAGCCTAGGCATTAGCTCAGTACTAGTCTGATCAGAGTATTCACGTCTGCGTGAAGAAAGCTTTGATCTTTAGTTACCCAGTTTAATATTGATACATATACTGCTATTATGATATAATACCTCCCCTAGACACTGCTAGAACTCCCTTTTGTAAATTTAAAGAAAAGTACATACTTATTTGGGCCACTTTCAAAAAAAAATGTATACATTTCAACTTAGATTTTTTTGTTTTATTTTTTTATTTTTCAAATTTAATTCTGACTGTTACATCGGCAATAAATATGAGAAAGCAAAATCATACAAATGCAAGCTTTATCTTGGTACTATTAGTCATTTTATATCAATAGGATAGGTTGTTTGAAAGAAATGTCAATGCAGAAACCATTAAACCAACCTTGTGTAATCTTAATGTGAAGCCTAAATATTTAAATTCAATTTAACTAAGTTATTCATTATTTTCAAACTCACATTAGATAAGGACAACTTTTATTGTAAGGTACCACCAATGACACTGGTAATTGCAAAGACATATTTAGTAACTGCATTGATATTTTCAATACAAAAATGTTTGAATCATGTCTGATAGTGTTTACAGATCTAAACGCATCAAATTTGACAAGTCTAATTTCTTAATTCAACAAAACAGCTTACTGACTTTACATTGCCGTAGCACTTTGCTTGTCAATGACGCTACTTCAAGTGTTAGTCCAGTTACTATGTTTGCTTGCTGAAAATATCTATTAAATGGTAGAAAGTCTTATGTTGTAATATACACTATTTTAAATGCTTATGGTCAGAGTAAAATTAAACTCCATTTTCGCCATATTTTTATGCACATCAAGCTCGTAAAAGAAATAACAATCTTTGTCAATGAAGAAACTAAGCTTGCCAACAGTGTTATCAAGTTCACAATGACATCATCCACAGTAACAGTATTGACCATATTTAGACAAAAAGTTATAATTAGAGCCTTGAATTAGAGATAAATGCAAAATCAAAGCAGATATTTGTATTTGTTTTAAAGGCCAAGTAAGTATCTGCCACCCCTGGAATACTTCCCAGGTTTAAAAATTTGTGATAGGTAACAACATTTTACCTGCCTGTAATAAACTCACCTATGAAATAGAACAATGTTTACAAAATCATGAATATGACAAAGGACCTCGGACAGTCTTAATGAAGGATTGCCCATAAAAATGACCAGAAAAAAGTTTCAAAGAAAACGATAGTTTTTCCATCAAAAAGATAGTAGAGTCAACTCTCGAATTATCTGCAAAAGCGTTTTTCTCATCGGACAAGTACCTACTTAAAAATATGGGTTGAAAATCCAGTTTTTGCTATTCAACATATAGAAAATAGAAAAAGTTTTGCTGAGGTGCTTTCCCCCCCGTGACCAAACTAATCCTTTTTCATACTGTTGTAGTTTTACATTTCACACATCATATATAAACGGCTTGATTGGTCACGGGGGGGAACGATGTCAAAATGCTCAAAAACAACTTATTATAAAAACTTATCCGGAACTTATTTTGTACAAACCTGTAGGTAAATATCAATTTACAATGGCATGTATCAGGGCTATAGTTATGATTGCGTACCAAGTAATTAATTGTTTAATTTCTCAGCCAAACTTATGTTGTGGGTACTCAAAAGAACCTTCGCAATGAGACGCTTCTTTTAAGCACCAAATTATAGGTTAAATCTGATGATTAAAAAAAAAAATTAATTATTTTAAGCTCAAAAGTTTTGCTTATCTAGACTATAACTTATACAGTGTACAGGCATGATACACCTCAGTGAACATGTCAAACTGCAACAGGTAATTGTCAAAAGTTATGGACAGCACAATTATTTAGAGGAAGCTATGAAATCTTCTCAACCTGAATTTTATGCAAATGCATCACTTTTGTCGCAAGTTTTATGCTCCAAACATTATATTTCCATGTATTTAGGTGAATACCCGGTGAAACTTTGACTTTCTGTGAAATAAAATTTTTTCACAACAAATACCCCCACCCCCTAAACCCTAATGTCCTGGCATAATCATGCAATATTTTCAAAATATTTTTATTTTGGTAGGTACACTAAATGTCACGGTTTTATTTAAGCACAAAAACATAGTTGTCAAATATGAATTATCCAAGCAACAGGCTGTCAAAATTTGGGCAGATTGAATAGGAGACTGTCCGAGGTCCTTTGAAAGGAATAGGACTGCTCCCACAATGATGCCAGAAAGTAGGGGTCCTGAGATAACACAGAGCAGTTTAAAACAAGCGATATAGAAAATTCTGTGAATTAATTTTATGCAACAGTACTTGCATTGTCAAGAAACTAAGGACACACACTTAAGCTGATTAAATTTATCTTTAAGACGCCAGAATATGCTTTTACATATCTGAAGAATGTTCATTGATATCTATTTATCTGACACAACAACCAAACCTATTTCGACAGTGTGTGTGTATCACTTTTCATCAGATCTAAAAGGTAAAGGGTTAATTCTAGACATCCCTTATTAGATATAAGATGTATAATCACCAACGAACTTGACTGTCTTTTACAGCATTCATTTACAAAAAGTACATAATTTGTTGTAAAAACTGTGTTTCTATTGATTAATTCAGTGAAAAGATATCAACTAAAATGAAATAAAAAAAAAACAACCTTGGACTGATATTTGCACATTTTTGGAAAATGACCCTTTTTCTTCCTTGATAATACAAAAGAGATTCAATTTCTTATATTGATTATTCAATTATTAAACCCAGTTGTTTACTCAAAATAAATAAAATCAAAGGAACAAAAGAAACGAAAAAGAAAATTATAATAAAAACATGTATGCAGTATATACCAAAAGTGTCGAGTCTTCTACAATAAGTTATGATTGGCCGTATAACAAAGAATGATAATTTTTAATATTTACAAGACTAATAATGACAAGAACTCATTGCCTGGTTGGTTTTAAGCCAATCAAAAAGAGAGTGGTGGTGGGTGTGGGAAGGGATAATGTGGTCAATACGTCTCTTAAAATTATAGCTTTTCTTTTGTATATTAGCTTACAAAACTGCAAAATTTAAACCATGTTTTAAATTTAATGTATGTTTGTTAATATAAATGTAATTAATGATACGTATAAAGACTTCCTTTTCAAGTCATGCAATGCATATTCAGACAAAATCTGGCCCCAAGGTTATGCCCATTTCAACTTTGAAATGATAAATATCATATTTAATATGCCATCAAACTTTGCTATTTTAACATATATTAACAGGATAAATACTCCATCTGAGAAGTTTAAAGAAAAAAAGTTATTTACATTTTCCATACTTTAGTTTTAAATTTTAGTTGAAATTTCATGCTCAGTTGAGTTGAGCATTGCAGTTTGATGTTATTGATTACGTTACATTTCGTTGTATGAAACGCAGCTTCGCTGACTGCAGAAGTGCATTAAAATGGGCATAAACAATCTCAAAATTTTCGTTGGGGTGGGTACATCGTCGGATATACGGTCTACGCAATATCACGTTTTAAGACTTGGTTCATGCATTGCCATAAAACAAAATTTCCGACTGTATGTCCGACAACATACCTCCCTAAAATAGTCTGTATTACTTGGTTTTTCGCTTTCTGTAAAGGCGGCGCCTCATGAATGCTTAATTAGGACTAGTCAACCTTAGACATAGGTAAAAACTGAAAAGAAGGCGTGGTTTTATTAAAAAGTAACTGTATCATCTTGTGCCACAACCTCAGTCATTATTTAGTCCATAAAACGCCAGCAAAATAACTGCATCTGAAAATGTCTATTTAACATAAGCAGGGAGGCAAACATTGCGGGCGCAGATCAGACTGCTCCTACAGGAGCAGTCTGATCTGGGTCCACACTGTTTATCTATGAGGCTTCAAATAGTTTAGTGGACGAAAAAAAACCGTACATTTTGTGATTATGCGCTTTAAAGGTTAATAAATGTGAATTCAGTGTGTATACGGTTAGGATTTTCATGAAATACACGCACGTTTGCGCGCCTCAAAAAGCTTATTAACTCTTTATGCTAGGTTTACACTATGTTCCCGGCAGCCACGGCAGTCACGGTAGCCAGAAACGTAGCTCGCCGTGGTTTTTTTAGTCATTTTTTCTTTGTGTTCAAGTTCTGTTAAGTCTCGCTATGTTTTCTCACGGTCTGTCAAGGTCTGCCGTGACAGAGGCTCGCCGGCGCGCCACGGTCTGTCACGGATGGTTCTACGTTTCCTCCCGGCCTGCCACGTTCTGTTGGGACCTCTCACGTCTTGTTACGTTGCGATCGAGTTCTGCTACGTCTATCAAGTTCTGTCAAGGTTTTCTACGATGAAACGTGGGCGATGAATGGTGTTTGAACCCCAATATGCCCACGGTATAAAGAGGAGGTCCACAAAGCTGCTGCAATCGTTATATTATGCACCCTTGATAAAAAATATCATTACATGTAATGGCAATGAAAAAGCCAATTTCGTATTTATATAATTGCTAGGAGCTGCGGCAGCAAGGAGGCCACCAGCAGCTGTATAGAAGAATGATCGTCTAGCAGGAATGTTAAAGACGGATGCAAAGTGCGGGCATGGTTTTCGGAAGAACGAATGCAACAATTGGGATATTTCTCACTTTTAATGGCAAGAAAGCTTCGCATCGAAGATGTTAATGCATTTCAGGCCTCCAAAGCTCTTCAAAACTGTTCGAGGAGAGTCTTGAAACAATAACACCAGCCATTGGTATCAGCATTAACCCTTTGTACTCAAGTAATATTTTTTTTAAAAACACAAAAGATTCTAGCAGCATTTTATCAATGTCTACACTGACTGATCTTCAGAGAAATAAATGCAATATTCTGCTAAGGGAAATTATAACCTATGACCCCTCGATACTACAATGAAACTACCCAAGTCTTTATTGTATTAAACCGGAAGAAGTAGAAAAAAAGGTACAAAGGTTTAATTGCACACTCTAATGAACGCACGCACACAAATGCATTTGGTAATGATTAAGTCTACCCTTGCCACTACTTTCCTCCTCAGATGCATCTATCTGAGATTCTTAAACTTCATGTTCAGGTTCGAGCTGTGAGGTCGGGTTAGGAGAACGTGTCAGACCGCAACAGAACTTGATAGACCTTGGCGGACCTTGGGTTGCCGTCTCGTAACAAGCCGTCCCGCTACGGACATACTCCAAGTTGTGTTAAGGTCTGTTACGTTCTGTCACGTTTTGTTGCGTTCTCCCCTTTCTACTACGGCACATTTAAGTAGGTCAATCCCGCCGTGGCTGCCGTGGCAATTTTTTTGACAGTTTAAAAATCTGTCCAGGCGATCACGGCAACCACGGCGAGCTACGTTTGTCGACCCCGTTCCCCTACGTTGTGTTACGATCACCCCGTTTCGTCCACGGTGGCCGGAATCGTGACTGCCGTGGCCGCCGGGGACATAGTGTAAACGTAGCATTACCAAATTATAAATAAAACCTGATTACCCCTCCTTAGCAGATGAAATAGCCGAACCACACCCAGATATGAATATTAAAGTTGCCGCCTTTACAGTGAGCGAAAAGTCTATTAATATGTCGCCTCTGTCATAAAAGATGAATGTACAATTATCCCCTAAATCTATTTCAGGGCTGTACGTTTGTTGCGCTGGGCTTGTCCTTGCATCCCTCTAGTAAAGCTGATGGCAAGATCGTAGACAGTGTGAGAAATAATCTATTTTTAGACATGAATGGACGGAGTTTCGACCTCATTTCCTTGAATATTCAAAGAGGACGAGACCATGGAGTGCCTGGGTAAGATACTAGTAAGAAATAACTTATTTGAGCCGTGACATGAGATTTCCAACAATGTGGTATGTGCGACCAGCAAAGGCTCTGACCAGCCTGCGCATACGCGCAGACTGATCAGAGCCTTTGTTAGTCGCTTAAACATTATATGACTGTTGAGCTATCGACCGAACATCATTTGAGGTGGCTAAGCTTAAAAGGGTGATGTACAGGCTCGCTTGAGTCTACACTTGTCAAAATGCCACATTGTTGGAAATCACGTGTCACGGCTCATTTGTCTTTGTGCTGATTTTAGAAAGCTTCTGTAAATTTCGCAATTAAGAAGAATTAGGCAAACAAGTCAATTGACAAAATCACAACTGCTTAAACATAGAACAATGTATTGGAGTTCGATTTGAGTGCTACAGCTTTCTAACAAAATGCTTATTTTGACATTTGAAAGAGGCCATGGCCAGCAAATTCGGTAATACAACTCGTCGCAAATGTAGAAAGTCATTATTGAACTCTTTCCTGGCTAGGTACGACTTTTTTTAGTATAAAAATTGCAAACAGTTTTGGCGAAAATCAGGATTGACAGAAAATTGGCTCTGGTCTGGATCTAAACCACTCGGCACTCTGATAGTGTTCCTAAAAGATGAAAAAATATTATGAAAAGTCAATAGTCGATGACAAAAACATGAAAAGTGCGCAGCACCATAGGGCCAAATGTGCAGATAAGGTCCAGATAAGGAAAGTTTGTGCACCTAAAATTGCATTTATTTCCTTACCTATCAATTTAAACATGTCTTTTGGGTGCTGAAAAGTACCGACAACATATGTTTTGGTTGAGAAATAAGAAAAATAATTTTTCAGTGCACACTCTTATCTGGAGGACTGGTAACATGTATGTTTTTTTTATTCCAGCGCTTTTAAATGGATGTATTCTTAGGTTGTTGATAGATTTAGGATAAACATGTATTCTTAAACCACCTTCACCAACGTTAGTACGAACTATCTCGTAAATTGCAAGGTCTATACTGATGTAGGTGGTATAAAGTAGTAATACCAGCTTTGTCCACATAAAGGTAGAGAGTATCTACGAGACCCAGCTTTATAAATGCCATAACTATTACTAATTTGCAATTTACTGGCATCATTTTGGAACCTACCCAATATTGAGTTAGTGCTCTCATGTGCGGTTCCAGGGACTGAGACAGGGGGTCCGCCCCCCACCCCCCAAAAAAAAATCACAAAAATATAGGTTTTCTTAGCCCAAAAGCAATGTTGGTCCAGATCCCTTGAAACAACACAAAGCTACAAAGCCAGCATTCAATGTTGGGCCGTCATTTTGCTGAGGGGCCGATGATGGCCCACTTATATTGGCATTTAAATCATCTCTCACCCCATCAACTAAAAAAAAAGAAAAAAAGTTGTCAAATTTATTTGAACCCCCTCTGACAAAAATTTTCTGGGTCCGCGCATAGCTCCAGCCTCAAGAGTAAACAAATAGCGTCAAAATCCATATTTCGATTCAAATAAGGATTAACTATGCAGCATGTTTACTAGCAAACAGAAGCTATATTTACATGTATATATAGTATGGAGGATACGTGGACTTTCGATGTACGCTGCCTCTTGGTCAATAATAATGTCCCACGTTTTTATTTATCAATCTAAATATGGTACATTGTATACTGACTTCCCTATGATATTGCCTTGCTTTATGATAATGTACCCTGTTTTATTTTTGAGCCATAACGCTTGATTGATGTTCTGTGGATTTATTATAATGTACCGTGTTTCATTATTTCCAGCTATAACGCTTGGAGGATGTTCTGTGGACTTCCATATGCGATACATTTTGGTACTGGACCAGGTGGCCTAGTCCACCATACAGCGGAAGATGCCATGAAACTTTTCTCTGTATACAGGTATGTAGTATCCTAATATATGACAAAATGGGAAAAGAAGGAGTTATCCTGTTAATGCATGAAATTCTCCATAAACGTCATTGTGAAAAAGTTAAATGTTCAAACTGTGTGATGTTCGCAATAATTTTTATAATTATGAATGGACATATATTAAAACCAAGTTCTAATCGGTCACATTGCATTTTGACGCTAGTTCAGAAAGTGAAACATAAGGTATACACAATTCATGCTTTTTTAAAAGAAGCATTACTTTGTCAAGACTCTGCAAGTATTTCATTTAAAAATGACGTTTACTTCTTGCACGAACGAAGTTAGAGAAAAGGTACCCTCATTTAAAAAAGTCACACTTTTCTACAATATAAATCATAACACAGAGCCGTGTTTTTGTTTGTTTGAAGATGCTACAAGCTACCATGGTATAAGATAAATAAAACTCAAAAGTTTTGTTTCCATCGGACTTGTCGTTTTTGCTACTCATCAACATAGGACAAACACTTTTAGCAGGTTAATCACTGAAATACAGCTTTAAGCTTGCAATTGACATAGAGAAT
This sequence comes from Loripinus fragilis, assembly GCA_964019695.1. NCBI lineage: Eukaryota > Metazoa > Mollusca > Bivalvia > Lucinida > Lucinidae > Loripinus > Loripinus fragilis. The sequence continues at coordinate 122,943,930 of OZ026515.1, forward strand.
TTGCACTGCTCTGTACGCTTTATTATCAGCAACACAACATTGAAATTTTCAGCGACTATTTATTATCACCAGACGCCACCGTTCTTCTATGAGAATTGAAAAAAAAAACCTTGATGCTACCAAATCGATTATTGAACTCTCACATGAAACCCGAAGTGTACAGTAGTTGTAAAACTTTAATCGCCAAAAATGGACTAATCAAGTTCTACAGTGTTTGGACTACAGTGTTCAAATAAAATTAAGTGCATTTACCAATTTTATCGGGAGCAGACCAGCCTGCACATCCGCGCAGACTGATCAGCGCCTTTGTTATTTGTTTATGGAAAGTATCTCGCTTTGTCTGAAACCCTGAAGACAGGTTTTCTCGTGAAGAGGCCCATAAAACTTAATAGCATCAATACTATTTTAACAAAAATAGGAATGTGAGTATGATCAGGAAATACCTCAATCACAAACCGCAGACAACGCAGACAACCCGGTGGCACCGCGAGGAAGAGCCGCTCAACCATCACGAGACACCAGGAAGACAAATTAAGCAAAGCAACCAGCTCTCTCTACCCCATCAAGATGATTGCATACTAGAATGGACATAAAGTGACGTACAACAAAACATAGAACAATTACAGACTCCCACAATGGGAGTAACAATAAACAAAAAGTCAACAACAACAGAACCACCTGTATTGCTTTTCAAACGCCATATATCTGCTTCCACACAGTCATTCTCATTTATTCTAGACACCCTGACGATATTGATGTGTTTGCTGGTGGTATGTCTGAAGTACCTGTGGAAGGAGGGGTGATTGGTCCATTATTTACTTGTATTGTTGGGCATCAGTTCCAGAACCTCAAGAAAGGAGACAGGTTCTACTATGAAAACGCAGATGACAACTCTGGTTTTGATCCAGGTAGGTGTCCATGAAATTAAAAAAAAAATGAGCAACATGATGATTAAATTGAAGTATTGGAATACACAGTAGTGGACAGTATATGCACTCCTATCGCCCATAAACTGAGAACAGGGGAAACCTTAAAACAGTGAATCAGTATGTCTTTATTGGGCCGTGAAATTACATAAAGGTTCATTTTCAAGACTATTGCGTTAATTTTACTATTACATGAGTTACTGTCCTTCTAAATTCCCAACGGGCGATAGGATCTGACGAAAGCTTTTTAAAAGGTGCCTGTCAATATCTCTGGCGTTGTATCAGTAATGTTTGAGGTACAATTCCTTAGTGTAAATGCATATTTATAAAGTGCTTAGTAATATAAACATATTAAAGTTATTCATAATTAGGCAATGACGTAATACAACCTGTCTTCTGGGGTTTGCTAACACAGGCGCAGACCAGCCTGCGCATCCGCGCAGTCTGATCAGCGCCTTTGTTATTCGCTTTTTGAAAAGTATCATATGCAAACTTAGTATAGTTGAAATTTCAATTTTCTAGCTAGTCTCTGTAGCTGAGGAGACTTGTTTCAAACTCGCTTTGTGGGTAACCCAGAAGGCAGGTGTTCTCGCGTCACAGCCCATATGTTATGGTATGTATTTTCAGTCCAGTTAGCTTCGATTAAGAAGATGACTTTAGCGAAGCTAATGTGCCTTCACTTTCATCTACCGCATATTCAGATGGACCCCTTCAGAATGCCACATCAGGGGTAAGTTTAATTGAAAAAAATTGAACATCAATAATACATCATCCCCAACTAAACACGTATGAAATGCTTATTTTATATTACCATATTCCATTATACAATTATTGACTTCAATGAGGTAGACATAAGGATTTATCTACCCGAAAAAGTGATAATTCACTGAGGCTGCTAGGCCAAGGTGAATATCGCTTTTAAGGGTAGATGAATCCTTATGTCTACCGAAATTGAAGTCAATAACTGTTGTTATATGACTTTTCATTTTAAGAATGAAAATGTTGCTACTTTCAGTTTTGTTGTCAAAGACATGTTCAACCTTAAATCTAAGACATCTAAGGACTTTCTCACAAGTTTTAGCAACTGTTATTAAAATATTTTAATGTAGTATTTGGCATTTTCAAATGAATATTAATTCTCTTAATGGGGAATATACAATGCTATCATAAAACTGTTTTTACAGATTGTTTATTCAAACAAAGATAAACAAGCAATCACAACAAAAAAAACTGTTGTAAAAATTATGAAAATCTTTAATTTATCTGTTGGGAAGTGAAACAGCAAATCATGCCAATTTCATGCAGCACATGCTAGTTTCACACTCATCATGCTATTTTTAGCTCTGTAGGGGGTAATATTGCAGAAGTGTAAAACATTAACTTCTGGAAACTAGTTTGAGCTGGTTTTTCATGCAATAATAACTTATGGACCGGTTTAGACCAGTTTCCAAGTAGACATAGAGATTTATGAAGACCAATTGGGACAATCAGGAGACAGGATTCTCCCCAGTCATATAACAATCAAAGATATTGCTACCAGAAAAGAATGGCAGATCAGAAAGAAGCATACATATTCAGTGGATATTTGATTGAAACTGCTATTTAGTACGTCTTTATTGATTGCACACTCGACAAAATATTAATAGCAACCAACCAACGAGTTGTTGCCGCGCAGCGGCAACAACGAGGGTTGGTTGCTGTTACGATTATAGGCTCTGTTCTGTTCTATTCATCTGCTATATGAAGGCCTGATTTCCGTTCTGTCAAAACAGAGTTCCGGTATCTATACGGAGTCGATTCGATCGATCTAAGAACCTTATTCTACCTTTGAAAAATGTGCCGTGATCGTCATTGACATTGAAAAAATACAAAAAGTAAAAGTGAATCGCGAAAATGCCAGTTTTGTTGATATTTAACTTGTATTTTAACCATAAGACTTAGGGATTTTTTTTCGATCACCAGGAGCTTGAACGTTAACGATAGCTCTTTCAAGCAAGCGGCTGTGTGATCCCCATGACGTGACGTCACAATTCTTATAACGTTACGTCACGACGTGAAAACGACTTGAGCCAAACGCCAACTGCCACGTGCATCGTCGCGCCTTTGAAAAAAGACGGCAACAAATGAGCCGCGACATAAGATTTCCAACAATGTGATATGTGCGACCAGCAAAGACTCAGATCAGCCTGCGCATACACGCAGTCTGATCAGAGCCTTTGCTAGTCGCTTGAATTTTCTATGCGTATTATGCTACTGACTGAACATCATTAGGAGTTTCTAAGCTTAAAAGGAGGCTGCACAGGCTCGTCTGAGTTTACACTTGTTAAAATGACACATTGTTGGAAATCACATGTCGCTGCTCAAATTAAAATCCTTATGGTATCTAATAGGAACTTCCGTTCATGAGTCCCAGCGCCTTTAAAATAGTTTGCAGGAGTATTTTATTTCCTTATACTCAGAGCAACGACAGTTTACTGAAACACTTTTGTCACTTTTCATAAGGCGTTCTGTGCCAGGTGTGGTACTAATTGTATCGATTCCAGGGCCGGGAATTACAATGCCTCCTTAAAGTTAGGCAAGACTTAAGTTAAGTATTGATATTTCAACATGCTATATTAAATGCTAAATAAATTGCCTGGATCGATGTGATATTTGTAGTCAAAGATATCATTGTGATCTTCAGAAAAATTAAAACTATTTCTGATTTTAATCAGGTTTAAACGTTATTTTTTTCGCATCCTGAAAAATCAATACTTAAATTAAGTCTTCCTGAACTCTAAGGAGGCATTGTAATTCCGGGGCCCTGATATTTGCCTTCTTCCTTACTTTTTATACTCACACGAGTACCGACTCACAAGAAATACCGTATACTGTGCTATCCTCTCAGATCAAATAGTTGTTGGTTGCCCATTAGGTGTGCCTATTTCATATTAATATATCCTTACTTTTAACGATTTAACAATTTCTAATCTTTTAAAGCTATTTTTGACATAGGACTACTTTATGTATGATAATTTAATGATGAATGAGCGTAGGTACTACTAACAGGTAGTTATCCTAACATGTATCATAGAGGGATCGACTAACTGGCAGATCTTTAGTTATGAGTGCGTAACAGAACATAATTTTCTTATTTCTCAAAGGAAACATATGTTGCGGGTACGCAAAAGAACCGGCACAATGAGATGGTTCTTTTTAAGCAGCCAAAACATATGCTAAACATTATGGTTTAGATTTTTTTACAATTTTATGCTGAAAAGTTTTGTTCATCTAAACTTGTTGTGATTTCAATTATTCCCCAGGGGATTCCCTCCAAAAAGTAACAACCAGATTATTATCAAATGTTTATTAGATTTGGAGATAGTAATTATTTGGAGTCTACAGGTAGATAGAAAATGCATACAGGATGGTACACTTGTGGTTATTTCATAGGAAGCTTATAAAACAATCATTATTTCTGATAAATTTCACATAGAGTGACTACGATTGCAAGATTATGTTTATTGTATTAACATCTGAATGAGATTTTTTAGGGTTGGGAATCCAAGTGTCAAATCACTGCATGGAAATGAGTTTCTTCCATAAAGTAAATAGAACTTTCCCAGTCGTTTGACATTAGTATCCATTGATTATAATAAATACCAATTTCTAGCCCTGTGGTTTCGGATCATTTGATATCATAGTAATAAATTTGAACAAACGCACTGCCACACACATTAACCTCTTCAAAGTTTGTGAGAGAATATTTGGCCAAAGTATGAAATTTATGAGAGTAATTCAGAACCATTAGATCTAGATTAAAATTGGCTTAAATATTGTGCAATGATTAATGGCCACGGTTACCAGAACAATTAAAATATTATCATAAACAAAAATGTAGGAGTCCTCCATCACATCCATACAGTGTACAACAATACGAGCCACATGGATATTATTGTAATGAAAACGTAAGCGAGAACGATTTAGAAATTTCACAATACCAGCCTTTGGTTCTGCGAGATGAGAAACAATAACAGTCACATGAGAGAAAACGTACATTTGAAGTAAATCTTATAATGTTGTCTTTGACATCTTCATACCGTTACAAGTAATTGCGATAGTGTTATGTAATGTGTGGTAATGATATCCAGTAAATATGTCATATGGTAAAGCCTGTTTATGCTTGTAAAACTATCGATTTTTTTTCATTTCTTTAGACCCACAGTACGTGTGTATTCGTAGCTTGTATTTTTTTATTTTGTTTGTTTGGTGCTTAATGAGGCACCCAAGCTTGTGGGTCATTAGCGTCAGACGGTGTTAGAAAAAACGTGATTTGGATAGGACAGGGAAAAACAATGTGTAGAAAAAATGAATGTTATATGATGTAAAATGATCTGCGTTAAGGATCAAAGATATTGTTAAAAAGATGAAAATACATACCATGCTATATATATATATATATATATATATATATATATATATATATATATATATATATATATATATATATATATATATATAAGATACAAATATTAAAACAACACTTATGTTTCAAAAATAACAAGATTACATTTTATTAAAAAGGTTTATTTCTTTTAAAAATGCCATGATATTATCAACAAGTATATTATGGAGCACCTGTCCTTGAAACCATTTATATACTGTCCTTTGAACGATTTCTTGTCATTGATATGTGATTGTGTCATTTCTATTCCTATACACTTTTATTTCCATTCAAACTTGCATTATGATTTTTTTTCTTTTTTTTAATATGACTTAATCTATATTATCATTATCATGACAGATGGACTACGCGAACACAAAGATCAAATGCGTTCTGTTTAATATTTCAGGAACCCAATGGTTAACTGCAACATGTTTGAAGATATGGACTTCACTCCCTGGAGACGAAATCTTAAAAAATAAAAAACAAGATTGAACAAGACTATAGAATCTGCCCACAATTTCTTTTTAGATTTTATTGGGCCAATCTGGTTTAGGTTATTACCGTCAAATATCAATGGAAAACCCCTTAGTTTATTAAAAAATATTATGTTTAATGTATTCATTTCAAAGATTATAATATGCACCTAGTTCAACTGATTAAAACCCTTCAGAGCTCACATTAATATGACCTTTATTGAGAGAAAACATATTGTTGCAGTTTCCAACGAGATTCTGCTAACCTACGGTATCTTGGTTGAATCTTATTATTTTGAATGCAAGAAATAATGCTGTTTTGGTTTCAAGATTGAGAATAAAAGATATGCTGATCAGATTGCACTAATGCACAGTCAGATCTGCACTGTTGTTGTTAGCATACCACAATATCAATTTTTCGTGACGACGTAGTCTATATGATAAAACAAATAGTTCAAGGGATTTAAAATATTTCAATACGTTTTTTTTCTAAATAGAAGTAATGAGATGCTTATTGTGAATACAAACAATAAATAGATGTATTAACTGAAAAAAACAATATGGCTGGAAACTATGAATAGAAAGTACCAACTATACAACAGCTATTGAGTGAAGACGATCACATGGAACTGGAAAGGTTAAGAGAAATGAAAGTATCATGATGTTTAGTGGACAGGTTCTACATTAAACATTTAGTTAAACGGACACACATATACACGCGCACACGCACACACACACACACACACACACACACACACACACAGAAAGAATGCATGCATGTGTTTGATAAGTTTAAGGATGAGCATATGTGAACAGATGGTTAAGGGGTATCATGTAATATGTTAAGGTTATGAGTTGCTTAACACAGTTTTGTTAAACACGTTCTAGACAGTAAGTTATGTCATGGAAAATATACCTAAGTGTTAAAACAATATATTTGTTAAGATGAGTATTTAGCATCCATAACATTGGATACAAATAATAATGATATTATTGATAAAGGTATTATCATTACTTAGACTTATGAGGGTATAAAAATAGAAATGACCTTTGCAATGATCAGTTACTTCAACAAAATAATGTAAATAATTACCAAATCTTTTCAATGGTAAACGGTATTCTTAGGCGGTGATTCTGTTGTTGCTTATTCATTGTTTGTTGTTGCGCTCATTGTGTATGGGGTTTAGTGTTAAGTCTTTGGCTTGTAGTCTGGTTCCTAGTGCCTTTTGTAGTCTAGCAATTTTCTTGCTAGGGAAAAGAGAGCTGGTTATTTTACTTTAATTGTGTTGTGGCTAGCTGTTTTGTGTTCTTTTTCTTCTCGTGGTTCCATTGGCTGCTCTGCAGTCTGTGGTTGTTGTATTTCCTGGCCATACTAACTTACTTTTTGCGTCTATTACATTTTATCAGCTACCTCTCATATTAACTGCATTGTTGCATGTTGTCTATCTCACCGCATGTACCTTTATCAGGTCATGATGACGTTGCACTTTTTAAATGACGTCGCTAATGACGTTAAATCAACATAGAAATAAAAATACTTTATAATCGCTAGTTTGAAGAGTGAAATAATGGGTAAAGTGATAAATAGAATACCAGGTTTGCGTCTTTTGATATCAAGTTTACCAGGCTCAGCTTTGAAAACACTTGTTGAATCGCTTGGCAAGCCTCGCAATGTCAACAAGCGTTCTCAAAGCATCGCCTGGTAAACTTGATATATTCACCTAGTATTCTCTACATACAGTTTAAATGCATGAAATACTAGCAACCAGGGCCCACAATTACAATGCCTCTTTCAAGTTCAGGACACCATTAGATATGTATTAAATTTTAGGATACAAAAATAACGTTTCAAATTATTAAAATTAAAACTGACTCATGTATTCTGCAGATCACAATGACATATTTAACCATATTCAACTGCACCTATCCTGCTAATGTATTAACCATTCAAAATACCATGTTGAAATTTCAATACTTAACTAAGGTAGTCCTTATACCTTTGAGGAGGTATTGTAATTTTGGTCCCAGATATTGAGGGCTTTCTTCCCTAAGATTACACAGGTTGCTGCGTATGAACTCTTCGAATTCGTGCAGGCTTATTAACCCTTAAAGCGCCTGCATAAATTGCATCTGAATATGCCATCTTATTTAGTCGTTGCTAACAACATCGACTAAATAAAGCACATAGGCAAACAGCTAGAACTGTTTGTCAAAGATGCTTCTAAAAAATCAACAGGCGCTTGTGTTGGCGTTTTAAGGGTTAAATGTCTGGTAAGTGTGTGAGAAAAAAGAGCAATATCAATAAACTAAACAAGTCTTTTTCTGCGACTCCACCTGTTGGCTGTGATTTGAGATTGAGGCTTTCAGAATATAAATGCCAGCTTCATAAATTTGGTACTTAACATTTACAGTTTGCATGTGACAAACCCTACTGATGTTTCCTTGCTAAAAATGGTCTGCGTGTTTATCTATATTCAAACTTTGAGTATGCTAGCGGCGAAGGCTCTGGCGGGACTGCGCCGGTGCGCAGGATCATCTGATCCCTCGCTACTTGCCGATACATATAGTACTGTTGTGACCGTATTGACATGTATACAAATATTCACTATCTCAATAGCGGTCACGCCTCGAAGCTTTTACAAGGTAATTCAAAATAGCGAGCGCTTGTTTATTGTAGCAGTTTAATTCTAGTCCCTCTGCATCAAACTATTGACACAGGAAAACAAGTGTCTGCCCCTATCACATGTATTTGCAAATGTACAGATTGACCTATTCCTTTGCAGGTTGATTCGTCCACATTATATTATATAAAAAAGATTTCTTTTAAAGGACATTTCCATATAAAGGGTTCATATAAATTGTTGGTTGTGAGATGTGTCAGCTGATAGTATTCAAATGAGTACTCTTTAAATAAAAAAGGAAAAGACAACTACGCTGTAGAACTGTGTTATGATATTTTTTGTTCCTAATAATGAAGTATATAGTATGTAAAATAAGTTTATTTTGAACTAAACCGTCTTCAATACGATAATGGTACTTAACATATGACGTTGCACCTGAGAGTGATACAAGATTAATAACGTCTATAAAAACAACGCCGCCTATATATGCCAAAAGCCTTATATTTTCATGCCAAACATGCGATGTCAAAGTAAAGAGCTACGTGCATTAATGGGCTTTTTCGATCTGCTTATGAGGCTAAAATTTAAAAAATGTTTATCACCAATTTTTATTTCTTATTTGTTTATAACAACAATAACCAAAGTGTAAAGTCTCATATTTTTTTTACTTTCACCGTTGCTATGGTTACAAAAATGGTCGCCAAAATAGGCTGAAAATAAGAAATTGACCATTTTTGAGCAAGATTGAGAGGTTTGAAAGAGTAATTGTCATAGAGCACAAGCAAATACCAAACGATATTTAATCAGAAGATGAGAATTACCACGGCACACAACATATTAAAAGGATTTATGGTGTTTAGCTGTTCTTACATCTCATTCGTAAATAAATTGGTCTCAAAAAACCATAAAGTTGGTCCAAAATGGCAATTTCTCTGTTTTAAGCCTATTTGATTGGCCATTTTTGTTACCATAGCAACTGTAAAATTTAATTAAATGCCGAGATTTTACACTTCAGTTATTTTTCTAATGAACCATTCAAAAGAAATTGGTGAAAAGCAATTATCAGTTTTTGGCTCTAGAGGGGGCCAAAATAGCCCCTTAATGCACGTATCTCTTTGTCGTCATTAAATAGTTTCTAACATTTGTGCTCGTGACTTGTTGATTTTATTAAACTCGTTGTGAAAAAGCAATAAAATCGCATTCTATGCTTTTCCTAAACTCGTTTAATAAATTCAATAAAACATGCACTCATGTAAGATCTTCAATTTATCGCGCAATAATACGCGTGTAGTCTTACTTTATATACATGTGTTCGTATACTGTACCCAGTAGATATAAAAGTCTAATTTTATAATGGACTACTTTTGTACCATGAAAATGAGTTAGATAATAAGAATATATCATGAGTGTGACTGTTAGATAGAAAATTTGCCCCCAGGATCAAAGGCTTAGAGATGCATGCGGTGATCCCGATGTGAGGATATGTCTATCCTAAGTAACCAAAGTAAGAAAAAGGGCAAAGATCAGGAATCAATACAATCAAGCACCACTCTTGAACCAGGATACCAATGGGAAAGTGACAACTTCACAATTAGACAAACCTCATATAAATAATGGATTCTTTGTCGTGCTAACCATTGAATGTCCATTTTATAAAAGCCTCCAGTACTCCCTGAATAGCTGATATGTACTATTACATGATGACGTCACTTTGACTGCACCTTGACGTCACTTGACGACCATGTGCGTGAGTTCCAATACATATACAACCAATGAACAGTCCTCTGGTGACACGAGTAAGATAAGAATTTCTGACCCAGGCTAAAATCTAAGATATTCTTAAACGTTTTGCAAGATATAGGGGTACGTATTTCGAGCCACTGAGAGTTAATTAAAGATCCGAAGGCATAATAAGAAAAAATTTTTAGTTTCCATAAAATTCAGGCATGCTGTATGTAATCATTTGAATCACCTCAATATTGATTTTACTGATTACACACAAAAACATATTGTAAACATAATATTTTTATCGAAAATCAAGAGGGAGTTGAAAATGACTGGTAAACGAGCCATTGAAGTTTTCTTGAAAATGTATGCAAAGTAAGTAAGGGTACAAAGATCAGGAATCGATACAATCAAGTACCACACCTGACCCAGGATACCAATGGGAAAGTGACAAACTCACAGTTAGACACCACAAACGAGAGCCAAGAGGTCAGCCCTTTCCCAGCAGGTGACCACAAATCACATATAAACAGACCTGCACAAAGGCATAGCAAACACAAGACAGAACAAAAACATAAAAGATCCACAAAAGAAGTACCGCTTTGGAACGGTCTACGAATGATGAGTTATTTTTGTGTTTAACGTCACTTTGTCTGCTTCCATCTGTCTGTATGTTTCTGTGTCTCTGCATGTGATAGCATACAAAAAGACAAGCAGACTCAGGACTTAAGTTAAGAGTGCGTAACGAAAAGTTAATTTTCTTATTTCCCAACCAAAACATATGTTGTGGGTACTGAAAAGAACCGTCTCAATGAGAAGGTTCTTTTGAGCACCCAAAACATATGTTAAAATTGATGGGTAAGAAATTATTAACAGTTTTACGCTGAAAATGTTTGTTTATCTAAACCTGTGAGACTGACACAGACATGCAAATACGAACAAAACATGGATAGACAGGCATCTGTGATCGAGACACAGATATATGCAGTTTAGTTTTGACTGTTATTGTTGATATATGATAGAGAAAGGCACCTGTAGTGCTTACAGCAGTTATGGGAGAGTGATCAGATCAATACGCAAATTAATTCGTTGAATAGGCCGAATGCCTCTAAATGAGAAGGACATTTTGTTTGCAGTGGGTATAGAAGTAAATTTTCCAATTTTTCCCAATCTTTGCGACACAGTTTAATATAACTGAAACATCGTGCACTATGATATTAAACAGCAACACAAGCCAACATGCAGCTTTGAACGCTATTTAAGCATTTCTATCATTACATTGCTTCAAATTAAAATGATAGTCAGTGATCCTTTTCATCTTTTGTACAAGAAGGGACTACTTCTTGACATTTAACATTAAGAATGTCAAATTTCCATACTATCACAGCCTGCAAACTTCAAAAAAATATTTTGATTAGGGTTTTTGGGTTTTAATATAAGTTTTGAATCAAATTTAAAATCCTTAATTTAAATAAAATGTTTTTGAAAAAAAAAAACAGTGTCTCATTTGAAGGGCTACACTACAGGATGTATATCCATTTATTACCTATTGTGTGACTGAATTTGAAACTGTATTATGCGGTCTCATATTTTGGCGAATTTTGTTTCTGCCACCAATATAGGCGATCGGCAGAGAGAGACCAAAATATGACTTAATGCACCCCTTGACGGATTTGTACACCAAATCTCAAAAAGAAGCCTGATGTGTCCTCGTAATGATAGGGTATGAAATATGCATCAAAAGTAGCACAGGTGCCTTAAAAGGGACCATAATACTCATACTTAAAACCTTCTTAAAATGAATAATGCTCCTAGTATTACTATTCAACACTTAAACAGATCTTTTTTCTTGAATAATGCAAAGTTTCATGGAACAAAAGTAGAACGATATTATTCATTTGCGTGGTATAAAAATGATAGTAACACATTAAATGGTACTAATATTACAAGGGAAAAGGTACCGTTGTAAAGCCATACTGCCAAAGTGCTAAAGTATTTAGACCATGACTAATGACTAGACCTCCTGCACCCCAGACTGAATATTGTGCACTATGATTTCTGCATCTACATTATAGAAGATGCAAAAGTACACATGTTGACTTTTTATCATTGTAAGCTTTACCTTACAACAGCCATGTTAACCAAGTTACCCTAAAACAATAGGTACTCCTATAATTTCAATATCAAATAGATTCCTTATTCTTATTTATCAATACATGTGTACGACATTTTAATTGACAATAAATGACTATAAGTATTACTGTTACATACGTTACTTTTTGCATACATTGATTTAGTGCAATAATACAATTATATGTGCTATATCATCATACTCACTTACTTTTTAAACTGCTAAGGGGTGTAAATTACTGCCATGAGAGGGCTCAATCATGTGAAAATTAACAAATATGTTTTTATAGCATAAATCATAAGTCAGATTAAACTCTTGGCATAAGAACAAGTGATGAAAAGAAATCAAAGCGCATGAAATGCTATTTCAGTTAAGAGTGTTTTATCGATTATGTAAACATCACATAGAAGCTTCTTATTTTAATGATCAGATTATGCTTCTTGAATGCTTTAATAATATCATCTATCTCTTTGAATCTGAGAAGTGGTTACTTAATTTAATACTTGAAATTATATTATATGCAAGACAATTTTCCACACTGTGTACAACTCAGTTTAGACGAAAAATGATATCAAGCATGTAGTAGCTTAGTATGATCTATTGACCATTGTATAAGCAAACAAAATACCTATACAGCTTATCAGCTATTGATTACATCACCTGTATTGATTGTAATCAAACACAAATGCCAACTCAAAATTGTAAGTCATTATAAGTATGGTCAAAATCGAGAAATAATCTCATACAGGTATTATACTAGTCCTTTGAACGAAAACTGAAGTCTTTACTAGCCATTATAATTTCTATCCCACATATGGTACCCAACATATGATTACAATCTCTTTGGTAAACATATATTTATATCTAAAAGCATGTCTAGTTGGAAGAATTGATACTATAAATCTTGGTAAAATATACAACAAATTAAGTAGGATATTTCACTTATCGCCTGTTTTGCATGGTTCTTAAATTTTTATGAAACATTGAAACAGCTAGCCAGGACAGAATTTGTTCTTTAAATTCATTGTAATCGTATGTTTAAAAGTGGATAATACTAGGAAATGCTCCCTTGTATTGTAATTATTGTATTGTAGACATGACTAAATAAAAGGACTTTAATAGTTTTTTTGGATTTTATTATCTAAATAATTTATGTAAATAAAACTTGTTCTATCTATTTAGCATGCCAAATTGGAACATAATCATTGATATATGATACATCCTATCAATTTTTTGCATATTTTAAATCAAGCTAAATAGATTAAAATATATAACACAAAGAATGAATCAAATTAGCCAGCACATTTGATTTTGGTACTAGCCCTCATTGCAGTGTCAAGAAATGAAGGTTCAGGCAGGCCTGTGTAAATTTGTAGAATCACCAAATAAAAACATCAGACCAGAATTAGTACTGCTAGATCCACTGCATTAGCATGAGCAAATAATTGAGGCATTTGTATAGGAGATGTTAAGTTAAAAAGACACATTGTAATTGGAACAGCATAAATAATTATCTCAAAATCGTATATACTTTGTTCACATTGCATGTAAGTCTAACATTGGTAACACTGTTTATTCTTAGTAGAGTGTTCTTTCAATACAAAGTTAGCTTTTTGTATTTGTCTTAAATCCATATTCCGGAGTGTATGCAACTCAATTTTGTTGTTAATATCCATATAACACTTTGTTATAAATGATTCAGGCTATAATCTGGTCATGTCACATTCTGTTTAGTGGCAATTAGCACCAGCTATTGTAGCATTAATTGCTTAAACTACCAGTAGGTAGGATATCATCACTTCACTCTGCTTAAAATATTTTACTTTTCCATCCAAGATTCTAAAGGAACGTTTTAAAATCTGATTTACATCTGCTTGAATGGCAAGTTCGGTTTCCCATTATTCTGGCTGTCATCGTCCTATACATTAAGTCCGTCTCGTCAGTAACAATTGAACCTTTTGCTTGGATATGTTCATGTCGCATATGATAAGTGTCATGTAAAATTCATCATTATTATTTTTACTATTGTTCTTAATAAACCTTTTATTTGTAAAATTAACATTGCCATCAGAAATACTACGTTGATTAAATTCATATTCACAGTTCTATTCATTAAACAAAGAAAGCTATGCCATAAAAACGAAAGTCTATTCAAAAGGTGAAAGTAAAATTAATAAAGCAGCATCTGCATACGACAAATAAAATTTTGATCTTTAGACAGTCTTTTTAAACAGTATCTGATAACAGACACTTACAATGCATTGTATATAATGAAACATACATTAGTTTTCATTCCACTAACTTACAAATACTTGATTCTATCTGGGTTGTAATAGCACAAATGTTTTGATTGCTACAACCTCCCATAAACATTTAGTAAAAAGCAGTATTTGTTGATGTAGATGAACCAAAATATACAAGGAATAATAGCCTGTATCTGGGTTCTGACTAAGTTTGTATAATGTGAACAACAGTTAACTGGGTGCACAGAAGTATTGGTTTCTGTTAAATAAGTGACTGGATTAAAAGTGCTCTTCAGATAAGTAATAAAAAACTAAATCAACGATTTATACTAATTTAGGCTCAAATAAATAATGTCTTTCATAGCATTTTGGACATTCATATTGCCTTATGATAAACTTTATTTGGTAATATATGTTACTTTAAAAGCAAATCGCAAAACATTGAATTTATCCTTATTTAGCCAAATTCAATGGTTCATTTACAAAACCTCGTTTGTGCACTTTTTTACCAAACCCTCTTTTTAGCATGGCGCCAATAACGACAGTCCAGCGTACCAGGTCACAAAACATTGTATGCAATAGCCAATGAAAAGTTGTTGTTTTGTAACGGTCCAAAAGCTCGGACCTCAATTAGCCAGACCTACAAGTTCTTAAACCTCGTAAATTTGATAACACAAACAAGCAGGTAAGCTTTACCTGGTTTTTAATGTGAGTGTTCCAAAGGGTGTCTATGAATATTTTCTCCTGAGTTCATGCATGAATTTGTCATGAGAACATGTTTCTCAGATTATTTATGAAAATGGTGCAGATACGAGAATTTCTAAACTCAACTCTTTTGTAGATTTAATAATTTACGAGATTTTGTCCCTTTCAATAGAACTGTGCACACAAGTAACGTAGATGCAGAAAATGCAGCTTACGCGTCTCTAAATGATCAGAATTACCCTTGATTAGTTTTTTATCGATTTCATTAAAACACAACTAGTATTTGAGTTTCGAAGTAACGTAAATGAGAACATAATGGGCCTAAATCGAAATGACAAACATCATTGTCTGCAGGAAAATTAACTATTCTTACATAGTACAAGACTGTTTAGCCAATTTGATTAGTTCAAGTACTACTTTAACAGCCCTTCGTTTATACTTTTGTTTTTCATTTTGAAATATGGTGACCTACTTCCAAACGGTTACCATGGTAACTGAACCACATGAGAACGCTACATCATGTCTTATTGGACTCTAGACTAGAGACATTAAGTTTTAAACTAATGTATAACAACCTAATTCGTCAGGGGTGCATTTAACACAAAATATAGAGGGGTTTTTAGCTGTTCTGCAATAAAAGTTCCCATCAAATACATGTGTTTTACAGAAAATTGATGCTCCGACAGCAGAATACACAACACATATTGCCTTGATCTGTTAAACTTCATTATAGGCAATGTCAGCAATGGCGAGAAAAACGAAATCATTGACATGAACGTTTTGCATTGATGTGAATAGTGAAATTGTCCAAAAAGTGTCTAAAACAAAGAATATATAAAAAACAATATTACCCTATTCATTTAACATTCAAAGACACCAAAGGCATACTATATTATGTTGGTAAGCTGTAGCATAGTGATTTGTCTTGCAAACGTAAAAAATACACTGAAGTATATGGGATTTTTGACTTTGTGGAATGATCTTTGGTCATTGACTGTATGAAAAGTTCTGTTGACATACATGGTGCATAGATAGGTGTTAAATATCTGTTTCAACCCCAATCGTAGGTTTTTTGGTTATTTGTGGAGAATTGCAGGGTGTGTCAGCTGGCGTGAGTCTCGGTGTACTTACAGTAGAACTATTTACATTCAATTCATGGTTAAGTGCATTTCTATTGCTTTTTCTTTGAGATTGTCTCAACATATACTTAGAGTAAGCAGATGATCCTCTGGATGACTCTTCTTCGCTGAAATCCTTGCTGTCTGTAACATTCTCTTTAACTGAAGAGAACCATCGTCCACAAGCGAACCGCGCAGCTGCCATTCGGAATTTTCTGTTCATCACCCCTTAAATCAAGCAATTCCAGAAGCTGTTACTTTGTGCTGTCCAAAATCGTCTAAAGCAAATTGCAAATTTTTCAAATCTCTGCAGCTTTAAAGCTGCATAGTCTGTAACTTTTGATCTTCTTATTTTAAAAAAATGTTTTTTATTTTTCAAGAACACAGTAAAAATAGTCAAATTCAGATAAACATTTTACCATTTTTGAAATCTTAACAAATTATCACTATCAAAACAACTGCATTTATGTTAAAAATCAACGGTCTAGAATTATTGGAGGGACGCAAATAATTACCAACAAGAGAAAAATACACCTATTTGATAAGATAATTCACTTTTCCATGCAGTTTTCAGCTGTACTGAACATTTTTATTTTGAAAACATAGCTTAATTCTACTTTTACAAATGATTTAAAAAGAAAATAAAAAGTTTCGAAAAATGTTCATAGTTACAGAGTATGCAGCTTTAAAATACATGGATGAAATTAAATGAAACTATTAAGAATATTACCCTATTCATTTAATATTCAAACTGCATAGGTTTAGATAAGCAAAACGATATGCGTAAAATTGAAAATATTAGCTTACCCATGATTTTGAGCATATGTTTTGGGTGCTCAAAAGAACCGTCTCATTTAGACGGTTCTTTTGAGTACCCACAACATTTGTTCTTTTCTTTAGAAATAAGAAAGTTATATTCCTAGTACGCACTCTTAACTAAATGCCTAACTCGAGACACCAAAAGCATACTATAATTGAGTCAGTGCATGAGATTTCCAACAATGTGGTATGTGCCACCAGCAAAGCCTCAGATAAGCCTGCGCATACGCGCAGTCTGTTCAGAGCCTTTGCTAGTCGCTTGAGTGTTTTATGATTGTTAAGCTACCGACTGAACACCATTTGGAGTTGCTAAGCTTAAAAGGCGACTGCAGAGTTTCGTCGGAGTCTATACATGTCAGGATGCCACATTGTTGGAAATCTCATGCACTAGGCTGTAATGTTGGCAAGCTGTAGCGTAGTAAATTGTCTTACAAACTTGAAAATACACTGAAGTCTATGGGATTTCTGACTTCGAGGAGCTATCTTTGGTCACTGACTGTATGAACAGTTCTGTTGACATACATGGAGCATAAATATGGGTTAAATATCTGTTTCAAAACCAGTCGAAGGTTTTTTGGTTATTTGTGGAGAATTGCAGGGTGTGTCAGCTGGCGTGAGCCTCGGTGTACTAACAGTAGAACTAGATACATTCAATTCATGGTTAAGTGCATTTCTTTTGCTTTTTCTTTGAGATTGTCTCAACATATACTTAGAGTAAGCAGATGATCCTCTGGATGACTCTTCTTCGCTGAAATCCTTGCTGTCCGTGACATTCTCTTTAACAGAAGAGAAACATCGTCCACAAGCGAACCGCGCAGCTGCCATTCGGAATTTTCTGTTCATCACCCCATAAATTAAGCAATTCCAGAAGCTGTTACTTAGTGCTAGCCAGGTGACCGAGTAATCAACAGTCTCATTCAGTTGAACGTTTGCAGCAACTATTATCAATGTACAAAGCGTCCAGGGTGACACTGCTGTGAAGAACCCTAGAGTGATTGCCGCTAGATATTTGGCTGTACGAATATTGGCGTTGATCAACCTGGCATTCTGAAAAAAGAGATGATGCCCATAATTAACAAAATATAAATATAGATGCACATCATGCAAAAGCAAAGCAAGAACGCTGAAACAAATACACACATCGAAGGGACACTACTAAACCGAGCAGTGGTTCTGATCAATTGCGTCCCTTTTCATAAAGGGGCTTCTCTTAGGTCGGGTCTGAAAGCCCCTGCCGAGCCGAGCTGCCGACTCGCCGACCCGCCTAGTCAAAATTTTATTTTTTCAAAAGCATCCTCCGTGGAGATTTATCATAAATATTTTTTTATATAAAATCATAATTTAGACTAAAAACAATAAGTAGAACATAAAGAAAATTTATAAATTTTTATAATTTTGATTTAATTTACTTTTTATTCCTGGCAGGGGGTCTAAAAGCCCCAGCCGAGTGAATCGCGATTTCAGTTGATTTTCGAGATCTTAATAGGGGAATTGAGAAGTCTTCAAGCAAATTTGACAAATAATGTGAAATAAAAATATAAATGAAGATAATGTATAAAGATATCTTACGTAAAAATGCGTTAATTTCACGAAAATGATAGTTTCATAACGGCCACTTCGAGTTCTATTTATTTACGACTTGATTAACAACAATGACCGAAAACGGATTAATGTAAACGGCCCAATACCACCATTTACGGTATGCAGTAAGCAAACTAAATCGGACAACCCTCGACCTGCTATCAAAACGTCTTTCAAATGGCGTGTCGCTGTTGGGCCCAAGGTGTTCAAATAGGGGTGGGGTGTACTCTGATATTTTCATACATATGTATGGTAATTTTTTGGGTTCAAATTTTTAATTTCAATTTTTTGGGGGTTTTTCAGAAAAAAATGGGGGTACCCTCCCCCCCTGTCCGAGGTTGTATGCTGACTGAGTCAGTACTGCCAAACAGAGTAATGAAATGGGGGAAGGGTTTGAGTTCAATACTGTTTACTGTACCCCATTCCCTCACGAACTTTCCTGTATATTACGCAAGGAAGGGTTTGAGTTCAATACTGTTTACTGTACCCCATTCCCTCACGAACTTTCCTGTATATTACGCAAGTGCGTAACTGCTAAATGGGTGGTACACATATGGCATGTACCCCATTCCCTAACGAACTTTCCTGTATATAAACATAAAATTCTGTGTACATGACTTCAACAATAGTTACACTATTAAACTCAGGAGAGCAAGCAAGTGTCACGAAACAAGTGAAAGTGTCACGAAATGGTACACATTGAAATGCAAGGTATGTTTTTTATTTCACATATTATTTTCTAATGCGTATACATAATGCTAAAACTTAAAGGAACACAAGCAGAAAATAATAATGTTATAACTGAACAAGAAACTTTAAGAAGTGTTCCTGTTTAATGTAAATATTCAAAACGCATCCAAGTCATCCATATATACGATGCCTATCATTGTGTCTGCGTCTGTTGCAAAATGAATATTCACTTCATTGCAATCAATAGAATCATCGCTAGGTATTTTGATTGTAGCCGAGTAAGTTCCTGCTCACCCACAACACCTCCTCCTTGGGATTTTCGTAGACACACACTATCTTTAAGAACAATCCAAGCTGTGTTGAATAAGAGATGATTGCACTATATATAAGGATTAATTTTGAATATTTAAATTTAACAAGACCATTTCTTAAAATGTGAAACTATCTTTCCAATCCGTTTCTTTATATATTTTAGCATTGTATTAGGAAATATGTGAAAAAAGATTATTCATAATATCTGTTACAAAAGTCGAGCGATCAATAGATATATTATCGAAGATTAAGGCACCAAAGACTAGAGGTTTAGAAGGGACATGTTCAAAAATGTTTATTTTTCTTTTATGAGATACCATCTCTTTACGTCAAGACAATGTCCTTGCTTTATTTATTATGCCAGGTTACACATATTAAGTAAGTTACACCCTATAATTAGCCCTTTGATCTTTAAAAATGTTATAAAGACTTGCAGATCTATGATTCTTAATCAATTGAACAAGATAGTTCCATAAAATGTAAGATACCCATCTGGTGCAAATAAATTCTCATATTTTCACTTATATAGTACATACCAAAATTGGGCTCCTTAACATTAGGGTAGGGTTGTTTACTATCTTATTAAATACAACATATTTAAGATTAAATACAAACAAATTCATTTCTATAAGTCAAATAAAACTAGATCTAAAACATGATGTAAAATACTCAGAATAGTTGTAAAAGTTAATGACGTTAGCCACAATTACCGTTTTGAATGGGTAACTTGAATAATGTAACGAAAATAATACTGTAGGAAGCAGTTATTTTGTTAAAAAAGGTTTCATATGTTGAAGAGGCACCCAGCATGCAGACTAAGAAATATATAATTTAATGTCTTCATTCTGTCGGCTAAAGTTTCATTTAACATTTTTTTCTTAATTTAACATAGTAACATATGTAACAGGCTGTTACAGGCTAACGCCCCTATTTACGGAGTGCAAGCATCTCTTATTCTACGCAGCTTTGATTAATCTTTAAGATAAGCTATGCCTGCAGATTTCCCTGAGGTGGTGGTGCGGGCACTACCATTGTCTTTGTTATCAAATAAAAGAAAAAAATATGAAAAAAAGATTGGACGTTGGAAAGTAAGAAAGACGGCAAAGATCAGGAAACGATACAATCAAGTACCCCACCCGACCCAGGATACCACATGGGAAAGTAACAAAAATACAATAAACTCTTCTCAGAAGCCACTGAGAGGGCCAGTGTTCAATTAAGTAACGTTCCTTGAAGAAGAATGGTAAGTGTTCATATTCGTTCTTGGCAACGATTGCCAATTTAAAACAACGCAAATACGAAGGCTCGTTAGAGCCTTTGCTGCTTGCATATTACTGTAAATCTGGAAATTTTCGCGAGGGTTCATTTTCGCAAAACTTCGCATCGCGAGGGTTTTATTTTCGCGAATCTTCGCATATGCGAAATTTCGTGAAAATAAAATACTCGCGAAATCAAACATCATTCTGTCGTTACTGCTTTGGTCAGACATGCCATAACCGCGAATATTAAACGTCACAAATATGTCTTTTAACACCATTAGCGAAAATAATTTTTTCGCGAAAATTTCCGGATTTACAGTAATAATATTGATGTACATGTACATGAAGATAAGAACTCAGGGCAGAATTTATATGTTTACATGTATATGTAAAACAGTTCGTTTATAGGATGCTGTCCCGCGTATAACGATCCAAGTTGTGATTGCAACTGAAGCCAGCGTTATCTCGGATTATGAATACGTCATAGGTGCTTTGCCTTATGGCACGGTTGAGAGGTTTCTTACTTGCGGGTTATAACCTTCCTGTCCGACTTGTTTGAAGAGATACAGGATATAGTGGCGGGTTGATGCGGATGCTTTGAAGTATTTGTCAATTGTAATCGATTGATGAAATCATTGATTACAAATACAATGTAGAAGCCACATGAACTTATTAACTGGTACATGTACATCCAACATGACTGAGATTCAAATAAAAAAATCCAATCCCATACATATCCGTACAGTAAGAATTGAATTGCCAATTTTTAAGTTTAAAGGGTTGTCAAAATGATTTATTTCTGTCCCTGAAGATTTTTGTTTATCTTAGCAAACAGTGCATCATTGCTAACCGTTTGTCTTGCTGCAATCACACTTGTTATTGTGTTGGCATGGTTTCTGTGACGTCAGTGTCACGTTATTTAACGTCAGTATTACGTTATCGAAGTAGATCCTCGTTGAACATCCGAGGTCTGATTCCACAGAATTGGCTGAGGCAGTTCCGATTGGGAAATCATTAGTTCATTATAGTATGTGCTTAAAGGTGCATGTGTGCTCACAAGGTCGATAAACAGGCCCAAATATCGTATACGTTTACACTTTCTGTTTAAAGTAAGATCCTGTTAAATTCTGATTGGCAACTTTTAAGTTTATAAAATGTACGAGTACTTTGAGTCTATATCATACCTACCTTATCGTCGCTCGAAATGGTCAGAACACGCCTTTGTGAAGCTGTTCTATAAATAGATCCATAACAAAAGAGAAACACCAAAGCTGGAACAAAATAGAATATACTGAGAACGGAGAGCGTGACGTCAGCATTCTCGTAGAATGGTTCACAGTTGATCCCAATCCTATCATAATAGAACTGTTCCCCAGCAAATATAACGATGGCGTAGGTCGAGAAGACGACTATCCAGGTACTGAGAATAACTATAAGGTACCGTCTTGTTGTCATGATTTTGTTGTATTTGACTGGATGATGAATTACGAAGTATCTGTCCACTGCAATGAGGACCATGTTTAGTGTAGATTCGTGAAACAATGCGGAGATAAGCAATGCCTCCACTTTACAGAAACCTTCTCCAAATGGCCAACATTGATAAAGCGCCGGGTATATCGTTGAAGGACACATTAGGACCCCGATGCTAAGGTCAGTGCAGCAAAGTGAGTTCATTGTGTATCTAACTCTCTTCATGAAATGTTTCCGTGATCTAGGCATGTTGAAGACTATCAGACAACAAACATTGCCTAGTATTATTAGTATCATAATAATAATGATTATAAATGTTTTTACGATATCAGCTGTCGATGGCTTGTGTGTATTTCCTTCACAGGAAAATGTTTGATTCAAGCTAGCTACCATTTTTAAACGCCTGTTACAATAAACGAAGATTATTACAACCACGCAACTAGCAATTTAGCAATATGCTCCAATGAAGCATCTCAAGATAAGCTGTCAGAATCATAAAATAGACAGTCTATTATTGTCACACAGGTGCATGACATACTACATGAAAAATTGTTCATTCATCCCGTGCAGAACATATTACATGAAAAGTTGTGCTTTTCTATATGCTCATATTTTTGAATAAGTGAAAAATGATGAGAATTTGTTAAAAAAAAAGCTTATGGCGAAAAACTCATTTTATGAAAAGACATATGTTAAAATTACACACTGGATTGCCTCTATGAGGCAATTCCAATATGTACCAACAACATATGTTACTGAAAATCAGGAAGAAAACTATTTGGAAATTTTCATTTTCCAAGTATCATGTCCATTGTCTTTACCTCTTTTAAACATCTCAAACTGCCAATCAGTATTAGAATACCTGTCACTCTACTGCAAATTGTTTATGTTTGTATGGCAGCTACATGTATATCAGAGTCTCCAAATTCAATTTCAAGAACTACCACTTTGCTAATCTGCTAGTTGCGTAGTTGTAAATATCCAGTGATTAAGAACAAATACTTTTGGATTACAGACTGATCCGAATTCTAAGTCAACGAGGCTGAGCACACTGTAAAAAATAAGTGTAAATTTATACTAAAAGAGGTGGCAGCCTAGCTGCCACCTCTTTTTGTATAAACTCACACTTACTTTCATGCTAAAACACCTTTAGGCCAACATTTATCCAGTAATAATTGTTTAAATATTTCTACCTGTTATTGTTGTAGTTATTTTCCGGATCAATGCAATCGAACAAAACTTAGCTTTATAACAGTCTGAAGTTTACACAATTAACATTGGCAGTTCAACTGTCACCCAATTCTATGTATAGTGAATGATCTATGCTTATCAGTCCTAGTTATCAATGAAAGATGTGTAGGAAAATCATACACATAGTCTCTGATCTGGCACAAATTTGTTCACATGGCAAAATTTGGTTCTGGCAATCAAAGGGATAACGTTCGTCTTAAAATTTCTTGGAATACTTTTCCGAATATGAATCCGAAACACCCAGAATCTCAAATCACATTTCAGTCTACTTAGTCACTTTAATGAATATGACTCTAGCGACACTAATCCCTAATGATGATTGTCTTCACCAGCGAATACAGTGTACATGTTTACCATGCACACCACGAGAAACTCTGTCACAAGATATTTGGTCAAGGTAGCTCAAAAACAAGGCTATTGCGCTACAGAATCTGTGGCTTGTTGGAAGTTTAAACTATTTATTAACCTTAAATCAGCTATCGAATCAGTGCGTAATAAGTATGCTGATCATACTTAAGAAATTTAAAGGCTGACATGTGCCTTTGTGTGTAACAGTTTTCTCATGCTATGGATCAATTGCAACGCACTGCTGTAAAACTGACTTGTTGCCAGTGACAGTGAAAAACGAAGCATGATTGTATTATTTGTATGGTCCGCGTTGACTGGCAAGCATGATTTAAACTCGACATAACTCTAAGAACTTATAATCTAGTTCGCATTCACAATGTACTCGAGGATGGTATGTTGTCAGTTCATGCGTTCTGTTGCTGTTGTGGTTTGTTGCTGGTGTGTTTTCACAACGTGGCAAGAAACTAATATACCATGCCATAGGAAGCCAAGCTAGTAGTAATAGTTATACCATGGGTTGTCCGCCTGTACGTGGAGATAATCCTCGAGCTTTAGCGAGTGGATTATCTTACGTACAGGTGGACAAACATGGTATAACTATTTAAAACCATATACATCAGTGTAGACCTTGCACATCATGAGATATTTCGTGCTAAAGTTGGTAAGGGTGGTATAATATTAAGTATTCAATTTGTAACATAGAAGTCAAACATATAGATTATATTTATAATTATGGTATCTTTAACTTCTAATTTTTCTACGAAAATTCATTGACTTTCCATACTTAAGGCGATATATCTTTCAAAAGCTCTTACTTGGATAAAATTGTACCTGTATACACATAAAACGCTTTTTTATCAAGGAGACGGAAACCTTTGGCCACATTGTTGTATGAACAATTTATACATCTTACATAGATCCCTTTACGCCCCAACATACAGCTTTTGAGCAATCAGCCGCATGCGTATCAGTCTTTTTGGAGTCCCTTTCTGGTTTGATACCGTTTGTATTATTGTGACACGCTGGGCGAACTTTAGAAAAACAAATGCATGAACATAAACTACAAGTATCCACCCACAATAATTAGAAGTATTCTCGCCCCAAATGTACAAATTTCTGGTAGAAAAATATATATATTTACAATTTTTGCTTATGAACTTTTCAAGGTCAAAATGAAAAATTGTAAATAATACCAGAAATACATATATTTTGGTCAAATACTTCTAAATATTGTAGTCAGATAATTGTAGTTCACGTTCATGCAAATGTTATTCTCTAAAGTTCACCCAGCGTGCGGTATCAAACCAGGAAGTAACTCTTAAAAGACTGATACGCATGCTGACGATTGCTCAAAAGCTGTATGTTGGGACTTAAAGTGATCTATGTGAGATGTATAAAGTGTTCATACAACAATGTGGCCAAAGGTATCCGTCTCCTTGATAAAACAGCATTTTTTTTTGTTTATACAGAAAAAAACTCATGCAAGTAAGAGCTTTTGAAAGATATATCCTCTTAATAGAGTGATTTAAGTAATCGGTTTACACAGGCTAGGGTCAGCTGTTACAGCTGGAAAACGTTTGACCATATATATCAATCACGTTTTATTGCGTATTATACATGTATATAGTTCTACTGAACTGTCTATACTTTTGACATCTAGCCTCACTGCGATTAAACTCCATTTTATAAAATATCGTAAACGCGTTTATGAGGGGAATGATAAAAACAACGATTTTTGTCTCTATTAAGAATCGGCTGAAGTTCTTAAAAAAGCGGAAAAGTTTACTAGCATCTTGTTTGCCATTTATCTACTGTGTATATACAACATTGCCTCATAATATAATCAACGAAAAAAGTAACTGAAATAATGGAAACATTGAAAAAAAATGTAAATGAGCCGTGACATGAGATTTCCAACAATGTGTAATGTACGACCAGCATAGGCTCAGTTCAGCCTGCGCATACGCGCAGTCTGATCAGAGCCTTTGCTTGTCGCTTGATTATTCTATGTGGGTATAGCTACTGACTGAACATCATTTGGAGTTTCTACGCTTAAAAGGAGACTGCTCCTCTGAGTCTACACTTGCCAAAATGCCACATTTTTGGAAATCACATGACACACGGCACGAATTGTGTACGTCTCAAAACTTGTGAGAAGTTCTCCATTATTTTTGGTTATTGCATTTATAAGATTTGAATACTGCATAGACAAATTGTAGCTATTCCATTGTGTTCTAGATGTGCTCCTTATGTTATAGAATTGGTTTTGTTTTGATACACCTAAAACCTTACATGTTTTCTCTTTCTTAGAAGAATCTCGTGTCATTGAAGCATTAATTTCTATAATTCAAGCTATCTAGATGGCATACTTAATATTGAAAATCCTAATTTTGAGCAAATGTTAGGTTCAGATATATTCTGGAAAGGGAATATCAGAGCCATTGTGTCGCCTGCGAAGCATGATCGACACATAGGAATCATGTCTCCGTCGGCACCGTCGTCGGCGCCGTCGGCATCGTCGTCGTCTCGTCGTCCGCGTTGTCACACTTTTGGTTTCCGATCAATAATTTTTGAATGAATGCATTAGTTTCATTTTAAGCTTACAAAATAGTAAACATCATCAAATACAGGTCAAGTTTAAAAAAGGAGATCATCTACAAAGTTTTGACTGAGTTATGGCCCTTCTACTTAATTTGGTTTAATTGTGGATTCTGATCAACATCTTTTGAAGTGATGCACAAATTGCATTCAAAGTTTGCAGAAGAGTTCATCATCAATAAATACAGGTCAAGTTCGAATTTGGAGATCATTTGCAAATTTTGACCGAGTTATTCCCCTTTTTTTAGTTAGGTTTAGGCTAGTGTATTTATTGATGCTTGACGGTTCTGTAAACTTTGAATGGAATTGATGCATCCCTTAAAAAGTTATTGATCAGAAAAAAAACTATTTTAGCTTTTTTGCGTTACAGTTTTCGGATTCAAAAACACAGTATGTACATTTCTGTCAGTTGCGCAAGCAACCTGATGATCCTGTTTTACATTTTTATGGATCACCTTTTCCAATTGTTGAGGAATCTAAATTCATTGGCATTATTTTTGATACTATACTCGGTTTTATACCTTTTATTAAAGCTAAATCCTTAACAGCATTGAATCTTTTAAAAGTGCTTTCCCATACATATTTTCTCCCTCTCATTGACAGTCCGGAAAAAATATTGTCTTCTCTTAGACTAACGCTCTAAAGGTTAGATCCTGCATTGCGAACTAGATTTACAATTCAAAACCTATTCTTTAGAGAAAAAGAAACAAAACACAGGTTTTGTTTGCAATGCCGCTTCTGCTTCAGATTTTCCACATTACATTTATTTACATATATGATTAGTACAAAAATAAAATCCATATAAAAACAAATTCTTTTCAATTCTTCTTTTTCATCTTGCCACACAGCCTGTCAATCATGCCAGCCTGAAAAACTTAGAAATCCTGTTCAAAACCGTTGTTTTGATATATCTCAACACTTTACATAATTATTTCCCAATACGTCCTTGAATCTTGAGCCTCAGCTCATAGCAGTATAACAAATCATTTTTCACAAACATTGCAGAATAATATATGTGTAAAATAACGTTAATGTTCTGACAGCATAATCTTTGATGTGCTTATATCAGTGCTGCTTTTTCCAAAATCTGGGAGCGGGCTACCCCACCCTAACTCCCTGTGGGAGGGGAAGGTAGGATTGTCCATGCTCTTACCAGCAGGCGTTCAGACAGAGGCATGTTCAAAAGCTAGAATCTCAAACCTACAGAAAAGATACCTGAAAGTTCCCTAACTCCTCCGTATGTTCAAAAACGCTTTTTATAGAACCTCAACTCTATGCTCTCGTCCCAGGAGTGTTTACTCACGCCTTAAATTCAATCTACTCTCTTTTGCAAAAACAATTTAATGTATACCACTTAGGAAAACTAAAGTGTTTTTTACAAAATTGTGTATAACTGAATTTCTCCTAGTATAAAACACTTGAACCCTTTTTTTCACAAGTTGAAACGCTTAAGGCCCTTTAATACTGGATATACAAGTTCAGTTAAGATATAAATGTTCCACTAGTCTTGAAAACAACTTAGCCAGAACCGTTTATGAAAATCTCACAGTCTACGAATATCCAAATTTTTTATTATGCTTAGAAGTCTGAAATGGAGTTATTAACTACATACTGAAACTACAAGCTGAAACTGATATGCTAATAATACGCTGTTAGTATAAAGTTATTTTATGCCTGTTTGTAGTATAGTCAACTATTATCCAGAGGTGCCGTGGACGACCTGATGCACTAGCATCAGGTCGTCCACGGTACCGAGGGGTAATAGTTTGACTATACTACAGACAGGCATGAAATAACTGCTTTATTACCCCACCCATTTGATGAAATACTTAGCAGCTTTTCTTGCACGGAGTTGCTGTAGACGGTGCTGTTTTGTTGCAAAACAGAAAATTTCATCAATTTTGGTCTCAAAATGTTCCGCTCGTTCTAATTAAGAAAACGAGTACCCACGCTTTATGTTTATGACCATAAAAACAACGGAGTTATTGGAGTTTAAAGTTGCCAAACCATGCCTCATTTTCACCATTGTTGCATAACGTCTCCTTTCATAAACGAACCGTGCGCGCATCGTCGTCGCGCACGTTTTAAGCGCCTGTGTGTTTTTAACAGGGAAGCGGGTAACCAGGCCATGGTATAGTGCCATGGTATAGTCATATTTATTGGCCGGTGGAATAGTTCAGTGACTCATGACATAGCAAAACATAGACAATTACTCCATATATAGACGGATGGGTAATATACTGAAATATTTGACAAGCAAAGGAAATACATATACATCCCAAGAGCACTTCCATCAATATACACGACTGTTAATTACCAGCCTCAAGCCCACTGTTATGACATATTACGCACTTAACTGAATTACAATATAACATGATGTTCTAAACTCCATTATAACTAGGTTATTCTTGAAAGCAACTTCTATGTGTTTTGATCCACATCTGAATTATGGGTGAGGTTTGCGCCGTGATACCTGTTTAAGCCCTCCAGTAAAATATTTGACTGACCGTTCCAAAGTGGTACTTCTTTTGTGGATATTTTATGTTTTTTCTGTCTTTTTATTGCTGTGCCTTTGTGCGCGTCTGTTTATATGTGCCTTGTGATCACCTGCTGACCTCTAGGCTCTCGTTTGTGGTGTCTAACTGTGATTTTGTCACTTTACCATTGATATCCTGGGTCGGGTGTGGTACTTGATTGCATCGATCCCTGATTTTTGCACCCTTACTTACTTTTACTCAAAAATCAAACACATGAATTGTCTTCAGTAATACAACGGTAGGCCAGGTCTTACTCAATTTCATTATAGCTAAGTTACTCTTGAAAGCAACTTTACTCAAAAATCAAACCCATGAATCAGAACCTGTCTAACAACCAACCATTTCACAAAAATCTAACAATATTCAATAGTACTATCAAGCTAATGTTTGAGGAGAGGTCAAATGGTTTAGTTTTACGTTAGTCTATTCTTCTTTCACTTTAGATTTTATATGCAAAATAACCAAATTCAGTAAAAATGACCTTTTGATCTGACCACAAGGGTTGGTGGTGTGTGTAACCTTCGTGATATTCGTGCGTTTTTGTGAAGCATTCCCACCTTGCTAATGCTTTTACCACGCATACCAAACGCTCGAATGCTCAACATCTGGTTGAATATTAAAAACAACTGCTCTATGAAGAAAAAAAAACGGGGAATGCCATGCAACAGCCTATGGATTCCTGCGTTTGTGGTATAAATACGAGCTCAGAAAGTATTTTCATTAGGTCATATTTACTTTCACGCGATAAACACGCTCCTGTCGAATTCTGGTACACCTATTTTACGCGAAATGTAAATCTGACAAAACGAGAGAACTTTCTGACCTCAAATTTATGCCACAAACGTAGGAATGCATAGTCTGTTGCATGACATTCCCTGATTTTTTATTCTCTTGCTGGAGGAATTGTTTTAATATTCAACCGGATGTTGAGCATTCGAGCATTTGATAGGCGTGTTTACCAAGAACAAAAAGATACGTACTGTCAACTGATTAAAGCATATGGTCTGGTGGCTTAGTGGTTAGTTGATTTAATACAGATCGCATATATCAAAATATATGGGAAAAACTTCTTTTTATATAGTTTTCAAATATATGCATTATTTGTTAAGTTAAGGTGGTTCTTATATTTTATGCCATCTCGTGCATAACTTTACATATTTTCATTTGTATTAAGAAGCTTATGTATCCATTTTCCTTGCCAACGGCGACTTCTGTCTTCCAATGAAACTTTTGCAAACAGTTTGAACCTAGATCAGCAGTGACAGAAAGTCGACCCTGATCTAGATACAAACCATTGGACACTGGTAGTGTTTTTGAAAGAATGTCGAAAAATAGCTATTTTTGAAAAATCATCAGCAAATGACAACGGAAGTATTAAAAATTACCCAGCGTGCAAAGAGCATGTCGGCCATTCACGGTACCTTATGTGTGTATTTGAAGCATAAGCATATGCCAGAGTCATATTAAATTATACATTTTTGCACAAAAACAAGAACAAAAGATGAACAAATAAGGAAAGCAAAATAAAAAAGACAAAAAAAAGAATAGATTGAAATGGTCCTGGATTCGAACCCACATCTCTCAATTGCTAATGACACATTGTTATCCATTAGGTTACCCGGCAATAGAAGATTTTTTTTTCCATTCAGATAAGCAATTGTATCACACTCTGAAGCGTACTTTTTACGATGATTCCTAAATATTGGATGAAAGGTAGTTGAATATTCGTTTGTCTAAGGTCAATGTTGTCAGACCAATATGTTAATCCGTTTTTATTGTTTCCCTGTGATAACGTAAAATTAGGAAACCACCATGCGAGCTAAACATGTTTTGTGCTTTAACTACAGCAGAATCTAGGGCGGACATTTAGTCAGCAAAGTGCATTTTTAAAGCTTCCTGGTTGCCTAGTCTGCTGTTCGTTCTAAGGCAAGGATTATGTTGTTGTTTGCTCATTGTTTTTTCTTGTTCCAACTTTATGTTGTTTTTTTTTTTGTTGCTGTTGGATTTCTAGTGGTGGCGCGGTTCTTGGTGTCGTTTCTATTTTAGCAATCATCTTGCTAAGGAAAGGAGAGCTTTTGGTTTATTGTTATTGCCTTAAAACTATCTGTGCTCTGTGTCTCTTCATAAAACTGCCATGGGTTACCTCTCCAGTTTGTGAATGTGTCTTTTACTATTTAGCCGAACACGCTATTTTGATACTTTTCGCATATGCACAAAACCTCATTTTTACCCTTTATGCGAGTATACTTTGGGATTTTTCCTCCTGGTTTGATACAATACACTTGGGGTAGTCCATTGTACATATTCAGGAGTAACAGGTTATAATTTAAAAAATAGTGTATTCTTTTGTCTGAAGAGTTTTTTACCCAAACGAACAGTGTAGGCCCTGGTAAAATGCAGCATTATGCTGCATTTCATCTGGGTTTTCACTGTATGCAAAACGACTCGTTTAGGGATTTACCGATATCATTTTTACGGTTAAATAGCCATACTGACGTATCCAGGATATCTAGAAATCTAAGCTTTGGTGTGAGCCTGCCTATCATTACATACTTTGTGTATGTTACAAGCAAAATTTCCTGTGAGACAGCGCGTATGCATAGGCTCGACTGCCATGCGCTGCTCGCCGAAGCAATTCTTGTGTGCTGACCACTCTCTTGTAGATAGAACGTGCCTTTGAAATCACCTTCGTCATATAGGAAACATAACAACCATCTGTTCGGTGGGGTGGGTGGCTAGGGGTACGTGTATAACTTTATGCTCAGAATGTATTGGTTATGTAATACTAGTATTGGACAAAGCTATCCATGTACAAATAGCATTCGACATAGTTTTGATTTCAATTAATTGATAGAAAAAATCATAAATAATGACAAAACAACCTCTGGACTTTGAGGTTAGAATCCTTGTAGAGCAATGTGCAATGACAAAAACAAAAATGCATTTTAGACAAGTCAGCAGACTCAATAACGTCTTTCCAAAAGGCAGTGCAAGGGGACAAATGTATTCCATATTTTCATATGTCTCCTGTAATCATTTCTTCTTTCTCCAAAGTAAGCATACAGTATAGGGCCATTTTTCGGCCAACCAGCGAAACGTTTTAGCATTACTGCCCTTGTTGTTGTCTGATTTTATCATTGCAAAGTGGAGTCAACACTTTTCCTTTATGAATTTATGCTTAAGTCTAATAAAATTTATGTTATGTTATATTTCCTGCAGCATGCAGTGTCAGGCCACCATCTGGGCCCAAGCGAAACGTCATTCGTATAGTGCTTCGCTGGCGGGCCGATTGTGGCCCGCTTTTAGATGTGAAATTTGCTGCATCTGCAGGGACGTCGGCTTGCGGCAACCAGACGCGTTTTGTGCCCACAAACCCAACACATTTCGCAACTTATTTCAATAAAAATGACTTATGAAGATTGAATTACTAATTTGAATGGAATTAGTGAGTCGATATATGTTTCAACTTTTGTTATGCGCTAATAAATAAACCCAATGCTATTGTTTGTCTACATTGGATTATCGTGTATACGATAAACAGTATAAAGGGAAAGTAAATACAACCACTAGTACACGAGACGAAAGTGGAAAATTATCAAAATGTATATATAAAAATTCGCCTATTTTATTGGGATCAATAACCATAAAACGCAAGGTAAGAATAATGATATTATTTTTCTTTTATGGACGAAAATTAATCGGTTCCCCTCAAATTTCTAGTTGCACAGATGCGGGTCCATGCGCCATAATTAAGAGTCTTAATGTTTAGGGTGACATATTTCCATCCTAAAGAGACCGAATCATGCAACAGAAGAAGGGTTAAATGGTTATAGTATGGCACCTCAGAAGCGAATAGGATATGAAGTACGACTGGCTAGGACACCCGTGTCTAACGCTGACCTTAAGATAAGAGTTCCTAATTATTTTTTTTTTTCTCCAACATAGTAGAGTGTGTGGCTACTTAAAAGAATGATTTCGATGAAGCGGCTCTTTTCAGCACTGATAAAAGGATTAGAAAGTAATTGCAATGTTACGCCAAAAAATAACTGTAAAAAACAGTAAATGAGTAAGATCAGGAAATACCACAATCACAAACCGCAGACAACCCCGGAAATTCGGAAATCTAGCGAGAATTTTAATATCGCGAATAACGTTAAAAGACATATTTGCCATGTTAAAAATTCGCAAATTTGGTATCATATACCTACATCAGTAAAGGACAGAGAGTTTTCGGTATTTCGCGAACATTTCCAAATTTACAGTATCAGTTAATCTGAACCTACGGTGATAAACTCTATTCTAGTTAATTATTTTTATCGATTTCAGATATCCACCTTATGGCCCACCGAGTGTTTGGTGAGGGCCCTCGGGGTCCTTCCAACTTTCTGTGTACAATCTGTCGGAGACAATTCAAGCAGCCGAAGATCTTAAATTGTTACCACATGTTCTGTATGGACTGTTTAAAGGAGCACGTGAGGACGTATTGTCGTAATGGCCTGTTTCCTTGCCCGATATGCAAGGTGCTGATTCCATTGCCTGTATGGGGAGGACTAGACGCTTTTGAAACTGTAAAACCCTACCGAAGTTCTCAGACTAAATATAGGTGACGGAAAACGGTATCTTCAGTGTTACATGTATGGAGACAGTTAGACTGGCTCCAGTCCTTAAAACAATTTTTCATCAATGTGTCATATCATATACTTGTAGCCAGTCTAACTCTGATGGCTCTGTTTTAAGGTCCTTAAAACAGAGCCGTCAGAGTTAGACTGGCTACAAGTATATGATATGACACATTGATGAAAAATTGCTTTAAGGACTGGAGCCAGTCTAGGAGACAGTTTGTGGTATTTTAGTCCTTGTCAGTGACCGACAATGAAGACTTAGACGGCCTTTGCAGGTCGCTCAATCTGGGCAGAGTCTGCGCTGTTCGCACAAACAATGCATGGATGTATACATGCGAAGTTCAGATTAAATAGAGTCACATAGTCTTGTAGGCTAGGATAGCCGTGCATGTTCTATGAACCCCATTCATTCTGATGGATTATACCATACAAATTGATGCAATTAGTATGGAACAGTCCATTTTCTATTTTAGTGGTTCTTCGTCAAACTTTCGATAAAATGCATTTCTGTTCCTGGAGACTGTCTTATCTTTAATAGCAAACAGCGCAGACCCTGATGAAATGCCGCCTAACGCCTTATGCGGCATTTCATCTGGGTCTTCACTGTTTACCAAAGAACATGTTTACCGGTATCCAAAAAAAGGTTTAAGATGGCCTGTGATCACTACCATTTTCTCATGGGCGGTGCCATGTGTTTTGCAAAAGTAGCAAAAACTGTATATTTGTTGTTTCTTTGAGCTTCCAATAGACTCATATTCTTCTTGTGAATCGACAGCTCAATCTGAATCATACAATGTTAACCCTTAAAGCGCCAAGAAAAAAATGTTTCTAAAAATGTCATCTGCTGAAGTCGTCTGCTGCAAATAATTACCTTACATTACCGACGAATTAAGTATAGAAGCAAACAGTGTGGACCCAGAACAGACTGCTCCTATAGGAGCAGTCTGTTCTGGGCCCACCCTGTTTGCCATCGAGGCTACTTAAACATTCCAGCAGACGAGAAAAGCAGACGACTTTTGTTGCAATTGGCGCATTAAGGGTTAACGTCAATATAAAGCTTCGAGCCAATCGTGACATGAAAAAAATCAGTTTTGAAAAGAAGCTACTTAATTTGTTTTATAAAGTTAAATTGAATCTTTGGTGTATTTTATGGAAAATGAACAGGATATTTGTTTATTGGAACCTCACGTTATATGCCAAATGTTAGGTAAAGAGAGTGCTACCAGTTAACAAACATTTACAATTATTGACTTCAATGAGGTAGATATGAGGATTTATCTACCCGAAATGTCACTTTTTCGAGTAGATAAATCCTTGTGTCTACCGAAATTGAAGTCTATATTGCTTATCAACCGTGAACGAAAATTTTCTACTTTCATTTTAGTAACTATAATTAAACCAATTTCTAATCGGTCACCTTTCAAGCTCATTATTTCTGAACAAACGCTAATAAAATTGAAATGAGTTTGCCTATATATGTACATTTTAATGGACAAACGTTTAGCGGTGATTTTGAACAGTTTACTTTTACTTCAAAGTTTTTAGGGTTAAAATTGCAAAAATCGACCTTTTTAAAGAAAACGTTTTGAGAGTAGTTTTTTATAAAATTGACGTTTAGGTGCTTAAAAAACAGGTCTGCCCGACTTGAAAAACACCAAACAATTGAAATTTTACGCACGGTAGATTTTTTAACGTATTTTTTAAAAAAAATGTTGCTTTTTAAATTTTTTTCGAGATTTTTGAAACTCACCAGTAGCTCCTGGTAAAATTGTTAAATGGACTTACTTGTATTTAGTCCACTTTTGCCGCTTAAAGTTTTACGACTACTGTACACTTCCAGTTTCAATGTGAGAGTGTTCGCATAATATATATTTTTTTCAATTCTCAAAAAAGAACGGTGACGTCTGGTGATTATGAATAATCGTTGAAAATTTCAATGCCGTGTCGCTGATAATAAAGCGTACAGAGCGGTGCAAATTTTATATGGAAATTGCAAGCTTAAACTTGAATTTCAATTATTAGCCTGCTAAAAGTGTTTGTCTTATGTTGTTGAGTAGCAAAAACGAAGAGTCCGATGGAAACAAAACTTTTGAGGTTTATTCTTCTTATATCACGGTATCCAGTAACATCTTCAAACAAACAAAAGCATTACTTGATAAGGTCTCTGCGCTGTGGTTTATATCGTAGAAAAAGTGTGACTTTTTGAAATGAGGGTACCTTTTCTCTAACTTCGTCCGTGCATTAAGTAACGTCATTTTTAAATGAAATAACTTGCAGAGTTTCGGCAAAGGATTGCTTCATTTAAAAAAGCATGGATTTTGTATACCCTATGTTTCACTTTCTGAACTGGCGTAAAAATGTAATGTGGCCGATTAGAACTTGGTTTAAGTATAGATTTGTATTGTTGAAGTCATGTTCAACTAAATGTTCTCTAACAAGTTTTAGCAACTGTTTTAAGCATATTTGAATAATGTAGAGCTTGCTTTTGAAATGTATATAAATTCTCAGAATGCAGAAGGTAAATCATGAAATACTTTTTTTACATTCTGTTTATTCAAACAAAGAGAACATAAAAAAATGAGCAAACAAAACAAAATTGTTGTTAAAATTAATTAAAACCATTTTCTAAATCTAAAACATATGAAAAGTACTGACACGTTGCAAGGGAATTATTTCTGCAGGCACGTCTTGATTGAAGAAAAGTGCAATCTCGCAGTTATCAGTATTCGGTGAATACTAAGGTTTGTTCCCCTCCTTCATACTGTATCACTATTCTCTTTGTCAATTTTTTCTCTTAATTCACTATGATGTATTTTATTATCTATCTATTTACTTCCTTATCTGTATTCAGTTTTTCCTGGTAGAAATGGTCTCCGCATCCAGTTAATAGTGGATAGTTGATAGACAATTTTGCAATTTATTAAGTAAAAGACTTACATTCCTTAGAAAACAAAATATTTATGTAATATATATCGTACATGTAACTGGTATTGAAGCACAGATATTGTGTCCATCTTTATTGCGATATTTTTTAATTATGTATGTATGACAAGAAACTGTACAGTGTACGTCATTTAACACATTTCTGTTCTGTTCTTCTCTGTGATGCTTCGCATATTTTGAACCCATGAAACAATGTTGTTGTCGTATTGGAATGATCCATTTAATTTACGGTTTTATAATAAATGATGACACTGAGAAGTGCATGGTTTGCTTTTTGTCCTATTTAGTGCTGCAACAGACCCACCATATTGTGACACAGGGTAACAAGCAGCAACATATATCAAATTAAAGCTCAGAGTCTTGGGAGTTCAAAATTGCAGGATGCCACTGTCAGAACCGAGGGCGATTTTTTAGTGTTTGAGATTGTATTGTCTCTTGATATTCTGTATAGCAAGATTCGGGCACTTGGAGTAAAACATATACATTGACACGGTAAGGTATATTGTATTGACCGCATTATCCAACATAAAACCGATTGCTTTCATACAGAGCACATTATACAATCATCTGTTTGTGGAATGTCACTTTTGAAGCGGACCTACTTACTTCGTTTATATTTTCAGTGGCGGATTTAGTGGGGGTGCTTTGGGTGCTTCAGCACCCCCAGCTGAGTCCATGGTAAAAAAATCTTAACCTACCTTTTTTCTTCTCAATGTACGGTAGGTACCTTTTTGCGTGTTCTGTAAGCCCGGTTTAAAGTCAGCACCTTAGAGATTAAAACGGCATTTAATTGTCACACCTAGCCATAAAATAAGTTTGAGCAAATCAGCTGACCGACTGCGTAACTAGGCAACCTGAGGTACCCTCTAAAATTGGATAGCCTTATCTTCAAGTAAGCGTGAAAAAGAGGATTTCTAAACTATGATAAATTTTGTATAACTTTGAAAACAAGTCTTGAGAACCCTGAACTTATGTGTTCATTATTGAAACTGCTGGAAGGGAAGGATATGCTTAGCGGTCATGTATTTGGAGTTTGACAATTTTTCATATGTAATGTATATTTTCACGCGCCATGGCCACCGACACGACGCGTGCGACCTGATAGAATACCAGTGGCCGTTTTGAAATTGTCGGTCTCTTTGATCATGAATCACCACTGGTGGTAACACCACTTTTAACATAAGCAAACAGTCTGGACTCAGATCAGGCTTGTAATTTTGATAAGGTTTCAAACTGCTTGAAATTATGACGTATGTATACATGAACTCGGACCCGGTCCGAGCACAAGAAATATATTTTTAAAAGAAGTTAATATAAAAGTCTGCACAAACACCGCAAAATATCACTCAGCATGCAGAGTTGATAAACAAGCATGTTGTTCGCTAGCAGTAGGGACTTTCTATACCAACGGGACTGGAATCAAGTTTTCTCGCAGCTATCTTCCATAATATGAATTTTTCAAAGGATATAGTTTTAAAACGGACGGTATAATTAGCTTTTTCCCCAACCACTTTTTTCTTTTAAAAATTGACGCAGACATATGCCTTGCTGCTCTTTCCATGACCTGTGTTAGCAGTCTAGCTGGGGTCTTCATGATGCGCTGAAATACGCGGACATGTGTTCTAATTTGGGTCATCCAAGCGAGAGCCTTCGGTGGGCAACATTGCGTTGGATAAGACGCTTTTATAAAAAAAATTGACCTAGCACTCGAGATTTTGATAAATGCGAGTCTGTGCATATCGTGCGTGCGTGACACTGCAGCAAAATCAGGTTCCCTCGCCACAATCTGTATAATTAGTCATAGGCACTTCTTGATGCTTTTTCTCCAAACACTTTTTTCTTTTAAAAAATCACCGCAAACATTCGCCGTGGTGCTCTTTCCATGACATGTTCAGTCTTCATTTTTCGCTGACAAACACGGATGCGCACTCTGATTCAGATCATCAAAGTTTCAGCCTTCTCTGCGATAAGACGTTTTTTTAATTGATTTAAACTATCACCTTAGATTTTGACACTATTGTATCAGCGATGCCAGTCTTGCATATCGTGCGTGCGTGTGTGTGTCAACTCTGTGGGATGTGTGTCTGACTAGCTATCAGGCTGTCATGGGTTCGCTCTTCCTGTCCAGCACCATTCTATTGTTGAAATTAGTCATGAACAATTTTCTACAGTCAATCCCATTCCTTCTCATTGAAAGAGAGGTTGTCAGTTACTGGCAAAACCCCACTCAAGGCCTTTTTGCATCTATTGGATGGAAGCATTTACGAATTATTTCACTACCTTTGCCTCCAATCCACTGGGCAATAATCTAAATGCGGACCCAGTTGAGTAACTATATGGTTAGCTCACATGAGCCCGAAAACTCATGTGACAGAAATGCATTTTTTACTTCAGAAAAACCTAAAAAATATCATGCATGGTCGTGTCAAAATGTATGCGATGCGCTGACCTTTTTGTTGGACAACATTTTTATTCGATTTGGCACCAAGCTCTATAGACAAGTTGTTGGGATTCCTATGGGCACTAATTGTGCTCCCCTGGTTGCAGATTTATTCCTGTTTTGTTATGAAAGGGACTTTATGATGTCTCTTTCTGATGATAAGCAGGCTGATGTTATTGATGCGTTTAACACTACTTCCAGATATTTGGACGATATTTTAAATATTAATAATGTTTATTTTGACAATATGGTTAGTCAAATATACCCTTCAGAGCTCCAACTTAATAAAGCCAATGCCTCTGATACCGAAGCCGCGTTTTTAGACTTGCATTTGTCAATTTCTAATGATATTGTTTCTACCAAAATTTATGACAAACGTGACGACTTTGATTTTGAAATTGTCAATTTCCCATTTTTAGATGGTGATGTTCCTCGTTCTACATCCTATGGAGTCTATATCTCTCAACTCATTCGTTTTGCTAGAGCACCTAGCTATGTTGTTGACTTCAACACTCGCAATAAATTGTTAACTCAGAAACTTCTTAAACAGGGCTATCGGTATCATAAACTTCGCAAAACATTTTCAAAATTTTATAGACGATACTATGATTTGATTTCTAAATTCCAAGTTGGACTTAAATCTCTCTTGCGCCAAGGACTTTCGGAACCTGATTTCTATGGTGACTTGGTGTATAAGTTGAAGAAGATTGTTGGCTCTAATAATTTTTCAGCGCAGTTCATTAAAATAATTTCCCATTATAAAAAGATTGGCTATAACATTAATGTATTGCAACAGACTGCATGCTTGGTAGTCAACCCAATCACGGTTGGCAACTTTGCTTTCCTCTTTAATTGCACGCCGGTGGGTCAGACTTCAGACTCTATGATGGTTCCGACTTAAAGACTTATCTATTGATGAGATGGTAGGGGCCTGATGCTTTGGCTGTTTGTCGGGCCCACCGGGGTTTACCTGTTGGATTTGTTTTGCTCCGGTATTCAGTTTAATTTACTGTTGAGTCCTTATCCTTGCTTTATCTCCTTGTTATATCTTGATTTATATGTTTTAGGAGATGATGCATTGATAAGTTAGGGGTCTTTCATGCAAACCAAATATCTATGTGTCTTGATCCACATCTGAATTAAGGGTGAGGTTGGCGCCGTTAAACCGGTTTAAGCCCTCCAGTAAAATATTTTACTGACCGTTCCAAGGCGGTACTTCTTTTGTGGATCTTTTATGTTTTTGTTCTGTCTTGTGTTTGCTATGTTTTGTGCGCGTCTGTTTATATGTGCTTTTTGGTCACCTGCTGGGAAAGGGCTGACCTCTTGGCTCTCGTTTGTGGTGTCTTCTGTGAGTTTGTCACTTTCCCATTGGTATCCTGGGTCAGGTGTGGTACTTGATTGTATCGATTCCTGATCTTTGCACCATTACTTACTTTTAGTATACCAATGGTCCAACGTTCGTCACGGCATCTTCCGTTCACGTTTTCAAAGAAGTATATCAGGGGAGCAAGTTTAGTCATATTACATATAAAGCATCATCAGGTATGGAAGGGGAAAGGATGCATGTGGTTTTTGGGCTGGTTGGATTGGAACTCTGGCATATATAAACGTATAATGGGAAAAACTTTAAAAATCTACTTCTCTAAAACGGCGAGACCCACAGCTTATAGATTTATGTCTTGTGGTCACCTACATAAGTCCTGCCAT
Organism: Loripinus fragilis; assembly: GCA_964019695.1. Taxonomy (NCBI): domain Eukaryota; kingdom Metazoa; phylum Mollusca; class Bivalvia; order Lucinida; family Lucinidae; genus Loripinus; species Loripinus fragilis. Next base: position 122,984,875 of record OZ026515.1, read on the forward strand.
CCACGCTCCTGGTGTCTATACTAGCCATGGAGTCATAAGCTTCTTTTGATTTAAAATGAGGAAAAACTTAAAAAAAATCTTCTCTGAAACCATGAGACCCACAGCTTGTAGTCCCATAAATTCTGCCAATCATGCATCTTGGGTCTACATTAACCAAATACATACGATCATTAGGCTTTAATAGCTCCCATAATCATAATGGGGAAACACTTTTTTTTAAACAAATCCTGGGTCGGGTGGGGTACTTGATTGTATCGACTCCTGATCTTTGCACCCTTACTTACTTCTGTCCACAGCTAAAATACTTTTAATATGTAGCAAAGTTTAGTGTTTAGTGTTTTCTATACGTTAACCCAAACACGCACCTGGGGTCCAAATTAATCACTCGCTGGGGACATTTGCTATTTTAAACAAAATAAAATGAAAAAAAAATCTCTGAAACCAGAAGGCCAAATGCTCAGGGGAGTGGTATATAGGCTAATTCAGTCTTTTGCTTCTATGGGACACAGTTATATATGGTAACTGATTTGTGCTATATGTGTCTGTATACATTGACTGTCAGTGTCCACCTATCAAGCACCCCCAGCATCAGTGGTCCTGGATCCGCCACTGTATTTGCTAAAGTAGGAACTATAGTTCGATTCGACGTGGACCTGTGTTATTATGTTTAAAACTAACCTCGTTGTGGGACAGGTTTTCGATTTTAAAATTTGCACAAAATTTACTCCACATTGAAATTTTGTGAAAAATCCTAACTATACTTAAACCCAAAAGTAACTAAATATACATTAAATATATGAATGCCTTTTACGCTATTGATAAGTGATATAAGAAAGACATTTGAATCCTATTAAAAAGTGAGCAAAGTTTGATAAGTTATGCATAAGTTGTAGAATTGCGTTGTCAAAAGTTCAAACAACAAGGCCCTAATGAAATATGTACATGGTCAAAAGAAAATTTTCCAAAATACACCACTTTTGAAACGTATTCGAAAATTAATATTTCACCTTGTAAGCTGGGTAAAAACATGTCCAAAACTTGCCAATGGATTAGACCGGACAAAACGGATACTGTCTGACACGGAACGCATTCACCGCATGAGGAACTGACAAGAAACGCATTTGAATGGACACGAACGGTCAGAGAATTTTACTGTCCGTTACGCATCCGGTAGTACTATCCGGAAGTACTGGTTAACTGCTTGTTCAAGCTTGCCCAGGAAAAAGTGTGGTTAGGTGAACTGACCGTCCCGCCATGACCATAGCTGTTGACTTGGGACGTAAAGTAACAAAACAAACAAACAAACAAACAAAGTACTATCCGGTAAGGTGTGACGCTCACTTTAGGGTGGTATAAAACACATGATTTTGTCCGGTGCAAACATAATGCAATTTATCACATGCCGTCGTGTCTGGGAGTGAAATAACGCCATGCAATAAAATCGATAAACTACTAGTGGTTTATAGATTAGTGCGTAACGTAATGACGTCCATTACAACGTTCCGTAAAAGATGGCAAAATCTTGACGTTTTCACACCCAAAATGTGATTTTTAAGTTATATTTATGTCATATGATTGATAATATCTTACGTTCGTCTCCTGTATTATTGAACTTATCAAACTCGCATTTTATCGCTTTTCCCCAACTCGTTCAATAAATTCAAGAAAACATGAGCACTCATGAAAGATCCTCTATATATTCGATGTATTACTGAAACAGGAGAGAAGATGACTTCCTTCTGGTGATTTATAATTATGCACATCCTGTTTACAAGGTCAGAATAATTTATTTATTTGATGGTTATGACATTGGATGGTAAAGGTTATTCAATGGTTTGTCCGCCTGTATGTGGAGATAATCCATGAGCTTTAGCTCGTGGATTATCTCCCGTACAGGTGGACAGCAATATTATAACTATCCTTTACCACCAACATAAATGCAGAACTTGTACTATTTATTCAAAGATAGGGTCCGAATGGACAGAGAATTTTACTGTCCGTTACGCGTCCGGTAGTACTATCCGGAAGTACTGGTTAACTGCTTGTTCAAGCTTGCCCAGGAAAAAGTGTGGTTAGGTGAACTGACCGTCCCGCCATGACCATAGCCTTGGGACGTAAAGCAACAAAACAAACAAACAAACAAACAAACAAAGTACTATCCGGTAAGGTGTGACGCTCACTTTAGGGTGGTATAAAACACACGATTTTGTCCAGTGCAAACATAATGCAATTTATCACATGCCGTCGTGTCTGGGAGTGAAATAACGCCATGCAATAAAATCGATAAACTACTAGTGGTTTATAGCTTAGTGCGTAACGTAATGACGTCCATTACAACGTTCCGTAAAAGATGGCAAAATCTTGACGTTTTCACACCCAAAATGTGATTTTTAAGTTATATTCATGTCATATGATTGATAATATCTTTAGCTTTAGCTCGAGCTTTAGCTCGTGGATTATCTCCCGTACAGGTGGACAGCAATAGTATAACTATCCTTTACCACCAACATAAATGCAGAACTTGTACTATTTATTCAAAGATAGGGTCCGAATCGTTGTAAACAAAAAAATATGAACTAATCCAGGTAATGGGTGATTTGATATAGTTATATAGCCTAAACTTCCTATAACTGCAGTAATACATTTACCGTTATTTACTTTATTTTCAATGGGATATAGTTTAGTCCTATTATTATGCATCTTCGAAACATCAGTACATTGCGGTATAAGGGTGGTATAAAACACACTTTGTTATATGACTGGAGAGAATCGTGTCTCCTGATTGGCTCAAATTGTCTCCATGAATCTCTCTGTCAACACCTGAAAACAGGTCTAAACTGGCTTACAAGTTAATATTGCATGAAAACCAGCTCAAACTAGTTTCCAGAAGATAATAGTATGACATTTTTCTAATATCACCCTCTGGAGAGCTAAAATAGCATGATGAGTTAAAAACTAGCATGTGCTGCATGAAATTGACATGATTTGCTGTTTCACATCCCAACAGGTTAATTAAAGACTTTCATGAATTTCAACAACAGTTTTGCTTTGTTTTGGTGTTCATTTATCTTTGTTTGAATAAACATAATGTAAAAAAAGGGTTTATGATAAAATTTTACCTTCCACATTCAGAGAATTAATATACAATTCAAAATGCAAAATATTACATTAAAATAGTTTGATAATAGTGGTTAGTCCTTAGGCTGAATGTTGAACATTACTTCAACAACAAGGGTGAAAGTTAAATTTTCATTCTTAGTTAAAAAGTCATATACCAAAAACAGTTATTGACCACAATTTCGGTAGACATAAGGATTTATCTACCCTTAAAAATGATATTGACCTCGGCCTAGCGGCCTCGGTGAATTATCACTTTTTCGGGTAGATAAATCCTCATGTCTACCTCATTGAAGTCAATAATTGTACAATATTGTCCTGTGCAAATACAATGCAATGTCTGGCATCCAATCCTGGTACTCTAATCGATATCGGAAGAGGGCAACTGGGAAAAGTAGAAGTATTAAGAGACTTAAATCATGCTGCCACTGATGCGAAATAAATGCCTTCGCTATCATTTAACGATTGAAATATTTTCAAACAGCTTTAATCTCCTTATTTATTTAGACAGAACACTTTAATTCTCTGCGGTTTCGCACGAGAAATGCTAACAACATTTACCCCATTTCACCCGTTAAAGCATAGCGTTCCTTACATGGGATATCAGTAAACAGTGAAGAGCCTGATAGGATAACGATAACTCAACATCTAATCATTAGTCTGTTCTATGCTGTCGTAAACATCATATTCAGCGCAGTAACCTCTAATAAGGTGCATTAATGATATGGGGTATACACTGAACAAAATTTATAATTGGCCATTTTTTAAACTCATTATTTCTTATCAAGCGCTAATAACATTGAAATGAATTTTTGCCATTCATTGAAGTGTGTTCGTCTTTAATCACGGCAGTCAGAAACAGTTTCATACAAACAAAAGTACAAAAATCGTAAAAAAATCTACTTTAGTCAAACTTCAAGTGTTTGGTGTTTTTTGAAGTAGACTGGACCAGTCTATTACCAACTGAACTTAAATTTGATATAAAACTTCAATCAAAACCAGGTTTTTTTTTCAAGAAAGCGTATCCAAAAAACCGTGGATTGAAAGACAACTTTTCTGAAAAAAAAACCGCTAAACTTTTGCCCATTAAACTGCACAATTATTGGCAAAATTCATTTCAATGTTATTAGCGTCTGATAAAAAATAATGAGTTTAAAAGATGACCAATTAGAAATTTTGTTCAGTAGTGGGGTGACCCGATATGTGAAAAAATCGTGCATTTTATGATAAAAGCATGAAACTTGGTACATGGCCAGATTAGTAATAAACAAAATTTTTGAGGGTCAGTGCCATGCCAGAAGTGCACCTTGACGGCCGCCCTCTTGAATTTCAAAATGGCGACCTGTTTTCATGTAAAGTCTGTTTAGCAGGATATCATTTGGCAATAAACTTTTCTTTAAAGCTAGTGGAAGTGTCTATTTTAACAACAAAACATTTGTTATTATCTGACATCACATGTCGATGAGCATAGTATCCAAGATAGTGGTCATTTTAAGATGGCCGCCGTTTTTATATATTAAATCAAGCTTGCTTTATGAAACATTATATAATGAACTTAATTCAGATAACTGGATCAAATTTAAGTTGTTCCAAGCATAAAAATGCTCAAATTTGTGATTGATTTATACAAGAGCCTTGATACAATATGGCATCCAAGATGGCTGCAAAAAAGAAAGATTTTATTTTGGGGTATTTTTTATACATAAACATATCTAAAAGTTTATGAGTGAAATTTGTTTTAATTGCAATGAATGTTTGTTTCTTATATGTAATATGTAATTTTGAAATTTTCTCAACTGTGAATTCAAGCATGGTATCCAAGATGGTCGCCAAAATGGAAAATTCTATTTATTGGTGATATTTTGCAGTTCTTTCCTAAAAATAATCACTGTTTTGCTATTAGTCGTTTACGTAATCACTTAGGATGTATCATTCTAGCGAACTGTTCATAATCAAGGACATACTGGATATATACACTCAACAAAAATAAAACAATGAATGCATGTTAAGTCCTATTGGCCTCGAGACAAAGACAGCAGATGTTAGTAAATCAAAAGGTTAAGAAGCTTACGGAACTTCTACCATGCACATTTGCAATGTATGACTGCAGGCAGCTCGAGGATGTTTCTATCGTCGAGAATGTCGATATGGTTACAGAAATCCTATATCACATTTTTATCAGGTGCTGTCACCTCCATCTTCCATCATTAAGTAGTTTGTGCCAAAGGCATTTCTCTGCTTACACAAAAACGTTTTGAAAATGTTTTAAAAACGTTATGGATAACGTAACATAACGTTTTTATGGGACGTCTGAATGACGTTAGAATGGCAATTTTTTGTACGGCCTTATAATGTTTTATAAAGACGTTATGGAAACATTATATAATGTTCTTATAACGTTATTGTTTTGTCTTTTGAAAACATTATTGGAACGTTTTCCAAGACATTCTGAGGATGTTTTATCTAAATATGCAGGTAGAACCTGCAGAGTCTGCTTATTAAGCAAACATTTAAAACAAAATATATCCAACATATTAGCGGTACACTTACATCTTTAAAGCGGTCCAATTTCGTTATGTAAAGGAAAACACTCCTCAAAATTATCAAGACTGTGTTAGTCTTTGTACTCAAAACCACGTGTTTAAATTGGTATGAAAGAGCAACTGGTGGATTGGGATACAAAACATATTATTAAGATGGATAAAGTGGAGTGTGTGTACAAAACGTATTTATCACAAAAGCAAATAAAATCAGAATACGAATAATGAATAAGGTTTTGTTACTTAAAAACACTTTTGAAAATATGCGAAACTCAGATATGGTTAGTCAAGAACGTCTTTTGGACGTCAATATGACGTTTTCTTTGGTTTCTTGAAAAACACTATTAATGGCCCCTTCCATGCAAATAAACTCGTTTCTAAATGATTTAGACTTTGTTTTATATATCAAAGCATTGTTCTAATCATTGTTTAACCTGATGGAGGCTACAACATCATTTTGAGCAAGTACACATTACTAATAGTGCTGCAGCAATGTGGCAAAAAGTAGCCTATTTTTAGAGGTACCCATACCAGCAGGGTAACAAGTACTACTATATACCAAATTAAAGCTTAGAGTCTGCTCATTTCAAAACTGCATGATGCCACTTCCAAAATTTTGTGCGAAATTTTTTACGGCCCTTCAAAAGTATACACCCTAAATTGTTAGTATTCGTTTTCTTTATGCTTCCCAAGCAGGCATTATCCTCATATATGCACATAAAAAGCTATTTCTTGTAGCTTGAGGAGTGGAAATGGAATAAATATAATTATAGATATTGAATGACAATATCCAGTCTGGTTTTCAATATTTTATGAGGTCATTGAGTACAAAAGTCACGAAAACCTATGACATTGACATAACATTAATCTGGATGCAACTGCATGTAATCCTGTTCAATTTTGTAAGGATTTTTACTGTTAGAAATTGTTAATATTTAATCTATACTGTTTTATAATTTTTCTCACACTTGCCTGTAGCAAGGGTGTGGCTTTTTTTAAACAGGGTGTTACATAGGAGTTCAAATTTGCGTCAGTCATCCGTCCGTCAACAATTTACATTAAAGTGAATTTCTCTGCAGCAATGATAACTGTTATTAAACATTACATAGTAACTGTCCTCTGCATATTATTTGAGTATACAATGGGGCCTGCTGACCTTGACCTACTTTTCACGCTCCAGTGACTTCGATATAAATTGACATCCATCCGTGAAAAAATTACATTAAAGTGAGTTCTCTGCAGCAGTGATAGTTGAGAGTGTCAAACCTTGCATACAGTGATTCATTTACAATGTTTGGCTTATGGGTCCTAGGACTTGCTGTTTCCCATATTAACGAGTCCAACTACAAACTTATGAGTCCAGAATACTTTTTTAGATGACAAGTCTGCAATACTATTGTATCCTTGGACTCGCCGAAATAAAAACTTTGCATCCCAGAGATAAAATGATGCGCAAAAGATGCAGGATGCGCAGGTAACAAAATCACTGCTGTATACTAATTGTCCTCGCATTCTCTTTAACCTTGCTTTGTGACACTGACCTACTTTTTACGTTCCAGTATTTTGACTGCGACAGACATATATCTAGACTTTACTCGAGCAGGTGTGACACAGCGTTCCCTCAGAACTAATGTCATGTTGGTTTAGTAGAATGTTTTATCAATATCAAAACAGGATGAAGCTATATTGCTCAGCTGTGTCTGCCATACTCTTAAATGACTAGCATGCATGTGAGACACCATTACCTGTTTAAGGCAAAGTGGAATTCTTAAAGACCATGAAAATGAGTTCTTCACCAAAGACACTTACAGTCAAATTGGTCTAAAATGCTTTGCAATAAAGGTGTAGTGTATTTATCCTTCCATCTGTCAAAGAGTGATGTTAAGTACTTTGGGACAGCTGTTGAATGGTTCATCATCGTAGGACGCATACAGTAAATGTGTCATTGTGTCAACTATCTTTTTATCCATATTGTTTTTGTTGGGTGGGCCGGTAGAATGTAGAATATGCAAATGAAAACTTTTATTTGTCGATAGGACTTTTATTGCTGCCTTTGCTATACTTACCTCGTTTATGGATGTAGGTTCTAGTTTTTCATATATTGCAGAGTGCAAGTAAACTTTTGACAGTTTAATAAAGGCCCATGGCCAAGATATTTCAGTCCCTAAAATTTCAGTGCACCTTGAATCATGCGTTTGAGAACAGATTTCTTACTAACCCCAAAGAAAGCACTGCCTATATCCCATCCAGCCAGACAGTACTTTATGATCAGTCTTGTGTGTTTTCTTATGTACGACTGGTGAATAAGATGTTAACAGGGATAAAACGTCTTTTAGCAACATCATATGCCAATTCAACATGTAAGAAAGATCTCATTTGCAGCTTCTTTTTTATCTATGATGAGGAAATTACAATAAGAAAAAGAAAATCTGTACTGGAACATTTTGCAGCAACTGAGGCATGTATACGGCCTTGTGTTCGCTTTCTCTCGTAGCTCTGAGATGTCCATATGCTCATCTTTGGTCGCTTTGATGGCTCTGTCCTTCAGTCCACCACTGATGAAGATTGTATGTTTCTGTTCAACTGGCTTTTATCAGTGATGGTGTAATAAGATTTAAGGTTGTCCTTAGTTTTGCCTCCGGATAATAATTTCCTCTATTCTTTGAGTACTTTCATGTCTGCTTGTAGAAGCATTTTATGTCCCATTGTGGTGTTGTCTCTTTTTTGGCATACTAGCGTATTCACACTATTCTCCCTATACATGTCAAATACAATGTGTATCTGTGAAACTGACTAATAGATGCAACTGGCCTACAGTATGTAGACACGAAGCTGTTCAACTATGGCTACAGATGTTACTTTAGCCGTTTTAGACAGTACTGGTAGCATCTGTATCAAAGCTGTAGCATCAAAGATAATGCATTCTGTTTTCTCAATAATGCTACTTTGCCTTCAGATATGCTGTTGAGTTAATGGATGAAATCTGGTCATTGATTCGAGCCATAGTTTTTGAAAATATTTTAAGACTCCTTGTGCATTCTCAAAAGACAAGATACCTCCCAGAAAGAGCAGTTTTACAAACACAGACGCATCACCTAATCATTCATGACTACACTGCTGTATCTTTGGCATGTCTGCCAGTGTCTTATTGTTGGCCTTTTGCTTGGGTTCATAGATCATCTTCTGAGGATTTTCTTGTCCATCAAGCTTTATAAATCCTTCCTTCATGAATTATTTCCTCACTTCCTGTGTCTAAGGCACCATGCAAAGCCTGGATGATATAACGCATGTTGCAAAATCCGTTAGAAGTGTGAGGCGTGGCCTATGTGGGGTCAAATGGGGATCAATGAATCGACTCTCAAACATCTAAATTATTTTTACTACATAATCATATAAGTGCTTTTGTATTGGAATGATGTGAAGGTCAACTCTGGTTTGGTTTCACTGTACATGTACATGCACTTCGTCATACATATTTGTGGAACATCATTGAGTACTTTGCGGTCACAGGCTTAGCTCAGGAACCACGTGACCTAGTCAATGAATTGCCTTTTAAGGTTAGTCCCCTGATTCCTCTAGATCCTATTAAAACTTTGTACTCTGTTGCTTAGACCACACAGTTAATCCAGACAGAATAGAACTTGTCCTCTGACATTTTTATAGTACATTAGCCTTCATGGAAACCATTAATAACCTCTTTATGAATGTACTACATTTGAAGGAATTGATACGATATACCTATATGTTGCTTGTAAACATCAGAGGGAATAGTTCAGCCTTTGCAAACTGATACACACCTCAAAGACAAAGCCTAGTTGGGGAGAGGAATAGTTTAAAAGTAAGCAATACTATCTCAAGCAAGTAATTCCAAAAGTAATAATGTTGGAGAAATAGATATTCCCATTTACTTGAACTCTAATAACAGATTTATCCGTACAACTTCACAAGAACGACCAGATAGTATTAGTTAATTACAGTTATATGTTCATTTCTGTGTCTGATTCATAGTCAGGAATCCTCGTAGAACTCATGCAAATGACACTGGACATCATCAGAGAAAGTTATGTTGTTCTTGCAGCACCACTTTCAAGAACTGTATAGAAAATGTTAGTTTAAAAGGTAAGTGAGTACGACCAGGAACTGCCACAATCACCCCAACAGCACGGTGAGGAAGAGGCAAGGCATGATAACTGACTCATGACAAAGCTCGTAAAGCTTTGTCACACTCTCTTCCAGACAGTTTTTGATTTACACTGTCAACAGAAGAGACATCAAAAAAGTAAGCGAGTATGACCAGGAAATATCACAATCACAAACTGCAGACTAACTGAAATTCAAATGACAGTTCTCCAAGTCTCGCCTTACCATGAAGGTATCCAATTCTAGCAAAGCCTGTTATGAGAAGGTGCATTCCACCTTCACCTAGAAAGATATATTTCATGTACATAGGTTTAGCCCAAGTGATTTCTAGAGCTTTCGTAAATAAACCCATATCAAAATATGCAGACGTATAAATTTGAACAAGTACATTTATGCACGTTTGCATTCCCTTCAGAGTTGTATTATATCTGCTATAAACTGTTGGGGGACATTATAATTGGATTAATTGCTACATTAAATGCATTTATATTTAATTGATATTGCAAGGAAAAACTCCTTTTTATGATTTAAAAATGTACATGTAGATCAAATGCAATAAACGTGACTATTTGTGAAAATCATTGGTTTTTGCGACTTTTGCACTCAATGACCTTTAATTATAGTTGTCAATGTGCGTAAGTAGCATATCAAATGCAAAAACAATTATTATTAATTATTGGATCATATACAGCCTAATAACATGAATTTTATACAGTATGTAATCTTCTTGTCATAAAAAGAAATCATCAATCCTTTCTGAGCTATGATGACGGTACCCATGTTTAAAGGGCCGTATTTTTTTTCGCACAAAATTCTGAAAGTGGCATCATGCAGTTCTGAACTCAGCACACTCTAAGCTTTAAAGCGATGTATGATGCTACTTGTTACCCTTCCGGTATGGGTACATGTCACTTTTGGTGACCTCTGCTGCAGCACTATAACGTGATAATAATGTTATTAAAACGTTGCATTCGAATGACACAATCTGACATTCGAGAAACATTTATATAAACAGTTTAAAAGGTCGTTCACACGTCGCTTAAACGCTTTTTATCAGATAGTTCGACTTTTAAATTACTACAAACGTTTTTTTATGTATTTTAGCACGATTTAAAGGAACATGCGATTTGTCTAAATAGTATAAGAAAAATAGTAATCAGAGTTACGTCTTCGAAACATTATCAAAACGTTAGGTCCGACCTAACCATTTTGGGACCTTTTGCAAACGTTAAATTAACGTTATGTGTTAGCTGGGTTGGTGCACTTGAGCTCAAGGGACCACTTTATATGACTTCATATATTATGTTCACATGTAGACCCTTCTCCTTCCAATACTTCCATGCATCCAACTTCACCAGCAATTCCTCCAATTACTCAGCCTTGATCACCAGATCATCTTTGCACAATAGCGACTATGGACAGTCTGTTCTGATTTCCGTGAATAGAGCCTCTCACACAGTAATAAAGAGCAGTGGAATCAGAACAGAGCCCTGATAAACATCCACACCAAAACTTCTCACTGTTACAATTGCCAACTATTGACCTGCTTTTCATGTCTTTTATCATGCAATGCATCAGTCACACCAGCTACTCGTCGATTTAAACGTGTGCACACTACCTACCTGTTGTCCTTCTCTGTTATTGAAAGCCATGTAGAATGGCTTGTAAGAAGTCAGGAGCAACTGTAGCTTGCTTAAAATGAAGATCACAACAGTTACTGTAGTGCCACAATGACCTGACATCAATCTGCACTGCATCTTTCAATCTCAACTCAATGCCTGATATGTCTCTCCAATATGCACCCAAACACCTACTTAATTAATCTCAAGCCTTTGTTCAGAATACTCCCTTTGCCGATGTACATACTGTCAATTTTTCTCTCCTACCAGGTAGTTGTACTAACACTCGAGATTATGTTGCCGATTAGGTCAGAAAACTAGACTGTGCCAGTTTCCCAAATACATGTAGAATAAAGCATCTCGATCTGGATGATCGGTACCCGAATCTTTTCCTATATGCTTACATAAATCGCCATGCACATACTGAATACTTAAAAATAATTGAAGTCTATAGTCCCTTTGGCATATGGCATGTATTTCTATGTAGTATTAACACCAATTTCTACCACTTCCGGTCTATGAAGTACCGGCAATACGCGTAAATACCACCAAATCGACGTATACATTTACCAGTGTGTTGAAGGAAAGTACGAAACCCTTGAATCATGACTAGTTGTCCGTGTTCGTCTTGTTTATATTGGTAACCAGTATGGTAGCAGAGGTGTGCTAAAAATCAAAGCGGATGATTGATGATGAATTGCTGATATACTTATTTCGCTGAAGTGTGTCTGCAGACAAATTATCATATTTCATAATTTTGTTGTATTTTGGGACTAATTATATTTTGAAAAGGTGTCTTTTAGGTAGACTGGCTCCAGTCCTTAAAACAATTTTTCATCAATGTGTCATATCATATACTAGTAGCAAAACAGAGCCATCAGAGTTAGACTGGCTACAAGTATATGATATGACACATTGATGAACAATTGTTTTTAGGACTGGAGCCAGTCTATCTTTTAGGCCTGAAATATGCCATTTCATGGTGGTGCATGCCTGGAGTTATTCCAACTTGCTACGGACATTCCATATACCATTGCATTGGAAATAATGGTAATTTCCTTTCGGACGGCCAGACAGAGCCTAAAATGGGCTTAGGAACTGTGTCATGCAACCTTAACACTGTTCTCTTGTTCCTCTGAAAAAATGAAATAGGCCACAATGTGATACACAAAGTCCATTTGGTCCATAAATTTAATGAAGTCGAGACGTTTAAGCTGAACGAGATGATACGTCGTCGTCTTTGTGTCCAAGGATTTCCAGTCAACGTCGGGTCTGACAGTCGATTCTAGGTGACGGATCGAAACATCATGTCTAAATTTGGTATAAATTATTATCTATTTTCCTTCTATGTGCATGCGAGCACAGTAGGGTTGCCGAAACTGCACGGATACGCAGGCTCGTTTGTACCTACATGTATGCCAGTAGCCTTAGCGATACTAACCAAAATAACACGTCTTTGAGCTGCTACATTTATTCATTATCCGTGTTGCCTTATCAGCGAGACTGATATTATCACTTGTTTTCCAGCCAGCATCGCATCCAATTCTAGCATCAGTACAAGAATTAAATCTCCGAGGACTTCTCTTAAAGTCTAGATTAAAACGATATGGTTCAACAGAGTTGGCACGCCAGTGAGCCAGAAATGGTGCAAAACGCGTCGTGGAAAACGGCCTTCACACTTTTTGTGGACCGCATTATGCAAGATCTGCACGTGCCCATCATGAAAGGAGTGCAATATCAATCTTCATGAACATGTAATGCATAGAGTCAGTACATACATTTTATTGGCATTTATCACATGGACACTTAGTCGTAACCTACACATGTTCATATACAACGTACCATTACTTGTGTGTGTGAGCAGCAAAGAATCTTTGCTGCACACACACACAAGTAATGGTACGTTGTACATGAACTTGCCGAAACTAGACATATAGTCTAATTGTGTAGCATTCGTGCACTGTTTAGTTTTACCATATGTATACTGATAACTCCTAAATGAGTGTTCAAGCAGTAAAGGGGCTCTGGAAGGGGTCTCTGGTATCCCATATCCCTTTAAATATTTCGAAAAGTACCCCATACCCATGAAAAGAAATTGGCAAATATCTCCAAAATTCACCCAAATTCAGATAGTTTTGTATCACAATATCCCTAATTATTTTTAATTTTCACAAAAGTATTCCATATCCTTTTAATCATTTGGCCAATATCCCTATAAACCCTTCCAAAGCCTCGGTAAAAGTCAAGAAGAAATGCAGCTTAACTCATCAGGGTTTGTCTCGTGATGGCTTAGCGGCTCTTCCTCGTTGTGCCACGGGGTTGCCTGCGGTTTGAGATTGTGGTATTTCCAGATCATGCTCACTTACTATTTTAGCAATGTTTACTTAGATAAAACCATATGGGACTGGTCATGAAGTACATTTTAGGAGAAAATGCACCTTCTAAGACTCATTGTTACCTTATGGAAAATCAGCAATATTTGAATACAAATATGAAGCTTGAAGCACTGTTATTCCGTGCTGCTGTATACTCACAGTCAAAGGCAACTTTTGTAATGCCAATCTTAATCAAAACTTTGATCAACATACCACAAGCAGAGATAATCGTAAAAAACGATTTTGGAAATATTTGAATAGCTTAGCTAAAATGTAGCGTCTCTTTGTCTAGATGCTGACGATGTCAATGTGCATTTTAAATGGTATTAAAATAATGATAACTACTATGTATCGCAATGTCGAACAACGATGGCTCAGGCGAGCCTGCGCAATTGCGCAGATTCACCAAAGCCTTCGCTGCTTCCATCGGCAAAGAATGTGATAAAAGGAAGACCCAGGTCAAATGTAGACCTATAGCACTTCTGGAATCGCCAGCATGGGCGTTTTTAGGTTTTCGCGCATATGTTACAAGTACCAAAGGCTGGGTTATCGAGATTTTCTTTGGAAAATGTCAGAAGAAAAAAACTCTCCAAAAATGTCATATGACTAAAATCAAAATGTACTGTTTTGATTAAGGGAGCGCAATGGCTCAGTGGTAGAGTGCTTGACTCGAGACCGAGAGGCCGCGGTTCGAGCCTTACCGGCGTCACTGCGTTGTGGTCCTTGAGCAAGACACATTTATCCTAGCTTAGTACTGGTTCAACCCGGGAAGACCCGTCTCTGTTTAACTGAAAGATTATTGATGGGATGTAAAGAATCAAATCAAACAAACAAACAAAAACTGTTTTGATTATAAAGCACACACTCTAATAGTCAACTTTCAGCTTTAGCGTCGATCAGTTTGCGGAGGCTTCTTCTCACCCAATAAAGCAGCTTCTAACGTTGTATGTGTTTGACACCAGTGTCATCTCATCTTTTGGTGTATACATTTCACAGCTTATAAGTTTAGCGGGAGAATGCTTACAGCTTTTAAATGATTCAATTTCAGAAACAAATGATTGATTGATAAAGTAGCTGATATCAATATCATAAACTTAATAAAGTAAACTTTCTAAATGCTGTTTCAGATGCTCATCACTGGTTGTTAAATATCATGTTTGTTTATACACCCTTCTGCAATTGGTTATATCAGAACCAAAAGTTTATGTTGATTTGTAAAGAGTTCAAACGAATCATGGGAAAGCAAATGTTTCCTGACAAACATACACATTATAAAAGAGGAGGATATCATATGAATTCTATGCGATAATTTGCATGCCTAGTTACAAATCCAATCACGGTTTATTGCTATGGTTTCTCTAGAATTGCACAACAATAAATCCAGCTTCCGACTCTGACAACCTTGCCCTAAAACCTTTATCGTAGGGTAAGTGTTTGGGCCCATCTTGGACCAACTAATGGTTCTGTTGTTGCTTGATATTTGTTAAATGTTTCTCCCAGTGTTCACTGAGGTTTTCTATTAATGCTTAATCCTGGGTTTATGATTCCAGCCTGTTCAGAACTCAAGTTGCTGAGGAGGACAGAGCTGGTTGGATGGGTTGTAGTATGTATGTACAGTAAAACCTCTCTTAAACGGCCCTTAAAAAGGCAAACTAATGACAAATGATAGCTTAATGAAGGTCAAAAGTATTGCAAAATGCTCCCTTTGGAGCATTCTGCAATACTCTCAACCTGCATTAAGAGATAATGTTAGTCTCTCACTCTTAATACCATGGAATGTCTGCGATTTAGATTACGTTATTTCACTGTTATGTTCACTTGTGTATTTTTATATGCGCATGCAGGTCTGAGCCTTTGCTCGTCGCACATACATGTACCACATTGTTGGCAATCTCATGTTGCTGCTCAAATATAAGAACATCAAAATTTTAGATACCATTGACAAGTATACACATTTCTTTTAATTTTGAAAGTATAAACAAATATGTTTTAAACAAAATATTTGAAACTAATTTTCTCTATATCATATGTTATAGAACTAGTAACACACGTTATTGACACACAGTTGTAAAGAGATACATGCACGATAGTATTTTCGCCAGTATGCGAGCAGCGACGGCTCGGACGAGCCTGCACAAACACGCAGTGTCTTCTGAGCAATCGCTGCCCTTAGATACAATGTATGGCCCTAGTTGAATACTCATACCAAAGGTACTATGTCATTATCGCCACTAGATAGCTGCACAGCACCTTTAAAGAGTGACGACACGAATATGCGGAAGAGTATCACACTATCATGCCCTGTGCCATTAATTACGTATATACTCAACTATTGTTATGTATAGTTTGTTATGCAATGAGTGTGGAATCATTTTTCATATTGTACTATGATAAGCCTGACCACAGCTATGTCATATAAATTCTAGAAGAGTCATCTGAAATGGACAACATTAACTCAAATCGGTCAAATAGAATATTCTATTGGTACCAATGTTCATCATGGAATGGCTTATTTATATGATTAATTGCATGGGGATGCTGGTGGAATTTCAAAATGATTTTGTTGATAAATTATGGCTTTACTACTAGCAAACGGCAAGACTGGATGAAATATCAGATATAGTGGTAGTAGACTCTCAGCGCATACAGACAGATGACCTAGCAGACCACTTTAACTTTTCAAAATATATTCAGGGTTAATACGAGTATGCATGTTTATTATCATGCTTGCATGAATTTATGTGCAAAACTTTGAAAAAGTTAGTTCACCAAGACATTCTCACTGTATGTGAAAATGAGGTATTTTAAGTATCATAGTTTGTAGATGAATTCAATTATTGAACTGAACAACCGTGAGCGGTCTGTCGAATCGTGTGTATGCTTTTAGCTCTTTCATCACAGAAAGTGTCTATGCTTTGGGTTCCTGAACAGTTTTCTCTGGAAACTGCAACATAATATGAATCAGTACATGGTATTGTGATATTAATAGACGATCAGCTAAGGCTCGGACAAACCTGTGCATTCATGCAGTCTTGCCAGAGCATTCACTGTTCGAAAACAAAAAGTAAAAGAAGCCTCTGACTTCGATATAAGTCATCTAAACCATCTAGAAAACTGCAAACTAGATTGGCTACAGTCATTAAAACATTTTTTCATCAATGTGTCATATCATATACTTGTTGCCAGTCTAACTCTGATGGCTCTGTTTTAAGCTTAAAACAGAGTTTGATTTGTTTGGTTTGATTCTTTACGTCCCATCAACAATCTTTCAGTTAAACAGGGACGGGTCTTCCTAGGTTGAACCAGTACTAAGCTATGATAAATGTTTCATGCTCAAGGACCACAACGCAGTGACGCCGGTAAGGCTCGAATCTGCGACCTCTCGATCTCGAGTCAAGCAATGTACCACTGAGCCACTGCGCCCCTGCTTAAAACATGGTCATTAGAATTAGACTGGCTACAAGTATATGATATGACACATTGATCAAAAATTGGTTTAAGGACTGTAGCCAGTCTTACCGCAAATATGTGTTTAAAAGTTAATGAGCTAACGCATATGTGATCAGTACCAATATCTCATAATACTGACACATAATTTATGAGTATGATATGCTTAGAGCTCACCTAGCCTAATTTCATAATTTGCGATATGTCGCGATCGCGTTGTTCGTACATGTAAGAACAATCTCGTTGACTGTAATTTGTTAAATTAAGAGGAAATGTATGAAAACTTACACATATAGACTGTGCTGATGTTCATCAGCAAGATAGGGAGCATAATTGTATTCAGAGAAATGACAAACTGTAAATATGCACCACTTGGGTCCACATAGTGCTCACTACTGTGTTATATTACTGTTTTATTAACCTTATTTTCGTTTTGGTCATTTTTGTTGATCCGTGTTTGATGAAATAAATCGCATGTGCTAGTCAATAATCTGAAATACTGTCACTCTCAAGTTGAATTGCTGCAGACTGGTGTTTCTTTGATCCAGTTATGTAATCAGCACGTGACGCATGATCAAAACCCCTCCTTCGACAAGAAACAAGGCGCTGGAAAGCTGACCGGAAATCACGCGCAAATAGAGCATAAATGCATGGGTTCAAGGCAGAATTACAGTATCCAAGCCAGAAGAACACAGAAAAGACCAGCGAACTCACACACTCTTCACAAAACGCTCCAATTAGATAGATAGTAAAAAATGGTAACCAACACACTATGAATGCTCCAACGATTATTGCAAGTGTTTTAGCAGCTTTAGCTTCCCTACGAAATTTCCTAGCATGGCCTTTGGAACTCAAAGTTTTGGGATCTCTAACAAATAGTCTAAATCGTTTTGGCGAAGTTGGTGATCTGGTGGAATTCGGAACGTATTTTGTAACATTGAGTAATGGTGATTTGTTAGTTTCTGACGTAGATTTTAGACCAGGCTTTGCTTTATTTCCTTTATCAAATGCTTTATCACAGTTATTTGATTGTACCAGTTTTATAGGTTTGGCAAGACATTTTCTCCGCCATCTGGATCCAAATGGACGAATAAAAACTATGGAATGAGAGTTGCAACCAGTAGTCACTGTGGTTGTATCGTTTTTGTTTTTGTCACGCATTACATACTCTTTTGTAGATAAATCTCGCTTTTCAATCATCGGCGAATCATTTGCATCAATGTGTGAACTTTGGAATTTACGTTTCTCTGTTGGCGTGTTTGGGAATTTGTTCTGAGTGCTCCCACCTCTGTGTACCCGCAAATGAATATGTTCTTCATTGTGACCATTAGACTGTGATAAATCATTGCTCGTTTTTGTTGTTAAAACGCCTTTCCTGAGCGAATCAGCAGTTTTGACGGCCGTCATGTAGATGCGGAAATAGAAAAAGACCATGACAAGCATTGGTATATAGAAGGATCCCATTGCTGCATATATTCGGTAACCTCTGGTAGACGTTAATTCACATACTGGTAAATCTAAATTACAAGGTTCCGTAGAATTCAGAAAGAATACACTCAGATTTGATAAAAATCCGTCGTTGAACAGATCATCAAAAGACACGTTATAATCATCACTTATAAAACCCATTGGGATTGGCGTGCTTAAATCTTTTAACACATTAGAAGCATTTGTCATCGAGCTATTCTTGATGTCCTCTGTCTGTTCTGATAAGATGTGGGATTGATCATTCCAACCTAGTAAAGGAGGTAAACATATCACAAACGACAATATCCATACGGATGATACTAACACTTTACCTCTTATTGGTGACATAATACTCGGGTAGCGTATTGGGTGTGTCACTGCTATATATCTGTCCAGACTGATTGCACACAAGCTGATGATTGAGGCAGTACATAACCACACATCAACAGCCAACCATATATTACACCAGATACGACCCCAAATCCAAATATCCAAAACCTCCACAGATATTGAGAATGGTAGGACGGCAAATCCTAAAAGAAGATCCGCACTAGCCAGTGAAACTATAAATATATTAGTAACAGTGCGAAGTTTCCTTGTTGTTATCACCGCGGCGATCACTAGACTGTTGCCAAGGACAACGGCGATGTTGATTAGTCCAAGTGCCACTAATGTTATGATCGTGCCGGATGTGTGGACGTCGTTATGGACAACCGTTCCGTTGATACATTCAAGCCCTATGAAATCCATGGTGGCTGATTATACAAGCTCATTCTGAAATAAAGAATAATTAATAGTAAATCTTAAGCTGAACATTTTAACCCATAACGCCTAGCAACCTTATGCGCTATCTGTAACCAGCGCGGAACCAGATCATACCAGATCGTTTGATCAGATTATATACTGTTTGCTAACAAAATACACTTTTTAAATCTGAATGAAATTGTACATTTTAATTACTACCCAACAAACTTACAGTAGTACATCAATTGATATGGACGCAAAATGGGCTAAATGACTTGAAAAGGTTAAAACGCGTTTTCAGTTTGGGTTTGTATTTATATTTGGTTCACCCATATATTTTATTAATATTATTTGGTCTGTGACGGATATATGCCAGCATATGCGCAAATGCCTCCTTTAATGCCTGCTGATACATCCAGTGGGGATAAGTTTAATTATAATTGAGCCTATTTTAACGTCAAACGTTAGGCCATACTTTTTAGGAATGTTCATTAAACAAAAGTCCTCAGGATACATGACCGCGTCTGGGAGTGATATAGCGCCATGCATTAAAATCGATAAACCACCAAAGTTTACATATTTAATAAAATGATGTCCAATAGAACTTTGCGTAAAAGATGGCAAACTCTTGACATTTTCACGCTGAAATTGCGATTTTAAAGCAATTTTAATGGCAGGTAATACATAGAATCAAACATTCGAGCTCCTGTATTATTGAATTTATTAATTTCGTTGCGGGTTTAAGTAAGTTTAATGGAAGGTGATTAATAGAATGTAACATTTTGTGATCCTGTTTTATTAAATTTTGAATCACGTTGCGAAAAAGTGATAAAGTACTAGGCAAGCCTCGCATTTTATCACTTTTCCCAACTCGTAAAACATAGGCCCTCATGTAAGATCCTCTATATATAGATAACACTTATCTATTCTTTTTTAAATCGTACATACATCACGCTTTTAAAACATTATCGCAGAGTGTCATGTTCATAAGGCAAAACCACTGAACTGTGAAAGAAAGGCTTGTAGCTATCACGGTTTATAGCTATGGCTTCCTCTTTAATTGCACGGCGGTGGGTCAGGCCTCAGACTCTATGAAGGCTCTGACGTAAAGCTTTAATCGGTGGGTTGGTGCCTGATTCTTATCTGTAGCTAGACCCACCGTAGTTCAACTTGAGGTTTTTTTAGCTCTAACTATCTGTGAGTCATGAGCCCTTTTCTTTGTTTCATCATGGTGTGTTAATTTGATTAGAGTGTTTCTCCATGATGATACATTGCATTAGTTAGATGGCCTCCATGCGAGCTGACCATTTCTTGTACCTCAACAACCACAGAATCTAGGGCAAAGATTTGGTACCAGTAAAATGCATTTAAGCCCCCGATGGCTTAGGCTGCTGTCAGTTCGAAGGCGGTGGTTTTGTTGTTGTTGACTTTTTGTTAATTGTTACTCCCATTGTCGGAGTCTGTAATTGTTCTATGTTTTGTTGTACGTTACTTTATGTCCGTTCTAGTATTGCAATCATCTTGATGGGGAAGAGAGAGCTGGTTGCTTTGCTTAATTGGTCTTCCTGGTGTCTCGTGATGGTTGAGCGGCTCTTTCTCGCGGTGCCATGTGGTTGTGTGCGGTTTGTGATTATGGTATTTCCTGATCATACTCACTTACTATTTCTGTTGATCTACTGTCATTTTGAGATCAAACCTCAGGTCATACTGACCCATTATCGCAAACTATATAGAGCGGTATCCCTTAAAAGAGGACACAAAAGTATCATGTTATTTCATGTCAAGACTCAATTATTGCTTTTTTCTTGAAATAGTTTTATACTTAACCGATCCTTCAGAATAGCTAAAGACCACAAAAGTTCTTGACATCAATAATTCTTTCTAAGAATGATTTGCTGGACAAAGACTGATTTTATTGGTGCTGAAATGATGTTCATTAGAGTACTCCGTTTCTGTATAAAAGAATAAAGGATTGACCTCGTACAAAATGTATCGCCACGTCGTGTCGTTTAAACATCTACATAACTTTTTATTTGCCTTTAGGCTTACTCGCCATAATCGCGTTGTCCACTCTTTTAAAAAAAACAAAACAAAACAAAATGCTTTGTAAATCCGCTTGGGCAATTTGCGTCATTTATAGTGACTGTTTCAATGACTATTAAATCGTAAATCTTTACTTAGTATTAGTATACCAAAGTATGGAAGAAGGCCTTTAGTTAAGAGTGCGTAACAAAAATATGTTTTCTTATATCTTAACTAAAACATATGTTGTGGGTGCTTCAAAGAACCGTCTCTATGATACGGTTCTTTTGAGAACCCAAAACATTTGTTAAAACTGATGGATAAGAAACTTTTTACAATTTAACGCCCTAAATGTGTGTTTATCTAAACCTGTGGACTATACATACAAAAATGTATGATAATATTAAAGACAGCAACGGCAATGACATTAGCTGCTGGGCATTCTTGAGTGTCTATTGTGTTTTTGTTAGCTCATTGATGGCTGTTTATCCCGTTATGTGTGTCGTTATGTGTTGGGTCCTGGTCCTCTTGTATTCTTTCTAGATTTGCAGTCATCTCGTCGAGGAAGAGGGGGACAATTTCTTTGCTTTAATTGTATTTTGAATGTGTGTTGTCTTTGAACATGCATTTGTCCGTACTCTGTTCCTCTTCAGTCAAATAGGTTGGTCTGTTGCATATTTTGGTCATACTCACTCGTTTTTTATGGTAATAAACTGATACATCTATAGAAAATACTAGGTGAGTGTCTTTTGATATCAAGTTTACTAGACAAGGCTTCGAGAACGCTTGTTGAATCGTGAGGCTTGCCGAGCGATTCAACATGCGTTTGGTCAAAATACACGAACCTGCTTTTTATCAGTTTACAAATTTGTTCACCTTTTAAACCATGGCTATTATGACGTAATTATCGTTTTTCGTGTCGATCAATATCATTAACGACGTCATTCAAAAGGTGCAACGTCATTATGACCTGATAAAGACACATGCCGTGAGATAGGCAACGTTTTCCAGGTCAACATGCAACAATGCAGTTAATATGAGGTAGCTGATAAAATGGGTGCTTAATTTGACAAGCGATGATTTTAAATTGGGCCTACGATATGATCTAAATCTTAAAAGTACTGTTTTCTGTGTCTCTACCTTGTGATAACGTGGTTTGGTCGGTGATATGTGAATGTGGCATTTCCTGGTCATATTCCCTTATTCGTTAAGGCTACGGTAATTGTATGTGGATTTCCATTTCTTCTGGATGATAGCCCATCAGTGAAAATGAAACAAATTACTTATGAGAATCATGCAGATGATCCATGATGATGTAGCACCCAATAGCAGAGGGCAGTGCTAAAGCCTTTTTACCATAATTTATATATTCAAAATGAAAGGTGATATAGTTGTCTTGTCTAATAATGTATAACCTAGAATACTAGATTGATCCCTTCTCAGATTCTAAAGTCAGAGCATTATCTACAGAAAAACTATGCCAATTTTTTGTAAATCGTTGCCCTGCATATATAAGAAAGGTATCTAGAATTAAACAACAAAAACAATTTTGAAATATATTGTCAAATGTAACGTATGGATATTGCTCAATTGCAATATTCCAAATCATGGCATGTGTTTGGAATAATACGCTACCAACAAGTCATGACACCTTAGTATCAGAAAGAGAAATTAGAGACATATATGATGAAGTCCTTATAGGTTAAAAAATTGATGGCGAATTTCAAATATTTTTTGATGTTAATTCATTTTGTTGTTTCAGGCAAATATTCATTAGTTTCCTTGATACTAACCTATATAAACTAGGGGCTTTTGTCGGCCCTGGGCCAGAAGTTGAACAAACCAAGAGAGGTCTGACAGGTTATGCTACATACCATATATCAAGGCTCTAGATCATATGATTTCTGACAAGAAAATTTGTATGTTTACTCTATATAATTCTATTGAAAAATGTGATCCCAGGGTGGGTCATGTTTGACTCCAGAATCACCAGTTGATAAACGTTATAGAGGTATACTAGATTATGTAACATACAGGTACCGCAAATCAAGGCTTTAGACATTGAGTTTCAGACAAGAAGATATATTTATGTTTGTCCTATATAAATCTATGTATACTTTGACTTTTGACCCTGGATCATACTTTGAACAAAACTGATAGAAGCATACTAGGTGATGATACATACCAAACATCAAGGCCTTAGCTGACAGGAAGATTTCATTGAACTAGAAAAGGACACACGCCAGCGCGGGCAAATTTTATTTAGTAAAAGTGAAAATAAAATTACTAAGCTCTGCTGAGCATGCATTTGTCCTCATAAATATTAGAAAGGAAACAGTTGTTAGCATTTCAATATCTAAGAGCAGGATAGATATTATCGAAATTATGACATGAGTCAAGGGCCATAACTCTGTTCTAAATTATATACCTAACTATTTGTATCAAACTACCACAAATATAAGGCCGAAATAACCCAAATTATAATTTATATATGTACAACAGATGTATCATTTTCACAGTAATCTTGCCAAAAAAATTTAAATTTAAGAAACCGCTGTATATTTCAGACAGGTACATGTGTTCAGTTCTATTTGGTGGTTCTTCTTTTTGCAATCATTTCACTGAAGAAGAGACTGGTTGGTTTGCCTCAGTTGTATTCTTCTTTTGAGTGTGTGTGTGTCTCTCCCGTGGGATTTTTCAATTAAGCTACAAAAAAAACATGGTTACTAATATTTGTATATTTTGGCAGCCATCCTGTCTCCTATTTTAAATCCATCAACTATACATCGACAAGTAACTTGTCTAGATAATATTTCGATTGCTATTCCATGAATTTTTCTGGATTCAGGATACTTTTTGAATATATTAAAAAATGGCCCAATTTAATTTTTTGCATATTATGGCTGACATCGTGTCTACAATCTTGAATAATGCAAAATGTCAAAGTGGCATTAGTTTGGTTCTTCAAATACAATGTCTTAACAACAAGAATCAGCATAGAAAGAAATGAAATCATGTCAAACAACGCAATATGTCTACTAGATTGATTAACATGCGAACAGTGAATGCTCTGGGGTTTAAGTCTTCGCCCCTCGGCTATGCGATTTGTACCAAAATCCAACGTTTAAGGGCGATATTTTTGTAACGCGCGCGCGCGCGCGCGCGTGTGTGTGTGTGCTACTTGTAATTATAATCAACTGACCATAATGTGCACAACCCGTGGTGATCGCAGATTAATCAGTATCTGGTGGACAGCAAAAGGGTCATTTCACGCAGAATGATGCATGATTGCGAGGGGCATTTGGAAAGTTCTTAGCATGGCATCATAACTTCACAATGCGTTGATAAAATGGTATGGAGTAATACATTTTTGAAAATTAGAATTCAACGGCTGCTTGATGGTTTGATTTTTGTTGAAAAAGGACTCGGCGTGCACGTGCAGCGCATGCTCAAAATGAGTAGGGTATATACACTGGCTGACATTTAAATCAAAATATTTGTAAAAAAAGAAAGCAAAATTGGGGACCCTGTTTGAGATAATGATTTGACAAATTAACGATTTGGTGCCAACTTCAGTTTTATTTAAATATATATTATGCGATCACTGCTTGCACGACTTACACCTTTACATTCGGAAAATGTTGACTAATAGAGAAATGATAAACTTTCAAAAATGGGCTTTTTTATTTTTCTTTATACTTCTGCTATAAATTCTGTTACTACAGGAGCAGGACAAATACATATTGGGCATATGTTTTGCTTTATTTTTAGCGAACAATGCATAACAATCAGTTTGTCGGGCAAAACATGTGTCTCGTTTTGTTCTGTATCCAAGAAATGTCTTCCTAATAACGCTACCCCTACTTTTCAAAAAGTGGGAGGGGTAACTTAACCCCTTACATTTTGTCGAAGGCATAATGACTTTTCACGGTATCACATTAACCATCACAAAATTGATTGATTTATACTCTCAATGTATTTTAACTGCCACTGTTTTCAATTGAAATGAACTAGAACTTCAACTCATAGCTAAACTTTCTCTGTCCTAATGGAAGATTATAGTAGTCATCTTCCCTTTGTTCTGATTTACAAAATTTCCATTGATTTCAATACAAAGAGCATAAAGTGTGCTTGACAAAAAAAAAAAAAAAAAAAACAACGCACGGAATTTTTAAACTACTGTTGGTTATACATTTTCAAAATATGTGCATTGTGACATGCGATTTTTAGTCAAAAAAATTAACGCATTGCTTTGCTTTCTATACGGGTTTCGTATTGCTGTTCTGGTATTTAACTATTATAAACGTGCAACTCGGTTATCGATTATATAATAACTGTACAAGACTCGGGTATCAATTATATAATAACTGTACAAGATTGTGGCCTACCAAATGGTCTACAAAATCGTCTAATTTCATGAACTATTGTTAATGTTCTGCACACTTTTCAAAAGGTACAATGTTATATTTTTCACTGAAGTTTTGCGTTTTCAAGTGTAAAAACAGTACATGTATTCACAATTATAATATTTTTCGTGTCTGCATTATAATAACATCATAAAATCTGTGTCATAGAGGAAAGATAGTTCTTTTAAATGAAACCAAACATGATAGGCTTTGTAAATCGGTTACTGAGGTAAAAAAAAACAATGCTAAGAACTTTCCAAATGCCCCTCGATTGGATCAAACTACACCATGTTGTTCAAGAGTAATGAGCATTTTCATTTACTGACCACAGACAGATGGACAGACGGACGGACGGACTCACGCATAACAAGAGGATATTTGAGAAACATTGGCTTCATGATAGAAAAATCAAGTATACTCAGAAAAACAATTGAAGAATATTTAGATTCAGTTCCATCTCTTACATTCAATACAATAAAAACTAAACCAATTATGCATGCATTTTATAGTTCCAGAGGTCAAAATGGTGCAGCTCTCTATACTGAAAAGTTACAGCATTTTCATTTACTGACCACAGACAGATGGACAGACGGACGGACGGACTCACGCATAACAAGAGGATATTTGAGAAACATTGGCTTCATGATAGAAAAATCAAGTATACTCAGAAAAACAATTGAAGAATATTTAGATTCAGTTCCATCTCTTACATTCAATACAATAAAAACTAAACCAATTATGCATGCATTTTATAGTTCCAGAGGTCAAAATGGTGCAGCTCTCTATACTGAAAAGTCACAGACATTCAAAAATGATTGAAACCATTTTTATCATTTGTATTCCATAATAACTGGCTCCAAAATCACTGTTGTACTCAGTCAAAAGAATGACCCCTAATTTTGAAGTTGTTGTCAGTGTTTTAATTCCAATGTGTGGCCATATTGGCTGAGGTATGCCAAATATGTGCTTTTTTGTTGAAGAAGTTGTCAAGTTACTAGGTGCAATTACTGACAAATGGGTGACAACACTTGTCTGTGGCCGGAGTTAGAACACAAGCAATGACCAGGTAAAGGTTGCAGCAAAAAAAAAATATAAACGCTAAAATGTTTGCATGTGACCCCTGGGTAAAGAGGATTGGTACATTTGGTGTGGTACTGTATCGTAACCAATGACCCGTAAATTTTATTTTGCATTTTACTGAATTGCATATTGGTAGTTCTATCAGATACGAAAGTACTTCGTTTGGAAATTATTTTCTCAAATGTTATATAGTCTAAATATTTTTGATATCCTTCAATTGTTTTTCTGAGTATATTATGTTTTAGCATTCCTAACAGATTGTTGCAATGGGCTGTAGGTTTTGGGTTGGTTATTTATGATGCCGTTACATGTAGAACACCAAATCCAACTATGCACCAAATGCAGCAAGCATTGCATATAATGCAATGTTGCTGTAACTGTCGTCCTTAGATTCAGTCGAAGAGTGCACCTCATTATCGTGTCTGTACTTTCTGCATAATTATCCAAGTAAACTATTGTGAACGAATGTGACGAGAGAAAACAACATTGCCGTACCAGAGCTCCGTACATATGGCATATGAACGTTAGCTGCCATGTTTCAAAAGGCATACCTACATGATCTTTTGTTCTAGG
This sequence comes from Loripinus fragilis, assembly GCA_964019695.1. Taxonomy (NCBI): domain Eukaryota; kingdom Metazoa; phylum Mollusca; class Bivalvia; order Lucinida; family Lucinidae; genus Loripinus; species Loripinus fragilis. The sequence goes on from OZ026515.1 coordinate 123,012,405, forward strand.
TCTATTTATATTTCCTGACCTGATCAATGCTACTTGCGCATGTATACTTGCTTCGATCAGAGTACACTAAGGTCGGAGAAAGGGTAATTCGTGTTTTTTCCGACAATCAGTTCTGACATTAAGCTATTCATTGACAAGTCGTTTGCACTATCATTATGAAGTCACATCCGTATTGCGTGTGATTGAGTTGTCTGGGAGCTCGACTTTAAGCAGGTGGAGTTGATTATTAGTCGATTTGTCACAGTTTTTTGCTGAAAAAGTTGCACAGACCAGACAATGTTTAAATGAATCTACCTAAGGGACACTCCAATGGAAAGTAGGTTGATTTTAGCACAGGACACAATTGAGGGTTGTCCATTGACTTGGTGACTTGTCCCGTAACGTTGTACAGGTAAAGCTGGTATTTGTCGGTGCATTGTTCAAACATAATAGTAATCTTACTTCAGGGGACACACTTCTGTTTAGTTCAACTGATTGCGGATCAGAAGAAAAACATGTAAAACTCTGAACTGCTGATAAGATTAGCTTATAATTTTAAATTCTTAAGTAAGCATCAGCATGTTTAAGCATTCTTGTATTGTTGTTTAAATGTTAACGAGCACAGTGTTGGAATATCTCAGCAAGGGCATGACGTAGTGCTCGTAAGTATTGAGACATGTTCTATGTTGACTTAATACAACGTTGACTTAATACACACAAGGTTAGCTTTTAAAAGAAGCTTAGAACCATCGCATGATGTTTTAAAGTTATTAAGAAGAACTTATATAGTGTTTTAATATTGCATTTGCTGAAGCCACTCTTTTCAGCGTTTCATGTGTTACAAGCTCTGGGTATTTTTGTTTTAGTTAATGATTTGTACATAGGTGATCCATTGGAAGCAAATAAAACACATGAAATATGCATATTCCAGTAAGACTTGTCTACATCTAGTTATTTCGTCACACATAGTCTAAAATATCCGAAGGGTCCATGTTTGATCGGGATTCTAGCTCAGTGTTAAGGTCTCTAATAGGTATTTTCGCTTTTAGAAGCAATTTGGTATCCAAAGCAATGGTTGAACTTTGGAAGTACTGTAGCTTGGTCGACGGGGAGTCTGAGAAAGAACAGTACTGGGGAGTAATCAATCGATCCATTTCCGCAACTTGCTAATGGAACAGGCCCGAATCGAACACGCGCCCAATGGAAGTTTACTAACGTATATCACCAGCGCTGACGCGCTGGTGAATAAGAAAATATATGAAGCCGAGAGAGTCATATCGATAGACACTATTGTGTTGAACGGTGTGGAAAATTGCCATGGTCAACCAGTTTTTGTTCTTTATAGTTTTTAATGAAGGACTTACTTAAGGTTGCTTTGGTCAGGTGTTTCTAAAATATGTCGACCACAATCTATTTAATCTGTATTCCGATTTTTACTCATAAGTTATCAAAGTAAACCACTCAAAATTCACATCATCTTTATCAAAAATTAATACGAAATATTTATGTTAAAATAGCCAAACTTGATTTTCTTAAAGATATAGTTAATCCCAAACAGATATCACGCATTGGTTATACTAATCTTTTATATTGGTTATGGAATATATACGAGGGAGCGAAGCTCCTCAGTGTATATCCCATAACCAGTGCAAAAATTGTATAACCATAGGGCTAAACATCTGTAACATATGATCCAGTGAATTGTTCCCAGACAATATTGCGAAAAACAATTTTACAACATCTATCAAAACCCAGTTGGCTCATCTGAACGCATCCATGGCTATTTTTTTTAAAGCTGCATAGTCTGTAACTTTTGATCTTCTAATTTTAAAAATAATGTTTTTATTTTTCAAGAACACAGTAAAATTACTCAAATTCAGGTAAACATTTCACCATTTTCGTAAATCTTAACAAGTTATCACTATCAAAACAACTGCACTTATGTTAAAATTCAACGGTCTATAATTATTGGAGGGACGCAAATAATTACCAACAAGAGAAAAATACACCTATTTGATAAGATAATTCACTTTTCCATGCAGTTTTCAGCTGTACTGAACATTTTTATTGTGAAAACATAGCTTAATTCTACTTTTACAAATGATTTAAAAAGAAAATAATTTTTTTCGAAAAATGTTCATAATTACAGAGTATGCAGCTTTAAATGACTTTATCTGTGGAATATAACTGTTCCAAATAGACAGTAAAACCTGTGTAAAACGGCCATTCAAAAGTAGGTTTTTATGACAAATGGTAGCTAAATGAAGGTCGAAAGTATTGCAGAATGCTCCAAAGGGGAGCATTCTGCAATACTTTTGACCTGCATTAAGCGAGAATTGGTCCTGAAAACCAATTTGTGGTTAGCTTCTTAAGAGTGGCCGTTTTACACAGGGTTTACTGTACATTGTATTAAATCAACATGTTTCCAGATTTCATTATTTTGTATGTAATAAATGGTGTTATATTATCACTACCAGACACGACGTCATATGACAAACTATTTTAAAATGATTCTAAATGGTGAAGGTACGTTATGCACCTTCTCAAAGAATATTAACTGTATCAATATACAAATCTCTCTGATAACTGTTAAAGAACTATTGGTCTACCTGGCTGCTTTCAGCTCTCTATCGGTTTATAATTCTCTGGAAAATAACACTTACTACCATATTATTCTTGCTGTTTGATGTTTTTCATTTACCATATCATATAGGCCACGCCGCGAGAAAACCTGTCTATGGGGATTACCCCCGGATCAACAATGCTCACTCCAGTCAGCTAAGTTGTAGAATATTGAACTTTCGAATGTAGAAAGATTGTCTACGATACTTCACATATACTTCACAGAAAGCGAAAATCAAAGGCGCTGATCAGATTGCGCGGGTGCGCAATCTCATCAGCGCCATTGTTTTCCACATATGCAACAAAATCAGCTTTTTCTCGCCACGTGGCCCATCTGAAAAAAAAAAAAAAAAAAAAAAAACAGAAAGAAACGAACAGCCGTGGTATCCAGTTGGGAAACCATTGGGTCGCTATGTCGATTGGACGAAATGTTATCGACCCTACTTTGGCCCCACATTATTGTGTGTTGTGCTATGGTCTACTCCCTGTTTTTTCTTTAATTTTACTTTACATTGTAACGTTTTTGACTTCACACAGCAAAAGTATCACTATTTAGCCCGTTTTGTGAGAAAATGGTATTTTAGGGCCATTCAATAAAATAATACGAGCATAATTGGTCAATGTATCTTCCACATTGTACGACTGTCATTTGTGTTCATTGTACTGCGCGATGTCGGGTTGTTTAGGAAGATATAGCAGAATCTAGACAGCCGACTATCATTTGCGTATATACTATGCAATGTCACCGGAAAGCACCTTTTCTGAAAAAGTTCCATTTATTAATCTAATATAAGAAGAAGGATTTTCCTAAACAATTTTAAAAAAAAGTCAGACGAGTCTAGTTTCTGTGGTTGTTTAGGAAGAGAGAACACAATCTGAACAGCTGAATTAAATGGACTGACATGTTTCGTAAACCCCAAGCCCGGCTTCAGGCCATGTATTTTGGACAAATACTACATCAGTAGATCAGGCATTCAGTAGTGAAAAGTGTAAGCTTGAATTGGCATGCGCACTATTGCTCTATTTACTGGTCTGATACCAGACTAGAAAAAGATAGAGCTATAGGCTCCTTTTGATAGAGTATGGTAGCTACTTGGTGCTACTTTAAATTGATAGCCCTAGATAAGAAAAAACTTTGGACAGAAAAAGAGGAAACCAAATCTTGGTAATATTTCAGTCAATATACAATATAAATATATGCGTTCAGAACAACCAACTGTATGTAAATGAGACGACTCTTTTGAGACTCAGAAGATATTATGGTTCTAAAAAAACTAAAACAGCCCAGAAAAACACATTTATCTGGAGTTATGCTGCGTATCTTAGAGAATTCTAAATCTTTCACTTGTTATCATGATAGTGTGATGTAGAATTCCAGTAAAAGATTAAATACACTAGAATTTAGGTCAGTTATGAAATAGGTCATGTTAATGTACAAACCTATCAGAGCACTGGTTACATGGTACAGCAGCATGTAGACCAGAAACTCTGTTTCATAGTAACACCAGAATAGGCCCACCCGATTCATCATAAATACTGAAGAAACAAATTCGATAGTTTTGTTACAGATACTTGACCCCTTTAAGCCGAATGAAATTTAACACTCTTATCAATTGGACCAGTCCATTTCCGTGTTTCCCAGACATCCAGCAATTGATTCGTCGTTTTAAGTTTTATTCACTGAATTTTGCATTTGCGCATGTGCAAAAAAAAGATTGTTACGCCTATCAGAATTGTTAATAATTGTGTTGCATAAAACACAAGAAAACTGTTTAACCACTTAAAACAAACTCAGAAATCAAATTTGTAAAAATTTGTTAATTGTCTCCCTTTGACAAAAACAAATAGGGAATATTAAATGTTTAATAATCTTCGATTTATCATTATTTTCAATAATTTTCTTTTGCCAAATCAGGTAGACCTATCAGCACTTTGTTTCTACGATCCGGCTATGCATTGTTTGGTTACATGAATTTCAATTCGAAATGAAATGAAAATTAAAACAATAACCTGACACCACTAGAATTGGAAATGGACTCTTCCAGTTAATAAGTATGGGAAATACCATTCAGCATAATTGTGTTAAAAGAATCACTTGTGTCATAAGCGATAGTTATCAGATAAACTGGGCCTCATCGCGAGAAAACCTGTCTTCGGGGTTTCCGAAAAAGCGAGTTTCAAACCAGTACCATCAGCTACAGAGACTAGCTAGAAAAATGAAATTTCACGTGTAGCAAGATAACGTATGATACTTTCCAAAAAGCGAATAACAAAGGTGCTGATCAGACTTCGCGGATGCGCAGGCTGGTCTGCGCCTGTGTTGTTCGCAAATCCCCGAAGACAGGTTTTCTCGCGTCGAGGCCCAATTGGCCCGTATATCAATTAGCATGATGCTTAACGATTCGATGATACATGCAAGTCATGGTATAAAAAGCTATAGAGTTGCTGCGGTACGTTGAAATGATGCGTTTGCCAAATGATGTGCATTTGTTACTGTCTGCCTAGCAAACATATATTCTTATGACTTTTCAATATGGAACAATATCACTCTGATACAAGCAATGTAGTTTACGAGGATAATGAAAAAGTTCAATCACAAATGGGCTTATGTATTCTTATCCCAGATATTGAAAAATACTTCACGGCACAGAAATGGTGTGAAAAAAATATATGTGTATTTCGTGCAATTTGCCTAGAAAAATGTCCAAGTTATTTGAAATTGAAAGTCATGCATTCCTACATGTATTCACTGGCCATTTCAATGCGCACATTTTATAGGTGGGTAATGTTTTTTAAAACTTAGGAATTTATTCCTAGAAGATGATACCCATTCTGGTAGGCCTAAGACCTCTGTTACCAAGGCAGACATAGTTCTTGTAACAGGATGCGCGATTATCGGTAAAGGAAAAAGGCCAGTTGTACTGACATATCAAACAATTCTATAAAAATATATTGTATCTTAGCATGTTTACACAAGGTGGATGTCCCATTTGCTCTCCGAAGACCAAAAGAAGCAATGCCTAGGTATATGTATGGTAGAATGCTGCGAGACTCGGTTTATTTCCAACTTATTAACAGGTGGCTTAACATGGGTTCACATGTTTGCGCCACGAAAAAGAGCCAATAAGTAATGTGAGTGAACAGCACAAAATCGCCCCTGTATTGTCAAAACAACCTTAAGTTCAATACATATTTTCTTCAATTCTAGAGGACCAGTTGTTCAAGTACCTTGTCCATCTGGTCATACATATTCTACAAAAACGCCAAACTGAAAAAAAGTAAAGAGTTTACGGTAAGAAACAGGTCAGTGGTCCACCGTATGTATACACGACAACGCCTCTACAAAAATGTGTGACATTGTAAATCTGAAAAGACGGGAAGTTATAAACCATCTGACCGGAGTCCATATGACTAAATGTATTAGCAATGCCTTTGGTAATTATAAGTTTAGAAGTTCTCTTGGCAGTTCCTTTTATCAGTGGCCCTAAGCGATGACAAGAGAAAGACTATTAATCTGCTTTTTGCAATTGACTAATACTCTGCTTTTTGCAATTGACTATTAATCTGCTTTCTAGCAAACGACTATAAAACTGCTATTATCAATTGACTATTAATCTGCTTTTATTAATCTGCTTTTTGCGATTAACTATTAATCTGCTCTTTGCAATTGACTATTAATCTGCTTTTTGCGATTAACTATTAATCTGCTCTTTGCAATTAACTATTAATCTGCTTTTTGCGATTAACTATTAATCTGCTCTTTGCAATTGACTATTAATCTGCTTTTATTAATCTGCTTTTTGCGATTAACTATTAATCTGCTCTTTGCAATTGACTATTAATCTGCTTTTATTAATCTGCTTTTTGCGATTAACTATTAATCTGCTCTTTGCAAATATCTATTAATCTGCTCTTTGCAATTAACTATTAATCTGCTTTTTGCGATTAACTATTAATCTGCTCTTTGCAATTGACTATTAATCTGCTTTTATTAATCTGCTTTTTGCGATTAACTATTAATCTGCTCTTTGCAATTGACTATTAATCTGCTGTTATTAATCTGCTTTTTGCGATTAACTATTAATCTGCTCTTTGCAATTGACTATTAATCTGTTTTTTGCAATTGACTATTAGACAGCTTTTTGCGATTAGGTAAAAAAGTTACAAAAATGTGTGTCGGTAGAAGTAAATACTACAAAAGGCTTGTGATAGCAATATACTAGAGGACTTTAAAACCGCATCACCATAATTTTGCAATTTTCTCGCAAACGGTAAATGCGATTGAAAAGCTACTAGCAGCGTTTTATGGCAAACTCAAAAATTTGGTATCAATCAGTTGTTAATTTGACTGCATCATAACACTACGTTGCTGGTGACGTCACATGGTAGCATACAGCATCCAGTGATATTCTGCAAAGTAAGTAAGGACGCAAAGATCAGGAATCGATACAATTAAGTACCACACCTGACCCAGGATACCAATGGGAAAGTGACAAACTCACAGTAGACACCACAAACGAGAGCCAAGAGGTCAGCAATGGAAGAAGATTGTACACACAATCCTGAGGATTGGAAAAATAAGAGCATTAAATGAAAGTGCGGGGAGACTTTTTAGGGCCGCCACGCAGCACAGACAAAACAACTCTGATAATGTCCAGTTGATGCTTTTGGGTCATTTTTTATTTAAATTGTAGCGTGTATGATACCTATCCAGCAATGCAGTTTATTAACTTTTTGTACTCAACAGTAACTGATTAAAGCAAATTAAAGCATCAGTTAACAGCTCATTTTGAGAAAGCTCTCCATAAGTTACCTTTATGTACACTCACAATTTTGACATTGACTACTTACACTTGCAATCATATGGCGATTACGATTTAATGTAAATCATGTTAGGAAATATTGTGTCACGTGATTGAGAACGGCTTCACAGCTTACGTTAACGTCACTTGCACAAGGCAGAAGAAACGTGATGCACGACGTAATTTAATCAGAATCTGTCATTTGTAAATGACCTTTGTCCCTGCAAACAAAACCGAACGAAAATATATAAAACTCTGAAAGACTCAAGATGTTGAATTGCATCGCTATACTATAGTAATCAAAGTGGGTGTGGTGTGGCGGAATCTTTAAATGGGCAATACTTTGAGCAAAGCGTACTGCAATTACATTTTGAGAGTTCAATAAAGAATGTGTTATAGGATAGGTATCTGTAGAATCAGGAATCAAAGCTAAAAGAGTATTAGTTTGCATTTGTGTCCTTCGAACTTTATAAAAGCTGTTATTTCAATACCTCTAATTAACTTTACAGCCATGAATTTTCTAGGGCACACTAAAAATTGTCAGACTTTGATATGTAATGGAATTTATTTCTCTGTCATCCTTAGTCTTTGAGCAACAAATGATTTAGTCTGGGTGATGCGTTTTCGAAGTCATTAAGTATAATTTTGATCGAATATGGTGCTTAAGACATCCTTACCAAATGACATAACTTTTCGCAGGACCCTTTGAGGCCAACCTGTTTGTTTGAATGGGCTCTTATTTTTGTTTGATTTGATTTTTTACGTCCCATCAACAATCTTTCAGTTAAACAGGGACGGTTCTTCCTGGGTTGAACCAGTACTAAACTAGAATAAATGTGTCTTGCTCAAGGGCCACAAGGCAGTGACGCAGGTGAGGCTCGAACCCGCGGCCTCTCGGTCTCGAGTCAAGCACTCTACCACTGAGCCACTGCACTGCATTGGATCTTATGTGTATATGGGCCTCTCCCTGGAAAAACAACACTCAAAAGACAAGTGAGTATGTTCAGGATCTGCCACAATCACGGATTACAAACTAACCCATGGCATCACGAAGAAGACACAAACACACACATACAAGAATACCGTATTATCGAATCTCCTTTCGCTTAGATAGAGAAAGCTATATAATAAGCTGTTGGTCAGGCTGGACTACGCATTGTTATGCACATAAATCTAAAGCATGTTTGCCTTGTGGTATGGCTCATATGCTTTAATGCACGGTGTGAAAACTGTGTTTGGATATACAATAAAACCTGTGTAAAACGGCCACTCAAAAATAGACAAAACAAAGATCTTAATAACAGAAGGTCAAAAGTATTGCAGAATGCTCCAAGGGGAGCATTCTGCAATGCTTTGACCTGCATTAAGCGGTAATTGGTCTTGAAAACCAATATTCGGTCTTTTTGAGATTGGCCCGTATACACAGGTTTCGCTGTAGTCTACTGTCAAAGGTCCACATAAACATTAACTTTGAGCGTTTTATGATTTTTTTCCTTATCCATTAGTTTTAACATCTGATTTGAGTGATCAGAAAAACGTCACGCTGAGACGGGTTTTTTGAATACACACAACATATGTTTGAGTTGGGAAATAAGAACATATTATATTTTTACGCACTGTTGTCACACAGGATAGGCGGCAATCGAAAACGCTCTTAAAAACCGACTAACGCTGATCAATAATCGCTATGAACAGTGTTTTCAATTGCCATTTGTCGCCAGTCGGGCGAAAAATGACAATCGAAAACTCTGATTCCAACGATTTTTTATAATGTTCGTCGATAGTATTAACGTTTTGATTGCTGCCTATTCGGTGTGGTTATCTAAAGGCTTGTTAAAACTTTTGAAATAATTTTATATTATTAGCCGAAATACTTGTATGGTTAATGGTAAAGAACGACCGAAGATTGCAGTTTGCCGGCCATCACAACTATTTTATTAAGCTGTATTATACCAATTAAATTCTTCAAATCTTGTTCATTTTTCTTGGTCATATATGGGAATTCGATGAAAAAGGGGTAACATAAAACATGTTGACCGCTTTGGCACAGTACGCTGCACGACTTGTGCTTATCTGTCCATTTAATTTTACAATGCACATATATGAATTGACTGGTAGATCGGCAGGTTTCTGGGATCGTTTTGAAAAGGATTGAGAAGTTCTACTTTATGCATAAAGGTAATTTCGGGAAGATGAAAGAAACGCATTAAAGTCTGTATAAACACGATAATATAAAGACTAGCATGTGCAATTACAAATCTCACCATGGCCTTTGCTGCTTGCAAACATGACGATTGAAAGTAAAGGAAGGCTCAAATTAAAGAGTATATCTTTAACCCTACTAGACGGCGCTACATACATGCCTAAAGAATAACCTAAATATCATGAGCTGGCCCCTTAGTGAATGTATACGCGAATATGAAAGTATTGATGACTAGAAATCAGACCCTTTGAGGACTGGTTTTACCCCTAAACTGGTACTATGGCAAACACTGAAGACCGAGATGAAATGCCACTTAAGGCGGCATTTCATCAGGGTCTGCACTGCTTGCTAAGACAAATTTGATCTTCATAGAAAAAAATGCAATATTTTTGAAAGTTATTACCAGTTACCCCTCAATATAAACAATGGACCATCCTGACTTAACTGTATCAAACTTTATGGAAAATTCCATTGGTCTTAAAAGGGTTATTATTAGTTCACGTGTCTTTTGATTTAAATTGAAATAAAATTGATAAGTGAAAATGAAAGAAATTCCGCACCTACTTCGGAGACTTGGAAAATAGAATGACGAAGAAAAATAATTAGAATGCATACCTTCTTTACATTAAATCCACATGTCACAAATAAACTTTTCTTTTTTTTTATTATCTCCCTATATTTTTCTTCTTAAATCACGTCACAATATCCTCTAATAGATAGTTCTATGTCGCTTGATCCTTCGGCTCTTCCCCTATTAATCGCACAAGCCTTTCATATAAATCACTCTCCTGCAAAACGATTTCCAATACCGCATCTGTCATGAAAAAGGAAAAGTCATGAAAATCACATTATGCCAACAAAGTTTGAAAATTTGAATTGGCTTTGACTACTTCAATGAAGATCTAGATCGGACAGCGCATCTGCTTATATTGATCCAGATCGCCGTTGTCCAAAAGGCTCAGCAGGCTTAAAAGGATGAATTAACGTAAACTCAGCATACTGACGTCGGATCAACGTATATTGCAACGTTAGTGCACTGCTTTACGCCTGATAAACCCTATCAAGTATTGACAACTGATCCTGATGAAAAAGATTGAACATTGATCAACATGTACTATTGCACTTATTGATCAAAGTCTGTAGTAGTGGTAGACTAGCCACTAGCCTGATATCATATGTTTTTCAATAAATAATAATTTTATTTTAAATTAAAAATATCTTTTCTCTCCTTCTTTCCTCTATGATAGCAATATTTGTGACTAGGTGAAGATAGAGAGGAGATGAGACCAGCTATATGAGATCAAATAATACTGTATGAAAAGTAAAGTAAAATTGACAAAAAACATCAAGGTCTAGGAGCTAGACTATAGTAGTGGCAAATTCCATTTTCTCGTGAAAATTGACGAATACCCTCTTCTATTGGCAATACTTAATGCAATGAATGCTCGCTCTTATAAACTTCACCTGAAATCTTCCATAGATATTGTTCCACTGATGCTATTAGACTATATATTCTGAATATCTGTTAAACTCCAAACAACTCTAAAGAACTCGATTGAACTACTGACAGGAAACCGGTACTCAAAGATGTATAGGTAGGTGATCAATGAATGCTTAGACGAGCCTGCACGGTCTATCAATATACGTTACTGTCCAGTGAAGACTCAGAGGAGTCTGCATATCTGTGCAGTCTTGTCAGAGCCTTCATTCCCACACAAAAATATGGTATAAGCAAAGACTAGAAGTTTAGCCTTAAAGTTTGTAGGATGCGAATGCAGTTTAAATTGAAATTACACATAGGAAAAGAGGTTGACAAAGGCATGAGGTAGCAGTAACAAGTGTATAGATCAGCTCATCAGATTTCGGTCCTAAGTGCATATGAGATGGGTCACTACTGTAATTCGGAAATTTTGGCGAGAATTTTATTTTCGCGAATAGCTTTAAACACATATAGATGACGTTGAAAATTCGTGACAAGGGCGTTATTTACCTATATTAGTAAACGGCAGAATGATTTCGCCAATTCGTGAGGATTTTATTTTCACGAAACTTCGCACATGCGAAGTTTCGCGAAAATAAAACCCTCGCGAAAATTTCCGAATTTACAGTATATAAACATACATAACGATCTATATAGTGGTGCTAGATGCCTACGGTTTGGTCGGAGCCTCCATCTACTGTTGTAATTTACACATGCGAGTAGGAAATGTTCTATCTTTTCTATCACACCCTCACACTCATGATGGCGGATTCCTATATTCTGGAAGCCTTTTTGTACGTTTCCAAATATAAATTAAGGCATTTAGCATGTTTAGCGGTGAGCAAGAAAAATAATCGAACAATTGTGTGAGGATGGGAAAGAAAAATCCATCCCTCGCGATCATCGTTTGTGTCTGCTAAGGCACATCACTACTGAAAAGTTGGGTTTGTGTCAATACGCAGTATGCATTACCAAAAACACTACGTTAAAAAGTAGTAAGCGCTGAATGACTATAAATAATCCGCTTGTGGAGACATCAAGTATCCTAAATAGTAGCTGAAAAATAACAATGATTGGTATTACAGTATTTAGCGATATAATTAAAAGATTGTCTGCACTAAAACATTTTTGGAAACATTTCCCACATGACCAGGTCAAAAAAGCGCATTCAGTGACGTTTGATGACGCAGATTGATAACAAGTTTGAATCAACCAATCGGGTGGGGGTCACATGATTTGGTGACGCATTCGGTAAACAAGTATGTCGCATGCAACCACAATCCTCAAATCAGATAGTCTGTATTTGAATAATGCTCCCTATCGTCAGACAACGCAGACCACAGATCATTCCATGGTACTAAAAGGACGAGACACTAGATTATAGATAAATACTGAGCCTTGGATGACGAAAGCGATTAGTTTCGTTATACTATATACTCATGCAGCTGAACTGTCTGGAAGAAAACAACCACGGGCACATGCAGATATTGCAGCCTGGTCCCGAGGTTATAAAACTTGAATACAGCCTCAGACTCAAAATAAAGCGCAATGATTGGCTGATTGCGGACACGTGTCCGCAAGCAGCCAATCATAGCGCTTTATTTTGAGTTTGAGAATGAGCTCAAGTTTTATAACCTCGAGACCAGTTTTCGCAGTTTGCGCCCATGTTATGCTCAACCCGGCCTGCTAAGTTACAGAGACTACATGTTCTAGTTCTTATATTTGAAATGTGCATGTATTATGTTTATCTTTCAATTTATGCTTCTACAAAGGCGCAGATGCGCAGTCTGATCTGCACCTTTGTTGTTCACGTAATAAAATTTCGGCCTCGTCGCGAGAAAACCTGTCTTTGGGGTCTCCGACAAAGTGAGACTCAAAACCGTCTCCTCAGCTACAGAGACTAGCTAGAAAAATGAAATTTACCTTATATTAAGTTTAGATATGATACTTTCTAAAAAGCGAACAACAAAGGTGCTGATCAGACTGCGCGAATGCGCAGGCTGGTCTGCGCCTGTGTTGTTCACAAACCTCCGAAGACAGGTTTTCTTGCGTCGAGGCTCATATAAAACAAAATCAGGTTTTATCGTAACGATGTCCAATGTATACTTGAGCGTAGACTGTCCCCAGTCCAGCAAAAATGATCAGAAAATAATCATAGTGTTTTCCAGTACTCTTCCTAAAAACTGTACCCTCTGATAGCTAAGAATATGCTATCAGAAGATGAAGCAGTTTCAGCAGGAAATATACTTTTAAAAGAGACAGTCTAACTAGAGCGATATGATTGGCTAGAAAGTGCAATTTTCAGGTGTGTTGATACCAGAATTTAAGTGTTTTGTAAACGTTTCAAGTAACAACTATTTAAAGACTGATATCATCGCTAAAGAGCCTGATAAATGAACGCATTTCATCAACAAGATCATTAAGAAATTCTTAGTTCTCCCGCCTTATTCAAAATATTCAAATTAAAAAAGTTTCTCATTTATCATATGCAGCGTTTAATACATGTTTATGCAGTGAAATATTCCGAACTCAAGAAATAGTTTCTGTTGCTGTACATGATAGACATCCCACAAACGCGCATCCTGGCGGTGGTTTTCTTTAGCCAAGACTATATATGTAGGTCATGAGCTCTGGACTGATGTGAATCTCCCTGTGTGATGATACATAGAGTTAAATTAGCAAGCTTCTATGCCACTTCGATTTACTAATATGTATTTTAACACCATAATCTAGGGAGAATATTTTACCATTACTCAACACCGAAGACCACCTGCTATCATCCTAAGGAGAAGATTCTGTTATTTCTATAGTTCTTTGTCCCGCTGAGAGTTATAGTTTCCTGGTCCTGCTTTTGTGATGTAGTGCACTGTACAGTAAAACCTGTGTGAAACGGCAACTCAAAAATAGACAAAACAAAGATCTAAATGTCAAATGGTAGCTTAACGAATGGCGAAAGTATTGCATAATGCTCCCCTACGAGTGTTCTGCTCTACTTTTGACCTGCATTATGCGATAATTGATCTTGAAAACCAATTTGTGGTCTTTTTGAAAGTGGCCGTATCATACAGGTTTTACTGTAAATCATTGTTCAGCTCATGGTTTATCTTATACAGTTGTAAGTTCATCAACATTTTTCTCGCTGACGTGTTTTGCTGAATGTTTCTTCTTTATATACATGTTGCCAGTACGTGTCTTTATGTAAATCATGAGACTTTTTCTCTTGGTGTCATCAGTTGGTCTAGGATCTCTATGCTAGTAAATACTTAGTTTTAGCCATTAATTTTTAAGCTTTTTTGTATCAGCACATCCTTGGCCATGTCAACGCCTTCAGCCGTAATATTGACGATTTGAATAGTCAACTGCGTTGCCTGCTGTTGTAATTTGCTCTTGAAACGACAGCGACGTATGCATCAGACGACAAATGTGCTACATTGTTAAAATCAGGTTTAATAGACGCATGTCTGCAATAGACTATTGATATGGCTATCAAGTATTTTGCTGCCAGTTATTTGTGGCACTTGTAGGGTTGATGTGACATTACTCAGTCTTGAAACATGAAAAATGGATTTGGCAAAAATACGTACATGTATCACTACTCAGTTAACGTCTTACATGTAAAACAGGTCATCATCAGCCCGCCAGCGAAACTCCATTTAAATGGCGTTTCGCTGGCGGGCTGATGGTGGCCCGATACTGTGTGCTTGCGCGTTACAATATGACAGGCACACAATACTTTGGTACTTATCGCATATGCGCAAAAGCCTCCTTTAAACGTTTATGCTGGCTGGGTAGAGTCGTTTATATGGATAAGATAACCATTTTCTTAAAACCAATTGACCTTTAGACCTTAAGTTGAGTTAGCTCGGACGCCAGAAACATTTCTAGCATAAAGCATGCTGTAAACAAACACGATTGTTTGATTTAATGACCATTGGAATTCCATATTTCGCTAACTGGTCTTGTTACAAGATACATAGATGATGAATGGCATGCCAGTCATAAATGAGAAGTTGTCAGAATCATAGCACATACCCTCATAAATCTAGCAGATACTGTAGGTTCAAATGGGCAGATAAAATGAGTTCACAGAATGAACACTTTGCTCGTTATATTCCTTGAGATTTTCTTTTGATTTACAGTAAAACCTGTCTTAAGTGGTCGCTCAAAAAGAAGACCATAACTTGGTTTTAAAGACCGATTATCGCTTAATGCAGATCAAAAGTATTGCAGAATGCTCCAAGAGAGCGTTCTGCAAAACTTTCGGCCTTCATTAAGCTACCATTTCAGTGTTGTCTCAAAGACCTTTCTTTTGTCTATTTGTGAATGACCGCTTAAGACAGGTTTTACTATACATACTGTATTATAATACGGCCACGCCAATAGAAAATATTTCTGTTAGAGTTTGACAACCGAGGTTATACTACTTTATGTCCGAAATGCTGAAAAATATAGTTATTTCTTGCTTTAAACTACCAGATGCCGTCTATCCTTGGTAGCATATAGAGAATACTAGGTGAGTGTCTTTTGATATCAAGCTTACCTGGCTAGGCTTTGAGATCGCGAGGCTTGCCGAGCGATTCAACATGCGTTCTCAAAGCCGAGCATGGTAAAAAACTTGATATCAAAAGACGCGAACCAGGCATGTTATTTATCAGTTTACACATTGTTTCACTCTTCAACCTAGCGATTACATGACGTAATTTTCGATTTTTATGTTGATTCAGCGTCATAAGCGACACCATTCAAAAATGCAACGTCATCATGACCTGATAAAGGCAATGTAGTGAGATAGACAACGTTTATCAGGCAACGTGCAGCAATGCAGTTAATATGAGAGGTAACTGATAATGGATATTTATGAGCAGGATATTCAAGCTCAGCTGAGTTGAGCAGCATTTTTATAACCTCTGGCCATGAATCAACTGAATTTATACTTTGACATGTTATTCACTTTGATCACAATATGTAGGAGTTCAGACCGTGCATGTGTTATTCATTTTAACCCATTTATGCGGAATGGAATTGACCACTCGTATCTATTGGACCAGTCCGTTTCCGTTTTTAAGGTTGTTGGTCGGTATTTTTCATTTTGATTCAAATTTTAATAGAACATTATGTAAGCAAACAGTGTACTGCGGCGCCTGATCTGGGTATGCACTGTTTGCTTATGTCCCACAAAAATGACGCTATGCTTATACATGGGTCTAATAATAGTTTAACGTTTAAATTGCTAAACAAGTAATTCAACCAGCTCTCTCTTGCCCAGCGCGATGAATGCAAAGCTAGAAAGGACACTAAGTACTGCACAACATAACAATGAGCCCACAGCCCCCTCCCCCCACAAAACCATGGGAGCAACACTGAACAATGCACCAACAACAATACCACCGTGGATAGAGTTGGTCGTGCATCGTTAGCATAAGCCGATTCTGTCAAAACCGTACTTGTACACTGTATACACGTCAGGGCCTAAATTGCGATGCCTCCTTAAAGCTAAGGAAGACTTAAGTTAAGTATTGATTTTTTAGATTGAGAAAAATAACATTTCGAACTTTGAGTAATGCATCGATCCTGGCGATTTATTAAATATTTGTTGTAACATGTCGAAATATCAATACTTAACTTAAGTCGTCCTTAACGTTAAGGAAGCATTGTAATATTGGGCCCAGAACAAAACGGTTTAAGTCTTTTAAGCCGAGTAGCCTTTCTAGTCTCTATCAATTGAACGAACCCATCTTTAACTTTAGAGTTGTTAGGTGGTTTCGATATTATCTCACTTTAACATGTTAATAGAACACGTCATAAGGAAACGATGAAGAACCAGATCAAATGAACACATTTTGTTCTACATTGTTTGCTTATGTCCTTCGCTTCTATGGGCTACCTTGTAAATGCTGAGTTTCTATAAATGGACAATCTCACATAACATTATTTCACATACGAAACCCTTATAAATACGAGTTTTACAAGAAGCTACAGTAGTACATTGTAAGGAACGTCACGGCGTGTACTAAGGTGGTGATGGTGGTCAGTTTACATTTATTTTAATTGTCAAACATAAATTCCGAGATTCTGTTGCTGCTTTAAGTTATGTCTATAGTCAATTTCTGCATCGTCCCCCATCTCGTCTTTCAATAATGATTTGGTTTGGCTGTGGCTCATAAATGTACTTGCACTTTGTTTACTACGAGAATATTGTCTACATCACGATATCGAATTCAATCATATGCCTAATAAATAGTCTGCTATTGAAATCTAGAGTAAAATCGTACATGTCTGGCCTTCAGTATTTTCACATCTGTAAAATATTTTGCCTGTGTTGTCGCGTATGCAAATTATGTGTCTTATCAAAAGCAAAGCGTTTATATATTCGAACGAGCTCAATTTAGCTTTAAGCATCGTAGTTTCGTCGATATTTTGTAAAGCATACTATCTGGTTTTGTTTGATTTGATTCTTTACGTCCCATCAACCAGTACTAAGCTAGAATTAAAGTTCTTGCTCAATGACACAACGCAGTGACGCCGGTGAGGCTTGAACCCGCGGCCCCTAGGTCTCGAGTCAAGCACTCTACCACTGAGCTACTGTGCTCCCTATACTATCTGGTTATCAGATAAAAAAAAAGAGACTATGTTTTATATCTTTTTGCTTTACGTGCAGTTACGGTTATATTTCTATTGTTTCACCCATTAAGGCCGACTGGACTGTCCTACACTCAATAGTGGGATTAATCAATTTCCAAATTTAGGGGCATTAGAAGATGGTTTGCATTTGTTTTTAAATCTAAACAGAACAAATTGTAAACAGACATAGAGGCACCTGTTCTCGATAACACATGTCTTGACCCAATGCCCTGCACCATATGGTTCCAAAGAAGAGGTTTGAAATATGAGCCACTACATGAGATTTCCAACAATGTAGTATGTGCGACAAGCAAAGGCTCAGACCAGCCTGAACAGAGCCTTTGCTAGTCGCTAGAATATTATCTGGATATTAAGCTACTGGTTGAACATCGTTTGGAGTTTCTAAGCTTAAGAGGAGGCTGCACAGGCTCATCTGAGTCTACAATTGTCAAAATGCCACATTGTTGGAAATCACATGTCACGGCTCATTTGTATTCACCTAACAGCCATTACTCATTCAACGGATGCTCCATATGGAAAGTGACTTTGTTTTTACTTGTGGTTTCGGAGAAAAACATATTTTTAATACCAGACTTGGGGTCTATTACTTTGAAAAGTAATTACTTATTTACAATTACTTTGAAATTCGTTCAATTGAATTACAATTACAATTACATGGCTTTTGAGCAAAGTAATTAATTACATTCAATTACTTTGCCAAAGTACAATAACATTTCACTGCCACTTAAGCGGCTTCAACAGATTTTTACCTTGGATATAATTAAAATGAAAAAAAAGTCTGAGTAACATTTGCATTCTAAATGTAACATGTTCATTGGCTTGATTTTATTTTGAGGACTTCTTGTATTATGATGTCAAGTAATGCAACATAATATAGTAATATAATGTAAATGAAATAATTATATAAAATCATTTTTCAGTTAATCACTTGAACACACAAGAGAAAAGGTACAGTTTTTCTTCTTTATTTTTGGATATCTGTAAATTGCCTATTAGTCAGTTCTCAAACTAGTAGCTCACCGCAGAACAAAGTTAGGAATACACATTGGCCTCATACATAATGCTAGTAATATCTGCACAAATGTTTACAGAACCCTTGGTTGCTTTAGACGAAACTTATATCCTTGTCGCCAAAACGTAAAGGAGATAGCTTACAAAAGACTGGTGCGTCCAGTCCTAGAGTATGGTAGTTCTGTTTGGGATCCACAAGATGTTGCTCTCCGGGAGTAATTAGAAATTGTGCAAAAGCGTGCTGCCTTATATGTAACAGGGAACTACAACTATGAAACTGGGAGTATGACTAGCATTCTTGGACATTTACAAATGAGAATTCCCAGAAAAGGAAAGCAGACAATAAACTCATGACTAAAGCCATTGCAGCCAGTTTACCAACAAATGACATGGAACAGATATTTATATAGGCAGCTTCTTTTGGACGTTTCGTCAGCATACTACTATTTAGACATGTTAGATGGATACCAAACTTCTAACACGAGTGAATTCATAATCATGTCATTGTGGGTGCTTGGTGGTGCTACAGAGGTACAGTCGTACTACGACATCTGTATAATCATACGGGTTAGCCGAGATTGTCAGCCAGCAAGTGAGGATGCCGAATTAGTTAAAATATCCTTAACAGTCCGTATACAGTTCAGTAAAACATGTGTAAAACGGTCACTCAAAAACAATTAAAACAAATATCATAATGACAAATGGTAGCTTCATGTAGGTCAAAAGTATTGCAGTATGCTCCCCTTGGAGCATTTTGCAATACTTTTTACCTGCATTAAGCGATAATTGGTCTTGAAAAACAATGTTTGGTCTTTTTAAGAGTGGTCGTTTTACACAGGGTTTACTGTATAGTGCGAATCATGTTTACTGTCGTCGCCCGGGGCCCGGTCACCTGTTAAACTAACGGTACCGGGAGCCAACTCACGACAGTAAACAAGAAACGGTTTATACATGTATTTTAACGTTGCCTGTTGCCTCTCCAATGCTTTCTATCTATAAAAACAATGTCCTCCGTGTACTAAATAATTTAAATGATTTAATTAACTCTTAACCTTCTAGTGGCCAATTTCGACATCTGCTGATAACCTTCGCAATTTGTTTGGACCAAGAACAGGTCCGACAAGATGTCAGGCCTGATCTGGGACCAAATTGTTTGACACTCGGAGGGTATACCTGAAAAAGTATGAAAACGTAAACTACTAAAAATCAGCAGACGTCAAAACATTTTTATTACGAAAAATAGCCAGCATGCCAATAGTTAAAAGACATTATATATTCATACATATGACCGATTTCGTTTACTTTATGTACATCATATCCATCAGGCATCAATATTTGATTCATTTATGACAACTCTATTACTTAAATTAATTATAGATGGTACTTTAATGGGCATCAACACGCAACGATGGACTTGGGAATTTTATTACCGGACATAGGGACACTGCTGCTAAAAACCATTGAACCATTAATGACTAGCCTCACATTGAAACATGCATGCTCTTGATTCTAAACGTCCCATCAACAATCATTCAGTTATAAAGGACTGGTCTTCCTGGTTGAACAGTACTTATAGTCCGACCAGTTAAGAGAGACTGGGCGGTCCTTAGCAAAGACACACCCGTGGACATTTCCATTTAAAAATCGGTAAGACAGATTGTGTTTATTCACCTGTGAAACGCTTTACAGCTGTATACCTGTATATACCTGTTGTAGTTTTGACCCTATTGTGAGAAAAAGGCATTTCGAATTAATTTGGATAACAAGAAGACTGACTACTCTAGATATATGCGCTCAGACAATGTTTCGAGATTTTAACTATTCAAATTATAATACTGAATTAGAAAATAAAATAATGGTCCGCAATGAAAAATTAATACTATAAATTGGTCAGCACACGAGATGATGGCTCTTATAACATCGGCGTGTGGCGAAGGCTCTGACGAGCCTGCATGTACGCATGACCTTGCCAGGGCTTTCGCTTCTCGCATAAACAAAGTATGCAAGTTGAAGAAGACTCCAAACAACTTTTAGACATCTAGTCTCTCTGGACACGCCAGATTGAGCGATTATAAGAGGCTTTTTCGGATACGCGAGACCAAATCTCATGTTTGTATGCCCTTTTCTCATGATCAAGATACTTAACCCTTGTCCCGCTTTATTCTAATTGGTGATTTATTATTATTGTATCAGGCTTAAAAATCAAACCAGTTTTGCCATACAGACAAAATTTGAAGAAAGTGCAAACCTACCCTCCCCCAAAATTTTCACAACATATCCAACCCGGAAAATGAAATGCAGTAGGTCCCCAGCAACATACTAAAGATAAACGTTTACCAGGCATGCTAACGTATAAAGTTGGTCACCCTTGTCGTCTGCGTTTCAATTGGTTGCACGAGTAAAGCGTATATAGGCTATTACACCCGATTTACTGTAGACTAGTCTTATTTGACAGTGTATGACAGCGCTCTGTCTGACACGCCCAGTCTCTATTAACTGGACGCACTATAGCTAGGATGAGTGGTCTTGCTCAAGGACACAACGCAGTGACGCCGGTGAGTCACTACGCTGCCAATGCATGCTCTGTATTATCATACTGAAACAATAAAGTTATGTCCGCTTGACGTTTATGTCTACCAGTTCCAAATGTATGAACGCATTTCATTCAAATTCTCACATTAGCAACTGTGATTATTCAGAAACGTTTTGCACTTAAGCGAAATTCATTTGATAATCAGTAGGACCGCTGACAAAGCAGCGAACATGAGCACCCTTAAAATCAAAAGTCACAACATCAATAGCTTGTGTGTCCGCCATAATCCCGATTTTTAAGCACATTTAAACATCACTGAGCAAACTCTATAGTGAGATGGTATGCTTGCTAGCTGTATGCATTGCTTTTACGACCACATCCATTAATCTGTAAACATACTCTGACGTCACAAAACATCGATCACGAGCGTGCGTGAAAACACTCAGAAAATTCATTTTGGTCCAGCATTTTGATAATCAACAGAATCGGACAAATTTGAATTTTTTTTCGTCATCACGAGCATTTCAACATTAATTAAGACTTATCAGCATCAAAACAATTGATAATGGGAATTTTCTGAGGATTTTGCAGTAAGGGGTGGGGTATTAAATACAGTTTTAGTAAAATTTTGATGTACGACATCAGCCATAGTTTTTGCTGTTCTCTTTTGCGCAATTGTTGTCATAAACAAACACAACGCATTAAAACAGAAACGGTCTCAAAATAATGTTAGATTAAGGAGATTTGGGAGTTCTTAAATTGTTATTTGTTTAATTCAAAGGGAGGTAATTTCAGTCAATTTCGTAAATTAGAGATTTGGAACTGCAATTTCTCTCGTTCAATAAGCAGACTTAGGATTCTTAGATGTTTTTTCATCGTCGGACGTTTCTGGCTGCTATTTAACGTAAAATGTGTTACGTTTCGATGATTAACTTTCTGATTATAATGGAAAAGGCTGTGTGCACATCAGGTTCAATAACCCTTCAAGTTAAGAAGATAAAATCAAATAATTACCGATTTTTGTGTGTCAGACGTTTGATAAACATTTTGGTTTTATTTTTGTTGCGACATCTTAACTGGATCGAAAGATACAGTACCATGAAAATCGGACGTTTCTTTTTTGTTTGAGTATATATACACGGCATCAAAAATTACGCACAACCTATTTGTTTGCTGAAACAATTTTCAATTTACCGTGAAGAAATTTATTGAGCAGGGAAAATCTTTATCTGTTGTTAAACTCTGCATAAATATCTAAATAATTGTTTTAACAAAATATATGATACCCGGATTTTATTACAAAGTCATGAATTTTCGTGACTTACCAAAACTTCTCGCTATCGCCCCGAAATCTTTAAAAAGTAACCCTCAACATCTTGAAACAAATTATGTGCCTTTTTCACTTAAATTTTCAACATTTATTCACGTATACAAAGTTGTAAGAAAAATAAGTTGGCCCCTATGTGCTTTTTGTTGGACTCACCATCCCATACTTTGGCCAAATAGCATGATTGTTTCACTATCTTATCCCTATATGACGCAGTTATCTTTATATATAAGGTTCACATAAAGCTACGAAGTTAATGGTGCTTAACTTTTGACGTTGTGTATACTTTTACTCATTCTTAGAGAGACACAGTGAGACCAAAACGTGATACCAACCGACTCAAGTTCCTAATACTCTGAAGCCGATGTTGAGGTCAGTGCGATTTGCACCGTCATTGGTCCTTGAGTCCGACTGATAAGAGCAATACATAAAACATATGGGCATGTCTTCAACTTCAGCGAGAAGGCCAATATGTTCCCAAATCGCTCACCTAACTTTGAGGGTGACATCAGGTTGTTTACGTTGTAGAAATTAAGCTATTTATATTACTATGAAATCACTATCTGCCGTAGAAAAACGTTATAAGTTTGTCATTATGTACTCAACGTTGTTATGGACGTCATAACGCTTCCCGTAAATCTGCATAGCGTTATTTCATCCCCAGACGCGACGACATATGATAAAACAGCGTACACAGCTCTTTAAGCTTGGCAACGGAATTTTAACCGTTTATAAACAATCGAAGAGGACTATATAGGGCTATTTCTGCAAAGTTGTTCCAAAATCCAGGTAGTAGTTTAGTCATTCGAAACATTTGGAATACGCACGATACACATGGCGGTCCACGACCATCCAACGATCACTTTAGCTAACCTTTAACATATTGTGCTTAAAGGATCTAACAACACAAACGTGACACTGCGTAGCTGAGACACGTGCTTGGAGATGATGTACTCTGTTGTTGACAAGTAAGCAGACCAAGTGACCTCCAGAGCACCACTGGCGTCCTTTGTGTCTTACCTATAATGTTGCAATCACTTCCTGAATGAATCCGAAATAACATAAAACATATTAACATGATTAAATTGTGCATGCAAGACGACACGTAGTTTCCAGGGCATTTAGAAACGTGAAGCGAGACCAGCCAAGGAAAGGAATCGAATATAAACAGGCTCGGCTTTATACAGCAATCACGGAAGCTGTCCTGAATTTGGCAGCTAATTCTGACATATTAGAAATGATGCGACAGGTCAGCATGCATCAAAACGGTTATTTGAAGCTTATTGGACTTATTAATAGAGATCATTACATTCCTGCAACATCTGCAACAATACCTGAGCCGTCTCACGGTAAAACAGTATTCTTACCACATCTGAGAGCATCGAAGGCTCTGGCGAGTCTGCGCAGAAGCGCAGACTCGCCAGGACCTTCGCTGCCTTCACATACAACTAGCAAAACTATATGATGATTTTGGCCAAAACCAAGCTTCTGGCCCTTACAGAATAGCTGTCTTTGTTTTAATATTTTCCAACGTATATGTGATAAGTTACGTTAACTTATGGCTGGGTCAAATGAATTGTCAGAATCAATACTTCTTGTTCAAGCAATAGGTTCATTGACGCCAGCTGCAAAATTTAAATGCACAAAATGCAGTAATTTAGGCCAAAATGAATTACATGGAAACATATATTCAATTCCGAAGTTTCAAATCTCTGAAAGTGCGTTGCTGTAATATCTTGATTCAGTTGGGTAAAATTCTAATCATCTTGGACTTGAATCATCTTGATTGAATGTAAAATAACGACAACAGCAACACATGAGACTGAAACCCCAAAAAACCCCAAAACAACAAAACAGCCACAAAAACACTAACACCACTACCCCCTTCAAAAAAGAAAAAAAAACAGAAAAAAAACAGACAGAGCTTGACATATGTACTTTATATATATAAAGTTGTAAATATATATATAATTCAAAGCACTCACAATTCGCTGTATCCAAATTTGGCTGGTATCAAAATACTGACATAATGGCGTAGTTTTCGTTTGGCGGTTCCTAAATTTTAATGCCATTAAAATTCTAATTTCTATTCTTATAGTACATTAGGAAAAAAAGATGAGAAACAAAATATATTCAATTAGCTTTCTTTTTTTAAATGTCACCCAGACTCTTAGAAACGTCAGTCGAGAAATAAAATTCATGCTGTACAAAAGGAAAGTTATTGTATGGTGTGTGCATATGTACGGGAGATAATCCACTCACTAAAGCTTGTGGATGATCTCCCAGTACAGACAAACAAAACATACACTACATCTACTTTTTTCATTACTCTTTATTGTTGAATTTTATTCAATCCCATTTATCCATATATTTTCCTGTCTATTTAGTAGTTGATGAATGAGTTCAGTCTGTCTTGTACAATGTATTATATATTCCATATTTCAACTTTTCGTTATGCAGTGTATTGGATTCTATTTCAATCTGTTCTATATATCGCCATTCATATTAATTTAATTTAGCTTCGTATCTAAAATGGTAAGCGTCTTCGTCTCACTTAGAATATTGTTTAGCTTATTTGAAAAAAATATCAGTCAAAGCAAGACAGCAAATCGGTCATTTATGTGAGGGAGGCCACCCTCATGATTCCAAACGGTGAGCCTCGATATTTATACCCCACCCCAAATCGCATAGAATTAGTATATGGATGCTATTTGACGTCTATTTGACGATACATGAACGCGGCATCACCATTTGGCTTTTTTAAAAGACAAGACATTTTGACATAGTTTTATCTTGGCGGTTCTCCTATTGAATGCCCTTTAATATTATATATTTCTTTTTCTCAAAGGGCTACTATCAAAGGAAAGACTACACTTCCTTTGAAAGTAGCGCCTTTTAAGACGTGGTTTCCGCGAGGTTGAAGCATACTATACTGTTCCGAAGCTCAGAAGAAGTGTCCAGTCATTGCTTGTTGGGTAACTGAATTCGAACCTGTATTTTGCGGTCTCATATTTTGGAGATGTTTTTTTTTTATCGCCGATAGTTTAAAATAAAAAAAAATCCCACCAGTGATAGGAGTTTTACAGTACATTATATGGAGTAAGCAAACAGAGCCTGGACATGTGATTTCCAACAATGAGGCATTTTGACAAGTGAAGACTCAGACGAGCCTCTGCAGCCTCATTGTAAGCTTAGAAACTCCAAATGATGTTTGGTCAGTAGCTTAACAGTCATAGAATGTACAAGCGACTGGCAAAGGCTCTGATCAGACTGCGCGTATTCGCAGGCTGGTCTGAGCCTTAGCTGGTCCTACTTACCTCATTGTTGGAAATATCATGTCGTGGCTCAATCTATGTTTGTATAGCGATTCCAGGCATCACGCTTAACCCTTGTTTGACTGGAAAACCCTAAGGGGTGACCAGACAAAAAGTCAAGACACAAGAAATGCCACATAACGCAGCATTTCAGGTCTTGCAGTGTTTGTTTCTCATGTTTTTTTTCTCTTTTCTTGAAGATTGTTTTTTTTAACAATTTTCAAAAAAGAGATAAAAAAACAATGACAATATAACTTGAAAATCACAATCTGTGACCCATCAATATATGCATTGGATCAACCTGACTATATTGCATCAAATTTTATGGAAAATTCCATTGGTCTAAAAAGGGTTTAACTGTAACATTGAATAACAGCGTAGACGTGAGTGGCGCGGCTCTGCCGCTGATATAGTACAGTGTATCAGAAGCTGCACTTCTTGCTATAATAAAAGACAAGGACATGGAAAGAAACACAATTTGGCTTGAACATTGAAAAACGTTGACAAAACGTCGAACCTGATTTGTGTCCAAGCTATTTGACACTTTAATAGTGTTATATTCCTGATAGATTTTTTTTTCGAAAAAAGTGATTTTGGAAAAAAAGAAAAAAAGAAAGAAAAAGCAGACGACACAAACGCTTAATTACCCAGTAGGCAAATAGTTAAATCTTGAATCACTGTATGTGCACTAAAATACACACGCTGGTGATAAGTCTCGATATTCCATTATTCAGACATTCATAGAAAAGCTGTCACTTCTCTAAGGACAACTATTACATGAGCCGCGGCACGAGATTTCCAACAATTAGACATTTTGACAAGTGTAGACTCAGACGAGCCTGTGCAGCCTCCTGTTAAGCTTAGAAACTCCAAACAATGTTCAGTCAGTAGCTCAACAGTCATAGAATATTCAAGCGACAAGCCAAGGCTCTGATCAGTCTGCGCGTATGCGCAGGCTGGTCTGAGCCTTTGCTGGTCGCACATACCAAATTGTTGCAAATCTCATGCACTGGCTCACATAATAGAATACTTACTGTGTTAGTCACGCAATTAGAAAATTTGTTTATGTCGTTAGAATACCAAGTAATACACAACCTTAAAACAACGTCGTATCGACGTCGAATCGACGTAATGACGTCAATAGACGTAGACGTCATGACGTCGCATTAACGTCGATATGACTTTGTTTAAACGTCAAGTGCATGATGGGAAAACGGTTACATGGTGACCAAGAAAAGGTGAACAAGACATTTGAGGCGCGGCATGAGATTTCCAACAATTTGACATTTTTACAAGTGCAGACTCGGACGGGCCTCTGCAGCCTCCTGTTAAGCTTAGAAACTCCAAATGGTGTTCAGTCAGTAGCTTAACAATCATAGAATACTCAAGTGACTAGCAAAGGCTCTGATCAGACTGCGCGTATGCGCAGACTGATCTGAGGCTTTGCTGGTTGCACATACCACATTGTTGGAAATCTCATGCACTGGCTCCTTTTATCACTTCATTCCATACAATTGAGTCTATTGGTATGACACTATTTGTTCGTTACCAATAGACATACGTGTGTATGCGCAGACTCGCCAGAGTCTTTGCTGCTCACATACACACAGTAGTGTGGATACTAAGACCGCAGGCTAAAGTAAAGTGTACACGCTAATCCCGTTGGATATAACATCATGAGCCATGCGCGGATCCAGAGGGGTTGGGGGTCCGGACCCCCCCCCCCCCCTGAAAAATCACAAAAGTAAAGGGTTTCTTAGCAATACTCGCCCCTATCCCCTGAAAAATCACAAAGCTAACAGGCCAGCATTCGATGTTGGGCTATAATCGGCACGCCAGCCAAACGCCATATAAATGGCATTTCGCTGATGGGCCAATGATGGCCCACATACAGTGGGATATGGAACCTCCCTCCCTTTATCATCTAAGAAAGAAAAACGTTGTTAAAGTTGGACCCCCCTCTGACAAAACTTTCTGTATCCGCGCATGTAAGCGTTTAAAGGACAGTACCAATATCTAACATTATGGCCCAAACAATCATGTCACGATATACTACATAATTATTCAGATCGAGGAAAAAATATACGTTCCAGTTGAAAGTTCAGGCTGGCATTTTATGTTTGCATAAAATCCCTGTTTTCTGAAAGCTTGTATATTAATAAAGTAAAGACAATGTTCTTATAATGCTAATGGGAAGCTGTTCTATTTAATTCGAACCATATCTCGCGAAAACAAACATGTCAACGCATACAACGATTATATTTTCTGATCATGTTTCATATTTGCGCATCCTGTTAAGACTTAATAAACCATGAACTTTGTACAATTCAATGGCAACTGCCAGAAAATAAAGTCTAACTATAAAATCGCATGCTGATCTGACTCTTTATCTGCCGCGCTAATGTTTTAACACGACAAGTAATCAAATATTACCATATCTAGAGCAAACCTATTATTGAACTGATCTCAGGCACATGGCAAGAATCATGGTCTTATAGTAGTACATACATGTATCATGGGTGAGAGAGTCGGATAAAATACCATCACGTATAGCTGTATGGGGTTGCATTTTCCACCTGCTACGTACGTTATTAAATGTATGGGCCAAGATGAACCTTAATCACTTACATGAGATAGGTACATAAGAAAATCTGGCCACGCCCCTAGGAGCCATGTTTTTTGACAGATCAGATTCTTTTTAGATATTTTGGTAGAAGGTCATTCAGTGATCATTCCTGCAAAATTTTGAATTCTGGCCACCAGTTTCACAGATGTGAAGTCTTTGTTATCGCGATAAACCACGCCCCCTGGTTGCTATGTTTTGACGGATCAAATTTCTTTTAGCTACTTACGTAGATGATCACCTAATAACAGTTTCTGCTAAATAATGTTCAATTCTGACAAGTTACAAATAATTTTAGAGGAGATGGTGTTTAAAGTTTCTTACATATATATGTAGTATAAAGTACACAGACCACGCCCCTGTCGGCCATATTTTGACAGATCAAAAACTCGTGTTAAAGTCATCCAGTTATCAACTCTACCAAATTATTTTGAATTCTGACCACCGGTTTCAGAGAACATTTTTTAAAGTTTGTCTAAGTGCGGTAAACCACGCCCCCTGGCGACCATGTCTGTCAACAGTTTATGTACATGTATTTTGTTGAGGGTCCGCTAATAGCTATTTCTGCCAAACCATTTCCAATTCTGACCGCTGATTTCAGAGGAGCAGATTTTTCAAGTTTCCTATACAGGTACACTAGGGAAACTGACCATGCCCCATGGCGGCCATGTTTTTAATGGATCGAATTCGTTTTAGCTGTTTTTGTAGTAGGTCATCCAGTGGTTATCTCTACCAAATTATTTGAGCCGCAGCATGTGATTTCCAACAATGTGACATTTTGACATATGTAGACTCAAATAAGTCTGTGCAGCCTCCTTTTAAGCATAGAACCTCCAAATGCTGTTTAGTCGGTAGCTTAACAGTCATAGAGTATTCACGCGACTAGCAAAAGCTCTTATCAGACTGCGCGTAAGCGCAGGCTGGTCTGAGCCTTTGCTGGTCGCACATACCACATTGTTGGAAATCTCATGTCACGGCTCATTTTGGTTTAAACAATATTTGTTTGTAAATATACAAGCGTAATACATTATATACAAATGTACAATTGTACAGGGAATGAGTATACGCTGAAGTTATAAAAGTCACTTATTTTTTTTTATTATTCGAATTATTTTGACTTCTCAGTCCCGCTCGCAAGGTTCTGAGAGTGTGCAAGAAATTCACACTGACCTTTCTCGGGCTATCTTAGGATCAATCATTAATAACATAAACCAGATTCCCATTATGCCTCGTTTATCAGCTAATGTTTCAGAGTTCCTTCCAGTTTTGCAGTAAAATAAACAAACTTTTATTCGGCTGAGTAAAAGCTGTTTATACTTGCTTTGTCCTGAACATAACTGAGTGAGAGTACCTTATTCATTTCATTTTCAACTCTTAAACATGTAGTTCCTCTCATACATATAGGTCGTACTTTTTTGTTGAAAAAACACCGTTTTGTTATGTAATATGTTTCACATTCTGAAAGCAGAGGATAACAGTCTATGGTGCAAGAACACACTAAGGCAATGGTGAGTTTCTTTCTTCATATTTTATTACTTATTTTAGCACATACATGATATAGACACTATGAAAATGCAAAGTTATCATGCACAGATCCAAAAAGTTTTGTCAGAGGGGGCCCAACTCTGACAACTTTTTTTATGATGGTAGAGGGGATCCAAATAGCACTAAAAGAGGGCCATGATCCGCCCGCCAGCGAAACACCATTTAAATGGCGTTTCACTGGCGGGCTGATGATGGCCCAGCATTGAATGCTGGCTTGGTAGCATTGTGATTTTTCAGGGGATCTAGACCAGTATTGCTAAGAAACCCTATATTTTTTTTATTTTTCAGGGGGGGGGGGGGGTCCAGACCCCCTGTCCCCCCCCCCCTCTGGATCCGCCCATGGTAATGGGCTTTCATTAAAAGTGCTTCACTGAGCCACTTCTTATGAATACCTTTAACATATAGGATTTGTTTGTTATGGGCACTCATTGGAAGTGCTTCACTGAGCCACTTCTTATAAATACCTTTAACATATAGGATTTGTTTGTTATGGGCACTCATTGGAAGTGCTTCACTGAGCCACTTCTTATAAACACCTTTAACATATAGGATTTGTTTGTTATGGGCACTCATTGGAAGTGCTTCACTGAGCCACTTCTTATAAATACCTTTAACATATTGGATTTGATTGTTATGGGCACTCATTGGAAGTGCTTCACTGAGCCGCTTCTTATAAATACCTTCAACATATAGGATTTGTTCGTTATGGGTACTATTTGGAAGTGCTTCACTGAGCCACTTCTTATAAATACCTTCAACATATAGGATTTGTTCGTTATGGGTACTATTTGGAAGTGCTTCACTGAGCCACTTCTTATAAATACCTTCAACATATAGGATTTGTTTGTTATGGGTACTCATTGGAAGTGCTTCACTGAGCCACTTCTTATAAATACCTTCAACATATAGGATTTGTTTGTTATTGGTACTCATTGGAAGTGCTGCACTGAGCCACTTCTTATAAATACCTTTAACATATAGGATTTGTTTGTGAAGGGTACTCATTGGAAGTGCTTCACTGAGCCGCTTCTTATAAATACCTTCAACATATAGGATTTGTTCGTTATGGGCACTCATTGGAAGTGCTGCACTGAGCCACTTCTTATTAATACCTTTAACAAATAGGATTTGTTTGTGAAGGGTACTCATTGGAAGTGCTTCACTGAGCCGCTTCTTATAAATACCTTTAACATATAGGATTTGTTTGTGAAGGGTACTCATTGGAAGTGCTTCACTGAGCCGCTTCTTATAAATACCTTCAACATATAGGATTAGTTTGTGATGGGTACTCATTGGAAGTGCTTCACTGAGCCGCTTCTTATAAACACCTCCAACATATAGGATTTGTTTGTGAAGGGTACTCATTGGAAGTGCTTCACTGAGCCGCTTCTTATAAATACCTTCAACATATAGGATTAGTTTGTGATGGGCACTCATTGGAAGTGCTTCACTGAGCCACTTCTTATAAATACCTTTAACATATAGGATTTGATTGTTATGGGCACTCATTGGAAGTGCTTCACTGAGCCGCTTCTTATAAATACCTTCAACATATAGGATTTGTTCGTTATGGGTACTATTTGGAAGTGCTTCACTGAGCCACTTCTTATAAATACCTTCAACATATAGGATTTGTTCGTTATGGGTACTATTTGGAAGTGCTTCACTGAGCCACTTCTTATAAATACCTTCAACATATAGGATTTGTTTGTTATGGGTACTCATTGGAAGTGCTTCACTGAGCCACTTCTTATAAATACCTTCAACATATAGGATTTGTTTGTTATTGGTACTCATTGGAAGTGCTGCACTGAGCCACTTCTTATAAATACCTTTAACATATAGGATTTGTTTGTGAAGGGTACTCATTGGAAGTGCTGCACTGAGCCACTTCTTATTAATACCTTTAACAAATAGGATTTGTTTGTGAAGGGTACTCATTGGAAGTGCTTCACTGAGCCGCTTCTTATAAATACCTTTAACATATAGGATTTGTTTGTGAAGGGTACTCAATGGAAGTGCTTCACTGAGCCGCTTCTTATAAATACCTTCAACATATAGGATTTGATTGTTATGGGCACTCATTGGAAGTGCTTCACTGAGCCACTTCTTATAAATACCTTTAACATATAGATTTGTTTGTGAAGGGTACTCATTGGAAGTGCTGCACTGAGCCACTTCTTATAAATACCTTCAACATATAGGATTTGTTCGTTATGGGTACTCATTGGAAGTGCTGCACTGAGCCACTTCTTATAAATACCTTTAACATATAGGATTTGTTTGTGAAGGGTACTCATTGGAAGTGCTTCACTGAGCCACTTCTTATTAATACCTTCAACATATAGGATTTGTTTGTTATTGGTACTCATTGGAAGTGCTTCACTGAGCCACTTCTTATTAATACCTTCAACATATAGGATTTGTTTGTTATTGGTACTCATTGGAAGTGCTTCACTGAGCCACTTCTTATTAATACCTTCAACATATAGGATTTGTTTGTTATTGGTACTCATTGGAAGTGCTTCACTGAGCCACTTCTCATAAATACCTTTAACATATAGGATTTGTTTGTTATTGGTACTCATTGGAAGTGCTTCACTGAGCCACTTCTTATTAATACCTTCAACATATAGGATTTGTTCGTTATTGGTACTCATTGGAAGCGCTTCACTGAGCCACTTCTTTTTAATACCTTCAACATATAGGATTTGTTCGTTATGGGTACTATTTGGAAGTGCTTCACTGAGCCACTTCTTATAAACACCTTTAACATATAGGATTTGTTTGTTACGGGCACTCGTTGGAAGTGCTTCACTGAGCCACTTCTTATAAATACCTTCAACATATAGGATTTGTTTGTGAAGGGTACTCATTGGAAGTGCTTCACTGAGCCGCTTCTTATAAATACCTTCAACATATAGGATTTGTTCGTTATGGGTACTATTTGGAAGTGCTTCACTGAGCCACTTCTTATTAACATCTTCAACATATAGGATTTGTTTGTTATGAGTACTCATTGGAAGTGCTTCATTGAGCCGCTTCTTCTACTGTCCTGCCAGCCAAGAGTGACAGTGACATCATGTTTTGTTAACACAGTTATCAGGGACTTATAATAGTTTCAACGATACAATCCTGCCAGTCAAGAGTGACAGTGACTTCATGTTTTGTTTACAAAGTTATCAGGGACTTATAATCGAAAGAGCACTTGTGTATTAATCATATCCTCAGGATAGGATTAATACACAAGTTGTCAATTTATTCTAGTTAGTTCAAGTGAAGTGTACGCGTTAGTGTTTTACTTGGCAATTGTAAACAAAGTATTATGTCACTGTCACTCTTGGTTGGCACGGCTTTAGATGAGAATCGTTGTAAACAAACTCTGGTAAGTTTACCTTGATTTTGGGCGTGCATGTAGTCTCAGTTTACAGTTATATTGAACCTACCACTGATTACTGCATATAAAGTGAATAGTCATGCTTTATCTACTGTACCTGTTTATATGACAAAAAAGAATAGCCTCATTACTATGCATCTTTGAAACTACTATAGAACCGATAGATCACTTGTGTATCAATCCTATCCACAGGATATGGCTAATACACAAGTGATCTGCCGATTCAAATTAGCTTAAGTGGAGTGTACAAGTAATTGTTTTACTTACAAGTTGTAAACAAAACACGACGTCACTGTCACTCTTGGCTGGCAGGACAGTAAACATCTTTAACATATAAGATTTTTTTGTTATGAGTACTCATTGGAAGTGCTTCGCTGAGCCACTTCTTATTAATACCTTCAACATATAGGATTTGTCTGTAATGGGCACTCATTAGAAGTGCTTCAAATTTGATCTTAGGTTGATTTTTAAGCCTCAACGGACAGATTGATCGCCCTGGCAGCCATCTGTCCGTCCATCTGTCCTTCCATCTGTAGATAAAAACTCTGTGTGGCCCAGGCCACCTATGAGCTATTGTCATGAAACTATATCAGGTTGTAGAGGGCTTTGATAGGGAAAGACTGTACAAGTGACAACTTTAACTGACTTGATTCAAATGGTATCTCCCAAAGTCTTCAAAATTCTAAAAGTTTGTGTGGACCATAGTGTGACATTTCACCAATAATGTAGTTGGCATTGAGCAGGCCTGCTGCGTTAAAAGTATGACAACTCTGATGTCGTTATGGAGTTGCCTCCCATGGTTACAAACTCTTGTTTAGGCTTTGGCTCATTTACTTTTTGAGATATTTTCATGAAACTTATCAAGTTTTAGAGGACATCAAGTATATGTGACACATACAAGAAAGACAACTCTATCTGACTGACTCGATGCAAATTACACCAACCACAACTCTTGTTAGGCATAACAACAATGTTAATTTTACCTTGACAGAAAGCACATAAGGCTAATGCATTTCATAGCTCCGGCATTCAAAAAGAAATGTCAGGGCATTTGTTTGTGCTTAAATATAAATATAGTTATTTCCTTCTTTATTGTATTTTCAGAGCAATTACGATGGCTTTGCAGAAGCTATTTTATATTTTCAAAGACCCAGAGAATGAAAGCACGCATCTTGTTTATGTTGATGACTTTCACAAGTATTTCAAAAAAGAAGAAGATGCTGCGAATTGTATACGACGGTCGTATTTAGTGCGTTCACTTAAAAATGTTAAACTAATAGAAGGAAAAGAAGCAGTGCCACTTTTAGATATTTTAAAGTATTGTTTCTCTCACTGTGAAAGGTTCAAAAGTTGTGAGAAGATTGTCAAAACTGTTGAAAATCTTGCATTATGTGGAGGTGAAAATAAGTTGAAAACAAATGAATATGTTAGGTCATCATTCCAGTTATACAGTGCTTTAGCAAAGGCATGTTTCACCTATGTCAATGAAGGCTTAAAACACCTGCAAATAGACGAAGCAAGTATTGTTACATTGGTAGCAGAACATAGGAATTCATTTAGTGATGACGAATGGAAACAGATAGTTTTATTTGAATATCACTTTTCGAAGGAAAACGAAGAACCTGTATCATATGAAGAGCTTATGCAGCTGAAGTGGAGTAAATTTCAAAAAGTCAAGGCTGCTAGTTCTGTGTCTCAAGAACTGGAAAACATCTCTAAGAAACACATAAAAGAAAGATTTTGTCGAAAAGAAACTGCTAAACAAGTTCATGAACTGCAGATTAATGCCTCCAAAACACACTTGGCCAAGACGCTCGATTTACAAGTGTTTTCAATGGTACAGGAATATTACCCAGAGGCATTTGGAAGCGTGACCGTGATTGGCAATGATACAGTTGAAATCAGCAACCAAGTAAGTGCAATAATTGAGGTAAAAATTGATCAGGATCAGGAAGTATATGCTAACATTTGTCAAAGTATAAAACATGACTTGGAGAAAACTCATTGTTTGCAGATCACACATGTTATGTTTCTTTCAAGTGTAGTGCTCAATAAATTCAAAAACAAGGAAGGATTTGTAAGTCGATTTCAGTTTCGCGATGAGTGGAATCTAGGGTCTATCAATGAGTTCATATACATATGGGAGGACCAGGAGACGTTTGATAGCTTTGATAACCAAGACCAGTCTTTACAAGCTACCTCTGAAGACAATTTTTGCAAGTCGTGCATCTCAGATTCCTTACCCAAACCACTGTCATTGAAGCACTTTGATATTATTCACGAGTGGTTTACTGATATACCTTTGGAAATTCAGCTTATTATAGGCGCTTTTCTGAACAGACGGCAACTACAACGGTCCCCAGACTCAAATGCTTATGTTAAACAAAAACTTGAAAGGCTCTATATGGCATATGACTGGCTTCTGAATTCATTAAATAAAAACTACATAGGAGTGTTTCAGCAAGCAAACACTGATGAATTATTGCAAGACTGTAAAAGTGTAAAGACAATATTTAATATTACATCAGCAGCTGGGGCAACTTCATCATTAACAAAAGCAGAGACCGACTGGAAGAAAAGGGCAGATGATGACCTGCTTTATTACAGCACATACTTGAAACCCCTTCCTCTAACTTATAATACAGCAGCAGGACTTCAAACAAGCAATGTTAGTATGAGACAATGCCATGTCATTTTAATGCTCGATAACTTGGTGAAGAAAAAGTCTGGAGATAATCCTGCCCGGGGCGAATATGAATCACAGCATATGTGTACTATTCCCATCACCTTGCAAGGATTGCCAAAAGACGATTCCATGACAGAACACTGGCATGACACAGCCACTTGTGATGGCTCTTGGAATTGCAAGTGTAAAAACAGAACCAAGCTTAATAAAGATGATATAGAGAAAACTTTGTTTAAGATGTCCGTGACGGAAAATTCAATCTACAGGCAGTTTATTTCTCTTTACACATGGGGGCACAGGGAAATATGGCGAAAGATGACTGGTAAGCTGTTGTTTCTTTATTCTATTTCTATACATAGATGAAACACAAAACAAAACAAAAACAAACAAAACTAGACTTCAGTCGATGGCACATTATCCCAAATATCCGCTTTTTATCGAACCAAAGCATCAGCAAAGTTTGAAGTTGCTATGTCCAACTCTTTAGGAGGAGATGCATTTACAAGAAAGTACATTATTTCACCTTTGACCTTGAACTGAGGTCAAGGAAAACATGAAACGTTGCCCTTTATCCTCAACATCATATGACCTATGCATTTGCAAAGTTTGAAGTTGCTGAGTCCAATGGTTAAGGAGGAAATGCATTTACAAGAAAATACATTATTTGACCTTTGACCTCAAGGTTTGCCCTTTACATCATGTGACCCACTTTCCTGCTAAGTTTGAAGGAGGTGTATTTACACAAAAAAAACATTAGTTGGCCTTAGATGTTTAGGAGGAGATGTATTTACAAGAAATCAATGCATTATTTAACACTTGACCTTGGGGTCAAGGTCACACGTACCCTCTACATCATGTTACTAATTCAGCAGCAGAGTTTGAAGTTGCTATGTCTAACACTTTAGGAGGAGATAAATTTACAAGAAAATACATTATTTGACCTTTGACCTTGTGGTCAAGGTCACACGAAATGATGCCCAGTACCGTCTCCATCATGTGACCTATTCAGCTACAAAGTTTGAAGTTGCTACGTCTAACAGTTTAGTAGGAGATACATTTACAAGAAACGTGATGGACCAACGGAGGCACGGACAAATGGAAGGAAGGACAACGGACCGACTTTGGTACAAAATTAATATAGCCTTTTTACTAAGAAAAAAGTGGGTATAATAACACACACACACACAAATCATTTTTAAGTTGAAATGATCTCTGGCTGAACACAAACAGATATTCTATCATTGTTCGCCAATATATCCCATGGTGAAATTCAGTGATTAATTTGTTGATAAATCACTGCATGGACTAGGCACGGGCTGGCGTGACATCATTGGGTCACCAGTTTGATTTGTATGATGTCATCTATCTAATACAGCTTTTTAACGTTATAAATAGATGGCTTAACATGTTTTTTTACAACTAATGTATTAACTATATGTACGTAAAAATGCATTTCAGTCCAAACAGGTTTATGGGAAATGGTTATGGTGGAACAAACTCAGCCTCACACACTATGGCGATTACTTTCACACATCACACACAGTCAACTTAACATAGATACAATATATACATACGCAGTCATGCAGGGATTCATTCATAGACATGTTATCATGTAATTTTAATTGAACAAACAAAGTAACTAAGAAGGCAAAGATTAGGAATCGATACAATCAAGAACCACACCTGACCATGGACATCACAAGGGAAAGTGACAAAAACAAAGAGAACTTCACGTACAAGCGAAGAAAGAGGTCAGCCCTTTCCCAGCAGTATTTTTGAAGTGATAGATCCGCTTTTGTTAACATTTGTTTTTTAAATGTCATCTTTTCAGATGAGATTTCACAGCTGTTAGAAGATGAATTAACAGAATCACCAGAGGAGATTGCTGATATATGCCAGGAGTATTTGGAACAGGAAGAGAACCCCTCAGAACAGGTAATATATAAGAGCTTTCTGAAAAGCATGATAAAAGGTGTAAAACATTAAGTCATCTTAAAACATTGATTGACGCGTGGTCGTAGTTAAGACCTCTAAATACGTATAAATTAAGACCTCTAAATACATATAAATTATTTGGGTCTTGTTTTGTTATGCGTTCATGCACGTCTGTTTGTTGATGCCTCATGGTCACCTGCTGGGAAAGAGCTGGCCTCTTGGCTCTCGATTGTGATGCCTAATTGTGACGTTGTTACTTTCCCATTGGTATCCTGGGTCAAGTGTGGTGCTTGATTGTATCGATTCCTGATCTTTGCCCTCTTTCTTACTTAAATAATTTTCTAACACCCCGAAATTCCCAACTAAATTATAGTTTCAATATATTGGTCAGCGTTGACCAGTGCATTAGGCAGCACACATGTGTTTGAAGAGCCCAGAGCTGCAGGTCTAATATCCAGATCAGGCAACATTCATTTCTCCTTTTTCCATTGTTTCCACCTCTTTTTTGTTGTTTCAATGTTACTGGCAGAAGTTTGTGCATTTAAATACTCGTTTTTCACTACCCAGGAACAGTGTAGATTGACAGTGATATAACTGGAAATCATTGAAATTTGGAAAACACACAAAAAACAACAAACACATTAGCCATAATATATGTTTTGACACAACTTTTCACAAGCATGTTCTAAAAGCAGTCTTCTGCCTGTTATATAATTTGAATCTCTCTCTCTCTCTCTCTCTCTCTCTCTCTCTCTCTCTCTTTCATTTCATCTGGTTAATGCATTGTACCTAACTGGTTAAATAATCAGGGCCATAAGTCCTCTTGCTTAGTAATAACAATTTAACAGCATTGATTTCCTATAAATTGTCATTCGATGAATGTCAGTATTTCAGTCAAAGGAATTAAAATACTTGTGATCCCACTGGCCAGCAGTATTGCTGACAGTGGCATTATAATATTTGGTGGCATAATGGGTTCTGTAAAGACACATCTTATTGGGTAAATTAAACTTGCAGGATTACATCATCCTTGAAACTGAAGCAATGCTTTCATTAGTTATAAGGTCAATTTGAATGTCCCATCCCTAAGGCGATTCAAACAATATTTAATAGATGTTCAAAGTATTGTTATTCATGCATTAGACTGTTCCATTTCAGCATTCTTTATAACAGCCAATTCTATTTTACAGCAAAACCTTTGGTAACAAGCACTATCGTTATAACGATACTCCCATGTATTGCTAAACCCTTTAGATCTCATAAGGTTTTCTTTTTTCTTCAATGTAACCCAAGAGAGGGCTCACTTCATTTTGTATGCATTTAAATCCTGTTGAAACGCTGATAGTACATTCATGAGCATGAACAAATATTGTACTTTAGTGTACATGCTATGAGTGTATCCATAATAACGAATACATTTACAATTTACTATTAACCAATTTAGGAAAGAGAAGAATATACCTAACCCACCGGTCCCTCTCTTGTTATTATTTTAACTCCATGCTTACGTCTAACAAAAAGATAATGTCTTTTATAGGAGAATGCAGTAGAAGATGACAGTGAAGAAGCTATTGAAAATGGAGTGGACCGCTTTCTAGCAGCTGTTGATACTAGCCATATGCCATTGGAAGATGAGCCATGTGACACAGTTCCAGCTGAACTTGATGATTCAATAGAATTAAGCTTCGAAAAGGAAGTGTCTAATCTAGCAGACTCTATGCTTAATATGTCAGTAATAGAAGAAGATGAGGAACAGAGTGTAAATGTAGTTGCTTCATTTGGGTTTAGTAAATTTGAAGTACCGCCTTTGCTCACTCGTCATCCGCCACCTGCTGTTGGCCGCGATGATGATGAGGCAAAAATTAAAGAAATTCTAGACAGTACCTTATTAAAACTTGGATATCTTACTAGTCAAGAAAGGAGAGCAGACAGAATTCTCTGTGGACCAGACAATAAAATTGGGAGCTGCTTGTTAAAGCTCATGAAAAGTAATGAGAAATACCAAATGTTCTTGCCTGAATTTCCCCTCCTTCATCTTCGGAAATCAATGATCACAATTCTGTTTAGCTCATACCATGATGCTGGTTTGGTACATCTTCTTAAATACATGAGAGATGTTGACCAAGACAACTGGTCACGTTTAGCATTTATACATCATATTGATGCAGCCACAAGAAATGTGAAGCGGCTTGGACAAGCAATCAATCTTGCTTTTCTTATAACATTTACAAAACATTTACCTGTCAGAGATTGTGAAGTATTTCTAAATGACATGAATTCACTTGAAGGGGCCGACATGTCTGCAAAGTGGTCTGAAAAGCTGGAACGATTCCTTGAAGAAGGCTCAGAGAGGAATGCCACCTTTGCGTTACACAAGGAAATGATGAGACATTGTAACGACATATCTGCTGTTTATCTGGCCGAGCGCCTTGGAGGATCACAAGGTTATCAGCTCTTGACAGCTGCTGTAAAATCTTCTGTGGCATTTTCGTTTGTCAATGGTGCCTGTTCTTATGGTCCTTTCTGTGTACAGCTTTTATATCATCACTTCAGTGCAGGCCATTTTCACCAAAAGTTAAAAGAAACATTGTACACCACCCCAATTGGAAACAGCTCAAAGAATTTTGCCAGCGATTCCAAGCGTGAGATGGACCACATAGATGCGCTCAAAGGCTTTCGTGCTGGCTCAACACTCAGCTCTGTTACAAGCAGGATGTCCTTAATAGATTCACTAAATGAAGCAGCAAGAAGCAGGTCAGAAACAAGGAGCACAACCATTGATGAGTCAGAGTCTGTAGCCTGGTCTCTAACAGATGTTGATTTGGGACATATTTATCCCACAACAGCTCTCATCTTAAGAAAAAATGCCTTGTCGCTTGAAGAAAACCATCTTCCCTTCAATGTTTACTCCAACAAACCAACAGTCCTCCCAGCTTCAATCTTGGATTCCAATAGTAGATCAGTTGCAGAGTTTTTGATTAAGAAATTTTGTGTAAAAGAGCATTTGTTTGACTACAAAGAAACTGATTTGAACAAAGAACGAGACATTACTGGCCCAACTGATTTAGTACAAAGGGCGAAACGAACTAAAGGAACAACATTGAAGAGGACATTAAAATCAAAAGTTACTTTTCTTAAGACTGAGAGAGAGGCAAACGAAGAAAAGAGAAAGAAACTGGTGACTAAGAAAGCAAAGGAAATTGACTCTCTCACATCACAGGCTAATGCATGTCAGGCTTTGCTGAAACCAGACTCTTCAAAGCCAAAAGTCTTCAAAGCTTTAGGCATGCAGAAGGCCATTCAAGAACAAGTGCAGAGTAGCATCCGCATTCACCATCTTACTGACATTGGTATCAGCAGTGATTGCGAAGACTATGTACAACTAGGTCTACAACAGATTCCATTTACTTGCGGCTCACATGCCAAGTTTGCGACCATGGAGTTTGCTGGTGTGAAGTTTAAGTCTGCACATTGTACCTCTGGACTTCTATACCTACATTTGTGTGAAATGGTGATAAGCAAGTCATTACGAGAATTTCCAAATGTCTTAGAACTCGTGGTTTGTGAGGAGAAGTACTCTTATACTCCAGATGACTTCAAAGAAGCGACCAGGAGTCAGAGACAGTCCAAGTCTACCACTGCTATTGACCATTTGAAGACATCAACTTGCATTCTAAGCGATACCATCTTTAACAAAGATGCCCTTACAAAAACGTCTGAAGGAAAAGCTCTCATAAGTAAATATCTGGCTGAAAATATTGATAGACTGTCCCTACAAAAGAATGTGAGAGTTACAGTTGACAGTGAGCTAATTCAGGAGCACTGTGAGTGTTTGCAGCCATGTTCTTGCACTTCAGCAGCAATCCCTGTTACAAAACAGTTTTATGAAAAGGGGGGCCCTGCAGAAATTGTTCACCACGCAGATATTAGGCAAAAGAAAGGAGAAGCTGAAATGTCACAAGTGGACTGGCTGGTACAGAATGCCAACAAACTTCAACCAGGAGAAGCTGCAGTTAGTATTGTGACATCAGGTGATATAGATGCACTGTACATTCATTTATTTGCTCTTTCATTACACTGGCCTCGAACTGAGAATGGAAGATTTCATTCACCAGTATATGTTGTCCTACAAAAGCCTGGCTCCAAATATGATGTGTACAATGTTACACTTCTGCTAGAGTTGCTTGAAAAGGTATACGCAGACAGGACAATTGGCATTAAAGTAGCCATCGGTTTGTGCATGGGAGGAAACGACTTTGTTCCAAAGCTGCAGCAAGTGTCCCATTCCACACTTCTCAAACATGTTTTGAAGCCAAAGTACAGGAACTCATTACTAATGTTTGAAAATGACACCATCATTATCAATAAAGACTGCTTTGTTTGCTGCATGAAAGATTTGTATTGTCCAAAGAAGTTTGATCCTGACACTTTAAGCTTTGATCAAGTCAGAGCCTTAACAATTGGCAAAAAAAGTTCAGTTTCCATTACTGGGCAGACAACAAAAGACCCCAAAAGATGGCTTCCACCAGAATCTGCTATTCGCCGTTTGGCTGATATTGTCCAGCTGCAAATAGACTATCTGCTGATTGCCGGTTTCCATGAGAAGGAGCTTCCAGACTTCCTCAGTAAAGGCTGTCTGGTGAAAAAAGACGGGCACATCGAGTATGACTTTGGGCCAGATGCTCATTTTTTGTCCATAGATACTTTACCGGTGGTGTCTGAGATGGAAGAATCAAAGAAGAGAGGAAATGAGGATACTCCTCAGGCTGGTGCCAGAAGGAAACGACCCTTAACTTCAACACCCCTAAAGAAATAACTGTTACAGACAGGCTAAATGGAGAGAAACTATCATTGGTACCCCAATGACCTCATAGGTTAAGAGACTGAAGTGAAGTTACTAAGAGAGAGAGAGAGAGATTGAGAGATTGAGAGAGAGAGAGAGAGAGAGAGAGAGAGAGAGAGATTCAGACTACATACATCAGCTTATCAAACCTTTAAGATAATGTAAAGAAATAATGCTATTTTGTTTAGAATATGTTCTTAAAAGATTGTGTCCTTTGGAAGCAAAGACTGCACCAAAGAACTGAAACTAGAGTGTGCATATTTTCTGGGCCAGACTAGCTAGTTTCTGCCATTTAGGCTTCATCAGTGACCCTCTAATAGTTTCAAAGTTCTACAATGAAACCCATGATCCCAAAGGACAAGAAAATAAAATCTACACTATAGTGAATTTCACTTGTGGTACTTGATTGCATCAATTCCTGATCTTTGCCCTCTATCTTACTTTGATTTAGCTAAACAGAATTTTGATCATTTGAATTTGAGAAATTTGGGGAAAAGGTTGAAGGGTGATTTCTCCAAATGATCACCAATAAACACTGTACTGAACTTGTAGCTGGCAAGTCAGGCCAGTGCAGAGATGGTTTTTGTAATGATGGAGGTTAGCGTTGCATTGAGATCCACCTACTTGGGCAAGTTAATTCAATATCATGGTGTTTTTTCCCAAAACTGAGTTTTTAACCTTTAGTTACAATGGCATAG
The DNA here is from genome assembly GCA_964019695.1 of Loripinus fragilis. Classification (NCBI taxonomy): domain Eukaryota; kingdom Metazoa; phylum Mollusca; class Bivalvia; order Lucinida; family Lucinidae; genus Loripinus; species Loripinus fragilis. The sequence continues at coordinate 123,056,045 of OZ026515.1, forward strand.
TCAGAACGCTGAAAAATGTACAAACATCAATGGGAGACGTCTGTCTCAAGCAACGATTCTCTACAATACACATCCTTTTTCAAAATATGAACTTCTCTTAAAGGAAAGAATTGGCTCCTAGAGGGAGTGAATTTTTTCCTTTCTTAAAGGAAAGAATTTGCTCCCAGAGGGAGCGAATTCTTTCCTTTAAGAGCAGTGCCTTAAGGTACGGAAAATCACATTTACCACATTAGGTGAGCTCCCTTGAGTGTTACTATTATTATTACGCATGTGCGTATACTTTGTGGCATGTGGAAAGGCAAGAATTTTACAATTCTTAATTTCTCGAGTTTTGTTTAGGATATGTTTACCAAATCATATGTTTAAAATTGAGTTGAATTTCTTAAGACAAGTTTGTTTATTAAGGTGCTCATAAGACTCTTCCTTTGACCATCCATAAAATTTATTTTGAACGGGGGATTAGCGGCATAATTTAAATCACGCTCTCTAATCTTCAGGCCAAAATAGGTCATCACCCTGTTACTTGAGCTACCTAGTGCAACTAGTGGATCGACGTTATACAATTTTGCCCGACTTTGGGAATACCTGGATTTTAAAACATGCCTTTATCACATTAAACAACATTCAATAAACATGTACACATGTCATGTGCTTTTCAATGGCAAGAATCATAAAAAATTCTGTAAAATTTTATTATTGATCTTTTGTTGATGTTTGCAGTAGTGATTTAGAGGACAAAACACAAGGTTAAGTATGTTTGGGTGACATAAAAAATATACAGAATAAATTCTATGAATTTCTTTTTATGTTTTTCTCATTCCTGTCAGGCACGTAGCCAGGCGGCGACCAGGAAGCCCGGGATTCGACATCATATGAGAATAGACACGAGAAACCCTGACTTTTGTTGACTGTGAACAACAAAGGCGCAGACCAGCCTGCACATTCGTGCTGTCTGATCAGATATGGAGCCATTGTAATCCAAAAACTAATAAAAAAATGAAAAGAAATATAATTTCACCCCACCCCATCAATATCACTTTTTGAAATCTACAACTATTGACATGTAGTAATAAAACAAAGACAGCTGAGCATGCACTGTTTGTCTTTACGTTTGCCGTCTGCTTATAACCTTTGCCAATTATTTAAGTCCGATAATTAGTCGCGCATTATCTGAAGCCAAACCAATTGATAATCTGATAGTGATAAAAAAAATCACGTTTCAACAACAGCATGCAAAAATTACCCTGAAGTAATATATATTTTCAATGATTTTTCAATCGAGTATCCAAAGGGGAGGAATGTGAATAGAACGGTGGCTGTTTGACATAATCTTCATGCGCGGATCCAGAAAGTTTTGTAAGAGGGGTCCAACTTAGACCACGTTTTTTTCCCCAAATACCACTATTAGCGGGCCATTATCGGCCCGCCAGCGAAACGCCATTTAAATGGCGTTTTCTTGGTGTGCCGACTTGGCCTAATTTCGAATGCTGGCTTGCTGGTTTTATGATTTTAAAGGGGATCCAGATCAGTATTGCTATTAAAAAAGCTATATTTTTGTGATTTTCCAGGACGGGGGGTGGGGGGTACGGACCCCCTGGCCCCTCTGGATCCGCATATGATCATTTCAAAAAAAAAAGTCACGACACAATCAGTGTCAAATGGTTTGGGTCCAGATTAGGACCGATGTTGTGTCCGTTCTGATCTGGGTCCAAACTGTTTGCGAAGGTTATCAGCAGACGACAAAAGTCAAAGGCTTTATGTGTGTAGTAGCGTAGATCTGTGGTTATTCTATAAAAAGCCATAATTGAGATTGCCTGGAAATGTGTAAGTAAAATATTTAAAAAAAAAAAAAAACACACACACACAATTGTGTATAATTTCTGGGAAATGCTGTCTGCTCACACCAGAATGGTAGCCCGATACTGCTGTGGGAGTATTACAAATGCTTTGCTGCAGATCTGATAATGATCCTCTAAGGTAGTATATGCCAGCAGTTGTAGAGCAGAGAACTATAAAAATATTCCAAAGATATCTTGGGAAAGTGAAGCTATAAATGTACAGTTATAATAACACCCCTGAATGATGATGAGGTCAACTGATTTCAGGAGCTTTCTGAACCTTGTGAGCCGGACTGTTCTGACCACTGGTTTCAGAGGAGAATATTTTTAAAGTTTGCCTTACTGCGATAGGCCACGCCCTCTGTTGGCCATACTTTTTGACGGATCAAATTTCTTTTAGCCATTTTGTAGAGGGTCATCTGAGGGGCATAGCTGTGAAGTTTAAATTGACCCAGTGGTATAAGAGGAGTTTTCATTTAAAGCAAATTGTTTACGACGCACGACGACTGACATTGACGGAGACCAATATCTCACTGCGCATGCCAAAGTACCATTTTATGTAAATTAAGTTTTTTAAGGTACTACGTTCTAACATTTTGGACAGTTTTCTCGTTCTGTTCTCAAAATTAAATGTTTTTTTTATGGCTGGAATTCACAAAATGCATGTCAGAATAGAAAACAGGGAAAACCCTGATGAAGTAGTCTAATCTGAGTCTGTCCTGTTTATCAAGGCATTTTAAGGAGGCAACTAGGGTTTGAAATTTTAGAACATTTGTGACACCCAGGGGGTGTCATCTAGGCCTTTGATAGCAACTTTCACTTTCTTAGACTCTACGGCTCAGATAAGTTTATTCTTGAACTGTCACTCAAGTTATCCTATGGAACTGATGGATAGCAGGGGTGGCAGCAAGAACTCATTATGCAATCAGGCTTGTACGTAGCTATCTAGTTCTTGGATAGGGAAGGGATTTGCTGCTTTTCAGACCGGTCAAATTAACCTTATCTGAGTCATGGTCAGCAATTTTAAATGTTTTTAAAGCATGTGTTCCAGCTAAATCTAACAATTTCTTAATAACTCTAAGTTGTACGAACAGTATTCTGACCTGTAGTCATTCATCAGCTACGAATCCATTGAACTGCACCGGGTCTGACTGCTGAAAACTCGAAATAATCCATTATTTTCACTTTGAACTAGGAGTTTTAAAAGTTCGTTTTGCATCGAATTGATTTTACTATGTCCGGTTTGTTTGGACATTACCCCCGCTCATGGGCAGTGGAAACAAGGTCAGAGATAAATTTAGCTTGATTGTTACTAAAATAATCTTTGTTGCAGAAGAATTCTGTGGCTCTAGAAAACTTTACCGTTTTTGTGCATTCAAATAGGTAGCGCTGATTAATGATAACTTTGATTGTTACAACTTTTAGATGATTTTGTAGAAAAACTACTTTCCAAATATATAAATGCTTTTAAGAGTTTGGTTCATTAAATCAGTTATTTCTGAGATTTTAGGCAGTAGGGGTAGACTCACTTAAGCTTCCATCTTGTTTCCAACAATTCTTGATGTGGGAAAATGCAGAATTTCATGGGAGAATGTTGGAACTCTGACTGTGGGAAAGTGGGAGTATATAAATGCCTGCTCGGGATTATGTGGGAGGCTTACCATTTGACATCAGAGGGGTCACATCTATTTTAAGGTGCTTAAGGGTTTCTTTTCAGTTTTTATTTAGTTTTTAATCTGAGTTTAAGAGTTTTAGAACAAAAAGTGATTTAGAAATCGGATTTAATAGAGCACTTGGTGTAGTGCTATATTTTAACCATTTTTTACAGGGATTTGTAAGCCGAGTTAGAATATTATCTTTCTGTTTGAACTTCATATGAAACTAAAGGGAGGCTTAAGATAATCTAACCCTATGATTAATCTTGTTGATCTTGAATTAGCCTGAGGAACTCTTTAAGAACAATAGATCTGAGCCAACACCATAGTTTAGGTGTTTCTTGTTATATTTTATTTATGCCTTCAGATATTTATTTTCCACAATATTAAATAGTGGAAATTCAGAGTTTCGTAAGTGGTTATTTCGCCTCCTTTGCATGATATGAAAGTAAATACCCTCCCCCTCAAAAGTATACCAAAGCTTCGATCGTCATCTTTGTTACTCTCCAGGGAAAGTAGCTGAACTCATTAGTCAACAGTCAGCTAGTTGGCTCATAGCATTGTGATAAACCAATAGTGGGACTGTTGCGACTATACTCGATCAACTGTCAGTCTACTGGTGACTGGGCCACGCTACCACGAACACTAGTGACCAGGTATTCTGTCCGTTGACGGCATATCTACCCAAACAGACCTTAAATAAGGCCCCTATCGGTCTTAGGGTGTAACACATTTACCGTAAATATAGTATACTGCTGTAATGTATAGCTAGTTTACTTTTCATATAGAGAATAACACATACAGACGTCCAGACTCAGGTGTGTATTTGTTTACATACAAAAATGTAGATTTTCTTAAAACGTAGCTCACATTTTAGGATACCATCACGCATATTAAGCAGCGCATAGCGGTTTCATTTTGAGATTGGATTTTTCCACCTGCTACTTGCAGTTGTTACATCAATGAAAATTGCCATTTTATGTAAATTTCAGTTTGCGTATACAACATGTACAAGATTGCATGAATGCATTCATAATTCACTGAGACTGGTCTCGTGGGAAATCAAATCAGAACACATTATACCATTAAACTATGGTTTCTTAAAATATAATAACACTCAAAGTTACAGATTTTCTGAAACCTAATTTCAACCCGTTTCTTGGTTTTAGTTTAATTAATGAGTTAGCCATCCGCGACGTACACGAAGTATAGGCTGTTCAGATGTTCTTTGCTTCGACTACAATGTTATATGTTGAATGGGGCAACGGGAAGGGTCTAGATTTAAACTGATTTGACGTGTAACAAAAAACAAACAAACAAACAAACACTGTACATGAATTTCATGTTATTATAGGCCGCTTCGGTTGAAAATGTTGCTTGTGGTTTGTACACGAGTAAACATCTACTGTCGTGCAAACCAAGGGTGTCTGTGACGTAATACTTCGTTTACAATTACTAAGTAAAACACTTCACTTTAGCTAAAACGAATCGATAGATCGCTTGTTGATTAATCCTATCCTGCGGGCAAGTGATCTAACGATTATATGTCCCTAATAACTTTATATACAAAACATGGAGTCACTGTCACTCTTGGCTGGCAGGACAGTGAAATAGCTATGAAAGCATCATAATAAAAACCTCATCACAAAAATCTACAAATAGCTCTTCATGAGGGAAACTTTTTTTCAGTAGTTCTTTACTGGTGGGTACAATAATTCCACAAAAAAAGGAAAACACAACAAAAATATATGTTTCCTGTGAATGACTTTGCAACAGACCTATTTCAAAATGTAGGTCATGGAACACATAAATCGTACAATAAATACAATTGACGACAATTAGTAAGCAAAACACAAATAACACTTAATTCACAAACGTACGCTTATCTTTTTTATCAACCGGTGTGACCTATCTGCTTTGAGCATCGTGGGTACATGTGACATACATGTACTTGTTTACCAAATACGTCACGAAGTACTGTCATGTGGTTCGCCGGATCGGTTGATTCGATCTTGTATCAATCTGCATCCTCACGAGTCACTGAAACGCTCCTATGACCTGACCAGGTGCACAATGTTTTCAAAAATGTTTCAATGTAGAAAATACTATTATTCAATCGCTAAATACTACATTGCAAAATCTACCAATTATTGCTATGGTTTGGCTTGGTGTCTCCACAGACGGATTGTTTATAGCTATTTACCCATTGCCACCTTTTTAAGTAAGGCATACAACCAGGGTCTCTCTATAGGAAAATCTATATATTATTATTATATCGATTGGATGAGATCATTGCAAAGGACCTCTGACACTTTGATAGGGTATCTGCCTATTTTTCATAGGTTTCCCAAAACTTCCCTATGCATAAGATATCACTGGTATCTTTTTGAATAATACGCCTGATGTAATAGGAACGAATTAAGGTTATAACTAGACAGGCAGACCCCCACGATAAAACAGGAGGAGACACTACCAAAGGAGGTAGAAGTTGCCAAATTTGACTTCACCAAAAGATTTAGAAAACAATTCTTTTCACGTTTAAGGGCATTATATCACCATTACTCGATTACAAATCGCACTGAAAGTATTTTAAAGTACAAAATCATGAGCATTTTAATGATTATCTTTGTTGTTATTATTTCTATCTTCTCTTAGCATGCGGGGTTGTTTGAAATCTGCAGAATTTTGTCAAAATTTTCTTTTCAAATTTTACTTCAGGAGTACCATTGGAGTGTCAACTTGACCGTTTAGATCCAGATCAGGCCCTGTGTCTTTTGTCTTCGCTGATTGTAATCGATATTAACAGAGTACAATAATAAGTTTCTGCGTGCAATTTTACTACATGTAAAAAATACTTATTCTCATGCAAACAATACTTCTTATTATGATAGCTCGCGGTTAAAAGTACAAAGGCTTATAACGATAATTACCAACTGCACAGTGAAATCTTACGTCTTACCTTACCGATTCTTAAGCAATTAATATTGTTTAAAGAATGCACTTTCCCATCAGTCTTTATTACGAAAATTACATAAATAACAGCAAAACCCAGTTTCTCATTAATGATTTACAATAAGATAGATTCACTCGTTAAAGATGGGTTTTGTATGCACGCAGGTGATAAAGTCACTAATTACGGTTCATAAAGTATGCGCAATATTGATCATTATTATACTGAACCATGTGCGGATCCAGAGGGGGGGGGGGGGGCAGGGGGTACGGACGCCTCTGGAAAATCACAAGTGACTATAGGTTTCCTGGTATGGATATTCGCTGGCGGGCCAATGGTGGCCCGCTTTGTTCATAAAGTTAATGACTTAAAAAAAATGTCAAAACTTTGCAACAACCTCCCCCCCACCCCCCTACGAAACTTTCTGGATCCACCTATATCAACCTTGGAGCCATCAGGCTGTGAGGTTAAATAAAAATTTGGTGCTCAACTCAGCTGATTATGAAATTTCAACTGCTAATTAAAGCTAAAATGCTGAAAAAATAATGAGTTTTCTTGCTGTCAAACTCTTAGTTGGTATATTTATTCTGCTTATAAATGTTAAAATGCCAATAAGCATTATGAGCAGGATAAATTTCACGCTCAATTGACTTGAGCATGAAAACAGTTTTATAACATTGGGGCCAGGTCATAAGGTTGTGTCCTTGAGCAAGGCACTTCATGTAATCCTCACGGCTGAGTACTGGTTATATGTACCACCCCGGAAATACTTCTGAAATGTATGAAACATGTAAATCATTTACATGTAGTATACCAAGTACAGATCTAGACCGTATATGCATCGACACCAGAAACTCTGTCTTCTGGGTTTTCATATTTCATCGTAGTGTAGAGTATACGGAACTGAACACCATCGGGGCGACCAGCAAGGCTTGTATCAGCCTGCTCAGCTCAAGAGCCAAGCTAGAATATTTAGAATTAACATGTGGTAAGTTCAGACATTGAATGTCATTTCCAGACAGCGATTTTAGATCATATTGTCGAATTTAAAATGAATAATGTGGGGATCACTGAATACTATCCTAATCGATGCCTGACTAAAAGTGTAGTGATTAGCGGCTTCTAGAAATTCTGTTTTTATCTTTCGATTTAAACGGTTAAATATGGTGAAGCGATGTCAAAATTGATTATAATTATATATTTTTCAAAAAGCTTTTACAATGTAGACACAACTTGATGTACATCTTACAAACACCAACTACAAATGTATGTACATGTCCGTCTGAATGTTTACTCTACGGGAATCCAACAGCAAACTAGATGCATGTATCAAATGCTGCATGCATCTAGTAACAGGCATGACGGTGCAACAGTTGGTTAACATTTTCTTGCATGATATTAATTCAATTGGCTTCGAAAACATGTTTAAGCACAAATTCTATCGTATGACCATGATGACATTAAGATTACTTTGAATTCTCATTTCTGCCGTTAAATGTCATTATGTACGCAACGTTGTTATGGACGTCATACATGTAACAATTCCCGAAAATCTGTAAACCACTAGTAGTTTGCAGCCTGTAATTTCTAAGACCCCTAGAAAATGGTTTTGATGGCATTTTTTGTTAATGCTCGGCATCCATGCTAGAAATACTCTTTGGGATATGACAAAGTGCCCCAGGGTGGATGCCACGTCTGAAACTTCGAATTAAGGTCACAGCAAGGTCAAAGGTCAAATAGGTGCATTTTTCTTATTAGAATCGTCATTAGGTCTTTTTTACATTGCTATAGTTGGTATCTAAATCATTCTAATTATGTTTAATATGCTGAATGCTAAAATTCAGATATAGAAATGTTGAAAAGAATAGTTTGTGGAATATTATAGCTATTATGGGATAGAAAAATATACTTTCCGCAGAAAAAATCAGTGATGTAGGAGTAGATTTTTCATATTTACATTCTTTTTTTTCAACGACATTTTCAATCATGCCTAGGTTATAGACCACTCACAAGCAATGCTTGTATATTGTATTATTTGATTGGTAATAGGATCTTCAATATATTTGAATGCTGTTTTATTTTGCCAAAAACACAATAAATGGGGGGGGGGGGGGTAGCGTTTCATAATTCTGGACACATATTGGCTCTTGGTCATGTGAATGATATGAGGTGTCTGGAAAAAGTACATGTTTTTTTTTTTTTTTTTTTATTTGATTCTTTACATCCCATCAACAATCTTTCAGATATAAAGGGACAGGTCTACCTGGGTTGAACCAGTGCTAAGCTAGGATTAATGTGTCTTGCTCAAGGACACAGCACAGTGACGCCAGCGAGCCTCGAACCCGCAGTCCCTCGGTCTCGAGTCAAGCACTCTACCATTGAGCCACTGCACCAACAAATTACAGAAGAAAACCCCAAGGATCATTGACGGTTTGGGCCTTATGCGCCTATTTTTCGGATTCCCAGAACGCTGCTTTTGAGCTTCTAGTGTGATGCATGTAGTATCAGTGCAATAGGTGAATCTAATGGCAAGAGCCAGCTAGTAAAATATTTTCAAAAATCCTGCGCACTCGAGAGTTATGGCGGGTAGAAAGGGGAGGGGGTCTGAAATTTCATGAAAATAAAAAGTGCTTTAAAAAGTGATTTCTGCACGTTTTCTTGATTTTTTTGGTAGGCATGGTGATATCTATTGAACATACCATATGCAGAGTATTAACGAATCGCGATAATTGATGAAATTGTTTTAAAAACAAAATATGTTTTGTAATAAAATTAGATTGGGGAGAAAATTTAGAAGTTACCTGTACATTTTCGACTACTTGTACTGTAAATAATACAAAACGGAAAGCTCAACAAAAGAAATAAATATTTTTGAAAGAATGAAAGTGTCCCATTTAGCATTGGAAAGTAAAACTGATTCTTATTCGATCCTTTTCAATATTACTTTTGCTTTGTTTAAAGGGCATAGCATGTTGAATGTATTTAAAGTGCCGGATATTTATGGTATACATATGCATCTATATCCCTATATGAGACAATCTATTGAACACTTAAGTATTTACCTGTTATAACTCTTTGCATGCCAGTGGATAGTTTTGTCGTCTGCCAATAGCCTTTTGCAAACAGTTTGAACCCAGATGAAGACCAACAGAATGTCGGATTTGATCTGGATCCAAACTGTTTGACACTCTGATGGTGTTCCTAGGTGGTTTATTTTTAAAAAACTTAATTTTGAAGAAAGTCAGCAGACGAAAATAAAAACATGAACAATTCCCTAGCATGCAAATAGATAAGTACAGGACGTTTGCAAAATAATGTGTCATTTAGTAACAGTGAGATTTTTTCTTATGAAAAAATGCATAAAACCTTGATAATTCTACTTTTAATCTTTAAATACTTTATATCAAACTAGCACAAATTACAAGGCAATTTAGGAGTTCGGTTCTAGAGAACTTCATTACTGTCATTAATTTCTTATTTGGTAGAAAAGGCATTTTATGGGCTTAGACCCTGGGTTTTTGGGCTGCTGAACACCTTTCCCCCTCTTGTGCCAGCAAGCCACTTTCATACAATGTGTAAAATATGGTAACACATATACATGCAAAAGCTTTTGCTGGCACCAGGGGGGGGGGGAATGATATTTTGAAAAATGTTTTCGGATTTCTATATATTTTAATGTAAAACTTATTGTTCTACCCAAAATTTTACATCTTTGAAGCATTTAATATCGAAAATGAATTTCACAGCCATAAAGTACTCAGGTCAGGGTAGCTTCAAGGTGAAGAAAGGGACGTTTGACAAACTTTTATTTTTACTGAAAACCATAGGCATTTTCCCATTGCAAGTGTCAATGATCCTTTGAAATTTTGAAATACCACAGATATATTTATCAAGATGTCAATCATTCATTTATGATGAAACCCTGAATCTTGATCTCTAACTATTTGTGCTCTTTAGATATAAAGGCCCCACTATTCATGTATCCAGTTGATTAATCTGACCATGTCATTCCCAAATGTTGACAAAGGCCCAACTACAGATGCGTGTCTGACTGCAGATCCAGGGGTCGCGAGTTCAATCCCGGTCCAGTCCCATACTTTCGTGGAGATTGATCATGAAACTATTTCTACGGTCATTCTCCTCCCTTTCGCTGATTTATTCAAGAAGGGTTGTTGTCAGTTACAAGCGAAAGTATGTGCACGAATAACTGGTTAACCCCTTGTTCAGGCCTGTCCAGGAAAAGTGTGGTTAGGTGAACTGACCTCCCCGCAATGACCATAGCTGTTGACTTGGGACGTAAAGCAACAAAACAAACAAAAACAAAGGCCCAAAAAGGCTATTCTTCAGAACATTCCTCTGAAGATGACATGATGACAGAACACTCATTTTAAGCCTATTACTAGAACTGCTTTATGCTGTCACAAAATTTCAAACTTATGGCTGATCTGATGAAGACACCTGGTCAAGCTGATCCGTTGTAAGGCAAAAACCAAGAGCACGTTGAAAAGATCATTCCTGAGAGAGTGTTCTTGTTTCTTAGTCTCCTCTTTGAGGGCATGGATATTTTGGCGGGTTTGATGAAGAACCTGTTGGAACCATGATTCCATAATGGCTATAAAGACGTAATATATGGTGTATCAAACCATAAAACGTTTGACACCAAAGCATATAGGTGAGGAGAGAGCTGCTTGATTTACTTTAATTGCCTTAATGATGTATTGTGACTGTTAGTGTTATGTTATCTCTGTCTTCCTCGCAGTGCCTTTGCTTGGCCTGCAATGTGTGATTGTGGTATTTCCTGATCATACTCACTTACTTTTGTTGTTTTTGGTTAAGCTTTACACCAGGCATACAATTTGGAAAACCTGGTGCAGCTGTTCAATGCAGAAAGTCACGCTATTGGAATAAAGCCAGTCCATGGAATTGATGATGCGATTGCAAAATTCTATTTTTTTTTGACAAATGTGACGAAAAAAAATGGATATGTATATTTCCCTGATAATATTGACATAGAATGACTCAGACAATTTTCATGCGATAATATTGCTTTGCTAAAAGCAACATTGGGTAGCAAATTATTCACATAACATTGTACAGAGATCATGTCTTTGTAGCGCTGTTCTGACAACAGTTTGACAGAAAGCTTTGTACAACAGAACAACATACCTGCAAAGCTTGACCAAGTGTTAACCCATTTTCACAAGCTTGACTTGATAAAGCAAAGCTTCCATCAAATGGAAGACTCAATCACCGTTTTTATAATAAAACAGAGTATGAAATAGAAAAGACAGTTACAAATGTACGTAACGAAACACATACATGTTTGTTCGCTAATATACTAACTTGGCATTGGTGTTTTAACAGTTTTGTTCAGGTGACCAAAAAGTTCCAATCTGAGGTATGATAAATAAAGAAGTTCTGGGGAATTCTTACAATAGATCGAGATGGTCTTTTATACATTTTTGTATTTTGGTGTTTTCAACGCAGTTCATTAAATTCACATGTACAAAATACATGTTGGAAGTAGTACCTGGAAGCTCAAACACTGGTACAGTCATAAGGTAGAGGCTTGCAACTTTGGGAAGTTAAAGAGTTTGTTTTTCCCTGTATCATGCTGTATGGGTGCTGCGTTGGAAGAGAAAATGTAGATATTGATTTGGTACAATTCAATCTTTTCTTCTATTTGAGAAAAGGGTTGTACCACCTATAAAGATACCTTTGAATTGCACTGTTTGAGAGTTGATTATTAGGCAAAATCATGAATTGTGTCACAAATTGATAAAATACCCCTAAAGACAATAGTTTTTCATGAATGAGACACAGTGATCTATAAACAGTGTGCGACACTCTACAACCCCAAGATGTATCCACACACTACATTTGGGATTCCTACTGCCAATAATATAGGGGATGTGCCAGAGGTCAAGTTCAAAGTGGCCCCAACCAGTACGGGACACTCTGGCACCCTAACATGCATCCACAATCTAAATTTGGGATTCCTACCTTAAAACAATACAAGATATATGCTCTAGACATGATTTCCTAGAACTAGGGTCAGAGGACAAGGTCAAAATCACAGTATGTGACACTCTGCGACCCCAAGGTTTATCCACACACTAAATTTGGGATTCCTGTCTCAAATTATATAACACATGTGCTCCGGACACAATTCAGGTTCAGACTAACTGATTGCCAGCTGTGTGTCCGGCTTGCATGGAGCTCATCACCACTTGTGGCTGCAAAAATGTGCAGAACCGTCAGATGTAAATGTTGAAGGCTAATTAGATCTGCATGATAGAATGTAAGTAAGGATGCAAAGATCAGGAATCGATACAATCAAGTACCACATCTGACCCAGGATACCAATGAGAAAGTGACAAACTCACAGATAGACACCACAAACGAGAGCCAAGAGGTCTGCCCTTTCCTAGCAGGTGACCACAAAGCACATATAAACAGACGCACACAAAGACATAGCAAACACAAGACAGAACAAAAACATAAAAGATCCACAAAAGAAGTACCGCCTATGATGCAGTGGGTTGTGCCTATCTTATAGGACTACAAGTTGCCCTGGAGGCTTGCAACTCTGGAACGTTAAAGAGTTTGATTTTCGCCTGTATCATGCTGTATGGGTGCTGAATATGCTGAATCACAATTCTGTCTGTAGATACATAATCAATTTGCGAATATGAGTCTAAAATTATATACATGTATAAAGGCACATATTCGAAGCTAGGTGTATGGTAAATGAAGTCATACACCAAATTGATACAATGTAGATGTGAATTAGAAGTGCCTTTGATAACATAAAATTATATAGCAAATCTATAGGGTCATGTTTCATACAATTTACAATATATAGTACTAGTCGGGGACAATTTTCATGGGTGCCAAATTGTTCTTTAGAATCCCCAAACATCCCCATTCTTCTGAATTGCATGATAGGTAGCCATGAAAATCATTGTAATTTCATATATTCCAAAGTGGTTTATTTTTATGACAATATTTTTGTCATTAAGGTGACCCCACTAAACAAGTTGACATACATGAGAAAATGTCCTAGGGGTATAAGGAAGGTCTTATTACCACCTCCCCTTTCCCTCTTAAAAGGTTTATAGATTTTATATGACTTTCCTTCATTTTATAAGTTTACACATTAAATTTATGGATATGCAATTGAGAAAATCTAAAAATAGGACCATTGGATGAATGAAATTGTCCAATTGTATCACCGATGATATAGCAATATGCATAAATGATGATATGCAAATGCAATGTGCTTATTTATGTTTTTGATGATTTTCCTTAGTTTTAACGTTTTTATTAATATTCATGAAAACGCAAATTATGTAGATTAGATAATTTGCATATGCCACAAATTGATAAAAGGCCAATGTCTAAGCTTTAATTTGGTACCATTTTAGTAGGTTGTGATAAGATACAACTGGGATATTATTGATTTTGTAGGTACACCCCCACTCTTGAATCACATTTTAATATTTTCATAAATAGTTATGCAAATTAGATAAATTAGATAATTAGGATAAGTGACAATGTATGAAAGGCCTCTGTCTAAGTTTTAATTTGACACCATATTTAGAAGTCTAGGCGGATAAGTAGTTGCTAAGATATAAGTAATTTTGAAGGCACATTACCTATCTTGAATAGCATTATGGGTTGCCATGGAAACCATGCATTTTCATATAGCCCGACAGGTTCATTTTTAGAACTTTATTTTGCATTTAGGGGGTCTTTATGAACAATTTGGCACCCAAGAAAAAATGCCCTGGGGCTGCAAGGTAAGCTTAATTGACCCAGACTATGTTGTTCTTTAATGTGTATTGAGCCTTAATGTTTATTATCATATATACGGTGATTGAAAAAAATTATTTAGTATATTTAAATGCCATTTTTTCTGAATAATTGCACTTACTTGACCTTTGACCCCACCGTGACCTTAAATCGAAAAATCACGCTTGGCATCCACCCCTATATTGTTTGTAATAGCCCAAGGTATAATTCTAGCCTGGATGCCGAGCATTAACAAAAAATGCCATCAGGAGTCCTCGTAGAAATTAAAGGCGGCAGACTATAGTGGTTTATCGAATTTATTGCATGGCGTTATTATTTCACTCCCAGACGCGACGTCATTTAATACATATATAGATCTCACACAGTAAGAGTATTGTCCGTCATGGATAGAGTCCAATAGAAAACAGGTGTAGCAGCTTAATACCGTTATTCATTCATACAAGTTCATTCAGAAAAAAATAATAACACTGCAGGTAAAACAATTGTACGGATTTAGCGATAAATAATGATCATGGCATGTAAATCCTCGGTGGTTCAGTAGGTAGAGGCAACTGTAATAATATGCACGTGAGCTATGTAAAACGTTAAGGGTTCGAATCCCATTGTTTAGCATTTTATAGGCTTATTGATATGCTCTATTTTTTTTTCATTTGTTTCCATTGTGTATTTTCATATTCTAGATATTTTCTTATTTTGTGTATTTTTCTTTATATTTTTTAACATTTTATTTTTTCAATTCTTAAATTAAATTTTTTTAACGAATAGTATTTTATTTCAATATATATATGACATAAAAAGTTCATAAAATAATGCCAGCATAGTGAAGTTTTGATCGCAATACTGAGCATCAAAGGATCAGGTGAGCATGCAGAAATACGCAAACTCACCAGGGCGTTTGCCGCTCGCATACACAACGTGCTGTGTGGATGTAGATGAAGACTCATTTTAACTTTAATTATTGCATAAAAACCCGTGTCGCACGCTATTAACAACCGTGTTTTAACCGGCAAAAACCTATGTATTAATCAGGCAATTTACGTGCTGTTGATGCACGGCTTTTCTACTTTACATATACGCATTCTAGGCCGTCACAAAATTGACGTAATCAACAGTAGCGTGTATAGAAATGAACGTAATTCAGTGGCGTTAGGATGACGTAAGTTTTTGCTCTGGAACAGGCTTTTTCAAAACCTACGAATCCTTCATGCTTTTGCGCGCCATAATAGTAATACAAAAAGGAACTTTTCGAAGCGTTTTCCCAAGGTTTTCAAGTGATAATATGACTTTATGCAATAATAACGATCAAACATAGTTTTCTGATACACTAACGTCTGCTAGACCCTTCGTGAGTTGTTAAAACCCTCGCCTTTAACTGGTTTTCCTGTAAAGCCTGAAATATTGACATAAGCCTTTTTGTTCAAAGGCGGATCCACGACTCCAGGAGAGGGGATTCAGATAAATTAGGGAGGGGGGTCGATTTGGAGATGATCTCTCATTTTTCTTGAATATCCCTTTAAAAATGAAATAATCTGTTCCGAAGCCCCCTGAACCCCCTCTGGATCCGCCACTGTTTGTTACAGCGCTAGGTAATTCAAACTGCCCACTGAAGGAGGAAGAAAAAGAAAAAAAAAAGAAAATAAAAACCTCAGAGATTCGAACCCTCAGTAAAAATACAGGTTCGAATATGTTAATGTCGCTACTTAACCACTGGACCACTGGTCTGTGACACCCAATGATAGCTTTAATGCATTAGTAAGGATATAACTACCAATATCCTCGTTTGTTTACCTGTCTAAATGCGGGATTACCTTTTATTGTTATTAGACCGCTCCGATTACAGTTATAATTAGTGACGTCACTGTACTCTATCCAAATTTTACCTCTAGTTATAATAATAATAATAATAATAATAATAATAATAATAATAATAATAATAATAATGATGATGATAATAAAAATCAAACCACCTCATAGCATAAGCGAGGATGAATGATCAATTCTAACTCTACAGGGATTAGATTTTATACATCTTTTATCTATCGATAAAGGAAAATCTAGCAGCGGGTATAATTGATAAATAACATATGGGTAAAACATTTCTGTACCTGCATAGTGCTTTTAAAGATTTGCAGAGTTAATTTCCAGCTATTCTTGAAATCCGTGCCATTTCGTACTAGGATGAGAGAAGAAGTCAGAAATTCATCATATCTTTATAACCTCCTTCAGGGGTTTATTACAAGGTCAAACACCACCAGTTTTATTGCTCTTCACGGAAATTAGACAAGATAATATCTCCCCATCCTGACATTTCTGTCGCTTTCTGCTTCTAAAGATGCGGAACGGATTGAACGGTCAGTCTGAGAAAACGCTGCAATGCACTTTTACTCTCATAATCATCATAATCGAGCGACGCAATACAATACAGTAAAACCTGTCTTAAGCGGCCACTCATTGGTTTTCAAGACCGATTATCACTTAATGAAGGTCAAAAGTATTGCAGAATGCTCCAAAAGCATTCTGCAATACTTTGGACCTGCATTAAGCTACCATTTGTTATTAAGACCTTTCTTTTGTCTATTTTTGAGTGGCCGCTTAAGTCAGGTCTTACTTTACCGAAGGGCTTTGCATCTCCGGGGGATAACGGTTATTTTTAGCTTATGCTTATTGTCCATGTAAACAAATTATGGTCATTGTAGGGGTAATCAGAACCAAGTTTTACTTTTTTATTCTGGAAACTCATATACCAGAGTTTTTTGCACAAACAATGTATTTGTCCGTACCTGAAATATGAACATATTTTCATTTTTAATGCTGTTATAAATCATATATGTCCCAATTTACGTTAGTCATAACCACCCAAAATGATTTGAAATTGTCTTGATTTATAATTTATTGATCGACTTTGTTACATGTTACAGTTTGTAAAGTACCACGTACCACTTTAAAGTTGATTTCAATCTGCTGCCACGTAAAATGGAAAATATTGGGGATCCTGAACATATTGTTTCAGATACATATATACACCCTATTCAGGCAAAAAATGCCTGGGATCAGCAGGAAAATGGTTAACATTTAGAAATTCCTGTTAGTTTGCTGAACTCTGGCCTAACGAGCGCCACAGTATGGGGTTATTTATTGAACATATGTAAATATAGATAAATTACCTTGTCGAACTTCTACTGCTCGGACCATCAAATAGATAAACAATAGTCATAACTGTAATATCTAGACCAGATTTGATTCAATTTTATAGCATTTAACCAGAAAACAGACCCCAGTTTTCCCAACCCGATAATAGAAGGAATTATAGGTCAACAGTTCAGAAAAACATCGTGGTTACTTTCATAAACAAAATAAGCACAAGTCATGCTGTTCAGTTGGTTTCTTTAACGTTTTGCAAACTGTAATTTTTCCAGATTTTTCTCGTCGGCTAACAATTGTTTTCTGTTTTCAAAAATAACCCATACCTTTTTATGTGACATCGGCAAACAGACCAGACGCCACAGATCGCGGCGTTTGATAATGTTCTCCACTGTTTGATTGTTCCATAAGAATTCGAATAAAAAAATGAAAAATACCACCCAACAACCCATAACGGAAATGTACGAAGTTAAAATCGGCCGATAAAAGTCTAAACTCCTTTAAATTATGTAATAATAAGGGCAAATTCCAGCTCAATCCAACTTTGAGGTTAATTGTTGATTAGCTATACTTCCAAACCTCATATAAATGCGTACCCAGAAAACGGTCCGTGCCAAGTCCTGCAGGGTCCTTGTAAAAAATTTTCCGGGCTTTCAACCCGATAAAATCTTAAAAATTCTCCACTTTCCAGATATAAAATTTGGCTGTCGTCTCGGAACACCAAAGGTTAAATTGACACACTATGTACAGGTTAAAACTCTAATAAAATGCTAAAATTCATTATCATATGACGTCGCGTCTGGGAGTGAAATAACGCCATGCAATAAAATCTGTAAACCACTAGTGGTTTATCGATTTACAGGAAACGTTATGACGTCCATAACAACGTTGCGTACATAATGACAATATTATTTCAAAGATATCTTAATGTCATATGATAAATAGAATCTAACATTCGTGCTCTTGTATAATTGAATTTATTAAACTCGTTGCGAAAAATAGATAAAATGCTCGGCAAGCCTCGCATTTTATCTCTTTTCCCCAACTCGTTTAATAAATTCAATAAAACATGAGCACTCATGTAAGATCCTCTATATAAAATTCATCAGCTCCAAAAAACACGTCCTCCACCAGCCGTCACCAATCTCATATCATATTTTCTAAACAAAATCTAACGAAATGGAGGCTTTTTACTGTTTCATCTAATTAACTAGAGAGAGAATTGTATAGCAGGCAGGTAGGTAACCATGTAATGTTGATTCACACTCGTCCTATGGGGTCGAGGAAAATGCTCCCTCGAACGTTCTGAGTGTCCACAAATACGTTATGATCAACCGAAAAATCGACAATTTTAAG
The DNA here is from genome assembly GCA_964019695.1 of Loripinus fragilis. NCBI lineage: Eukaryota > Metazoa > Mollusca > Bivalvia > Lucinida > Lucinidae > Loripinus > Loripinus fragilis. The sequence goes on from OZ026515.1 coordinate 123,074,800, forward strand.
GATAACAAAACCACAATAATAAAGATTATTTGCCATATCTTTATCCAATTTCGATCTAGGTGAGCATGTCAGTACGAAAGTAAATACATCTATATTTTGCAAGGGGGTCTGGGGCGATAACCCCAAGAAGTCATAGAAATTAAAAAAAAATCAAACGTAATTTAGGCTTTTCCTTTAAGGTGAGACTTTTTTTTAATTCATTTTTACTTTTTGCAGGGCTTTCTTAATCCCCGAAGTTTGCCAAGCTAGCAACTCTTTGTATATTTTTTAAAGATTTAACGAATTTTCCAATACAGCTTAATAATCAACTATCAGATTCATCTTGCAAGGACTTTGCAATATGCTAGCACTCTGGTAATGTCACCATTACCTTGCAACAGCCAATAACATAATATATTATATTACCCATCATCATATTTCATAATTTTATAATATATGACATGACTTCTGAAAAGTGTAAACCATAAGGTAAGATTTCCAAATTGGCTATATCATCCAAGTAAGCTATTTTTGCATCACATATATAGACCTTTGAAAACAAAGATGCACCCCATAGTGTTATGTATGTTATATTTTTTATTATTCAGACATAAATGATTTATGAAACTAATATATTTTGATATATGTGCTCACTAATTTATTTTGTATTAAAGAATGTTTGTGTACCTTTTGGAAACTGCAAATATTATGTTTCTAGTTGTTGAGTTTTAAATATGGTAAATCCCATATCACACAAAATGTGAAATATAATTCTGTGGCTCTTTTGTAAGGGTACAATCAAGTTTTATGTCACCCAGAGGTACTGGATTTCCTTCCCATTTATTTTCCACACATTTTGTCCATATCTGGAAAGCCTCACTTGTTTTCATGGGAAATACTTAATAGTTTAATCTTTGTATGTACATCTTAAGCACAGAAAAGCAGGGTCGAAGTTAGCTCATGTTCATGCCATTTGAAATAGTCAGTATATGTGTATGGCTTTGGTACTTTTTTCAGGAACATGTCACACTGCAGCTAATTCACATTTACATAAATAGCACATGTTAGGGCCTCATGTCACTGATGAGTGCCAAGAGCAATTCTTTGTTTGTTTTCCTACCCTGCTTAGAATATAGATGAACTAGTGTGGAGGGGTTCTCTATCAGTTTGATAGGAACAACCTTTCCGTGGTACTAACACATTGGCACATTGGTAGTGTCACAATCTGTTAAACAGTGTATGACTGTAGATCTCTTCCCCATATTCTGGCCAATGTTGTTGACATTCAGAAGGAGCACCTTTTGTTGCATAGACCACTGTTGAACAAAAGATCCAGGTTATCCTCTGCGAGAATGTTTGTAGGAATTTATAGACTGCTGCTTATACATTGTATATATGTATTAGTGACAAAACCAACATGCCTTGCCTTTAGTGCCTGGTTGAATACTGGTTCCATCAGACTCTTGAAGGTGACAGGAAAAGCTATTATGCTCTGTAGTATGGCATTACCATCAAAACTATGTGCAGCACTACAGGGCCAATCTAATGTTGGTTCAATGTGTGATTGCAAGCCATGCAGAAGTTTGTACTTGTCATTTTTGGTGGAAATTCTATCAGGAGTTGACAGTAACCATTGTACAGGCGGGGGTACAGGTCCCAGATTGAAATGCAGTGTCAACTCAAGGTCAACATTATGTCCAATAGAAAGAAGGTCATGCTGAACAAAGACGCTCCTTTAAGCTCTCAACTGGCTGATTACGTTCTGTAAATTGGACAATTTCTTCTTGATCTCGCAAGCCTCATAACTTTATCAGCTTGTAACATTTTATTGGGTTGTGAAAGACAGATTTTCAACTAAAAGTGGATCAATGAAGTCTGATACAGCTTTCCTGCCAATGACATCTGCCTCAATAAGATCCTTAGGCTAAGCAGGAACACCGAAAGACAAAAAGGACACTTCATTGTCTTCAAAACTTAAACTAAAATGATTGGTTAAGCCAGAAACTGCCTCTAATACTCGTTCTACTTTGCATATGAGCAGATTGAATATTTGATTTCAGTGCATTGATGCGTTGTTTCAATATATTGAGCTCTGATGTAATGAGTATTACACCATTCCATCTGTAGTACGAAGCGTAGTTCTAGCTGTTGTAGCCTATAATACCTCCTTTGACTTGACACTGGGTTTATTGTTTGCCTTATAGTTATGTCAAAAGCATTTCTAAAGCAAAGAACCAATGATTGTGACACACTAAACCCCATTGTGTTCGAGAAGTTCTTTGCATCTGCGATGTGTATCAGACAAATTAATGAGTGTAATCGGTTACACAGGTACATATTGTGCGTAGTTGTTGTGATTGTGTGCAATGAACTTTTGGGAACATGGCATACAGATACAGCTGACATGCAATTCAAAGTTGTTTTCCTTGTAGCCCTAATCAGTGTCAACACCATCTGAATTATATACATATGCCTTGCCCAGAACTGAGCTTTTTCACAGTGACTGTCTTTCAGAACTCCGGCTTTGAATGCATGGTATCTACTGTTTATGTGAGCAAACAGCTAAGGCTGATAGATCATATTATAATATTTGTTTAAATCACCATAAATAAATAAGGAACTTCAATTTATTTAAACCTTATACATTTTCGAAACTCTCTGACAGACTTTATTCATGTATAGTCAACAACTGCTATACAGATACTCAGAATAACTTATGTATCATTTGGTAACATAAATAACAATTAAAGCTCAAGGCATTTATTAAATGAATACTTAAAATAGGTAAACCTTGTTTATTGGAGTACATAAACCTGTGCCAGCACGTAAATAAGTATAAACAGGGCTTGTTAGAGACATTACCTTGAATGTTTATTGCTATTTTGAGGGTAACATACGTAACATGGGGCTGAAAAACAGTGTAAGCGACCATAATAAAGAACTTTTAAACATTAAAGTAGCAGCCTTATAGATTTACTATGTTCTATGACAGATGTAATACACGTATAGTCATTAAATACCATACTATTACTCGGAAATAACGCAGGAAACACTAAGTAACGTATACAATGGTAATAACTCAAGATATTTATCAAATAAATACTAAAATATGTAACTGAGTTATAAGAAGTTCATAAACCTGTGTCAGCATGCAAATATGTATGAACATGTCATGGTTGAGACATTATCAGGGACGTTTAATGCTATTTCGGGGGGTAACGTATATAACGTGATGTTTAACGTTAACGCTTCCACTCTCAGAGGGATAACATATTTTATTTTGTGTCTTATATAATGTAGTTTCAGAAAATCATAGTGTACAAAATTCCCCCTTGGGGGGGGGGGTCTATAGCCAGCTCAAGGCCTATATGGTGGTCGAAGCTGACTAGAATATTTACGTTAAGATAATATTAAGCTTTTGAAAAAAGTATACATCTATTTTATCTCCGCCACTTATCTTTTTTAAAGATATTTCTTGTTTTATTGCGTTAATTTATTGTAGCCGTTTCTTCTAGTAGGCTTTCCTCGGCATACCGGCTTGCCTTTGACATGAAGCTAGTTGATAGTCTATGTGACGCCATTGGCGTAGTTCGCATTACGCAGTTACGCACATGCGTAATAAAAAGTAGAAGCATTCAAGGGAGGTCACCTTATATGGTAAAAGTGAGTTTCCATGCCATAAGGAACTGCTCATAAAGGAAAGAACTCGCTCCCTCTGGGATCAAATTCTTTCCTTTCAGAAAAGTTCTCATTATGAACAGGGACGCAATTGAGAAATCAGTGCTTGATCCAGTAATCTACCGTTGATGTGTGTAACTGTTCAGTCTTCTGGCTACGCCATTGTATGCCTGTAATAAAGAACAAGTCAAATCTAAGCCATATATTTAACATACTCAGCATCTAACAGAAAGTCTATTTTGGTTATGTAACATTTTATCATTTTAGTATTATATAACATTAATCTTGACAAAAATGATCATACTTTACAATCCCAATACGACTTACATTATAGGCTCTATATTAAGAAATAGGATTTATAGTCTTATCACGGGGCTTACAGACACATTTTGTCAGATTTCATATTATGACTGACTAAATATAGGACTCTTCACATTGGGACGACCGTTTTACAGAAATATTACTGCCATAATGATGATTAATGACACATGATGCAGTATACTTTTTGTATGATAAATGGATTGTTTCAAACGGTTAACCATCAATATAACCATACCTTTATTGTATAACATAGATTCAGATAGGAAAATCGTAGATGGCATTTCTTCTAGTATAGAATAATAAACGCTGTGGTGTTGTTTGTTTGTTTGTTTTGTTGCTTTACGTCCCAAGTCAACAGCTATGGTCATTGCGGGACGGTCAGTTCACCTAACCACACTTTTTCCTGGGCAGGCTTGAACAAGCGGTTAACCAGTAATTCGTGCACATACTTTCGCTTGTAACTGACAACAACCCTTCTTGAATAAATCAGCTGAAGGGAGGAAAATGACCGCAGAAATTATTTCATGATCAATCTCCACGAAAGTATGGGACCGGACCGGGATCGAACTCGCGACCCCTGGATCTGCAGTCAGACACGCATCTGTGGCCAGACACGTTACCGACTGCGCTACGCGGTCCGGTGCTGTGGTGTTGTGGATAAGTACTGTGTCTTGTAGACCAGGGGTCGCAGGTTCGATTCCCGGCTTCTACCAGTCTGTCGGTTGAGACTTTAAGCCGTGGCACCGTCTTCTGAGATGCTTTAAAATCGAACTACTTATAAAAAAAATGTAGGTGTTTGAAAATCTGAAGTGGGCTCAGGGAAGCCAACGGAGAAAGCAGCGGACATCCAGGTTCACTGGTGGGCCATTTCAAAAATATTGAGTCTTTTTTTCAAACTGACCCAAACTAAAATTGAAAAGACATGTTGATGGTAAGTTTATGCCACAATATGTGTTATAAAAATGTTAAAGTTGCTTCCACATTTCATATGAATAGGTGCAAAAGTAACAATAAGTAGCCAAAATGTCCCAAGTGTAACAAAAAAGCGTGACATTTGAAAACAAACAACTTAATTTTCTTCCGACTATCATGCTGAATATATATCCCTCTCAAGATAACCTATTATTTCAGTGTAAACTTCAATTATCGGACAATTAGTTCTTGAATACGGATACAGTTTTTTTTCAAACATTTTGTTACTTTAGATCCCTATTAAAAGGAAGCACCTGTGAAAAAATGTCAGACCTAAAACACAATCGTTGGACAGAAGCCTGTTTTACTTTCCATGCATTGGATCTATATTAGCTACAGTGACCCTAACTGATAAGTGTGATGTTACAGCTACCTCAAAAACATGGCTTTACTGTTGTATGTTGAGTTATGCTTAACGAGTACCATATTATGTGTTGTTTATTTGTTTGTTTTGATTTTTCACGTCCCATCAACAATCCTCCAGATAAACAGGGACAGGTCTTCCTGGGTTAAACAAGTACTAAGCTAGGATAAATATGTCTTGCTCAAGGACCACAACGCAGTGACGCCAGTGAGGCTCGAACCCGCGGCCCCTCGGACTCGAGTTAAGCACTCTACCACTGAGCCACTGCGCTCCCTATATTATGTGTTGTAACCCAGAAATGTCCCGAGTGTAACATTTTGACTTCGAATGCATATATTAACTCCATATAGAGCTTGGATGTGTAAACTGCTCTTTATTTCAGGAGTCCAAGTATCATAAAGTTAACCCAACCAAAGATACCACGCTGAAAGGCCTTTGTCTCTTTTTGAGACCTCAAAAAATGTCCCGCGTGTAACACCTTATTTTCACTGAAATCTTTTTCATCATTTTGTTCCATCAAACAGTAATTAAAAAAGCAACACTTTGGAATACATTCCACATGTACATTAATTCTGAAGGTCATTTTTTGTTGAAAGACCACTGTTTTGGTGTAATATTTGTTTGAAAAAATATCTGAGTTTATTTATCTTTGCACATAAAAAAATCATGCGTTTTTGAAAATTAATGAATTTACAATCTAGTCATGCCTTACTTTATAATTTCAAGACATGTATCATGAAACAGAAAACGTGAAACAAACATAAATGATTTTTTTTAAGAGACATCTTTTTACAGTGGTAAACTGTACAAAATGGTGTTACACTTTGGACATAAATTCTTCAAAATTAATTATGATATGGAATTTCTTGAGTTTTGCATCTAAATTGCTAAAGTAATTAATACAGTTACTAAATCGGATGTAGATTTTACGGTACCAAACAGTTCAGACACTTATGAGGTGAAGGATTTGTGATCAAAGCCTTCACTACATGATATTGTTCCATCTTTAGGATGCTTGGACTTAAAGGGTTTTATAGTTGATGACAATCTATCCAGTCATTAATACCTTAAATGACTTGTGATATACATATCAAAGGTATTAATTCTAAGTGGCATCATGAGAAACCACTCGCGTTGGCTGGTCTGCGACTTTGCTGTTCACTTACTAGACAGTCAGGTTTTCCGCGGGGGTAACCCTACAGTTCCATCTCAGAATATCTATATCTGAGCGCACTACGTAACAAATAATGTAGCTTGTATGTACATGTCAATACTATTGCCTTTGCTTGAACTACTTTTGTCCTCATTACGGCTATCTTTAAAGGTTCTAGTATTAGTGTCAGCTTATGTCATCATAAAATATTCTATATCTGACGGTCAATCCATAAGATAAGGTTATTGACATCTACAGTCAACTCAAGGTACTTTAAAGTCAATAAGACAAAATGCTTGTTTTGAATTACCAGAAGTTCCAGGTAAAGGAGTTGATCGGTCGTTTATATACATGTAGTATCTAATAATCAAACATACATGCATTGATTATTTTCCTATTTCTTTTCATAATATAAATTGTGGTTGCATTAATTTATGTATCTATGATCTATTTAAATGGCGTTTCGCTGGCGTGCCGATGATGGCCCAACAGTGTATGCTGGCTTGGTATCTACGTAATTTTTCAGGGTATCCGAACCAGTATTGCTAAGAAAAAAATGCCCAAGCTCAATATACAGGAAGTATGTCTTCTGCTGCATTGGTACAGAGACTAACAGTTATCCTGAATTTCTGAGGCAATTGTTTACCTGGTAAAGTGTCACTGGTAAACTGTGTGTTAACCCTTTGCAGATCAGAAACCCCCTAAACGGGTACTTTGGCAAACAGTGAAGACCAAGATAAAATGTCGTATATCTTCAGGGTTTTGCCCTGTTTGCTTAGACAAAGTCGATCTTCAGAGAAAGACATACAAAATATACTGGCAAAATTAGGACACGTGACCCCCTCAATATATACAATGGACCATCCTGACTTTCTTGTATGTAGCTTTATGCAAAACTCCATTGGTCTGAAAAGGTTTAATCTATGGACGCCGACAGGGGACATTTAGACATGTGACTTGTGACTTATGACTTGAAGAGTTGTGACTTAAGGCTTGTGGTTAAGAGCTGTTTTTGGTGAAAATCTGAAGCAATATCGGGCATGGTGAACCACAAAATATATAAAATACTAGGTGAGTGTCTTTTGATATCAAGTTTACCAGGCAAGGCTTTGAGAACGCATGTTGACATCGCGAGGCTTGCCGAGCGATTCGACATGCGTTCTCAAAGACGAGCCTGGTACACTTGATATCTAAAGACGCGAACCTGGTATTTTTTATCCGTTTACCCATTGTTTCACTCTTCTAACTAGCGATTATAACCTAATTTTCGATTTTTGTATTGATTCAGCGTCATTAGCGACTTCATTCAAAAAGTGCAACGTCATCATGACCTGATAAAGGCACTTGGTGTGAGATAGACGATGTTTATCAGGCAACGTGCAACAATGTAGTTAATTTGATAGGTAACTGATAAAAGCAATTTGCTCCTGTGTTATATCGTTAGAGAAATACAATTTATTAGAGACTGATTTATGTAAACATACATGTACTTTGAGTGGCATTTTGACATGTGACCTTTGATTTGTGAGTTGTGACCTATGACTTGTGACTTATGACCTGTGGTTTGGGGCTATTTCGGTGCGAATTTCAAACAACAAGATTAAAGATTATGCTCTTTTGTATTATATTGTTATTGAAATACCAGTAATAAGAGACTGATTTATGAGAAATGGTTTTCTTGCACACCGGATAAGGATATCTGAGATTTTACCCTGGGATAGAAAATCTTATCTTACCCATGCTATCTTACCCAGGACGTCAAGTAAAATCATCATGTGAAATTGCATCTCAGCGTATTCAGGGACTTCTGGAAGCTTATTTTAATATTAATGAACAAATAAATACAGTGGTGAGCAAGAAAAAGAATCCATTATTTGTGTGAGGATAGGAAAGAAAAATCCGTCCCTCGGGATCACCGGTTGTCATCACTTGGCAAGCCTCGTGATACCAAACGGCGATCCTCGGGACAGATTTTTTTATCCTACCATCACACCCATGATAGATTTTTATAATATTTTGAAGTGGCATTTCACTAACAATACAATACATCGGGAAAAAAATCGCGCATCCTGCTGTTCGCCATCCGTCATTGCTTTAGATTTGCATCAATACTAGTCCAAAGCCACAAGTCACATGTACCCAGTCAAAATGTCCCCTATCCAAATTAATCAGATAGTAAGTTTGAATACCCGTAACAGGATACATTGTTAAATGTATAATCATGTGAGTTAGCCATTTTGACGGTCCAAACTTGACATGCAAGTCAAGTAAAAGCAAACAAAAAATAATTCCTTCGCTTATAAAATGTTCGTAATATGCACTAAACTTGGCGTTATTGATCAGCTTATCAATGAGTTTGTTTCTTCTCACAATGATTTATGATGGTAATTAACTACATTATACAAGTTATGTAATATCTAAGAAATCAGCTTCGGATTCCGAACGCTGACTTTTACACTTTTTACACTTTCTTTACAAATTTGACCTAGCATTCCCAAATTGGGATAATACACAGATATTGATTTCGAAAAGGTGGATAAAAGCAATTATTAATCTGAAAAAAAAGATATTCAACAAAGCTATGAAAAGTGAGGCACATGAACGCATTAGTATACATACATAATACATATAAATAAATGTCATGTTTGTAGAATTAGTATACATAATTGTGTCTGTAAAATGTAAAACTGAAATGTTTAATACTAGAATTGCCTTTATATCTCTCGCAAATTTGTGTCTACTACTCGTTCATATTTCCAAGTACTTACTAGTAGACAGGCAGAGCATGCGCAAATAGAATACTCCCAGATAAAGAGTAGTCTAAACAGGGCTTCTTGCGAATAACATTGACTAAGTCTAAAGCAGTTTGCATGAGATAACGCTTATTTCGGACGTATGTTTCTAATTATAGCTTTAATTAATGCTTTTTCTGTAGCGAATTTTGTTATATAAGGGATTGAAATAGTTTTGATGCTCAGAGAGAAAGACTGTAGAAGGTATTATTTTGCTCGTCAAATCTTTCAGTGTATCAATGTTTTTTCGTTAATTTTTGAAGTTGGTCGCTGGATTTTATAATTACTTCATGTATATCAGACTCAGTTTATAGTTCATGATTCCCTTTCAGATTCGTTTTGCTTAATTAAAAGCTTAGATACTCATATGTGAGATGATCATAGACAGGTTCTGGTTCATATTTGTTCTTGTAAAGTTGTTTTCAATAATAGCCTAGTGAATAAGTATTAATCAGTTACAGTGTATAGCTGGAAGTCGGGTCTTAACTGAACCTGTATATCTGGTATAAGAAGGTCATAAGTACTTTTGTGCATGTGCAAAAATTAGGTGTGGGCGCCTATACGAATTATACCTGTCATTAGAAGACTTAGAAATTTGGGACGAATTAAATGTATTGCAAAATCTTCATCTATATACACAAAAATCTGTTTGCGCCACAAGCACAAGACCTTTTGGAGAAGTTGGCGGAAATTCTTCTCTACAACTTTCATCGCGAACACATTTTGCTAAAATTGAAGACAAAAAAGTTATTGCGAACAATTGAGTCTAAAAACTTAACAGCTGGAGTTTAGGTAGTCTGGCCCAGAAAATATGCACACTCTAGTTTCAGTTCTTTGCTGCAGTCTTTGCTTCCAAAGGATACCCTTTTAAGAACATATTTGTTTTGTTATGCTTTAATGAGCTGAGGCTTTAGACATAAAACGTACAAGGGTGTATTAGGACATATACTCAGCGTCATGTAAAAGTTACTAGTCCCATACACTTCACTGCGGATACAGCACTCAATTAACAGCATAGAGTCCAATGCATCACCACTACCACCACATCTGAATGCATTATACCCATTCTTTGACGGACACCAGTAGATTCCATTACACTGTAGGAAAATGCAAAGTTGTGTTGCTTCCTTAAAGTTTGATCCTCATTTTTTATGTTTAATTGGATAATTCAAACAATTTTGGTGGCGTTTTCAATGAAAGTGGTATGTACTTGCATGTTGTCTTTTGAAAATGAAGACTTGAATTTCTTAATAATTGTGAAAAAAACATAAAAAGCACTTTTAGTCTTTTAGTCATCAACGTATTTTACAAGGAGCTGTACGAGTTTGAGTAGTGAAAAAACCTCATTACGCGGTTGGGCAATGGAAAGGACGCCACAATAAACGTTTGGGCAATAAAAAGGACCGTCCCTATGAGATGGATCCATTTATTACCCAAAAGCGTCTTGTAAGTTGGAAATAATGAAAATGTCAATTCTCAGTTTCATTTATGTGCAGACCAAAACTACTTTTGATTCAAAATATTAACAGTTACCAGTGTCATGTTATGCTATCGAAGGCTTTCGTACTGTACTTTTATTCAATGGCTATCATTTTTTAAATTGATTTAGTACGGCTTGGCGGTGCATTTTGAATTGTTATTACATATGTTGTATTGCAAAATTGAATTAGTTTAATGAACAAAACAGCTCAATATTCTCAGATAATGCTTTTGTATATAAAACCAAGAATTGTTTATCTTTCAAGACTGCTGCGTAACCGTTTAATTCTTTGGAAATGTGAAAAAATACATTTTTTTCCATGGGCGTGTTAACTTAAACTAGGTAAACAAAGGTTCTATCATCTAAAATAGGGTAACAAGGTTTCTTTCGATCGTTGATCCTTTTTATCAACTTTATGTTGCACAAAGCGTTGACGAGCCCTGTAGCACCATAAGGAGCGAATCTGATTGTCGTGCCTGGGCGAATACTTTCGTGGAGATTGATCACCAAATATTTTCTACGGTCATTCGCCTCCTTCCGCTGATTCAAGAAGGGCTGTTGTCAATTACAAGCGAAAGTATATGCACGGAGTAATGGTTAACTGCTTAAGTCTAAGCCTGCTTAGGTAAAGTGTGTTAAGATTTTTAATTGACGTTTCGACATAACCATAGCTGTTGAGTATGACGTTCATCCACAAACCAAACAAAAAAAAAGCATAAACGGTTGACAATTTACACAATATATGCTCCAACACACACGCTACCCCACCCTCGTTGTGGCCACATACCTACACCCCTCCCTCACACAGTCCATTTAGACTGCATTTTGGAAACAATTTTGTTGTTAGCTGTCAGCCAATGCCAAACGCAATCTTGAAATAGTGTTCTGGTTCGATCTTCAATAAAACCCTAATGCTTCTCTGTCTTTATAATTTCAAGCAATGTAGGCCCAGATTCAATACTTATCTTATTGTTTTGATTCTATCTTTTCCAACCCGCTTTGTTCAAAACAAATCACAATACCATAAGAATGTCACGAAGTGTGACTATCAAAGAGTGCCTTGTACTCTGAGGGGAATACATGAGATACTGTTTTACTTGAGTGTTGTCGTGCTCGCCTCACATGCAAGGAGTCCTTGGTTTCTTATCTCGGTTTCTTATCTGAATCCACCATTCATTTTCTTTGTTTTTAAATTACAATCAACATGCCTGTTTATGAACCCAGACCGGTTTAAGGATATTGTATCCTCTATAATTGGACGACGGTGGATTTGGACTCAGACTGCAGTCTGAGTCTAAATCCACTGTCGTGCAATTATGTGACCTAAAACGTTCATAGGTGGGCTGGTGCCTGATATTTGTCTTTGGCTGGGATATCGCTCTTGTGATTTTCTTTGGGCCTGGCTGTCTGTGGGTTATGAACCATTTTCTTTGTTTCATCACAGTTCATTTTATTCATACTGAGAGGAACTAGACACATACAAACGCTTTCCAACCCAGATGTTGACGTGTGTCCTATGTCGGATATAGAGGATATTACATGAGTGCTCATGTTTTATTGAATTTATTAAACGAGTTGGGGAAAAGAGATAAACTGCGAGGCTTGTCGAGCATTTTATCTCTTTTTCGCAACGAGTTCAATAAATTCAATAAAACAAGAGCACGAATGTTAGATTCTTTTTATCATATGGCATTAAGATTACTTAGAAATCTCAATTCTGCCGTAAAACATTATACGTTTGTCATTATGTACGCAACGTTGTTATGGACGTCATTACGTGTCCCGTTAATCCATAAACCACTAGTGGTTTATCGATTTTATTGCATGGTGTTTTTTCACTCTCAGACGCAACGTCATATGATAATTAAATATATTAAAGGAATGTTTAAGATGACAGATTTTACAAATGAGATTAAATTTGATTTGTTATATAAACAAAACTTGAGTTTCTTATTCCTCTTTGTATAACTGTGTCTTTGTGATTATACAGGGAAATGGAAGGCATGGTAGCCTATATAAATGTGTCAGATACATTAGTTATGTGCTGCAGTATAATCAAGTGAACTCTATATCATTTAGTACATTGTTACAATTTGACCTGATAATAAAGTTATAGAGTATGATCAGGAAATACCACAAGCACACACTGCAGACCAACAATATAAGCTTGTCAAATTTAAGTCCTGACTATAGGGCTAATAGCAACATTAAATGACATTGTCTATCTCACTGCAGTTATTTTTTTTATCAGGGTTCTGGTTTTACATAGAGGATCTTATATAAGTGTTCATGTTTTGTTGAGTGTGTGTGTGTGTGAGAGAGTTGTATGTTTATTGAGTTTATGTACGTTTGTACACTGAACCGAACTTCTAAGTAGCCACTTTTCAATTTCTTTTTGTCTGACTAAACCCTTGTGATATTGAATAGAATTGTTGCCCAAGTATGTGCATTGTAATTGACTGAAGTTAAGCGCTATTTTGGAAGAGTTTTCTATAACTTCACGATTTTTGGGTTCAAAAATGCATAAATCAACTTTTTGAAAAAAAATAAAATTTTGAGTGCAGTTTTTATCGAATTAAAGTACATGTGATTGCAAACCTGCCTAGTCGACTTGAAAAAAACACACCAAACATTTGACATTTTGCTTGTGACAGATTATTATGAATTTTTAAAAATTGATAATTTTTCGAATTTTCCGAAATTTACGGAAATCAACAGCTGCACATACTAAAATCATTGTATGTGTCTTATTTCATGTTAATATGTTATACAAACACCATGCAACTTAATGAGCCCATTTTCTAACGATATGTTTTACTAACTCGTTATCCACTTCCGATTTTAACGTGAAATTTTAAAGGTCATTTAAATGGCATTTGTTATAGATTTCTTTTAATTTTTAAACAGAACAGTGACGCCAATTCATAATGAAGAATCCATGAAAATTTCGCTGCTGTGCCGCAGATATTAAAGCGTATAGAGCAATGCAAAGTGAGTATGCAAACTGCATGGTTAAGCTAAAAATCCTTTGATAAGGTTGTTGACCGTGGCTGTCTTCATGTTACAGTATCGCCAGCCGTCAAAGTAACAAATGAACGGGTCCAGGTCCGTTTAGCTCGCGTACATAGGTGGGTCCGTTCGCGTTCCATTCGCGTTCATCGGTAGTTCCGCTCTGGTTTACCGTTATACATCGTTCCGCTCCGTTCCATTCCACTATAGGTAGCTCCGCTCCATTTATTCCAATCAGGTCGACATGATAAACACCATTTAAATACAAAATACAGGAATTAGCGCGATTATTACTGCATAAAACGATAGACCTATAAGAAAGCACTTAATAAAATATTTTTGTGTGATTGAAAATGATAAAACTTCCGCTAAATCCTATATTTTGTATTTAAAAGATGTTTATATAAGTGTTACACAGTCAAAATACATAATCGTGTGTGTGTGTGTGTGTGTGTGTGTGTGTGTGTGTGTGTGTGTGTGTGTGTGTGTGTGTGCGTGCGTATGTGTGTGTGCGCGCGCGTGCGTGCGTGCATATGTGCGCACGTGTGTGTGCGCGCGTGCGTGTGTGTGTTTGTGTGTACCAACAGTTGAGGCAAGTTAGAGAAACATTTTGGAGCATACAAATGTGCACACTGGTCTTTGTTTTGGTAGTTGTAGAATTTTCTGCAAGGGTCCATCCTTTTAGAATATGCTAGATTGGACATTCCCAGTAAGTGGTAGAATCCATGAGCTAAATTTACAATCAATATTTTTCAAATAAAAGTGACTGTCGTATCATTATGTTCTTTTACTGTGAGTTTACTATGAAGAGTCAAATGAGGTGAGGTAGTTCTAATTTCTGTGATACATGTAAGCAAACTACAAGTAAATCTGTTAGACTGCAGAGAAGCGCACCAATCTCTAGGTTTTCATGTGTCACTGTTCACAGAGGTTGTTTGTCACCCAAAGACCATGCTATAGTAGATACATGTATGCGCCCGTTCATGATATTTTGGTATTTATCGCATATGCGAGCACCGAAGGCTCAGGCGAGACTGCACATTCGCACAGTCTCGACAGAGCGTTAGCTGCTCGCACTAAAACGAAAGGATACATATGAAGGCTCAGGCCAAACTTTATGGGCCAGTTCATGAGAGTGTGGTATTTATCGTACTTCAAAGAATGGATATAGATGAAGACTCAAGAAAAGCTTTATTGGCCAGATCATGAGATTCGTGTATTTATTGCACTCTAAAGAATGGATGTAGATGAAGTCTCAAGCCAAACTTTATGGGCCAATTCACAAGGGCTTGGTTCTTATCGCATATGCGAGCAGTGAAGGCTCAAAAGAGGCTGTGCATTCACACAGTCTCGCCAGAGCCTTCCCTGCTCTCACTAAAAAGGAATACAACTCAAGCCTCAGGCCAACATGGGCATGTGCTTGACATTAAGGCACTTATTTTTTCTCTAAAGAAGCTATATAGATGTAGGCTCAGGCCAAGTATTATGAGCTTGATCATGAGCGTTTGTACTTATCACATTAGGAGTTGTAAAGGCTCAGGCGAGCCTGCGCTTTCAAAAAGAACGGATATAGATGAAAGCTCTGGCCAAAAGTTATACCTAAAGCGCATGTTTAAAGAATGACGTTACGCATATGCGATAAGTAACAAAAACACGTTTGCTGTACCCATTCAGGAGGAGTGGTCATTCTACCCCTGTCGTAAAGGAGATACTATAGAACAAGAAATGTCACAGTAACGTGACGAATGCCCCCCCCAAAGGAATTGGTCAAGCATTAGACACATTTGATGCAATTTATTTGTTATAAAGGAGATATGCTTGAGATACGAAAAACCTACAAAATTGAGTCGAAGTCAATGTCACGGTCAAAATGCCCAAAATGGTATGCATCACATCGCCATCCCAAGAGGAATCCACACCAAATTTGGGATTCCTACCTCAAATGATATAGACTATATGCTGCTCCAGACGTCATTATTCTAGAAACTAGTTCATAGGTCAAAGTCACATGACCTAAAATGGTCCGCAACATTTCAACATCCAAAGATGCATCCCTACACCAAATTTGGGATTCCTACCTAAAATGATATACGAGATATGCCCCTGACTCGATAATTTTAGAAAAAAAGGTCAAGGTCTCAGTCACCCCAAACTTGGTACATTACACTCTGCCATCCCAAGATGCAACCACACAATTTGGGATTCCTAGCTCAAATAATATAGAAGAAATGCATTGGAAACGATTATTCTAAAATCTAGGTCAAAGGTCAAGGTCAAGGTGACCCAAAAATGGTATGTGACACTCCGCCATCCGAAACTGCATTCACACACCGAATTTGAAATTATTACATCAAAAAATATAAGAGATATGCTCCAGACTCAATGCTTATTCTATAGACTAGGTCAGAAGTTAAGGTCAAGGTCACAGTAGCCCATAAATAGTACACGACACACCACAATCCAAAGATGCTTTCACACACCAATTTTGTAATTCCTACCTTGAAGAATATAGGAGATATGCATCAGACCTAATGCCAATTCTGTAAACTAGGTCAGAGGTCAAGGTCACAGCGACCTAAGTATGGTACGTTACACTTTGTCATCCTTAGATGCATGCACACACCAAATTTGGGATTATACCTCAAATGATATGATGGGAGATATGTCTCGGACACGATAATTAAAAAAAATAGGTCAGAGGTCAATGTCACAGTGACCTGAAAATAATACGTGACACTCCGCCATCCCAAGATGCAACCACACACCCAAGTTTGGGATTCCTATCTCAAATAATACAAGAGATATGCTCCAGACAAGATTATTCTACAAACTAGGTCAGGGGTCAAGGTCATACTGACGTGAAAATGGTACGCGACACTCTGTCATCCCAAGATGTATTCAAACACCAAATTTGGAATTCCTACCTCAAAGAATATAGGGCATATGCACCAGACTCAATGCCGATTCTAGAAACTAGGTCAGAGGTCAAGGTCGCAGTGACCAAAGGACGGTACGCGACACCTATTCATCCCAAAATGCGTGCGCACACCAAATTTGGGATTCCTACCTCAAATAATATAAAAGATATGCTCCAGCACGAATTTTCTAAGAACTAGGTCAGAGGTCAAGTTCAAGGTCACAGTGACCCGAAAGTAGTACGCGACACTCCGCCATCCCAAGATGCATCCACACACCAAATTTGGGATTCCTACCTTAAAGAATATAGAATATATGCACTGGGCACAAAGCAGGACGGACGGGTGTACGGACTATATGCCTCCATAACGGCATATGTTCCTTTGCGGGCATAAAAACTACATGTACATGTATTCCAATGAAGCAGCAGAACAGTAAGAAGGTTATGTTTATATTCAGTCTCCATATCCATATTCTGTCTGAGAGGGTTTATGTCATCGTTATAAAATTCATAGCACGTTGTAAAATTTATAGGGGGGAATATTTCCACTTCGCAAAATTCAAGGGGGGTTATGTCCACCTATACAAAAATGAGCAGGGGGTTTGTCCGGGGGATTTTGTCCTACATTCTGTTGTGTAAACAATATCAGAGCACTGTTGATACCTGACGCTGCGTCGATATCGATCTGCTGTTGCCAAGGTGACGTGAATCCACTTTGTATACTAAGAGACTTTAGAAACACACCATTTTACATTCACTGTCCCTTCCACGTGGTTGATTTGAGGATGTTTTCTTTATCATTTTTTATCCTCTTGCAAAATGGACCATGATTTGTTTTAAATTTCGATTTGCCCATGCTGTTCATTCTGACGTAATATCGACGTAAGTGTTTTTCAACAATTGTTGTCTGACAAATGTGATTTTGATTCAATTTGAATACAAACACTTTGAGGTGGTAGCCAGATGTCTTAACAAATGGAAAAAAACGCACAAAAGGATTCAGAAATAATCCCACTCTCAGCGTTTCTTTGCTAACGTCAGTCTTAAATTTTCAAACAGCAATAACAGACGGGTGACGTCCGCGCATGTCGCGATACTTTTGTCTTTTATGCAACTGATTGAGGAGTATCTGTTGGCGATAAAAAGATCTTGATTATTCCTGATCCTTAGGATATAAACGGCCAATTACGCCAAAAATCAATGACGTCACGTAGACGCAATGAACGTTGCCAGAGGCCTAAACTTCCATGATTTGCTTTTGTCTTTCCGTTGTCTTTCAAGAGCAAACATCGGTTCAAAAACTTTTTTCGTTCATTATGGAAGGTATTAGCACTCTGTGACTTTTTGAATTTCAGTTGTTTCAGAATTATCGCGACGTCACGGCAATCATTAGCCACAGCGTTTCGATTTTCTTTTTGAATGCAAGCTAAATGACGGAACCTGTCAATTTTATTTTTCACATGATGCAAATATTCAATTTTCGACATAAATTAGCATTTAAGCAGGTGGGGCGTTTTTTAAGTCCTTCAGTATATATAAAGTGGGGTTCGAGCCTCACCGGCGTCACTGCGTTGTGTCCTTGAACAAGACACATAAATCCTAGCTTGGTACTTATAGTCGAATGTCAAATTCAGTGCATGCAGGCATATAAGCATTAGCCAACATGCTTTTGTCTTGAAAATGCTGTCTGCTTTTTACGTCTGCTGCATATATCCAAGTGCACTTTAGACTAGCATTCATTAAAGAAGCAAAACTACGAACCCTAATTAGGTTGCTCACATGGGAACAGCCTGATCTGGGTCCATAATGTTAGCAATATAGGCTACCAAAAATAAATAAGCAGATGTGTGTAGCAGACTGTGTAACGGTTGAACTATTTGCATGCTGAATAATTTAGAAGCTTTTGATATATACACTCTGTATATTGCTTCGAGATATATATTCTGCTGCTATTTTCCCTAAATCAAATCATTTCAGAAAGTCATTGAGGGGTACCACGTTTGGATCTAGATAAGGACTAACCTTTTGTTCAAAACGTATTTGATGTATACTATAAAAGTGTCAAACAGTTTGGATCCAGATCAGGCCCAATCTTTGGCAGGCTTGACCTGGGTTCAAACTGTTATCAGCTGACAACAAAAGTCGTCACGAGTTACAAGTGCGGATCCAGAGGGGGGACAGGGGTCCGGACCCCCTGGAAAATCACAAGTTATATGTGTTTCCATAGGGAATAAGCCACTGGACCCCCTGGAAAAAGTTGGACCCCCCCCCCCCCCCCCTGGAAAATGTTGGGCCGCCTGTGGAAACTTGAAAAATGATCGTTTTCTTTGGAATTAACCATTTGACCTTTGTAAAATAAGCTGAGGACTAAAAAAACAAAAACGAAAAACGTTGTCAGAGTTTTTTTTTTGTCAGATTGACCTGGACCCCACCCCCCTGACGAAAATACCTGGATCCGCGCATGAGTTAAGGTGTAGGTGCCCGTTCCCCAGTCGTCACCAGCAGGATATTAGTTAAATGAAATGTTGATATGCGTTCGAACATCGATGCGCATTTATTGCAAACCATGCACATGCAGGAAACGTGCTGGGAACAATATGAATGGGTATGTTCTTGTGTCATCAGGTGTCTGTGCACAAGCAATCACTGCCATTCAACTCGATGTAAACAGGCTGATTTGAGGTATTCGGATAATGTTTGAATGTGTGGTAATATTCATAATTCCACCGGAAAGCAAAGTGTATATTTTTGTATTCTCCACGACTGACTTCAGACCAGCATATCATTCGGCCAACAGTGAAGATCCAGATGAAATGCAACACAATGCTGATTTCATCTGGGTCTGCACTGATTACTAAGATAACAGATGAGACAGGAATATATTTTTAAACAAAATAATTTGACCTGTGACCCCTGAAAATATAAAGTGGACAAATCCATGTTTATTGCATCAATATGTATAGTAAAATCCGTCAGATTTGAAAAGGGCTAAGGATCATTTTCTTCGTTACAACTCGACGAGCCAGGCTAAAACGATGGGCCCTTTGCTTAAAACCTCGGGCACAGTATACTTGGTCCGAGTTTAAACTTGAGGCATAGTCACTCATGTGCATTTGCACACTTAGACTATGTGTTCTGTATAGCTACACCTATTGTAAAAAAATACAAAGTAATTTTAAACAAAAGTCCATCGCTATGCAAAACGGACTCTGTTAGGAATATGGTGCTCCATCCCAAACTAGTCAAAGGGTCGTTTTCCTGTCAATTCAATTCACTTCCTGTGTTGAGTGACCTTCTTTGGCACTTTTATTGGGGTATTGCACTAATTGGAGTATTCGATTACCACTGTCACATTTAGACCATACGGACGCGTGCCTTTGAAGACAGGCGCACCGTATATTGTGTGTTCATTGACTTTTTATCATATCTATCTTTCATTTTGGATACTGTTTTGGCAAATAGTGCAGACCTGGATGAAATGCCACATAAGGCGGCATTTCATCTCGGATTGCACTGTTTGCTAAGATAAAAAAAATCCAATCTTCTTGGCTATACAAATTGAATGTAAAAGCAGAATAACTTGTCTGTCTGTATGTCCGCGCACCCGTCCCCTCGTCCGTCCTAACGTACGTACTATGCGCGTGCGCCTCACTGTTTAAATGCCACATAAGGCGGCATTTCATCTCGGATTGCACTGTTTGCTAAGATAAAAAATCCAATCTTCTTGGCTATCCAAATTGAAGAAATATAAAAGCAGAATAACTTGTCTGTCTGTCTATCCGCGCACCCGTCCCCTCGTCCGTCCTAACGTACGTACTATGCGTACTGTGCGCCTCACTGAGTGTGTGCGTACACATTTGTGTACGCAAGTATTTTAATATGAACATTCCTGAATGTTTCTTAATTCTAACTTATGTTTTATGCTTGTATGTTAACCTGCACCTGACAGACAGACGCACGTGTGAAGACCCAGATGAAACAGAGGTTAGTACTGTTTGCTTAGATAGAAATAATCTTCGGGGACAGAAATATATTTAAATTTATAAATTCAAGCTATGAACCGTAAAATACAAAATGGAAGAATCCATGCTAATTGTATCAATAAATATGGGAAAATTCACCATTATTAGTGAAAAGTTTAAAGTGAAATCATTAATTTAAACCTTTTCTTTTGCTAACAGCAATTTTTGTCGTCTGCTGATAACCTAAGCAAACAGTTTCGTCCCAGATCAGGATTAATAGAACATTGGTGTGCCTGTTCAACATTCTTTGAAAAAATGTCAATTTGGAAAAAAAAGTCAGCAGACGACAACCGCTACATGAAAATTACCCAGCATGCTAAGAATCATCATCATTATTATTAATATTATTATTATTATTATTATTATTATTATTATTATTATTATTATTATTATTATTATTATCTCATCTCAGTAGATTGTGAATTAAACTGAAATAATGGTAATCAATATTCAATTAATCAATATTGAGTATTTTATTGCGCCATAAATTAATCCGTTTTAATCCAATTGCCCCTTTCCAGGCCCCACACAGAGAGACAGTTTAATCCATACCTAATTATGGAGCAGATAAGACTGTCCTTTGATGTGAGCTATGATTTATTGCAGGTCATCATTATGGGGTGGGGGAACTCCTGCTAAAGAAATAAAATGTTTTCATTCTGGAAATTGCTACTTATAATTGGTTGTGTTGGCAAACAGCGAATACCTTGATGAAATACCACTATGGTGGCATTTCATCTGGATCTGCACTGTTTTCTTAGTTTTTGTTAAAAAAAACTGTTCTTGACTTAAAGGTTATTCCCGTGCGTCTGTCTGTGTGCAAGCACGCATTCGTGTGTATGTATGTGTGTATGTATAATATGAACATCCCTAACTTTTCAAATTTCTAACTTCGATTTTTGTATGTAAACGTGCATGTGTCCTCATATGCGTGCAAACGTGCGTGTAGACACGTGCGGCTGTCTGTATATTTGTCGTATGCATGTGTGCAGACAGGCTTTCGTCAGGGAAGTTCATAGATGCATACACACGAATGTGCGCTCGCACACAGACAGATGCATGCGCTTTGATAAGTATATACGAACGAACGTGCGTACAAACGGTCCCTCGAACAGACCTTTCTAATATATGTCACTGCTCGAAAAAACACACAGACGACTGCGTGTTAATTCACAAAATGGCTTATAATGCTTTTATAATTATCAAAGAAGAATTTTCTATCTTAGCAAACAGTGAAGACCCAGATGAAATGTGCCTTCTATGGCATTTCATCAAGGTCTTTACTGCTTGCCAGTGTACCGGTTGAGTAGTATTAAGAATGAAAATGGTTTAATGATTACATGATACATAGTCAATGAACACACATGTACCCCTGTCTAATGCACGCTAACGTTTACTTAGAACCAAAAAATCATATATACAAACGCACGTATGTTTGCACGCATACAGACAGACGTACATACGCAAGCGCATGCATACATACGTACGTACGTACGTACGGACTGATGTACAGACAGACAGATGCACCGGTGCCAGCATGTTCATTTACCTATTGCTATGCGAATTGAAGAAAATATAAAAGCACTGAGAATAAGAAAATTCTGCTTTTATATGATAGTCAAGAACATCGTGTTTTTTTATCTAAACAGACAGTGCAGACCCAGATGTAGACTTATACAAGGTCGCCTTCTTATATTTTGTTTATTATTTCTAAAGACGTTTCACAAAAAACAATACATTTTAGCTAATGAAAATCCATTTTAACATCCACCGACCACGAGTTAAGCCATGGACATGCATACATTCTCCCGTATATCCATCCATCCACACAAACAGTTGTACATACATACATCCGTACATAAATTCATCCATTCGAACAATATCCATCAATCCAAACAAAAACGGTTTGTACACACTGATCCGTACATACATCCATATATCCATCCATCTGATTGATTGATTCCGTTAATGCTAAGAGTCCCGGTCAACAATATTTCAGCCACGTCGTGAGGGGGAGAGAATAGACTAATCCACGCCCGCACGCACGCACGCACGCACGCACGCACACACATACACACACACACACACACACACATACATACATACATACATACATACATACATACATACATACATACATACATACATACATACATACATACATACATACATACATACATACATACATACATACATTTGTTTTGTTTGTTTTGATTCTTTACGTCTCATCAACAATCTATCAGTTAAACAGGGATGGGTCTTTATGGGTTGAACCAGTACTAAGCTAGGATAAATGTGTCTTGCTCAAGGACCACAACACATTGACGCCGGTGAGGCTCGAACTCGCGGCCTCTTGGTCTTGAGTTAAGCACTCTACCACTGATTCACTGCGCTCCCGTCACATACATACATACATACATACATACATACATACATACATACATACATACATACATACATACATACATACATACATACATACATACATACATACATACATACATACATACATACATACATACATACATACATACATACATACATACATACATACATACATACATACATACATACATACATACATACAGTTATGTCTTTTTTATCTTGTAAACTCGCATGCAAATATGGAACTTGTTCGTCTGTGAAATGAATTGTATGGTCGCAAAAATAATACCAAACATAAATTTGGACTGAAACGTGAGAGAATCTGTTTTCGGGGCTATACTAAAACTAGCCTGCTCAGCTAAGGAGACTAGCTAGAATAGTAAAATATTACTTGTAGCAAGTGTTGATTTGATCACAAAACCGCTGATCAGACTGCACGAATACGCAGGCTGGTCTGCGACATTTTTCTTGTTCCAAACCTCTGAAGATGGGTTTTCTTGCTAACAGTCCAAATAATAAGTAAGGGTTGAAATGAAAATGGTTATAATGCATTGACGGATCCAGATGGGGGATTCTGGGGGTGGGGGGTTCGCTCTAATCCCCCCGCCCCCCCCCCCCCCCCCCGTTTTTTTATCCTATGAAAATGAAATAATTTGGTCTCAATGAGACCAAATTTTTTCATTTTCATTGGATATTTCGGCAAAATGAGATAAAATGAGCAAAGCGAACCCCCACACCTTTATTCATATGAACCCCCTTTCCAGAAATATTGGATCCGCCCCTGTAATACCAGAACCAATATATTATACACCACTTGAAACATGCCTTAAATAGTCCATGGAAGAGCGGTCTGATCAGAGACAATTTTTAAATTGCTTCTTTTAGTTTGTTATATTATATCATATTCAGAAATAAAAGAACCATCTTTGACAATTTATTTCTAAATGTCAGACATTAACAACAATAACGTACAATCTTCACATAAGATAAAGGAAAAACTCAAATTACTATTTTCAAGAGGCTGTTTAAATTGACAAAAGAAACAAACACTTAATTAAATAATAAGCGATTTATAGGACTTTCGTGTTCTGAATGGAATGAAGCGAAATGGAACGGAACGGAAGTACGATGTAAATATGGAATTGACCGCTGTTTCGTATCGTTCGTTCCCGCTCCGTTCATAGGTAGCTCCGGTGGCGGTATAGCTCAGGTCGTTCACCGTTCAGCGGTAGAACAGGTGGTGACTTTAACCTTTGGCGCCACTGTAACGTAGAAGAGAAATGGAGTGTTCAATTGTCAAAAATCTTTTGATTCTTTTGATCTCATATCACAGCTGTTATAAACATCTTCAAACTAATTAAAATATAAATGGATAACATATCTGATGAATAGTTTATATCACACTAAAAGTGTGACTTTTTGAAATAATGGTACCTTTATTCGGACCTCGTCTGTGCAAGGGCTACCAGTCATTTTGAAATGACATAATTTTCAGAGTCTCGACAAAGCCTTGGACTTTTATAGAGTTTAAATTTTGTGAGGGCGATTTTTAATTTCTGAAAGGGGGGTACAAATTGTATGATGAATACTTATAACTTCGGTTCAGTGTATATATGCCTGTTAGTAAACCCAAGTGTTCAGCATGTTCAGTGTGTCTTCAACTTAGTGCACTATGTTGGATTGTGTCCAGTTATGATGGTATGTCCCTGGCATATGCCCCTATTTGTTTACTGATGGAATTATGTACAGTGCATTTAACTGACAAAATCCACTTAAAATATTACTGACACATCTTAGTGAAGAACGAAACCAATGCAAAGCGTATCTAGATACTTTACGATTCACAGCTCTATGATTGACATTGAAGGAAATGACATTATTAAAACCTCAAATATGTACAGTAGCTCTAATATTTCTGGCATTAAATGTGAAGCATCTAAGAATATGGTGAGGTTTTGGCACACATCTACAAAAGGAAATTGAGTATCTTGCAGTATACCCTTTTTATGCAAGTATTCGGTGCAGACAGAATCAGTGATGAATAATTAAACAATTCCATATAATATGGAAACAGATCCATGCACCAAAGGCGATCACGTAAGTGTTGCAAAGGAGATCACGTAAGTGTTGCACTTATACGCATTATAACACGCGAGATGCATATTTGCAATAGGTTTGTGACCGAAGTAGTATAACCACGTGCAAGAAAAAAATGCAAAGCATGCGGAAAATTCCCCTTGCTTTTGAGGTACTGTCCTGCCAGCCACAGTGACGTCATCTTTTGTTGCGAAGTTATCAGGGACTTAGAATCGATCGGCCTCATGCGGAGTCTGGGGCGAGGGTTTGGTGCCAGTGGGCCGCGTTTGGGCCCCCCGATGGCTTGGGCTGCTGTCCATTCTGGGGCGGTGGTTCTCGTGTTGTTGGCTTTTTGTTTGTTGTTACTCTATTGTGGGAGTCTGTGATTGTTCTATGTTTTGTTGTACGTTACTTTGCCACATCTGGTGTTGCAGTTGTCTTGGTTGGGGTGGGGAGAGCTGGTTGCTTTGCTTGATTTGTCTTCCTGGTGTCTCGAGATAGTTGAGCGGCTCTTCCTCGCGGTGCCACGGGGTTGTCTGCGGTTTGTGATTGTGGTATTTCCCGATCATACTCACTTACTATTTTTAATTCTATCCGCTTGCCTGCGGGTGCACAGGTTGGACTGTTCTATTGTTGTTCGCATACTCCCGAAGACAGGTTTTCTCACGTCGAGGTCTGAATGTGTATGACTTTAACGAATCACATGATTCCACATTTCAGCTAATGTTTTATTTGCCTAAATTCTTGTTATTTTGGCTTAGGAGTTCTCACTATGGCTAATATTTCTTACTTTTAATATAAACAAATTGACAGATACACTGAAGGCGCTCATTTTCTCCACTTTTAGAGTCAACAGCTCTTCTGTGTTATTGTTTGTTTTCAATTTACAGGTCTATGACCTAAAAAGCACACTTTTTGTGACTTATGCAATGAGTTGTGCCACAAAAGAAACCACTTTGCATACTCAATGATTCTCTTGCAGTCTGGAATGAGCATCTGCATTTCCAATATAATGAAGTTACTTTATTAACATCTCAGATGAACAATCAATTTAGTATATGCCAATAACAAGCAAGAAGTGCACGAATGACTGCAATATCTCGTATTTACAAAGAGCTCGAAAGATAACATTTTTCATGTTGCATGTTCAAGCGACTCTCATATGCAAATGGGTTTTTAAAAAGGATTGGTCTTTAACAGCAAATAATGCATCCGCACAAGTGTTACAGCAGTTTGAAGTCTGCTGAAATAATTAAAAAAGAATGCCACAAAGTTAACAAAAAATTAAGGCCTTCGCATGCACTGGTCTACATTTAGGAGCATCGTGCATAAGTCCAGATAACAAGGAGGTTGAGATTAAAATTGCCAATAGTTGAATCAAGCACTAAATATTTCGATACTTATCGGACATGCGGAAAAGTCTGCAATAATAGCCCATCAGGGCTACATGTATACATGTATGAGCCACGACATGTGATTTCCAACAATATGGCATTTTGACAAGTGTAGACACAAAGGAGCCTATACAACCTCCTTTTAAGCTTAGGAACTCCAAATGATGTTCGGTCAATAGCTTAACATTCGTAGAATATTTTAGCGACTAGCAAAGGCTCTGATCAATCTGCGCGTATGCGCAGGCTAATCTGAGGCTTTGCTGGTCGCACATACCACAGTGTTAGAAATATAATGTCATGGCTCATATATAGTCACACTTTGGCTTGAGCCATCATATTCTATCACACTTTGTGTTATGCGAGCAGCGAAGGCACTGGCGAGTCTGCGCATGTGTAGAGACTCGCATACACCTTCATTCCTCGCCAGTGTGATGCTTACCAAAATCGTTTACTGTCCTAAAGACACTGCAATCGCCCACCATGGACATAACACAAAAACGACTGTAGAAACTTTAAAAATTAATTGTATGGATTTGACCACTTTGACGCTCGACTGAATATGTTCACACACGTGGACGTTTGACTGAACAAGTATTTTAAAGCATTAAGTTAGACATTCGACTGACAAGTCACTGATGACCTCATGACATTGATTCATTAACTCGAAAGTTAAAGATTTTATATATTTAATATTTTTTAAGAATCAAACAAATGCTGTTCACCCTATAGGAGTCCAACACTGAATGGCTGATCATTGAATGCATGTTAAAATGCTAAGCTTAAGCGCCAGCTAGCGCTCAATAAAATTACTTGAGGGAAACTTATAATATCTTCTCCCACATGGGTGTATTTAACTCTTTGCCCTGTATATAGAGAATACTAGGTGAGTGTCTTTTGATATCATGTTTACCAGGCAAGGCTTTGAGAACGCTTGTTGACATCGCGAGGCTTGCCGAGCGATTCAACATGCGTTCTCAAAGCCGAGCCTGGTAAACTTGATATCAAAAGACGCGAACCTGGTATCTATTTATCAGTTTATCCATTGTTGAACACTCTTCAAACTAGCGATTATGACGTATTTTTTTTATTTTTTGTATTGATTTTAATAGCGTCATTACATGTAGCGACGCCATTCAAAAAGTGCAACGTCATCATGACCTGATAAAGGTAACATGCCGTGAGATAGGAAACGTTTATTAGGTTATGTTGAAACAATTCAGTTAATATGAGGGGTGACTGATAAATTTTACTTTGTCGTGCCTGATCTGGATCCAATCTGTTTGGAAAGGTTCAGAGCAGACGACACCAGTAGGCAATGAGTTAGATGAGAGATTCCATGCCAGTCTGATGCGAAAAAAATTTTTTAATTTAAGTAGGCTAGATTGCATTTTACCACTGAATATTTTTTCAAAGCAGGGTTCGAAACTGCAGTCCGATTTATTTCCTTATAAGTAAATACAAGTGATATAGATCAATATTTTTTGAACCAGCAACTCCTTAAAGGGTACTTTGACAAACAGTGTATAACCATATAGAATGCTAAAAGTCGCTGTTTTTATCTGGGTCTACACTATTAACTAACTTAGATGAAACTTTTGTAAGTTCTGACCTGTGACCTCTTCAAATGTATAAGGGACAACTCTATTCTTATTGTATCCATACAAAGGCCTCTGATACATATATAGGGAAATACATTTGTGTAGAAAAGGCGTCTAGGCGACACGAGTATATAGAAATTATCCCATATAACAGGCATGGTTTTATTTGACGAAAGCCATTTTTCTAGATTTCTTTTTAACACGAGAACTATTCAATGTATCTGTATGTTAAATGGATGAGTTATGAATGTACTTAGACTGCCCTTTAGGTAAGAATGCTAAATGAAGATTGGCAACCGCTAATTTAACCATTATAACTGAACTGTCTGTACGCACACCAGATTAGAGGGAATTGAGTACTGTCGTGGAAGTCGACGGAAGTGCTACAATAAGCAGTGCACGGTCTGTGCGTTGGCGTAGTTTGATCTGCGCCTCCATTTCCACCTCTCCGACCCCAATAAAGGAATTGCGACATTAACATACTTTTGGCTTAGAACAATTAGTTTATAACATTTTGCGTTATAACATTTGGCGTTTAGTGCTATTTCAAAGGTACATGTAATAACGCCTAATGTAATAAGCTCAGAATATTTCACAGTCTTGAATCACATTGTGTATTAGTCATTTTGACGCTCAGATAATTGAGTGTGTTACCTTTCTTCTCCGTTCCCGCCTCCCCGACCCAAATCAAGAAATTGAGACATATAAACACTTTTGGCTTGGAACAATTCGTTTATTATATGTGGCATTATTACATTCTGCGTTAACTACAACGCAAAATATAAAAAAAACGCCTAACGCAATAAGCTCAGAATATTTCATTAGTTTTGAATAACGTAGTGTATATGATCTAGGTCATTTTGGCGTTCAGATAATTGAATAGCTGAATGATCAGCTGTATGCTCAGCTCTGGCTGGTAGTTGGATAAATTGCTGGACATAATGCTACGACTGGTAGTTTAATATACTGCTGGATATCAAGCAGGACATTTGGCTATTGCTGGTAATTGAATAAACAACTGAATTAACTGCTGTATTGATGATAGTTCAATATATTACTGAATGCCCAACTGGGCTCTGGGCTGATATTATACAATTATTGACTAATGAGGCATTGGATATGATGTGATATCGACCAGAGAATATCAATATTGACCGAGGCGAAGCCGAGGTCAATATTGGTATTCTCTGGTCGATATCACATCATATCCAATGCCTCATTAGTCAATAACTGTTTTATTATATAACATTTAGAGAAAGATGTACAGGTATTATTGCACCTGGAAAAAATACTGAACTTATATACAAGTTTTGGGACAGACAAGCATTTAGCAGAAACAGTGCAACCCTAAATAAGACCACCCTTTTACTATTGCATATATGTTGTGCATGAGTGTCATCATTCAACATTTACAAACAAGAATTCCAACACACTTCGCATGTAGAGCCAATGATAAAATAAGTGTGATATGCCAAACAATAATTCACAGCTTTGAAAGCGCAGGGAAAATATGTGATAGCTGACGTCATTTGTTACTCGTAAATGACGTCATTCATGGCGTTAGACGGTGTAACGTCGTTTTTACGCTTGAAAGACGTAACAAATACATGTAAACGTATGCGACGTGGTCTAAGTATTGGCGGGAGTTCTTCAGTGCAAAGGCGGAAAGTTGGAAGAAGCTGAAGACTTCAAATTTGTTTTCGCCGTTTATTGTGCATTAAAATCGAAATAGATCAGCTCCAGTGCGTGATTTGTTGCGTTCTCAGCATCTACGATATGATTATTAGCCACGCTTTAGAAAAGCATAACCAGAACGGAAAAACAGCAAGGAGTCTAATTTTAGTAACTAATATACACTGGCAAGCGCGCGCAAGCCAGTGAATATGACAATATATTGACTGGCCACGTGAGCGCTCTAAGCCAATGAAATTCAGTCTTTTTTCTTAGTTATATAATAATGATTTTTATTGCTTATACTGCTGAATATATTAGTCTAATCAGTAGAACTGATAAGGTTGAACTAATTGCAACAGAATTTTTTCAGCAATCCTGCGACTGTTTGGGTTATCTTGAGCAACATACTAAAAGTTGCAAGTCCTATCTTGTGGGGAACTATATATATTCTCGACTGTAAAATGATCACTTTTATGCTTAAAGTGGCCATCAAAGATTATTGTTTAGTCATTTGGACACTTCTTCTACAGTTGTTTTAAGTCCTTTATGCTTTGATTATAGAATTTGATTTGATTATATGAGTATTACACATGATAAAAACATATCAAACCATATCAAATGAGCCGAAATGTTAAAAATCAGGGGTTGAATTACCCCACCCACCATATAACAATTATATTAAGATTAGAAACATAATAGTTCTGTTTTCTTTTTGATTACAACATATAAGTATCATTTTAACAGTGTTGAGGTTGTTGTGATTGGACTTAATGACCTAACGATATTTGATATTGTATTACAGTTATATATGTTACTTACTTTCAAATGTATTAATATTTAATGCAGTACTATCTTTAGATCATAGACTGCCAAAAGACCTCTTAGGAATTAGGTTTGTAGACTATTTTCTAAAACCAAATTATACTAGTCATACAATAAAGTATATTAGCTCTTTAGCAGTTGAGGCGTTACCCTGCAATAGCACAATTCACTACGTTACCCAAAAATAATAGAAATTCCTGTAGTGTTATTATATCAAATTATTCCCTATTCTTACATATCAATATTATCTTTTAATTTAAAGCAAATGATTAGCAATATGATTTTACCTAATTTAGACACCTGTTATTACAGTTAAATACGTTACTTTCTATTAAATACAATTTTAAATGCAATAACAGCACTATATGTGTTTACACTACTAATGTATGCAAATTACTGTCATTGGAGTGCCTAGTAATGAGAGAAATAATGAATATTGTATTATTTGACAAAACAAGTAACTAAGAATAAAACCCAACAAAGCATTACTGATAAAAGGAAGAAACTTGAACCCAAATCACATAAAACGCCATTTCAAATCAGAGTGTAAACAACATTTTTAGAAACTACTTATATTTTATGATCAAATTATGTTTCTAAAATGCTTACATGATATCTTTTTATCTCACTGAAACATTTGTGTTTCCTTCCTTTTGTATTTGGAATGATATATACAAGATATTGTTGACTGGATACAGCTTAAGTAAAATGAAACATTGATATAAAACAATTGTAGTTGCCTTGTAAGCCACCAAAAATCATATAAATTATAGCTTATCAGCTATCGACTATAACAACTATATTGATAACATTCAGGGACAAACGCGAAACCAAAACTCCTAAAATTAACGTTGTCATTTCAAACAAAAAAAAATTGTAGCATATCCAGTTTGGTGAAGCAAGAATACAAATTATTTTAGTAACATATACAAAAAGAGTGGTTACGAAAATGGTAACACTTATCTTAAGCATTGTCTGGTTCTACAATGTTGTGAAGCATTGCAACAGGACAGATTCTGTTCTAAAGCTTCTTTTTAGTAATTCATTTGAAAGATCTAGGCTTATTATTTAGAAAAACTCTCTTGCATTGTAAGTATTATATTGTAGCCATTGCAAAATGAATGGACTCCAATAAATTATTGGTAGTTTTGTTTTGCATTATTCCTATCAATTAGACTTAGTCTAAGCGTGACATTTTGTTCATATTAAATCATTTTGATATTTAGCATGTCAAGTGAGAACATAACCATTCATACAAAAATTACATCAAATTCATCCTTTGCACATTTCAAAGCAAACTTAATTGAATAAATAGTAAACAAATAATAAATCAAATGAGCAAGCACATTTGATTTTGGTTCATAACCCAGTGTTGAGCAATGAAGGAGCAGGCAATCCTGTAAAAATGTGTAGTTAGACACAACATAACCTTTGCTGCTCTTAGACACAAAGTAATTGTGTAGATGAAGACACGGGCCACATTTTAGAACGCTTTCTCTGCTGCATCAATATGGGTGATTAAAGATGCATTTGCCATGTGCGATAAGAACCCATTTCTCTTGTGATGCTTCAAAGTTTCATTCGAGCTTGTATAAATTATATAATAAGCGTTCAACATTATTTTTTCATCTAAAGGTAACGAAATTCATACTTATACTACTGTCAAAGAACAAATCGACATGGTATTGACAATTTGATATACTATATCATACTCACATAACACAAATGACAAAAGAACCACTGCTTTATCAACCTCTGAGATTTATAATAACCTTAATACAATGTACAAGTAAAAGCAATATGATTTCTTATGTTGATGATTGAACAAAAGGAAGCATGGCAAATACTATATGTATATATACTTTCATTAAGTTCATGTGTACTTTCTAGACATTACATGTAAGTCTATCATTGGTGACACTGACTGTACTGAATTAAGGACCCTCTTAATGCTAATGTTTGTTAGAACAGTTGATTTTTGCGTGTGTCTATTAATCAATGCCCTCAAAATTTTTGGACGCTTTTACATAATTTCCTATTTACGAGATGGTCAGTCTTATCAGAGCCTTTGCTGCTCACATGTAGTGCAATTGTTTACTGTCTGAAGAAGGAAAACATTTCTGATACATATTACAGTAAAAAAAAACTGTGCTGAATTTGATTTTATTCCACTTATTCATTAAGTCAATACACTGGTGAGTTTACTATTAAAGCTAATATTTTATATTCATATAACGCTTTGTTATCAATGATTCCATTGACAATATTCCTGTAATAATTTGGCCATACCACATTCTGTATAGTGGAAATTAGCATCAACTATATAAGCATTGTTTGCTAAATCTAAGTAAGATCTCATGACTGCACGTTTTCTTAAACATTTAACTTTTTCATCTAATAAAAGTAAACTGTTACTAACTATGTTTGTATAAGTTGAACAACAGTAAACAGGGTACACGAAAAATAGTTTTTAAAGAACTTATTAGGTTTCTTTCAATTAAGTTATTTTTTTTCAGATAAATATTTGAAAAACCTTGTTTTTAAAATCTACATCCACACATATATGAGCTTTTCAGGCCTAATTATATACTGTCTTTAACAGTTTGGACAAACATAGGTTCTTCTGATGATATATTCTATAAGGTTATATATGTTACTTTGATATATTTGACAGAAAATTGGAATGTATTCTTCTACTGTAATTAAAGAACTATCCTTTTATTTGTTGTGAGTTTTAAAATCTTTAACTTTGGACAAATCAAAATGAACATTTTGGAGATAAAAAACGTCCAAAAATTTACTATTTCACAAATGTAAATGTGTGTAGATATATCGACTTTAGTGTATAGATATAATTTCTTGAGAATAACTGATAATTATTTTAGGACAAACTGGTATCTTGTTATAAATTTAACACAAAAACTGTTTTGAAATGAAATAAAATACCATATGATCTATAAGATAAGGTATTTAGCAGTATATATATCAAGGCTCAAAGTTTGTAAGGTATGTTACATATTTCCGTACAAGCAACAAAATGCTACTTTACACCAGAAACGATGTTATGTATAGCTTTTCAATCGTATTAATCCATCAAATGTTCATATTTGGGTTTTAAAAGTTAATGATAGCATAACATGATAACTGTAAAAGTTAAAAGGTTCTTACTACATTCAACCTTTAATTCAGGATCATCATAAACAGCTTATAATTCTTAAAGTATTTATGATATAAACAGGCTGCTTGCAGTTTTGAAAAAGTCTGATAACTGTCGTTTAGGAATATTGTATGTAAAACCCAAATACTCATTATAAAGCTTATCAAACGAAACTATTGAACACATTTTAATGATTTCATAAGGTGTAGTTGGAAATGTAACCTAAATGTCATAAATATTATAAAGGTGTGTTTCTGGAAGTACACAATTTATTTTGATGCTTGTTTAGGCCTCAAAGTAAGATGTCGATAGTAACGAACGACTGTATGCATCAGCTGGACACCACCTGGATACCATTTCTTATTCAAATGTCGCAATTTTGTTTTAAAAGTAAAAAAAAATGGGGTAGGGGTATAAAACCTATCCGCCTGAAAAACTGCTACAACAATTTGACCATACAACGTGTCTAGAAATGTTGTAGAAGGCTAGTCTTATCTAATAATGCCAAACCTTTTCTGGCAGGAAATTTATGCCAATCGAATTTTCAAATATTTAGCTCCTTGACTAGTAGTGAGTCTGATTGATAATCTGACTTTTAAATGTTTTGACAGCAATAGGGGGTATGTGAACTTTAATTTTAATTAGGATACATACTTTCATAAAGATTATTATCTCCCTGTCACTGATTTTCAGTTACTGATGACAGTACACAGTGTTCACTAAGTACTGGTAAACGACTTGTGGAACGGAGCAATGATAACTGACCATCATTGTATGATTGAGCGAAAAAACTGTTGAAAGCGACATCATCCAATCACAACAATAACAACAACAACTACTACAACAACAACTGGTATATTTATTGTTAGAGTCACTAAGGGTTATCAGTTTGTTATGAATGATAGAATATTACTAATAAATTGCAATAGAAATGTAAACAGAACTATTGTGTTTCTAATCTTAATATATTGGTGGGTGGGGTAATTCAACCTCTGATTTTCAACATTTTGGCTCATTTTATATTATTTCATATGTGTTTAATAACATATGTATAATGTGTATTACTCATATAATCAAATCAAATTCTTTCATCAAAGCATAAAGGACTTAAAACAACTGCAGAAGAAGTGACCCATTGAATAAAAATGATCTTCAATGGCCACTTTAAGCATAAAGGTGATCATTTTAAGTCGAAAATATGAAAATTTACCCACAAGATAGGACTTGCAACTTTTAGTATGTGATCACAGACATATTAATATAGCAAATAAAACCAATGGCATTTCTGTTGCAATTAGTTCAAGGTTAGCCTATTTTTGAAGCCCCACCGACTAGTCTATATTGCTGGATGCAAATATACATCTCGCAGTTTAATAAACTGTTAACTTTCCAGCTGGACGTTTGACTACGGCTGATTAGTGCATATACTGCTACTTATATTGTAGGCTATGAATCTACAGGCAGCAGTTCAATATGCTGTTGATTATGTAACTGAACATTGGGCTATGACTTGTCATTGAACATATTGCTGAATATATTGTTGGATATGAACCTACAGCTGGTACTGCTAAATATACTGATGGCTGTAAATATACAGTTAGTAGCTTAATATACTGCTGCATATCCCATTGGTCATCGGTTGTGGCTAGAAGTTGAATAATAAAAGTATGCTATAATAAAATGTACAGCTGGAAGTGGATATTTACCTGATAGTTGAATTCACTGCTGAACATCCAGCTGGACATTGAGTTTGGCTGGTTATTGAACATATAGCTGTTCTTAAGTCTTAGAAAAATAAAACTGTTTTCTTCTTGTTTATTTTTTTCAAATACATTTATCTTACTTTGTTGTTCGTATCTAAATCTTGATGCTGATCCTGGTGCTGATTTGCTAATAACCAGACAAAACTACAGAAGAAAAGTAAACTTATAGACTAGCCATGAGCATAACCATTGCTGAATGTAGCGTTAGGGGCTCATGGGCGGATCCAAGGGAGGAGGCAGGGGGTCCGGACCCCCCTGAAAAATCACAAAAATATAGGGTATATAGTATTCAATGTTGGGGCATCATCGGCACGCCAGCGAAACGCCATTTAATGGCGTTTCGCTGATAGGCCGATGATAGTCCGCTTTTAGTGGTATTTTGAATCCATCCTCCCTTCACCAACTTAAAAAAATGTCAAAATTGGACCCCCTCTGACAAAACATAGGGTTGTCTGCGGTTTGTGATTGTGGTATTTCCTGATCATACTCACTATTTTCTAGATCCGCACATGAGGCTCATATACAGCAGGTGATAAAGCATCTTGGGACTAAGAGGTCATTTTAACACGATGGTCGAGGATGTAAATTGCAAGAAAAACTAATCATGACGTTAACATATATGTTTTGGTAATATGAATATAAAGAGTCTGTCATATCCATTTCCATAGCCTTCTAATGACCACAGCTTGTTCTCTGATTCCGATGGACTTCCGTCTCAAAACGGAACACTTTTCAATAACAACCCTGGAGTATATTCAGGGTCTATTGACTAAGATGAGCCGAATCCGCATCGTGAGAAAACCCTCTATTATTATTCAAATAACAACAGTGCAAATTAGACTGTGTCTGATCAATGTCTTCGATCTGTGCTATCTCGAAGAAGAAATGCCATAATTATTACATCCCCATTGAACTTAACCGTTATTTTTGTCGTTTTTCAGAGAGATAGTATTACTTGATTATCTTACAGTTTGTAAATATCGCTTTATATGAGTTCGTTCTATATACAATGCACTATTTGTTGATACAAATACACAGAATCATTACATAACACGACCAAAGGAACTTAATTTTGGACAAATCAACGCGCAGTGATGCAAAGGGGCATATATTCCTTAGTACTGATCTACAAAAAGCTTTGAAGCGTGACTCCATTTACAATATCGATGTGTTGTTCTAGAAAAAATGGTTTCAGGCATTTATTTACATTTATTATAAAAGCTTTGACATACGCATATGTTCCATCCAGACTGGCTCATTTTACGCATTCTGCATTAATCGTTTGAAATAGAAAGACCCAAAGGTCATTGGTCAGAGGTCGTGGTACATCTATAGTTCACGATTACAAAGACTAAGATGCCAACCGTTCTAATTGCGTTTCTGTATTTTGTTAAATACATAAACCGTAGAAAAGTATCATAGTCAGGGGCCATCGGGACTCCCGTGCAAATTTGATGCCGATTTATGGTGACCTATACCAAATCAAACTTAAAGGGATATCTAATGAAAATCACCTGGTCACCCATCTGGTTTTTACGTCTGGACGAAATTATGACGTCATCAAATAGCGTATATTGTGTCAGTGTCGTTTAAACGTTATTTCCATTGTAGTCTATGGAATCAGCACTTTCTTGAATTTTGTTTGCCAATTTCAGTCGAAATATACCGAATTCAATCTTACGGGGTAAATAATTAAAATAAACATGTCGCTCATATTGATTTCGCGTCAGAACAAAATGATGGCGTCACCAAAATGACGTTTAATATGTAAATACCATATATATGTGCATTTTGTCCATTGCCAACGCATGGAAACGTTAATTTAACGCATCATGACTGAATGCAATTACTTTTAGATTGTAACATTCAAAATATATTCAGATAGGGCGAAGTCAGTTCGAGGGTGGGACGTAAATGCAGTAACTATTTACGGAAAATAACATTGGGGTGAACGAAAAACAATCGGTATTTGTGATAACAAACGGGTTAAATATGATCTCTTATGCTTATTTGTAGCTGCTTATCCTTCACCCAAAGAAAAGACAGTAGTACTAACCCATTGGCGCGAATACATGTAACCCACTATCAACCAAACTACAGTCCGATGTTGACCTCTCAAGGACCAAAAGCTATATGAGTCTACTTAGTAGCACATGATATGGAAATAAATATAAAAGTTATTTTCATATCATGTTACCCAGTATAATTCCATAGCACGAGCAATAGAAAAATGTTACAATCGGATTTACCTTTTGCATGCTAGTATAGGTAAAATCGTACAATCTTTGATCCTTAAGAGGTCAAATTTGAACTTATAATGCCTTCTTTCTGTAGCTCAAACATTTAATTTTCTTATACTCAAATTGATATAGTAGCATATGTAACCAGCTGTTACAGGCTAACGCCTAGGCTTACAGTATGCAAACATCTCGTATTAGATGCACATTGATTTTTTATATAAGATAGACTATGTCTGTTGAATTCCAAAAAGGTTTTTGATGGAGCAGGCCCTCACTCAGCTTGCAGTCAAAATACTGTTTGATGATTCTACTGGTTTTGATGAGATGAGGTGGACAATTATTTTACAAGAGAAGCAGAAATCATGGATATTGTATATGACTTGGATAAGGATTAGTTCAGAATATTTATATTAGATAGGAACATTTACTAAAGTGTCCTATTTAAACGTGAAGTTCTATTAGTATCTATGTCCCTCTAAGCTCTATCTATATTTTAGTATGTAAAATATTAGAAACTGTTGAAAAAAAAATATTTATTACCTCTGTAACAAATGTGCAGGAGCTTAATAATCACCATTTATACACCAGAGGATAGAGACTTATAGGTTAACATGCGAAATATTTTCGTTTTTTCCTGAAATGTCATCTCTTACATCAAGTCAATGTCCTTGCTTATTTGTTATGCCATGTAACATATGTCACAGCCTTTAACAAGTTTCTTCAATCTTGTTGTTAAACCTGCAAATTCTATAGATTTCGTTATTATATGAGCAAGACATTTCCAAATATATAAGATATCAAGCCGCATGAAATGTTCTCACATATATTTACTTAAATGATACCTACCAGATTCAGCTCCTTAAAACTGAGTGTATGGGTTGTTTAATTGCTCATATAAGATAATACATTTAAAGTAGAATTGCAAACTTTGGTTTTCCACTAAGCCAAATGAGTATGTTAGTACAAATTAATCAAAAAAAAAATTGAAAGATGCACAGACCAGCTTTAAAAGTAAATGATATTGGTCACACTTTTCAATTTTAAAGGGTAATCTAATTACAGTAACACCCATAAAACAGGAAGCTGTAAAATTTGCTACAAAAGTTTTTGCATATTGCTAAAGTAGCTAGCATACAGACTATATGAGTAATTTAGACAGTTTAAAGCCTTCTTTCTGTGCTTAAACTTCAGTTTCTTTTTTCTAAATTTAATAGGTCTATGGTAACATATGTAACAGGCTGTCAGAGACTAACGCCCAGGTGTACAGAATGTAAAAATCTCTTAAAAGACACAGCTTGAAACTCTCATTAAGATTGGATAAATTTGTTATATTCCCTAGTGTGGAGCAAAAACATTATCGGCCATCTGTCTAAACGTGGGCCCAGACAAAGTTAAACACTTCTAAACCTATACGCTAGAAAATGAAGGTTGGTCTTGACCCCAACACCTTTAGATCTGCGCATATGTTACAAAGAGGGAAATAAACATATATCATTGCAGAACAAAATTTGTTATGAAAAGAATTCATTCATACAAATATTGTCTGGATATAAATTATCATGAATAAATGTATTATTCGTTCTATTCTGTTAATAGTGCAAATACCAACAGTAGATCAGTTACGTTGCATATTTGTTGATAATAATGTTTTTTTCATTTATTTCTCTTAGGCGGTTCTAATGAACAGCATAAGCTTAGGTTTTACCGAGAATTGACCAATTATGTGTTTTGGTTATTATAAATATACACACCTTTTCTGGTCAACTGATAAGCTGGGTATTTATCAAGTGTATAGGTAATAAACGGTAATTTGCATGCAAAATAAAGTTATTGAGAATTAATATATTATCAAAGTCACATAAAACCTTGACTTAACCATTAATGATATTGTGTCAAAAAAGAATACCAATACAAACTCTAGCTTGAATTAACGAACGGTTTCTATTTATGGTCGCCATATTGATGACGTCATAACTAGCTTTGAGATGGGTGACGACCTTCAAAGTAAGGTAAGACTTCTTTGAAGAGTTTGATGTAGGTCACCATAAATCGACACACAATTTGCACGGGACCTATTTTTGTCCCTAAGGGCCCTGACTTATCTTATCACTGGGAGAATCATTGCAGATACATAAGCTTAGTATAGAAACAACAAAGTATGAACAGGAATGACACAATCACATACCATATACAGACCCACATTCGGGAAAGTCCGTCACAATTCGAGAATCGAATCAAGCCTCGGATGTACCTGTGCATGTACGTAAGGCGCATTACACGTAGTCCTGTGTACGAAAAAGCTCCATTTTGTTAGCCGGAAAAGGCGCAAGGAAAATTAGTTCTTTAGCTTGTGAGTTCAGCCCTATTATCACGGGCGGATCCAGAAAATTTTGTCAGAGGGGGTCAAACTCAGCTCTGACAACGTTTTTTTTTATTTTTGTTTTTTACTTTTTTAGTTGATGATGGGGAGAGAGAAACCAAAAGCCACTATAAGCGAGCCATCATCGGCAAATAAGTGGCGCTTCGCTGGCGGCCGGTGATGGCCCAACATTGAATGCGGGCTTGGCAGCTTTGTGATTTTTCAGTGGATCCTGACAAGTATTGCTAAGAAACTCTATATTTTTGTAATTTGTCAGGGGGTCCCGACCCCCTGTCCCAACTCACACCCCTCTGGATCCGCGCATGCTTTTGGATGTGTTTATCTTCTTGGGACTGTGCTGACATTACGACCTGTCATGAGCTGAACTTAACCTTTTACTCAACGCCTATTTAATGCTTTTGTTGTCTGTGCTTAGCGAAATTGAAGCATTTCACGGGTTTCATTTCTTCTTCCTAAAATGCCAAATATGCAATGGTTCGGCCAGTTAACCCTACAGACAACACTAAAGTTTCGATTAACCCTTAACGCGCACTGTAACAATCGATGTTTTGTCAAAATAAGTCTTGGCCTGTTATAGTCTGTAAATGTTGCATTTTCCGGTCATACATGCACTCTCTCGTCATTATAGTCGGCTAGCATGAAATATCCAGTAAAATAAGATTTCTTAACCCTTGTTATACTGGAAATCCCTAAAGGAGCACTTTTGCAAACGATGATGACCCAGCTGAAATGCAGCATATTGCTGCATTTCATCAGGGTCTGCACTGTTCGATAAGATTAAAACATCCACCAGAGACAGAAATATATCGTAATTTAGAAAATTCTACCTCTTAAAATACAAAATTAGCAATCCCTAATACTTATTTTATGGGAAAATCTACCAGAATACAAAGGGTCAAATGACAGATACAATATGACTTTATATACATGTATCGTCTGCGGCAATGTTCATGCGGGTTTTACATGTAAGTATTTTAATGATATGGATTTAGTAAGAATTATCATATTAAATTTTAGAGTGTGTGAACTTGGCTAAGAGTATGGAGTCTGAAGTATGGAATTAAATTTCAAACATGGGGTTTACAAGCAAGCATGGCATTACCAAGCATGTTTGGTATTCAACCCCAATCCCAATGTCTACTGCTGAATGTTGATATTGAATGATAATTTAGTATTGAATGCTTAGCCTGGGATTCAATCTCAAACTTGGTTTTCAATGCATGACGGCATTCACACGTATATGAGATATTCAGTCCCAGTGTTGGCATTCAATGTCAAGCCTGGGGTTCAATCCCAAATTTGGTATTTAACGCTTCAATGCAATGTTCGCTTGGTATTCAATGCCTCTTTGGGATTGAATCCCAATCCTTTAAGTTAAATTAAATTCAAAATTAAAGTGTTACACTTTGACATTTATCGGGTTATAAAGCCAGTGGGAGAAGTTATAAGCCAGTGGGAGAAGCTAAAATTCCATGAAGCACTAAGGGCTTTAATAAAGAAAAGTTTAGTGACGATCACTGGCTTTATTACCGATAAATGTCAAAAAGTAAATCTTTAGTCCTTATCTATTTACTCTTTAATTTATACAGATTCTTAGTGTTATTGGTAAAGACTTTATGTATAAGTTGTGCGATATACGCGGATTCAATGTTTTCGGCCGATTTCGTAATGACGTGGCATCAATCGAACGTTATGTCGACCAATCAAGACGTTTAATTATTCGCCGTGTCGCTAAACGACAACTTCATGTGGTCAATTGACCTTTATCGGTGGATGAAGCCATTTGCTGTGATCTAAGGAAAGTAAATATAGTATATATATGATGGTAAATGCACGAACTTTATAGTCACAAGCATGACCCTAGCGATTCTTCTTCTACGATATAAATCAAATACCAAACTCCAGACTCCAAGCCAACTTCGGCGGAGGTTCTGTTGTTGTTGTTGATTTATTGTTTAATGTACCTCTCATTGTCTGTGGGGGTTCTGTATTGGTCTTTGTTTTGGTATGCATTACATTGTGTCCTTTCTAGTTTTGCAATCATCTTGACGAGGAAGAGAGAGAGCTGGTTGCTTTGCTTTAATTGTTTTTCTG
Organism: Loripinus fragilis; assembly: GCA_964019695.1. Lineage (NCBI taxonomy): Eukaryota > Metazoa > Mollusca > Bivalvia > Lucinida > Lucinidae > Loripinus > Loripinus fragilis. The sequence continues at coordinate 123,117,070 of OZ026515.1, forward strand.
ATGTCCTGTTGCTGATATAACTTTCCGTGGAAAATTCACTGCAAATACATGTATCAAATTTAAGATTCAAAACCAACATTGGGATAGAATACCAGGCTTGAGATTGAATACCAAACATGCTTGTTAATGTAATTCTTGCTTGTAAAACTCAAACTTGGAATTGAATTCCATACCCCAGACTCCATACTCCAAGATCACACAGTTAAATTTTTTAACTCGCATCGAGACTTAACACAGAACTATAATTTTTGGAACTTTGTACGTGTATGACTTTATGTCCATTAAATTATTGTCAGACACTGGAGCTGTTTTAGAAATGCCCTAGTCTAGCTCCTAGACCTTGATGTGTTTGTCAATTTTACTTTACGTTTCATTCATTATAAATTGATTTCATATAGCCAGTCTCATCTCTTTCTCTCTTTGACCACACCTAATCACAAATATTGCTATCAGAGAGGAAAGAGGGAATTTAAACCAAATTATTATTTCGAAACGAAATTATCATTTATAAAAAAGAATATGATATCAGACTAGTAGCTAGTCTAGAAATGCCCCTATGTATATTTTCTTATAAATGTATTTTGGGTCTTGCTGCCAGAAACCTGGTGTTGCTGTATGCGAACAACAAAGGCACAGACAACCCTGCATATCAACAAAACCTGATCAACGCCTTCATTATTCGTATTCTATAAAGCATAACAGCTCAACACTCTTCAAGCAAACTCTTAATATTCTAGCGAGTCTTTGTAACTGAGCAGGCTGTTTTGACCCCTAATTCGTTGCAACCTCGAAGATAGGTTTTCTCGCGTTGATGCCCGTTTCAGCTGATCCTTCCCTGAATGGCTTCATCAAAGGCTCGGTCGGAAACCTCGACCGGAAGTTAATCAGCTATTTGAGCCGTCGCATGAGATTTCCAACAATTTGACATTTTGACAAGTGTAGACTCGGACGAGCCTCTGCAGCCCCCTATTAAGCTTAGAAACTCCAAATGGTGTTCAGTCAGTAGATTAACAATCATAGAATACTCAAGCGACTAGTAAAGGCTCTGATCAGACTGCGCGTATGCGCAGGCTGATCTGAGGCTTTGCTGGTCGCACATACCACATTATTGGAAATCCCATACACTGGCTCAATTTTCTAAAGTACAACAACTTTGCATTCACCTGGTCGTTTTAAAGGCTTGACTGAAATAAAAAGTCACAGGAAATAAAAGAATCGATCAGACTACGTGAAAACGGTCACATTACCATTCGCATCTGCGTATAGCCATTCTTTAAATTGGCCTCCGTGCGGGGTTTGCGAATAACAAAGGCGAAGATCAGCCTGTGCATCCACGCAGACTAATCAGCGCCTTTGCTATTCCCCTTATCTAAACTTGCTACAAGCAAAATTCCAATTTTTTAGCTAGTCTCTGTAGCTGAGGAGACTGGTTTGCGTCTCGCTTTGTCGGAAACCCCGAAGACAGCTTTTGTCGCGTCGAGACCTAAATGTGTATGAGCAGCTATCCAGTGGGGCTAGAGGCCTGGCGTTTGGCATAACGTTGTTCAAGGTGTTTGTATGAGCGAATATTCTTGCGAGTCTCAGTTTGGGTGGATTGTCACTGCAATAAAGACCAAGCCAGGTGATTTTGGTACGTATCGCGTATGCGTAAATTCATTATTGTAACAGTCATGTATAGCTGTGTCAAGTTTGGCCAGAGCTTGTATGCGTGTGCCTTATTTCTTCATGTGAGCAGCGAAGCTCTGATGAGTCTGCGCGGTTGCGCAGGCCCGCTTGTGATTTCACGGTTACGTTAATGCTATAAGTACCAACATCTAATGAAATGGCTCATATACATGTAATTTGCGAAAACAAACTATTTTTTTGTGTTTCACTCGCAAATAAATGAGTTATATCTCCGGTGAGTTTACAATTTAATGCTAACGGAAGTTCGGGTCATTTCCCATTCTATTCGTTACCATCAGGTAATTAATTTTTAAACCTCATTGGTAGGGAGCGCAGAAGCTCAGTGGTAGAGTGCTTAAATCGAGACCAAGGTGTTGCGAGTTCGAGCGTCAACGGCGTCACTGCGTTGTGCCCTTGAGCAAAGCGCATTAATCGTAGCTTATAACTGGTTCAACCCAGGAAAACCCACCCCGACATAGCTGTTTTAATTAAAAATCAAACGAGTAAACCTTATTGGTTGAGCTGGCCAGTCAGTGCTAGAATAAGTTACTATTTTATAATATGTAATGTGATGTCAAGACGTTGCAATGGCATCCAATGTGGGGTTGACCAGTCACGTTTTTATAGCTGAATCATTTCGTTGGGTAGGTCAGCAGTTTGATTAATACTATTTAATTACACCCATGATTACTAGCTAACACATGGTCTTATGAGGCGTGGGAGGTGCAGTTTGATCAAAGTATGTACATACTCTTTTTTTTAAAAAAAAAACAGTAAGAAATAATGCTGCTGATTGTTGGTTTTAAAGAAGCTAGGAATCGCCTTATAAAGAAGCAAACGTTTGTTATTCAACTGTTTCCTTGTACATGTAAACGATTCACGAACATGATCAAAGCTGAAGACAACACACTACAACGCCTGAAGATTCTATTCTATTCGCAAATAAAGAAAACAAGACATAATTGGCGTCTGTTTTAACTTGTCTAGCCACTAGAAAGTACATTCCCATGTTTTTCGTCTTCAATGAATATAACAAATATCAGCAAGCGATCTGGCCATCGACCTGTCAGCGAGAAATTCTAAGAGGGCAAAGTGGTGGGAAGCAATTATCTTGTTAATAGCCATACAAATGATACGTAACCTTGTGTTGTATTCTTTCCAACTCAACGGGAATGCTAATAAAATCCATCAAAGGTTCAAGGGGTTTGATATAATCGCATATATAGATATTCCTATGATGCCACTCAAAACTAATTATCTGGACTTTCTTTATAGAATGAAAATAACTCCTGTGGAAAGTGATAGGATCTATTCCAAGAAATGGACCTCGCCGCGAGAATACTTGACTTTGTTGTATGCGAACAACAAAGGCACAGAACAGTCTGTGCATCCACCCAGTCTGATCACTGCCGCTGGTATTTGCTTTCACAGTAACGTAACGTAACGAATGCCCCCGAAAGAATTGGTCTAGCATAAAACATATTTGGGGAAAGTTATTTGTAAAATATGAGAGAAGCAGACACGAAACACCTAGAAATGAGGTCAGAAGTCAATGTCAAGGTGAAAATGACCCAAAGTTGTATGCACCACATTTGGGATTCCTATCTCAATACTATAGGAGATATGCTCCAGACACGATTTTTCAAGATACTAGATCATAGTTCAAGGTCACGGTGACCTAAAAATGGTACGCGACATATCATCATCCAAAGATGCATTCATACTCCCAGATTGGGATTCCCACCTCAAATAATCTAGGAGATATGCTCTTCACATGATCATTCTAGAAACTATGTCAAGGTCACAGTGACCCAAAAACTGGTACATGATACTCTGCCATCCGAAAAAATGCAACCACACACCAAATTTGGGATTCCTAGCTCAAATAAAATATGACATATCATCTGGACACTATTAATCTAAAAATGAGGTCAGAGGTAAAGGTCAATTAAATCAAAATTGGTATGCAACACTCTGCCATCTCAAGAGTCATCCACACATCAAATTTGGAATTACCACCTCAAAGAATATAGAAAATATGCATCAGACTCCATGTCGAATCTAGAAAGTAGGTTAGAGGTCAAGGTCACAGTGACCCGAAAATGAAATGAGACACATCACCGTCCTAAGATGCATTCACACATCACATTTGGGCAGCCTACCTCAAATAATATAAGAGATATGCTCTGGATATTATTATGCTTAAAACTAGGTCAGAAGTCAAGTTTAAAATCACAGTGACCCGTAAATGGTACACGACATTCCACCATCCCAAAATGCATCCACACACCAAATATGGGATTCCGACCTCAAATAAGAAAAGAGATATGCTCTGACCATGATTATTCTAAATACTAGGTCAGAGGATAAGGTCAAGATCACAGTGACCCGAAAACAGTATGTGACTCTGCTATCCCCCAGGTGCATTCACACACCGAATTTAGAATTCCTACCTCAAAGAACATAGCAGATATGCACCAGATACAATTCGGATTCTAGAAACTAGGTCAGGTCAAGGTCAAGGTCCCAGTGACCCAAAGATGGTACGCGACACTTCATCATCCCAAGTTGAATCCACACACCAAATATTTGGGATTCCTATCTCAAATAATAGAGGACATGTGCTCCGGACATGATTATTCTAAAAACTAGGTCAGAGGTCAAGGTCACAGTGACCCAAAATGATACGCCTCCCTCCCAAGATGCACACACAAACCAAATTTGGGATTCCTACCTTAAAGAATATAGGAGGTATGCACCGACACGAAGCGGGACGGAAGGAGGGACGGACACTACGGATGAACAGTGCTATAACAATTGTAAAGTCGGGTAGATTCGGACATCAGGAAAATCGGACGAACATTTGCAAACAGTTGAAATCCAGACTTACGGTTCCTGATGAGCCGTCTCACCAGGATTTTCACCGTTTGCTTAGAAAATGTATTGTTTTTCCAATAATTGAACTATGAAACAAACAAGGATGGCTGTCCGAATTGAGCAGTCTATCCGAATGTGCCCGACCTTTACCCTATATCCCTCCTAAAGTTCCTTTATGGGCATAACATGACTCAACTTGCTACACGCAAAATTAAATATTCTAGTTATGCTCTGTAGCTGAGCAGGTTAGTTTGAATAGCCCCGAAGACAGGCCTCGAGGTTATAAAACTTTTTTCCATGCTCAACTCAGCTGATCACGAAATTTATACTGCTCATAAATGTTAAAATGCCAACAATTGTTAGCATTGTAACATTTATTAACATGATAAATACAACATCTGAGAGACATAAAGCTATAAACTCTTTATTTGTCGGTATTTTAGTTTTTATGAGCTGTTGAAATTTCGTGCTCAGTTGAGTTGAGCATGAAACAAGTTTTATAAAGTCAGGGCCAGGCTTTCTCGCGTCGAGGTCAATTAATAATGATGGTAGAATCTGAAACGACTTTGGAATAGTTGGCTATAATTTGCAGTGCTGTCTTTTCACACCAGTTTGAGTACGAGGGTTGTTCAAATATGAATGCAAGTAGCTTCATAACTTTAGTCACATATATGCTATAACAAAATGGTAAACGTTTCTATAAAGGACTATATGTCACCTTTAAACTGGCACCAGACTGAAAGAAAAATACAGTAAACTTATCGAGCTATAGCCCTTTGAATGAGGGTCACGTTAGTATACTAACAAACTCCATGCTTTGAACATATCCAGTGATATAGACGAGCGTATAATTCTTCGATAAACAGGTGAAATCTCTTGAAATTTTTATGGAAGTATCCCCATATCCTTATATAATGATTCTGTGAAAGTTGCGAAAATCCGACATGCTTTTGTTAAATTACAATGAATAGTTTGCACTAAAGTCTCCTTATGTTTGCAAATAAATGGTAAACAAAACACTACCTTTCAGTTTTTAGTTTAAATTATCTCTAACAAAATGCACGAAGCAACATTTAAATAAGTTTTAACTCAAAGACAATATGTTGATCGCTCATACTGAGTTGTTGCTACAAATTATTGATGGATAGTGGGTAATTTTTAAACGCTGAAAAGCATTTTTATAAAGTCAAAAATGCCTTAAGTGAAGGGGTTATAGAATTTATACCTATTTTTTTGTCATAACATTGCGGCTTCGTTCTAAATTTTAACGTAAACTTTAAGTTTGACCACTATAGACATTATTTACATTAAAATTACTCACCTTGTCTTGACGACTAGACAGATTGAACGTATTTTAATTAATGTAAACAAGTCATTAAGAGCAGAAAAATGCTTGAAAAATGATATAAAATGTGATTACTCCTTAAATAGAGGACGGCGCGATTTGAAAACTCTCTAATGACATATTTAGCATGTTTTCAGCGAAACCCAAAGAAAAAGACACTGCGATGTTCAATATTACATCACCAGTAGATAACTCAAAATGACGTACATCATATAATTAATGACGTCACAAACGTGCCTGTTTACTCGAGATTGAAACAGGATTTAATAAACTTTTTCCTGCAAGCAACTTTTGGATTGTTACTTAGACTTGCATCTAAAATTTGGTGCCATTTTGTCTAAAACTTACAAAGATATGGCACTTTATCCGCACATGTACCAAAACGTACATTGCAATTTGTATCAGAAAAACATCAGTATACAGGAATGACCTTCATATAAGCGTCTGTAACTCGAAAAATACAGTGAGTGTTTATTTATGTTTGGTGCCATTTTAAAGGCGACACATAGTTCTTTGCAGAAAGGTATGGCATGTTGTCGTAGCATATATGTGAAGAAAGTTATGAAGCTACTTGCATTCATATTTGAACAGCCCTCGTATTTGTACAACAAATGGGCCTCGACGCGAGAAAACATGTCTTCGGAGGGTTGAGAACAACAAAGGCGCAGACCAGCCTGCGCATCCGCGCAGTCGGATCAGCGCCTTTGTTATTCGCTTATTGAAAAGTATATCTAAGCTTGCCACAAGCGAAATTCGAATTTTCTAGCTAGTCTCTGTAGCTGAGGAGACTGGTTTGAGTCTCGCTTTTTCAGAAACCCCGAAGACAGGTTTTGTCGCGTCGAGACCCAAAAATAAATGACTAGGAAAAGCTGCCTACACACCATGCTATGACACCAGGAAGAGAGACAATAACAACTCACAGGATCAAAACAACAAAATTCACTATCTCCCACAATGCACTGCACCACAAACAACAAAACCACATACTGCAATTACATTAGACTGGCTCCAGTCATATTATATACTTGTAGTTAGTCTAACTCTGATGGCTCTGTTTTAAGCTTAAAACAGAGCCATCAGAGTTAGACTAGCTACAAGTATATGATATGACACATTGATTAAAAGTTATTTTAAGGACTGGAGCCAGTCTACAATTACATTATGTCCTAGAAAGTGCAGAGTATTGACCAACCTGTGGCACAAAGAGGAAACTTACAGTGAACATAAAGGTACATTTAGATATCGTACATAAAACACATAAGGATGCAAAACGCAAAGCAAAAAGAGAGTATGGCCATTAAATGTCACAATCACCAACCACTGACAAATCCACAAACATGCAATCAAGAATAAAACCGGGATAACGCAACCACCTCTCTCTTCCTCAGCGAGATGATTGTCTAACTAGAAAGGGTACCGAGAATTATATGCATCACACTGCACAAAAAGAGGTACAGCCAAAACAAAAAACTAAAAATTTACAGCAAAATAATCCCCTAATTAATTCACAAGCACGTCAGCGCTGGTGATATACGTTAGTAAACTTCCATTGGGCGCGTGTTCGATTCGGGCCTGTTCCATTAGCAAGTTGCGGAAATGGATCAGGTGTAAACTCCCCAAGAGCAGTGTCTTTTACAGTTCTTTCTCAGACTCCCCGTCGACCAAGTTACTTCCAAAATTCCATCATTGCGGTGAGCGATGTTGATATACTTTGGATACTGGATTGCTTCTTAAAGCGAAAAGGCCTATTAGAGACCTTACCACTGAGCGAGAATCCCGATCAAACATGGGCCCTTCGGATATTCTAGACCAAATGTGACGAAATATCTGGATGTAGACGGGTCAGTTTCAATATGCCCCCTAGGCATTATGTGCATTGACTTCGATTGAGGAATACGGTTGAATGACCTAATACATACTGCTGGGGAGGGGGTTAACTCTACAATTATTCAGTGTGTTCATGAGCAGAGTCTTACTGGAATATGCATATTTCCTGTCTTTTATTTGCTTCCAATGGATCACCTATGTACAAACCGCTAACTAAAACAAAAAAAATAATCAGAGCTTGAAGCCCATGAAACACTGAAAAGAGTTGCTTCTGTAAATGCAATAATAAAACCCTATAAAAGTTCTTCTTTAATAACTGCAAAACGCCCTGCGATGGTTCTAAGCTTTTTAAAAGCTAACCTTGTAAGGTATACGTCAGTATGGGTGCTTGTTGGAGGTTTAAGCGCATATGCAATTAGTACAATGGCGTAGCCAGAACGCTGAAAAATTTACACACATCAAAGGGAGACTACTGGAACAAGCAGTGATTCTCTTAAATTGCGTCCCTTTTCAGATGGGAACTTCTCTTCAGGGAAAGAATTTGCTCCCAGCGGTAGCGAATTCTTTCCTTAAAGAGCAGTTCCTTATGGTATGGATAATCACTTTTACCACATAAGGTGATCTCCCTTGAATGCTACTATTTTTATTACGCACGTGCGTAACTGCGTAACGGGAGCTACGCAACAGTTTGTATCAAAAATCAAATGTATTTACGATTGATATGAAATTAGTTATTGTGAATAAAATACAAGACATATCCCAGAGAGAGGAGTGGAGATGTCTCAAAATGCCAAGTGTCTATGAAATTCAGCGACGCACCAATACTGGAGCTGTTAATGAAGCAGGATAACGCACCATCGTTTGTCGATATAGATCCATTATATTGACATTTGCAAACTTTTTTAATTCTGTGTCTGTCAGCGGATTTGTATGCCCAGTCAATCAAACCCGCCTGATAATAATTGTTCTATGGAAGGCCACCGAATGATGGATAAACTAAAACTTGAGCCTGTATATTCATTGATAACAACAGAAACAGTTTGATACGTACGTTCTACAATAAACAATATAGAATGTAGATCCTTCAGAAATAGAGAGAACCTATAACAATTGAAAACAGAAGACTTAGTTTAGCAGCGGCGTAAGGTATATTTGAATCCAATATTGATAATATCAATGAGAATGTATATTTTAATATACGGTTCAGTGCAATAATGTACACATTAACAATAATGACTAATCAAACAATAAAATTTACTATGCACAATAAATTTAGCAATTGTTTTGTATGTGTGAGCCCATCCACATCAGATCTCGAGTTTCATTTGCTGTCATGAAGATACAAGCACCAATCATCTGACAAGATTTTCCATCTAAAAATACAGAATTATCAAACGCAGCGGCCGTGCTAAAGTGACGTTTAATTTTAAGGCTAGTGGGTAACGTGGGTATTTCTGGTCATTGGAGGTAGCCAAAACCATTTTCAAACGATTGTTTGGTCAATGAAAACCAAAAAAGCATAGCAATGCTGAAATTTTCTGAGCTTTCTCAGAGAAATAAAGGACTAAGTTTTCAATATTTGACGTTTTTTACTAATATTCTTACGTTATTGCATTTATATTAAACGGTGTTTCTAGTCGGGTTTTCTTGAACCACATAAACAAGTAAACCTGCTTGATGCCTTCAAACACACTCAGAAAAATACTAATGAATGAAACATCTTCACTACTACAATGCACGAGACGAAAGATAAAATCTAACGTACCCGTTATCTCGCAAATGCGTTGCACCATTTTTCAGTAACTTAAGGTTTTAATCAACCATAAGATATGTTACATTGTAAGCCTATGATATTTTTGTAATCTGGTACTCTTTTGAATTGAAATGCCAATTAACATTAGAAGTTCAATCAAATAATGACTACGTTTTGACGTCATTGATGGCAGCTGATTTTTTTTTCATCATGAAATCTCTATCACATCTGTCACATAATTTATAGGCGCATGATGCACGAGGAAGATGAAAGACCACTAAACGTAAAATCACATGCTTATCATTTTAACATTACTTACAACGGATGTGATTTTTGCTTACTGACCCCTTCTGCAATTCTTGCTCTCCCCAAATGCCTATTTAAAGGATGGCGTCTGAAATTTCGTGGTTTTATTTGCCTAAGATCCTGTTCTCGTCATTGCAATTGAAATTGATCGGCACTGCACAAAGATGAGCACAAAACAGATGCAAAACTTAGAAATTGCTAAATCTATTGTGCATAGTATACATTGTATGTGTATAGTCTAACTATGACACATAAGCAAAAATAAATAGCAACACGAGAAAAGCAAGCAAAAATGACATTTTTTTGTAATAAAGCATATTTCAACAGTCAGTTTTTGTTACCATGTCCACGATAAAATTCAAACAAATATCAGACGTTTACAATTCAGCTTTTCTTTTAATAAAACCAGCCAGAAGTAACTGTTGAATAAATGAGTATGACCTGCAACGCCACAATTAAAGGTCATAGACTAACCGATGGTACCGCACAGAAAGAGACACAGAACACAGACAGCCGTAATATAATACAAGTAAATCAACCAACTCTTTCTTCCTTAGCAAGACAGTCGACTGTTAGACTAGAAACTGCATCAATATCCAGATCATAGATCGAGGACATAATATATAAAAAAAAACACGCCCAATGGGAGCAACAACAAACAACGAATGAACAGCACCAGAATCTCTGCCTCAGAACGGACCACAGCCAATGCCAGCGGGTGTGTTGTGGTAGTGCGCGCGCGTACGCGTGTGTCATCGCAAACTATCAATCAAATCAAATGAATAGCTGTGTTCAAAAAAGGAAAGAACGTATAGTGAGTAATGCACCAACTGAAAGCCAGGGGAAAAACACTAGTCGAGCAACTCTAGCCTCATTCATCCTTTGCATAATACATGTGATGAATGAATTTTCCATCTGGATTGATATTATGAACCAGTGAACCATTATGAATCAGTGATGGTGCATTGTACACATTAAGGTGTCACAACTTAGAATTTTCAAATAAGTATACACTTCGGTCCTTGAAAATTATAAGAATCCATCATGAGTGTGAGGGTAGGATAGGAAAATCCTTCCCCGAGGGTCACCGTTTTGCATCACAAGGCATGCAGAGTGATGACAAACGGTGATCCCGAGGGACGCATTTTTCTATCCCATTCTCACACGATTAATCGATTGTTTTTCTTGCTCACCATTAAATACCGCTTTTTACGTTGAGAAAAGGCTCCAAGAAGTTCATGAATACGCTGAGATGGCACATGACATGATGACGTCACTTTAACATAGCAATGAGTCAATGAAGTCACTTGTCGACCATTTGCGTAAGAGTTCCAATACTACCAATGTACATAGCCCTCATGTGACAGCCTTGGTAAGACAACATGGGTAGGATAAGATTTTCTATCCCTGGGTAAAATCTCAGATATCATTATCCGGTGTGCAAGAATGAATGTTCCATCTGGTTTGATATTATGAACCAGTAAACCATTATGAACCAGTGATGGTTCATTGTACATATCAAGGTGTCACAACTTAGATTTTTAATAAGTTTATACTTCAGTCCTTGCATATTGTTTTATCTTATCGAGTGCTACATATCCCGTTAGCGGCATTTCATCTGGGTTTTCACTCGTTGGCCAATTGCCCATTTAAGGGTTCCCAACATACAGTATGATTATTAAACGACCGAATAATGAAATAAGCTTCACGAACATTATCATAGCATTGCATTCTTTGATTGTCAGTACCAAAAGTTTAGGAACAACGTGTACATACATATACAATATAGAACACAGATCTGACAAGGTGCTATTTCTTTGCTGTCTTCGGCATCGTTTTATTGACAACTAAGATGGGCTAGCTCTGATTATATATGGGATATTCCATTTTAAAGAGTTAAATCTATGATGGAAAGCACGCTCTATTTTCTAATGTTCGGCCAATAACCTTCAGGATGCAGCTAGGTTTTAAGAGTGAGGCTTGGAATATACTGAGAGCAACTTCTAATCGATCGCCTTTCATTTTTATGCCAGTTCAGAAAGTAATAAAATAGGGCATACTAAATGCATTCTTTTACAAATAAAACAATACTTTGCTGAGACTTTGCAAGTTATTTTATTAGAAAAAGACGTGTACTTCTTGCACGGGCGAAGTTAGGGTAAAGGTATCCTCATTTCAAAAAGTCACACTTTTTACGATATAAAATATTCAATAGAGACGTTATAAATTTACGTTTTTGATTGTTTAATGGTGTTACTGGCTTCTGTGATTCAAGATGCCATGAAAATTTGGCTTTAACCTTGCAATTTACATACAAAAATTCGCACTGCTCTGTACGCTTCATTTTCAGCGACACAGCATTGAAATTTTCAGCGATCATTCATTATCACCAGGTGTCCCCGTTTATTTTTTTCTGAAGATTGTAAAAAACAATACATAGTACCTTCAAATTTATTTTTAAACTTTCACATTGAAACCGGAAGTGTGCAGTAGTCGTGAAACTTTAATCGTCAAAAATGGACTAATCAAATTCTACTGTGTTTGGCCTACACTCTTAAGATAAAATAATGTGCATTTAATCATTTTAGCACGAGCTGCTGATGCATTTCCAACTTGAATCTCGAAAAAAAATAGAAAATGCAATGTTTTTAAAAAATATCGTAAAAAATATACCCTAAGCAAAATTTCAATTGTTTGGTTTTTTCAAGTCGGGTAGACCAGTTTATTACCACCATCTCTTCAATTTCATAATAACTGCACTTAAAACATTTTTTTTTTTATAAAAATCGATTATTAAAATGCACATATTTAGCCAAAAATTCATCTCAATTTTATTTGCGTTTGGTCAGAAATAATGAGTTTGAAAAGTGACCGATTAGAACTGGGTTTAAAAAATAGTAAGTTAGTATGATCAGGAAATACCACAATCACAAACGGCAGACAGCCCCGTGGCACCGTGAGGAAGAGCCGCTCAACCATTACGAGACACTAGGAAGACAAATTAAGCAAAGCAATCAGCTCTCTCTTCCCCATCAAGATGATTGCAATACTAGAACGGACATAAAGTAACGTACAACAAAACATAGAACAATTACAGACTCCCACAATGGGAGTAACAATAAACAAACAGTCAACAACAACAGAACCACCGCCTTAGAACGGACAGCAGCCTAAGCCACCGGGGGTTTAAATGCATTTTACTGGTACCAAATCTTCGCCCTAGATTCTGCTGTTGTTGAAGTACAAGAAATGTTCAGCTCGCATGGAGGCCATCTAACTAATGCAATATATCATCATGGAACACACTGTAATCAAATTAACACTCCATGATGAAACAAAGAAAAAAGGGCTCATGACTCACAGATAGTCAGAGCTAAAGAAAACCTCAAGTTGAGCCACGTTTATTTCATCACTCATCACACAATGAATGAAGAACGATTTGGTTTGTCGTGTATTAAAACGTATGCGTGATTTGCAGGAATTTTGACATCGATACTATCTACAAACAGTTCATTCCTTACAATTCCACATTTGTCACGAAACGCTTCTTTCTTAGACAGTAATGTATACATTTGAATCTTGTTAATTCGAATTCATCTGCCCCGTGGTATTATTTCGAACTAATTATTGTTGCAATTAAAGGGGGTCATTAAGTAATATTTACATTTTCGAAGCCATCCTTTAATGAACCTTCAGATTTTTTGCAACCATTCATTGCCTCATGAATTACACAAATTTGATTGACAGCTGCCAAGCTCACTTGCCCGTGTAACACGCTTCGAATATCGAACTCATTCGCCAGAAGTGATACTAGTGTTGTGATTAACAGCGAGGCGGGTGATTTTTGGCGCGTAAACATGGCGGACTAGCTCTTTGTGTCAGAGCGTGAATTTTGTGTTTTGTTATGTCCCCAGGACTCTAAAAAATAAAATGCTATGGTAAAAATGTAATTTAGGGGACAACATTAATGATTAGTGTAAAAAAGTGCAAAAAAATATTTGGAAAAAAGGAGAATTTAGGACTGTAAATGGAACGGACTGGTGAGTTGTTTTTCTGATTACATTTCGCATGGGCGCGTGATTCAATCTCAATCTCCAAATTATGAATGGTATGAACCACTACACATTATAGAACTGTAACAGTATATTAACAGTAAACTACAGTAAACTACTATTGATACATTCTTCAACCCTTTGCAATAACTATCGCATATAAGATAGTCAGAGTGGACCGTGGTGGTATCAAGATGGCGAGCATTATTGCTGATGATCGAATATGCGACAGTGGTAGCGAATACAGAGATGCTGAAGATACTATAAATCTCAGTCAATATACACCTAGTGACAAGAAACGAAAGGGCTCTCCGTTATCCGACAATCCTATCAAGAAAATAAATTCCCTTCCTGATATTAGTAAGCTGGTTGGAAAGGACAAAAAGAAAGTACCACCAAAATCGTTTTCAGAAAATCTCAAACTGACACTACATGACCCAACTCTTAATCAAAGTATCAGTCCTGTGCTATGTGAGATGCTCACTCCCCTCATACAAGAGACAATAAGGTACTCTATTGATTCTGCTATAGCGGGGTTGAGAGACACTATCCTACAGCCTATACTGGATAATAACCAGAAACTACAAGACAGCATCAACAAACAAAATATTAGGATAGAACAGCAGAGAAATATAATAATTGAGCAAGGGAAAGAACTTAGTGTAAACAAAGATATAATAACTGAGTTAGAAGCGGAAAATCGACTACTAAGTGCTGAAATTGATGATCTAAAAGTGGGGCTGAATGATCTGGAGCAATACGGGAGACGCAATTCACTCCGATTCCACAACCTTGATATGGACCTAACTCTGAAAGAAGGTGAAATGATTCACAGTATGGCTGGGTTCATTAATACCACTATACTGACCAACGAAGAGAAAATTAGTGACAGAGACATTGAAAGGTGCCACCCTATCGGTAAAAAAGTGGGGACCAGGAAACCTCAAATAATTGTGAAGTTTACAAGTTACAAAACTAGAGCAAAAGTATATGCAAATAAAACAAAATTGAAGGGTCATCCAGACAAAACATTCCTAACGGAGGATCTAACTTCTAAAAATCACTCAGTGATCAAATCTCTACTTGAGCTAAGAAAAGCCAAGAGAATAAATAGTTTCTGGACAAGTAATGGTAAAATTCTTGCCAAAGTTGCCCCTGAAGCGGCACTAGTTACTCTTGACTTTACAGATGACATATCACAGAAGCTTGGCATCAGGGATAATGATGAGTAAAATAAATGCACGTCTCGTATTTACAAAGCACCGCTAAATGGTCAGACCAACGCTGATACAATATTTCATATTGAATCAACGTTGAACTGACAATGTTGCGGCTATCCTTGATATCAACCTCTGTTCAGCAAACTTCGCCGCTTCTTAATTTTATCCGGGAACGAAGTGAAATCTTTATATATTAACTCTTTGCAAGCTGCATTTATCACAAAGTTGTCGTCTGCTGTTGTTCTTTGACCTAAACTCATGTTTTTGCTTAAGAAAATAACATTTGAGTAAAACTAAAGTGCTAAACAGTATGGACCCAGATCGGGCCCGAATTTGTGGTGGGACTGACCCGGGACCAAACATGATACAGTTTGCAAAAGTTGTCGGCAGACGACGCATGCATGTACCGTTAATCCATATGAGCCTAGCGTCCTTTCAATGGGACATATGCAAACAGTACAGACTCAGATCAGATACTACAGAAGGTGGCATTTGATCAGGGTGTCTACTGTTTGCTTTCATATTGTTCTACTAAGATTTGAATAAAACGACAAATACCACCCAACAACCCTATAAATGGAAATGGACTGGTCCATTTGATAAGAGTGGAACTTCCATTAGGCTGAAATGGGAGAAACACCTTTCTACTCATCAGTTAAATATAACCTAAGACTACCTATGATAAATTGGACGCGTGGTGGATTAAAAGGGAACTATCCCGAACATAAACAATTTGCTTCTGACCCTTGCCGTGCTGGGTATTTTGATGAAACAGCACTCCTCTCCGATTTCTATCGATCGTGAGTTTTCATGTAGTATGAAAAAAGTGTGGATCCTGACCAGCATGCTTCTAAGAAGTCAGCTGATCTGGATCTACATTGTTTTCAAAGATGAGTAATTTAAGGCACCATGGCAGAGGTCATTATGTAAATACACCACTTAATATTGTGTATGCTAAAAATCATCGGCAAACAGAGAGGATCCAGATAAAATGCTGCCTAATGCGACACTTCATCAGGGTCCGCACTGTTTGCTAAGGTTCTGATGGAAACTTCTGTATTGTCACCCCCTATACATATATTGGACAATCCATGATGCTAACTGTATTGCAAACTATTTCCTTAAAAGCCTTGATCCTTTCATTATGATTCAGTTATTCATGTTGAATGGAAAAAATTGTTAATCCTGACTGGTATGCTTAAATGAAGCCGGCTATTCTGGATCTACATTGTTTTCAAAGCTGAGTAATCAAGATCAGCATGGCAGGGGCCAATACATAAATATGTTGCTTGATTGTTTGTTTGATGGGTTTCCCTGAAGGGCCCCACTTTGGGCAAACAGTGAAGACCCAGATGAAATGCTGCAAGGAGCGGAACTTCATCAGGGTCTGCACTGTCTGCCAAAATAAAGATAATATCCAGGAACTGATGGAAATTTCAACTTGTTACCCCTCAAACAAAAAATGGAGAATCCCGTCCTTACTGCATTACTGTCCAGTGACATTTTGATTCTTTTTTGCAAGTTTTCTTGTGAAGTACGCTCTGAGTTACTAATACGCTGTCAGTCCAAGCGTCATATTATTGTGCTAATGGGTCGCTGCATGTTCGGCAACTATAGGCGTGGCCCGGCTATCGTATATGTTCATAAAGAAAATTGTCAAGAAAAATCGACAAGTCACGCCTCTTTTCCAGATTATTTTTTTTATTTTTTTTTTATTTTTTTTTTTTTAAACAAAATAGACCAGTCCTAAATACGTTTTTCACGAGGTGCCGCACATTCAGTGACCCAATGGATCAATGATGCCTTGTTACATGTACCTTTATCAAAAGTAATATGTGTCCTACCCTCATGTAGATTCACTGTCCACCTATTATGCTTGGACGTAAATTATCACTGTTTCTACGCATGTAAGTAGTTGTACGACAGTCTGAGTCCCACGTTTCTTGCCTTATTGGTTTCGGATTTCGGATAAGGTACGAAACTAAAGGGACAATATTACTAGACAGAGTAGTATGAGCACAATCACATGTTCCCTATTGTTGACGGGACAAACAGTGAAGAATTCGATCAGACTGTTTCATACAAAACCTTGATCTCGACATTCACTCATTCTCCTCTCTCATATCCATCACGCATACATCAACTATCTCAGCTTGGGTGTGCAAAAGAATCATCTCATCGAGATGGTTCTTCTGAGTGCCTATACTGAGAATCAATATACTTATTTGAACATTATTCAGTTAGCTGATCGGGCTGGTTCGTCAAACAGCTTGATTTCGGTATTCTCTAAATTTTAATTGTCGATATGTACAGAAGATGTCGGTTTTCCAATGTATGCTTTTCTTGTCGGTGTTCACAAGAATCACCTCAGTGAGGTGGCTCTCTTGAGTACCTACAAGTTATATATTTCGGCTCTCAGCATCTGGACCACCCGACTAGTATTCAGCAACATGTATAGTAATGATATACTACTGACCGGGGCGAAAAGCGACGGCTCTGATTAGACAGCGTATAAGCGCAGACTAATCATAGCTGTGGCAAGGTGTAGCAGAAAGCTATAATCCCATTGAAATGGGGAAATTATATGGTATTAGTTAGATATATATGATGCCATACCGTTTTTCTGTGTACCATACTCCAAAAGAGTTGTTGTTGTTTTTCCTCCAATTAGAATTCACCTGTCACACTGTATGAATGGAATACCAACACCAATTGTCCATTTTTTAAACAATTCCATTTTTGGGTTAAAATGTATTAATTGTCATATCCATCATTATAAACGTAAGTTCTGGTTACTGAAAACGACCCCCTCACTGAGATGGTTCCTATGAGTGCACACAGCATACACAGATATAGGCTCTGGGTCATCGATTTTCTTTCTACACAATATTTATCTGGAGGCTCATATGACTGTAAATCCTGCACGGGTAGCCCGTGGAAGTATAGAAAGGCTAATGCAATAGAGGTATAAATTTATTGGTATGACACTTTTTAAATATTTTGATAACAAAATATGATTGTTTTTTATTCACTTGCACTGAGAATTTAAATTTTTCAAGTTCTAGTATAGTTCAAAGAAGGAATAGATCTATAATGAGGAACTTCTTAGAAATATAAAGGAAAACAAAAGATAAACTGACATTCAATGATCGGTGCATCGGCGCCGAAGCGACGCCATCGCGTCACATCGACGCCGATGTACCGTCAGATTGACGTTATAATTCTTTTTGGCATCTTGTTTCTATTTCTGTATTGACGGAGACTCAAAATCAGATCTAAACTTAATTTTGGAAATGTTTTGGTAGAAATTCAAGTTTTAAAAAAATAGAACTATAAATATTTGTTCCTTTTAACGCAATATTAGTGACACGGAGAATTGTATGCAGAAGATGAGTTGAAAGTGACACCAGAGAATGTTACATGTATGATAAATGGCTAATATGCTGAGTTTTTTTTTTTTTTTTTTTTTTTTTTTTTCGTCACGTTCAACTGATCTTCAGCATACAGTAGAAACATCTTCAAACCTCACCAATCTGTCTTTAAATTTTGTTTTTTAAGGCATCCCTTCTCTAAATTTATCTTTCTCTTTTTGGAAGAAAGTTTAGGGGGTTAATATTTTGACTAGATATGTCTTGTTGTTGTTTTTTTGTTGTTGTTTTTTACTCAAAGTATACGACAAGCCGTGACACGGAGTCTGCGGCATTGCGGTGTGGGGGCAGAGGGGACACGGATCGGCCGACGGGGGAGTGAAGCCTGAACAGCGCCTTTACAGGTCAATTTTTACACTAAAACATATACAGCGATTGATTAACATGAAGGCTGGTCCGTGTCTGCGCTGGTCTGGCGCCCGTATGTTGGAGACCTCGTGTCGGGGTAAATAGATTTGTGAGTATAAATACACATTGAATGCACGATTAAACTTAGGGCGCACAATGGGTAAATTCTAATCTCGGGCAGCGGGAGTATTAGTGGCACGTGGTGGTTTGTTTTGATGATGTCGGGCCGATATATTTAAACCTCGCGCTATCCACATTGAATTGAAATATGTAAAGATACGACCGTTATTCCACCCGAATGTTTCGAGATGGTTTCGTCCAATCTTGTATCCGCCGGTGATCAGCGTTTACCTATGAGCGCCAAGCTAACGGGAAAACATATTATATATATACTAAACTCAATTCACGTTTATGGCACAACTATATGCATTTATGCGAGTAAGAATGCATATGTTTTATGAGAACATGCTTTGTACAGTTTTATTATATTTGTACATCTTAGTTATTATCTTTATTTTGTATATCGAATACTTCTTATGTCTGTTCCAATTGATGGGTGCGCCAGGTCGTGGGAGGGGCTGGAAACCAGACTCGCTGCTGATACGCCAACTCATATTACAACAC
The DNA here is from genome assembly GCA_964019695.1 of Loripinus fragilis. Classification (NCBI taxonomy): domain Eukaryota; kingdom Metazoa; phylum Mollusca; class Bivalvia; order Lucinida; family Lucinidae; genus Loripinus; species Loripinus fragilis. Next base: position 123,136,515 of record OZ026515.1, read on the forward strand.
GGGTATTCATCCTAAATGGGTAATGGGGTAGATCAATGGCGTGTCAGTATCGGTCTGTTTGACAGCAGGGTTTGCGTCTGCAGACAGAGGGTGAAGGTTACTTTTTCATGGTACTTTACTGTTCAGTACTTTGTTTTTATTCTAAGCGGATTTAATCATGCTGTGAGATTGATGTCTACATCTTTGAAGGACCTCGTAAACAACTTGGATTTTAAGCTTTTACTGCTCTTTCTTATTTTAGAGGCCGGGGACGTAGAGATGAATCCGGGTCCAAACACAACCGAACATTCACTCTCAATTATTCATAGTAACATCAGAAGCATACGAAACAAATTTGACTTCATAACTGAATATTTTTTAGACTTTGATATTTTATGTTTCACAGAAACTCACCTCGATGTAAATATTTTATCAGACTCTCTAATCCTAACTGATAAATTTGATGCTCCGTACCGAAAGGATAGATCAAATCATGGAGGGGGGTTATTGGTTTATTTGTCTCATGAGCTGGTCCACAAACGCAGACTTGATCTAGAGGGCTATTGGAATGAATCCATATGGGCAGAAATTAAGGTAAATAGGCAAATCTACTTGATAGGAACGTTTTACAGTCCTCGTACATCTGATGCGAATTTCTTTGATTCTTTAAATAAAAATATTGAAAAGGCTTTAGATATTACAAATAATGTAATTATTGTGGGGGACATGAATGAAGACCTCTTAAACCCTAACGTACACAACTTGAAAGATATACTGATCCTAAACACTCTTAATAATGTTATCTCTGAACCCACAAGACAACATGCTCTGCTAGATCCCATCATAATTCACAACGACATGTCTTTTCTACATCAAGGCATCCTAGAAATTCCACCTGAAATTAGTGATCATAGTGCTACATATCTTTATCTTCCTTTTCAATACCCTCTGCATAGATCATTCACTCGTAATGTCTTGTTATATAAAAATGCCAACTTTGAATTGCTCAATAACAAAATACTCCAATTTGACTGGACATGTTTGAATCAGGGCTCTGTAAATGACGCAAGTATTCTTTTTAATAATATTTTTATGGAATTTGTAAAAGTGTGCATACCTTGTAAATCTATTCTTGTTCGAGAAGATGACAAACCATGGTATGACTCTGAGATTCGACGAAATACACGGAAAAGAGATAGGCAAAAAAAGAAAGCAGTTAAAACAGGCAATATAACAGACTGGATTAAATATAAACGTCTTCGTAACAAAGTTAACAATCAAAGAAAACATGCCAAAGAATCTTTTTATAACAACTTAGAATTAATTATTACGGATTTCGAAAATAATGACAAAAGGAAATTTTGGAAAGTTATTAGGCATTTTGTTAAAAACAATAGTTCATCTTCAGCTATCCCTCCTCTCTCTTCTACCCTTCCTTCGGGCGAAACACAATGGGCATTCACTGATGAAGCAAAAGCAGACTTTCTAAACGATTACTTTGTCTCTATTTCTACTGTTAATGATGAAAACACTGTACTACCTCCTTTTGAAAAACTTACAAACAATTCACTATCAACAGTAAACTGCACTGAAAATGAGATTGAAAATTTAATAAATGTTTTGAATATAAACAAGGCAAGTGGCGATGACGGAATTAGTCATAGGATGCTTAAAGGAGTCTCTAAATCTATCTCAAAACCCCTTTCTATTCTTATGAACAGATCATTTAATGCAGGTATCTTCCCTGACGCATGGAAAGTAGCCAATGTTATACCGATTTTTAAAAAAGGTGATAAATCTCTACCTTCAAATTATCGACCTGTAGCACTCTTAAGCTGTCTTGGTAAACTACAAGAAAGAATTGTTTTCAAGAATTTGTACAATTTTTTAATTGATAACAACTTGTTATATAAATACCAGTCAGGATTTCTTCCTCATCATTCTACAGTTTTCCAACTGATTGATATATACCATAATATTTGCCAAGCTTTTGACAATAACCTGTTTTCCTGTATAGTTTTCTGTGATGTGTCTAAAGCTTTTGATAGAGTCTGGCATAGAGGTCTGCTTTTTAAGTTAAGGCAAAATGGTATTGATGGTAAGTTGCTCCAGTGGTTAAATAGCTATCTAACTAATAGAAAACAAAAAGTTACCATCAAGTCCTGTGCTTCGACTATAAAGTCTATCCTTGCAGGAGTTCCCCAGGGATCAGTGCTTGGACCCCTGTTATTTCTAGTATATATCAATGATATTGCAAAGCAGTTACTAAGTTTAACACGATTAATCGCTGACGACAGTTCTTTATTCTATGCTGCAACACGTCTCTCAGACATAGCAGGTATTATAAACCATGATCTCATTATGCTTTCTAATTGGGCCATACAATGGTTAGTCAAATTTAATCCTCTTAAAACTGAAGCAGTTCTTTTTACTCTTAAATATTTTGAAGCCTTTCCTTAATTAATATTTGATAACACTCCAATAAAATTTGTCGAAGATCACAAACATCTGGGCATAACTTTCAGCCAAAACGGCCAGTGGCACACACATATTGAACAGATTGCAAATACAGCGTCGAAAATATTAGGCATAATGCGCAAACTCAAATACACTCTAAGCAGAAATGCATTAAATCAAATTTATCTATACCACTTATTACCCATCATAGAGTATGCATCAATAGTTTGGGATGGCTGCACACAACAAGACTCTAACAGTCTACAAAAAATACAAAATGAAGCAGCTCGTATTGTTACTGGACTAACCAGATCGGTATCGTTAGTCAAATTATATAATGAATGCGGATGGACTAATCTATCGGTAAGGAGACACCAACAAAAACTGCATTTTATGTATAAAGTAAATAATGGACTGGTTCCATCATATATTACTGATTTATTTCCCCCATTAGTAAGTGAAATTTCGGGGTACCCCCTCAGAAACAACAACAACTTCTCTATACCATTTACTCGAACTAACATATCACTAAGATCATGTATTCCATCAGCCATCAGAATGTGGAACACTCTTGACGAAGGCCTCAAAAATCAGCCAACAATATCTTCATTTAAGAACAACCTGCAAATTACTACTTTTCCTAAACTACAAGTACCTAACTACTTCACATCAGGAAACCGATATCTATCAGTAATACATGCTCGAATAAGAAACAATTGTAGCAATCTGAATAATGATCTATTTATAAATCATCTTCGTGAAAATCCTCTCTGTAGTTGGTGCAATGAAATAGAGGATAGCGAACACTACTTCTTTCATTGCAACAACTACAGAAACGAGCGTCATCTATTTTTCGAAGCTGCAAGAGAATTTCAACCCCTAACTACACAATTATTGTTATACGGAAATGAAATAGTTGACAATACACTTGATTCAACACTATTTAGAGCAGTACATGATTATATAAAGAGCACCAAACGTTTTGACAATACATAAACATATTTTTCTTTTTGACTTGGAAATTTAAGTATATTTATCTCACTTTCTGCTATACTCAATCTTCCCTATGTCGGAGGAGCAGGCCTGCTCCTTAGAACTGGTGGTCCCAACAACTGGGTGAACATTGACATGGAGTATTCGATCATTGTAACAAATGTTTCACGAGTGTGAAAAGAATACAATAGACGCATATCAGATATTTAAAGACAAGCGGTTTGGATGTCGATCCACTAGGATTGGCAGACAGATTTTTTGCCTTTAAGGATCTGAATGATGCTAATCTGCACTCTAAAACGCACTCATAGACAGTTATTTATTTATTTATTTATTTATTTATTTATTTATTTATTTATTTATTTATTCTTTATGATTTTGTATAGTTGAAGATATGTTTTGTAGCCATGTTTACATGCTTTGATTGATCTGTATATGTAGGGGGAGGGTCGTAACTAATGTTGCGAGAACTTGTGACCCAACCCCATTGCTGTAATTTGTGGCAATAAAATATGTATAAACTAAATTAACAGCGAGCCACACCTGAGTAGCACATGCAAAGCAAGCCTCTTGTCTGCTTCATTGGCTGTCCGTGTTCACAATGACTGTTCAGCGTTTCCGTTTTACACTCAAACAAAACCGTTAATACGATTACATATTAAATACAAAACTGTTTTTTCCTTAATTAAAAATATTTCTTATATATAAGATATTTATAATAAAATGTAAATATAAGCAATAAATTCAATTTTCGGAATGTTCATGGCATTATGAATACTTCGGGTCTCTTGCAAAGTTAACGTTCAGCCCGAAGGTCTACGCTTAACTTGCTAGAGACCCGAAGTAAAAATCATTCCATAAACAGTCCATAAATTGAATTCATTTCTTAAAAAATTATGATCTTTAATATTTCCTAACAAACGGTTCATAAGTCTGTTCTCTGAATCCAATGGTAATGTGTCCAAAATTTAATCCATATAAGCATGGCGTCGCTTTTTGTGGCAATTAGGCGAACGTTGCAGACCCAGACACTACGTCACGGGTCTCCACTGTTTGCTTAAAAATTGAAAAATAACACCCAACAACCCTTAAAACGAAAAAAGACTAGTCCCATTAATAAGAGTGGGTAATTTTATTCGGCCTGTAAATGATTTAATTCGAAATAGGCTGGTGGTAAGCAATAGTTCTGGGAGATATGCTCATTGTATTTATCGCAGTATAACAAAGCAAGCCAGAATGACAAGGAAAGGCCACACGTATAGATCACACACTTACCCACGGCACCGTGAGGAAGAGGCACAACATGATTGAATAATAATATTTTCTACCGCCAGAAAAAACTAATAGAATGCACCGATCGTCAATCAGACGAGTCATGATGCTCTTGGCCATACGGTTTCCAATGGAAAACAGGCTGGCGACTGGAATGTCAAATTAACACTGAGTATATCTTATGGCACAAACTAGTTGATTATATTATATAACAGAAAACGCTAACTGTTACTCGAGGACACGACTATTTCTGGTGGTTTAGGCAAAATAATTGAAAATTTCCATTCCATCAACATCGAACGAGGTAGACCAATATACAATAAGACATTAAATACGACAGCTCATGCGAAAATTGAATTTATAGCCTAGCTAATTTGACCATCACCTGCTTAACCGTACAGCCACGGAAGAGCATGAGCTGTTCAGAAGCATACATTTTACAGAGTAGATAATGAAGGTTCATTTAAAAAATGAATTCGATGCTTGGAAAATTCATGGAATCATGAATACTTCGGGTCTCTTGCAAAGTAAGTGAATCCCGAAGGGCTTCACGTTAACTTTGCAAGAGACCCGAAGTACTCATGATTCTATGAACCTTCCAAAAAAATAATTTATTGCTTATATTTACATTTTTTTATAGATAACTAAAATATAAAAAATACCGTAGTTTTAATTTAGGAATAAAATTAGTTTTGTATTTAAAGTTTAATCGTATTTACAGTTTAGTCGCCGTGTCAAACGGAAAAGCGTAGCAGCCAGTATGAGCACGGACAACAAATCGAGCAAACAATAAGCTTGTTTTGCACGTGCGACTCAGGTGTGGCTCGCTATCAATCACAACATCAGTGTCACATCTGGCAAAATGATTCGATTTGCGAAGCTAATTGCACGGGCAATAGAGCTTGGCAGCTGTCAATCAAATTTTGTATAATTTATGAGGCTATGAACGGTTTCAAAAATCTAAAAATTCATTAAAGGATTGCTTTAAAAATGTAAATATACCTAAATTAACATATCAAACCTCACATAGAAGGGCAAGTATGCTTAAACGAAACCTCGCATAGAAGGGCAAGTATGCTTAAACGAGGAGTTTAAGCCTATATGATATGGGCCTCATCGCAAGAGAACCTGTCTATGAGGTTTGCAACCGGACGGGTGCTCAAACGGACCTACTCAGCCACAGTGGTTAGCTAAAATGTTGATATTTTGCGTGTAACAAGTGTCGTCATTTATTTTACCATGTGCGCCCAACAAAGACTCAGATCAGTCTGGTCATCAACAAGTCTGGTTGGAGTATTTCTGTGCACTCAGCTAGAAGCCAAAGGCTCATGGTTCCTTTATGCTGATAGTGAAGACTCTGATCAGACTGGGCGAATGGCTAAGCTGATCTAAGTCTTTGCTGGGATCACATGTGATTGTGTTAGTATTAATGCACATGGGTTCACATCAATTTCTTATTCATTCAAGCAAACTAACAATGCTGCCCCAGTCATGATCAATCTTGGTATACAAAAACAAATAAACCGTGAGCATCTGTTAATGACTGTATGAACAAAATGCTCTTGTTAAATTGACGCAATGTCGACATGGTAAGAACATTTGATAGTTGTACATACTGTATGTGTTAAGAATGAGCATTTTATTGGCATTATACTGAATCCACTTCAATCCAGGTACAAATAACGTTATACTACAGTAACTACTATTACTATTCTTTTTTTATACTGAGTATAGTACATTGCAAACATAAATACAAAAAAAAATCATGGTAACATTATATGATATGCATCCAATAAATTGGACTTAAACACATACTGGAGTATGATTTAGAATAATGACTGTGTGTTTTTGAATTCCCAGAAAAAAATGATTATACATTATTATGACTCTCTCATTTCAAGGGCACTTGAAAGATGTTAACTAAATGTTGTTGCTTGAGCCCTGTTTCTTGAATTCAGTAATTGTCAATGCGTCAAACTCGTTGTCTTTACATAACTTCATAATTTGCAGAGTCTCGACAAAGCCTTGGGTGTTTTTTTATAGAATAAAAATTTTGTAAGAGCGATTTTAACTCTCTGAACAGTCTCAAAATGTAAGGTGGTCCCTTACAGCTTCGGTTCACGGCAAAAAAAAAACACTTTACCTATATTAAACATGAATATCTCTTAGCAAAACAGATTTTATTATGGATTTTAATGCATTATACATATATATCTAATCTGTTTTTGTGACAAAAGAAACTTTCATGACAAAATTTGGACAGATTAAAATATAGAATATATGCTAATGGAGATATAACTATCATCTACTTTTTGCAATGTAGAGTTTACAGTGGGCTTAGTATTCTAGGGTTGATGAAACGTTGTTGGTATATAATTCGTGCATTATCCCCAACGATACTTTATATGCCTTAAAGCTGCATACTCTGTAACTACGAACATTTTTCGAAAAAAAATATTTTCTTTTTAAATCATTTGTAAAAGTAGAATTAAGCTATGTTTTCACAATTAAAATGTTCAGTACAGCTGAAAACTGCACGGAAAAGTGAATTATCTTATCAGATAGGTGTATTTTTCTCTTGTTGGTAATTATTTGCGTCCCTCCAATAATTCTAGACCGTTGAATTTTAACGTAAATGCAGTTGTTTTGATAGTGATAACTTGTTAAGACTTACGAAAATAGTAAAATGTTTACCTGAATTTGAGTATTTTTACTGTGTTCTTGAAAAATAAAAACATTATTTTTGAAATTAGAAGATCAAAAGTTACAGACTATGCAGCTTTAACTAATAAAAAGAGAGAAAAGTTCTAAATTTGCCTTGGGGATATATAGTATGCATTGAAAGTACACAATGTTACTTTTTACAAAACGGCAGACTAAAAAATTAAAGTGTCATAAATACCCCATCCCATCTTTTGAATAATAATTCTTTACACGCATGAAAAAACATATCAAGTATTAGCCTTCGCTGCTCGCCTTTGCATGATAGACTAAAGTCTCATGAGCTGAGTCACATGATCGTTCTAATTTTATTACAGCCAATCATAGAATGCATGTGTCTAAATTAATAACGGCAGATTGTAGATAAACCCCAAAGACTGCTCCTCAGATCAGCAGTCTTGACAAGTCTTACATTTTTGTACCACTCAAAGATTCTTTCATCACACGTTCCTGTGAGACAGGGGCTTTAAAATTTTACTCATGAGAATAGAATAGTATCTTTTTTCACCTTGAAATAATCTCATTGGGAACGACCAGACTAGTTAAAAACCATGATTTCCTAGTGGATCAATATACCACCCACGACAACTCGTGTCTTAAAACAGTGACGTTTAGTCGCTAAGGAATATCTGAAACAAAACGTTACAGCTCATGATAACATCACCATTAATGTACAGTCGATGTCATTGAAATGGACCATTAGTTTGTGACATAATGCATGCAAGCGACATGTCTGGGATCAGACACTAAACAAGTGATGATGTGCTTGGGCTTTTAGATGAACAGAAATTCTGCGTTAATACGCCTATCATCAGGATCTACACTGTTTGCTAAGATAAACAACAACCTTCAGAGAAAGAAAGCAATTTTACTTGGAAACAATTAACCTGTGACCTCTCAATGCATACAATGGGCCATTCTAAGTTTATTGCATCAAACCAGAAGAAAAATACAATATTATCAGTTACCTCTCATATTACCTGTATTGCTGCAGGTTGCCTGATAAACATGGTCTATCTCACGGCATGTGCCTTTATCAGTCCATGATGACGTTGCGCTTGTAAAAGACGTCGCTAACGACGCGGAATCAACACAAACATCGACAATTACGTCATAATCGCTAGTTTGAAGAGTGAAACAATGGATTAACTGATAAATAGAATACCAGGGCCCGGAATTACAATGCCTCCTTAAAGTTAAGGTAGACTTAAATTGACGAACATACTTAAATTTCACGAAAAGTGCATTACAATCATTTTCCCTATCTTAAATGTCTCCTTATCTCGACAAAATACTTAAATATTTAAGGTAGCAGCGAGGCTACCTTAAAGTTAAGATTTAACTTTTTGACATATCGATGTACGTAAATGTAAACAATGGCGAACGTCCGGACTTTGGTGAGACTGCAAAAACAACGACTCATAGAGTCCTGCAGCGTTATTTTGACTATGTTGACATTGTGTATTTGCAATAACAAAGTTATTTTAACGCCATATTTTTAGAATAATACATGCATTTTATTACATCGAAAATGTTATATGCACATACAAATCACAAGGAGAATTCGTAGTATAGTGGATAAATCGCTTGTCCACTGGCATAGATGTTGCGAGTTCGAACCCCGTCACAGTACTAATATTATTTTTGTTTAATTTTTTTTCAGTTATTTATTGAGCCGCGGCATGTGATTTCCAACAATGTGGCACTTTGACATGTGTAGACTCAGACGAGCCTGTGCAGCCGCCTTTTAAGCTTAGACAGTCAAAATGCTGTTTGGACAGTAGCTAAATATTCATAGAATATTCAAAAGACTAGCAAAGGCTCTGATCAAACTGCGTGTATGCGCAGGCTGGTCTGGGGCTCTGCTCGTCGCACATACCACACTGTAAGAAATCTCATGTAGCGGCTCATTTAAAGATATAATTCATAAGCATTTCCAAACCATTTGGGTTGCTGAAATATCGCTTTACTTGATTGTATCGATTCCTGATCTTTGCACACTTACTTACTTTAATGACAACAAACAATGCGTACCCTATTGAGTTGATGCATTCAGTGGCATCTCGCATATGCGTTTTCGTGTTTGATAATGTCCAATTTGATGGACACTTTGTATAAATGTTAAAACTGTTTTCCAATAATGCTTAAAGGTAACATGTGAAAATATGATACAATAAAAATGAAGAAAAAGAAATGAAAGCATTGATGGGATTCAAACCTGCGCATAATGGAAAAGTAAATGTATGTTCTGCTGCCAGCGACTCTACCTTCTGAGCTATACAAGATGATAGCAAACAGTTTTCAAAACTACACCTGACTGCTGAATATGCCTGCCTATAATGCCTTCAATGTTAACTGTCGTGAGTTGGTTCCCGGTACCGTTAGTTTAACAGGTGACAGGGCCCAGGGCGACGACAGTAATGTGCTTACAGTACTGTTTTGATTTCAATGTTTACAACCAAGCAAATGTAAACATGGTCATTAGATCTTGGCAGTACTATAGAAGGTTTTTAGGAGCGATATCGTTTCTCTACCACCGCGATAACGTATATCCATGCGCAGACCGAGGAAATTTTCGTCGATTTGGCGGTGGAAGGGTCCAAGCCCGACTGACTGAAAAAAAGCTCTGACGTTGTTTTTTTCTTCTTCTTGTTTTGTAAGTCCTCAGCTTATTTTGCAGAGGGAGTCCAGTGATCATGGCTTTTTCAAAGAAAACTATCATTAAACTATAACTTTCCAATATTCCATGGAGAAGGACGGTCAAACATTTTCAGGGGGTCCAACTTTTCCCAGGGGGAGGGGGTCCAATTGCATATTTCTATATAAACCTATAGAATTTGTGATTTTCCAGGGGGCTGGGGTCCGGACCCCTGCCCCCTCCTCTGGATCCGTGCGGGGCATCGTTAACAGGGCTCGTCCACACATTGGCTTGGCCAAAAGACATAGCATGACACTCACTTCATTGATGCAAGTTCTGTGCGGCTGTGGTAAACAACGACAGGGTCCTACTGTTTAGTGATTGGAGATACGCTTGGGGTATCAAAAAGTGCCATGAGTAGGGTCAAGCACCGTGTATCAAAGGGGTTTTGTGCAATGGGATCTTGTATTATTCCCAACGTCGGATGTGAAGGGGGTCTCTACAATGTTGCTAGCACATTTAATATACCGAAGTACCCACATGCTTTGTCCCACACTGTATGCGGCGATCACACATGAACTAAATTGCTAAAAAAAGCTGTTTTGTATTTAAAAGCATATGCGTATCGCTGCCTATCAGGTATGATTGTATAGAAATAAGGTTGAAGGGTTCATCACATCAAGAAGTCTGCGAGTATTCTATAACTACTCCCACCCACACACACACCTTAAGCATATGAACAAACTAGAGGATCTGAAGGTCCTGTAGCGCTTACCTGATCTCATTGATTAGATTAAGATAGGTCAAGGTCAACTTAGGCTTATTATTGAAATATATTTTGTTTTACCATATATGGGAGTGTTTTTTTCATTTGAAATTATCACGTATGCATTGTAGCGCGTTCTGGCTCAATTGGCGTCTTTAAATTAAAAAAAAAAAACTAAATCAGCCAATTTCTGGCATGCCATTGGGAATTTATGTGTCCAAAATGAGTACATGTACGCTATGAAAGTTATTAGTTATGACTCGACAGGGCTCGCGAAATAGATGGGTAACCGGGTGCCAATTTGTCAGAGATATTTGTAGCTTATAGCATCGCATCAGTGTTGTACAGCTCAAGTCGGATGAAAATCCCGAATTTACGTAGACCTCGAAGTCTCTCAATTACTGAATTGTTTGGGAGCGCAGTGTCTCAGTTTTAGAGTGCTTGACTCGAGACCGAGGGGCCGCGGATTCGATCATCACCGGCGTAACTGCGTTGTGTCATTGAGCAAGAACATTAATCCTACCGTAGCTTAGTACTAGTTCAACCCAGGAGGCCCCGTCCCTTTATAACTGAAAAATTGTTGATGGGACGTAAATAATCAAATCAAACAAACAAACAAAACTGATATTGTACTGTTTACCTTAACTTTAAATGAGAAAACTGCAACCGAGCCAGCACGATATTATGGTACTTATCCCATAGGCGAGCAACCATGGATTGCTCAAGGATCCACATAACCTGCGAAATCCACTTCAACTTAAAATATGCACGCGTGTGATGGTTCAGAAAAAGGGATAAAAAACTTAACCCCACTAGATAGCTGATCATGCATCATTTATGTTAGGTTATACGGATGGGATAAGCAACACAGTATCATTGGTTAGCCTATAAATAGTCTACAACGAACTCCCACAAACACGCAAAAACATGATCATCGCGAACGAGTTCGTGTGTACTCCCCCCCCCCCCCCCGCCGCAGATCACCCCACCTGCCCTCCCTCCCCGTCTCCTCTAAAATGACGCCCACACTCTTTTATGAAATGGAAAATATCAACTCAAGTAATTCTGCGTCGTGGGGAGGGTTTTAATGAGCAGGAATTACTTTATTTTGTAGTATTTTTCGAGTCCGCTGATTAATTAACAGGACGCGCGTAACATTTGGGTCGCTTACAGTCATTAAAACTCTATTTTTTTAGATGTCCTCGTAAGCCTTTCCGTCAGATTAACGATTTTAGCCGAGGATTTATACTTAAGATATGTTCACAAAAACGGTGCATTATAAATGTACATTTAAGATAGAATCTTAAATTTAAGAAATATTGGAGTTAGGTTCGTAAAAGTCTACTTAACTTAAGGAGGCATTGTAATTCCGGGCCCAGGTTCGCGTCTTTTGATATCACGTTTACCAGGCTCGGCTTTGAGAAAGCTTGTTGAATCGCTCTGCGGGCCTCGCGATATCAACAAGCGTTCTCAAAGCTTTGCCTGGTAAACTTGAAATATTTTACCGACCCCTCTTTCGCGGATCTTCAATGTGTTTTTTTTTCTGTCATGCGTTTGCTATGCCTTTGCACGCGTCTGGTTATGTGTGCCTTATGGTCACCTGCTGGGAAAGGGCTAACCTCTTGGCTCTCGTTTGTGGTGTCTAATTGTGAGCTTGTCACTTTCCCATTGGTATCCAGGGTCAGGCAGGGTTCTTGATTGTATCGATTCCTGATATTTGCACCCTTACTTACTTTGATATCAAAAGACACTCACCTAGTATTCTCTATGCACACTAAGAGTTATTTGATTACATTGTGTCTCTATGATGATACATTGCTTTAGTTAGGAATCCTCCATGCGAGCGTAACATTTTTGCGCTTCAACAACAGCAGAATCTAGGGCGAAGATTTGGTACAAGTAAAATGCATTCAAGCTCCCCAGTGGCTTTGGTTGTTGTCCGTTCTAAGGCATTTGTTATGTTGTTGTTGATTCGTTGTTGTTTGTTATTCCCATTGTGGAAATCTGTAATTGTTCTATGTTTTGTTGTGCGTTAATTTGTGTCCATTCTAGCTATACATTCATCTCGATGGGGAAGAAGAGCTGATTGCTTTGCTTTGTTTGTCTTCCTGGTGTCTCAGGATTGTTGTGTGGTTCTTCCTCACGATACCACGGGTTAGTCTGCAGTTTGTGACTGTGGTATTTTCTGATCATAATCACTTACTATTTTAAAACAAGAGATGGTGCTAGTCATAGGTTGGAAATTCAGGGTTATATCGTTTTCTCTTTTTCATGAGACTGTTAAAGCAAAGAATACAAAGCCTGGTAGAATGCCACGCTCTGTATTGTTTCATCTGGGTCTTCACTGTTTGTCAAATTACCTGGGTGGGTTTCCAGTCAACAGTGGACTAAAATACCCATCATACACAATATAGTGTCTTGGCATTGCCATTAGCTCTTGGTGTTTAAAAGAAACAGATGGTGCATCAGACATACAGTTCTCTAATTTATATTGTCAGCAGGGGTATATCACAAAGCTGTCGACTCACAAATACGAGTACAATCTGTTTTATTTCGACTTCATATATTCAAAATTGTCTCCGCTGTTTGAGAAATGAGATACAAATGTATTGATACCAACAAGTATATTATTGATTAAATTCTAAATACCTATCAGTGAATCGACACCTTCCCTGCCAGTTGGAATTTACTCTTGGCATGCGGAGTAATTGCATATGCTTAACTATCGCCTGCCTCTTCTTTTATAATTTTAACCCATAAAGCGCCACTTACAATTTGCAGCAGACGACAATTTAAAATGTTGCTGTTTTTTTTTTTCAAAAATAACACATAAGGCATAATATTTCATGAGAATTGCCTGCTTGCAGACAATTCTCATGAAATATTATACCTTATTTTTGTCGAAAACTAGGAAAGATGTCGCAAAATTTGTATTCTGCTGCAGTCGTGATTGGCGCTTTAAAGGTTAACTTCTCAGTCGAAATACTTTTTCAGGCTTAAAATCAGTGTTCAAAAAGTTTGGATCCATATCAGGTCTGTTTGTCTACAAAGGATATCAGCAGACAGGAGTGAATAAAGATTGCATGCACACAGCTTGAAACCTGATAGAACAGCTCCTAATGACCATCTTTTTAGGTATACCAGGGTCCAGGGCGTTTACTACAGTGGCTCCCAAAAGCCGAGTGTAAAATGAAATTTTCGATGTTTGAATGTAATGAATTAGTCGAAAATTGTTTTCCCTTGTTTTGCTATGCTCCGATAGGTAAGTAGCCGTGTTAAGAAACCACGAGAAAGTTGAGTTTAAGATTTGAAATAATCATTCAGCTGTGAAACGACTGACTAGACAGACGTGTTTTATCGAGAAGAACTATGTCGTTAGATAGTCCACTACGGACAGTGAATAACGGACATGTACAGAATTGACATCGGTGGAAATTTGAGGGAACTGTTGTTTGATCCAGCAGAAGTTCAAAAGCCATAGGCCAAAGTATTGGTTATTCTGATTCTGTTAATCAACGTATGTGGGGTGGGGCAGGTCAGGCCCCAGGAACATTTCTTGAAGAGAGATACACACACACACATCGGTGCACCAGCTTTGGTTCCTTTTGAGCTTATTCAGACATAACAGTCGTACAACGAGGTATCGTCAGAACTGGTTTTGCTTGTAGTGAGGCGAACAGCATCGGAAGAAACTGCCGTTTCACCAAGAACGAACTACCAGAGAAATGAGACCTTCTCTATGGAAGATTCCAAGCCCATGGAATTTTAAGATGAGTATTGCATTTTTCAGTTTGAAAAAAAATGAATAAATAATTAAAATCTGAACGGGGCCAACTATCATATTGATTTTGGCAGGTTCAAGACAATCCAATTTGGGTGAAATTAAATACCATAAAATTATGTCTGATTTTAAAAGAAGGTTCATTTGTACATGAAGCAGTTTATGATATTTTGGAAAAGGTCTGATTTAAAAATGTGAAAATGTTTTGTAATTTCATTAAATGCTCAGTTCAAAATAATGGCAAAAGAGGTTGCTTGATAAAGGTTTTATACCAAGAGCTAGTTTGAAAATGTTTATTGGGGCCAGTACATATTTTGGAGTCGCTTGGGACCGTTTTGAACTCTGTGGGGTTTTCTTTTAGCATACCTCAAGACGGATTGATAAGAGAAAGTCTTCATTGCGAGATATACGCCAGTACTGGGTGGATCCCTGTTACGAAAGATGCCAGCTTTGTGGCGTCAAAATATTATATGAGTATAGTTAGTTATAGGATCTGTTTCGCAAATTATGACAAGGTACATTAGTATTGACAGAAATAAGGCGAGCCCATGAATTTTCTTCATTATGGTTTCCCAAGAGAGCCTTAAACTGTATCCTTCTGGGAAAAGACAAGTTTTCTCAAATGTACTTAGTATTTATATTCAATAGACATATTGATGTGTTTGTACGTTAAACGAGATGCCGTATGGCTCCTGTGCTAAAAAGCTTAAAGTTTTCTGATTAAGTGGTTGTGTGATGTATAAGAGTTTTACAGTCACTAAATCATATTTTGAGCAAGCAGAGTGCAAATGCTTCACAGAAATTGGCATAGTACATAAAGGATAAATTAATCCAGAATTGCAAGATATAGCCATGCAGTTTTTTTTTTAGATTTTCGTCAGGCATGCCATTCATTTAAAAATCGTTTGGCTGCCGTGGATATTTTGGATAGAGTAGATTATTTATCATACGTCACAGAAAGATATGACTGAGGGTTATCTTGTGATATGTTGGGCTTGAGTAAGCGGGGAGTTTTAGAAATTGAATATTTAGTATCAGAACATGATACTTAATTGGCATTTTAATAACAATAATAATAATAATAATAATAATAATAATAATAATAATAATAATAATAAAATGTAGCGAACGCATTTACGTTTTGATGTAGGACTAGAATGTTTTGTACTGTTTGTCTCACCTATTTTTTTGGTCACTAGAATGTTAAGAAAAGCGGAGAGGTGCAAGGCTAAATGCGTTTTATTATTTCCAGAGTGTAATCGGTCAACCTTTGGCATAAAGAAGGAAACATGCATTCTTTCATAGAATATTTTGATGTATTTGCCTAAAGAGAAGCAGGTTTTCATACCATATATAAATGGGGTTGATATGTTTCGCAATGCAAATTTAACATTTAATACGGGTTATACAAACTGTACTTGTAAAATGTTGAAGACAATGCGTAGTAGTCTCGCTTCGTTAAGCGGTTACGGGGTATGCCTTAAAAAATTGCTATTGGCTGTTTTTGGCGAATAGGTTGTATGGGCGGGTATCGGCTCATTCTATAAATTAAGCATTTAACACATTTGTTATACTTTTATATTTTTGAAGCCATCGTTTAGAAGTTGTCTCGCTTCGTTAGGCGGCTATGGTGTATGCCTTTCTATTTGCTAGTATCGACAATTATGTAGTATGTGCGTGTATCGGCGCATTAACATTCAGCATATTTGTTATACTTGTAAATATTAAAGACATCGTGTAGGAGTTGTCTCGCTTAGTTAAGCGGTTATGGCGTATGCCTTTCTATTTGCTGGTATCGGCGAATAGGTCATGTATGCGGGTATCAGTGCATATGGCTAAAAATTAATATGTTATATGTTGTTATACTTTTGATTTTTTAAAGACAATGTGTAGGAGTTGTCTCGCTTTGTGAAGGGGTTATGGCATATGCCTTTCTATTTGCTGGTATAGGCGAATATGTCTCTGTGTGTGCGGGTACCAGTGCATATGGTTAAAAATTAACATATATGTTGTTATACTTATCAATTTTTTAAGAAAATGTGTAGGAGTTGTCTCGCTTTGTGAAGGGTTTATAGCGTATGCCTTTCTATTTGCTGGTATAGGCGAATATGTCGTGTGTGCGGGTACCAGTGCATATGGTTTAAAAATTAACATGTTATATGTTATACTTTTTAATTTTTTAAGACAATGTGTAAGAGTTGTCTCGCTTTGTGAAGGGTTTATGGCGTATGCCTTTCTATTTGCTGGTATCGGCGAATATTTCTTGTGTGCATCGGTGCATATGTTTTAAAATAGCATACTGTTTTGAAAAGTACACACTGATTATTAAAATGACTGACTGACAATTTCTATGGCACGCTAAAGTGCTTACAAAGAGAAGACCAGGATAATAATTCCTCTGAAGTGAATTCTTACCTGAATCTGCTCTTTGAAGCGATTGTGTTATTAAATATTTTTATACCTACGGCGACGTTGGTCTGAGAGGTAATCGACGTCGATATAACGTTTGTTTTTGACGTCATGAGTCTGCTTAGCGTTTGCGTGCATTTGATAGAGTGAGGTGAACTGGAAACGGCACAGGGGCTATTTAGGGTGACAATGCGTTTATTTTTTTTTCAGAGCCTTGCAGTTAAAATAGAGAAGCTACTTGGCGTCACGGCGGACAAGGGTCTCCCTGCTATCTGAGTTACTCATAAAGAAAGAGCTGATAGAACGAATGCATCCTATAAACGAGGATTTAACCGTTGAAGAAGTTATTGACTTGAAGTAAGGATGTGTTTGCCACCTCGGTGTGTCATATGGCTTTATATATTAGTATATCTCATTCAGTCTGCAAATACTGAATTCAGAGTCCCATTACAAACGCATATTACAGTATTAAGGGTGATAGCCTATTCGGATCGAACTGTTAAAATTGAAATGCAGCGAGGTGGCGTTTAACAGTGTATACATACATGAGTCTGTTTATTATATTGTCTAGTAAGACAGACAAATACAGAGACGGTACATGGATTCTAATAGCAAGAAATAGTACAATAATTTTCCGTTTTTGGAACTGGAGTGATATTTCCTATGGGCAAATATTGCCGACGATTCAGATATTTAAACTAGTTCTCATCTGAGTGCAACCAAAACTGGTTATAAAGTAAGCAAAGAAAAAAAAATGTCATATAGTAAAATGAAATATTAGATCTTGTAACCACAACACTGATTTGAATCGGTACTGTTTGCACTCATTGTGATCTGGTTGTGACTGATGCATTCATGACAGATTTTTCAAGCGGCAAGGTATAGATCAGCCATGGACGGTTATATAAAGACTCCGTAGACGAAAGGTTAAAAGTTTCTCAGTCATTTTGAGCTTAATAACAGTATTGCAACATTTCAGCCCGTTCTTTTAGCTTCAGTCGGTCGGTAGTTCCAGCGGCTTATACCAAAAAATAAGATTTTTGTTCTTGTTGTATTTATAAGCTATCGGAGGTGGTGTTGCAAGGGAAATGAAATTTTCGATGTTTGAATGTAATGAATTAGTCGAAAATTGTTTTCCCTTGTTTTGCTATGCTCCGATAGGTAAGTAGCCGTGTTAAGAAACCACGAGAAAGTTGAGTTTAAGATTTGAAATAATCATTCAGCTGTGGAACGACTGACTAGACAGACGTGTTTTATTTAATATGCATGTATATACATGTAGTATGCGATAAGAGGGCTATAGGCATTAAGGTATTGGTTTCCCGTATAAAGCAATGCATGCATCCTTCTTATCGTAGTTCAAAAGTCTGTAGAGTGTTCTGTCCAAGGGGCTGTTATGTGGTAGATAACTATGTATGCATTTAGATGTTTTAATAAACATCAAGAAAAGTTTCTTATGAAAGAAATGGAAAAGTTTACGGAAAATATAAGGTGAAGTCGGTCGGTAGTTCCAGCGGCTTATACCAAAAAATAAGATTTTTGTTCTTGTTGTATTTATAAGCTATCGGAGGTGGTGTTGCAAGGGAATACGTATATACTAGTAACAGACGCAGCTCATATACAATTTTGCAATTCAATGTTACAGATGAGCGCACAATGCCGTATGAACATTTTGTAAGTGCATGCACTGTACTCACGGCTGTATTATGAAACCATCAGAGCACAACACCCTGATCATAATTTATGATAGGAAGCTAAGTTCAGAACAAGAGCTGTGAATGATCAAAGTAAGAAAGGTGGCAAAGATCAGGAATCGATACCATCAAGTACCACACCTGACACAGGATACCACATGGGAAAGTGACAAAAACACAATTAAACATCCAAGAGCCAATAGGTCAGTCTTTTCCCAGCAGGTGACCACAAGGCAGCAATGAGCAGACGCGAAAGGACATACATAACACAAATGATTCACAACAAAGTACCGCCTTGGAACGGTCAGTATTCCAGTATAGATAGCGCATGCTTATTAGTATATGCGGAAATACGTTTTCTCGAGAGCCAAACCAGTCACATTTATTTGAAGCCGCATGATTATAGCATCATTGAACATAGAGCAAATGCATTAGCATACACCACACCTCTAATATGTTTCTGAATTAACAGCTTTTCTTCCAGGGAATTCAATCGTGTTATAGCGTGTTTTTCTCCGCATTTAAATGCTTTCAGTAGAGAATTTAAATGAAATCAGAAATTATAGCGGTATTTGATACTTTAAATACAGTACCATTTTAGGTTAACACAAATGAGTGTCTGACATATTAAACTTATACAAGTTATATGTTCGCACACAATACGCTGTTACAGACCAAAACCCAGTTGAGCTCGCAATTTCAAAGTAAGCGTAATGCCATATGATAAATAGATTCTAACATTCGTGCTACTGTATTATGGAATTTATTAAATTCGTTGCGAAAAAGCGATAAAATGCTCACCAATCCTCGAATTTTATCTCTTCCTTCACTGAACTAGTTTAATAAATTCGATGCTACATGAGCACAGATGCAAGATCCTCAATAAATTAGGAAGCTCGGGATATTTTGGGACTTGGTGAACTATAAACTGTTGTGAAAAATGTAAACTATTGATTGTGATCTATTAAGTATGCGAACAAGAAAAGATATGGAAATAACTGCCATATGAATGAACTCAGCAACAGCAGGTACGGCTATAGCAGGTATACTTTATCAACGTTTTGTGCTTTGCCTTCAACCGGTCACTTCACACAACACTGAAAGGTTATAATAAAAGTCATTTCTGTATTTGCAAAGCCAACAAACCAGAAACGCTTCACCCTTATAAGATGTGACACCACACAGTGCGAACTCTCATATTGGTCTATTATTTTGAACAATGGTGGGGTGGGGGCTTACATGATTCACTCATTATTAGATAAAACATGCTTTGTATGTTTGTTTTCATTGACTGTCTTCGGCATGAGATTTGTATGGATGACATGCGCCGCAGTGCATCAGTGGGTTCCTAGGTACAATGTAAGCACAACAGGACAACAATTGTTCTGAAAGCTTTATGGACGTCAGCTATCCGAATCCAAGACATCGCGGTATAGGGGAGATAGTAAGAGTACCAAAAAGGGGTTCTAACAGGTAACTTTTAAGATAACGCCCCTTTGCTGATTGAAGGAATGTTCTACAGTTGACTGAGCTACCAATCGAGATCAAGTAAACTATTTTATATGTAGCTGGCATAGAGGCGAAATAATCAATAATTGTCCCAAATATGATGTTGGCATTCACCAAATAGACGAAACGTATATCTTCTAACATACTGAAGTCTTGCACACCGGATAATGATATCTGAGGGTTTACCCTGGGATAGAAAATCTTATCTTACCCTTGCTATCTTACCCAGGACTTCAAGTAACGCCATCATCTTAGCGTATTCAGGGATTTCAGGAAGCTTATTTTAAAGTAAATAAATAAATAAAATGAATAAATAAATAAAAGCAGTGGTGAGCAAGAAAAGGAATCCACTATTCATGCGAGGGTAGGATAGAAAAATCCGTCCCGCGGGATCACCGTTATCATCACTCGGCAAGCCTCGTGATGCCAAACGACAATTCTCGGGACGGATTTTTCTATCATACCCTTACACTCATAATATATTCTTATATTATGTGGGCCCAGTTGCGAGACTATCATTTTGTTGCATGCATTTGCGTAGTCTGATCAGCGCATTTGTTGTATGAATTCGCTTTCAAAAATTGGGATTGTTTAATTTCTATCTAGTCACGTACCTGACCAGACCCAGTAAGCATACAAAACGGGTCACTAGTGGCCCGCAAGCGAAACAGTATTTATCGGTAGCTGGACTAAACAGTGGCTCAACTTGGTTTCTTTAGCTCTGACTATCTGTAAGTCATGAGCCCTTTTCTTTGTTTCATCATGGTGTATTAATTTGATTAGAGTGTTCTCCATCATGATTAATTGCATTAATTAGATGGCCTCCATGAGAGCTGAACATTTCTTGTACTTCAACAACAGCAGAATCTAGGGCGAAGATTTGGTACCAGTAAAATGCATTTAAGCCACCCGGTGGCTCAGGCTGCTGTCCGTTCTAAGGCGGTGGTTCTGTTGTTGTTGACTTTTTGTTTATTGCTACTCCCATTGTGGGAGTCAGTAATTGTTCTATGTTTTGTTTTACGTTACTGTATGTCCATTCTAGTTTTAATCATCTTGATAGGGAAGAGAGAGCTGGTTGCTTTGCTTAATTTGTCATCCTGGTGTCTCGTGATGATTGAGAGGCTCTCCCTTGCGGTGCAATGGGGTTGTCTGCGTTTTGTGATTGTGGTATTTCCTGATCATACTCACTTACTATTTTTGTATGGCGTGTCGCCAGCGGAATGGTATTAGCCCAAGACTTTTGTTGGCTGGGTACCTGGTCTCGCGGTACGTGTCCGCAAGCAACCAATCAAAACACTGTATTTCGAGTCTGAGAATGAACTCAAGTTTTATAACCTCGGGGCCTGGTCGAAAACCCCAAAACATGTTTTTGTTTGTGTAATTAATTTTCGCGATAATGCTCATGTGACAGTAGTCACTTTAACTTTATCAGCTAATTATTGTAATGGAATTAGACAACAGAGCTAGAAGCACCTTCTGACCTGTATATACAAGGCGATCAGTATATTTATCAATGGAACCACACAAGCAATAGAAACACTGGAGAGACATTTGACGTAATCACTTGAATACAGACATGATAATATCATTTATAGCTAAGCCTTTAAAGCTTGAGAACTACAGTACACGATATTTCAAATTCCAGTGTTAATAAAGTTAATGTGAAACTATAGGAAATTGCAAAGACAGATAAATTAATTCTTTGTATTCAGACATTCTAAAATAAGTTCTATAACAGGATCAAGATATATTTACTCTGTCAAATAGATCCGCAATGTGAACACGTAATTTCAGTTAAGACAATAATAGATAAAAGGATGGTAGTCATTAATGTGTTTCTTCTTTCAATGCAAAACAATTAAGCTATTAGCTTACAATATTGATAAGCCTTATCGTTTGTAGCAATGTTGATATGCCAACATTATGTTGCATATATGTTTGGTTGCTTGTAGAAAGTGTATTCCAATGTCATTGTTTAAGCCTTTGTAATCTGATGGATTTTCCAATACATATTGATACAATAAGTAGTATGGGATTGTCCA
Source organism: Loripinus fragilis (assembly GCA_964019695.1). Taxonomy (NCBI): domain Eukaryota; kingdom Metazoa; phylum Mollusca; class Bivalvia; order Lucinida; family Lucinidae; genus Loripinus; species Loripinus fragilis. Next base: position 123,158,776 of record OZ026515.1, read on the forward strand.
TTTTATATTTAAGGATCACAGGTATTTTTTCCCTAAATAATGATATATTTCTGTTCCTGAAGGGTGTTGCAAAACTTAACAAGCAGTGCAGACACTGATGAAATGCAGCATTATGCTGCATTTCATCTGGGTCTGCACTGTCTGAAATAGTACCCATTTAGGGGTTTTCAGTATACAATGAGTTACATGTACATTAAGGAAAACGGTTCCGTGTAAGGTCAGTCATTCTTGTTTAATGATGGGTTTTTCATTGTTATGTAGTATGCAGTGTAAACATTGGCCACAAATTGTGAAATAATTAACAAATGTTTTGGAACCTAGAGGTTTAGGTTCTAAGACATTTTGGTCTCACTGCGATTATGGCAATGTAGCCTATTGAATTTTATGTATAGATTACATTGTTGTTTTTTCATACCTGCACATGACTGACGATTGAGCAATTTACGACAGCTCCTGTACTGTATATTTCATTCATCAGTTGAAACGTAACCTCAACCGTCGTCGGCATTTCGTCGTAGGTGAAGTCAGAATTAGACCAAATGGACCAGCAAAGATTATAATTGAGCCGTGGCATGAGATTTCCAACAATGTGGTATGTGCGACAAGCAAAGGCTCAGACCAGCCGTGTCACGGCTCATATAATGTTGAATTGACGTCGAATTAACGTCAGTGGAGTTTCATTATATCTTATCGACCATAATACGGCCCGTGATAAGCCTTCAGTCATCGCATGCTCGCATTTTGAAAGTCCTCATGAGTAATTAAAGAATGCAAGCACACAATCACACAGAAATCAAAACGCACAAAAGCGTAGGATGCAGGCACATTCACGAGCTTCCAATAAGTCCTATGGCGGGTTTCATCTGAACGCAGCAAAAATGTGTTATCTTGAATCAATGTAATTTCCGCTCAATTTAAACTGTTTCGGCTAAGCAACAATGAGAGCATTAACAGGCGCTGACAAACACCCATGTCAATTACTGTGGCCTATTTAATGGCATTAGATAATTACCAAGCATTATAGAATAATGAATTTTATCCTTCTTCATATCGGTTTAGTGTAACCCAGAAGACTAATACATTCCTTCATTTGAATAAACGTTGCGCTATTGGACGAGGTAAAATGAACACTTTAATTCGATTCCTGGTACGTGTGGCTCCATGGGAAACTTCGTCTCAGAAAGTACATGTATGCAGGTGTGACATTGCATGTGAAGATCCAGAAACTTTCATCAGTGGGTCGAGCTCTGACCTTGTTTTACAGAAGGAGAGGGAGAGAAGGAGGGGTCTAATTGCTTCTCGAGGGGGTCCGAAAAATCTCTGTATGCAACTATAAGCGAGCCATCATCGGCCAGCGAGGAGCGCAGTGGTTCAGTGTTAGAGAGCTTGACTCGGGATCTAGGGGTTGCGGGTTCGAGCCTTACCGGAGGCACTGTGTTTTGTCCTTGAGCAAGACACTGTATCTCCTGGTTAAACACAGGAATAACTGTTTGAAGGACTTTGGCATGTTTCAGGTTTAAATTATATATCATTCCTTCCAGAAGCGAATATAACAAAGGCGCTGATCAGACTACGCGAATTCGCAGCCTGCTGGTCTGTGGCATTGTCAGACTTTCTCGCACGGAGGCATATTTATCAGTAATGTAAAATAAGGGAGTGGGGCGGGATGGGGTGCGGTGGGGGTGGCGTGAGATTAGTATAATTGTTAAAACATAACACTAACTTACATTTAGAGAGGATCTGATACGTTCTCGTGAGTTAGAGTTATTGAATGTATTAAACACGTAGAGGGAAACAGATGTGAGGCTTTGTCGAAATTTTTATCGCTTTTCGAAACACGCTAAATTGCTTCAAAAATACATGAGCACGATTCATGATTGTTAAAAAAAATAGATCAGCTGAAGCAGTGAATTGTTGTATAATTATTCACTGTTTTGAGGTCAGATGTAAAGAAGACCAAACCACGAGCGCGAGTGATATATTTTCGTACAACTGACCGACAACTCTACAATTCACACACAAGAGCTGATCTATTTCGATTCTAACACACAATAAACGACGACAACACATTTGTAGTCTTCAGCTTCTTCCAACTTTCCGCCATTGCACTGAGGAAATCCCGCTAATAGTTGGACTGTGTCGCATACGATTACATGTATTTGTAACGTCTTTCAAGCCTAAAAACGACGTTACACCGTCTAACGCCATGACTGACGTCATTTTGGAGTAACAAATGACGTCAGCTAGTGCGCGCTTTCCTCTGGCATTTAAAACTGTGAATTATTGTTTGATATATCACGCTTCTTTAGCATTGACTCTATAGGCGAGTTGTGTAAGAATATAGTATATATCATATGACGCTAACATTACATTGTCATTAAATAACGTAAAATATGAAATTCACTAGTGGCTTAACGATTTTAATACATGAGCTGCGACAGGTGATTTCCAACAATGTGGCATTTTGACAAGTGTATACTCAGATGAGTCTATACAGCCCCCTTTTAAGCTTCAAAACTCAAAATGGTGTTCAGTCAGTAGCTTAACAGTCATAGAATATTCAAGCGACTAGCAAATGCGCAGATCAGATTGCGCGTGTGCGCAGGCTGATCTGAGGCTTTGGTGGTCGCACATACCACATTGTTGGAAATCTCATGTCGCGGCCCACGTCATTATATCACTCCCAGATGCAACGCTACGTAATACTAATCTTCATTTCTTATTTCTCAAAGATATATATGTTATGTTGAGGTGTTCATTGGAAGAGTCTATCGTTACAATTTGAAGGAGCATCTTGATATATAGTTGGTTCGTTTACAAAACCTCGTATTTGCACCTTTTTTACCAAACCCAATTTAAGCATGGCACCAATAACGACAGTTCAGTGCACCAGGTCACAAGACCCTGTGTGCTATAGCCAATGAAAAGTAAAAGTTGCTGTTTTGTGACGTTCCAAAATCTCGTATCTCAGTTAGTCAAAATTATCAGTTCTAAAACCTCGTATACGTAAATTTGAAGGTAAGCTTTAACTGGTTTATTACTGTGGGGGTTCAAAGGGTGTACTAGCTAATTCATGCTTAAAGTCATAAAAACTTGTTTCTCGCCTTCAATCAGTGCTGCAGATACGAGAATGTAAACGTGTCTCTTATGTAGATGTTGTATTCGACAAGATAGTGTGCCTAAAATAGAACTGTCCACACAAGTAACGTGGATACATCAAATGCAGCTTACAATGTACACGTCTCAAAAGGAACAGAACTACCTTTGGTTACCTATTTAGCTATTTTATTAAAACGCAACTATTTACTAAAATTCTAAATCCTTTTAATTTTGTTAACATTACCCATGTTAAGTCTCTAGATAAGAGAGGGTATTATGATCTTTGCCTCTTTTCTTACTTTAATGAAACTTCTGATAATCAAAACTCATAGCTGGACTTTGAGAGGAGCTATACTTTCCTATACCTTTATATACTGTCATTCTCAGGTGAGAGACCCAGGGCCCAAAGGCCCTCTTGTTTTAAAAAGTATCACAATATGCTAGAACATAAAACCCTGCACCCGTTGCATCCTTTAAAGATACTTAAAATAGGTGTTCAGTCTGAAGCTCACAAGAATAAAACAAAAAGCAAACAATCCAGAAAGTTTTTTGTCTCTCCTGTAAAATTTACTTAAGTGTACTTACGAGGTATTGTAAACGAACATTGTACTTGTACATTCTTGGAAAAATCTGAAATAATTTATTTGGCGATAACTGACTTCACGGTAAAGTGTCTAACTTTTCTGAACTCACTCTTCGATCAATTACCGTCCTCATGAATGCTTTAACAGATATCGCTTTTCTGGCATTTAAATCTTCATCCCTGTCGACAAAATGAGAGATTATCGAATGTAGTTTTTTCCAATTACTTGTAATGCTATTGCATTGTCTGCAGCATCTCACAGTTTAACACGTTTCTCCCTCGTTCGGGAATGTCCGCCACAATTCGAGAATCGAATCATGGCTCGGGTGTATGTAAGGAATATTACGCGTAGTACTATGTACCAAAACGCTCCATTTTGTTAGCCCGAACTGGCATATGGAAAATTAGTTCTGTAGCATGCTGGTTCAGCTCTATTAAAATCGATTATTCTGATTATCAGCAGAATAATTGAAGTCATGTTTTTATCAATAAAATATCGCTATAGCGATATTTTATTGAAGAAAAACATGAACTTCATCTAAGCCGTTTGTTTTGCTGCAATCACACTTGTTATTGTGTTCACATGGTTTCTGAGACGTCAGCGTCACGTTATATAACGTCAGCGTCACATTATCACCCGCGTTATCAAAGAAGATCCTCGATGTACATCCGTGGTCTGATTCCACGGAATTTCACGGAATTGGCCGAGGCAGTTCCGATTGGTTTCTCCCTCTGTTCAATGCACGAATGCAATAGGCAAATCAAACCATTCTAGAACACAAGATAAGAGCCAGCTTATGAGCTTTTTGTACGAATTATTTTAAACTTTTATGCCGAATGACATTTCCAACACTTATCATTTGGACCAGTCCATTTCCATTTTAAAGGTTTTTGGGTGTTTTTTTATTTTATTTTTTTATTAAAATTTTAATAGAACATTTTGTAAGTAAACAATAGAGACCCTTATCACAATTAAATCAATAAATTCGGTAATTTGGTCATATTCACTTAATACTTACTTTTGCTGATTGACTTGGCCTCATAAATGGTATTTTCGGTCTCTGCAAAATTTTGGATGTCTTTAAGTTGAATAAATGTATAAGATATCTTTTTTCAATTACAATGTATGGTCTAGACACACTGAATAATGGAATAATTTTAAAGTCTATATTTGAAATCTTAGACCAGGTACTGGCTTTATGACCTGAAAACCATTACATTGACTCGAAGATATACGGTTAGACAATGAGGGGATATATGTATCCAACATTTTCGGTTGGGGAGGTACATGTTTATCGTCAGGAAAAAAACGGACGGAAATTAAGTTTTACTGCGACGCGCGAGCGGAGTCGTGAAACTTGATTTCCTATCTATAACCGACGAAACACCTCTCCAAATGAACATTTTAAATATGTATCCCATTTCTAATGCACTTCTGCAGTTTTATGTCAATTAGGATCGTTGCAAACAGCATAAAGTCGCATGCTATCCAATGAAATGTGATATAATTAATAACATCAAACTACTTGCGACAGTATATCGCAGATTGTCGAAATTTGAACAGATCAGATGTGGCGTTACAAAAGCAGGTGCATTAGAATAAAGGATTGTGAACTTTTATCAACATGCAAAACAGAAAATTTCTCTTTTGATGGACTCTCTCGGTACACTCGCCCTAAGATAACTGGTCCCACATTCCTGAGGACATACGCCCCTCATTGAAAATAATTCGCCCCACGTCATCAGCAGTACTTGAGACAAATTAACAACACATTGTTGAAAACTTGCTGTACCTACCTACCTACCTACCTACCTACCTACCTACCTACCTACCTACATGTACCTACCTACCTACCTACATGTACCTACCTACCTACCTACCTACCTACCTACCTACCTACCTACCAAACAGCATAAAGTCGCATGCTATCCTACCTTCTTTGTCTACCTCTTCTTATGGTTTAAAAACTGAGATGTTCTTAGATCATAATTAGCTCTGCGCGCCAAAGTAAGATGGTGGCATCCAGGTTGCCCAAATGGAAATACACTTAACTAATTTTCTAATTGGTCACCTTTCAAACTACTTATTTCTGATCAAGATCTAATAACATTGAAATGAATTTTTGCCTAAATATGTGCAGTTCAATGGGCAAAAGTTTAGCGGTCCTTCTGAAAAGTTGTCTTTCAATTAATTTTTGGCTTAAATTGCGAAAATCTGCTTTCTTTGAAGAAAATTTGTTTTGAGTGAAGTTTTGATCGAATTAAAGCGCAGCTGGTTAAAGACTGGTCTTGCCGACTTCAACAAACACCAAACACTTGCAATTTTGATTAAAGTAGATTTTTACGCTTTTTTAAATATCACTTTATTCGAGATTTTTTTTTAAATTCATCATTAGAACGTGCTAAAATTGTTGAATGCATTTTATTTTATCTGAACATGATAGGACAAACAGAATAGAACTTGATTCGTCCATTTTGTGATGGAAAACACTTCACTGCTGTTGCACACTTCCGGTTTGAATGTGAAACTTAAAAAAATCAACTTGACACAACTTTGCATTTTTTTTCAATTTCCGAACTAGAAAAGTGGCGTCTAGTAGAAATGAATAATCACTAAAAAATAAATGCTGTGTCGCAGATAATAAGGCATACAGAATAGTGCGAATTTCATGTGTAAATTGAATGCATACGGCTGACTTTCTACTATTAAGCTGCTGGTAGTGTTTGTCTACATGTTATCAGGGAAAAGAAAACGAGAATTACGAGTGAAGCAAAAAATTCGAAGCTTGTTCATCTTAAATCACGGCAGCCAGTTACATCTTCAAACAAACAAAAATACAAATGGATAACGTCTCTGTTAAATATTTCATATTGTAGAAAATATGTGACTTTTTGAAATGAGGATACCTTATACTCTAGCATCGTCTGTGCAAGTGGTATCAGTCATTTTTACATGAAATGACCTGCAGAGTCTCGACAAAGCCTTGGTTTATTTAGAGAAGCATGCATTTTGTATAACCGATTACTTTCAAAACTAGCGTAAAAATGTAAGCTGACCAACTAGAAATTTTGTTAAGTTTATACATTTTGCAGTTCTCAAAAATCAGTTTAAATCTATGTCTCATTTTATGACGGAGGAAATCTGGCCTGGAGGAAGGACCTGAAATCTACCATTGAGAGTGTTGACACCTCTATTGAATGGGGTCTGGTCTTGTCTCTTGCTCTTTCGGAAAGAAGGGACTTGAGGAGGTGGTGTCTGTAAGGCTGTTTTTTTTCTGGAAGAACTAAGATAGGCCTCCATCTGGCATATTTATAAGGTGTGGCACTTGAAAATATATATCCATCCATCCATCCATCCACCCATCCATCTACATGACATATTATTGATACAAAAGGTGCAGCACTAGAATACAGTATACGACAAAACATTTCTTAAGGCTTTTAAATAGATGGCAAATAATTTTGTTAATTATAGGAAAGCTGGGGTAGTGATTGCACGTGCGCCTAGAAGCAAAAACACACTTGAACGACCTTTTACGCATACACCGCATGGGATATATACTGAACGAAACTTCTAAACCGCCAGTTAACACAACACATTTTTTCAATATAGCTCATTTATTATTAAACTGTTTGACATGATATTTAACACAGTATATTTGGGCCCATGTATCCATCGATTGAACATAACAAAGCTTGATTCAATAAGGATGTTCATTTATGCGTAACGATAGAGTAATGATACCTGAGGCGAGTTCAACAACGCGAGTGCTCTCGAGCGCTCGTTGTACTGATGCCAGGCTTTGCACATAACGAATAAAGATAGGTACCAGAACAACGAGCGCTCGCAAGCACTCGCCTTGTCGAACTCGCCTCCGTTTTGCACGTGGCACACGATGCTAAATGTTATTTTGCCTTGTGTATACTCGCATTTTTATCGACAACTATCGGACAACTTTATTAAATCACAAAAATAACAATGTTTGGGTTGTATGAGTATAAAGTAGAGGGGTCGGGCTGTGGGCTCAATCGAAATAGGGGCCTCGCTGAGACTGATTCATAATTTATCACAAGGTTTGGCATGTTTTGATAGAGCTGACAGTTTACACCACAACCTGTCGGTCATTTTTCATTTTTGCACTCGTATGACGAGAAAAATCGACAAAAACTGAGTATTGCGTATGTCATAAAATGTCCTGTATTGTCCACCATACTTTGGTGCGGTGATGCACAAATGCTGCATTGGAACGTCGGAAGTGTCGAGATTGATGTGCAGTACACGCTTAATGGGTGACGGATGTTTCAATAATTTTGTCGACAAAAAAACATTTCATCACCATAAACACATTTCTGTGTTCTTTTAGGCCATGTGGGCCTCCATAGCAGCACTGATTTGCATGAAAATTGCTACTTTATACTACTAAATCAACACGATAGTGTTCAATGATGTCCATTTTCAACACCAGAAAGTTCCAATAATATTGTGGACGAAAACATGTCATCTCCATAAAGCATTCTTGTGTTGTTTTGTGTCATATGGGCTTCCATAGGAACATTTTGGATTACCTGAAAATTCCTACTTAATAAAAGCGAAACCCAAAAATGTTCAATAGTGTCCATTTATAACACCATAAAGTGTGTGTTTTTCACTTTAGGTACCTGGAATACTTGATTTTAAGCGATGAGTTCGACTTTTAGCGTTTGTGTGAAAATGAAATGCGATGGTGTCTTTATACAGTCTATCAATTGAGCATGTTAATTTCAATTTATGAAAATGAAATTTTGACAGGTTCAGTTTAATTGATTTTTGCATATTAAGTGTAAATTGTAGCCATTTATGTATCATATATGTTAAGATATTTGAGAAATTATTGAGCGGCGGTTTAGAAGTTTCGTTCAGTATATGTACCGTAACTTCACAGGTGGGTGCATTATATTGCGACGATGTGTCGTGAATATGGAAGATAACTAGTAATTTTTTGCTTTATGTTATTTTCACTTGGCCTGATTTCGTGAGTATACCCGTTTCATAATTCCTAGAACATATATAACATTTCATGAAATTTCACTGGTTTGTGCATCATATCTAGAATGTGTCGCGAAGAAGGAAGACAGCAGTAGTGTAGAGCGTTTGTTTTTTGTCTAGTTGTTCCTGTTGTTCCAAGATGGCGGCCCCCATGTAAACGATTGCACAACATCTGGAAATGATGCAACGGCTATTACGGGAGATGACGCAATATTTAGTGACAGGTTTTCCCATTTTCTGTCGTTGTACTTACGTTTGCTGGTATTTCACCATCGTTGTGCAATGCTATAATTTATATATACGTAGAGACCCTAATGCGCCGCATAACAGCTCTGGCGTTTGAATGTTAAACGTTGAACTTGTATTAAAGTACAGTGAAAAAGCGGAGTTAATAGTTTAACAGCTGACAGGTAAGACGATAAATTTCTTCATTTCTTAATACTGTCTAGTCGATTGTTATCATAGTAAATTTAGGCGTTTCATTTTATTGTTAAAGTATTATTATGGTATTTTATTCAAATTGGCGATCTATATCGATATTCAGTCAAGTGGACTAGATAAGCTTGTTTGATAGAAATAAAAAAAAAACTGTTTTATTTGCGTTTAATTGGAACTAATCAAATTTACTACAAGCTAGAAGAAATCAGTGTTTTAGGTAAGCGTTACATCTCACATTGTGTGTGTGTGTGTGTGTGTGTGTGTGTGTGAGAGAGAGAGAGAGAGAGAGAGAGAGAGAGAGAGAGAGAGACGTCAATAATGTATTGTTTATGTAACAAAATAAATTTGAGTAAATTATAAAATGGCATGAAATGTTTTGAAAGGTTACTGTTGAGAAATTGCTTTTAAAGGCTAGAGAAATGTGTTCTGAATTAAACAAAATGTCAAACTACACTAACGGTCTATATAACACAAATTATTACAACATACTAATCAATATCCAATTTTCCATCAGTATTTTAGGCACAGGGTTAATTATGTAGATCAGTAAACAGTATAAACCTTATTGTTTCTTGCATCCTTGAGTGTAATTTTTTTTCATTTTGATTTTCAGTCTTGGAATGGAGTTTACATGCCAAACATGCGGAGCTTGTTTCACGACTAACAAGTCACTACAGCGACATGTTAGGGCACAGCATCTTAATGAAAAACATCAGTGTACATACTGTCACAAGCCCTTTATGTATGTCAGTGCTAAAACAAGGCACGAGAAGAATCACTGTGCAACTAATAAAAATCGCAATTTAGCCGGGACACCGAATCAATCACAGGTCCGGGGTGCAAAGCGAAAATTGGAAACAACAACAGCTATCAAATGTACTAAATCGAAGCAGCGAAGAACTGAAGTGTGTTGCAAACAGTGTGGTGAATCATTTCCCAACAGGCATGAACACTACTTACACAGAATGCAGCAGCATTATCAAACTGGATCTGGCGTTCCATTACAACAACCACCATGGGGTAACGGGCTCACACCATTTGAAAACAACAATCAACTGACAGATGTTTATGAAGCCAACAGGCCATTAATACTGGCCAACCATCAGGAAAGTGGCATCGAAAAAGTTTACAATTATCCTATATCAAATGCTTTTAGAGTGGATGACATAATGAGGTTTACGACAGACAGCAAAGTGCTTTTCGTGTTAATTTGGAATTTGGATTAATCCTAGTAAATACTGACAGTGGAGAATATAGATATTTCACTCCTTACTCTAATGAATCGTTGTTTGAACGCCCAATTTATGTATCACGGCGACAGGATCTCCATAGGCTAAGACTGAGACTGGAAAGACTAAACATAACAGATTTTATATTAAGACAAAGGACAAATACAAAATGGAAACCAGTTTTAGTTACTAACTTTAGGTTCATTGTATATTCCTTAGATTATCCATTAGGAACTGTAAATCTGAAATTGCCAGATCATGTGAAGAACAGCAAATCTATCATTGCTCTTGATAAAACATCAGAAGGTAAGTTTTATAAGGATCATTTATGCGCATTTCGGTGCCTGGGTGTTCATCAAGGCCATCAACGAGATAGGCTGGAAACTCATGTCAAAATCTTATTCAACAAGTGGGCTCAGTACATGCAACATAAATGTCCGGAGAACAATATTAGTTTAGACCCGAAAACATTCAAAGGGGTTGAACTGTCACAACTCTTGTATTTTGAAAAATGTTTCCAAATTAATGTCAATGTTTTTCGACTACAAGAGATCAGTCTGCCCTGCCAGTCTATAAGTCACGCTGCCATTTCAAAGACACAATGCATTTGAATTTGTTTGACAAGCATTTATCTTACATTTCAAATTTAAATGCTTATGCACAAAAGTATCAATGTCCTAGCTGTCAAATGCATTTCAAGTATGTACAAAGTATGAAAAGGCATAGTCTAAAATGTCAAGGGAGAACCAAGCATCGATTCCCTGGAGGCTTTTATTCTTCCCCCAAAACCATATTTGACAAGCCGGAAGAATATGGCATTGTGGTTCCAGCAGAAGAATGTATCTTCCCTTGGTTTTTAGTTTTTGATTTTGAAGCCATGTTAACGCCTGCTCAGGAATCAAAGCCAGACAAACTCACTTGGACTGCGGACAATGTACCCATTTCAGTTAGTATCTGCAGTAATGTTGAGGGATTTAAAACACCCCATTGCATAATTGAGCCTAACACCAATGAGTTGGTAGCTCAGATGGTACAGTATATGTCACAAATTTCTGACAAAAGTTATAAGTTGGCAAAAGCGAAATTTTCCGAGGCCTTTGCAAAGCTGGATCGCGTGATTCGGTCTGAGCTTCCTTTAACTAAAGATCCCGATGACGATGAGTCATTTTTAGAAGAGCTTGTCGCAGATAGTAATGAGTGGCAGAAGCAAGAGGAAATGCATATTAAGCAAAGTAAAAAGCTCAGAGACGAATTTGACTCATATTGTCGTCAAATTCCGTGTATAAGTTTCAATGGGTCTAAATATGACCTTAACCTCATCAAGAAATATTTAGCTGTTCATCTAAAAATACACGACAGTAAAACCATATTTACTGTCAAGCGAAACAGTCAATACGCCTGCCTGAGCAATGAGAACTTCAAGTTTTTGGATATAACCCAGTATTTGGCCTCTGTTGTCAATTACGCCACATTTATCAAAGCATTTGATGTCAAAGAATCAAAAGGTTTTTTTCCCTTACAAATGGTTTACGTCCGCAGATAAATTAGATCATACGGAATTACCTCCCTTTGGCCCCGCTTGGTTTTCGTCATTAAAAAATGAAAGCGTTTTGAATGATGGTCTGAGAACCCCAGAAGAAAATTATGCTTCAATTCAGTCCGAATGGAGTAAAAATGGCATGAAAACTTTCAAAGACTATCTTGTCTATTACAATAATTTAGACTGCGGTCCTTTTGTAGAGGCAGTGGAAAAGTTGCAGAAATATTATTTTGACAGAAACAACGATATGTTCAAGATCAGTATTTCTCTCCCGGGCTTAGCTCAAAAAATGTTGTTTGAATGCGGGAGACAGGCCGGCGCCTCCTTTGCCCTTTTCGATGAATCCAACAAGGACTTGTATTACACTGTAAAACAGAATATCATAGGTGGGCCTTCTATCATTTTCAATAGATATCATAAGGCTGGTGAAACCTTCATTCGTGAAATCCCGACATACAGTGTCAAACCATTGTCGGGTTTCACGCGAATGCCCTTTATCTTTGGTCTATTGGTCAATACATGCCTTCTGGTCCTTTTGTGCGTCGCAAGGTAGAAAATGATTTCAAACCAGAAAAAAGAGACAAGTACTCCCTTATGTATGATTGGATGGATTATATTGCCAAAATCAAGGATGTCAAAATTGAACATAAGATGAACACGGGAAAAGAGAAAAAGGTGGGGCCCTATCCAGTAGATGGGTTTGATCAAGAACATAATACGATTTTTCAATTGCATGGCTGCTATTGGCATGGGCATAATTGTTGGCTCACCAAGTCTGTCAAAGAGAGAAATGGCATAAAAATCGTCAGCAAAAGTTTGAGAAAACTTTAGAAACGACCCGTTATTTACAGTCTCAAGGATTTACTGTTGTTGAAATGTGGGGATGCGATTTTCGTTCACAAATGCGTTCTGACACCATGTTGAAAACTTTCATTGATAGCCGGCTACCAGGAACACCACAATGGGCTGTTAATGAAAGCGAAATACTCGCTGGTGTGCTGTCTGGTAGTCTTTTTGGAATGGTTGAGGTCGATATTAGTGTCCCAGATCAATGGCCTGATCACTTTTCTCATCCCACCATGACACCCTTCGAGTATTGTCAAGAAATGTCCCCCTTGTTCTGCACCACAGACGTCCCCTTTGACGTAATAGGGTCTCATATGCAAACTCATATCAAAAAGTTTGGCCTCTCACAGAAACCTCGTCGGTTATTGGTAGGTGGAATGAAAGCTAGACAAATCTTATTGGCTACTCCTCTTCTCAAATGGTATTTAAATCACGGGCTTGAGGTCACCAAAATTTATCAGGTGATAGAATTTAAACCTCAAAGGTGCTTCCGTCAGTTTGTACAAGATGTCAGCGATGCTAGGCGACTTGGGGATTCAGATCCGTCTAAGTCAATTTTAGCAGACACCCGCAAATTAGAGGGCAATGCTGCATATGGCTCAACAATAATGGATCAGGAAAAGTTTCAGTCAGTGAAATATGTGCAAGGGGAAGGGGAAGCCATGATGGAGGCAAATCTTCCTCAATTTAAGAAACTTACACCTTTGTTAGAGGAAGAAGAATATTATGAAATTGAAAAAGATAAGAAATCTCTTAGAATGAATCTTCCCATTCAAATTGGATATTTTATTTTGCAATACGCTAAATTGCGCATGCTCCAACTTTATTATGATTTCATGCTGAAGTTTGTCAACCGTGACGACTTCGAATACTGTGAAATGGACACAGACAGCGCATATATGGCACTAGCTGGTCCATCCCTTGAGTCTGTCATAAAACCAGAGATGAAGCAGAAATACTTGATTGGTTTAGAGGGCTTCCATTCATGTGACCGCCAGGTCGAAGCTGACGATGACCTCCTCTGGTTTCCCCGCACCTGTTGTACTACTCATGCTAAATATGACAAAAGAACTGTTGGTCTCTTTAAACTAGAGTGGCAGGGTGACACCATGATTGGTCTTTGATCCAAAACATACATTGTATCGCGATCCAAAGTTGTAAAAACTTCAGCTACTCAGATTGCTGCTTACCGACTATTAAGACGGGCAAAACATCTTAAGCTTAAAAGGCTCAGCAGACGACAGAGACTAGGTATGGAAACAAAATTTAGTTCAAAGGGCATCAGTAAACGAAGAGTCAAAGCTCCTCTCACGACATTTAGGCATGTGCTGAATTCACAAAAGCCAGGTTCAGCAACAAATATTGGCTTCAGGGCACATAAAAATGGTATTTTTACCTATGAACAGGAACGCTGTGGCTTTTCATATCTGTATTGTAAAAGAAAGGTGCTTGAGAATGGGATAGACACCGTTCCCTTAGACCTAGACCTTTGTCCCATCAGAAAACAACAGACAGAGCAAGAGGTGGACGATGCCTATCTCATTCATTTACTGGCTACAAATTTTGAAAGTGATAATATAGACAATTAAATTATGATAGATTTGCTGTTCTTCACATGTAGTGTATTGTTGAATGATCTTTGATTGTCTTATGTATGTTTGATATTGTAATACTTAACTATGCCTAATATGAATTGAAAATTCATCAGGTTTCTATTGATATTTTTCACAAATATAAAACTTCTTTTTTCACAAATGAAAACCTTTTTTTACAAATGAAAAAGTTTTTTTTTTCACAAATGAAAATACTTTTTATACAAATGAAAATACTTTTTTTACAAATGAAATTTATTTTTTTTACAAATGAAAATATTCTTTTTAAAAAATGAAATAGATTTTTTTTTTCACAAATGAAAATACTTTTTTTACAAATATTTTTTTTTTACAAATGAAAAAATACTTTTTTCACAAGTGAAAAACTTTTTTCTTTCACAAATGAAAATACGTTTTTCAAAAATGAAATACTTTTTTTAGCAAATGAAAATACTTTTTTCTCAAATGAAAAAATAATAGATATATATTGTTTCTATTTGAGAATAGTTTTCACTTAAATGTTGATCAAAGATGAGGTGTTTACCCATGGTCATAATGAGTATGCTTAGTTTTTATGTGCATATTCCATATGTGTTTATATGTTTGTCATGAAATAAAATATTGTTACACCTTGTATCTTCTGTCACATCTTGTCATATTTGTTTGTTATGATGGTTTACGTCCAGAGCAACAATTTTTCAGTTATCATTCTTCCTCAAATGACCAGGAAATACGGCAATCACACACTGCAGACCAACCAACGCACTAGCATCCCATTGATTCCCAGTCTAACGCTCTACCAGCTCAGCCACTGCACTTCGTATCTCTTGTCATGAGTGACATAACTGATAATAGCTGGGTCGTAAAACTTCAAATTTTGAGTAGGAAAAGAAAGATCAAGACATAATATGTACTTTTTCTACATTTTTATTTACACGAAACATACACAAAATATTTTACACAAAGCATATTATTTACAAGAACAACACATGGAAAAGAACATATATCACTACACAAGCATATAATCTAAGAAAACATGTAGTATTTACAACATTGTATACATAATAGAATCAAGATAGTGGCTTTTTTTAAATTTTTACTTGTTCAAAAGAAATGTTTCTCCAGGCTTATGAGTCATTTGTTTTACACTCTTCCCGCCCAGAGTCTAAAGCAATATCGACTGGTTCCTCTTTCATCATGGAAAGCACTGGCTTGAGCACCCAAGGTATGATAACGTGTTTAACTGTGAGTATCTTTTTCTTGCGCTGTGGGCTCACACGTTTGTCTGCCATCATCTGAATACTCCTTTTGAAAGAAAACAACTTCTTCACATAGTAATTACTCACTGGAACATTGCCTTTATACACATTTATTATAATTTCGCATAAAGCATGAAATTGGTCTTTAGTCAGTGTTTGTAATAAAGCCTTGCGTTGTTTTATTGAAGTAGCCTGTAATAATTCCAAAAAGGGCATCTGCATCCGAACGGCACGACTCATCTTGACACAAATGATTCAGAATGAATATGACTCCCTTATTTATAGGCACCTGAAATGATGGGTAACATAGGCAACCACAAACTTATCGGATGAATCACATTGTTTCAACTGTTCAACTATTTTGATTAAAGATAGAGACCTACATTTCATTAATAAGTAAAACAACACGTGGTATCCGCAAGTGTCTGTCCCTGCTTTCTGTAAAGGTTCGTTATTGTAGACACACTTGACCGTATTCCTCTGTAAAAAAGAATCGAAATGTAGATTGTAGGTTCCTGGCAGTTGTCCCAAACTGTCGTAGCATTCCGAATGATAAGAATCTTGAAACCAAAACACAATCCAATGCTTTCCCGGAAGATGCGTGGGATCTGTATTACATATAAAAGCCGAAGGATATGTGTTCACAGAGATTGGTAATGTATCTGCCGAGTGCACAGTCTCAGTCAGCGATGATAAACATCTGTTTTCTCGAACAGCACAAAAGAAGTTGATTTGTATTCATGCTCTTGTATACCTGACTTCCCTCGAGTGGTCCACCTCTATCAATGCTGGGAACTCTGCATAGGCTATACAGTTAAGTGTTTCTGTGGTGTTTGCGGCAAACTTCACTTCAAGGCGTACCGATCCTTGCTGTACTAGGTTTATATACTCTTCTCCAAGGTCACTAGGAGCTAGATTGAAGGCGTATATCGCATACCCCTGGTCGAACATATTTCGTTTTATTTGTAGACCGGCATCTTTATTCCGATTCTCAGCAGCTTCGAATAAGTTGACGAATGGTGTGACGTAATTCTTGTTCGCACCCACGTCCATTTTCATTGGTCGAGCTGGAATACTTTCTCCGTTCACATAGAGAGCTATTTCGTCAGCTAGATTCAAGAGATTGAAGGGATTTTGAATAATCTCCATTCACGGCGGTTTGCTTCACAAAAGCGAAAAATGCTTTTGTGGGCAAGTTATTTGACCATATATTCTGCCATATAAAAGATCCTGAACCACTAGGACATGTATTCATTTTCACCTCAGTTCTGCGAAGTGGATATTTTGCCGTTGTCTTCTTCAGTATTTCTGCATGGTTTATGAGTACTCCACTGTCAACTTTGATCATGCAGGCTTCAAATGCTACATCAACAATCTCAAGTTTGTAACTTGGTGTCGTTTCATCGCTTACAATACAGAACGATGCTCTATTCCTGAAGAGTTTTAGATGTATATCAACACCATTGACAAGGTATTTGTCCATCAGAAAGATATCCTCGTAGAGTGGACCTTCCATGTCAAATATGTTGCTCTCTTTCGTGAACTGGTATCGCTGTGCTAAACCTCCATTCCACCCGGCTTCGGGATCTACGTCTTCGAGATCGTCGTCATCCAGATAGAACAGTTGTGACTGTAACTGTGACGTTGCTATGTCATTTCCATTAGACAGAAGTAGTTTCAAGTATGCCTTCCAAGGATAGTAGCTCGTATTAAGAGATACTAGTTTTCCATTCATATATGTGTCTATCTGTGACCATGTACTTTGAAGCGGAATATTGACAATGCCCGTCTTTTCTTTAGCTGCCAGTTTCGAACCATCTGATTTAACAATTCTACATTTCGCGTAAAGCCGGCTTCTGCGCAAGTCAATACATTCGTTTCCTTGTCCCGGTACTGCTATCTCAATAGGGGCTTCATCTGATTGGAAAGATGAAACGGGTCTACATTCTGAGTAGTATATCTTCTGTATAGCAACTTGATTGACAGGAAGTGTAAATATGGATAATTCAGCTGGTTGTCCCAATGTGGTATTTTGATCACTAAGATAAGCCATTTTTTTACTTGCGCGATTTCTTATTAAATATATTGAATTCGTTCTCCTGCTGTTGCCTTTTACGCTTCCGTGTCAATGTTACTTTGGCAGTAGTTAGTTTAACACTGGCTGACTTGTCAATATTTGTCCCTTTTATAGAAATGGGAACGTGAGGTTTATTATCTTCGATGGCATCTTTCAAATCCGATTTCGCCCTCTCTTCCATGGCAGTCACAGGAGTCACTTGTTTTCCCACAATCACTTTTTCTTCGGGTTCTGAAGTAACATGGGGATTCACAGGGATCATGTAAGGTTTTTTGGCATACATTCCAGCGATGCCACCTCCCCTTCTCTGCCTGCCTCAATACTGTCCCGGATTGAACTTTCCTTCGATCATATTTTCATAAAACGAACGCCACACAGTGGGATCAGACACATACATCGAGCCTAACATCGTTAAAAGAATGGAAGTTTTCTCAAGAGCAATGTCACTGTCACTTCCCCAAAGAGAAATGAGGCGGATGAACCTTTGGCATCTCTTATATACATATGAACGTCTTGAAACTGTCCCAGTTTAATAGGTACTTCATACGGGCATTGATATATGATATTCTCTTTCTCCAGATAAACTCTTCTGATTAACGGCAATTCTTTATCACCTACAATAGTGTCCTCGCAGATATTAGAACAAAGAAATACTTCTGGGAGTCCTCGTTGTTTTGTTTGTCCTGGATCCAGTGAAAATTCTAGCAAAGAAACAGTCCACACTCCATTTAGAATTAGGGGTTTAGGCAGGTGTACCCTGAAATTGTAGGGCTGGTTATTCGGAAAAAGAGGACTGTCTGAGGACTTCAGTACCATTCGTACGCTCATCTTGAAAGCTATGACTGAGACTGAGACCATGCAGTCTTATTTATACTTTTAACGTCAGTTTCCGATACCCAGCTGTCATATTTAGGCCCCCACCCTTTCCATCTAACCAAATATTCTTTCTGTCCAGCTTTCTTTCGAGATTTAAGCATCCTCTCTATCAAGTACATCTCTTGCCCATAAGCCCTACTTAACTGCTTCTGATAAAATGTTCCAGTAATAATTTCTCCATCATAATCTTTGAGTTTATACTGAGGTATCCCTTCTTTCATGAAACGTTCTGTCACTACAAATAGATCACGTGACCAGCGCTCATCATACTGTCGATGAAATTGTCTCCGTAGGAAGCTCACTCTGACAATGTCTCCCACCTTGAACTTGAATGATTGGGTACTGGGCTTATGCGTTTGAAGTTTTGACTCATACAGTTCCTTCCATAGTTCAACGTGGTCTGAAGGTTTTACACTAGCAGGTGTTCTTTTGATACTACGATGATAAGTTTTGTTATAACTGGTCGTCAGTTTTGAAAGAGCTTCAACCCACTGGTGGGATTGTTTGTGCGTCATGAAGCGTGCTATTCTAGATTTGATGGTTTTTATAGCCCTTTCTGCGAGGGAGGCTTTGACTACATTTTGAGTCACAAAATGAATAGTGTGTTGTTCTTTTAAATACTTTCTGACATCTTTATTGACGTATTCGCTTCCTTTGTCAGTACGTATACGTGTTGGTTTCCTTCCATCCTTGAAAATGGTCTTAAATGCTTTCACAATTTCCACAGCAGTTTTAGTGCGTAAGGGCACAGTCCAAACGTATTTAGTACTTGTACTTTTGATCTTCATAGCGACGCATGTCAGCTGTATCTACATCCCACTGATAATCCACAAATGGAGCAACCACACGCCTACGTAAGAATTTTGTTTTCTCTTCTTTGTGAACGGCATAATCTTCTTGCTTCATGAGCCACTTTTCAATTCTATTTCTGCTCAAGACAAACTTTCCATCTTTTCTGACAGCTCTGTACAACTTTTCAACCCCACCATAAGCTGCTGGATGGTTTGGGTCATAATATATACTTTTTAGATAGTCTTGATAGGGCATCGTTTAAATGCTTATCCACTTGTGCCTGAATACTCTAATCATTGGCTTGCTATGAACTGGTTTTCCAGGCGGAGGTGGTATTTTTCCAGTGCCAATTTGAAAGCGTCTGGTTAGTGACAACACACTCTGTGGTACGTTGCTTTCTCGAACAAGTTGACTGAAAACATCCGCACCAATGGGATGAAATGATTTGTAGTCTTTTGACTGAATTTTGATCAAGTGAATAATGTTGGATCCCTTTACCAATTGACCATCAACGATGATTTCTCCTTTGTCGTTCCACCGAAAATCTGCGTGTTTCTTTAAATGATTGACTATAGTTTTGCCTCTTGATCTTAGAGGTAATGGCAATGAGGGCAATAAGTCATCTGTTGTGCTGTCCTGAGCGATTAAATTGACGTTATTGCGTTGAAGACTATCTGTTGTGTCTTGTTCTGCGTCTGAATCTGTTGTGTTCACTAGTTTAGGCTGACTGACCTGTCCAGAAAGGAGTCTTTCGTATTTATCATATGGAATTAAAATCATTTTACGCATCGTCGCTGTTATATTTCAACTGTTTATCAAGGAACATACCCGTTGTCTTCAATGTCAAAATATAAAATGAAGTATCTGTTAAATTCTAGTTTAATTTATACTGGTTGATATATGATGGTATCTTCTTCCAGAAATACACGTGTTCTCACTCGATAGGCTTCATGTCCCATGGGTGAGAAATCCAAGATTAGGTATCCATAAAGTTGAGAGGTAGCATCTTTGAAAGCTTCGAGCAGAAACTTACTTTTGCCCATAAATGCTTGACGAGCTAAACACTGGATTTGAGACAAGTCACGAGGATTTTTCATAAGCACCAGGATATGAGTATTCAAATTGATGGTGCGTGAATGCTTGCCTTGACAATACATGTTCTGGTTTAAAAATATTACGCTCAAATGTCGATGGTGCATTCCTTTAACAAATAAATTCTCCATCTCCGAAGATGTCGTCACAGATTCCATAAGATCGTCCAGGCAAACCAGGTTACACGTTTTATCGTGGGCCAGGGCTTCTAAATCTGACGTTGATGGTAAGCCTTGTTAAAAGGTGATGAATGGCAGTTCTTTCTCCATTTTTTCGTACAAAGGCTGGTAAATTCCGTAGCAGTACAAAACTTTTTCCGGTGGGTTTTCAAACATGTCGTCTTTGCTATGCAGTAATCGATAAAGCTAAAAAGTCTTGCCACTACATGTGCTACCACTGATGGCAATAGACGTGCACTCCGGAAAAGGGTACATGATGAAATAATGCTATAGGAAGTTGGACACCCCTTTTTATACACTGCTGAAATGTTTGACAAATAAAGACAGAACAAATGGAAAGTAACTGATATTATAGAAACCACATTGCGTCATGGTTTAAATTATGCGTAAATCCCAGACAGGGGTATCATTTGTCATTTTTAACTTTTAATGATGCAACGTTGTGCAATTTCTGGGACCGGAAATAGCATGGGCCGCCATCTTTGGCATTACGAGATGTTGCGCAATCAGGTTATAAAGGCCGCCATCTTGGAACAACAGGAACAACTAGACTAAAAACAAACGCTCTACACTACTGACAGCTCATGTTAATTTGATTAAAAAAACTGCCCATAACAAAATTACAATGCAGTAAAACCTGTGTAAAACGGCCTCTCGAAAATATACAAAAACAAAGATCTTTATGACGAATGGTAGCCTAATCTAGGTTAAAAGTATTGCAGAATGCTCTAAGTGGAGCATTCTGCAATGTTTTTGACCTGCATTAAGCGATGCTTGGTCTTGAAAACTAACTTTAAGTTCGGTCTTTTTTTGTGAGTGGCCGTTTACACAGTTTTTACTGTACGTGTAAGAGAGTGGCAGTGTCCAGGCTGCCTTCGGTGAGTAGCTGGTTTGAAGCTCGTCAGCGGCACTGCATCGTGTCCTTAACCTAGGCACTTTATCTACATCTACATGGTTACACGCCGCCGTCAATCATGACTTCTGTAGCGCGGGTGGTTGCGTCTTTAAAATAATAAAGAGAAACGATAGGAAAGTCAGAAGTGAAAAAAAAGAAGATTTGATAGTACTGGTTCAGCTCAGCACGATGGTAAATCGTCCTGATGACTGAAGATTGATGCCCTTTTAGAATGTCATAACATCCCTATAAAATATAAATTACCCCATATACATGTATGTACAGTACCCTGCTTATCTAAGCACCTGCTAACATCTCTACTCTGTATATTCCACAGTAGTCACTAGGGTATTAATGCTTCTAGTATATTAGTCTTACAAAATTGGCAACTGTGTACATTCTGAGTGTCTTGTTATTTAAATAGGTCAATCCGGTTTTTGACATAGTTTCCAATCCATATAAATGAGTATGTGTCTAATTTGTGTTTTTGTATAAATATACAGCCTTACGTTCGACAGCGCTCATCTATAACCACCTAAGATGACTAAATTAGATGTTATTTTCTCGACAAGATAGCTTTTTTGTCGGATCTTGTCAAGACAGTGCATTGTAATGAAGTAAAATAGACACGATGTAGAGTTTGTCTAATTCGTGTTAAATAAGAATTATAGGCGTTCATCCATTCAGGAAAGTCCGCCACAATTCGAAAATCGAATCATGGCTCGGGTGTTTGTAAGAAGCATTACGCGTAGTACTATGTACCTTAAAGCTCCACTTTGTTAGCTGGAACTGGCGTAGGCCCTATGGAAAATAAGTTCTGTAGCATGTGGGCGTCACGTTATATGACGTCAGCGTCATGTATCACCCGCGTTATCAAAGTAGATCCTCGATGTACATCCGTGGTCTGATTCCACGGAATTTCGCGGAAGTGGCCGTGGCAGTTCCGATTGAGACAAATCTATTCTAGCTAGTGTATATGGCATCAAACAACATGCAACTTGCTCATGTAATGCAACATCCGATTGGATACCATTAAAAGCTTGACATCACAAGTTACACCACTTTTCATCGGATGACGAGTGGCTGAGCTTCGATTCCGAACGAAACAAAGAAAGACAGTGGCAGATCTAGAGGGGGTGCAGGGGATTCGCTTGAACACCACTCCCCGCCCCCGTTTTAAAAATATCCTATGAAACACTGAGGCCAAACTATTTCATTTTCATAGGATATTTAAGGTAAATTAAATAAAATCAGCAAAACGAAGCCCCACACCTTTATACATAGAAACCCGCTTTCCAGAAATTCTTGAACCGCCCCTGAAAAAAGCGAGAAAAAACGTTAGAATATGGAATTTTAGACAAGGTGTTATACTAGTAGTTGTTTGTGTATGTCTTAACCCTTAAAGAGCCAAGAAAAAAATGCATCTGAAAATTGCGTCTGCTGAAGTCGTCTGCTGCAAATAATTGCCTTGCATTACTGAAGAATTAAGTATAGAAGCAAACAGCGTGGACCCAGAACAGACTGCTCCTATAGAGGCTTCTTAAACATTTCAGCAGACGAGAAAAGCAGACGACTTGTTGCGATTGGCGCTTTAAGGGTTAAAATGTTTTGCAAGTTTTTGTTAAGAATTGACAGTTATCTGAGGTATATAATGTCCGGAAAATTACATCGTCGTACCTTCGGTTTTCATGCAAAATAGTTGTAATGATCCCGACATACCCAGTGAATATCTTCCTCATGGTGCTTTCGGTTGGTCTACGATCTGTGATTATGGCATTTCTTTATCACACTCACTTATATTTTTTCACTGTTTGATATCCCATTTCTTACAGTTTACACACTTTACAAAGGACTCAATTAAAACAGACGCAAATACGAGGTAGGTTATGTCCTAATACATGTAGTTGGGATCAATATGGCCATGATCTAAGATAAGAACTACTGAAATAACTTTTTCATTACTTTTTGTGAAATGCCGCTTTTATATAACCTTTAAGACATATTATTCCTAGTTCATCAATGGATAACAAAGGATAAGGGAAGGGATAGAAAAATAATACACATACACTAATCATGGCCTGAATAATTTTATTTCAGTTACGTGTATGGAATAAAAAACGTGAAAAACAATACATTGTCATAAATATATCTGGTCATTCGTTGTCGCTATTGACACCCACAACAACTTCAATAGAAGTGGTTCAAATGTACCAGATTCCTGCATTAATAGCACTTAAATTGCCTTGTTTAAAGCTGCATAGTCTGTAACTTTTGATCTTTTAATTTTAGAACTAACGTTTCTATTTTTAAAGAACACAGTAAAAGAACTAAAATTCAGGTATACATTTTACCAATTTCGTAAATCTTAGCAAATTATCAGTATCAAAACAGCAGCATTTATGTTAAAATTAACTGTCTATAATTATTGGAGGGACGCAAATAATTACCAACAAGAGAAAAACACACCTGTTTTATAAGATAATTCACTTTTCCGTGCAGTTTTCAGCTATAGTGAACCGATTTATTGTGAAAACATAACTTAATTCTGCTTTTACAAATGAATTAAAAACAAAATAGAAAAATTCGAAAAATGTTCATAGTTGCAGACTTAGTCTCTTCAATACATGTCTGGTTGTAAAACCCAATCACGGGTTATGGTTTCCCCTTTAATTGCACGGCGGTGGTTCAGGTGGGTTGTTTCTGTGTTTGGTTCTTGTTTTGTTATGCAGTACTTTGTGTTCCTTCTATATACTTAAGGAATAAGGAAACGCAACAAACACTTCGAGTCATTGAAGCATACAATATGATGCAATTTTTTCATGCAAATGATATTTATCCATAGGAGCAGTATGTGTCCGTCAAAATACAGCAGGTTCAACGTAATTATCGATTACGCAATCATTTTGGTATGCGCGTAACCAGCCTGCCCCCCGTAGTAAACTGCTGAAACGGGGTCATTAAAAGATAAGTTTGAATCAGCCATCGGTTTATTGTTTGAAAAAGTCCTGTCATGGATTGCGGGTCAAGGAAATGATCGAATGGTGACGTTTCTGTAGGATTCTGAAACGGCTTAACGTCATTAACGTCAACTCTTAACACTGCGTGAAATGTGTAAACTTTCTTTTCTGGTTGAGATTTATTAATTACAATGACGTTTTGTTCAAGAATTATGACTTGAGATCTTCAGACGTCAAAAATCCTCAATTCTGACGTCAAAATTCGATATCCTACGTTTTAATGGTTTCCATGATGTTTTTGTGTTTTTCTAATGATAAAATGGTCCAGTGACAAAGTTTAGGTTAATAAGTTTGGTGTTCACTCTCGTCATGTAATCAGATGTTTCCTCTTCCATTATGCCGTGTTTTGTTTGGCTAACGTCAATATAAACACATTACCAGCGTGTTTCTACGGTATCTGAAAAGCCATTTTTTTCCAAGAAAGCATGTTCTGATGTCTCTAGGTTGATCTTATTTCGTATATTCACCAGCGACCCAAACATGGCGGCTCTAAGTGACGTTTATCTTTTATTCACTACCATTGTGTATCTTGCCATTCAAGTAGGTAGCGTGTTTTGACGCAATATTTGACTGCATTACGAATATGATTGGGCGTTTGTTTCATTTGCACATTGTCAAGTCGACGCCAAATAACCAAACATGGAAAATACGGGGGTTTCTTGATCTTTATTCCGACGTTAACGTCCATTTTACGTTTTCATATGTTTTCATCTTGTAGCGTAAAATGTAGCGTTAAAATGACGTTTTGGTATTTCATCACATGCTATAAATACTCAAAAAGAAATTTTCAAAACAGATTTCATCAAACCACCATTTAAAGACGCAAAATTATTTTTTTGTCTGTTGCGTTTCTTTATTCCTTAAGTATAGTTTTGCATTCATCTTGATGGGAAAGAGAGGGTTGATTGCTTTACTTTAATTGTTTTTTTCAGATGTCCGGTGTCTGTTAGAGTTATATGGCTTTTCCTCACAGTGCCGTGGGTTTGGTCTTCAGTGTGTGATTGCGGTATTTCCTTACCATACTCAATTGCTCACTTGTGTTAGTTAACATAACTGTTAATAGCGTCCGACAAGTAAAGGCGTTTATGTAGCATTATGCATTGAATAAGCTGCTAAGTATAATAACAATGAGTAGCTAATTTAGAAATATAAGTGGATACAAAAAATAGAATGTTGAGGTGTTTCATATCAACCAAGTAAACATTGACACCAGGACTACCAAAACGACATCAGCTATCTATTAAAGCTAACTCTATTGGGACGACGGTACTAATTCCTTGTCCATAGACCACAATACAAACACTTCGGCCAAGAAATCACTTTTTCAGCGCATTCCAATCACTTTCATCAGCAGCTCATTCATGCATGTGGACTCAATATTTTAAAAATCAAATAATAACAATACCTCGTGTGGCATTTGGAAAACTCGCCATATAATAAACAAAACAACTTTCTGCGGGGTAGCTCTTTCCTTTGAAAATCTGCAAATCGCTGCATGTGCATAAAGAAGTAATGTAAAATTATTTTATCAGTACAGAAAAAATGATAGAATTAATTGAATGATCAAACCCTATTTTCTCAGAAAAAATAATTCAAGCATGCACAGCAATCATATTCATCCAATAGCAGAAGCTGATATTTTAATTGTATTCAAATTGTACCCCTATACTGGAACCAACTTCCTTCAATTCTAAAAAATCTACCATCGCCTTGAAATTTAGGACCTTCCTACATTAGTTTTTAAGTTTCACAAACACTCCTTGATCCAGCTTGCTTCGACAGTTCAATGCAAAAATTGTGTCCAATGTCGGCGGTCGCATGCAAAAGCCTTCATTTTTACGAAAATCCTTAGGAAATGATACCCTACTGTTGAAAAGTGTGCTTTGTTAGTATGCCTTTTTACACATTACTCTAATTCTGAACCAACATAGATACTAAAATGCATCACAGGATGTCTTACTGCGTAATTTGTGGTTCAGTTATTCATTTTTTTTAAATGTCTACCCCCTTACAGTAGCCAAAAACAGGATATTTTTGTCCATTTTGGGTTTCGGGTCCAATAAATTGTGGGCAAAATGTCAGCTTTGGGGCTTGGAAATACAAACAACTCTTAAAGATAGATAGTATGAAGAAAGTGACAAAAACTTACCCTGCAAATGTAAATAACCTACTATCAGTATAAGGGCGATGGTACAAATTCATTTCAGTCACCCCTGTTCCCAAACCAACTTCCTTCAATCCTAAAGATTCTACCCTCAGCCTACAATTTCGGATCTTCCAACAGTAGCTTCCAAGTTTCCCTACACTCATAGATCTAGGTTCCTTGGATAGTTCAACAAAACATTTGTGTCAATGCTTGGCGGCCATATCCGAAAGCCTGCATTTTTTAGGAAATCATTAGAAATTAATACCCTGCCATTGACAAGTTTGTTCTGTTAGTATGACATTTCACACATTATACTGTAATTTTGAACCATCATAGGTACAAAATGCATGCACAGGATATAATACTGCACACTTTGGGGGACACTAGGTCAGATTTTGAATGTCTATCCCCATTAAAGTAGCAAAACCAGGATTTTCTTTCAAAAATGTTTCTATCTTTGGAGTAAGGTTCAGTGAAATGTGGGGAAATGTCAGTTTTATGCCTCAGAAGGATAGATTTCTCTCTGGTTTGACAAATATTACACTAAAAGTGGCTTTGAATGTAAATTGATATCCGCATCCGTTGTGCAAGAAATAGATATATGATACTTTATTATTTCCTCATTTTCCAAAATACAGGAGTAAATAAGTTTGGATGATATTGTACAGTAATAGTTATAGCTGTGGCCATAGTTTTATTATTTTTCTCTATATATGTGGCTGATACAAAGTAAGAAAAAGGGCAAAGGTCAGGATTCCAATGGGAAAGTGACAACTTCACGATAAGACATCACAACCAAAAACCAAGAGTTCAGCCCTTTCCCAGCAGGTGACCACAAGGCATCAATAAACAGACGCGCACGAAAGCATAACAATAACAAGACAGATATAACATAAATGAGTCACAAAAGAAGCACCTCCTTGGAACGGTCAATAAAAATATTTTACTGGAGGGCTTGAACCGGTTTCACGGCGCACCAACCTCACCCTTAGTTCAGATGTGGATCAAGACACATGGATGTTTTGTGTGCACGAACTACCCTTAAATTAAATATGTGTTTGGTTTGCATGAATGTCCCTAACTTCTCAATGCATCATCTCCTACACCAGGGTCTGCACTATTTCCTAAAAGTTATATAATTTTCGGAGAGAGAAGGGCAAAACCATTTTGAAAATACTAATATGCTATGGACCACCAATCACGTTTGTATCTTTGTAGATGACGCATACCAACGTTATGAAAAGTAAAAAAGAACACAAAGTAAGTAAGGGTGCAAAGATCAGGAATCGATACAATCAAGTACCACACCTGACCCAGGATACCAAATGGAAAAGTGAAAAACTCACAGTTATACAAAATCCACAGCAATAGTGTGTAAGGGTTAAATATATGCAACGAACAGCATAGATTCATAAACTCTTTACATAGACCTATAGTAATTTCAAAACGATTGTTTTTTTCAACGACCTTTTCGAATGCAAGACGAGACATTTTGTCTGGTTTGCTTTCTTTTATTCTGACCTAATAACATTCTGCAGTCTGGTTCATTAAACGTCTTATTATGTTTTAGTCCATTTTTATCGAAACGCAAATCTAATATACTTGCTAAAAATCATAAATGGCTTCAAGAAATTGCAGTCTGATGGAGAAAAACACTTTATAATTCTTATCGAATTACATAGTCTAAAAGTTTTTTAATGCATGTTATTTTGACATTATCATACATTGATACAGATTAAGATGTTTTGTAGCATTAACGATGACTACAAGAGCAAAAACAAACTGCATATTTGACAACTATATTTGAAACATGAAAAATGTTGTTGTTATTGTTGTTGTTATATTCCTTGTTTACAGGCGGTTCTTCTGTTTAAAGGTGGACATTTCAAACAAAGACTTAGTGTTATCTGCAAATGCGTAAGCCTTTCAGAGTATGCGCAGGCCGATCTATGGCTTTGCTGGTCGCGCATGCCACATTGTTGGTAATCTAATGTCGCAGCTCAAATACAGAATAATGGATGGTGAGCTCAATCTACTGAAATTCATGTACACCGTGATTTGGAAATTCTTACCTGTGACTCATTGATAAATGTGCCAGTCATGAGATTTCTAACAATGTGGTATGTGCGAACAGCAAAGGCTCGGACCAGCCTGCGCATACGCGCAGTCTGATCAGAGCCTTTGCTAGTCGCTTGGATATTCTATGACTTTTAAGCTACTGACTGAACCACATTTGCATTTTCTAAGCTTAAAAGGAGGCTGCACAGGCTCGTCTGAGTCTACACTTGTCACAGTAACACATTGATGGAAATCACATGTCGCGGCTCAAATGTACATTCAATGAGTCATTCCAGGTTCATTGAATCAAATAAAAACAGAAGAATTATATCAAGAATTTAGTACTTAGTGTTTTATTTAGTTTTGCAATCACCTTGATGGGGAAACAAGAGCGTGTGGCTTTACTTAAATTTTCTTCCTGATGTCTTGTGACTGTTAATGTTCTGTGTCTCTTCCTCACGGTGCCTAGGTTAGACTGCAGTGTTTGATTGTGGTATTTATCTTTCTTGAATTTTTCTGATCATACTCACATTCTATTTAATGTTAACATAAGTCAATTCTAGTCTCAGACTATTGTAATATAACAGCGTAGAAATTATGGCTGATACACGTTAGACGCTGAGACTCTGCAAAATGTTGTTTACTGGAGAACACTCATTTCTCACCAGATCGGGATTTCCATTGTTTTTACCCATGTGAGATAAATAGAATCCATCATTGGTGTTCAGTGGGGATAGAAAAATCCCAACCCGAGGGCCCACCGTTCCAGTGGGAAACGAGGCTTGCCGAGTTTCCCACTGAA
The DNA here is from genome assembly GCA_964019695.1 of Loripinus fragilis. Taxonomy (NCBI): domain Eukaryota; kingdom Metazoa; phylum Mollusca; class Bivalvia; order Lucinida; family Lucinidae; genus Loripinus; species Loripinus fragilis. The sequence continues at coordinate 123,188,322 of OZ026515.1, forward strand.
CGGTGGACCCGAGGGTTGGGATTTTTCTGGAACCACTGAACACCAATGATCGATTCTTTTTCTCATATACCACGACCGTACGGTACAGTACTGTGTTTATCTGTTGGTGACGTCACTGAGATCAATGTTTACAGTCAATGACGCGCGGTTGACAAATCAACTTGAAACACCGAATAAACAGTGCATTAAACAATGGACAAATGCTTATTTCATCAAAATGGATTGAAAGAGCTAGCTTATCAGCCGCAGTAACTTGAGTAAGTAATTTTGTTGAGGAAAATGTGTGTTTGTTTGTTTGTTTTTTTACATCCTGATCGTCAAGGCTCCCGTCCCGGTGCATTCAGTCACTCATTGCACAACATTTTAAATTTGTCAATCGCAATGCACTCAGCATGTTCAAAGCATTGAATGCAGGTTTTAAGTAAAATTGCGCAGTTTTACTTTTAAACCAAGTTGAAGGCTGACTTAAATCGCTGAAAATTCAACATTGAATTTTTCCTGACTGACAACAATTCAGCTTTCGTTTTCGAAGGAATACAGGCATGCGCCAAAAATGATATCCCGCATTAGCAACCGGCCGCGTGTGCCTTATCTCGTATTAGATACGCTTATCTCACATGGGTATTCTTTCTCACATACCAACGCATACAAGATCGAGTGATCCCTATGTAAGCTCGCTGTCGGAAAAATCTGTTCCACATCGCTACCCATTTTAGATTAGCGTAACTAATACGAGATAAGCCACACGCGGCCTGTTGCTAATGTGAGGTAACATTTTAGCGCATGACTGTATTCCTTCGAAAACGAAAGTTGAATTGTTGTCAGTCAGGAAAAGCGATTTAAGTCGGCCATCAACTTGGTTTAAAAGTAAAACTGCTTTACTTACAACCTTTATTCAAAGCTTTGAACATGCTTAGTGCATTTCGATTGACATATTTAACCTGTTGTGTTGGAAAATGACTGAATGAGTGACTGAATCCACCGGGACGGGAGCATTGACGATGTAAAACACACACACACACACACACACACACACACACACACACACACATTTTCCTAAACAAATTACTTACTCGAGTTACTGTGGCTGATAGGCTAGTTCTTGTAAATCCATTTTGATGAAATAACCATTTGTTCATTGTTTAATGCGCTGTTTATTCGCTATTTCAAGTTGATTTGTACAGCGCGCGTCATTGACTGTAAACATCGACCTCAGTGACGTCACCAACAGAAATTACACTGTACTGTACCGTACGGTCGTAGTATATGAGAAAAAAAAATCGAAAAAAGAACAGCCGCACGTCGGACGCACGCTAACTGCGCGTCGATCCGTGACGTCATTGTAATGTTAAAATGGTGTCACCATGTCTGATCTCAGCGAATTCAGGATTTTCCGGAAGCCTATTTCATGTTTTCAAATAAGAAATGCGGCATTTAGTGATGAGCAAGAAAAATAATCCATTATTCGTGTAAGGATGTAATAGAATAATCAGTCCCTCGCAATCATCGTTTGTCATCACTCGGTAAGCCTCGTGATGGCAATCGGTGATCCTCGAGACGGATTGTCTATCCCGCCCTCACACTCATGATGGATTCTTATAATCAAGGTGAAATAAGCTGTCAAAATAGTTAGTCAATACAGACTCCATATCGTGCACTAAGTCAAATGCACGTAGGCTGTATCTTAATTAGTTCAAATAGGAAATCTGAATGCACAAACACAAAATCAAAACAAAAACAGATTCATTATAAATTCAACCAGTTAGGTTTGATTAATGTGTTTTTGATGTATATGCAAATGATAACTGAAGTTGTATAAGTACACCACGTCATGACAAAACTTTGTTAAGGGTTGCCATACGTGATTCCATTAAAGTTATATACCCACCTTCAAAGACTATCAAGACTTCAAAAAATATGATCTTGAAAGCTTAACTGTTTTACTATATTTTCAGCGAACAATGGTTTATGGACTGTGATTTGTGAGCTAAGGTGTTCGCTTTCATCCAAAAAGGGTTTCTCAAGACAAAATTCCAAATTCTTAATCTCATTACAGGCTTGACTTGAAAGTACTGAGTATACAGCTGTTATTGATATTAATTGTGATACATGTAACATGTATTTTCTAATCCAGGTTATGCAAACTTGTATAAACAATACGATTGAGGCGTCTCATCAGGTGCCAAATAGTTTTCGTCTGGGAATAATTATTTGGTACATGGTCAAGGCATTTTGTAGGTCTCGTTAGATACTATGGTTTGTGAGAGAGATCATCATTCGGGGAGGGGGGGGGCAGCTCTATTTACGCAGTGGTCAAAGGAAAAAATGAGCCAGTGCATGAGATTTCCAACAATGTGGTATGTGAGACCAGCAAAGCCTCAAATCAACCTGCGCATACGCACAGTCTGATCAGAACCTTTGCTAGTCGCTTGAGTATTCTATGATTGTAAAGCTACTGACTGAACACCATTTGGAGTTTCTAAGCTTCAAAAGAGGATGCAGAGGCTCGTCAGAGTATACACATGTCAAAATGCTACATTGTTGGAAATCACTTGCACTGCCTCAAATGCAATCTCCATTTACACACCATCTGTTAATTGTTGAGAAAAAAATGTGCCTTAGATGCTAAAACATAATAAAACATTGCAAATACCTTATTATAGACACGTGGATTTGAAAGTATAAAATCAACAGAATTTGCAAGTACAAAGATAACTCTAACAATACCTATCTTAAATACCTATGCTACTTAGTACTCCCCACATTGAAATATGTTCAATACTTTGCATACGGTTTGTTTTATGCGTGTGCTGTCAGTTTATGAAATAAAAAGGCTATATCACAATGATCAGTTTGTCATACTCTCATATGGAAGTTTTCAGCATTTTACCAATTTTCTGAACAATAAACGAACATCCTAAGTCCTTCATTATATATCAAGCTAAAAGTTAAACTCGTCAGTCTGCTTCTCTTTTTTAATTGTAATTGTTGCTCATGACCACAAGCCTTCTAGAAAATGTGCAAATTTATTTGTTATCCCAAACCGTGAGGATTTATTTTAGAGTAAATTATATATTAAAAATTTTGATATTGAAAATCTTAGATTTTTATTTTTATATCAAGGACTATCATAATAATGTACCTTCTAGAAAATGGGAAAAAAATCGGGTTTCACCACACTAATTATCTTTCAGGAGTGCCAAATTTAACACTACTTCCACAGATTCTGTTCATAATTTAATATAAAACGTTCAGAAGTGACATTTTGTCATTTTTAAAATTTCATGTACATGTCACTAGAATGAAGTAATTCATCATTTAAACGCTAAAAAGGGACAAAAATACACTGAAAACAGGCGCCCGTATGGGAATCGACCCTGGTCCTCTCGGACCATAGACGAAAAACTAACCAGGAGGCCAGGTCGTTTGTGGCTAGCAATAATTGTAAATGCATAATAGATCATCCGAGGTTGGGTCTCCCAGGCCTAGAACTTGGAAAGTGTGTACGATGCTTACTTTCACTTGACCTATGTATCTGTCTAGGCACTTAGGCACTTATTTCAGGCACATTTTATTTACATTATAAATAAGCGGAACGTCGACCTGACATAAGAGTATATGTACACTGTATTGATCCGAACACGTAAATGATATAAAGACAGGGGAGGTAAAAATTCTCAATTGTTTTCTGAGGTATCTGACGCAGGAGTTGAGCGCATGGCAATTAGCCGCATATAACGAAAATCACATTGGTCCTGCAACGACAACAACAGTGTCTCCCTGCTACATGTACATACCACTTCGATGAATCTTCTGGATTGCACTATTTTTTTAGAAATGGTGTTATTGATTTAAGAAACGAATTCGTTTTTTGGATTGTTCATGGAATCATGAATACTTCGGGTCTCTTGCAAAGTAAACGTGAAGCAAGAGACCCGAAGTATTCATAATTCCACGAACAGACCAAATATTGAATTTATTGCTTATATTTACATTTTATTATAAAAATCTAAAATATAGAAATTATTTATAATTTAGGAAAAAAACTTTTTGTTTTAATATGAAATCGTATTAAAGGTTTAGCTGAAGTGTAAAACTGAAAAGCGGAACAACCAGTGTGAATACGGAAAGCCAATGGAGAAAACAAGAGGCTTTTTTGCACGTGCGACTCAGGTTTGGCTTGCCGTCAATCACAACACCAGTGTCACTTCTGGCGAATAAATTCGATGTTAGAAGCGTATTTCATTGCCAAGTGAGCTTGGCAGCTGTCAATCAAATTTTCTGTCATTCAGGAGGCTATGAACGGTTGCAAAAGTCTAAAGATTCATTAAAGGCTTGCTCTAAAACTGTAAATATTATGTAAGGAAGGGTTTTACACACACCTGATTTCAGAATAAATATGTAATGAACGATCAACAATTTCAGAAATACGATCTGAATACTAAATAAGACAATTAATGACCTAATGTTCAAAGTCACCGTTCTTTAAAGACTGTAAAATCAGACCTTTGAGCTCTATTTCAAGACCTAGTTGTCGGAATTTCGCCAAACATGCATGTATACTTTGTATGCAGGAGTAAAAGAGTTAATAATATTTTGGTGACCTTGACCTTATTTTCAAGCTTGTTATTTCAAATTTTGACCAAAATTGTGTTTTTCCGTGCTATCGCTTGGAATATTTGATACAATTCAGCCATTCTTTATAGATTGGAGCATTGTGACACAATAATAAACTGATTAGAATTTGGGTTGGCATGCTTGCTGACTCAATACAAAGGTTTTCTCTGAAAACACAGCTTATTTTTTTAAAATAATAAGGGTTCGGAGTTTTTTCTCATTGTAATGAGAATGAGGTCATCACAGCTATAGCAATTAATCGGTAATATCTAGTTTGACACGTGAAATTTAGTCCTGCAGAATTTCGGCGAATTTTAGGAGGACCTGGAACTTGATTTTAGAGTTTCTTTTCTTTGTTGATTTTAGTAGTACATTCATTGTCCTTGAAAATTCCGAGTGATGCCACTCTGGGATCGTTGAGCATTTCGATATATTCAAGATGGCGTCCAAGATGGAAGCCAATATTAAGTGAAAATATTTTGTGATACAGAAAATATGTCTTATGATACCCATCTTTCTTAAATTGTATGCTATGAAGTTGGAATCTATTTGTAGACACTTAGCTTGTAACCAAATAAAAAATAGGAAAATAATGCAGACAAGATGGCCACCAAGATTGCAGTTTATAACAAAATACATTAGAAAATCTTGCCTGAGACTGGTAAGCTCCAGATATTTGCATGCTCAATTTTATTTTACTGATTTTTGAACTACAAACATTATCCTAGTAACATCCCAGTGATGCTATTAATACATCATTCGGAATTTGATATATTCAAGATGGCGTCCAGGATGGTACCCGACAAGTTTAACAACCTTTGGGAGCTGCATCCTACCTGTAGGCATGTCTGATGGATGGATTTGTAACAGACCAGATACCTCGCTTGATAGAGCAGCACTTTACAAACATGCGTAGATGAATTCATGAACCCAGCATGCATGTCTGATGTAGTTGCTTTGTACAAGCAAGCATATCTGTGTGTGGCATTGGATCATCAGACATGTCTGATATCATGGCACCTCTGTACAGGTAGCACCAGACGTGTAACCACCTTTCTTCCATCTGCATTCGGCTAGTAAAATATTGATTGCAGTGGCAATTGACCACAAGGCATTGCCTAAAGTGAAGTAGCACGCCAAGAGGCATGGTCTATAGTGAGGAACCACACCAACAGGCATGGTTGGTGATAAGACACCACACCAGAAGGCTTGGCCTATAGTGAGGCAACACACCAATAGGTATGGATGATAATAAGGCACCACACCAAAAGGCATGCCATATAGTGAGGCAACACACCAGTAGGCATGGCTGATAGTGAGGCACCACACCAGAAGGCATTGTCTGTAGTGAGGCACCACACCAGAAGGCATTGCCTGTAGTGAAGTAAAACACCAATAGGCATGGTTGATAATGAGGTACCACACCACAAGGCATGTCCTATAGTGAGGCAAACACAAATAGGACTGGTTGATAATGAGGTACCACACCACAAGGCATGTCCTATAGTGAGGCAACACACCAGCAGGCATGGCTGATAGTGAGGAAACCCACCCAAAGGCATTGCCTGTAGTGAGGCACCACACCAGAAGGCACGGCATATACTGAGGCACCACACCAGTAGGCAGGGCTTATAGTGCGGCACCACATCAGAAGGTATGGCCAATAGTGAGGCATCACGCCATCAGGCACGGCTGATAGTTAGACACCATACCAACAGGTATGGCAGATAGAGAAGCACAACACCAGTTTACATGCAGGATTGAGTGGCAAAGGCCAAGCAAGCATCCATCTTGCAGCAGCCCTCAACCAGTAGGCATATTTGAACAGCAGCGGTGTTTGTGGCAGTAAATACACCAGGCCAGCAGGCATATATGTTGCAGCTGCTCTCTGGGGTGGCACTCGACCACGCAACAGTCATGGCCTAATTAAGTTTCACACTGTTAGTTGGCATGTCTGATGGACGGGCATCAGTCTAGAACGTTTTCTCTCTCTTTGATTTTCAATGGACCTGGATGTATGTCTGATTGAATGATACCAAGTCCGCAGGCATATCTGTTGAAGTTTTACCAAACAGCAGCCATGTATTGCCACCAGGTCATCACATCAGACATCCTTACCATCACACATGTTTAATTATGTGATAATGAACCAGCACACATACCTGTTAACGAGACACAGGAACAGCAGTCATCTGTGTAGGTTACATCGCACTACCAATAATGTATGTTTTAATTGCACCTGACTAACAGGAATGCTGGGCACTGTTGCACTGGAGCAGCAGGCATGTCTGTTCAAGTTGCACCAGACCAGTGTGCATGTCTGTTATACTTGCACGAGACCATCAGCACAGTCATCAGTGCCACAGGGCAGCAGGCATATTTCAGAGTTGATTCAAAGCAGCGGGAGTGTGATAATTACACAATTGCAATATTGGCCCAAAATTTCAATTTCCCTGCATAGCTACTTCCGCACTGTGCCGAGATTTGGCGCATTTACGGTAATCTTGTGCGTATTTCTGGTCATTCTGTTTGCATTTCGGTCCCTTTAATTTATTCTATTCGTTTAATTCCGTTAATTTCCGCCGATCTCGTCCTCTGGCAAGACTTGATTTCTATTGGTTGATACTGAATTGGGCATTTCTACTTTCCTTTTTAACAAAATGGCTGTCTCATTTTTTGCGAAATGAAATGCAGAAATCTGATAATGACAGTGTGCAAACGTGCGCACAGGAACCTGAAACTACAGCTGTACCTCGTTTGGCCGGGTGACAGAAAAAAATGAGTGCATCATGACTTTCCAAGACGATGAATGGCCTGGCAGGGAAGTGACCATTTCTGAGGAATATTAAATTGTCATCTACCAACCATGGTCACATAAAGTATGTGCCATTTCGTTAATATATCTATTTTCCAAAAATCTATCATTCTGGAGAATAGGGTGCTCTGATTTCATCTGTTTATATTCAAATCAGATACCCCTCCCACTCTTCTCCATACTCTGTCTTCCCAACACTTTTGAAGGTCAGGGCTATTGTGGTTGGGGGATGAACAGAACAGGCCAGCGCCTAAGGACGACCCCTGCTCGATTTTTTCTAAGGTGTGGACTTAGTTCAGGGTTCTTGGCAGTTTTTAAGGGGCGAAGGGGTGGTCGGCAGTGTTTTTATTTAGAAAAACACCATTACCAATTTGATATGCAGGTTGGCCCCCTTTTGGGAACACAAGGGGGGAGTTGGCCCCTTCTGGAAAAATGCTAGAATAAACTCTGTATTTAACATTATGCATGTTTGATTGTGTGGCACAGGACAAGAACACATGTCTGAAACCAAGCAGCTTTTTCTGTAACAGCTTCACAAGACTAGAGGCCTGCTGAACAGCTTAGGTCTTTAAACTCTTCTATTAAACAGCAGGCATATTTGTTACAATTGCACTCTACCAGCCTGCATCTCACCAGCAGATATGTTTGAATCAGTTGCAACTGACATGCAAGCACATCTGTAGTTGTGGGGCTGAATCAGCAGGTATATCTTAACTTTTGCCTCAGACCTGCAGTTATGTCCTTATTCTCATACCAAACCACAACGTTTTCAGTTATATCGTCCGTTCAGTATACCCTGGCATTTATCACTTCATATTTTGGACAGATTGTTTTCCCAAAGTAGGAACAATGAAATTATGGTATAAGATCTAGCCAAAGGTGGTCTTGAAGTGGTGTATGGGTTGATGAATAAGATTACCAAAACAAGGACAAAAACTAATATTACTAAAAGCATGAGTCTGTTATTTTTTCGTTGCAGTGTCTTAACAAAAACCATGTGATTCCCCACTCTGTTCATATTGCCATCTTGGTCGTAATCTTAAATATTTTAAAAAACGCAGAAAACAGCACACATATGCCATTCAAATTTTCCAAATACAATCACTGTTGAAAACTATTGGCAAATAGTATTTAACTGCGACCAGGTTGAATTTTGCTTTAAAATGGCGGCCATCTTGAACACCATCTTAAGTATTTGAGCCTTCTGAACCAAACCAATTATCCATTTTAAGCCTTTGGCCTCTAAACAGCCCTAAAAAGTCAAAATTAAATGCTTTTCATTGAGTTTATTTGTCTGATATGTCATAAGAGCCTTATTGGCGGCCATCTTGGACGCCATCTTTAATATTTCAACTCTGTAATTCACCAATTTTTCATTTTAATTGTTTGCATAGTTTAATAACCTCTAACACCCATAAAAATTAAAATTAAAATGTTTTTATTGAGTATGTTGATCAAATAGGTCTTCAGAGCCTAACTGACGGCCATTTTGGACGCCATCTTTAATATTTCGACCTTCTGAATCAAAACAATGTTCCATTTCAATTTGTTTATTTCATTTAGCCTCTAAACATCCATAAAAAAGTCAAAATTAAAATGCTCTTTAGCGAGTATGTTGGTCATATACGTCTTAAGAGCCTAACTGATGGCAATCTTGGACGCCATCTTTGATATTCCAAAACGTTCAATGATGCCAGAGTGGCATCAGTTGGATTCACCAATAACAATGTCTGAACAACAAGAATCAACAAAGAAAAAACTTTAAAATCAAGTTCCAGGTCATTCTGGTTTTCTACCGGACTAGATGGACACTTATTTATACAGTCTTATATTTGCATAATACGAGCAAAACCTACTAACATCTGTATCCTCCTTGAAAGGTCAATATACGATGTTCTAGCAGCAGGTCATATTCTGGAAAGTGAAACCAGTACTGGCTGGTCCCACTAGATCTTACATTTCTCCCGTATGCCTCTCGAGAGTCATATCTATATATTCCTAATCAAATAAAACACATGTTGTTCGGTCCGTAAGAGCTTTGGGTTACTTTACTTGAAAACATTAACGTAGATGAATAATTGAATGAATGTGAACTTACGGATAATTCCCCATTTGTTTCGTCACCAAAACGTTTAGCTTTTTATAATCTGTATGGCGTTTCCGCTTCCTGGGTGTGAATGCACAAAACAAATACACAAAATATTATTATTTTTCACGGTTTGCCAGGACCTAGAAAAAAACAATATAAAGTCGCCATTGGGTGGACCAATTTGTTTTTTGTGGAATGGGCTAAGCGGAGAATTATTTTCAGAAGTCTTTGTTTTATCTTTTATGGACAAGAAGCTTGATACGTTTTATGTGTGAACGTCGAGTAAGTGTTTATATAAAAAAATCAAGCCATGCTATTTTAACCATGGTGTTTTAGAACACTAGATTACATTTGTACTTGTTGTTGAACCTCTTTTCGACATATACGTGTTAATATATATGTATTCTATTTACCCCATTCAACAATAACAAATGCAAACAGTGGAGAATGCTGTCTGATCTGGGTCTCCACTGTTTGTTTACAGAGGGTTGTATGAACATTTGAAGAAAACTGGAAAAAACTTACACGGAAATTGAATGGTGCAATTGATAACAGTGAGAAATTTCTTATGGCTTAAAAAGGTTGTGTTCTTAAAAAAGGTCGACTTGTTTTAGGATGAACTAGATCTGTATCATTTGAAAGTAAGAAAAGGGGCAAAGATCAGGAATCCATATATTTAAGTACCACACCTGACTCTATCATACAGAGGGCAGCAACTTAAACTTTCTTTTATTTATGATGTCAATACTGTCATGGTGCCTTCATACACACAAAATTTAGTTCTTCCTTTAGTTAGGCGAAATTTCTGGTTGCCCCTTGAGAAAAAAAATAGGAATATAATTGTACCTTAAAAACGAGTTAATATTTCACAAAATTATTGTATTCCATCATCCATTAGGCTATGGAACTATCTTGAAGATGACTTTAACACTTTAAAAGATATATAATATATACCTCAAAGTTTAACAGCATGTGTTCCTCTCTACTTTACCATAGGAAAAAGATAAAAGCATGTCCTACATGCACGACGTAGAAATATGTGCCGCAGTCTTTATACTGATCTTTTCAGAAATTATATTCGTAAAAAACCCTCTATGTGATTTGTGGGGTGTGGTAGATTATGCCACCCATTACGTGTTAAGTTGTAGAAAATATTTAGATGCAAGACATGTTTTCAATGATGTATAGTTAGAGGTTTTCAGCCCAATAACATTACTTTGATTATTTTGGCAATTAAACTGGATTACTGACAATTCATATTGTCTTGTTTTGGGCTCTACATAGCTATATTCACGTCTCCCAAGGCTTATAAATAACCTCTTTAGACTTCTTGTTCCAAACTCATTTCGAAACACATCTATAAATATATATAAATACAAGTACTCGATTTTCAACTTTAATTCATAGGGTTTCTATTAATAGTCTTATACTTTGATTTTTTTCTATTCATGTTATACTATTTTCACATTTATGTATTTATTTACCGGCTATATTGTTGTTATCTTTTTCCCTGCCCTTTATTTCTTTCTTTATGTATTACACTTTTGATAATATCCATTAATATTATTTATTTTTGATGTTCATTTATTTTAATTTTATATATAAAATTATTTACTTACTTACTTACTTACTTACTTACTTACTTACTTACTTACTTACTTACTTACTTACTTACTTAATCATTCTTGGTATTGCTCTAGTTCATAGTATACTCAGAAAAACAATTGAAGGATATTTAGATTCAGTTCCATCTAAAATCAACTAATTATGCATGCATTTCATAATTCCAGATATCTGCAATAAAAATGAATGTTCGATTTAAGTCACGCTTCAAACGCTTCAGCGAATAAAGTACAGTACATGTCCAAATGGTGCAACCCTCTATACCGAAAAGTCACAAGCATTCAAAAATGATTGAAACCAATTTTTATCGTTTGTATTCCATAATGGCTGGCTCCAAAACACATCCAGGGCAGTGTACATATAATTACTCCTTTTTTATCATTCGAAACACATTCGTATAAACAACAGCCACATTAGGAAGCACGTTTACAAATTCTCTTATACATGTTATAAAACAGCATTTTTGTCAATAATCTGATTGAAGACGAGAAAGAAGTTATCATGACGAATTTAAGCATGAACTAATGAGAAAGTATTCACGGACAACTTTTGCAGCCCTCGCAATAATAGACACACTTACATGTAAGCTTACCCGTTTTTTTTTGTTTTTTTTTTTTGGTCTTATCGAGTTTGCATATACATGTCATTATACGAGATTTTAGAACGGGTAATTTTGACAAAAACAAGTACGAGCTTTTGAGATCTTACATAAAACAAATAATCATTGAATATTGCATACGAGGTTTTCTGACCTGCTGCAATGGGCTGTCGTTATTCGCGCCGTGCTAAACATAGGATTTTAAACTAAAAAAGTGCACATACGAGGTTTTGTAAACGCACTAACGAATTGTATTGATGCAATACGTATGAAATTGTCCATTTGTGTATTCTAGCTTCTTATCAAAATGTCTTTCTGTCCTTGAAGATTGTTGTTATCTTAGCAAACAGTGGATAACCTGATGGAATGCCGCTTTATGACGCATTTCATCTGGGTCTCCACTGATTCCAAAAGTACCTGTTTACTTTTTTCCAAAACGAAAAGGATTATAAAAACGCTTGGGCGGAGGTTTGGTTCAATAATTCATTAAAATACTCCAAACGAAATACTGAGGAGAGCTCAGCGTAAACCGATTCTGCAAAGTGCACACTTCTAAAGTCATTGCTGGCACTAATCAAAATATATAAAATTTGCAGAGTACGCGTACCTCAATTTAAAACAGAGCAGGAATTTGTCTGGAATGGTGGGGTAATTTGTGACTCTTTGGGTCTCATGCAGAATGAATGTTCATTTCAGCACTGTATAGTTCATTAAGTGTTTGATGTTTGAAACGAAAACATGGGTTACATGTGTTTCAAAATGTCACGACTCACAAATTGTGCCAAAATGCGTATTTTGAAAATAGTGGTACCACTATACAAATCGGCATCTTGTATGTACAGTCAAACATTTTGAGAATATCTTTACTGTCTATGGGTCATGGCACTTCTTCCTGTTTCGAGATGAAAAAAGAATAGTCATGTCATTTTACGGTTTAAAGAAAATTAATAAAATGCAGGTGGTCGGTTAGAGCTTTTGGCTAGTATAGTTTCTCATTAAACATCTTATTTATAGCGAGCAGTTTTCAATTGTTTGAGCTTTTAGGCTTTCCCAGGACCTTCATAGTAAGACAATAATTGGCCGTCTTGATCAAACTAAAAACATCTTTTATCGTTAATCCCTGAAAAGAAAACACGTACGCGCATTTGCAAACATCAGCAGAACAGAGACGCATATTTTCACTCTGTGAACCTTGTTAGCTGAATGCCCCCACTATATCCATCCTGTATATTTGTTACGCATTGATTACAGTAGATTGCACTTTTAAACGTGTTAAAAGAATCGCGAATTTGCTGTTGTAATGGACAGTAAAAGCACTTACGATAATATGCATTGATCATCTATTCAATTCATCTTTAAATGATCGTTGCCTCCAAAAATAGAATCAGCTGTACTTCGGAAAACAGTAGCTCGCTTATAATATAAATGTACTGCTAACCGCGAAGACCTGAGAAGTCGAGTGCGTGACTTGGCGAGAGCGTCGCTGGTTTGAGTCAAACTCGATGTGCTATGTCATCATGGAGCAAGATACTTTATTGTCTGCTTAGTACTGGTTTAACCCTGATATCTCGGCATGACTGCAATTGGTTGACTTGTGCGTAATGCACCAACTCAAACTAACAAAAACAAATTTTAGATGTCGATAACCACCAAGATCAAACTTTAAAATATTAAATCCCGCATGATGCGTCACCATTGACATTTAAAGATGTGTGCTGGCCAAATGGTTGACTTTCTCACTTTCCATGTAACGCTGGTCTTTCAGTACGTTTTTCAATAACTGACGCATTCTACACGAGGTAAGCGGGTTCAAAACAAAACATCGCACCTTCTTGTATTTAATTAAAACCTTGTTAACCATATATGGCACATGTATAGAAAATCGCGATTGATCAGTCTTCCATTTACAGTTCCGGAAAATGTCCCTGTCATCATATAGCGCCTATTGAAGTTGTGACCCGAGGGATGGTCGCAACCTATTTACACTATACATTAACTTTCTGTATAGTCAGTGACGCTCGAAACGCCTACTATATATAGATGGTTAGGTAGATAGGGAGACACAGATCAGGAGTCGATATAATGAAGTACCACAACTGACCCGGGAAACCGTATGGGAAAGTGACAAAACACAAGACACACAAGAGGTAAGCCCTGTCCCAGCAGATGACCACTACCTGCATGGAACAGACAAGACAGCATAACAAAGACATAACTAAAAAAGATCCACGAAAGAACACGAAGCGCCCGGAAGTGAAATAACGTCATGCATTTAAATCGATAAACCACTTACAGATTTTCTGGTAACGTTATGAAATGACGTTTTTAACGGCACGCATATGACACAAACCTTATGTTTTCACGTCAAAAATGAGGTTATAAAAAGAGTTCTATGTCACATTATTAATAGAATCTTACATTCGTACCTATGTATTAATAATGTTTTAAACTCGTTGCGAAAAAGCGATAAAATGCTCGGCAAGCCTCACATTTTATTTCTTTTCCAAATTCGTTTAATAAATTCAATAAAACATGAGCACTCATGTAAGATTATCTATATATAGCATGTCCTGAGCCTTTATCGACTTTCCTACTTTGAGCATACAAGTAGCAGATATTATGACGAATAGATATACAGGCTCGTCTGAGGATTTTCTGCTGTCATATGCAATAACTACCGATATCTCATAAACGTGCTAAATTTTTAGTTTACCAAACGTGGTCAATGACACTAAAACTCAACCAAATATATTCTTAATTGCCCATTTTAACATTTTATGCAATCCTGAATCATTTAACTATTTTTCTGTATTTAAAGAGTGTTGTGATGCTTGTAATCAAGAATAATTTGAAATTGAGAGTTCTGTAATATTCAGCTGAGCCAATGTGGCTGTCAACAGACACGATCATTTTGACATAAATTTAATTTGGTGAGATTTTCTTGACAGATGTCTTATATGAATTCTTTGGAGTTTTTATTCAATTATGGAACAACTCAATTTTAAGGCTGGCACTAAGCCGAAAAGCGACAATACGAACATTGTCGCATCAATATCAGATTTAGTTAGCACTGTACAAACAAATTTACCACGTTTAATGTTAGCATTTACATAAACGTATACCAATAGAGGAAGTTAAATCTGTCCAATTTAGCCAGGAAAAAACAAGCAAAGTAAATGTACGAGGCATTTTGTGCAGTAAAGGTTTTGAAACATTGATTAGTGGTTATTTGGTGTATGTTGAACCCCTCGTTGGCAAGCTGAATAAAGGCGTCTTGTTGAGCCTAATTTGCATATTTTCAAGGTTACCCTCTAACTATTCAGGTGGCTCAATGTAAGGGTTGTTCGGTGACATTCTTCATTTATATTGAGATATTAATATTTTTTTGTAGCAAGATGTTAATCGAGGGCTAGTAACAATGACTGAGCCCTACTTCATGAAATTTAATTTAAGTTAAATGGACATACATTTTGATGATATTTCATTGCAGTTGTAAGTCATCTATTCAGCAATCTATTTTTTTCTGTTGGTAGGCTGTTTTGTACCAGTTGCTAGGCAGCATAATATGACCTGCCAAATAAGTGCGTTCACGCTGTATTACATCAATATCTGAGCATTGCTATAGAAACAATAATGCTAAAGTAATGCTTGAATCAATGTCTTTTGATACCTTTCACATTTACCTATTCATTGTCACAGAAAAGAAACTAACTGACTCCAAACTAAAGATGTTGTGGTAGTTTGATTTCTGTGGCGTTTAGTCTTGTCCTGTACTGTTTTCCAGATCATCAGGTTTAGACCCAAGACCCTCATCCGTCATTTTGTACTGAGCGTTCCAAGGCGGTGCTTCTTTTGTGGATATATATTTCATTCTGGTCTTTGTTATGCTGTCTTGTCTGTTCCTTGCAGTCGTGTGGTCTCCTGCTGGGAAATGGCTCATATCTTTGCTCTAGATCTCTTGTGTGTTGTGTTTTCTTGTGGGTTTGTGTCTTTCCCTTATGGTGTCTCGGGTCAGGTGTGTACTTAATTGTATCAATTTCTGATCTTTGTCTTCTTCTTTGCTTTAAATGAAATTTTAGGCTGCATAATTTAAAAGCAGACTATTCAGGACACATTTGTACCAGATATTCTAACTTCTAGACTATTTATTTCATTCTGGTCTTTGTTATGCTGTCTTGTCTGTTCCTTACAGCCTGCAGATATTCTGCTGGGAAAGGGCTGACTTCTTGGTTCTTTTGTGTGTTGTGTGTTCTTGTCTTTTTTTTCAATTTCCCATATGGTGTCCCAGGCCAGGTGTGGTACTTGATTGTATCGATTCCTGATCTTTGCCTTCCTCCTTACTTTAAATGGAAATTTAGGTTGCATCATTACCAAACAGACTATACAGTACAAATACGTACCAGAAATTCTAACTTCTATACTATTTATGTTTAATTCTGGTCTTTGTTATGCTCCCTTGTTTGTTCCTTGCAGCCTTGTGGTCTCCTGCTGGGAAATGGCTGACCTCTTGTCTCTCTTGTGTGTTGTGTGTTTCTTGTGTTTCTGTCACCTTCCCACATGATATCCCTGGTCAGGTGTGGTACTTGATTGTATCGATTCCTGATCTTTGCCTTCCTCTTTACTTTAAATGAAAGTGTATGTTGTAGCATTAAAAATTCAGTAAAAATACGTACCAGAAATTCTAACATCTGGAATACTGGTCTGAATGACATTATTTCTTAATTGCTCATTTGCATATGTACCAGTGTAAGTTATTGTATTGTTTGTGCGTCTATACGGGGGATTATCGCCCATACAGACACAAAACCATACAATAGCTTGCTTATTTCACCAGCACGCATTAGTACATTGTGCACTGCACGATAGTTGATGTTCAGCATAGGAATATCAATGAAAGTTACCGACAATATATCTCATGTATCTAGCGTATGAGCCAGCACGAGATTTTGTCGCAGTTAAGAGCGACGAAGGTTCGGGCGAGTCTATGGAAAAGTGTCACTCCCCGTTTGATTTGCTTTCGAGTATAACCGCAGTCCCTCCATGAACTGCTTCTTAGTGGAGCTTATCCTATCTATGGCTTGACAAATCCAACAGAAATAGTGTGTGCAAATCGAAGACTCAGATCAGCCTGGGCATCCGCCCAGTCTGATCAGAGCCTTCGCTTACGCTCTGTTGGTATCTAAGGACCCAAGCCTTCTTACTGACAGCGAAAACTCTGAGCAGAGGCTGAGCAGACTTAGCTGATGCCTAAGCCTATCTGAGTCGTCATATGACGCACAGCAACATTATTGGCTTGGAAATTCTCATTTTGTTGCTCAAATGTAAACCGTTTCCATTCACAAGTTAAATAAGGTGCCACAAATAGACCTGAGCCCCAAATTATATAAAATACAATGTTCAGAAAAGCGTTAATTTTTCCTTTGGGCAAATGTTATTTACTTATTGGTTATTCTTTCTATAACAAGATTCAAATTGTCTGGTTTGTCTCAAACAGTTGCTTAGACAGAAGATAAATATGATAGTTCAATCATTCATAGTGCTTTTGCTTAAAATCATTTCACTCAAACTTAATATAAGACCTTCCTTTAAGCAAGAGACGTAAAATATATACTGAGTTTCGGACAAAGTGGCTAAAATAAACAATTCATTCGTCCATATAAACGCATCGGTGCGCATAACTTTCAAGATATAAATAGTGTGAACCCATATATGCTGACTTCTAGTGAAGCCAGGTGACCAGGATCCACACTATTTGTAATCCACGTGATAAATACTAATCAATAATAAAACCGGATCTCTAGATACATGTAGCAGAGCTTATCACATATTCGGGACGCTATTTGCCGCGATAACCAAATGTCTGCATATGCCTGGTTATCAGCCTGCCGTGATGATAACTGGATCATCGTGGTTTGGGATGTATCAACAGACTGTAAGTTTTTTGGTGTTTCGGTGGTCTAGGTGGGTTTGTTTCTTTCAACGGACTTGGTGGCTAGCAATATCAGATAGTGAGTATGATCAGGAAATACCACAACTACACACTGCAGACAAACCTGTGGCATCGTTAGGAAGAGCCACACAACAATCACGAGACGCCGGGAAGACATACAAAGCGTTTAGCAACCAGCTCTCTCGTCCCCATCGAGATGATTGCAAAAATAGTATGGACACAAAGTAACGCACAACAAAACATAGAACAATTACAGAATTCCGCAATTGGAGTAAAAACCAACAACGAATCAACAGCAACAAAACCACCGCTTTAGAACGGACAGCAGCAAATGCGACTGGAGAGGGGGCTTAAATGCATTTTACTGATATGAAATCTTCGCACAATATTGCTGTTGTTGAAGCACAAAAATGTTAAACTCGCATGGAGGATACCTAACTATTGCAATGCATCATCATAGAGAAACAATTTAATCAAATTAACGTAATATGATGAAACAGAGAAAAAAAGCTCACGGCTCACAAATAGTCAAAGCTAAAGAAAACCCCAAATTTAGCCACGGTGGGCCCAGCTACAGCCAAACACCAGGCACCAACTCACCGATTAAGCTATCCAACTTTTTATAGCGGTTGATAGTATTTTTGAATTGATCACTTAAATTAGGTTTTCCAACAGTTCTGTTGAACTTATTAACTAAATCACCATAAAATATAGGTTCTGATATGCCTTGTTACAGAAGAGTTTTTAAACCAATATTGTATTTAACAATTAACTCTGAGTGTATGTGGTAGAATTTTTTTTTTCGAATTTTATGATATCCATAACCTTGTTTTAATAACTTAGCAGTCAAAAATAGGTTTTTGTTGTTGAAGTCATCAACATTAGATCACACTCTTGAAAAACGCATAAGTTGCGAAATATATACGCCATGGGATGAGGAGCAAGGAAAATATTCATCAAGAAATTTTACTATTTCAATATTAAAATCATCCCATTTATAAACTATACCATTCGTTATGGACAAGTCCAAGTCCAAAACGGGGCTTCTGTATCAGAAGAATTCGCTTTATTTAACTGAAGTTCGATGAGATATATCTGACCTACCATTTGTTCAAAATAAGAATTGATCAATATTAAGTAAGTCATTTAAATATCTGTCGGTGGAATTAAAATAAGAAAGACGGCAAAGATCAAGAAACAATACAATTAAGTACCACACGTGACCCAGGATATCACATAGGAAAGTAACAAAAACACAATAAACATCACAAACAAGAGCCAAGAGGTCAGCCATTTCCAAGCATGTGATCACAGGGCAGCAATGAACAGACGTGGAACATTACAAACACAAAACACAAATGATCCACAAAAGAAGTACCGCCTTAAAACCGCCAGTAAAATATTTTACGGGAGGGCTTATTTACTGTTGAGTCCTTATATTTGCTTTATCTCCTTGTTATATCTTGATTCATACGTAATAGGAGATGATGCATTGATAAGTTAGGGGTCTTTCTTGCAAACCAAATATCTTTGTGTCTCGATCCACATCTGAATTAAGGGCGAGGTTGGCGCCGTTAAGCCGGTTTAAGCCCTCCAGTAAAATATTTTACTGACCGTTCCAAGGCGGTTCTTCTTTTGTGGTACTTTTATGTTTTTGTTCTGTCTTGTGTTTGCTATGTCTTTTTGCGCGTCTGTTTATATGTGCTTTGTGGTCACCTGCTGGGAAAGGGCTGACCTCTTGGCTCTCTTTGGTTGTGTCTAACTGTGAGTTTGTCACTTTCCCATTGGTATCCTGGGTCAGGTGTGGTACTTGATTGTATTGATTCCTGATCTTTGCACCTTTACTTACTTTTATACCGGTTTCACGCCGCCAATCTCACCCTTAGTTCAGATCTGGTTCAAGACACATAGATGTTTGGTTTGCATGAAAGACCCCTAACTTATCAATGCATCATCTCCTAGAACATATAAATCAAGGTATTAAAAGGAGATAAAGCAAAGATAAGGACTTAACAGTACATAAAACTAAATACCGGAGCAAAAGAAATCCAACAGGTAACCCACAATGGGCCTGACAACAGCAAAAGCATCAGGCCCCTACCATCTCATCAATAGATAAGTATTTAAGTCAGAACCGTCATAGAGTCTTAAGTCCGACCCATCAGCGTGCAATTAAAAAGGAAAGCAAAGTTGCCAACCGTGACTGGGTTGCCCACCAAGCATGCAGTCTGTTGCAATACATAAATGTAATAGCCAATCTTTTTATAATGGGAAATTATTTTTATGTACTGCGCTGAATTTTTTTAAGCCAACAATCTATTTCAATTTATTTATACACAAAGTCACCATAGAATTAAGGTACCGAAAGTCCTTGGTGCAAGAGAGATTTAAGTCCAACTTGGAATGTTAAAAGTTTCACCAATTGTCTGACAGAGACAACATGAAGTCTATCTCATAACAAAATAAAAGCAAATCTGCAACGAGAGGAGCACATGTAGTACCCATAGGAATTCCTACAATGTGTCTATATAATTTTGAGCCAAATCTTATAAATATATTGTCCAAAAGATAATGGAGAGCATCACACGTTTTCTGATATGACCACAACTTGTATTGTTTGGATTGTTCAGAAGTAAAAGAGGCAGGGTTCTCATTACAAGCCAAATAAAGTGAGCCCTCTCTAAATAAAGTTTGTTCAATTAATTCAGTTAGTTTTTCCTTTGATCTGATTATGAGGCAACATAGTATAGAGAGTATATATAGAGTAGAGAAATCATATGTAGACAAACTAGATGTTAGAAAACCCTTAGATTTTAATTTATTAAAAATCTCACCTGCATTTTGAATAGACCAAACTAATTTTTTATCATTCCTTTCATAAACTGTTGTACAATATTTTATAGCATGGTTTTTTTATCGCACTGAGGCAAAAAGTTAGACTGAGTGGTCTTGGTGTTTCTACAGACTAGGCGCCTAGGCGGTTTGGCTATTTCAGTTGACTAGGAGGTTTAGAAGTTTCAGTGGACTATCTGGTTGAGTATTTCACAGGACGATTTTGGATGTATCATGGACTTCGTGTTTGGGGTGTTTTAGTCGACTGGATGGCTTGAAGTATTTAAGTGGACTGGGAGGTTAAGGGTAGTATGTGGACTGTGTGCTTTAGGGTGTTTCAGTGGACTGTGCGGTTTTTGATAATTCAACTGATTATGTGTTTTTGGATGTTTCAGTTGACCACTGGTGGTTGGTGATCAATGTATCAATGTGAACAATTATAAATGCTGATCAAAGGGTTTAAAAAGACTGTGGAAGTGGCATTTTTATTAATATTATTCCTGTATTTTGTTACCCCATTTAGAAAACAAAATACGTTGAATTGTAGAGCCACGCTGGATAACAAAATGGGTGTATCCAGCGGTACCTGTTTTAATATGTTTGTCTCCTCTAAGCCTCAAACAAGATTTAAATGTAAGCCCATCGTCTACATTTTATCAGTGTTCATCTGATAAGGAAAATCTTTGAAAACATCCAAGTGGTATCCGTGTTATTGGGATTTTTGCCAAGTGATAACAGGGAAGGACAGGATAGTTATCTTACATATATGAGACTCGTTCAATCAGCAAAATGTACCCAAGTTTAGAATTCCATGAATATATCCATAAAATTTTGGAAATATGCTTAAAATTGATGGGGTACCTTGTTTTTTTGTATTGTTTGCCTCGACTTTGCCATAGACAAAAACAATTTTGATTTTCCAAGCCCAAAACCTAGATTTTATCAGTGTAAGTATGTGTGCAACTGTTACACGTAGTTTTTGAGTTAAATACTGAAAGACTTATCTATAGATAAAAGGGCTTGTGTCTGATATTGTGATTTTGGTCAGGTCCACTGGGGTTTAACTGTTGGAAGTTCTGTTGAGTCCTTATCTTTGTCTTATCTCCTTTTGTATCTTGATTTGTATGTACTAGAAGATGAGGCATCGAAAAGTTATGGATGTTTTTATGCGAACCAAAAATCTATATAAATATATATATGTACTAATCCACATCAGAATTGAGGGTAAGGTTGGTACCGTTTAAACATGCATGAACCCTCCAGTAAGGGCTAG
The DNA here is from genome assembly GCA_964019695.1 of Loripinus fragilis. Lineage (NCBI taxonomy): Eukaryota > Metazoa > Mollusca > Bivalvia > Lucinida > Lucinidae > Loripinus > Loripinus fragilis. The sequence continues at coordinate 123,210,119 of OZ026515.1, forward strand.
CTTCTTTTGTGGATCTTTTTTGCAATTTGAGGCGTGGCATGTGATTTCCAACAATGTTGTATTTTGACAAGTGTAGACTCAGATGAGACTGTGAAGCCTCCTTTGAAGCTTAGAAATTCCAAATCATGTCTAGTCAGTAGCTTTACACTCATAGAATATTCAAACGTCAAGCAAAGGCTCTGATCAGACTGCGCGTATGCGCGGGCTGATCTGAGGCTTTGCTGGTCGCACGTATCACATTGTTGGAAATCTCATGCACTGGCCCATTGTATGCTTCATGTTTATGTTTATTATGCTGTCTAGTCTGTTCATTGCATCCCTGTGACCACCTTTTGGGAAACTGCAGATCCTCTTGGTTCTCTTGTATGTCATGTTTTCTTGTTTTTTTGCCCCTTTCCCATATGGTGTCCCAGGTCAGGTGTAGTACTTGATAGTATTGATTCCTGATCGTTGCCTTCTTCTTTACTTATAAAGTTAGTAGATAATTAATAAAAGACGGATGGAACGACGGAAAGATATACTAAATTTAATGCAAACCACATTTATTTTAGGTCGAGCAATAATCCAATAAATCAAATTGTATTTTAATTCTGCAATTCTCTGATTCAAAATCAGCCAATGGAACCTTTATTCAAAATACCTATTTAAAGTTTAAGTGAGATTCAATGAAGGTTAAGATAAATTCGTGCTGTATTGGGCAGAGATAATGGACCAAGTGTGATTGACGGCTGTCGCAACAACAGCAAACATCCATTATAGACCTGATATTATCGATGAATGTCCAGTTATCAACAGCATACATATTTTTATCGAAATAAAGATATGTCATGTTTGTTTTCCGATACGCCACTCCCCAAGTAACATGACAAGCATGTAATTAGTCCGTTGTCAATCAACAGTGTTACAGGGAAACATGCAAACGGGTATATTGGCAAACAGTTAGGCAAAGGTGAGGTGCTGAAGAACGATGCATTTCGTCAATGTCTGCCATTATACTTTTGAAAAAAATCTTCAGGTTCAAGTTAACTGAAACTGCTGTCTTCAATTTATAGAGGGCCAACCAATTCGTTTGTCAGATTATTCGGGGAAAGAGGTAACGCTGAGTGTGGCCATTCACCCAGTTAAACTATATAACAGCAAAATAAATGTACAGTAGGTTTGATGGAATGAATACCTTGTAAATATTTAAGCATGGTATATACACTACTTACTATAGATGGATTGAACAAACCCTTTAGTCAAAATTGGTATCCTTTCAAGCAATATACACGCATGTATGTACAAGCCAACTCTTGACAGGAAAGGCGTGCAGTTAAATCTGTCGTGTGATCTAAATCAGGTATAGGTAAATCTTGACCTAAGAGGGATTCTGTGGTGTAGCACGTGACGGGGAAATCGAAAACACTGTTTCTATTGATTATTGAACCGCGTTCGTCGATTGTTAAGAGCGTTTTGGATTTCCGCCTATCCAGTGTGACATTGTGAAATAACAAAAAACGGACTGATGACCACATAACAGAACAAACATAAAATCTATAACGCTGGAGATAAAAACAAATGGAGCATAAAAAAGAGAAAATATTCATATCAATCGCTTTCAACATTTTGTTTTGGGTGTCATTAAGACGGTTCTTGTGAGTACCCACAAAGCAATAAGAAGATTATCTTTTATTACGCACACTTATTAAATCTAGAGATGTTCGGGGACAGTGTGTTAAAATGATATCTCTGTACATTGATTAAAATATTATTGGTAGCAACGCGAAGCTCTTAGAAGAAACACAGAATTCAACTGCTATTGTAGAATTGTGACCGGTTAATAACCTAGAAATAATTGATCTGTCATTTTATCAACAGACAATTTAAATCAGTATTGGTATAGACATTTTGTATAAGACGTGCTCAGAATGATACCTGGCATTTATCCATTTCTTTATTAAGTTTGTTTGATTGCTACATGTGCCTAGTTCAACCTATTACACAAATCTGATTAAGGCAACCGTTTGTTATTTATAAGGCATAACTGTGTGAATATCTTAAAAATGTTTTAAAGGTATTGGTTAAAAAATGTGCACTTTTATCAGTTACAATAAACTAAATAACCATTTGATATTCTTATCCAAATATCACCTGCCTGCCTATATATAGACACGACATACAGGTCAGTGTATAATATGAACTTGCATAAAAGTTTTATGCAAACGGCAACAACAACAACAACAACAACAACAACAACACATAATTTTGACAAGTGTAGACTCAGGCGAGCATATGCAGTCTCCTTTAAAGCTTAGTAACTCCAAATTATGTTCAGTCAGTAGCTTACACTAATTGAAAAATACACTCTTTGCTGGTCGGACATACCACAGTGTTGTAATTCTCATGTCGTGGCTCATATGTGAGCATCGCTGCTCGCCAATCTGATTCGTACCAAATCCTCATGGGCAGGCTAAAATAATATCTATTTTGCAAAAACCACAGGGCTCACTAATGATTTGTATAATATGAAAGAACGATCGGAAATTAATTACACGTGATTGTCGCTGTAAAATAAAATGCAAGAATAGATGCACTTGGTGCAGCTAGAGATTCTGCAGCATGACGAATATTCTACGACATGATTATGCTTGATAATATCATCATTCACAAAGAAAACACTTTCGTTTAAAAACGCCACGTGATATTGCCTGCGACGCAGAATCCCCTATCCTTGTGGTTTCCGACCATGTAAGTCTCAAACGAGCTACCGAGACTAGCTGAATACTGCATTTTTGCATGCAGCAATCTAGTTACTTTCTTCACGTCCCGAACTTTCTGCGTTTTCAGAACTTTTCCTAATTAAACTATCAAATTGAATTTCTCAACTTTCCGCTATACATTAGTCTTTCCACATCGGAACTAAGGGTGAGGTTGGCGCGTGAAACGGGTTTAAGCCCTCCAGTAAAATCTTTTTACTGACCGTTCCAAGACGGTACTTCTTTTGTAGATCATTTGTGTTATTTATGTCTTGTGTTTGTCATGCTTTTGCGTCTGTTCGTTCACCTTCTGGGAAGTGACTGGCCTCTTTGCTCTTATTTGTGATGTTTAATTGTGTTTTGTCACTTTACCATGCTGTACATGTATCCTGGGCCAGGAGTGGTACTTGATTGTATTGATTCCTGATCTTTGCTGCCTTTCTTACTTTCATGAGTGAACCTTACTTATAATTCTTATTGATGTAGCTGCTAGCTGATTGTCGTATTTACACATCATGCATATTATAGATATACACTATCACATGGCCTTGCGTCTGGGAGTGATATACATATAACGCCATGTAATGAAAAACGATAAACAGCTAATGGTTTACAGATTTGATTGCATAACGTAATGACGTCTATAATACTGCGTAAAAGATGGCAAAATATTGACGTTTTCACGCCCAAAATGCAATTTTTAAGTAAGTATTATGTCATGTGATTGATATAATCGAACATTTGTGCTCCTGTATCGAATTTATCAAACTCGTTGCGAAAAAGAGATATAATGCTCGGTATGCCTATTATTTTATCTCTTTTTTCAACTCGTTAACTAAATTCAATAAATCATGAGCACTCATTTAAGATCCTCTATATATTCTAAAACGAATGCATATAACTAAGAAATGTTACATGTACTATCACAGATCACAGACCGATTTGTGGCAACATGAGAAAAGGGCAAGTAAGGAATTCGATACGTATACAAGCGCAAATCACGGACCAACGCTGATGCTGCGGTGTTATGTGACTGCCAGTCAAGAAAAGACATTTTTAAAATACCTGCAAATACATCAAACGACATGTGTGAACTAGCCGTACATATGTATTGGGTTTGAGCATAGTTCACTGTCTATTCCTCGCCAAAGATTATGGTGATAATTACTCACATTGAATCAGCCAAAGGCACGTTAAATATTAACAAAAATTCTAGGCTGGTACGGTTAGTTTTTGTCAAAGGAAAGCACTTGTTTTAGGTGCAGTTTTTGTTGCCTTTTCTAGTTGGTATTCTTGCTATAAGTCTGTGCATTCCAGTGACTCTTCCTCTTAGTCTGTTACTGTGAAAATTATCAGTTACAGGTCATGTTAACTGCACTGTTGCACGTTACCTGATGATCGTTGTCTATCTCACGGCATGTGCCTTAAATATCAGGTCATGATGACGTTGCACTTTTTGAATGACGTCGCCAATGACACTGAATCGACACAAAAATCAAATATATGTCATAATCGCTAGTTTGAAGAGCGAAATAATGGTTAAACGCTCTATTTCCAGGTCATATTTACTTGATGCTTGCGATCAGGGTCGTCATGGAGTTTGAGGCTGGGCCCATTGCCGTGGCATTCAATGAGAAACCATGATTGCTACATGTGTGTATTAACGTGATTGGATGTGCAGAGTCGCATTCTATTCAGACGCGGCTATGTGAAAACATGACCAAATTAATAACCCGCTGTGCGTGTCCTTTCATGGCTCTGCATGACACGTTTTCAGCATAAAGGTTAGCCTGAAAGTGCAGAGAACGTATAGCGTCTCTATTGAAACTTATCATTAGCTTTCTAATCACTGGCGGCGTTTCTTCCTTGCCTTATTCATTAGTATATTCATTAGCCAGCGTTTCATAATAGAAACCTTATCATTATTATTAGAAACGACATATGTTTGCGCTGGTTCACCTTAAGTTATTCTAAACACAAGGGTAAAGATAAACAAAATATTTGAGCACGTGACTATTTCTCATCCATCAATTTTAACATGTGTTTTGGGTGTTCAAAAGAACCGTCGCATTGAGGCGGTTCTGTTGAACACCCACATCATATGTTCTGTTTGAGAAATTGGAAAATGCATTTTAATATATACCCATAACTTAAGGCCTTGGGCATAAATATATACCATAGCTTACTGATACCACAACAAACTAAAGATTTGCATATACAGAACCTGCCATGGCGCGGATTCAGAGGGGGACAGGGTGTCCGGGCCCCTAAAAGTCGCATAAAATAGGATAGGGTTTCTTAGCAATACTGGTCCGGATCCCCTGTAAAAATCACAAAGCCACCATGCCAAACTGTTGGGCTACATTGTATCATCGACACGCCAGTGAAACGCCATTAAAATATCGGTTCGCTTGCGGGCCGATGATGGCCTGCTTATGGCCTTTGGATCCTCCCTTCCCTCATCAACTAAAAAAAGTTGTCAAAGTTGGACCCCCTCCGACAAAACTTCCTGGATCCGTGCATGTCCTTGAATACAAGTTAATTTAGTCCTGACACTAAAGGCATAAACTACGAGTTATATTGCACATTTACGCGGCAGCAAAATTGATTAATGTTTTGCTGTCACGTTTGTCGTGATTGAATAAAGGAATGAAATACCAGAAAAACGTTGACGTCGAAGTGTTACATGCATTACAGCATTCGTCATTTCCGAATGCATTTATACAGAACCAATTATCATGCCAAAATTGCTTGAAATGCTGAACTGTTTGGAAAAAAAATAAACGTGTGCACGTACATTCATATTGCTCAGCACACCTTTTCAGGTTTCTCATTAAAATGAACGATTACATAAACCAATGCATGCAAAGTTCTGCCTCGCGTCTAATCTGGTTATGCACTGTTTGTCTATGTCCCATAACGAGACGCAACGCTTATATGTGTTAACAGGAACATCCACTCGTATTTCAATTCTAAATTCTAACCGCAGTCCCATTATTTATAAATGTGCTTGTTTTCCGGCACATACATGACGTCTTAGCCATTATAGAGCATTATCTAAAATCTTGCGCGGATCATGTAAGTGCTAGTTTGCGTTACAAAGAGCTTACTTAGTATTCATAGGGACATAAACAATTTTCTTGACTGCGAAATTCATGCTTATAAATTTAGTAGAAATACAGCTTTCATGTTTGAGCGATGTTACAATGATGATAGTGAATCTAAAAATGAAAACTAAATTTGAAATAAAGGACGTACGGATTGATCGTCAATGTTCTTTGATAGACAAAAAAATATAATCTTTTAAATAACCTTTTTTCGAAAACAATGTGCTTAGCTGAAAAGAAAAAAAAACGCAATGGCTATTGGCAGTGACCTGTTCAATGTAGCTGGCAATAGCATGTTTTAATGTTAACACAGGTTTAGATAAGCGAAACAATTATGCGTTAAATTGTAAATATATATTTTCTTACCCATATTTCTTAGAATATGTTTTGGGTGCTCAGTTCTTTAAGAACTGTCTTTTTGAGACAGTTATTTTGAGTACCCACAACATATGTTTTGGTTGAGAAATAAGACAATTATTTTATCTGTTACGCACTCTTAACTATAGTCCTGGTTAAATTGGCTATTGCCAGTCAACTGTCGATAGTCAAGCACGTATAAATGGCTATTAACAGCAAGCTGGCAATCGAGAAGTCTGAATCGTGTGGTCTTGCTTATGCCCAGGTCACACACGGACTGGACGCCGGATTAGCCACGGATACAATCCGGCATCATTCGTGACAATGCGTATTGGTCCGTAGCTTTCCGTATTGCATTCGTATTCATACGTAGTAGTACTTAAAGCTGCATAGTCTGTAACTTTTGATATTTTTCGATTTTTTTTTAATTTTCTTTTTAAATCATTTGTAAAAGTAGAATTAAGTTATGTGTTCACAATAAATCTGTTCACTATAGCTGAAAACTGCACGGAAAAGTGAATTACCTTCTAAAACAGGTGTGATTTTCTCTTGTTGGTATTATTTGCGTCCCTCCAATGATTATAGACAGTTAACTTTAACATAAATGCTGTAGTTTTGATACTGATAATTTGTTAAGATTTACGAAATTGGTAAAATGTTTACCTGAATTTTAGTTATTTTACTGTGTTCTTTTAAAATAGAAACATTAGTTCTAAAATTAAAAGAGCAAAAGTGGCAGACTATGCAGCTTTAATCATACGTATATAGTGCATCCGTATCGAACTACGGAAATTGGCATTTCCGGGGTCATCCGTGAGATTAAATCCGTAGTAGAACCGGCGAGGTGATCCGTGAATGTGTGACCTGGGCATTACATTAATTTTGACGAAAAGAGTTCTAATGAAATCCCTTTCTAGCGCGGAAGGGTATATATACATGTAAAAAGCCTCGAGGCTATAAAACCTTTTTTTTCAATCTCAGCCTAGCTGAGAATGAAATTTCATCAAAGTAAAGCTTTACCTGCTTAAGACACTCAAATGTGGTTTTTAACTTGAAAATAAAAGTTAAATGTCAACATATAAACACGTATGAGCAGAATAAAGCATGTACAAGCGATTTTTTTTTCTAAACTCGATGCTAGGTTCCTCATAAAATGCTAAGGCTGTATCTATTTATAAAGCTAAAATCACCGACACGCAGATCATATTCTGGTTAATTTGATAGCCATTGCCTCAGACGACATATCCCATTTGGTTACATAAAGGAACGGATAATGTTTCCTGACAAGCTGCATGTTTGCGAAGCATCAATGAAATATAACGTAGCATACCTTACAAAACGCGTTGGCGAAAAATGCTTTTATCTACTTTACTTGTATCTAGCACGCACCGCCTACATGTACCTCTAAAGACCACATAAGGGCTAGTACACGACATTTTGGTACGCATCGCATATAAATAAAATCCTTTTTAAAAACCATGCTGAGGTTTCCGGTGGTGTTCGAAGCCTGAGTTTTAGTCGAAGTCTCCAAACAAATATGTGCATGCGTAAACTTTCTGTATACTTTGTGTATGTGTATACTTCGTGTATACAAGCACCGCACGTGCATTTGTGCAGGATCGCATGATTTTTCGTAGACCTAAGATTACGCTTAAGAATGGATTTTTTTTCTGTTATGTCCCATGCTTAGGCCTAATATTTTGGGTCACATTTTGTTCAAATTGTAACACTCTAACATTCCACTCAAATGTTTATTTATCGAACAATTTCGCTGGTGTAAAAGTTATTGTGATAGTAAGTCCCTTGCCTCTAGTTGATGCTCACACAAAAATATGTCCAAAATATTGAAAATCCATTTTTCTAGCAGCTAATAATAATTTGTTTACCAAAATTGTCTCCTAAACACATATGCTCAACACAATGACATTCACAGTTTTATGAATGACTAAAGTTCTCCATGAAAAAGCAAGTAGAGACCATTGGCTGTTTTGGTCACATGTTTAATGATGTAAAATCTGCTGAGTTGGGAGTGGTACTCTGTTCCAAATTATGTCATTTAATCAAATATACTGGGACGGGAACCATTGACATTAAACACTGTTAAACTTTGACCTTTGAGAAACAAAACGGATGGAACTATAGAACATTTTTGAGAACAGTGTTGATTATTCTGGATTGTATATCTTTATAGTTCATTTTGCTGATGCACTTAGCTTTATGTATATGTACGGAATGTGGCCCTAGCTTATAGAATAGGTTGAAATGAAGAAAATAAATCAAATGCTTACAACTTGTTTTCATATCTTGTACTTCAACAACAGCAGAATCTAGGGAGAAGATTTGGTACCAGTAAAATGCATTGAAGCCCCCTGGGGCCTGTTGCACAAACCGTCATTAAAAGTTAACTGCCAGTTAAGTCGTCATTAAGTCGCTGTTAACTTAATGCCGACTTTAACTCTGTTGCATAAAAGTCCATTAACTTTAAGTCGGCATTAAGCTCCCGTTAAAGCTGTCATTAAACAAAGTACCTCAGGAGGTACTTTAAAGCTATCATTAAGCATGGATTCCACTGCTAACATTACTGTACATGTGCATTTCCATGATTTGCAGCCATTTTGTAATTCACTGTAAATTAGTAATCATAATCATAAAAACAGCTAAAAATTCAAATGCTTATCATTATTATTTCAAAGGGATTGGGTGGGCATGCGCGGATCCGGGGGGGGGGGAGGCATGGGGTCTGAACCCCATCGAAAAATCACACGTTATATGGGTAGATCTAGATCTAAACCCCCCTCCCGCCCCTGACGAAATTTCCTGGTTCCGCGCATGGGGGGGGGGGGCAATTTATTCACTGGAATGCATTAGAACAGATTGCCTAATGGAGGACCAGGCTCGGGGTGGGGGGGTGACTCTTTACCAGCTAGGGGCTAAATGATGGCTTTCACATGGCTTAGATAATACAACGAGATACTTAACGTCCTTTTGAAATTGACATTTTGGGCTTTGCTACTTCGCTACTTTGCGAGTCGCAAAATGAACGTGCATCATATCACTGGGTAAGAATGATATAACTCTGACCTTTTTTTGAGTGTCGGTGTATACAACAACAGTTTTGGCACGGGCGCTGTGGCTTAAGCTGTGACGTGCAATAAGTCACACTGGATAACCTGATCAATACGCGACGGCCCGACCGAGTAAAGAAACACCGTTTATATCTTGATAATCATCCAGCCTGATCTCCTAGATAACAGGTCATACATAAATGGTGCGATTTTTTGTTGTTGCAATGCATGAACCACGCGACGTAGGGGGACCGGAATAGGGGATAGTGAAAAGTACACGTGTATCACAGTTTTGTACCTCATTCGATGACAACTTTGAAAATAGGCCTATTTCTTATGTGATTGGTATGCGCGTTAGATAGTTTAGAACCAAAAGAGTAATCATTTTGATATTTAACAGTAGATCTATATATTGTTATTTTCTATTTGCTATTCTGAGAAATTGCACCCATGCATTAACACTTTTTTTACCAAAAAAATCTTGAAATGCACTGTTTTATACAAATTGTGGCTTGAGGGGGTGCGCCTTTTTACGTCACTGGCGGAAAATACGACAATGTCAACATGCATGTCCCATGGAAACGGATGTAAACAAAACAGCCGATGGTTTTAAAAACGTTTTTTCTTCCATAAAAGAGACACATCGTCGCATGTGCTTACAGCCATTCAACCATTTCTTTTATGGAACTATAACATCTTGATCTAGAACTGATGATGGGGTGAAAACCGTGTTTTTCTAAAGTAAAATAAACGAAAGAAGCAGGTCACAAGAAAACTAAACTTACTGATTTAGTTCTAACATAGGACGAACCGTCTTCCAACTCGAACATTTTTACGGCGCAATATAGCATAAACTGACATTTTCGGGATTTGATCTGGATTGTTTTTCTGCAAAGAAGTTTGTTTTTTCATATTCGTTATACATGCCAGTTACAATTTATAGTTTACAAAGCTCAAGCTGTCGGTTTCGACGAAGCGTCACTGTGACTGTGATTAGCCGCACTATTGGAAGCTGTTGTTGGAGCATTTGCACGTGAAAAGGTCTTAATGTCAGCTTTACCAGTCTGTTAAGTCGTCATTAGTTAAGTTGACATTAAAATTGCTTTATGCAACACAAAAATAATGCCAACTTAACTAATGGACTGGTAAAAGTTTAATGACAGCTTAAACCTTAATGATAGCTTAACTTTAATGACGGTTTATGCAACAGGGCCCTGGTGGCTTAGGCTGCTGTCCGTTTTGAGGCGGGGGTTCTGTTGTTGTTGACTTTTTGTTTATTGTTACTCCCATTGTGGGAGTCTGTAATTGTTCTATGTTTTGCTATACGTTACTTTATGTCCATTCTCTAGTATTGCAATCATCTTGATTGGGAAGAGAGAGCTGGTTGCTTTGCTTAATTTGTCTTCCTGGTGCCACGTGATGGTTGAGTGGCTCTTCTTCGCGGTACCATGGGGTTGTCTGTGGTTTGTGATTGTGGTATTTCCTGATCATACTCACTTACTATTTTTGCAAAGTAAACTCACTGTAGTATAAACAAATCACTAATTTTGCTTCTATTGTACGTAAAAATCATAACCTTGTTTGACCATTATGAAACTTACAAACACGGTCATGGTCCCAGAACTAGAACTTTCGTTGCTCGTCAAAAGGGTGTGTATCAACCATTAATGTAATGGCTCAGTTGCGTTTAGATGTTGTGCCATTGCTTTCATATAAAATATGGTATGAATATCCTATATAGCATAGCCCATAAATATATACTCAGCGTCAATGAAAAGTTACCAGTATCGAAATATATGATATTTCGGAAAATATGTAATACAACTCTTTAGCTACTATTACGTTCATGTTTTTGGTCAACGCCAAGCTGGTTTGGAGAGATAAAACAGTCACACGAGCCCTTGAATTATGATGCACGTGATGCGCGTGCATTTTATGTTTATCGCAGTTTTTAAGAATTTGAAATCATCATTTTCAGAAGACAACATGCCAGGACATGCCCTAGACATTTTCATTGAAAACGCCACCAAAATAGTTTAGGTAATCCCATTAAACGCGAAAAATGAGGATCAAACTTTAAGGTAGCACCAAAACTTTGCATTTTCCTATACAATGCAATGGAAACTACAGGGGTCCATCAAGGAATGAGTATGATGCATTCGGGTGTGATGGCTACCGTTTTCCAAAGTGGTAATGGATGGGACTCTATGCAATAAAATTGAGTGTTGAAGTATACAATGTACGCCATTCTTCGTCCAGAATGGACTAAATACTGTTCTATGTTAAGTGTATGTGATTTACTGGTAACTTTTCACTGGCGTTGAGTATTTACATGTGCAATGCCTCTAAAATCACCTCTCGGAAACAATATATACTTAAGCGCAAAAGAAACGCAACTCTTTCTAAAACAGAAGTTTCTTTTTTTCTATCAAAAAATTCAGTCAGCGATAATGTAATCGCTAAGTAATGTTATTTGCCTTGCATACAGCACCAAAATCCGACCGCTGTGACTTATGGTTGGTGGGCTGCAACGAGAAATGTAAGGCAACCCCCATTTTTAAAGTCACAAAGTTCAAAAATTGTGCCTATTTTGCGAAAAAACGTTTTAAACCAATATCGGTTTTTGAAAGTAAAAGGGTAGACAAAATCAGATCAGGTACTTTTATGTTTCTGTCAACGTCCATTTTGTCAAAATGACGTCTTTATTTTTTTTGCGTAATCGCCCATTTTTATCCAAACGAATATCAATAATCGAAAACTTTTAATATCACCATATAGCCCTCACTACATTGCATAGAAGACATAAGTATCGCGACATGATCGAACAAAATGCGTCTGTAATGACTGTTTTTAAAAAAGTAGGTTGACGTCAATAAAGAAACGCAGCAACGCAGCGACTGGTAGCGTTGATAATCAATAACTTGCAAACCGTTTTACTGTTTTTCTTTAGTTAAGACATCTGGCTATTAGATCAAGCTGTTTGTTTTCAAATAGAATGAGACATCACTTTTTTAGTCTCCATTTGTTGAAATTTACTGACGTCATTATAACGTCAGATTGGAAATCGTGAGCAAAACCGTTTTACGGCAAATCATTACTAAATGCACAGAAACACGGGATATAATTAAGAAATTAGCCTCATGTGATCCATGTGGAAGAAAAAGTGGATTAAAAACGGTTGCGTTTCTTTTGCGTTTAAGTATACATGTACATGTATAAGCCGCAACATGAGATTTTCAACAATGTGGTTTATGCGACCAGCAAAGCTCAGACCAGCCTGCGCATACACCCAGTAAGATCAGAGTCTTTGCTAGACGCTTGAATGTTCTACGACTCTTAGGCCACTGACCGAACATCATTTAGACCTTCTAAGCTTAAAAGGAGGCTGCACATGCTCGCTTGAGTATACAGTTGTCAAATGATACATGTAAATGGTAAAATACCATGAGTTATCAAACAAATAAGATCGGTTAGGACCTCGGACAGTCTCCTATAAAAGCTGCCATCATTTTGAGAGGCTGTGGCTCGAACAATTGCATTGTTGTGCTTTGGTTAAAACCTGACAGTCAGTGCACCTTACAAAATAAATAAATTATAAAAAAAAATGTTGCATGATATTGCATACTACTTCCAGGACCATAGGGTTTAAGGGGTGGTATTTTTGTAGAAAAAATAAGCACGGCCTCTAAACAGCCATAAAAAGCCCAAATTAAATGCTTTTTATCGAGTTTATTTGTCAGATAGGACTTTAGAGCATTACTTTCGGCCATCTTGGACGCCATCTTTAATATTTCAACACTGGGAATCAAACAAATTTTCAATGTTAATCGTTTGCATCATTTAATAACCTCTAACATCCATACAAAATCAAAATTAAATTGATTTTTATTGAGTATGTTGGTCAAATAGGTCTTCGGAGTCTACTGACAGCCATTCTGGATGCCATCTTTAATATTTCAATCTTCTGAATCAAAACAATGTTCCATTTTAATTGTTTGTATCATTTAGCCTCTAAACATTCATAAAAAGTCAAAATTAAAATGCTGTTTATCGAGTATGTTGGTCATATACATCTTAGGAGCCTAACTGACGGCCATCTTTGACGCCATCTTTGATATTTCAAAACGTTTAATGATGCCAGAGTGGCATCAGTTGGATTCATCAAGTACAATGTCTGAACAACAAGAAACAAGAATCAGCAAAGAAAAAACTTTAAAATCGAGTTCCAGGTCATTCTGATTTTCTAGTGGACTATATGGATGTCGATGCAGACGCAGACCAAAAACATGGGACCATAACTCCTAATAGATAGCTGTGATATCACTATTAGATAGTGTGTTTTTTTCAATATGCGATATGTACCAAAGTGTCATGAAACTCGCCCAAACGATGCTCTAAAGAAGTATACAGGCTAATAAATTTTAAATGTAATAATATCCTCTGTATACGAGAGACTCCTAAAGGAGTAAAGTTTGGCAAACAGTGGCGACCCATGTTTAATGCTGCATTATATGGCAATTCACCAGGGTCTGCACTGTTTGCTAGGATAAAACAATCTGAATGGACTGAAATGTATATCTGAATTTGGTAATTAAGGAAGCATAGTGGCACAGTGGTACATGTAGAGTGCTTGAATCGAAACAAAGGGGCCGTGGGTTTGAGGCTCACCGGTGTCACTGCGTTGTGTCCTTGAGCAAGACACGTACATCCTAGCTTAGTACTGGTTTAACACAGGAAGACCCGTCTCTCCATAACTGAAAGATTGTTGATGGGACGTAAATAATTAAATCAAACAACAAATTTGGTAATATAGGCTAAGACCCTTGATACTGTACGTGCAATTAGCCATCCACTGGACTATTGCATCAAGCACGATGGAATAATTCATTAGTGCACGAAGGTTTCTTTCTTAACTGCAAAGTTGTCTCCACTATATCAGACAAAATTATGCTAATTGCTAGTTGAAGGAATATAATAAATCATATTTATTGAGAATATTGTTGTGCAAGCTTTTCAGATATGCTGAAAATTTTAATAACTTCACAAAGTAAACCATATTAGGTATTTTTCACAGAAGGACATGCGCGGATCCAGAAAGTTTTGTCAGAGGGGATCCAAAATTATTTTTTGTTGTTGCCAATACATTTTACAGAGGGGAGAAGGGTCGTACCAATATTCTAAGCGGGCCACAAATTGCCCGCCAGCGAAACGGCGTTTCGCTGGTGGGCCGACAATGACACCGAGTGATGACATGATTTGACAGTGGGGTTCTGGACCCACTGCCCCACCCCTCTGGTTCCGCGCATGAAATAAGTACATATGGACTGATCTCTATTGTACCAGTTTTCTTTACCATTACTTTGAAGTTATCCACGCATTTGTTTAAAGGTGTCATATCGAAAAAGGGCTATGAAAGCTTCGTGTATGAATGACATATTTCATATTTATTTCATATCATGGCCAATGAATATTTTTTTAGAATCAATATGCTTTTATTGTAGAGCTACATATAATTTGAAACACTTCAATTATAGTTTTTATATACTTAAGCGCAAAAGAAACGCAACTCTTTCTAAAACAGAAGTTTCTTTTTTTCTATCAAAAAATTCAGTCAGCGATAATGTAATCGCTAAGTAATGTTATTTGCCTTGCATACAGCACCAAAATCCGACCGCTGTGACTTATGGTTGGTGGGCTGCAACGAGAAATGTAAGGCAACCCCCATTTTTAAAGTCACAAAGTTCAAAAATTGTGCCTATTTTGCGAAAAAACGTTTTAAACCAATATCGGTTTTTGAAAGTAAAAGGGTAGACAAAATCAGATCAGGTACTTTTATGTTTCTGTCAACGTCCATTTTGTCAAAATGACGTCTTTATTTTTTTTGCGTAATCGCCCATTTTTATCCAAACGAATATCAATAATCGAAAACTTTTAATATCACCATATAGCCCTCACTACATTGCATAGAAGACATAAGTATCGCGACATGATCGAACAAAATGCGTCTGTAATGACTGTTTTTAAAAAAGTAGGTTGACGTCAATAAAGAAACGCAGCAACGCAGTGACTGGTAGCGTTGATAATCAATAACTTGCAAACCGTTTTACTGTTTTTCTTTAGTTAAGACATCTGGCTATTAGATCAAGCTGTTTGTTTTCAAATAGAATGAGACATCACTTTTTTAGTCTCCATTTGTTGAAATTTACTGACGTCATTATAACGTCAGATTGGAAATCGTGAGCAAAACCGTTTTACGGCAAATC
This sequence comes from Loripinus fragilis, assembly GCA_964019695.1. NCBI lineage: Eukaryota > Metazoa > Mollusca > Bivalvia > Lucinida > Lucinidae > Loripinus > Loripinus fragilis. Next base: position 123,225,646 of record OZ026515.1, read on the forward strand.
ATTACTAAATGCACAGAAACACGGGATATAATTAAGAAATTAGCCTCATGTGATCCATGTGGAAGAAAAAGTGGATTAAAAACGGTTGCGTTTCTTTTGCGTTTAAGTATATAACCAGTAAAATAGGCGTACTAACATTTCTTAACATTTCTGCGTCTATCTAATGGCATAAAACAATACTATTACACATGTAGCTTTTCATCAGCCTTTTAAATTATCATTATACAATACAACTAGAAAAATTATATGAAATCTTAACATTCTGATATTCACTTTACCTTTAGGGATTATCATATTTGTTATGCTTTATATCTTATACATTGTACATAGAGGATCTTACACGAGTGACCATTTCATATGAAATTTAATAAACCAGTTTAGGCGAGTTTAATATTTATAATATGAAATGATCACGAGTGTAAGATTCTGTTTATCATATGACTTTTTAAATGCGATTTTATAGCCTTAAGTATAAAGTTTGTTATTTCAATGAAAATTTGCATTGTTGGCTCGGAGGTTGTCAAGACGTTACTTGTAGAGTCCGTGCTCGATAAGAGTAGAGTTCCGTAGTTGGTCACGTTTTGATACTTTATTCACCTCATTGGACTAATATAGGCTTTTCATTCATACTTCTAACTGTAAATCTGTTTCGTCGCCCTACTCTTATCGAGCACGGACTATACATTGATCTCCGAAAGTGTTATGTAACCTGTGGTCATAAAATTATTTATGAAATGACGTCATCCACTAAATAACAGTAACGTCATATGATAAATGCAGGTAACAGCTAGAATCGGATGCGAGTTCAACAAAGCGAGAGCTCGCCGAGCGCTTGTTGATTGGTACCTATCTTTATTCGTAATGTGTAAAGCCTGACATCAGTACAACGAGCGCTTGAAAGCGCTCGCATTGTTGAACTCGCCTCCGGTTTTTCTCTTCGTTTTGTAAACTTTCATTACAAATAAGGCGCCAACATTTAAGAAGTTAGCTGTTGTATTCACTATCTGCATCATAAGTGTAGTTGACGCTGCAGTGCAGTGAATAAACAACTCGCACTGTAAAGCAGGGTTACGGGTTCGATCTCAGGATTCACCAGTATGTTGGACGAGGCTTTGGGCAGTGGGTCCCTTCTCCATATCACCTGAGCTGTTGGTGTGGAGTTAACACACGTATGCACGCACGCACCCATGCGACAATTTTCTTTACAGTCATACAATACATCGCAGGTCCGTTTTTTTCCTAGTTGTCTTGCCAAAGTTAGACACTGGACTGAATATAAACTTAAAGCTTTATGTGAGTTCAATGTTATGTTTGGAGTAAAGAATGTGGAATACAGCTTAAACAGTTATCAAAATATGGACTGGGTATCAGGCGTATCATATAATAAGCATATTGCTTTGAGAATGTCCTAAGCGGCCACTCAAAAAGAAGATCTCATCTAAAAATGGTTTTCAAGACCGAGTATCGCTTTATGCCGGTCAAAAGTATTGCAGAATGGTCCAAGGGAAGCATTCTGCAATACTTTCGACCTTCATAAGCTACCATTTGCCTTTAAGATTTTTGTCTATTTTTTTAGTGTTCGCTTAAGACAGAGACAGGTTTTACTGTATCAATATATGCTCCGGACATCAGGTGTACATGTATCATAAGCACATTGCTTGGAGATTGGGATTAGTTTGAATAATTTCACCTGAAAGTAAAATTAGTTAATTCAGTTTGTATTTGCACAATTATGTCAAACAGTTTTACTTTTTACTTTTATTATCAACTGCATGGTTGTTTGTGTTTTGTATTCCCGCTTATACTGGTATTAATGATTCGCATCCGATACCGTATTGTTATAAATCGGGTTTTGCATAGAGATTCTATTTCACTCGAAGTGAAATCGCTCCAGACATCTAAATCACAGAGAGCGATTAGTATTGAGTGAGAAACATTTTTCCAGAACTCGTCAAATAAACACGGACAAGATAATACATTGTCGGATTTTATCTGACCGCCTTTCGATTTTTCTACATTTCCGCACCCATAGGCGCCAATTTCTAGTATGAGGAGAAGATATACTAAGTCTAGCAATGAGTCTGCATTCACTCCCACATTACGAATACATAAGGTTGCATTACACAGTTATTTGGCCCAGTTTAGGCTCTGCCTGGCCGCCCGACAAGAAAGTACCATTATTTTCAATGCAAGGGAATATGGGTAGGCAATAGCAAGTTGGAAACACTTCAGACATGCATCATAATAACTTATGAAAATAAAAGCTATTTATAAGGACACACTTTGTTGTTTCATGCTTGTAAGCAAAACCCAACCCCTTATAAAAATGACCTATTTAAGCCCAAAAGACACCTTTTCAAAAGTTTATCACTCCCAAAATACAGAAAAAACATGAAATAAGACAATTTGTCTGCCAACACGCTTCAGAGAAATAAGTTTATCAGTAAATCATCATCTATCCTCCATTTTGATTTTAGCAAACCTTTGCTGACTTAATGCACCAATGTCAACAAGGCGAGGTCAAAATTCAACGGTTTCGTACGTTCCTTCAAACAAACCTACAGTAAGGTCAAGTGACACTGATAAAATGCATTTTCTCGCTGCTGGCTAAGACTCTGACAGGTGTAAGCGAACATTTCTTCATTTGATTTGGAAAAAAACATCTTACAGACTGACATAAAGCCCTACCCCATGCTATTTAAAAAATCCAAGGGTCATTCCTGCGAAACTGTGGACTGCAATCTTAGTAGCAAGTTTGAAACACTACAGACCTATCAACAAGGCGAAACGGACAACCAGTCAAAATTCAAGACTTTCGTACGCTCCTTCAAACAAACATATTTATGTATGATGGACAGATGACACTGACAAAATGCATTTTTCTCACTGCTGGCTAAGACTCTGCCAGGTGCAAGCGAACATTTCTTCACCAAATTTAGAAAGAAAAAACATTTTATAGACTGATATACAGCCCTATCCCTTGATATTTTTCCCCAGGGCCATTCCTGCGAAACTGTGGACTGCAACCTAAGGTGGCATAACGCGCTGGGCAAAAGTTACCCCGCCTCATTACATAAAAAACAAGTTTTTGTTAACCTGTCTGTTTCCATTGGATTTGGGGAACACGTGTTTTGCTTTATATGTGACACATGTATAAAACTAAGAAAGAGGGCAAAGATTTGGAATCGATACAATTAAGCACCACACCTGACCAAGGATATCAATGCGTAAGTGACAACTTCACAATTACACATCACAAACGAGAGCCAGGAAGTAAGCCCTTTCCCAGCAGGGGTAAGTTTTATTGTATGGACAAAAGACACAGTTTTTGGTGACTGCGGTCATTGGAAAATCTGTTTTTGCAATGTGCGAACAACCAAAGTATAATCAAAGAAACCTGTCTTAAGCGGCTACAAAGGTTTTGAAAACAAGTGGTAGATTAGTGCAGGTCAAACGTATTGCAGCATTCTGTAATACTTTTGACCTGCTTTACTCGATTATTGGTCTTGAAAACATAGTTTGGGGTCGAAACATTTAAAACACACTCTCTTATCTGAAACAAACATCGAATTTAGCCATGGCATTGCAAATTCTGTGCAAGCTGTCATAATGCGACGAGTAATTTTACATACAAAATGAACATTTAACACACACACACACACACACACACACACGCACGTACGCACGCACGCACGCACGCGCGCGCGCGCGGAGAGAGAGAAACTCCATCTGCACAGCTGAGGCTGAGTTTGTCTTACTTGAAAAATGTTGTTGTTAAAACACACAAATAAGCCAGTGCATGTTGAAAACCTACAAAACAACGCAAACGCTCCGATTAAACGTATATTAGCCTAGTGAACATTCCAGTAAGATCACAGTCCTCAGTTTGCCACTCCGTGAGCTCGTAGTTTCTTCGTGTGGACAGGAAAGATTCTGACCAGACTGGACCAATGGCCTGGCAGATCTGAGTCTTGACCAGTTTTGTTTTGCACAGGCTAAAACTGTTAGAACGTCAGAAATTAGTACGCAATATACAGGTATCATTTAATTGCTAATCTAAATAATAGTGTATTTTTTTCTTCTTTCTGTTTGCATTATAAATGTTTCTATAAGTATTGATGAACATATATCGGCTTAAATTAATTTTGGTCATGTATGCGACAAAACCATCCCCAAGCCAAATGTCATTGGTATACAAAATGAAACTTCTAAACCGCCACTCAACATTTTCTCATATATCTCAGCATATATAATTGCATGGCTACAATTTAAAATTCTATGAAGACAAACCAATTTTATAGAATATTTTAGATTTTCATCATCATTTATTGACATGAACTCCCTCATCTGATAGACTGTATAAAGGCACCATCGCATTTCATTTTCACAAAAAATCTGATATTTGAAAGCATCATCTATGTTGCCGTTTTCGTGTTGGATAGCAACATGTGCACTCCATGGTGCAAATATATGTAACTCAGTCACACTGTTGTCATAGTTGTATTGTTATGTTGGATAGGATTCGATGAGAGAAATCTGCAATTTTAATTTAATGTTTGCACTGGTAATCAATGTCTAGACGATTATTTGTGTCTCAGGCCATCTCCAAAGAAACGTGCCATGCTTCAGGTACTTTCTCCTCTTCTAAATCCTGGCTACACCCAAGAAACGTATCTACATGACTGTACAATTATTGAGTGGGGCGTAAAGCATCCGAACAATCTTCAGACCATGCATCTAAACATCTATTAGACAAAATTACTCCCATTTAAACTGTGCACAATGTGCACTCATACAGACAGCATTTAGGCACCTAAGTTTTATGATCGGAATGAAAGCGACATCCTGATTGTTTCAGAAGTCTGCATGCCTGGTTGTAAACCCTATCACGGTTTAAAGCTATGGTTTTCTCTTTAATTACACGACCATGCGACGTTTGGTCAGGCCTCAGACTCAATGACTGCCCTGATGTCAAGCTTTAATCCGTTGCTTGGTGCCTGAATCTTGTCCTTGTTTGGCCCCACCGTAGCTCAAAGAGGATTTCTTTAGCTTTGACTATATGTGCGCCATGGGCCCTTTTCTTTTTTCCATCATGGTGTGTTAATTTGATTAGATGGCTTATCTGTGATGATGCATTGCATTAGTTAGGAAGCCTCCGTGCGAGCTAAACAATTTTTGTGTTTCGACAACGGAATCTAGGGCGAAGATTTGGCGCTAGTAAAATGCATTTAAGCCCCCCCCCCCCCGGTAGCTTAGGCTGCTGTCCGTTCTAAGGCGGTGGTTCAGTCGTTGTTGATTTATTGATTTATGTACCTCCCATGTTTGTGAGGGTTCTGCTTTCTTCTTTGTTTTGGTATACATATTTTTTGTCCCCTCTAGTTTAAATCACAGGCTTACTTCTTACGTTGCCTTGAACAGTTTAAATAAACGGCGAACCCATATGTTCATATGTATGAAAAATTTCTATTTTCCGGCCGTATATATATGTAAATCGAAATATACAATCTAAGAAACCATATTACTACTGTCCTGCCAGTCAAGAGTGACAGTGACGTCATGTTTTGTTTACAAAGGTATCAGGGACTTATGATCGATAGATCACTTGTGTATTAATCCTATCCACTGTATAGGATTAATATACAAGTGATCTATCGATTCGTGTTAGCGCAAGTGGGGTGTACAAGTTAGTATTGACTTAACAATTGTAAACAAAAGATTATGTCACTGTCACTCTTGGTTGGCACGACAGTAGAACAATACCAGCATATAGGACACGGGACTCGTACATGTAGGGAGTACCAGTCTTAGAGGTTTACGACCAGGCAAGGTTCTAGTTAGCATGCTCAGCTAAAAGAATAACTAGGATATTATACAATCATTGACTATTGAGGTATTGGACATGATGTGGTGTCGATCTGAGATTACCAATATTGACCGAGGCGTAGCCTCGGTCAATATTGGTATTCTCAGGTCAACATCACTTCATGTCCAATGCCTCAATAGTAAACAATTGATTCATTATATTATTTCTCTAGCAAAATAGCAACAATAACAAAATCCTGGCCATGGACTATGTCTTGATTTTTTTTACATGATGACCAACTGATTTCATTCAGTTAAAAGAGAAAAGAATGCATACTTTATTTGTAATCACAACTGCAGACAGAGAAGACCAGGTTAAATGCCGCATAATGTGGCATTTCATCAGGGTCTACACTGTTTGCTAAGAAACAAATGACCTTCAGAGAAAACAAACTGCAATTTTATTTATAAATTATAACCTCTGACCCCTTGAATTATATAATGGACCATTCCAAGTTTATTGCATCAACCCAGAAGGAAGAATTCATTAGTTCATTAAAGAGTTCTGCTAATTACTATAATTAACAGCAAAGTCTGAATATCATGTATATGATGAATCACCAAATCTTGTGAATTTAGTGCTGCTGTAACTCACTGAATTGTATTTACAGCAAGTTTTGCAAGTTCCATGCTGAAAGCACACCTGTTATGGGTAGTTTCTATGAAGTGTATTTTAGTAACTAATATTGAATGGGAAAACCCCACAGCCCATGCGACATGTAGTTATATTGTCGACTCGAGTTGATAGACATCTCGGCCAATCAGGAGATGTTTATTTATAGATAATATAATAATAGCTTTTATATTTTTCTTAGCTCGAATTACCAAGGATTTCGCTAATAATGGTCTGCGTCTTTGATGATCGCGTACAACACAATAAGTGTTTCACGCGACGAGGCCCATATAACATCGATGCAAGGACTGGATTTCGCTAATCGAAAATCAAACCTCAATCAGATGCAATCCAATGAGAAAGAGACATGGAATTAGCATGCGATATGATTGATATGTGTTACATAGCTGAATGATTTATGCATATGCACAAATAAGTCTGCATATCTAAGTATATTCAACCTTGTCCGACTGTTCTCAGATATATCCTTTTCTGTATTTTGTAATGGTCCAAATAAAGATACAATGAATCTAATCCAAATTTTGCCCAACCAGAACCTACATTTATATCGAAAAAACAGGGTTCCAATGAGATTACTCGTTTTATTCTTATTTCTGTTCAAAGCGCAGAATATTGGCACACATACTGAGAAGTATATCATCGTGACGCATCTTAGGTGATCATACCATTTGATAATTCATGGGTGCTATAAAATTGAAAGAGCATGTATGATGATGGCTGAAAAGGGCGTGCCAGCTCATTAAACATGTTCTCTTACCATCCTTGTCCGTCCAAGTAACTTGTGCTGAGTATTTTCCAGCTCATCACGGGCTTGTTTAGGTATTCTGCAGATGTGAATGGTTGCACACAGTGGCTACACAACAGCGTAGCTATCTACGCTCAGCATATCATATCTTAACAAGAACTCAATGGCTTCAATTGCCGGGCCGCATAGCGCAGTCGGTAACGTGTCTGGCTACAGATGCGTGTCTGGCTGCAAATCCAGGGGTCGTGAGTTCGATCCCGGCTCGGTCCCATACTTTCGTGGAGATTGATCATGAAAAAATTTCTGCGGTCATTCTCCTCCCTTCCGCTGATTCATTCAAGAAGGGTTGTTGTCAGTTACAAGCGAAAGTATGTGCACAAATTACTGGTTAACCGCTTGTTCAAGCCTGCCCAGGAAAAAGTGTGGTTAGGTTAACTGACCGTCCCGCAATGACCATAGCTGTTGACTTGGGACGTAAAGCAACAAAAAACCAACCAAACCAATGGCTTCAACCTGGCAAGTTTCTTAGGCAGTGGTTCTGTTATTTTTGATTGCACGACCCTAGGGTCTGCAAAATAATCACTATGCAAGTCCGTCCTTCAAATAGTTAAAATGCTCATAACTTTTGAACCACATGGTGTTTTAAGCAAATTTTACTTACATACGCATACAACATTCCCTGACCACTGGCATGCAAAACCACCATTTTATAAAGGAGGGTTTGCTGAGCATCAGTCCAACCTGTTGTGGTCAGTTAGTGAAAGTGCTCATAACTCTTGAACCAAATGGGATATTTGGGTCAAACTTAGCATATTTATTTATTTTAATATTGTCCAGCCACTGGTATGAACATTTGCTTCATAAATCCCAATATTCCGTTAGCCAGAACCCTCCAAAATAATATTAACTTTTCTATTGGTAAGCAGAAATTGGCGCCAGTAAAATTCCTTTTAAGCCCCCCCCCCCTCCCCGGTGATTTAGGCTGCTGTCCGTTCTAAGGCGATGGTTCTGTTGTTGTTGATCTATTGTTTAATGTACTTCCCATTGTTTGCGGGGGCTCTGTGTATGTCTTTGTTTTGTTATGCATTGCTTTGTGTCCATTCTGTGTCAATTCACAATATCTGTGTACCTTGCCTCTTTAAACTGATCTGCTAACTTACTGGCATGTTCCAGGGACTCAGGTTCTCTTTCTTTCAGAAACAGTTCCAATTCCTTAGTACAAATAAAGGCGAGCTGATCTCTCAAAATGAGATCAGCCAAGCCTTGATAAGTTTTTTCAATCCTACCTATATCTACCCATCTGGTAAGATAACTTTGTAAGCGGCTGGTGAACAGCTGAAAAGTTTCACCAGAATCAGGTCTACACTTTTTATACCTTCGCTTGAGCCCTCCTCAGTCAACTCATACCGTTTTAGTAAAGCAGCCGTCAACATGTCATAATCTAAGGCCTCTTCAATGGGTATCAAAACATACACATCTAAAGCTTTACCTTTAAGTAACGCGCTCAAATTGGTGGCCTATTGATCTCTCTTCCATCTCTGAACAGTAGCAAACCTCTCAAAGCGAAGTAAATACGAATCCATCTCATCTAGATTCTCATCAAAAGGTGGTATCTTAGGTGTTTTAGCTACACTATATAAATTTTGATCTTTAATATTTATGGGCCTAATCCTACCTGCTTCATTCAACCTTTCCATTTAAATGACGTGTTTTTTCTGATCTAAATATAAGGCGCTGTAATTCGCGTTCGTGCGCAATCATCGCTTCAGTAGCTGCGCGTTCACGTGCCTTCTTTTCGAGCTGCATTTCAATTTCATGCGCTTCTCACGCTTTTTCTTAGCGCTCCCTTTCGCGCTCAAATTTCCTTTGACGCGCCACCCTTTCTTACTCTTTTAATTTAATTTCAGCGTCTTGCGTTTCCCATTTGCGTTGAAGTTTATTCACGCGCTTTTTCCTCGCGCTCCCTTTCAATTTCACGCGCTTTTTCCTCGCGCTCACACGCCTTTTCCTCGCGCTTCCTTTCAACTTCACTCGCTTTTTCCTCGCGTTCCCTTTCAATGTCATTCGCTTTTTCCTCACGCTCCTTTTAAATTGTTTCATTGATGATTTGCAGATTGGTAGTTCTATCAAAAACAAAAATACTTTATTTGGGAAGTATTTCCTCAAATGTAATAAAGTCAAAAGAATTTTACTATCCTTCAAGTGTTTTTCTGAGTATATGTTAGACGTATTGTCATTCATGTTCTTTTGCGAAAACCTGACTGTTTTCATACTATTGCTATACAAAATACACTATGCAATGTATTTTAAAAAATGGAAACCAGACACTTCAATGCAAACGGTTATTACAAATAAATAAAAGAGGTTTAAAGGATAAACCAATATTCAGGCAACACATGATTGACATGCTATCAAATTAACCAGCTTTTCTGCTTAAACTAGTAAACATTTTGACGTTAATTGAAGTTTTTAACGTTTTTGCATTCAATCATAAAGCGGCTTCTATAATATACAGTTGGTGACATTTTGAATTAACGGTAAATGATCTAAAATTCCCAACACTTTTTTATCTTTTTGTTCGCAAATAAAATTTTGGTTTCCAGGGATGGAATGCAGAAAATGCTTCTCAGAATGGCATACAGGGAAGACCCTGACCAGACTGCTTCTTTTGTACTTTTTGCAGGCAGCTAGTGGTAGAAATGTATGAACATTTACAATTTTCGGTATAAAATGAGCCGCGGCATGAGATTTCCAACAATTTGACATGTTGACATGTGTAGACTTAGACGAGCCTCTGCAGCCTCCTTTTAAGCCTAGAAACTCCAAATGGTGTTCAGTCAGTAGCATAACAATCATATAATACTCAAGCGACTAGCAAAGGCTCTGATCAGACTGCGCGTATGCGCAGGCTGATCTGAGTTTTTGCTGGTCGCACATACCACATTGTTTGAAATCTCACGCACTGGCTCAAATAAGATTATCCAGTGCCACATACTAAAGCTTACAGGTACTAACGTGCTGCTAAATGCATAAAAAACGATGTACGGCGAACAACACACCTTTACTCGCGTTGCACCAATATTTCTTTCACACCGTTTCAATGATTGGTTTTGACCATTATTGCATTTTCTAACACGCCTCGTCTATAGAGCCAACGGTAACAAACTATGATATATGGACAAAAATTCACAGCTTAAGTGTGTGATAGCTGACGTCACTGGAAAATGACGTCGTTCATGGCGTTAGACGGTGTAACGTCGTTTTACGCTTGAAAGACGTTACAATTACATGTAAACGTATGCGACGTAGTATAAGTATTGGCGGGAGTTCTTCAGTGCAATGGCGGAAAGTTGGAAGAAGCTGAAGACTTCGAATGTGTTTTCGTCGTTTATTGTGTGTTAGAATCGATATAGATCAGCTCCAGTGCGTGAATTGTTGAGTTATAATTTACTGTTTGTCGGTCAGTTGTATGAAGATAAATCACTCGCGCTGCGCGCTTGTGATTTGGTCTTCTTTACAGCTGACCTCCAAACAGTGAATTATTACTCAACAATTCACTGCTGGAGCTAGTCCATTTCTTAAATCTTTTGGTGTCGAGCATATGACAAAACAGGTAAGCTGAATGATCAATAATTTAAACGAAACGTCAGCTTTTTTAAAAAAAAAACTTAATGTAGTTTTAAAAAGACCCTATAATGAGCAAGTGATCCAATTTTCATCTTAATATTTGCATGTTAAATAACATTTTGATGCCAATCATGAATAAATTTTGGTACCTGGCATTGGTCCTGGCTTTTATTACTCCCCATTTTCCGTAGATTCGGTCCGGACCCATTCTGCTATTGTCGTAAATTTGGCCGAATTCGGTTCGGCACAACCAATAATTACGTAACAATACACATTCTAATTGTTTTTCTAAAATAGTTTGCCGATGTTTTTTACTACTATGCAATGAATTTATTTATTAGCACCCTTTATAGAAATCAATAATATTGAAGCAACAAGATAGAATTACCTTATATAAGTTTCCTAGAATCAAAAATATTTATATACAAGTACCACAATTTTCCCCTCTCTGGCATGTTAATGCATCTTGAATGGGCAAATATGAACACACGTGCGATTGATCAAAGTATATCACTAGGATATCGAACTGACGCAGCATTATCTGAGACTGACATAAAAAAGTTGTAAAATATATCTGGAATGCATTAGCTTTTGAAAATTTGAGCCGCGGCATGAGATTTCCAACAATTTGACATTTTGGCAAGTGTAGACTCGGATGAGCCTCTGCAGCCTCCTTTTAAGCGTACAAACGCCAGATTATGTTCAGTCTGTAGCTTAACAGTCATAGCATATTTAAGCGACTAGCAAAGGCTCTGATCAGACTGCGCGTATGCGCAGGCTGATCTGAGGCTTTGCTGGTCGCACTTATCAAATTGTTGGAAATCTCATGCACTGGCTCATTAATATGCTACAAGATAACTTCTTATTTTGGCTACGTGCTATGGCACTACTTTGTGATTCTACTTTCAACTAGGTTGAACACCTGCATGTGAAATTATTTGATGAATATCTCCCGCCTAATGAATTATACAAATATACGACACCCAAGATGTGAATACACTTCCAAGACAATTATCGGTTGCTTTTCCCTGCCAGAAAATATTACTATTCTAAAGACATACCGCCTCTGTCAATTACAGCGCTTACACATGCACCTGGATATAGGAAAAGCTACCAAAATATCAAGAATGATCAAGTAATAAAACCAGTCTTCTGGGTTTGCAAACAGGTATTCTTACTTCAGCCTGCTCAGCTGCAAAGACTAATTAGAATGTTGATTTTTTCCTGAAGCAAGCTGAGATACTAGTATCATTCGTTACAATAAACGAAAAACAATGGCGCTGATCAGACTGCGCGGATGCGCAGATGCGTATGTTGATCTGCGCTTTTGTTGTTTCTATGTAATTAAGTCTGGTTTTCTGTCGACATGGCCCATATAGGGTTATGGGTGCGAATAATCATTTTTTAATATTTTGTGGAAACTAAATGGCTTGATTTGTGGTTTACCGATGTGCAGGCTGTTCTACTCTATGATGCAGACACAAGTGTTAAGGTTACATGTGACCTGGCCTATGACCACTTTGATATAATGCATGGTGCTTTTTCATTTATATACAAGTATATATATATACATGCATACAGGTCATAGGATAATGGTACTAATCGCATATATGCTTTAATGTCATATTTTAAGCATACATGCATAGTTCTGCAGTGGAACTGAAACCTAATGTTTGATCTATCGGTTACCTTTCCTACGTGCCGTGCAGGCATAGTGCTAGTATAATGTTCTACCACTCGCGAGACTTAGTTCAATAATTCACTTGGTTTAATTAATATCATGTACTAGGGTTGCCCTATTCTCTTTTTATCTTACTCTTTATGTATATGCTGAGAGAGAGAGAGAGAGAGAGAGAGAGAGAGAAATCAACACTTCAACAAATTGGTCTATTTCTATATTGTATGTGGTTAGAGGGGGGTTGTCGGGGATCAAAGATATATCGACATAACATAAGCCATGAGACCGCATATTATACCGTTCAATGGATTTGCTTATTTAACTGTCTAACTGAAACGTGTTCTGCACAAAGAAAACAGAATAAATCAGCTTAATAACATCTGTAGATGTGCTTTTAAATTTGTCTGCTGTATTTATTTTCAATTTTAAAGTGCACATATAATGCCTGTGGATTACCAGAATAGAAACGTTTGTTTAATACATATCCTAATATAAGATCATAGTAGTATGTGGAAACGTGACCAGCAAATATATTTGGCAATATTAATAGGTAACACTAATAGTACTGACTGATATTTAAAATATTATACTTTCAATGTTATCATGTTCCTGCCTAGAGATGTCTAAAATAAATTACGTTTTGTCGTTGTTGTTTTATTTTTCAATTCTGATTTTTTCAAGAATTTAAAAGATTCACCATGCGAGCTAAACAAGAATTTCTAGCGATAGGGCAGGTAATTTCCCTAAATAAGAATTTCGTTTTATTTTGTTGAAATAACTACTGGAGACACTAGGCACACTCAACAAATACATATAGACGAGCCGTCTATGTACCCTTGCCCGATAGTTCGTATATTTAAAACCGATTTTCATAAATGCATGTAATATTTGAATGAGAATTTATTTTGATCATCAACTGTGCTCGCTATTCAGTAACATGTGTGGGAAATAGACCGTTAAACTAAGGTAAACAATCGTCCTACATTTATCACGATAGAGTATATTATATACGAGGGGTGATCAGAAAGTTCACGGAAAAGTGCTAATAAATCGCATTGCTTTTATCTATTGCAATGAAAATTCATAGATATAAACTACCATTGTTGCATAGATGTCTATTCGTATAGCTGTTTACACCCATTGTCAAATGAACGAAAATCCATGTTCAAATCAGGAGATTCACGTGCTGTTAAGCATGGGTCTGACCTTAAAAATACTTAAAATGAGCCCTGCATTACTTGCATGACGTTATATATGGAAAGCGTTGCGGACCAGACTGATGATTTCGCTGATGTTTTTGTTCGCGAAAACGTTGCGTATGTTTATGCCGTTGTGACGACGTTATGACGTTCGAAAGAACACATGTACAGCCGTCGCCGTTTCGTTTAGAGAAATCCAGGGTAAGAAAATGGACAATTTAATGTTTTAGCAGCGTTTTCAGTGCGAATTGGGTTGGAATAAGGTAAATATGGAAGAATAACGATCACACATGTTTGTTTCATTCCATTAACACTTGACGGGTCCCTCGGATGATGTTGAACACTCGGCCTATCGGCCTCGTGTTCAAACAGCATCCTCTGGACCCGGCAGATGTTAATGCATGAAAAAACATGTGTGATCCCTATATTCATAGCAAGTTGACTGAAATTGAAATTTAGAAACTGCGACGTCAGAAGTATGAACACAAAGCGCCGCTGTGACGCCACTTTGCTGGAACCAGCCCCTATGACCCCTGGGTTGCTTTCGTGGCTAAAACTCATAGTTGTGTTTGAATTTTTAAAGGAAAGTAATTTTCCGTCATTCTTTGAACATAATATGAGGTTTTTATGTTATTCCGCTGCGCTATGTATTCAAATTAATAGGTTTCAGTCCTAAGGACAGGCATAAAATGCGTCAATTTTTCGAGTTTTGTAAATTTTAAATAAAAAACTTATTTTCTTGTCAGTGTTCATCCCAATAATTATAATATCGAACTTATCTATCAATATTAGATCTACTTTCCTGAAAATGGTGTTTTTCGAAGTGTGTAAATAGTTTATTTTAAAGAATTGACATGTCAAAACAGGCAATGGGTTCATGGAAGTTGAATGCTTTGCCTTATGACAGAACTGTTATTTGTTTCGATTTAGAACACCATCCGTTAGATATAATTCTTTGACAGTTTGCATGGAAGAGGTTGAAATATGTCGTTTAATATGCATGGAACGCAATATGGGCTACCACAGCACAACAAATTTTTTACAAAACGTTGAAGTATAATTGGTTGTGTAGTAAAACATCAAAATACAACGTAAAATCGGCCGGTTCGCGCTATATAGCGTTGCCTTGACGACAGCTGTGTGGATCAAACGATGCAGAAATGGCAACTATTTTCCGCGAACTTTCTGATCACCCATCGTATGTTTATACAGTTGATGTGCAATAAAAACGACCATCTTGCAAAGTGGTCTATTTTTGTCAGATGATTGATGTCTTCTTTAGCGTATACAACCCCTTTCACCCCTAGACCCAAGACGCCCTTTACATATGTTGTATATTTATATAATGACGTTCAATTGTTCAATTGTCCAAAGGGCATCTTGGGTCTAGGGGGGAAGCATCTAAAAACAAACTGAAAGACACCAGTTTCATCTTTTCAAAGACAAACATCACAATTTTAAGTATATTTCGTACGCATGTGCAGACGCGATACTACAAAGTTTTGGAAACGAAGGGCATTTATATCCTTAATAATTTAGTACTTTTACTTTTTTAAAACCTATAATGGATTTACTAAAATTCTTGTTTAAACGACACACAGTATAAAGACGTAAAATGAGGGGTGGGATTAGAAAGCGCACGTTTTCAAGGCTTTGTAAGTGATGAATCGCTTTGAAACGTATTTTCATGCTAGCTATACATATGATACTACCCAAACAGACGAATTTTAAAATCATTAGGGCTATTTGAAAATTTAGCTTTTGTAATCATGTCAACTAGGGAAAATATACGCCTAATCGCTAGAGCTTCTTTTGTGTTTTAACAACAACATAATCTAGGGCGAAGATTTGGCGCTAGTAAAATGCATTTAAGCCCCCCGGTGGCTTAGGCTGCTGTTCATTCTAAGGCAGTGGTTCTGTTGTAATTGATCTATTGTTTAAAGTACGAGGGTCATCCAATAAAGAATTAGACTTTTGCTATAGCGCAGTGAATTTACATGCTAGACTTACGAAATCTCATCCAAAGCTATCACGTCTTTTTGGCTATTTACATGTACCATATTCGACCAGTTACACAGTTCCAATTTTTGTTGCTAAGCAACATTAGAAGACTGGGCGAACATCCGTGGACGGCTCACTATAGGTGGTTACCATGGCAACAGATTAAGATGTACAGTTTATTTTTCTAGTAATTCTTATATATGCTCATGCAATCTGTCTATAATCAATAGGGTAAAGTAATGCTCCACAGTCTTCAGCTGTTACTATGGAAACAAAGCTTAATGTTCAAGTTTCCAAGAAATATCTGACCTCTTGACTTTAAAAGTTAATATCAAATAGGCTAAGGCATTTAAAGTGAATAGAGTTTTGTTCATGTAACCTAAATTACAACAAGCTGCACATAAACATACCTTTTGTAGGATAGACATTGCTAACTTAGTTACCATAACAACGCGAAGTAGTGTGTTTATAAAAAATCGAGTAAAATGGTTGCTAGGCAACCAAAATATAGGATATACATATTTGCTGTTCTTTTATAGAATGTTATGCAACACTAAGACTGTTGAGTTGAAGAAACGATAAAAAGAGGTTAAATTCTTTCTGTGATCGAAAATAAACGACTTTGAATGACCATAGATATGCAAAAATAGTATAAACGCGGCCATGCATCTTCAAATCCTTCAACGAAACATTCCGTTACTATGGTAACTGATCAATCACAAACATATTGTTTCTATTCCTGAATTGCTAAGATGTCATACTATCATTATGGTAAATTTTAACTAAATGTACGCAAAGATTCTCAGATTATGAAGAAAGTCTCATTTATAATTGGATGACCCTCGTACTTCCCATTGTTTGCGGGAGTACTGTGTTTGTCTTTGTTTTGTTATGCATAACTTTGTGTCCATTCTAGTTTTGCAATCACCTTGAAGAGGAAGAAAAAGCCGTTGGCTTTGCTATTATTGTCTTACAGATATATTGTAACTATAAATGTACCATGGCACTTCCACATGGTGCCGTGTGTTGGTCTGCAGTGTGTGATTGTGGTATTTCCTGATCTTTTTCACTTACTTTTTTATTTGTTATTGTGCTCGTTGGAATTGTCTCTAGACGCTTCCAATTAGCACATTGACAAATGAGTTGAAGTGAATTGACAACTAAGCCATTGTTATATATTGAACATACAATATAGCTATCCTAGATTTCTCCTGTTTTACTAAAGTCAAAGTGCACGAGGGATCTTTCGTGATTATAGTAATTCATGCAGATAAAAGGATCAAAACTGTCTCATATATCTATATATATGCCTCATGCTCGTCTAAAAAAACATCAAAGGTAAATGTCATGCTCAAGAACCGTTTAAGATAGAGTGTGTCATTGTTTATATTTTTGGCACAACTTACTCACATATCTCAAAACTTCACAGAGATATTCAGTAAAGTATATTGATGCCTCTAAACGTTGTATGCCTAGGCTGAAAATATACAGTTTTGGCTCGATCTTGCCAACAATGTCAAACATCCATTAGTGGGCTTTAATAATAAATAATTAAGTGAGTGTGACCAGGACATACCACAATCACACACTGCAGATCAACCTACGATATCATGAGGATTGCAGATGATATGAAAATAAGTAATATGAGTATAAAAGATGGTTGGATAGCCCCTCCAGAGCTCATAAAAACAATAGTAACCATCAAATCTAATCCTTGGGTGTCAGTGCCAACAAAGGTCGTCTGCACTTGCCATCCTATGAAAATTGTTGAGGGCCTCTATGACAAAGAGCGGGACCCACAGCAGCCTATTCCGGTAGAGGACAGTCCGATTTGGGTCCACGCTATTTGCCTCTGTCTTTTATTTAGTTATTTATTTGGATTCTTTTTCATATAAAAGTCATTGTTTCAGAATATAGTATTTTAACTGCAATAATATTTGTGCTTTTGTTTTATCTAACATGTTTTTATTTTACAGCCTATTTATATTTGTTGAAAATTAGCTCTATAATATGTTTGTCGGAAAATAGCTTTAATAGCTAATGTTATCTGTTAAGTGTATCTGACGTTAAATAAAGAATCTTGTATATTGTATTTTGTATTCAAAATACGCAAACAAACAAATCGTGCACTCAAGCACGTCCGCGCATACCACAACACGCTCGCTGCTACATTATTTTTAGTAAAAGACAACGACTTAGCCATCCTCCATATAACATCAAAGAGCATAAACACTGATGGGGTTACAACGACCGACCTTTGCTAGCAATGTAACTGTGTCTTCATCAAATCAAGATTATTTCATTTCTATCGCTAGTTTCATTAATGATGCTTTCTAAGTTTCGGAAGGAAACTAATGATGAATGATCTCGAGAAAGTACATGTATTAACATAAGAAAGGACTGATGAAGATAAATAAGGTATTGATTAAAATAGGTCATGGGAAGAAATTCCTTGGTTTATTTCCTTGAGTATGTAGTCCAATATCGAGTTCTGCTTACCGTGTATGTAATGTACCTTTTGTGGGCCCAATTCATAAGCGGGTCGAGAAGGGGGGGGGGGGGCAGGGATTCTGGACCCCCCCCCCCTGCAAAATCACAAAAATATAAGGCTTCTTTGCAAAACTGGTACGGATCATGAAAAATCACAAAGCTACCAAGCGAGGATTCCAAGTTGTGCCATCATTGACACGCCAGCGGAACGCCATTTAAATGGCGTTTCGCTGGCGGGCCGATGATGGCTCGCTTTGAGTTGTATTTGGACCCCCCCCCCCCCCCCATCAGCTAATAAGACTAAAAAAGAAAGAAAAAAAGTTGGACCCCCTCTGAAAAAAACTTTCTGGATCTGCGCATGCATTTTTGCACACTTGAATAGTTGCTGTAATACAGTTACGTTGTACCCATTCCTTATTTTCAGCAAATGCATCCTAATGTGTGAGATTTGTGGCGCTATATCCACTTGTCAATGGATGAAGGTAGCACTAATCCCAGATCAATCGGATTAAAATGTTAAGCTTTGTTGGTTCTTTTACATAACGCCCAAACTGTCATCGGCCTATACATTATTTATAATGAAACTATACATTACCAACACAGCGTATATATCGGTATGTGCATTATTGTTTATATATAACGAAACATTAATTCAGTGTTTTCTTAAGCTCTACCATTCAGTGAATCGTGAGCCCTATTTTGTTTCATCTAAGTATGTTGACTTGATGTGATTGTTTCCCTGTGATGATACATTACATACATTAGGTCTCCACCCAAGTTAAACCGACAACAACGTTACAGCATTTAGACTGAAGATTTGGCCAATGCAATTAATTTAAGACCCCCACACTGGTGGCTGCTGTTCGATCTAAGGCGGAGGTTCTGTTGTTGTGATTTATTGTTTATTGATACTGGGCTGTGTTTTGGCCAAGGCTTGTAATGCAGTACTTACTTTGCTTTCTAGTTTTGCAATCATATCGCTGAGAAAGAGAGATGATTGTTTTACTTTATTTGTGTTCTTGCTGTCATGTGACTGTTAAGTAATAGTTATACTACGGGTTGTCCGCCTATACGTGGATTATCTGCAAGTAGATTATCTGTTGTACAGGTGGACAAACATGGTATAACTATTTATACCACCTACATCAGTATAGACCTAACACATCACGAGATATTTCATGCTAAAGCTGGTAAAGGTGACATAATGTTCTGTGTATCTTTCTCATGGTGGCGATTGTTTGTATATGGTCTGTAATCTTGGCATTGACTGTTCATTCTCACTTGTTTTGATATAACTATAATGCCGTATTACTGCATTCTCTATTAATTTTTAAATAACTTTAATGCCTTATTACTGCATTCTCACTTGTTTTTATATAACTATACTGAACAAAAGTGAAAATGCTATACCTGAATTGTTTGCCACCTATATACAAAATTATGCAAACCAAGAATGCAATTGAAAATGTATCTTAATGTTCAAATACTGGGTAATGCATAACAGTAAAAGTTTTACGGATGTTGTCACGAAGAAACACATGAAAGCCATTTAAATGTGACAGGGGTCCATTTTTTCAGGTTGCCAATTTGAACGGTAATCTAACACTATTTAGGCCTTCAGAAATCCACTACCTAAGAGATCCGACTGCACGAAATGGTAGTCTAGACATGAGACAACCAGAAATGTGAAGGACTTATCTCAAGTGTGTTTTGATCGTTTAGAAAAGCAATCTTAAAAAGCAGATTTTCCATCAAATTGCCAAGTTTAAAAATTTAACACTGAAATCTCCATAGGAAAATCAATGTGTTCTTGCATCTTAGTATGAGGACATTACTAGTCGAGAAATGGTAGAAAAAATATGCTGAGAGGTCTTCCTGATTTGGCAAAAGAAAAAAATTTGAAAATCGTGATAAATCGAAGATTACCAAACATTTAATATTCCCTATTTGTTTTTGTCAAAGGGAGATAATTTTCAATATTTTACAAATTTGCTAGATTCGAAATTGATTTCTAAGCTTGTTTCAAGTGATTAAGCAGATTTCTTGTGTTTTTATGCAACACAATTAAGACTAATTTTGATAAGCATAATAATTTTAATTTGCGCATGCGCAAGCGCAAATTTCAGTGAATAAAGCTTTAAACACTTAAAGGAGCATAACTCTTACATCAAACGAGACAAATTGGTGGAGTTCCTGGATGTCTGGGCAACATTATTAAGCTTTAGTAAATACTTTTTGTCCAATACTTTCTCTTAAAATATAGATAATTGTAGTGTAGCGTTTTCACTTCTGTTCGGTATATAATGCCATATTACTGCATTCTAACTTGTTTTTGATATAACTATAAAGCCATATTACTGCATTCTCATCTTCCCTCTGGCCAACAAACATGCCCTTGTCGGGCACTCATGAAGTGTTTGTATTGACAGAGCATTTAAGTAATGCTTGTACTTTTACTTTACTTACTGTTTCTCATATAGCGTGGCCCTCGACGCAAGAAAAGCTGATTTTGTTGCCTTCTAGTCTCTGTGTCTGAGTACGCTGGTTTGAGTCTTACTTATTGGATGACTCTTTAAAATGTAGTTTTTCGGACAAAGCAACTATGCTGCTCTAAACTATACTCTCATATCTGACAGCATCCGATCTGAGTTTCCACTGTTGCTTTGCAGGGATTCGAGCTGAAATGAAATATGTAAGAAGAAAATATATCGTACACACTTAAATTTGGAAATCGACAGGTTGATTTGATAATGGTCTGAAATTCCATTCATCATGTTCATCTAATCAGATCTGGGTTAAACTGATCCGCTTGTACATAAAACAGACATGTTTATATTGAGTGGGATTATTGAGATATTGTTTGAGCAACCATTGACCTGTCGCTTGACAGTTGTTGGCATTGGTTCAGAAAACTAGGGAGAATTTACCCTAGATATTCATTTTGTAAAGACTAAGCATCATAGAAACGCGCTTTATGCACCCATATAACATTATAAGAGGCGAATGTGAGTGTCAAAATATGGCAATCGAAAACAATTATTACGTTCGACAAAATAATGGATTCCTCCGTTTGTGATATAAAAATGCTCTCTTTTTTCTGTCAGATTTACTTCACGCGTAATAAATGTATACTAGATTACGCAACAAGTAAACTAAACACAATGATAATACTTTCTGTGTTCGTATTGATACCACAAACATAGGGATCTATAGACATTTAATAAGTACTGTATCCGATTATTCTCTTTCTAGAGGTTGGGCATCAGAGCGTTTGGTAGGCATGTTGAATTTAATAAACAAATCGAGCATACATTACTGAATGATTAAACCCTTATCATAGCAGAGATATCCGAACCATTTGATATTCCGCCTTTTTGAAAGAGTTGTGTTAGTTTTTCCAGCAATTATTTTAGTAAAGAAAATATGCAGATGCGAGGAGCAGATATATTGTAACTGCCCCTCTAAAATTTGAATGTTCTTAAACATACCACGTTTATGTAGTACCTTCGCATGTATTTTGTTGATACTGATGTCGAATGCCAAATATATTCTTCCTCTGGTGCCATGGGTGGGTCTCAATCGGAACTGCCTCTCAGTCAATTTTCCTCAGGCAAAATTCCGCGGAATCAGACCACGGATGTACATCGAGGATCTACTTTGAAAACGAGGGTGAAATCGTGACGCTGACGCTATATAACGTGACGCTGACGTCACAGAAACCATGTTGACACAATAACATGTGTGATTGCAGCAAAACAAATGTTTATAAATGAAGTTGATGTTTTTAAATAAAATATCGCTATAGCGATATTTTATTGAAAAATGTATAAACTTCATTTATTCTGCTAATTAAACTTTTCTGATAATCATAATAATCGATTTTAATAGAGCTGAACCCACATACTACATACAGAACGTATTTTCCATACGCCTGTTCTGGCTAACGAAATGGAGCTTTTCGGTACATATTAGGTCTACTACGCATTATGCGCCCTATATATATATACAGTCAATCCTCTTTATAACGACACTGTTTGTTCCAAGCTATCTTTGACGTTAAAGTGAATTTGCTGTTATAAAGAAATTCTGACCATTACCAGATTTCAACATGATAATCATTTGGTAAAAGAAAATATTGTACAAATGAATTAAAATGCTATTATTCCAAATGTATACATCAGTTCCATTTCATATTGCATCAAAATGCACAAGCTTCCAACTTATCAAGCGAGACAGAAACCTGTTCATGCAAAAAGACCTTGTTCTGATCACAAAATTGTCTGATACACGGTAACAATTCTGTTATAATGAATTTATTTTCAATAAAAATTGTATATCTGTTCCCAGAAGTTACTGTTGGTGTCGTTAAGTAAATATTCTGTTATAAAGAGGGAAATTTAATGGAAACAGATCCGTTCCCAGCAATTTTATGTTGGATATTGAATATTCTGTTATAAAGAGTGACGTTGTAAAGAGTTTTGTATATATATATATGTATATGTATATACTCAACTACAAAAGAAACCCATCAGTCACTTTTTGGGGTAATTATGGAAACATAATTAAGAAATGAAATTATATTTGATATCATTTCCTTCAACAATCAATTCTGCATAAAATTATTGAATACTGTAACAGTTTTAATCAAACCCGTTCATGCTGTATGACATTGTATAGACAAGGGGTCATTTCTAAAAATGACACGTTTAGAAACAATTGGTTTTCACTCGAGTTCTCGTCCAAATAAGTTCACTTCGTCCAATAACTGGTATGACCCTCGCTGACGAGACAATCAAGTGTATGCAGAAGACAAAACAAATCGTGTTAGTTTAGTAAGCCCAGATCTCACTCAGATAGAGCAGCTGTGGGATGAGCTCTAGCGATGCATCCGGGATCGTTCAATGCAACCAGGGGAATCTTCGACAGTTGCTCTGCATTAAGAAAGGGCACAGATTCCCAAGAACGTCGTTTGACGTTACGTGTTTTGGATTCGACCTCGTTATGATGCAGTTATTGTTGTTGGAGAGGTTCATGTCCGTTTTTTACGAATTAAACTCAAATGAACTGATTAACACGTGAACGAGATATCTATATTCTAGTTAAAAACTTCTCATTTTTGAAAACTACCCCTTGTCTAAACACTGGCGAACAGCATGAACGGATTGCAGTAAAACTGTAACAATACTCTATGAATTGATGAAGAACTGATTGTTAAGGAATATGGTATAAATATACTTTCATTTATTAATTCTGTTTTCCATAATTGCCCCTAGTAGTGACTGATGGGTTTCTTTTGTAGTCACAGTATGTATCCGAGTCATGATTCGATTCTCGAATTGTGATGGACTTTCGCTCGGGGATTGTAGCATTTCCCAGTCATACCCACTCGTTGTTAGAGCACAGACTTTAAGACTACTCTGCTTGACGACAACGAGTATCTTGTACTGAGCTACTCATTTATACCAAACGGCGCGGCATTTCTGCTCATATCAATTAAACGAGTGCATTGCAAATTTAAAGGTTTGTTGGACATGCATAGTGTTCCCCGTTTTTATAGAACATTCTGTTAGAAAACAGTGCAGACCCTGTTCTTTTCTGCGGCGTCTGGTCTGGTTCTGCAATGTGTGGCGATGTCCCATTGAAATACGCTAGGCTTGCCGGTAAGCGGCGATTGTTGTCGCCTGCTTATGATTGTTGCAAACAGTTTGTACCTAGATCAGGCCCAACAAAACGTCGGGCCTAATCTGGATTCAAACCATTTGACAGTCTGACATTCAATAAAAAGGTCAATAATGGAAATAGTCAGCAGACGGCAAAAATCACGAAAAAAATACCCAGCATGCAAGAGTTAATCTGGTTTATCTGGTTATATTGCGTAATCAAATTCTAATTGTTACCAACATGAATAACAAATGGAAGAATGATTTAGATGAACTCAATATTGGTACAAGAAATAATGTGATGATCCCAAAGACTTTGCAAAGTTAAATAAATTGACAATATTTCACACAAAGATATTGAATTATTAATCATTATGATCACGTATCATAATATGCTTTTTCTTAGACTAGCCACTAGTCAGATAAATTAGTATTCTTTTTTCTGTAAATGTTAGAAATGGTTTTGCCATTTGTAATAGCAAGTCTACTTTCAACTGCATCTAGGCTTAGATTTAACCGACGTTAAAATTGAGACAGAAGAGAAGACTAGCCATATGATGTAATATATCTTAGAATTTATAGATTTTATCCCAATGTAGAAAATTTCTGGCTTTTTCTGTACGCTATAAGAAGTAAATCCGTACATCTCTATGTATTTAGTATACTGCTTAACTTTATTTGATCATTTGAGACTTGTTTAACCCATTCATGCCTAATGGAATTTCCCTCTATTATCAAATGAACAGTCCATTACCGTTTTAGGAGATACTGGTGGTATTTTTTTTATTTTAATTCGAATTTTAATTCAACAATCTTTCAGCAAACAGTGGAGACCCTAATCAGACACCACGTTCTGTGGCGTCTGACATGGACCAGCACTGTTGCCTATGTCCCACAAAAAGGACGCTAGGCTTATATGGGTTAAGCATTTAATAATCGTCACACGACAATCATAAGTAATGTGAAATGAGTGATGTTGTTTGATTCTTGAGAACCTACAAGTTAAGCTTAAAGTATGACAAGGTATCAATTTGCATAAAGTACAGTAAACAGTTTTAATGACAAATGAAAGCTTTATGCAGGTCAAAAGTATTGCGGAATGCTCCCTACTGCGATATATTTGACCTGCATTAAGCGAAAAACTTTCTTGAAAGCCAATTCTTGTTTTTAGAGCGGCCGTTTTACACAGGTTTTTCTAGTATTGCAATTATCTTGATGGGGCAGAGAGAGCTGGTTGCTTTGCTTAGTTTATCTTCCTGGTGTCTCGTGACGGTTGTGTGGCTCTTCCTCGCGGTGCCATGGGTTTGTCTGCGGTTTGTGATTGTGGTATTTTCTGATCATACTCACTTACTATTTTTACTGTATTATAAGGTAAAAGGAGACCTGTGATACGAAAAGGAGATGCGTCATCCGCTTTCTATATTCTAACATCCATGCCTATTTCCTTTTTTCTGCATCTATCACGGAGTATATACGGTCCAACTGTTCAACCTAATCTACTGTTACCAATGCGTCATAATGCCAGGTGTCATTTTTACAATTCTTTCCAAGCTAGCCAGTGGTGTCATGCTTATTGTGTGTGTTAAGAACCAATGAAGAAAATGCCTCATTCAGACTGCATGCATACAATCAGAACCATAGTATCGAAGAGGCAAATTAATTATTTGTGGCAGAGCCACATCTATTCTCAAATTAGACATATTTATCTAAAACATCTATTGGCCAATATCAAGATAGCTGATAATTTCATTGGATAAGTAATTAGCATATTCAAATTATGGCAACATCCACTTCAGGTCGCGTGACGCTTAAGTGTAATCGACCTGGATAATTCTAAAAATAGTCAATATTCAATCTAGCTTTTGTTATTGAGAAGTATAACATAAGAGTAATATTATAATCATTATTCTTACGAAAGATGAAGGTTTTATGCTAGAAGTTGAATCAATTTCTGCTATTCAACATGTTGGTTTATACTTTCCCGCATGACACTGCAGCATGATCGGTATTTTAAGACTTTTGTGACTAGGGTGCTATGTCTCAAATCCGTTTCCGGCGCACCTTGTTGATGGACCAATGGAAATAAAGTTTACATGTCTACTTAAACACCGGTGTCTGCTGTTATAAACAAGAACAGTGCAGCTAAAAGAAACCGAAAGTTGGTAAATGATTTTTTTTTCGAACAAGCGGCAGTCAGATATCGACTCTACGACCTTTTCTCCTAGTTTCAATAAATTGATCATCATAAAGCCCTAGACTTACATGTATTGCGGAAGCGTACATTTCCAGACGCGGTCATACAAGGCATACCCCATCCGGCCATATTTACAATGCCAGACCCTCAGTGACAATGTATTTAATGGTTCTTTCAATGGAGGGCAGATCATGTCGGCGTCTACATGGTTCCAATGAACTGCGATTGCGTTGTATGCACTGCTAGTGTTACCCAAGTCAGTTTAAATGGTGGTGCATATAACATCATCCGTACGTCCTGTCTCAAAAGATAAATGGATTCAGGGTATTTTTTTTATATTTTTTTACAATGGCTCAAGGTGGGGGCATCTTTGTCAAATTTGCACATTTCTTGCGCTGTTTTTGTTTTATTCCGTGAGAAATGCTTATGCACATTGCATATGTTGAACTGAGCTTAACCCTTTGTATACACGAACCTCCAAATGCGTACTTTGGCAAACAGTGAAGACCCTAATGAAATGCTGCGAGATTTGGCATTTCGTTAGGGTTAGCACCGTTCGTTAATTTAAACAATAAAACAACCTTCATTACAATTTTGAAATTCCGGTGATTTATGAACAAATCCTATCATTATAGTATCAATCCGAAAGGGAAATTCCATTAATTTAGTACAGCAACATTTGGGTTCATTGTGGCACGGATATGCTTACGTGACGGTATATTATAAAATTATTCGTTAATTTTTCTAGCTAATTAGGCCTATTATTCTTCCTGTGTAGTTTCATCAAACACCGTAATTGTCTGCGCCGCTGAGAATATCAGAAAGCTTAAAAATCACAAAGAATCATGTCAAATCATTCAATGATTCTAGCGAGCGCTATGATAATTGATTGAGAAATGAAGACAATCTCTCAGACAATCGGAATGAATCGACACACCAGAGAAATATCAAAGAACCGAAAATTTAATTCCGTTCCACATAGCAGGCTAATGATCTATCCACAAAATCGAGATGTGAATCGGACCAATTGAAAACATGTTTTGCCATACAATGCTTGCATTTAAATATAGTTAGGCTTCAGTATATGCTACATGCATGTTAAATTTTCTAAATTTTACAACGTGTTCAGTCATGTATTTCAAGTGAAATTAGCCTTACCTAAAGACATTTCGATAGCCACTCTTAAAACAACAGTCAGTTTTCATCAAGGGTTTATGGCCGGTTTTACTGAAAGTGACATACCGTTCGTAAATTGAGGTCTGTTTAGCAATTATAATGGAACGAGATGTTTTGATGAACAAGGATAACACTTAATATGATGTAAGGCTAAGAAATGCTTCGTGGCATCTTAAAATATATGTCAAGGGAAAATCGAGCTTAATTCATACTACATGTCACACGGACGTCGTCGCACAACAGGTGGTGGTGTTACAAAATCAACTTGAGGTTTGTACTAGTTACTATTTAAGACAAGGAAAATAAATGCATATTAAGGCCAGTCCATAATGTAACTTACTCCATTATGTTAAACAAAGAAAACTTTGAACATCAACGTTGATATATCCAATGGTACTAGAGTTCAGTTATTAGTTGCGTACTCGTATTGAAGAAGCGAATGTTATTGCGAGACTGGCCGTTGCGACCTTTGCTATGTCTCTATGCAATTAATACCAAACTGTCACGTGCTGACTATAAATATACTATGTTGTTGTGTGTAAGTACCAGCTTTGTTATATGAGTTTGTTTTGTTTGAAAAGGCAATGTACTTTACCGGAAAGTTTTGTCACATAACGTTTGATAGTTTAAGTATTTTATCATATGACGTCGCGTCTGGGAGGGAAATAACGCCATGCAATAAAATCGATAAACCACTAGCGGTTTACAGATTTACGGGAAACGTTATGACGCCCATAACAACGTTGCGTACATGATTACAAAATCATAACGTTTTTGCGCCAGAAATGAGATTTCAGTATTTGTCATATGATAAATAGAATCTAACATTCGAGCTCTAGTATTAATGAATTTATTAAACTCGTTGCGAAAAAGAAATAAAATGCTCGGCAAGCCTCGCTTTTTGTCTCTTTTCCCCAACTCGTTTTATAAATTCAGTAAAACTTGAGCACTCATGTAAGATCCTCTATTTTATATTCAAATTAGACACTGCTTTCTGCTGTATCATCACATTTAGACCAAAAACGTTCAAATTGTCATTATTCACTAAACATCGATGAATTTAAACTATTTTGCATTTAGATATGTTTCACGTGCTACTGGATGCTGTAAAAGAGAGGTCAAAAACCCAATGAAGTTTAACGATCTTTTATTCCTTTTTTCCAAGTTAACTGGTCTCAAGCCAAAGCAAAAGTCTAATAAAACATAACTAAATGACTAACATATATCCTAACATTATTAATAAACTTTACGTCTTGAAAATGTCTGATTTTACCGAAAGTTCATCCTAATGCTGTGTTTGCAATAAGTGACGAGATGTCTCAGGATCTAAGATATAGCTGCAAAGCGACTATGCTGGTCTACCTTCATGGCCATTCCAGTTAAGACAATTGACTATTGAATCTATATGTGACAGCACAGACCAGCGATAGCGCTTATTAGCCATGCCTGACAAGTTTGGCATGTGGTAACCCAAATTTGTACCTACTCCTGATTAACGATCCAAAGACTATCTCTCACTGTGAGTGGTAACTGTGTTACAGTGTAATTCCTAATGTTAAACTATTTATCACATCTTAACTACAACAATAAATGCACTTTTGACTTAAACAGAATAATTCTTGCAATTTCGACTTAAACAGACTTTGTTGTCTGATAGAAAATATATCCTAACTCTAACAGTGTGATATACTTTGAGATGTAATTACAATTTGACTTAAACAGACTAAATATTTGCAACTGCAATTTTGACTTAAACAGACTAATTTATAACAATTTCGACTTAAGCAGACTGTGGCATCAGAAAGTAAATTTATCTAATTCTTACAGCTTGATACACTTCAAGGTGCAATTACAATTTTGAATTAAACAGACTTATCAGTGAAACTACAATTTTGACTTAAACAGACTAATATTCTGACAACTTTGACTTAAACAGACTATGCCGTCCAATAGTAAATTTATCTTTAATCTTACAAATTGATGCACTTCAAGATGCAATTACAATTTTGAATTCAACACACTAATTCTTGAAACTACAATTTTGACTTAAACAGACTAATATTCTGACAACTTTGACTTAAACAGACTATGCCGTCCAATAGTAAATTTATCTTTAATCTTACAAATTGATACACTTCAAGATGCAATTACAATTTTGAATTTAACAGACTATTTCTTGAAACTACAATTTTGAATTAAACAGACTAATATTCTGACAACTTTGACTTAAACAGACTATGCCGTCCAATAGTAAATTTATCTTTAATCTTACAAATTGATACATTTCAAGATGCAATTACAATTTTGAATTAAACAGACTAATTCTTGAAACTACAATTTTGACTTACACAGACTAATATTTTGACAACTTTGACTTAAACAGACTTGGCAGTTCCATAGTAAATACCTCTTAAATCTTATGGTTCAATCCTCTTCAAGATGCCTCTGCAATCTTGACTTCAATTTTGATCTCTCATTATGTATTACTGTAACTGCATATTCAGCCAATGTTAAATACAATCCCAAAATCAGGAGTGCAGCTGTACTTCAACTGAAGAGTAAAACTACAACTGCATTCCTAGAGCGAAGGATCTTATATCATTTCCACCTAACTACAATAGCTGTATTTTC
The DNA here is from genome assembly GCA_964019695.1 of Loripinus fragilis. Lineage (NCBI taxonomy): Eukaryota > Metazoa > Mollusca > Bivalvia > Lucinida > Lucinidae > Loripinus > Loripinus fragilis. The sequence goes on from OZ026515.1 coordinate 123,255,543, forward strand.
TGATTCCTCATCGGAATTGTGCCAGCCACAAGTTCAAGCCCAAAATTCTACTGTATTAATAGCATACATTAGTGAACCTGCAGTTTCAGTTACATTCTACATTTTTCTGTTGTGTGCGCACTTTAATCATGTACATGCAACCGCATTCCTTACTTAATTTTCATGCTGGTTCATATTTTTTCTGTTTACATCTTTTTTTCATTATCATTTTTTTTTTGTCAAACCCTTATTCAGTGTTATTGTTGGAACCTATATCTGACAACTTGCAGATACCACTATGCATTTCCTCTGGGCCTACTGCCCTATTTATTGATCCTTGTACACGACATGATCATACATAAAATTGCTTCAACAAATGAGCCGTATTTAACAAGAACACTGACTATGGGTTTGCGTATCTGTACAATTACAAATTAAGACTCACTTATATACAGAACTATTCTAACCACGCCTAGACTCCACATGATCAATTACATTCAGTTTGGTTTTGGTGCAGTTACCCATCCAGGATTTAACCGTACATATTTAACTATAGTCATGCTGAATAATTTTGTGTACCACACTACCTCTCAATTCTATCCTGCTAAACTGCAGCTATCCAGCTGTCAGCCTGTATTGTCAATCTGAATGGAAAACAGTGTGGATCCTGATCAGATGGCTTTGTCAGAAGCCAGCTGATCCGGATCGATAGTGTTTTCAAAAAAGTAAATTCTGGCTCAGCAGGACAAGGGTTAAGTCATTCCCAATATAGTATTTTGTTGACATTGGAGACACCGTGTGAAACAGTGTGGATCCTGATCAGACCGCTTTGTCAGAAGCCAGCTGATCCGGATCGACAGTGTTTACAAAAAGGTAAATTCTTTTCAGCAGGACAAGGGTTAAATCATTGCCCATATAGTTTTGTTGACATTTGAGACACCGTGTGAAGCTTGCTAAATACTACGGCACTTCTAACCGTAGAGACTAGAAGCGGAGGTCACCCTCAGAGTGGGAAACCCTGTGGATCTTGATCAGATGGCTTTGTCATAAGCCAGCTGATCTGGATCCAGTGTTTTCACAAAAAGGATAAGTCAGGGATCAGCAGGACAAGGGTCAGGGGATACATACAATGTGGAATCTACTCGAGGTCTTCTGTATATAACATTTCCTGATCAAAGCTGTCTGGTTACCCGTATTTACCTTTACTAAGCGTAAACGCCAAAACTTTGTTTCTTTCGTTTCGTTGCTTTCCATTCATTTCTGCAGTTTTGGGTTGTCCCCGCAACTGCTGAGACATTCTTAGCATGTACGACCAGCGCTCTACTTGCTTCTATTTTAGACATTTTTCTGAGTTTGAATTTCGATCATTTATATCCAAAATAAACCCCAAATTTGAGCGACATTTTTCAAAATCGACAACGCTGCATCCTTCTTTTTAGAGAGCTTTTGTAGGACTAACCGCAACGTCCAAAATAGATAAGAATGCCTAGAGCCGAATCAAACAGAAATCAATAGATACCGCAAAGTCTAACTTTATAATTTTTAAAGCCAAAATTAATCTATGGTTCTTCGGACACTTTCTGTTAATATTAATTCTTATTCTTTCCAGACAGCAATGATACATCAGTACAAATCATAAAGCAGATCAGATATATAAAATTGACTCACCTGTAAAAGAGAGGTCAAAAACCCAATGAAGTTTAACGATCTTTTATTCCTTTTTTCCAAGTTAACTGGTCTCAAGCCAAAGCAAAAGTGACTCGAGATCAGGTAACTTGACCTCCGTTGGGTTTCGGGCCCGGGTGAGTCCATTCTCAACCAATCAAAAACTTTCTCACAAACTCGATAATTAGTTTTACTCAGTCTGACGTGTCGAAGTAATAGGCGGAGCTTAGATTTTCCCGCGCGCTCACGGTCCGGTCTTTGTTCTGACTAGCTAATGGCTTCTTAATTGCTAAGCCTGGATTATCGTGCCATGTTTGCTTGACAATTGAGTTAATTCTCACCACGCTGCGACATGTTTGTACATGAAAGATTTTCTATCACCAGCAAGATTAACAATTAAGACGTACCATTCTAAAGATAGAAATCCCTGACATTTTTCTTCACTTCCCAAAAATATAGTTTTTTACACAAAATTAATTTTAATTTTATTTTAGCATGATTTATTATTTTATTATTTTTTATTATTTATTTTGAAAAATTTGGCCCAACATAACAATACCTCCTGGCTCACTTAACTTTGTTCCTACAAAGTTGGCTATTACTCTGACATGTCAGCTGTATATTATACATACATATAATTATTAATTCTTTATTATTTTTTTATATTTTTTTTTTTATTTAACCTTTATTCTCTTGTTCATGTACGTGCAAAATGTTTTTGGCAAAAGTGTAGGTCTCACTTCCTATATTGAATATTACTGACCGATCCCAGGTTGAAAACCATGCATATTTTCTAAAAAATTATTTCACTATATACATGAACATGAGAAGAAAAGTCAAAACCTTTGACAAACATACTTATGAATGTCAGATTGACTATCATATACACACCTTGACAAAACAAGCAATATTTGACCATTGCATTATTTTACATATATCAATATACAATTGTACACAAATTTATGACCCAAAACATAGCAATACAAGTATCAGTCTATGATTGTCACATGCTCTTTAGACAGAGGAGGTCAGTGTTAGTCAAACTTGCCCGTACCTTTAATTTATGTTTACAAAATGATTAATTGGCTCTAAAAGTCCATCATGTGACCAATAAAAGTAAACGTCAAATACCTTCTTGGTCATATGATTTATTTTGTTTGCCGTGAACCAGTTTATGGAGTACACTGAAGAGACTGGAAAGACTTTATTGTTTAACTTGTTTTGTATTTTTATGTCCGACCAGTTTATCTCTAATTTCGGGCGAACTGTACCAGTTATCTTGACCAGTTCTATGGATGCTGGTAACTGGACAGACCAGTAGGAAGGACACAGAGGCAGACTCTTCAGTGGTATCATCACGCAAACATCTCCGCATGTCAGCTCGAGCATTAATGTTGTCTTTTTACTTCTTGACTTACATATTAGAGATGTTATCATCAAAATTACAGAAATCAGAGTGCAACATGTCATAAAGAAAATGGCATGATCCCAAGATAGTTGAAGTTGCTCTAAAATGTTAATATCTGTAGTAGATGCAGGTGTGTTTGTATCTATGTAGCGAAAGCTTGGAACGACAGACGCTTTTACATGAGTTGGTACATTCTGCATTACACTTAACATAATTAATGCTTTTCTTAATTTTAATGCCATGAAACCTATGATTAAAATGCAAGCTACTACGGCTAACATGGTTGCGTATAAAAGAATGTCTTGTGTGGATAATCCCCCTTGATCAAGGATTATCTCACCATTTAACAGTGGTTCTGTTAACGACTGAAAAATAACTGCATCCTGTTTTGCTTTGTTTGCCATTTTCTTTAAACTCAAATGTTTTTTCGTGTCATCTGCTAAAACATTACTCATTGTATGATTGTATAGTTGAAACTGCGGTACATCAATTTCCGGCATGTCCTCAAATAGGGAGTCACCGGACATGTTTGATAAGGTTGGTGTATCAAAGAATTGCTGCAATAAGGCTAGATTAATCGGGTGTAATTTTGTAATATTTTGTGTTTTATTATGACACGAAGCAAGCCTAGGTGACAGATACATTTGAGATGTAGAAATGGAACATTCACATGGTACCACTAATTTACAAAAATTACAACCTTTTATCATTCTCTTGCCATTTTTGCAATCAAATTCTAGTAAGTCTGACTGATAAACTAGAATTTCTGATTTACTAATTTCAATAATTTGTGAAAAAAGATAATTTATTAAGAACCTAAAATCACAGTGTTTTTTAATTAATGCCTTATCATTTTGGAATATGCTCATGATACAGGATTCATGTGTAGCTGGGGACAAAACTTTATTAAATTTACATGACCAATGGAAAGACTTTGAACAAGCAATAAACTCAGCGCTGCTGAAAGTTGCATAATACTGCTTATTCTTGGTCACTGCAAAATATTCAGGTACATTCAAAAGCTGTGTTGCATGATTAGAAGTTGAATTTATCGGAACCGGATAAGATAAAATCTTATAGAGTGATAAAGGTCGTTGAAATGGAGACATCTGAAATTTTACGGCAATATACAATTTGGAACCATTTCGCGTGTACACAAATTTGTTTGTTTTGTACGCGTCAACTGGGTGTGGAATATTCAAGTGAAAACCTGGATATTTGTTATGAAGAATAGATTTTATTCCCTTTACTGCTTGCTCCATTTTATTTACTGGAATGATTGCTGGACTTAATTTTCCTTCGACTAAACTAAATATACCTGCAATCAGTTCATTGAGTACCCATTCCCATTTTTGTGACTGTTCAATTTGTCGAGCCATTATTTTGTTCATAGTGATGATAGAATTTTCTAGTGTTTGAAATGATCCTTGCAGTTGTGTGTGAATGTGTGTGATGGCCATATGATTTTGCTCAATACCAGAACGTAAATTGGACATGCGTTCATCTGAAGCTTGGATAAACGAAGAAAGGTGATTTTCATGCTGCTGTACTGATTTAATTAGTTTAGATTCCTGGTTCTTAAGCGTATTTATGTGGCGGGCTAACAGATTAACATCATCCATAGTTGCTGTTCCAAAGGCTGTCTTAGATATTTGGCCGATAGATCCAAATAACGCCCTTTTTCCTCTGCTTTTAGGCATGTGTGCTCTTTCTGGAATTAATTGCTCTATAGCTGTCAGTGCACTGTCAAGTGTATGTTTTGTGTTTTTGCGAATCTTGTTTATTTCACTCAGGACCTGATTTACCACTAGACAGGTTTGATGATCATGAGTGCAACCAGATATTTCAATCATGTTAAGATCAACAGGTAAGTCTATCTCAAATGTGTGAAACCATGTTTCTTGCGCCAAGTAAAGCTGAGGCTGTTTCTCGAAAACCATCCCATAATTCAGGCGACTGGTGTAGGCTGGATTTGAGGACACCAATGAGATCATTAGGCTGAGCAGGAAGGTCCATAGAAGAAGCTTTGGTATCATTCCCAGTATATCTAAAGAAAAAGAAAGAAAAAGCTTGTAGTAGACCGGTATGAAAGGGTGATCAGCCTTTCTAGCACTATAAGACAGAAGTAAAACTTCCAGGTTTGGGCTACTACTTGCCCTGGATAGTGAAGAGACAAAAAAAAAAGGAAAGAAAAATTTGTGTGGCCGACTGGAGTCAGTTACCTTAACATCAATTATGAACAGTTTAATTCGCGCTTGCCAATGTAACCCAAAAATGTATCCCATATTTTCCCAATACACCTTGATGCCTTATTTGTATGTTTTCCTACTTTCTGTTAAAGAATTGGTACTGTCGCTTTCGACTCCTACCCTTTTTTGTATGTGTTATAAAATATTGCTGAATGAGAAATTCAGACACATTTTCTTCTGGTTCCCAGCTGGGTTTGTGATTTCCTACCCATTTCACAAGGAATTCTCTGTTTTTACCTCTTCCTCGGGTCTTTAACAGTTTTTCACATTCATACCACACTTCCTGAGTGTTTTCCTGTGTTTTTGGTGCTGCCTGGGTATTATTTTGGGGTGTTTCTTCTCCCTGAACAGTGTTTCTCTTCATCTTTTGGGGCGCTTGTTCCCGATTATTTTCCTCTTGCATTTTCCGTTCTTGATCTTGACCCAGCGGGAGATTCTCCTCTGGCTCCTGGTCTAGGATTGGGTCAGGGTTGTCATGCGACTCAGCTGGCTCAATTATGAGGGGCGGCGCTCTGTGGTCATCAGGGTCATAGTACTTCTTTAACTTTTCTGCATTGACCAATGTCTTCAATACCACATTGTCAGAGCATCGGGCCAACTGGTATGTGTCATTGGGACCAACTTTCCGGATATAATAGGGCCCTGAAAATTTGTCACCGAACTTTTTGGACAAGTCTGGGTCAATCTTACTTATTTTCATCAAGACTGTCTCTCCCGGAAAGAAATCAGACGGTTTTGCTTTAACATCATGTCTAATCTTTGCTTTATCCTTGGCCTCCATAGAGTTGTCAGCACTTAGTTGTCGGACAGTAGTAAGGTGTTCAAGAATCCGTTCCACATGCTTATTGGCATTTCCAGAGAGATTTTCCCTTGGTATTAGCTGTAAATCAAATGGCTGTCTCATTTCGAACCCAAAAAGAATATGGTAAGGGCTATAACCGGAGGTCTCCACATTGGGGGTACTTCTGAGGGCCATATTTGCGAATGGAAGAATTGTGTGCCAATTTCTGTGAGTTTTGTCGACATACATGCGCAGTATTTGAGTGATTGTTCCATTTTGTTTTTCAACACAGCCATTGGCCCTTGGATGGTATGAAGATGTCGCATGCCTGGTAACCTGGAACAGTTCACAGATTGCCTTCACCAATTTAGACAGCATGTTCTGTCCTCTATCAGACACTATCTGAAGCGGCGGTCCATAGCGGCAGAAAATTTCATCATGAAGTACACGAGCAATTTCTTCAGCTGTTTGAGTTCTCAATGGAAAGCTTTCAACCCATCTTGAAAAACTATCAACAACAACTAGAATATATTCATGACCTTCAGTTGACTTGATAAGTGGACCAATGATATCAATGTGCATACGGCCGAAAAGTTGGGACACTGGTAGAGGATGGAGGGGTAAGGGGTGTGCATTGTGGTCCCTTTTCCCAAATTGACATTTGTTACAAGATTTGACATAGTTGTTGATCTCATTGTACATGCGGGGCCAAAAGTACTTATCTCTAAGGGAAGCAAAAGTTTTTCTGATACCAAAGTGACCTTTCTTATCATGATAAGCTTTCAAGGCTGATAAGCGATAGAACTTTGGAAGAGCAATCTGAGTGACAAGCCGCTCCTCAACGGGGAGTTTCTTTGCACGAGACTGGTAGTGGTGCACAAGTACACCCTCAACAATGTCATAGTTATTGGACTCAAAGACAACAGATTTTGCAAGGTTATCATCATCAGGTAATGTTTTGTCTACAAGATATCGATAGATTGGGGAAAGCTCAGGGCATTTCTTTTGGTGCTCTATCAGTGGTAGTACCTCGTCTTCATGTACCTGGCTGAGATCTGGCAGTTGTTCTGTCTGGTCCTCCGTATCAAATGAATGTACCTGTGGACTGGCATATTCAAAGCTGACTTCAAGCCACTCTGTTTTCTCTTCTGGTTTTGCTGTGGCTGCTGCAATAGGAAATCCTTCATCTAATGGAGTAGAAGGCTTGAGGGGCGCACTATTTGAGGGAAATGGAAGCCTAGAGAGAGCATCAGCATGTTGGTTATTCACCCCTTTCCTATGCTGGACTTCATAGTTGAACTCCTGGAGTTCCATGGACCATCTTGCAAGTCTGCTACTGTCATTTCTGATAGTGTGTATGTATTTTAGGGCCTTGTGGTCAGTATATACAGTGAATTTCCCTGATGAAAGATATGTTCTGTATTCCCTTATACCTTCAACTACTGCTAGACATTCGAGTTCTGTGATTTTATAGTTTTTCTCGGCTTTGCGTAGTGCTCTACCCCCATAAGCTATGACACGTTCCCTTTTGTCCTCCCCAAGCTGACCCAAAATGTATCCAATACCATCTAATGAAGCATCACATGTGAGAGTGAACGGCTTGTTCATGTTGGGATATGCAAGGATTGGTGCATTGATAAGAGCAGATTTAAGGGTTTCAAAGGATTTCTGAGCATCTTCAGTCCATATGAAAGGCTTGTCTTTTTGGAGAAGAGCAAAGAGAGGGGCACATATTTTGCTATATCCAGAAATGAACTTGCGATAGAAATTGAATAGTCCCAGCACTGATTTGACTTCAGTCGGATTTGTTGGGGAAGCAAGATTTTGAACACGCTCATATTTGGAAGAGTCAGGCTGGACTCCATGACGGCTCAGGGTATGGCCAAGGTACCTTATCTGTTTTTGAGCAAAATAGCACTTTGAAGGGGCAAGCTTTAAACCGGCTTCTCTTAGTCTTTGAAACACTTCGGCTAAATGCTGTAAATGCAATTCAAAAGTTTCAGAGAAAATCACAATGTCATCAATATAACAGAGGACGTACCGCCAGTTAATTGACCGAAAGATCTGGGACATCAAAAACTGAAAGGTCGCTGGAGCATTCATAAGACCAAAAGGCATGTAATTCCAGGAATTAACACCATCATAAGTGATGAAGGCACTTTTCATTTTTGCATCTTCATCAAGAGGTACTTGCCAGTATGCTTTGCTGATATCAGCGGACGTGAAATATTTTGCATTGCTTTCTCCGATAGCATCAAAAATGTCTTCAAGTCTGGGCAGGGGGAAACTTTGTGGTTTCGTAACCTTGTTTAACTGGCGATAGTCAACTGCAAACCTAAATTCATTGTTTGGTTTCCTGACCAAGACCACTGGGGAATGCCATGCTGAATTACTTGGTTCTATAATCTTATGTGCTAGCATTTCTTTCACTTGCCTTTCAGTCTCGTGTCTAATTTCAGGATTTTGTCTGTAGTGTGGAAGCCTTACTGGTGGTGCATCACCTGTGTCTATAGTGTGAGTTTGTACATGAGTGCGTCCCAAATTGTGCAACCCTGTAGTAAAGACATCCTTATTTTGTTTCAGAAAATGAAGCAGAATTTCTTTTTGATCGGGGGTAAGGTCAGAGTTTTCAAAGTCAAAGACAAGTTCATCATCTGAAATTTCTTGAGATGTTTTTGGTGAGGATTTGTGTGAGGTGTTAGGTGTGTCACAAAGAAGGGTAGTGTCCTCAGTTGACAAAAATTCTTTAGCATTCACCCCAAATGCAAAAACTTGATTGGAGACTAATGGTGTTACCACTCCCACAATTTGATTCCCTTTTAAAGTTAAAACTTTGTCAGTAGGATTCAATATTCTTATCACAGCACAACCTTATCGGACCTTTACAACACATTTAGCACATTTAATTTGGTATTTTTCTAACCCAGGAACAGGTTCAATTAGCACTTGATCCCCATTTTGACAGCGAGAAACCTTGACACCAATATCTACTTCACAATTTGGATCAATATAAACTGGAGCACATGTTCTTGCGTAGCCCGTGCTACACTGTAAGCTGCAGATCATGGTGTCATGGAGACTCATTGTCTTATTTGCTATGTCTAATTTAACATTATGCTGTTCCATAAAGTCAACCCCAAGGATGATAGTGTGGTGCAGATTGTTCACAACATGGAATGGAAAACTAACCCTCAGGCCGGAAAAACTTAGAGTCAAATTTACCATTCCATCCACACAATGCTGCTCCCCACCAACACCGACGATTGACCTTATGTGAGATGCATGCAAGTCTACTTCTCCACAAGATTTCTGCAGAAAAGCTTTGCTAATGCACGATATTGATGCTCCAGTATCGCACAATGCATTTGTCTTACATGCATTGATAGACACTTGAACAGTATTTTTATGCATTACTGTTGTAAAGTTAACCTGAGCACTATTAGATTTAGATGACTGACTATTTGTCTTAGGTGTTGATGCTTTATTGCTTATCTTACACTCATTATTTAGGTTTAGATTTGATTTGCAATGCTGCATTGGTCTACCTTTGTGCCCATCCACTGGCCGAGACCTGCGGACAGGCCCGCACCCCTATTGGTTACTTTGATTTGGAAAAACCCTGGTACCACGGCAAACAGATTTATAATGGTTTAACTTGTTACATTTAAAGCAAGTTTTTCCCCAGGCGGGGCAAGATTGACCAAAACATGACCTACCACCACATCGCATGCAGCTCCGTTCATTCTGCTGCTGCTGTCGCTGTGGTTGCTGCTGCTGTTGTTGCTGTGGGCGCTGGTTCCTAGGATAGGGCCTTCCAATCGGTCTTTCTTGTCTGGGAGGGGTTCTTTCCGTCATCATTTCCCTCATCATCGCCATTATTTCCGCCAGTGGATTTTGACCGGGATCGGCTATGGCTGCTGCAACTGGGGGTGGTGGGGTTGTTTCAACCCTACCAGCCAGAACCCTAACTTCATCCAGAGTCTTTGGGCCATGAGATGAAATTGCCGAACAAATATGTGGGTCCAGGCCTTCAAGTGCTATCTTAACCCTTACATTTTCTGGCAAGTTCATATGGTGTGTATCTTTTTCTAAACGATACATAAAATCACTGATGGATTCTGCTTCCATTTTTTTCATACTAAACACATTCAATTTAACAGTCACATCTTGCTTAAACTTGGTGGTGAGTGCCACCTTGGCTTCATCCACTGTCTTCGGTTGAGGGCTTACTGTGTCCAGATACCACCTTGCTCTGCCCTCAAGGTGATATAGGAGCACATCTAGTTGCTGCTCCTTTTTTATTTGTACAATGTTAACGTATTGTTCAAATCTCTTCAAAAAGTCCTCCACCTTATCGGTTCCATCACCTCTAAACATATCGAGCTTAAAGGCACCTGCCATAACTGATGGGGTCGATATACCTTCAACAGTTTCTTCCGTTTCAACTGGATCCCTGTCAGTATCGTCTGCACTCCGCAGATTGTAATTATGTGGGACCCCAACTGCCGGCATTAGATGCTTGAGCTGTACCAAAGATCGTTACCCAGATTCTCCACCACTTTTCACGTGCTACTGGATGCTGTAAAAGAGAGGTCAAAAACCCAATGAAGTTTAACGATCTTTTATTCCTTTTTTCCAAGTTAACTGGTCTCAAGCCAAAGCAAAAGTCTAATAAAACATAACTAAATGACTAACATATATCCTAACATTATTAATAAACTTTACGTCTTGAAAATGTCTGATTTTACCGAAAGTTCATCCTAATGCTGTGTTTGCAATAAGTGACGAGATGTCTCAGGATCTAAGATATAGCTGCAAAGCGACTATGCTGGTCTACCTTCATGGCCATTCCAGTTAAGACAATTGACTATTGAATCTATATGTGACAGCACAGACCAGCGATAGCGCTTATTAGCCATGCCTGACAAGTTTGGCATGTGGTAACCCAAATTTGTACCTACTCCTGATTAACGATCCAAAGACTATCTCTCACTGTGAGTGGTAACTGTGTTACAGTGTAATTCCTAATGTTAAACTATTTATCACATCTTAACTACAACAATAAATGCACTTTTGACTTAAACAGAATAATTCTTGCAATTTCGACTTAAACAGACTTTGTTGTCTGATAGAAAATATATCCTAACTCTAACAGTGTGATATACTTTGAGATGTAATTACAATTTGACTTAAACAGACTAAATATTTGCAACTGCAATTTTGACTTAAACAGACTAATTTATAACAATTTCGACTTAAGCAGACTGTGGCATCAGAAAGTAAATTTATCTAATTCTTACAGCTTGATACACTTCAAGGTGCAATTACAATTTTGAATTAAACAGACTTATCAGTGAAACTACAATTTTGACTTAAACAGACTAATATTCTGACAACTTTGACTTAAACAGACTATGCCGTCCAATAGTAAATTTATCTTTAATCTTACAAATTGATGCACTTCAAGATGCAATTACAATTTTGAATTCAACACACTAATTCTTGAAACTACAATTTTGACTTAAACAGACTAATATTCTGACAACTTTGACTTAAACAGACTATGCCGTCCAATAGTAAATTTATCTTTAATCTTACAAATTGATACACTTCAAGATGCAATTACAATTTTGAATTTAACAGACTATTTCTTGAAACTACAATTTTGACTTAAACAGACTAATATTCTGACAACTTTGACTTAAACAGACTATGCCGTCCAATAGTAAATTTATCTTTAATCTTACAAATTGATACATTTCAAGATGCAATTACAATTTTGAATTAAACAGACTAATTCTTGAAACTACAATTTTGACTTACACAGACTAATATTCTGACAACTTTGACTTAAACAGACTTGGCAGTTCCATAGTAAATACCTCTTAAATCTTATGGTTCAATCCTCTTCAAGATGCCTCTGCAATCTTGACTTCAATTTTGATCTCTCATTATGTATTACTGTAACTGCATATTCAGCCAATGTTAAATACAATCCCAAAATCAGGAGTGCAGCTGTACTTCAACTGAAGAGTAAAACAACAACTGCATTCCTAGAGCGAAGGATCTTATATCATTTCCACCTAACTACAATAGCTGTATTTTCTGATTCCTCATCGGAATTGTGCCAGCCACAAGTTCAAGCCCAAAATTCTACTGTATTAATAGCATACATTAGTGAACCTGCAGTTTCAGTTACATTCTACATTTTTCTGTTGTGTGCGCACTTTAATCATGTACATGCAACCGCATTCCTTACTTAATTTTCATGCTGGTTCATATTTTTTCTGTTTACATCTTTTTTTCATTATCATTTTTTTTTTTTTTTTGTCAAACCCTTATTCAGTGTTATTGTTGGAACCTATATCTGACAACTTGCAGATACCACTATGCATTTCCTCTGGGCCTACTGCCCTATTTATTGATCCTTGTACACGACATGATCATACATAAAATTGCTTCAACAAATGAGCCGTATTTAACAAGAACACTGACTATGGGTTTGCGTATCTGTACAATTACAAATTAAGACTCACTTATATACAGAACTATTCTAACCACGCCTAGACTCCACATGATCAATTACATTCAGTTTGGTTTTGGTGCAGTTACCCATCCAGGATTTAACCGTACATATTTAACTATAGTCATGCTGAATAATTTTGTGTACCACACTCCCTCTCAATTCTATCCTGCTAAACTGCAGCTATCCAGCTGTCAGCCTGTATTGTCAATCTGAATGGAAAACAGTGTGGATCCTGATCAGATGGCTTTGTCAGAAGCCAACTGATCCGGATCGATAGTGTTTTCAAAAGAGTAAATTCTGGCTCAGCAGGACAAGGGTTAAGTCATTCCCAATATAGTATTTTGTTGACATTGGAGACACCGTGTGAAACAGTGTGGATCCTGATCAGACCGCTTTGTCAGAAGCCAGCTGATCCGGATCGACAGTGTTTACAAAAAGGTAAATTCTTTTCAGCAGGACAAGGGTTAAATCATTGCCCATATAGTTTTGTTGACATTTGAGACACCGTGTGAAGCTTGCTAAATACTACGGCACTTCTAACCGTAGAGACTAGAAGCGGAGGTCACCCTCAGAGTGGGAAACCCTGTGGATCTTGATCAGATGGCTTTGTCATAAGCCAGCTGATCTGGATCCAGTGTTTTCACAAAAAGGATAAGTCAGGGATCAGCAGGACAAGGGTCAGGGGATACATACAATGTGGAATCTACTCGAGGTCTTCTGTATATAACATTTCCTGATCAAAGCTGTCTGGTTACCCGTATTTACCTTTACTAAGCGTAAACGCCAAAACTTTGTTTCTTTCGTTTCGTTGCTTTCCATTCATTTCTGCAGTTTTGGGTTGTCCCCGCAACTGCTGAGACATTCTTAGCATGTACGACCAGCGCTCTACTTGCTTCTATTTTAGACATTTTTCTGAGTTTGAATTTCGATCATTTATATCCAAAATAAACCCCAAATTTGAGCGACATTTTTCAAAATCGACAACGCTGCATCCTTTAGAGAGCTTTTGTAGGACTAACCGCAACGTCCAAAATAGATAAGAATGCCTAGAGCCGAATCAAACAGAAATCAATAGATACCGCAAAGTCTAACTTTATAATTTTTAAAGCCAAAATTAATCTATGGTTCTTCGGACACTTTCTGTTAATATTAATTCTTATTCTTTCCAGACAGCAATGATACATCAGTACAAATCATAAAGCAGATCAGATATATAAAATTGACTCACCTGTAAAAGAGAGGTCAAAAACCCAATGAAGTTTAACGATCTTTTATTCCTTTTTTCCAAGTTAACTGGTCTCAAGCCAAAGCAAAAGTGACTCGAGATCAGGTAACTTGACCTCCGTTGGGTTTCGGGCCCGGGTGAGTCCATTCTCAACCAATCAAAAACTTTCTCACAAACTCGATAATTAGTTTTACTCAGTCTGACGTGTCGAAGTAATAGGCGGAGCTTAGATTTTCCCGCGCGCTCACGGTCCGGTCTTTGTTCTGACTAGCTAATGGCTTCTTAATTGCTAAGCCTGGATTATCGTGCCATGTTTGCTTGACAATTGAGTTAATTCTCACCACGCTGCGACATGTTTGTACATGAAAGATTTTCTATCACCAGCAAGATTAACAATTAAGACGTACCATTCTAAAGATAGAAATCCCTGACATTTTTCTTCACTTCCCAAAAATATAGTTTTTTACACAAAATTAATTTTAATTTTATTTTAGCATGATTTATTATTTTATTATTTTTTATTATTTATTTTGAAAAATTTGACCCAACATAACATATGTTACAATTCGTGGTACAAGTTCAACGAAGGCAATAGCAAGACTTGGCTAAGACTCCATATGGTGTTTTTTTGCTTCGAACTGCATGTTATAGTGAGATGCGTGCATCTAATTTGGCATCAGCTTCTGTAAAACATTTGGGATAATATATGAGGTTTGGTCATACATCGCACATGCGCAAAAAACCTCATTCAAACACAAATGTTGGCGTACGTAGCGGGACTAGATGTCAATAGTTTTGTCTAAGACTGTATGCACACCCATTATTGGTGTACGCAAGCAGTGAAGGGGCATGCGAGTCTGTATATATGATCAGGATCGACTGAGTCTCCTCTGTTCGAAAATGATAAATACCAAATTATCATGTTTTGTGCAGGCTTATTTTTTGTGTCAGTGACTTCCATCTAAGCCCATCCGTGGTTGTGTCTTCTGTCGGTTCGAAAGTTGTGGTTCTCCTGTATGTTTTTGTTGCTCCCATTGTGTGTGCCGGTATTTGTTTAAGTACTGGATATGTGATTTGTTCTGTTTTGTGCCTCTCGTCCTCGTGGTGCGACGGGCTGGTCTGTTGTCTGTGATGTGGTATTTCTTGCCACTCTATTTGCATTTTTTCAGGCATTAACACTTTTATAATACATGTAGTAGGCATATTGAAGAACCACTTATTTCGGTCAGCTTGGTTATGTAGACTCATGCTGTTGTTCGACTTTTTAGTAATAAAGCTGTTTACTGATTTCAATCGTGACATCATTTTACTTGTATCAGAAATAATAACCTAACTATGAAAAAACTCACATATAGGCTGTTAGTTTTAAGAGAAATAAAAGTGGTTCAAAACGCAAGACTGATAAATGTTTCCTAAAATTAACGTTTTAAAAGCCTTACAGTCAATTATGGAAGGAGCATTAATGCATATTTGGTCGGCAATCTATTGTAGATCGACATGAAACTGTCTGTAAATGTCCTAACTGCGTCAGAACATATTGCGATCGATCAAAAATTAGAACATTGTCGCAATGGTATGCGAATTTAATATATTTAATTAAAATGATTTAACTGTGTCGTATCTCTTGGGAATCTTACGTTTAACATCTAAAGACAAATTTATAGTCGTGCCAACACATGAGAATTCGGTACTTATCGCATCGATGAACAGTCTAAGCTTATGCGAGCCTGCGTTTTCGCATAGTCTCGCTAGAGCTTTTGCGGCCCGTATACCCACCATATTAAACAAAGATAAAGGCTAAGACAAAACACTATATTTTCAGACGCAGTAGACACCAAAGCATGCAAGTGTAAACATGAGTTTACGTATATTCATAAATTAATTGCTAGAAAGTGGAGCGAAAGCAAGCAATGACTGAACCAAGAGAGTTGTGATTGAATTGTTGAATGATTTCTTCGAGGGTTTGGTTTATTCAATTTCATAAAAGGTCTGCCAACGGAAAAAAAATAGGTGATAGGTTGCATTTTGTAGACCTCGTCTCATTGCATGCTTGATAATATTAGAGCCGCGACATGTGATTTCCAACAATGTGCCATTTTGACAAGTGTAGACTCAGACGAGCATGTGCAGTCTTCTTTTAAGCTTTAGATACAAACTCAAAATGATGTTGAGTCAATAGCTTAACAGTTAATGAATACTCAATCGACTAGCAAAGGCTCAGATCAGACTGTGCGTATGCACAGGCTGGTCTGAGCCTTCGCTGGTCGCACATACCAAATTGTTGGAAATCTAATGGCATGGCTCATTTCATAATTTCGTTGTCTTCTGTTGATTTTTTTAAAAGTCATTAATAACTTTTCAAAAATATATTTCATAAAGACTATCAGAGTGTCAAACTGTTTGGAACCAGACCGACACTCTGATCAGGTTTCATACTGTTTGCAAAGGCTATCGTCAGACGACAAAAGTCGTCATTAACAAGGAAAGAGTTATGCAAAGTAATTCGTAAATATAAAATAAAAGTTTAATTGCTCTTTTATGAGTGATGAATGATATTTGTAAATTATGCTGTTGTTAATTCCACTTGACTTTATTGTTAAGAAATAACTATTAACCGCAAATATCAATTTATTCATAAATATGTTAGTATGTATTCTATAGTTGCTTTTCTTCTTAAAGGGGCACCTACTAACGGAGAATGCAGAGTAAGACTGTTATGTTGTACAGAATGATTTACCAACTGGTTTCAATCCCCGTCATAGCATTCCTAGTACCAACAAGAGCCTCAAGAGTTAACAGCATGAGATATGATATTCCAAGGTCGACAGTGAATGCCCATCTTTGCTCCTTATTCCCGAGTGCCATCCATTTCTGGAACTAGCTGCCTTCCTCAACAGTCTCAGCACAGAGCTTGGAGACCTTCAAGGACCAGCTTCCAACCAGCACCATGTACATGTAGATCAATATCCAACCAGCTTCCAACCAGCACCATGTCCATGTAGATCAATATCCAAATTTTAACCTGTACTTAAACTTTTTAACTGCACTGTCAACCAATCTCGGACGACACATGTACATAGTCACACAGTTCGATAATACCCGGTTAACCCAGGGAAGAACTATAACAGAAAGAAGAACAACAACAAAAAGAGAAGGGGTGCCAATAGGAGTTCAGAGATGCTTCGGATTAATAACTGTACACTACCAATGATTTCGTAGGTGATCGTAGACTTTCGATAAGAGTCGTAAGCCACAAGAGGGCGCTCTATAATTGTCCCATTAACAGCAACATTTACACAGTTATTTCTCGCGGTTGTGCATTCGCTCTTGAAGAAAACAGATCAAGGAATTAAATAAAAGGGAGACAACTAGTAAACTCTTGGGACTTTAGGCCACCTAACGTATTACAGCAATCTGCACTCTATAGATGCTCATCGTCAGGTAGAGAAGACAGCTAAATATTATTGCGTGCCTGGTCTCAATTGTCCTGGCTGTGTTCCCAATAGTATTTCTGGATAGTGGTCCAGACGTTATTGAGACATTGATACAGTGATGTTTGAGAATGGTCTTTGAACAGGTTTCTGCGTATAGGTCTGGGGAGGTTCAGGACCAGCATAGTTGATTGAGATAGGTCTTACATGTACTCTTTACCTTCATACTATTAGACTGGGCAGTGATCTGTCATTAAGTATTTGCTTTTATATGCATTTGTTAACATTGTGGTAATTCCCGTGATCCTTTTTCATACCCAATCATTTTATAATCATTGGTAACCAATCAGTTGGCAAGGCAATCCAAAGAAAAAAATATATATCTATTTTTTTAATGATACTAGTCTAGCAACAGCCCGGCGCACGATACAATTTTGTTTGTAATCCATTGTATGTTACATTGTATCAAATACAGAATGCTCTAATATGAAAATATATCACCATATTCATTTTACCCCCAGATTGTAATAACACATATCAGTTTGATTTCATATTTTCTAACTATTATTTCTTTTTTGGGAAAGTGATTTGAATGTCAACTGGAGTGACCTCGATATAGTCCCTTTACTGTTTTTAAGTTAATTTGCGTGTCTGTCGTTCTCTCATTACCAATGCCTTCATATATATAGACTCTTTTTGCAAAAGTTGAAAATTTTCTTTCCTTACTTGGCCGTTTTAGCCATCATACCACATGCATGTAACATCGGAAGTATCAAAACTTGATAACAAAGTGGGGTGCCTTATGTAGCAATAGAATGGAATTGTGGCATTAAATTGACTTTTTAAGCAGACCAGTCTTTACCTCTGGGATTTACATGCATATTATTAGGGCTCCAATTATTATATCTATTTCGACTATTTCAAGGCAGATATGGACACATATTCAGGCAGGTATTTTTGATCGCACCAAGTCCCTTTCGACTCTGATACTAAGTTGGTCTGCAGTGTTTGATTGTGGTATTTCCTGATCAACTGAATTAATATTTCTGATAATGATACTAAGATCATTTGGGCCGCGACGCGAGACAACCTGTCTTCGGGGTTTCCGCCAAAGCGAGTTTCAAACCAGTCTCCTCAGCTACAGAGACTAGCTAGAAAATTTAAATTTCACCTGTAGCAAGGTTATATATGGTACTTTTCAAAAAGCGAATAACAAAGGCGCTGAAAAGACTGCGCGGATGCGCAGGCTGGTCTGCGCCTGTGTTGTTCGCAAACCCCCGAAGACAGGTTTTCTCGCGACGAGCCCATTTAGTTGGCACGTTTCTATCCGTTTTTATATTGTGTATGCCCCACTCCTCAACTGGCCATTTAATGACAAGAAAATTATATCAAACAATGTATACCAAAAGTATCAAAAGGTGGCGCTTGCAATATGTGCAGACAAAGAGTAGAATACAATAACTACAATCATGCAGAAGTGCCTGTACTGTCTTCTTAAATTCAAACTATTGTGATGTTGATTCCTTATTATATTTGACAGACAATTTTAAAGTTCAAAAGGCAATCATAATGGGCATTAATTGAGCCACGACATGATATTTCCAATAATGTGGTATGTGCGACTAGCAAAAGGCTCTGACCAGCCTGCGCAGCGCATGTCCACAGTCTAATCAGAGCCTTTGCTAGCCGTTTGAATTTTCTTTGACTGTTAGGATACTGATCAGACAGCATTTGGAGTTTGTAAGCTTAACAGGAGGCTGCACAGGCTCGCCTGAGTTTATTCATGTAAAAATGCCACATTGTTGGAAATAATATGTCGCGGTTCAATTATGATAAATGACTCGTACTTTCTTAGATATTGCATTAGAACTGTCAACTTAATAACAAACTGAACATTAGAAAGTTGTAATACCTTTTAAGTGGCTTATGCAATTTTTCGTTTCAGACATTCTCAAAATGTCAACGCAGTGACACACTGCTGTACCATAGAGATTGCGCGTAAAATGGTTAATTGGCAGCCTGTATATTATAGTTCGATATAATAAATTAATCAACTGACCATAATGTACAAGACCAGTGATGAACGTAGATCAGTCAGTATCCGGTGCCAGACGGAATGTGTAGAACGTAATAAGGTCATTTCCTGCAGAATGGTGCACAGTTATCAAAATGTACCACGTTGTTCAAGTGTTACAATTTATGTGCATTACAGACGTACCGGCAAACTCGCTTTGCAATTATATTGCATACCTGTGGGTCGTTCAATATTGTTTAGACTTTGAACACATATTATACTGGTACGGTTGAGAGGTTTGGCTAATACAGATTTAAGCAATCTGTATTGGTTACAATGTAGGGCTGTTCCAGATCTAATTATCGGGGGCAATCGTTGGGGGGGGGGGGGGGGGGGGGGGGTGGACGACATTTAAAGTTTCCGGCAAGGATTCGCCCCGTTTGTCACATCAGTGGCCAGACAATGTAAAATTAAGTAAGCAAACTTTGATCAAACTATACCATGTGGTTCAAGAGTTATGAGCATTTTCACTTACTGGCCACAAGCAGCCGGACTGATTCTCAGCGAGGTCTTGTTACCGTTTTGTATACTAGTGTCTAGACAATGTTAAAATGTTTAAGTATGCTGTTCAAGAGTTATGAGCATTTTCACTAAAGGTATCAACCGGCCTAAATGATACTCGACGCAGCTACGGGTCGTGCAATTATTCTCAACTGCCTTCAACTTTAATTGACTAACACAGTATAGTAGATACTCATAAAGGCATAGGCCCAATATGTCAAAGAACGTGCGACACCTCGAAGAGCATATTCTGACCATTGTCTACATAACGACAATGTAAAATGCGATTCTTATGAAATGTCTGTGTATGGAATGTATTTTATCACATGACGTCGCGTCTGGGAATGACAAAAACGCCATGTATTAAAATCGCTAAACTTCTAGTCGTTTAAATATTTAGTAATGGTATGTTATCTACATTCATGGTCATATAATCATGATAATACTGACTTTATTAAATTCATTGAGAAAACGCAATAAAATGCTCAACATGCCCCATGGTAACTATTTTTTCTTAACCTGTTTGATAAAACCATTAATATATGACAATAATACATGATCACTCATGTAACATCCTCTATGAAAAGTTGATGTCTACGAACATTGACGAACTTGCAAGAGTTCTCCACTGTTTTAATACAGAATGTTCTATAAAAAAGAACAAAAATACCACCCCAAACCCTAGCATTGGAAATGATCTTGTCAGATAGAATAGTATTAGAAAGTCAATTCGGTTTTGTGTCGTTCTGTCAATTGCAACAATTCCCGTTTCTGATCATCGTCCGTCTATATTAAGACATCATTGGCAAGTGTACAGTATAGTCAGGACCCTTAGGGCCAAAAAATAGGTCCCGTGCGAATTGTGTGCCGATTTATGGTGACCTATATCAAAACCTTCAATGGAGTCTTACCTTTGATTTAAAGGTGGTCACCCATCTCAAATCCGCGTCTGAGGCTATTTATGACGTCATAAATAAGGCGACCATAATGAGAAACTGTTCGTTATTAAAAGCTTTGGTTTGTGTTGGTATGGTCATATTTATCCAACACGAACGCTTTTTTTAAACTTAATTTCAATTATTTTAGTCATATGATGGTTACATCAATGCTTTACCTGACTTTGACAATGGTTTATTTCTCGATAACTATATTTTGCATGCAAAATACCATAGATTTCCTATAAATACCCAGCTTATCGGGCCACGTTTAGACTGATGGCTGAGAATGTTATTGCCCCCACTCGGGAATTTCGCAAACTTATCCTATCTAAAAGAGGATTTCAAGTTGCGTCTTTTAATAGATGTTTGCACTATTTTCGCCGGGGCGTTAGTCTCTGACAGCCTGTTACATATGTTACCATATTAAATTTAAAAAAATGAAGAAAATTCAAAGTTTGAGCTACAGAAAGAAGGCTTATTATTAAAATTACTCATATGGTCTGCATATTGACTACTTCAGCGACATATAAATTCTTTTGGAGCGAAATTACAACTTCCTGTGGTGTTATGTGCGTTACTTTAATTAGATTACCCTTTAAACATGAAAATTGTGACCAATATCATTTATTTTTTAGCTGATATGTGCATTTTCGAAAATGTTTTGATTATTTTATACTAACAAACTCATTTGGGTTAGAGAAAATCCAAAGTTTGCTTTTATACTTTAAATAAAGTGTCTTATTCGAGCAATTATAAAAACAACCCAAAGGCTACACCCAATTTTAAGGGGCCGAATTTGGTAGGCATCATTTAAGTAAAAATATATGAAAACATTTGCTGCATTTGATGTTTTTGGAATTGTCTTGCTCATATTATAAAGAATTATAGATTTTGCAGGTTAAACAACAAGATTGAATCACTTGTTAAAGGCTGTAACATATGTTACATGACATAATAAGTGAGCAAGGACCTTTACATTTACGTCCCACCCTCGACTGACTTCACCCTATCTGAATATATTTTGTATGTTACGATTCAAAAGAGTTTGCATTCAGTCATGATAAGGCTACCATTTCATCAAAGGTATATCACCAAGCGTTGGAAATGTACAAAACGCATATATATGTGGTATTTACATATTAGGTGTCATTTCAATGACGTCATCTTTTTGTTCTGATGCGAAGACAATATGGGCGACATGTTAATTTTAATTATTTACCCCCTAAGATTAAATTTGGTGCCTTTCGACTGAAATTGGCACACAAAATGCAAGAAAGTCCTGAACCACATGTACTACAATGGACATACCGTTTAAATTGCACTGATACAATATACGCTATTTTGATGACGTCATAATGACGTCCAGACGTGAAACCCAGATGGGTGACCAGGTGATTTTCATTAGTTATCCCCTAAAGTTTGATTTGGTATAGGTCACCATAAATCGGCATCAAATTCGCACGGGAGTCCCTAAGGGCCCTGACTAGTAGATGTTTTGATAGCGGCCTAAATGACATCATCTTACGTGTGAGTGGATCAAATAAATGTCAGTAATATGGTTTGAGACATCTTTATAGCATCTTTGAAAATGAAAATCTTATAATGTCTGTAATGCCCTCTCTACATAGATTTACATCACTGCATTCAGATGATTAATAAGTTACAGTCTGAATACAGAAAAAGGACTCTCTGCACTTATGAGGGGGTCTGATATCTAAATACAATATGAGCCGTGGCATGCGATATCCAACAAAGTGGCATTTTGACATGTTTAGACTCAGACGAGCCTGTGCAGACTCCTTTTAAGCTTAGAAACTCCAAATGGTGTTCAGTCAGTAGCTTAACAATCATAGTGTACTCAAGCGACTAGCAAAGGCTCTGATCAGACTGCGCGTATGCGCAGGCTGATCTGAGGCTTTGCTGGTCGCACATACCACATTGTTGGAAATCTCATGCACTGGCTCATATGTCAACAGATTGCAAAGCCATGACAGTGCGGGCTATACATTTTGGCTCTCTTGTTTGTGATGTTTCTTTGTGTTTTGTCACTTTCCCATTATGTTGTCTTGGGCCAGGTGTGGTACTTCATTGTACCGGTTCCTGATTTTGGCCCTTTTCTCTACTACTGTATATATCAAAATCAAAATCTCCAGTAATATTTATGTTAGTAGAGGATGTTCAAGTTTAGATATTCTTTTTTAGATATTCGTAAACATAGTTTGTTTGTTTGTGATGATACTTTGCGTAACAGTCAACATATTTTAGGAATGTCGGGACGCTGGATTGCATTAGTACTATGCAGAGGATAAAGTAGCTTGCTCATGAAAGGACACAACACAATGCCTACTGTGCGTCTCGAGCTCGCAACACTTTGAGCCCAAAAGTAATGAGTATAATCAGGAAATACCACAATCACAAACTGAAGACCAACCCACGACACCGTGAGTAAGAGCCACAGAACATTAACAGTAACATGACATAAAAAAAATTTAAAGCAAAGCAACCAGCTCTCTCGTCCTCTTCAATATAATTGCAATACTATCAAGGACGCAAAGTAATGCATACCAAACAAAGACCAACACAGAACCACCACAAACAATGGGAGGTACATAAAACAATAAATAAACAACAACAGAACCACCGCCTTAGAACGGATGGCAGTCTAAGTCACCTTGCGGGAAGGGGGCTTAAATGAATTTTACTGGCGCCAAATCGTCGCCCTAGATTATGTTATTGTTAAAACACACAAATTGTTAAGCTCACATTGAAAATACATTCGACATTAACGTATTAAGTATCACTTAAAATACTAAGGACGCCATTAATCCAGTTGTCTCTCTTTTTAATAATGTATATATTAATTCTATCTATAATAGAGCTCACCGACTTTTTGATGCAGCACTTCTTGCATGTTTGATGTATTTCATTTGGATATGAAAGTAGCCATGTTAGTATAATAATGATAATAAGCATTTTACCGAAATTCATTTCGTCAACAAAGGGATCGAATTAATAACCATACCAAGTACACTGTAGTGTACCACTACGGCAATTTGGGTTTCGTCACTTATTCCAGTGTCAAGGTTACTATCTCATCATGTTCGTTTTCTTCATTTAATCACAGATAAAAGCCCAAAAATGCTTGGGTTCCGATTGAGGACACATTCTAATTATAGCTATACTCGACTACTTAATTATGATATCAGAGGAACGATTGGAAAATGATAAAATATCGTTCCAAATGTGTGAGGGCATAGGAAGTATGTATATCAAGGAATATGAGAAGTTCTCATTACATATTGTGTTTGTGGCTTTTTTCTTTGATGGGTACTCTTGCACGTCGACAGAAAAAGTGATGTTACAGTACCTGAAAAAATATGGAATTCAACCTACTGATCAGCGACAGTTAAATCTCATTAGGTATCATTTAAGTTTGAAATGCTTATCTTTGAAATGACTCTAGTTATAAAACAGTATGTACAGTTGGCGTTTCTTTTTGTACAAATTCTTTAAAAGTACAGTTGTTAATACAACGAGGTCATACAACAATTGACATAAAGAATACTAGCAAACAGTCAACCTGGCATCAGTCCACTCTATGCATATAATTACATCAATTAGCCATGACAAAATCATCTTAAAAATATATACTCTCTGATAATCAGGTAAAGTGTCCAAGCCCAGAACTAATACAAGTGGAGTTATAACTTGCTATCTTAGAGAGGATTTACTAGATAAACAATTGAAATTAGAGACTGGGACAAGTCTAGCAAACAGTCTTTTATACGGTATAGTTCTTCGCTGAATATAGCAGCAGCTCTTATAGGATATTACATAACGACTCCCAGTATGGATTCTCTAATACAATATATGGGCAAGTTCATGGAAGTTTGGTACTTACTGTTTATGCGAAATAACCTCCAATTAACGCAAATGCTGATTCGGATGTAACCGGCCGAGCTAGATGTCTAAATGTCGGTTTGAATCTTCATTCATATCCATAAAATATTTATGCGAGCCACGAAGGCTCTGGTGAGTCTGCGAATATGCACAGACTCGCCTTAGCTTATGCAATAAGTACCACTTTCTCGTGTGTTGGTTCATATCCTGATATTGGTAAACTTGATTTTGATACAAATATGCTAGTGTGTCTATACTTTATATTACTTATTTGTGAAAAAAGGCTGAGAAATTAAATCATCCGTCATAACGCTGACTAGCCATTGCAATAAACACACGACATGTAGAAAGATTCCATACAAAATTACGAATAACGTGCTATCTACATGATCTATACATTCTCAAACGGTTGATACAGTAACTATGCTGCTCAACGTATTTACAGGAACACCTGATATGTTTCCATAGGCGATAATAAAGACAAACCATGTACTTCACTAGACATGTGGACAGAAGCCCAGTTTATTTTGCAATGTTTCTCAAGAGGACCAATATGTTATATCGAATAAAAATTATCGGTCAGAGCCCATGGGTCATTCTTTTCTGAAAATGACGACTTTTCTGTAAGTCTGCAGAGTCATAGGATTTTGATCTTACGTAATCTGACCATCTCTGTGTTATTCAGAGACAATAAAATTTACGGAAACAATGCAGTTTCATTATAATGTTGGTCTTAATATATAGTTGTGTAGAATGGTATCTTTAGTAAAAATAGTAAGTGAGTATGATCAGGAAATACCACAATCACAAACCGCAGACAACCGCATGGCTCCGCGAGGAAGAGCCACTCAACCACCACGAGTAGACACCAGGAAGACAGATTAAGCAAAGCAACAGCTCTCTCTTCCCCATCAAGATGATTGCAATATTAGAATGGACATAAAGTAACGTACAACAAAACATAGAACAATTACAGACGCCCACAATGGGAGCAACAATAAACAAAAAGTCAACAACAACAGAACCACCGCCTTAGAACGGACAGCAGCCTACGCCACCAGGGGGTGGGGGGGGGGCTTAAATGCATTTTATTGGTACCAAATCTATAAAACTGCATATTTACATAAAACGTTCCAAAGATATATACTAGTATGTATGCATTTACATCACTATGCATCATTTTTGAAATGTCACCTAACTAATCGCAAGGCAAGCATTTGTTTTCGTATTTTATAACCAAGTTTGTAATATGTGTGGGCTGTATTCACATGTTGATAAATGGCGTGCTGCTTAAAATATTTTGAGCCATGTATAATGCGAGTAACCCTTTGATGACAGCAGTCTTTTAAAATGTCAGTTCATTTGGTACAAGTGTTACATGAAGAAGTATTATATCATCTCTACAAAATTATTTAGCTGTCGAATCTTGTAGAAACAGGACAATGGTTAAAACTTTATTGATGAGCTTAGATGAAACATCTCATCAACGTGCACAGCACCCGTCTGTAGAGAGAACTCATATACAGGTACCCACTGGGCTCATCATTATGGGAAGTAAACTAGACACTGTTCCAGATATGTGAGTTGGAAAAGTATGTAAGTAAATCAAAATGACCAAGAAGAAATGCTAGAAACAAGACAATCAGCAAACAGTCCTTATCAGAGCAGCCAATTAATTATTTTATATTCATCACAGTAAAACCTTCTAAATGTACTTCAAAAATTGACTATGCTGTAAGTTATTTTTATATATTCATCACAACAGTCAGTAAATAAGACCAGGAAACAATCGAAGACCAGTCAGAATTGCTCTCAAATTAATTCGAAGTCATTTTTCCAAAGCTTGAAAAGGAATTTATTCACAGATAGTCACTCAAGCTTAGTAGGGTAGCCATCTATAGGATAATTTTAGCCAGCCAAAAACTAAAATCTTTTCCGACTTGAGCCATTTCCTTTGTTCCATTATAGTGTGTTAATTTGTTTAGATTGTGTCTCTGTGATGATGCAATGCATTAGTTAGGAGGCCTCCATGCGAGCTAAACAATGTTTGTGTATCACCAACAACGAAATCAAGAGCGAAGATTTGGCGCCAGTAAGTCTACCGGCTGCTGTCCGTTCTAAGACATTCTGCTGTTGTGGATTCATTGTTGGATCAAGTATAAAATAAGACTTTAAAAGTTCCTATTTGGAATTTGAGAGAGTAATTTGGTCATTATTAGGAAATGGAGTACTTCGTATGTGTATAAAAAGATATCAATATTACAAATAGTTCGTTTAATTCATGTGCTGACGATGAGTGAGTAATTTGGTTTTACTTTAATAATATTTATAAAAAAAGACACGCACAAAAATAAGACACAATTACTAAACTAAAAATATTTATTATAGTGTATTTGTAGACAAGTAGACAAGGCCACATGTAAACCAATAGACAGGTGGACAGGTAGTCTAAGACAGGGATACATGTTAATGGGTAGATAGGTGGAAAGGGACACGTGTAAACAGATAGACAGGGAGACACATGTAAACGGGTAGAGGGAGCTCATTGCTAGCTTTACTAGTATTTGCAGCTTTGCTTTTTAAGTGACTGTCTTTGTGTGTGGCCGATACCTCTTACTCGTGGTGCCGTTCATTAGCAGGTGTTTTGTGGTCGTGCCATTTCCTGGACATACTACATCATTTACCGCATATACATAAAGACACTATTATCACTTTACTCTTACTCATAGCGTCTGTCTACCTGTCTACCTATCTGGCTGTTCCCGTGGATTCCATTTCTCTTGTCTTACTGTCTACATGTCCATCTGTCAACTTGTTTATATGTATTTTATTTCTCCTGTCTACCCATCCACCTGCGTATTCCAGTCCTCCTGTCTTTCTGTCTACCTGTCTAACTGTTCCCGTGTACTCCATTTCTTCTGTCTACCCGCCTTCCTTTCTAACTGTTCCCATGTATTTCAGTCCTCCTGTCTACCTGTCTACCTGTTCTCATGTATTCCAGTCCTCCTGTCCACCCACTTACATGTGTCCCTGTCTACCTGTCCACCTGTCTACCCATTTATACGTGTAGCTCTCTACATGTCCATATATCTACCCATTTACATGTGTCCATGTCTACCTGTCTACCTGTCCACATGTCTACCAATCCACCTGTTTTAATGTTCCCATGTGTTTCATTTCTCCTGCCCACCTGTCTAACTGTTCCCAAGTATTCCAGTCCTCCTGTCTTCCTGTCTAACTGTTCACATATATTCCAGTCCTCCTGTCTAACTATCCACCTGTCTACCTGTTCCCATGTATTCCATTTCTCATATCTACCTGTCCACCTGTCAAGCTGTTCCCATGTATTCCATTTCTCATGTCTACCTGTCCACCTGTCTAACTGTTCCCACGTATTACATTTCTCCTGTCTACCTGTCCACCTGACTAACTGTTCCCATGTATTACATTTCTCCTGTCTACCTGTCCACCTGACTAATTGTTCCAATGTATTCCATTTCTCATGTCTACCTGTTCACCTGTCTAACTGTTCCCATGTATTCCAGATTCCAGTCCTCCTGTCTACCTGTCCACCTGTCTAACTGTTCCCATGTATTCCATTTCTCATGTCTACCTGTCTACCTGTCTAACTGTTCCCATGTATTGCATTTCTCATGTCTACCTATTCCCATTAATTCTGTTTCTCATGGCTACCTGTCCACCTGTCTAACTGTTCACATCTATTCCACTTCTCCTGTCTAAATGTCCAACTGTTCCCATGTATTCCATTTCTCCTGTCTACCTGTCCACCTGTTCCCATGTATTCCATTTCTCATGTCTACCTGTTCCCATGTATTCAATTTCTCATGTCTACCTGTCTAACTGTTCCTGTGTACTCCATTTCTTCTGTCTACCCGCCTTCCTTACTAACTGTTCCCATGTATTTCAGTCCTCCTGTCTACCTGTCTACCTGTTCTCGTGTATTCCAGTCCTCCTGTTTACCCACTTACATGTGTCCCTGTCTACCTGTCCACCTGTCCACCCATTTATACGTGTAGCTCTCCACATGCCCATATATCTACCCATTTACATGTGTCCATGTCTACCTGTCTACCTGTCCACATGTCTACCAATCCACCTGTTTAAATGTTCCCATGTGTTTCTTTTCTCCTGCCCACCTGTCTAACTGTTCCCAAGTATTCCAGGCCTCCTGTCTTCCTGTCTAACTGTTCCCATATATTCAAGTCCTCCTGTCTAACTATCCACCTGTCTACCTGTTCTCACGTATTCCATTTCTCATGTCTACCTGTCCACCTGTCTAGCTGTTCCCATGTATTACATTTCTCCTGTCTACCTGTCCACCTGACTAACTGTTCCAATGTATTCCATTTCTCATGTCTACCTGTCCACCTTACTAACTGTTCCCATGATTTACATTTCTCCTGTCTACCTGTCCACCTGACTAACTGTTCTAATGTATTCCATTCTCCTGTCTACCTGTTCACCTGTCTAACTGTTCCCATGTATTCTATTTCTCATGTCTACCTGTCTAACTGTTCCCATGTATTCCATTTCTCATGTCTACCTATTCCCATGAATTCTGTTTCTCATGTCTACCTGTCCAACTGTCTAAATGTTCACATGTATTCCATTACTCCTGTCTACCTGTCTACATGTCTAACTGTTCCCATGTATTCCATTTCTCCTGTCTACCTGTCCACCTGTCTAACTGTTTACACGTATTCCATTTCTCATGTCTACCTGTTCCCATGTATTCAATTTCTCATGTCTACCTGTCAAACTGTTCACATGTATTCCTTTGCTCCTGTCTACTTGTCTACCTGTCTAACTGTTCCCATGTACTCCAGTCCTCCTGTCTACCTGTCCACCTGATCCCATGTATTCCATTTCTCCTGTCCACCTGTCTAACTGTTCCCATGTATTCCAGATTCCAGTCCTCCTGTCTACCTGTCCACCTATCTAACTGTTCCCATGTATTCCATTTCTCATGTCTACCTGTCTACCTGTCTAACTGTTCCCATGTATTGCATTTCTCATGTCTACCTATTCCCATTAATTCTGTTTCTCATGGCTACCTGTCCACCTGTCTAACTGTTCCCATGTATTCCAGATTCCAGTCCTCCTGTCTACCTGTCCACCTATCTAACTGTTCCCATGTATTCCATTTCTCCTTTCCTTCTGTCTTCCTGTCTAACTGTCCCCATGTATTCAAGTCATCCTGTCTTCCTCTCTTCAAGTCTACTTGTCTACCTTTACCATGCAATCCACTCCTCCTGTCTACCTATCTTCTTCATTCCATGTATGCCCTGTGTTCACTCTGTCTGCAGTCTTCTTCCTATTCAGCAGTTCATGTGAGTATGAATACATTAATGTGTGTATCAGTCCTGAATATTTGTAGAGCTGATATTTGATTTATTTTATCGTCTATCCGAATTGGTACATTATTTCGGCGCGAGAACTACTAAGTCTTATTTTATACTTGAGCTTATTGTTGTATGTACCTTTTGTGTTGGTCTTTGTTTTGTTAAAGTTTAATGCCTGTTTTCCAGGGCTACATTCAACGCTACAGCCGTTCAGCCACCCTTTGACACAACTCTCCTTGATCATTGGGCTACCTTGTGAAACCTACAGTCCAGTCTTCCCAGGGAAACTATTTCTCTCCCCTTTTCAAGCAGCGTACATTGAGATATCGCGCTTATGAAATAACAGATTTGAGCAAACACCGCCCTACCAGTTATGCATTATTTTGTGTTCTTTCTAGTTTTGAATCATCTTGAATAGGAAGAGAGAGCTGGTTGCTTTGCTTTAATTGTCTTCCTGACGCCTTGTGACTGTTAGTGTTCGGTGGCTCTTCTTCACTGTGTCATGTGTTGGTCTGTAGTGTGTTATTGTGTTATTTTTGATCTTACTCCCATACTTTTAAAAATATGACTTCATAGTTGTAGCAATTACTTCTGTCAACATAAAACGTCGTTTAACACGTTTACCTACGATGTAATTTGAATTCCATTTATCAAGTGGTACTGTACAAGCAACAAAATAATTCTTGCTAAATGAAGTCTATTTGTTAAAAAGATAAATAACGCCCTGATACTACAACATGTTTATTGCAAGAAAAACATTTTGCATTTCATAACCCATATAAGCACTTACTAGTAGATCTCATGAACATACTAAAGGAACCTTATGCTGATGTTTCAAATTATATTAAGTTCTCCTTTTTATCGGAAAGATCTATCTTTTCTAGCTTATTAGGAAGGTCCAAACCAGATTGAGATGTTAACGTGATACAATAGATGTTAGATTACCCTTGTCATATGCATGGCTCCTCTTTAGACGTAGGGCAATCGGTCAAGTATACTTATTCAGTCTGCCTCAATTTAACTATGCAAATGCGTAAATCTGATTTAGAACCGTTATCTTTTTCTTTGATCAAGACTACCATTTTTTCTTATGAAGGAATATCAAGAATATATAGAAACATATCAACCCGTTATGCATAGTGGAACTCTTAACTAATTTAAGCCAATGGAATTTCCGGATCTCATCAATTTGACCGATCCATTTCCATTTTAAGAGTTTTTGGGTGGTATTTTTCACAGTTATTAAAATTTTAATAGAATACTCTGTAAACAAACAGTGGAGACCCTGATCAGACGTTCTGTTGCGTCCGATCTGGATATGCACTGTTTGCCTATGTCCCACAAAAAGGACGCTAGGCTTATATGAGTTAAACCATTTCTATTATAATGGATTTCCCCATACATAGTGATACATGCATGTGCACTCGTTTCTTTATCCTCAGTTTATAAATTCCATATTTAAAATAGAACGATTATCAAACTTTCCTGGTGTTTGTTTTTGTGTCACCTGCAAAGCATGGTCGACACATAGGGATAATGACTCCGTCTTTTGAAGAGATGCATCAATTCCATTTAAATTTACAGAAGGGTTGAGCATCATTAAATACAGGTCAAGTTCGAATATGGAGATCATCGCAAAATTTTTAATTGAGTATGGCCCTTTCTTGGCTTAGGATTTGGCTAAATTTTGGTTTCTGTTCGATAGCTCTTAAAGGAATGCGTCAATTATATTCAAAGTTTACAGAAGGGTAAAACATCATTAAATACGGGCCAATTTTAAATTGGGAGATCATCCGCAAAATGTTATTTGAGTTATGTCCCTTTTTTGACTTAGGGTTTGGCTAATGCAAAAGCTGTATTGGATTTTTTTGTGTAATAAACTTCACATTTCCCTTAAGCTTTAATATCTGACAACTTCTCACTATAGGCCATGATTGTCCAGTGCCTGTAGATAAGCATGGCAGTGACACAAATTTTACCCCACTCCACTGTCCCCTTAGGCGGGTTCAAATGTCAACTATTTGAATATCGCAATAACCTAGGACCAAATATACAGGGTCCGAGCAATGACTAAGTCAGTTGTCAATATTGTTTTACCAAAATTTCGCATGAAGACAGAAGTGAAATAGATATGAATATATCAAACTGGACTTTAGTTCGAAGGCCTTGGTCCAGCCACCAAGGTGGACTTAGGGATGGAGTGGAGGCCAAAATTCATTTTTTAAGAATATGGTCATATTGCAACTCAAATTAAAGGGGGTGACGCATGCAGCAACATGATAGCAAATATTTTGCTCGTAGACATATCCTCGACCCCGGGATAGGGTCAAAAGATAAAAAAAAAAGTTTTGCTAGAGGTAGTTATGTTACATATCAAATTAAAGGAAACGGAGCATAGACCACAATGTAAGAACATATTCTGTCCTTACACAAACCCTAGGCCCCGGGGTGTGGTTAAAATGTCAAAACATTTTTTTTCTGAAAGTAGTCATGTTGCATATCAAATAAAAGGGAATGGAGCATAGAGCACCACGCAAGCTTACACACCCTCGACACCCGGGGGTGGGGTCAAAACATTAGTTTTTCTTAAAGCGGTCATGGTGCATATTAATTTAAAGGAAATGGAGCGTAGTGCACCATGCAAGCATATATTCTGACCTAACACATTCTCGACCCGTGGGGTCGGAAGGTCAAAAGGTCAAAACTTTTATTTATGAATATGGTCATGCTGCATATCAAATTAAAGGGAAGAATTATAGACCAACATCAAAGCAAAAACTTTGACAGTACACACACCCCTGACTTCGGGGTCGGGTTGAAAATTCAGATATTGAAATTGTACAGATAAGTTTATTTTTATTGAACTAAGTAGCTGAGATGCTTTTAATTATGATCAATATAATACCCGAGGTGTACTTACAGGGGTAACAACCTACGTCATAGCGTGGGTGTTGTAAACACGTAGTATGACGCCATCTTTGATTTGCAAGGTTAGTTTTTCCCTTCGTAAATGTCGCACAAATTAGTGTCTGTCAAAACTAAGCAGTGCAGGCGGTGCCTCACATCACACTTGAACAGAATATACAATGGCCACGTCCAGAAATGCCGTTGCCTTTGTAAACATTCACCCACAAAAATCGAAGTGGGTGACTGCTAAAATTATCCTCGTGTCTCCCGCTTCGATTCTTGTGGGTGAATGATTACAAAGGCAACGGCATATCGGGGCGTGACCGTTATATATTCTGTTCAAGTGTGATGTTAGGCACCGCCTGCACTGCTTTGTTTGTACAGACACTCATTTGTTTAATTTTACGAAGGGGAAAACTGACCTTGTAAATCAAAGATGGCGCCGTACTACGTGTTTACAACATCAATGCTATGACGTAGGTTGTTACCCTTGACTTAGGAGTTGGAAAAATGGGATTTATGCTTTGTGATTTACATGTTTCTCTAATATAACCCTTCGTCCGGGATATAAATTCGATGAATATCCCTCGTTTGAATTTGGTTTTGCCAGGCCACACATCCGATTCTCGGAATTGAATTCTAGTTATCTTTAAGTTACCAAACAGTGTAGACCCTGGTGAAATGCGCATCGAGCAGCATTTCATATGGGTCTTCACTGTTTTCCAAGGTACCTGTATCCAGAATGAAAAGTGCTAAAGTACCATTTTGCGATGTGAAGCTTCTATTCCGTACCTGACATTTAGTTAAGAGTGTGTATCACAAAATTAATTTTCTTATATCTCAACCAAAGCATATGTTGTGTGTACTCAAAAGAACCGTCTCAATGAGACGGTTCTTTTGAGCATCCAAAACATTTGTTAACATGATGGGTAAGAAAGTATTTACAATTTTACGCTCAAAATTGTGTTTATCTAAACCTGTGCGGCGGGCATACCAGTGAAGCAATAGTAATGCAAATGATGTAATAACTCTAGCGGACCATAATTCACTAGACAATCTGAGGAACTGAGATAGCGTGATAACCTATTGTTTGCTCATTATTTGTCTGGAAAATTAATATTTCTGACCAGTCTGATGCGTGATTGACACACTTTGCACAAATTCATATACTTATTATGACGCTAAACGATATTTTATGGTAGTGGTTTGGACTGCAGGAGGCGGCGAGGCAGATGGAAAATAATTTAATGATCATCCTGATCAATTTCCTTGCCGTTGTTTTATTAGACTGGCTCCGTAAAACAAAATACACTATTATCCTGCAGTCAGTGGCACGTATATAACTGACCTGCAAGCGTTTTTTTAAAGTTCATCGGTTAAGCAAATAGTTTTCCTTTAAGGGAACACTTTCAATACAAGTAGCCAAATCATGTTAAGTACAACTAAGCCCTAACTCTGTAATTTTGTCATGTAAATGCTAAAAATGTTAAAATGCCATCATTGTCGGTATTTTAACATTTATGAGCATGATACTTTCATGCTAAGTTAGGATGAGTATGAAAAAAGTTGAATAACCTCGAGGCCCAGTGATATGAATGCCAACACCAGAAAGGATACAAAGCTTCAAATCGTCTACTGCTACACCGTAAAAAATAAATGTAACTTTACACCAAACATAGTAGCAGCTAAACGTGTAAAAATGTTAGCTCATTCTTGAACCAGCCGGTCTACCAGCTCATAATTAGATTGAAGAGTACACTGAAGGACTTTAAAAACGTAAAAAAATGAAAATTATTATTTTTTGCATCCAGAACATTTATAGCCTTCTTTAACAGATATAAACGGATGGTAACGACATTCTGCTTCTATCTATACCCAATACCGGTGTTTTTAAAGACACTGACTACCACCAGCTACGCATCTCTGGTTTACTATTTTTTGCACGTGGCGTCCCCACGAATCAATGAAGCAAACATTTTCCATTTCACATGTAGCTTGTTAGTATACATGTATAAAAAACAAAGCAGCTTTAGTTTTATAGCTTTATTACTCCTGCAATATTTGTCTGGACAGGAACGATCTGTCAGAATTGGAATGCTTAAAGATATGGTGCGTGTCTCTGACGTCAACATATATCATAATTGCCATCCGTCAACTATACAGCGCCTCAGAGATCGTTACCAGGCTACTGGGACAGTTAAAGATCGAGGCAGGTCTGGTCAATCAAGAATGGCGACCGGTGTTAAAAGGCGTGTAGTAAGTAAGTATCGTTTATTTTTGTCTCACCAGTGTATACAGTAAAACATATCTTACATTTAAAATACATAAGTACATACACAACTGCCATTCTAAAAGAATTGTGAGAAACAGTAAGAATTTTAAGTTCTTTAGATATTTACAATTTTAAAACTATTTCTAAAAAACATATACATGAGCCCTGCCATGGCGTGTATCGACGATATTTACATCAACGGTATCCGTTCCGGTCGGCTACTGTCTGTGCCAGACGAGTAAAAGGGCTCCAAGGGTAATTTGTGTCTGATTTTTCAATAAAAATATATTATCACAATAATTTAAAATCGTGTCCAATTTCTAGACAACTTTCAAATTGCAACTTTAGCATCATAGGGTATTGCTATTTGATAGATTGTTGCTCTAACATTTATTATCATTTTGAAATAAAATTTAAAACATGTTTTGCTGACATATTTATGTTCATTTTTGCCAAATCTCAATAAAATTGAGACATTTAAAGTTAGTCAGTATTATGAATTTCGATTTTTTTGCGTTTTTAAAGTCCTTCAGTGTAAACCTACCCGTATTACGCATACCAGCGAGTAGGCAATAATATCCAATTTGTCTTTTTGGCGGAAAAGTGGGCCTTCAGCTTAAATTTATAAAATATACTTAAGGTTCAATATATTTTAATTAGGGCCCAAAATTGCAATGCCTCCTTAAAGTTAAGGCAGACTTAAGTTAAGTATGATTTTTAGGGTGCGGACTTATCAAAACCAAAAAAGTTTCATGTTTTCTGTAGATCACAATGATATCTTTGACCATAAGCCATGCATTGACCCTAGCAATTCATTGAGCATTTAATGTAACATGTTGAAATCTCAATACTAACATTGTAACTTAAGTTGTCCTTATCTTTAAGGACGCATTGTAATTTTGGGTCAAGGTCTCCATATTGGCACAAAAGCATCTTCATTTGTTTTAAATTACTTTTTTTGTTTATCAGATTGTATTTGTTTTTCTGTTATACGTTGTTTAACTTTAAAACTGCTTTACTACATGTAAATAATACTTCCATTTCACGTGCTTTGACTTAAATGTGAAATGTATTTTGAATAATTGCACTGTCCTATGAGCTAGCGCAAGTGTTTACCTGCCTTTATTACACCCTTACCAACGTTAGCACGAAACAGTGTACCTCACAATGTTCAAGGTCGACACTGATGTATGTGGTATAAAATAGTAAGTCCATGGTTGTCCACCTGTACTGGAGATAATCCACTAGCTAAGCTCGTGGTTTATCTCCACATACAGGCGGACAAAGCATGGTCTAACTACTATCTTATTCTGACAGGTCTCATATTTTGTAGTTCTGCAGACTATTTATCACATATTCTCCCTGTTCGTAATGAAATCGGCGTTAAGACGGCGAAGTTATTATTTTTATCATAACTTCCTAAGTTATGTCTTGTAGTTCCTAAAGTATTGAACTAGACCACCAGTGTGAAACAGACGTACATGTATACATGGCGTCAAAAGTTAAGCAGCACATTAGTATTTTCCGAAACAAACAGTGATGCTCTAATTTTAAATATGAATTAATACGTGTTGTATTTATAAAAGTTGTGACTATTTACAGGTTGTTAGTGTCATATTATTACAAAAACATTTTTGTCTGTAAATTTCAAATGGATATCTCTGATAAAACGAAAGATATTGAGGTGTAAAATTAAATGTTATATAGTGAAAATGCAAAAATTATAATATTATCTCTGCGAATGGCAAGGTACCCTGAGTTCGGCACTAGTCTGAAAAATTGGTCAAGTTTATTTTCTCGTTGGAAGCTTTTGGGGTCCGCTATAACGCGCGCGTTTAAGGGTATTCCCCAAAATAGGGGTTGGTGTGTACAGGAGCATACATGTAACAATTTTCATATTTTGAAAACCACAGAATCTAGGGCGAAGATTTAGCGCCAGTAAAATGCACTTAATCCCCCATGGCTTATGCTGCCGTCCGTTCTAAGGCGGTGGTTCTGTTGTTGTTGATTTATTGTTTTATGTACCTCCCGTTGTTTGTGGGGGTTCTGTGTTGGTCTTTGTTTTGGTATGAATCACTTTG
Organism: Loripinus fragilis; assembly: GCA_964019695.1. NCBI lineage: Eukaryota > Metazoa > Mollusca > Bivalvia > Lucinida > Lucinidae > Loripinus > Loripinus fragilis. Next base: position 123,292,843 of record OZ026515.1, read on the forward strand.
TGTCATTTCTAGTTTTACAATCATTTTGACGAGGAAGAGAGAGTGGGTTGCTTTGCTTTAATAGTCTTTCTTATGTCGCATTACCGTTAACGTTCTGTGGCTCTTTCTCACGGTGCCGTGGGTTGGGATGTAGTGTGTGATTGTGTTTTTTCCTGATCATAGTCACTTACTTTTTAAATTGGTGGGATATTTGTTTTAAAAGTTTTGTCTCGACTTAGCCTTAGGCTAAGAAAAGTTTTTGCAAGCCGAATGTTTACATGTAGATCATATAAGCATTCATTTAAGATGGAGTTTTTCGTTACTGATAACAGACAGACAGACGGACGGATATACTGAATACAGTGCACACTCAGCCATTTGTCATGCTGCTACATTTCAATGAGATTCTAAATAATTGAGCCGTGACATGTGATTTCCAACAATGTGGCATTTTGACAAGTGTAGACTCAGTCGAGCCTATGCAGCCACCTTTTAAGCTTAGGAACTCCAAATGATGTCCAGTCAGTATCTTGACACTCCTAGAATATTCCAGCGGCGAGCAAAGGCTCTGATCAGACTGCGCGTATGCGCAGGCTGATCTGAGGCTTTGCTGGTCGCATATACCACATTGTTGGAAATCTCATGTCGCGACTCATACATTTTTTGTATCTCTCCTTTGTGTTATTGATTACTAATCTAACTATTGTGATTCCAGGTTCAGTGCCAAAATAAAACGAATAAATAAATAAACTATAAAAAGGAAGACGGTGCCATAAAGTTCCGATTGCCTCCAGGGGAAACATATTAAACAAATTGAATTCGATAAAACATAGTTTTCATTCTGTTTCAAAACGAGGCTATCACCAGAAAACATGTCTTAAACGCTTGCGATCTATGCCATCGCCCAAACAGATTTCCTTGTGCCTTGGCCAGTGTGAGCTATGGACAACAAGGATGCTGACAACCATACGCATTTCTCTGTATCCAAATTTTCAAGACTAAGTAGACTCTGTATTCGAGCAAAACATATGTAGCTGCTCAAATATAATCTGGCGTAACTTGTCAGCAGACTAAATGACAGGCTTTCATGCAATGCGGTCACCATAAAACAAGCTATAAATTTCTGATTAAGATGAAAACGCATCAATAACCTGCTAAAATGGAGTCTATATCATGTGTTTACAGAATGTGTCAAATGAGCACGTTCATGAGATTTGGGTATGTATCGCATTGCAAGAAGCGAATGTTCAGACAAGCCTGCACCTGTGCACAATCTCATTAGAGATTTTGCTACTCTCTGGCACACAGTATACACGTAGATGATGGTTCAGGCGTAAACGAATGGGAATACAGTCGACTATCGTAAATTCGAAGTCATAGGGACTAGAGATTTTATTTCGCCAAGAGTTTTCCCCCATAAATCCCAAGACCCTTCAATACGTTGTACAACGTAAGTGAGTTAGCTCCCTTGTTGAAAGGATATATGCTACTTTGTTGTGTAGTAGTCCCAGGTTAGGATCAATATATCTGGTCCTTCTTAGTCATACTGTACAGTGAAATCTGTAGATTTTGGCTTTGCATGACAGAAAATTTACAAGTATTTTAGCGTCTAGTTTCTTTTTAAAAAGCTATTCTTGTGTCGTGGTTTTCCGCATGGATCATAAAATATACTATACGTCCCTGTTTTCCGTTATATTTATGAATTTCCGTAAGATATAATTAGAAGTTTACTTTTGTCAACTGTCCAATATTTTTTTATTCCACACTACAACCTCTGTCAGGTAAATAAGAAAAGGCAGTTTTAATAGTTCATAAAAACTAAAGGACAGACAATATTGTCTCTTAATAACCAGGCGATATATAATCTTAAGCCAAGGTTGTAAACCCTACGTGGGTACATAAAATTGGGTGTTTTGTACGTACTCTTATAAACCAGGGGTCGCAGGTTCGATTCGCGGCTTCTCCATAAAAACAACTTTCGGTGAGCCTTTGGGTGTTCCCGTTATAGAACGTTCTATGGGACATTTTTATATAAGAGTTATTCTACAAAAGTTCCAGAAAAATTCTTAAGGTTTGTTCTAGAATTATCATAGATCAATTCTTTAGATTTTTTCTGGAACTGCTTAGGAATACATGTAGTTCTAAAGGTTTCTTCCAGAACTTTTCTAGTTCTAGATTTTTTCTACGACAAATCGTATGGCCTTCGCTAGAACAATTGTAGAACAAAATACTGTTCCCTATAACTTTCTACAACTGTCCCATAAACATTCTGATATATTTCTAGAACAGCTTCGGAGTAGTTCTAGGACACAGTCTATTAAAGTGAAGAACTATTCTAGAATAGTTCCAGGCCACTTTGCAGGTGGCAGATGTATTCAAGAAACATCCATTTGCTTACATATGTAAATCTGAGGTCTGTTCACATGACATACTTTGCTCATGGAGTATAAGTACTTTTAAGTTAATATACTTTTGCATGACCTCCAGAGGTGGAGCAAATATACTTTTACTTACTCCAGTTTACTCCAAGAGTATTAATACTCACGTAAGTAAATGCGTTCACATGACACCGTAAGTAAATTTGCTTACGTAAGTATCTTTACTTACGTAAGTAAATGTGTGCATGTGAATGGGGCAAAGGGAACACTTACGATCTACATCCGGGTAAACGCAATCTACCAATCGTATCAGCGATTGACTTGCGTTCGAATTCTTATTACTTCGACAAATCTTGTTCCAGTTGATCCAGTTAGGGGAAGAATAAACAAGCATACAGAGGTATGGTGACGTCTCGAATTTTGGATTGTCACGTCGCCACAGGCACGCAATACGACGGATGCAACTTTGTTATGATTAGATAAAGATTTCCTCGATTCCTTTGGGATAATGCGAGAATTGCTTCGATTGCGACACTTCCTGGTTATATTCATAAGAATTCGAAGGTAAACAGACAGTTCCGATGACCAAGGACACTAGCCGCATCATGACAAAATAATCATACCACATTATACCCAGCCCAGCCCTGTTTGAGTGTAAGCCTGGATTACCCGAGTTATCCCCGTCCATCTGTTCCTTAGCAATCAATTGAAAATGCATGTGAAACTGATCAGTATGTACATGGTGCGTACATAATGAGTACGACTTGCACGATAAAGCTGGTTCTAAATTGTGTCAATCTATTATATATATTTTATGTGGTTAACTGTATTACGTTCTCCTTCCGGTGCTTGAATGGTTGAGCCTAAATTTGGGGAAATGGCTCTTCAACTCTTGCTTTTTGGAAATTCACATAGAGTTTATCCGTGTCCCATAGAAATTGTATCATTTTTGAAAAAAAAACGTGGAGACCATGATCACCGAGCTACTTTCTTCAGATTTTATATTCATGGGCGGGTCCACAGGTAGGGCGGGCAGGGGGGCGGCCCCTGAAAAATCATAAAAATATGGGGACTCGTAGCAATACTGGTCCTGCTACCGTGGAAAATCACAGAGCTACCAAGCCAGTATGCAATGTTGTGCCATCACAGGCACGCCAGCAAAACAATATTTAAATGGCGTTTCGCTGGCGGGCATATGATGGCACGCTTTAAGTGACATTTTGGATCTTCCCTCCCTCCATCAACCAAAAAAAAGAAAAAAATTGTCAAAGTTGGACCACCTCTAACAATGCTCTTTGGATCCGCTCATGGGATTGATCTTTCAGCCTCCCTCATATCGGCATATTTGGCAGTGATGTTTAATCTGATCTGTGCCTTCACTATCTACACATTTACACATACATCATGGACATAGTACAGTACCTATGCTATAAGGGTAGTTTATCTACGTTGATGCTCAATTCGGTTATACACAATATGGGAAATGACCACAATGCTACAAAATTGCCACAGCGTATCCTATAATCTATAGGCAAAGAGCTGTATAATTTAGACAGACTTCTTCGATCAGCATACAAAATTACCGAGGAAATAGTATAGACAATTAATTCAGACTTCTAGATAATAGTGCGTAATCATAATATGAGCCACGACATGTGATTTCCAACAATGTGGTATTTTGACAAGTGTAGACTCAGACGCGCCTGTACAGCCTCCATTTAAACTTAGAAAATCCACATGATATTCAGTCAGTAGCTAAACACTCATATAATACACAAGCGACTAGCAAAGGCTCTGATCAGACTGCGCGTATGCGCAGACTGATCCGAGGCTTTGCTGGTCGCACATACCACATTGTTGGAAATCTCATTTCGCGACTCATATATATATTCTTATTCATCAACCAAAACATATGCTGTGGGTGTACTCAAAAGAACCGTCTCAAGGACACGGTTCTTTTGGGCAACCAGAACAAATGTCAGACCAAATGGATAAGAAAACATTTCCAGTTGCACTCTTGAACATTTTTTCTATCTCAGCCTATACTCGTAGACCTACCCATGCTACAGTAAAATACATTCTACCGAAGCTCCGAAAAGCACAATCATGATGTTGACATACTGTCTGTATATATTAACCAACTTAAACTGAACGTACTTTTCCATCTCGTCTGATTTCATTGGAGTAGGATAGTCAATTATAATTATTCATTGTTTGCATTTTTAATCAGGCGTTTCATAAATCTTAAGATTTTCTTAATCGTTAAAAACTTAACGACTTGAATGTCACTTTACTCCTTTATATGCAATGCGCTTCAGCTTGCACATTTATTCGCCAAGGCAATGAGGCTGTGAGAGGTGGTGGTCACGTTTTTGTTTCGCAAGTGCAAAACACGCCTCTTGTTTGTTTTGTTAGGCGTCCGAGGACGCGATGGCTATCCCGCTTTTCCGTTTTACGATTTACATGTAGTCATATTGGAGCAACTTTAGAATCTTAAAATAGCAATTTGTCGTTAAATTGTTACAAATAATACACATAGGGGTGAAGAGAATACTTCATTCTAGGTATGCAACATGTTAGTGAAAATGAGCATAATGAGGTAACAATTAATATGCAGAAAACAGGGGTTCTTCGGTGGCTTTATTTTAATTCCCAGTTATATTTAACATACAAGCTATTGAATAAAGAGGAATATTTTTTGGAAGTCTTTAATTACATAAAAATTATGTACGGCTGTTCTATTGTATTAAGAATTTTAACGCTAATTCTGCCCTTTTGAACTGTCTGAGTATATATTTACAGTAACTTATAAAAGGCAAAAATGACACACGTTTTATCATTCAACTTGGTGTAAGCAATTATTTGTGTTACTCCCACCGTCTACTTGGTATCGATAATGATCACACAGACTCATAGACAACCAACAGAACAGCACGCGAGATTTTGCTGCTTATCGCATATATCATCTAATAAACGTCGATGCTGATGTATCCATCGTTGCTGGAGCTCTAAATGTTGTTCCGTGTCTTCATCTACATTCATACTTTGTGTATGCTAGCAGCGAAGGCTCTGGCGAGTCGTCGCATTTGCGCAGGCTCACCTGAGCCGTCGTTGCTTGCCAATGCGATTAATACCAAAATAGCATATGCTGGCCTACGAGAAACAACCGGATAGACAATGACATAGACTGGCATCAGTCCACTAAATGTTTATAATTACATTTATATTTATATTTAACTATAAAAAAATCATCCTATAAAAATTCTAACCTCTCTAATAGTCATATTTAATGTCCAAGCCAATGACTTCTCCACGTAACGTTTATAAATTGCTATCTTAGAGAATATATCATTTTTACTACAAAAAAGACATTAGAGACTGGGGCCAGTCTAACAATGACAGAGGGAACAGTGATACATGGGACATGTTCTTTCTGTATGAACGCAACACGGACAAGCTTGGTACCGTCGTAGTATCATATTTTGTTTTCCTTAAATGCTTCATTCACAAAACCTCTTAATAAATTTGTATAGTAACGTCCATGATGCGCGTGTGCTAATGAGCAGCCGTACGTGTAACGGTGAAATCACATTTACTGCACATTCTACAAGCAAAACATTTTCACACGTCATAGTTCCTGCAAGACTCTACGCCAACATATAATTCAGTATTGCTCCCAACAAATTATATAACAAATCATTCGGAATTACGCTAGATGTCTGCTTTGCGTCCTGCAAAATAGAGATTCGCCATTGATATATCATATTAACAAATGATTGATATTAATTCGTTCATCTACAATATTGCAGCACGTCAGGTTTCGTTTTGCAGTATAGCAATTTGTGCTCCGCACATGTAAGAGTCTATCGAGTACAAATGTATCGTATTTTAGGCAGACATTAGGCATATGAGTTTGCAAATAAGGTTATGATTCAATCGAATAAAACAGATTAAAATTATCATGAACAGGGCCCGTCATCTAAAATGCTAATCAAATGGCACAGCATTACTAAATGAACCGCGACATGAGATTTCCAACAATGTGGTATGTGCGACCAGCAAAGACTCAGACCAGCCTGCGCATACGCGCAGTCTGATCAGAGACTTTGTATGTCACTTGCATATTCTATGAGTGTAAAGCTACTGACTGAACATCATTTGGAGTTTCTAAGCTTAAAAGGAGGCTGCACAGGCTCATCTGAGTCTACACTTGTCAAAATGCAACATTGTTGGAAATCACATGTCGTGGCTCAAATGAACCCCCATATATCCAAAATACTCGGAATGCCAGTGTGAACCTTTATCAGGCAGCTCCTAAATCAAGGAAACACCTATCAGGGTTTTCAATTTTTAGACTTTGATACTAACAATGTACCAGTAGATGCGTATTTCATCAGGGCCTTTACTGTTTGCTAAGACAAAATCGATCTTCAGAGAAAGCCCGAGGAGAAAGGAATAAAGTATATTGTTTTATTTATAATCTGTGACCCCTCAATATATACAATGGGCCATCCTGACTTAACTGTGTCAAACTTTATGGGAAATTCCATTGGTATACAAAGAGTTAAACAAACCATTTCACTCTGTATCTCCACGGCTAGTAAATGAGCCAGTATCAGAAGAGAAACAATACAATATATTCATCATTAACTTATACAAATGTAGCAAATTCGTCTCGTCTAGACAATTTTACTTGAGTCTGCCCTCAGTCAAATATTCGGATGTTTGAAGGATTGTAGCAACATTGACGATATATTAATTCAGTCTCAACAACAGAATCATGTAGCTGCACAGTTAGCAATCTATTTATTCAGTATGAAGAATTGGGTTTGCATCTCAAAATTTAAGCCCTCCAGACGGTCCAAAATACTTGAAAATATAATCTATCATCATGTTCATTCTATGTCATTTTGACTGATCACACAGTGTTTATTTGAGAAATTACGCTTAGGACCTTTTATGCCTGACGACGCTCACATACAAAATAAAGAGAAACAGAAAATGTTTGTTTGCTTGTTTGATTTGATTCTTTACTTCCCATCAGCAATCGTTCAGTTAAACAGGGACGGGTCTTCCTGTGTTGAACCAGTACTAAGCTAGGATAAATGTGTCTTGCTCAAGAACCACAATGCACTGACGCCGGTGAGGCTCGAACCCGCGGCCCCTCGGTCTCGAGTCAAGTACTCTACAACTGAGCCATTGCGCTTTCTTAAACAGACAATTTCTATTGCATGTAGCAACCCTTTAGATAGCGACCGTGAGGAAAAGACTCACAATTCAAAATTTCCAAAATCCTGAACTTTTGAAATTCAATCTTACAGTATGCCTTCAAATATTAATTCAGTCTGTACAAAAAGAAACGCAAACTATGCATACTCTTTGATAACTAGAGTCCCTGTAAAGATAATCATTTTAACTTGCAGTATACTTTGATTGTTATGTCTTTAGTCGGTATATCGAATCATTTATGTTTCCGACATTTTCACAACATGTTTTGTTTCGTCATGCAAGGGTACACATCAAACAAAAATTCACAAACACAATATGTGATGACCAGTCCTCATATCCTTAGACGCGATTTGCCATTTCACATTTTTGAATGATTGTTTATCATTTTTCCAATGTCCGTCTGATATCGTGAAACGTTTGCGAGGCATTCAGACAAATGGGCACTGTTAGAGTCATCGCCAAAAAACATTGTTAAGAAGATAGGCAAGGAATAGCCAAAAAATTGCCAATCTACCATTTTATCGAGTAAGAGTTAACGAGTGTCCTAATGAAAAAAATATTGCTCTCAGCCACAAACACTTACGGTTACAACTTTCTCTAGGAGAATACTAATGTCCAAAAACACAATTGTATATTGTCCATAAAAAGTAACGTAGCATAAATTTTAGGTTAATGGAAAAAATTTAAAGGGCTTCTAAAGTTTACAGTTCGTAAAATTAAGAATTGATATCCATGCATAATAAATGACACGAACGGAAGAAAATTTCCATATTATCAATAAATAAGCGCTTTGATGTCGATTTTATTGCCTTGGAAAATGCCATTCTATAAACCGGAAGTTCCTTGAATCGTTTGTAAATTTGAATCACGGATAAGTATTAAGAGGAAGAGTGTGATATAAGCGTTCATTAAATCGTCACAAAAAGCTCGTCAATTAAGAGAGAAAAGGTGAAATAGCAAATTTTTAAAATCACTGGTGATTTTTAAGAAAATGAGTTTATTTAAGATCCCAGTAAAGCCTCCAATTTCGCAAAAATTAAACTGTTTGCTGCTTTTCTTATTTGCTTTGTCAAGAAAAACACATTCAAAAGAAATTTTACAAAAAAGGTCTTTTTAGGAATTTTTGGGGATAAAAGTCATGATTTTAGATTTTCAATCCCAAAACGGAACTCAAAACCATATCTTTGACGAAACTCTGTTGTAAAGGTCTTTATTGAAGGAAAAAACCACTGATAGAATCATTTTGAAAAATCAATAATTTTTACCCCCAAAAATTTCATTTAAAAGTTTGCGTTTCTTTTTGTAGTGACTGTATTTCAAGTTTGAGTGCTTAATTGTCTATAGATCAACTGTATTTATATCAGAAACGCTATTGTATCCTGCCTAATTCAGGATTTCGAGGCTGACTTTCTATGAAAGTCAGCCTCGAAATCCTAAATTCAGGAATAATCCCTAAAACTTTCTACCACGCAGTATGCCCCCAGAACTGATGCTATGACTACATGTAACTCTCAGCGACTTGAGCTAGCCCTATCATGAACATATTTTCATGAGGCCGACCTCCACAAATGTTGGTTTGCCGTGCTCCTACCTACCCACCCAAAACAGGCCCTGCACCAAAATATTGTACTGCCTTTCTGAGGATTTTTTTTCTCTATTTTTGTCAACAAATTCTTCTTTAAATCATTAAAAATTATATTTTAATTGAAGAAAGGTTACAGAGACTGTTATTATATGCATTTACACCTTATATATACAGCTCCAAAAGTGATAGTAAGAAGATCATAAAATTATGCTGAAATTCTAAAAAAAAGACCTACCTACCCAAACTGAACTGGATGGATAGGAGAACTTCAAACAAATATATTTTTAAGGATGGCCTGATTCCAAAGTTGTTTGAGCCAGTGGAGGGTTTGGCTGCTTTTTCTTCTTGCCAACAAGTCATTATTTGTCCTATACTAGATTGTTGATACTACTGCGCGAAAAATGTAATTATATAATATAGAACACTTAATATAAGGTTCCTTCCAGAAATAGTTTATGTCCACTTATAGTTACGCAACTGACAAACTTCATCAGAAATATAGAAAGTAATGGGTTGATAAAACACGCAACGGAAATGATGTCCTCTATCTATCAGCTGAAAATGCCACAGACAGTGCAGTAATGTGAACGGCGGCAGAATTAACAGACACTATTGCATAAAATATGGGCCACACGCTTTTAACAGTCATATTTCAAACAGCATAAACCAATGTTAACTATTAACTAGCTTTTTAAGGCAATTCGTAGATTTTTGGGCGACTTAGTTTTTAAATTCAAAAGAATCGTTGGAAAGCATTTTTTTCCTGATCAGTTCAAAAAGATCATCAAGCGTTATAGAAGAGTGGGATATAACATGCAATTATTATAAGCAGAAGACACTGGCAGGAAAAATAGTCCAGGGAAGTGAAATAGTTTGATGAGCACCAAATGCAAACCGACGAGAGATAAACTATATTGTTATATGACTGGAGAGAATCCTGTCTCCTGATTGGCCCAATTTGTCTTCATAAATCTCTATGTCTACCTGGAAACTGGTCTAAACAGGTCCACAAGTTAATATTGCATTACAACCAGCTTAGAAGTTAATAGTTTTGACAATTCTGCAATATTACCCTCTAGAGAGCTAAAAATAGCATGATGAATGTGAAACTAGCATGTGCTGCATGAAATATACATGATTTGCTGTTTTACCTCCCAACAGGTAAAGACTTTCATGAATTTTTACAACAGTTTTGCTTTGTTTTATTTGCTTATTTATCTTTGTTTGAATAACAAGCTGTAAAAATAGTTTTGTAATACCATTTTATATTTCCCATTAAGAAAATTAATATACATTTGAAAATGCAAAATACTACATTAAAATATTTTAATAACAGTTGCTTAAACTTGTGAGAAAGTCCTTAGATTATAACAACAAAAGTGAAAGTAGCAAAATTTTCATTCTTAAATGAAAAGTCATATAACAAAACTACGGAAGCCTATATGTGACATTGTGTTTTTTGTCATTTCCTTTTGATTTCGGCGTTTTTACTATCTTCTTTTGTGTTTTGTGTACAATGACGCACATTTTAAACAGCGCAATGCACGAGGTAGAGCCCAGATGGAGAACAAACGAGGAAAGAAAGACGAGAATATAAGTATTTTAATTCATCCGTCGTAATGTTAGTTTTTATATATTTGAAATCGCTGCAGCCGGTAACTATCACAGTCAAAAAGTCTACTGGAGGCTTTCGGTTTGATTATGCTACATACTGGGATCTCACTGTGAAAGTAGTCACATAGACCCAGTACTATTCATTATAATTCAGTTCGACTGACTATAATAGTTCGATCCATTTATATCGACCCATTTAAATTGTTACAGAAATTAATTCTGATATTTTATTCTGTAGGTCTAGATCTGATACAGTGCAATAGAAATTAGATGGCATTAAAGGCAAAACGTATCTATCTATCTATCTATCTATCTATCTATCTATCTATCTATCTATCTATCTATCTATCTATCTATCTATCTATCTATCTATCAGTTTGTCAGTCAGTTTAAATGCTGTTTTCAAACGCCACACCCACTGCCATATAAATTTCTTGGGTTTATCTACCTTTCTGTTTGCCAAAATGCATTTTTCTACCGTCTACCCCATATCCACACACCAACCTACAAAAAATGATTGATTTTATTCACCTGTCTTTTTCGACTGTCTGTCTGTCTTTTCGCCTGTCAGTCTGTCTGTTTTTCTGTCTGTATAAGAAAACAAGTAAGTATTACAAGGAAATTCCATAATCACTATGATGACGAGACACAGTACACAGACAGTCACACGACAGCAAGAAAGCATTCAAAGTTATTCAGTCAGTTTTCTGGCTCATTTCCTCAGCAAAATGACTTCAAAACTCCATGTATAAAATCACTACGAACTTCACCACAGAATTAGAAGACAATACAATAACCCCACACACAATGAGAGCAACAAGGAATAATGAATTAATAACAACATAACCAATGCCTTAGAACGGACAGTGGTCGAGATCACCCGGGAGGGGCTCTTCATCCTAGATTCTGCTATTGTACATAAAGCTATTTTCCATTGCCTACCCTATACCCACCCATCACCCTATAAGTTTCTTGGGGTTATCTACATGTCTGTCTGTCTGTCTGTCTGTCTGTCTAATGTGGTGGTGGGAATAGACAATCGATATATTGCAAGTCTATATGTGTACTTGTATACTTTTTTATTCATTTGACTTTTATCTTTGGCCCTTTTACTATATCTTTTGTGTTTTACCTTTTGTGTTTTAAATTTTGTCTTCAGAAAGGTTTCTTTCTTTTATTGTCTTTTGCCTTTTGAGTATTAACTTTCAGTTTTTTACTTTTGTCTTTTGTGTTTAAACTTTTGTATATTGTATTTTGGCTTTGGGTTTTTTTCATGGACAGTTCTATGATAAAAGGCATCCCCAGTACCCCTTCAAATTTTGGCAGCAGACAAACATACAGACAGACAGACAGACAACTGATAGTGTATCAGATATTGGAAGGCGGTCGAAATAGATTGATAGATCGAAACGTTTTGCATTTAATGCCATCTAATTTTCGATTGCACTTTATTCGACCTACAGAATAAAGAAAATGTGACTATTAAAATGAGTCAAACTGTCGTGTACAGAATTGTCATAGATCTATTTGAATACTTTCACAGATAGCATGGTTGAACGGAAAACATACAGTAGACTTTTTGGACTGAGATATTTACCAGCTGCATCGATTTCAAATGTAAAAAACGTTACACAGGATGCATTAAAATACTTGTACTTTTGTCCTTCTTACCTTTTTTTATTTCCATCTTGGTTCTACCCCTATGAATAATGTGTTTTTTTAAAATGATGTACATTTTACAAAACATACATATGTATGCAAATTCATATATGAGCCACGTCATAAAATAAACCTGCATTTTGAAATGTGTGAACAAAAATACACTGATTAGATGTGTCCTAACATGCTGGTCAAAACAATTTTTAAAGTTTAATATCTTATTTCAAGATTCTAACACACCTCGCCTATAGAGCCAGTGCTAAAAAACGTGATATATCAAACATTAATTCATAGCTTTGAAAGTGCGAGGAAGACGCGCGCTAGCTGACGTCATTTGTTACTGCAAAATGACGTCAGTCATGGCGTTAGAGATGTAACGTCGTTTTTACGCTGGAAAGACGTAGCTTATACGTGTAAATATATACGACACAGTCCAACTTTTGGCGGGAGGTCCTCAGTGCAATGGTGGAAAGTTATAAGAAGCAGAAGACTTCAAATGTATTTCCGTCGTTTATTGTGTGTTAAAATCGAAATAGATCAGCTCTATTACGTGAATTGTTGAGTAATAATTCACTTTTTGTCGGTCAGTTGCACGAAGATAAATCACTCGTGCTGTGCGCTCATGATTTGATCTTCTTCAAACAGTGAATTATTATTCAACAATGCACTGCTAGAGCTGATCTATTTCTTAATTATAGCAAGTTTTTGAAGCTTAGAATGTCAATTCGAGCCCAACATAGAAAGTTTGAAAATTCGTAATTCGAAAACGAGTCTGTCTAGCGCTAATGCTTATGCCACTGTTTCAATGCTTTATTAGTTTCCCAGTGGATGCACAGCTGATCTGCGCATTTGTTTTTTGTATGTGTAAAAATGCAATTCAGTTTGTATTGGACATCTCTTTGATCAGTTCATTTTTCTATATAAACATTTATTTGTCTATAACACAGCCAAGTTTGTGTTGGACCTGATAGAAATCCGCAAAGCCAGGTTTTCTCATGACGAGATTTAGCATGAAAACTACTGGTCCCAATTTACACAATTTACTTTTATTTTACAAGAATTACACTGAACGGCTAACGAAATGTACACTGAACGACTAACAAAACATGGCACTAAAGACTGAGAAAACCTGGCACTTTTCGTTTGTCTCTAACTTGTAAAGTACAAGTCCTAAGGCAAAAGTAAGAGTTTATTATAATAAAAGAGCATCAAATGTGATTTTTATTTTAATGCATACCACCATCAAACTGCCGTAAAGTATCTGCTTGACATGCTGAACTGGCTAGCACATTAAACCAGTGACCTTGACCTATATTTTACAAGCTTCAATGGATAGTATTTTTATATTTGTATGTCAAAAAAGTAAGTGAATATGATCAGGAAATACCACATTCACAAACCACAGACAACCCTGTGGCACCGCGAGGAAGAGCCGCTCAACCATCACGAGACACCAGGATCACAAATTAAGCAAATCAACCAGCTCTCTTTTCCCCCATCAAGATGATTGCAATACTAGAACGGACACAAAGCAACGTACAACAAAACATAGAACAATTACAGACTTCCACAATGGGAGTAACAATAAACAAAACGTCAACAACAACAGAACCATCGCCTTAGAACAGACAGCAGCCTAAGCCACCGGGGGCCTTAAATGCATTTTACTGGTACCAAATCTTCGCCCTAGATTCTTCTATTGTTAAAGTACAAGAAATGTTCAGCTCGCATGGAGGCCATCTAACTAATGCAATATATCATCATGGAGAAACACTCTAATCAGTTAACACACCATGACGAAACAAAGAAAATGGCTCATGACTCAAAGATAATCAGAGCTAAAGAAAACCTCAAGTCGACTCTTCTGCTCTCATTAACCATAATGCTTAACACTATCAAACATAAGGCATAAGGCATCCCCTCAATATCTTGAGTCAGCACGCATCTTAATCTGATGACTTCAACTTAAAGAACTTCTAGCGATTAGGCGTATATTTTCCCTGGTTGAAATGATTACAAACACCAAATTTTCAAATTGCCCTAATGTTTTTGAAATTGGTGTAGTTCAGCAGTAAAATATGCATAGGAAGCAACAAAATACGTTTCAAAGCGATTCACCATTTACAATACCGTGAAAACGTGCACTTTCTACTCACGTATTTATACTGGGTGCCGTTAAAACTAGGCTTTGAGTTAATGCATTGCTAGTTATAAAAAAGTGAAAGTGCTAAGATGTTAAGGATAGAACTGCTCTTATTTTCCCAAACCTTACTGTATTCCTTCTGCGCATGCGTACGAAATACACCTAAAATTGTGACGTTTGTAATTGGAAAGATTAAAATAGTGTCTTTCAGTTTATTTTTAGATGCTTTGCCTCCCTATACCCAAGATGCCCTTTGGACAACGACATGTCGCTATAAACATTTACAACATATGTAAAGGGCATTTTGGGTCTAGGGGGGCAACGCATCCAAAAATAAACTGAAAGACACCAATTTCATCTTTCTAATGACAAACAACACAGTTTTAGGCGTATTTCGTACGCATGCGCAGAAGGAATACGGTAAAGTTTTGGAAATAAAGAGCACTCCTAAGTTCTTTCAAGCTCCACTGACATGTCATTTTTATGTCCACCTTCAGGATCTCGTTACATATTGTGTCTACAACCACTAAAGCGTATATAAGGCATCTTCTCAAACTCCTGTGTTGGTTCAGAGACATTGACCTAAACTGAAACCAAGTTCTAATTGGTCAACACCTTGACCCATGACCTACATCTTATGCTTTATTAATAAAGGCCCAATGACTTTGGCTCTCTTCCCCCAGCGGACGCAGCACCAACTTCCATGGAATTCTTGTTCTTTGTCAAAACAACCCCCCCCCCCCCCCCGTTTCATGAATGCTTATTACTTTGTTGTGGCTGTGTAGCCAAAGTACATCGCGTTAAAGTCAGAATGCAAAAACATTTCTGCCAATCCATCTATATTTTTCTTAATTTAAATTGAAATAACACGTTCATCTCATCAAAATTTCAAGTAATGTAGATTGAACCTTGAAGAAATCTGTATTAACTTAATTCAGACTGATTTCATACATCTAAATAAACCAAATATTTACTTACTTGGAAGTTAAGCAAAGCAATGTTAGGAACGGGTACAATTAGTTTTTAAACCCTGCCCATAAAACCACAAGGTAAAAGAGTCACAACGAGAATGATCGGAGCAAACAGATGACATATGATGAACCAAGTAAGCAGCTATTTTCCAAACAGGTGGTGACTCTGAATTCGAACGTAACTGAATAAAATTACAGCTTAAATAGGTCAATGAAATGATAACACAGAACAGCAAGTAACCACAACAAAGCATCAACGTGGAACGGTCAGTAATGCGTTACTAGTGGATGTAAGTTAACTTTACGAGGGTTCAGTCCTAATCCTCACTTTCGGTGTGGTTCTAAAACATGCCTTTGAATGGCCCACGTGAATGTTTCCAACTCATCAATAAATCAACACAGACAACAAAGGAATCATAGGTAAAACCATGGGGGTTCAAGGATGAAGAGTTAACAGAAACAACGCTTACTCTGACATTTCACATCGCCACTGGAACACTGGAGGAAATGAAAGCCAATAGTTGAATCCTGGTGAGCCAACACACAGACTACGAGCAACGGTTAATTTGTGCGACAACTATTGCTAATTTCATATGTTAATTAAATACAAGGTTTTTTTTTAAATAAAATTAATTAGGATTACATTTCGTTGATCTTCTATGGATGATGTAAAAGCTTCAATGCTTCATGTGTCTGACATGTGTATGCAATGCAAAGTAAGGAAGGAGGCAAAGTTCTGGATTCGATACAATCAATTACCACACCTGACCTTGGATACCATATAGGAAAGTGACAAATACACAAAAAACATTAAATATAGGAGAGCCAAGAAGTCAGCCCTTTCCTAGCAGGTGACCACAAGGCTGCATGACACAGACAAGACAAGATAGCAAAGACAAAAACATAAAAAGATCCACAAAATAAATACCACCTTGGAATGGTCAGTATGAAAATTACTGGAGGGCTTAAACTAGTTTCACGGTACCAATATCACCCTTCATTCTGATGTGGATCAAGACACATATATATTTGGTTGGCATGAAAGATCCCTAGCTTATCCATGACTCGTCTCCAAGTATATATAAAACAAGGTATAAAAAGGAGATAAAACAAAGATAAGGACTCAGCAGTACAAACAACTGAATACCGTAGCAAACGAAACCAAACAGTTAAACCCTGGCGGGCCTGACAGCAGACACAGCATCAGGCCCAAACCCTCTCATTTATAGATAAGTCTTTAATTTGGAGCCGTTAAAGCAAACCTCTCAATTTCCTACCACCACTGTCATCATATTAAGCAAATCTACTGCAGGTGAAATTAGTTAATAGAACTTGTGCACTGGTACATGTATATAAAGCAAAACGTGAGTGTTTCAGAGTTTTTTTTCGGTAAGTCTTTAAGTCCAATGAACAAATTCACTGACGTCTCAAAATCAGTTCTTGGGTTTTATAAGGCTCAGTATTGCAAGAAATTCATTTAAACACGTCTTCTTATTATACATTTCTTAACATGTTGTTACATTAACCTTGTCTGCCAGTGTTCCAAACCCTATGTGACCATTGGGTATAGTATATCAGGCTATCCTTCTTGTATGTCAACATTTTCGCTCCGCTCTTATTGCATGGAAATTCCTGTTTTACACAAGCTAAGAAGCCACCATAAGTAATTGCCCTTTGTAAATTTGGGCATTGAAAACTTATGAACCCTTCTTGACAAGCAAAGGGCTGTGGGCATAATGTTTCATAAACATCATTTCTAGTTATAACATTGAAATGGTCCAATTTTGCAGGTTGCAGGTAGCAACAATGTTACTTTACAAATTAATCAAAGTGCGCTGATTTGATTATAATTATCAATAGTTTTAGCAGGAGATTTTTTACATGTTTACATTATTACCCCTTTTTAAGTGAAATTTGAGATGTGCCACGAGTTTAAAAATAGTTGCTACCATGTGAGCAACGTCATTATCTCGTTGTTCATGACAGAAGATCGATCTGGCAGATCGTTGACTGTGATAAGTTGATTTGGAAGCAGGTAACCTTTTAGTATTGCACTAAGGATAACCTGCTTCTTGAGTCGTCTGTTTTGTTTGTTTGTTTGATTTGTTTCTTTACGCCACATAAACAATCTTTCAGTTATGTAGGGACGGGTCTTCCTGTGTTGAATCAGAAGTCAAGCATTGCGCTAACGAACTACTTGTGGAAACACATAGGCGAGAGTTCTGACCAGTTTAAAACATTGGGATAAAAACGAGTTTTGAACATTAAGATTATTGCTTTGAAGAATGTGTTTTGTCAAATCTACGTCACTGAGATCAATGACTACGTGAACGAGTCAAGAACGAAGATATGACGTCACGAATATCAAAATTGTGACGTCATGATAAGCAGTCATTGACCATGTGACTACTAATAGGCATAATGACCCTTAAGCTGAGATTGGTAGCACCTGGTGTGAATTTAGTGATGTCTCAAATATTAACGACCCAAATTTTTGATGTAAAGCTACTTTAATGCTGGACAATTGCCCCTTTTAACTTAAACCACTCCGTTTCCTTCACCTTCGAATCCGTACTCCTTGCTCAGCTAATCCGTGGTTTAATCTAAATAACACAAAACCAATCCGAGTTCTGACTATTTCGCCTCTGTTTTAAATTCATTTGAAAAGTTCATATGTGTGGTCCCATACTTTGGTGATTGTTAAGATAATCATATCAAAGTGATTTAAAGCGCTTTATCGCACTGTATAACGTGTCAAAGATGCAAAAATGCATTGTTCAATCATCGTGACTCGATTCACCAAATTTATGTCCAAACGAGCACGCAAATTATGAAGGGCTGTGAATCATACGATGAGCAGATCTGACTGGGAAATCCCACAATTACGTAAGAAACATTTAAGTTTAATGTTGGTAACTGCAATTAATGCTGAGGGTAAAAATAAGCGGTTAAAAAGCTCAATATTACCTGCTGGCATCAAGCGTTGGCGTTACATCCGCCATTTTGAAACTCAGTCTAATCATACTTTCTTTTGGGGCGTACATTACCACTCAGAGCACATTCGGAGGCGTTAGACAACAGTGAGAGGATCCGGACTATTATTGCTAAGGATTCATATAGCTTTGTGATTTTCCTGAGTGGATTTAGTGAGTGAAGTGATACATGTAACTAACAACCTGTCGTTTGTACGATTGGGCCTCAACGCGACAAAACCTGTCTTAGGGGTTTCTGACAAAGTGAGATTCACACTAGTCTGCTCAGCTACAGAGACTAGCTAGAATATTGAAATTTTGCATGTACTATACTTTCCAGATAGAGAATAACAAAGGCGCTGATCAGTCTGCGCGAATGTGCAGGCTGGTCTGCGCCTTAGTTGTTCACAAACCCACGAAGACCGGTTTTCTTGCGTCGAGGCCAATATTTGAGCGCTACTCTGCCGTCAGTTTGAACATTAATTTTGTTTTCCAAATTAAATTCGTTAAGTGTTCGAGATATAGGAACCCAGCAATAGTGTTATTACAGTTAAACGACATTATTTTTGCTGTGAGCTACACATGTAATGGAAAACGCTTTTTTTCTTCATTCCATATCCGTCTTTTGCATTTATTCCTCAATACGGAGCTTAAATTTACAATTTTTCGGTTTGTTCAATAAGCCATATTTCGACGTTTCAGATTAATTTCGCAAAACGGATCAGGGCCCAATATCAATTTTGAAAACTTTCAAAAGTTTTTTTCTGTCAAATTCTTCAATCGGCAAAAGAGCCAGAGACTCCAGAAATAAGCTTAAAATCTTATTGAAATGGAAATAACTAATATTACTAACAGTCAGGGGCATAACCTGTAAAAGTTACAATATATATCTCTTGAAGAAGTTAAAATTGTATCTTTCCAACAACGAGTTCAAAGTGAGGCTATCGAAAGTAACTTATTTAGGTTACATCTGAAATTATTTACGCCAAGGTCAAATTTTAGGACGTCAAAAATATAACTTATTCAAGTTAAAAAGTAGTTTATTTTTCTGATCTTCAATGAACTCGCGTACAAATTTCTAGACGATGCGTACAGAATTTTATTGCATAATCGCAAAGCTATGTAATAGGTCTTTCAGATAAAATTACCCACATGGCCGTGAAAATTGCGGCAACTCCGTAATATGCAGATGAAAAAAGACAGTTTCACTCAAACAGGTTACTTTTGTTTTTGTTGCTAAAAAGTTAACTGCTTTTTTTTAACTTTTGGAAGTTATGCACCTGACTGACTAAAATAACTAAAATTAAATGCTGTGGCTTTAGCATATATACGGCTAAGTCCAAGATATTCAATAATAGTTACAAATTGTTAAAATAAAAGAAGTATTTATTGAAAGTGCTTTTTTTCTGTTTTCGGATGTACATGATTTTCACAGCTGATCGGTTACATATGGATTAGGGCGAACACCTGGTCCCGAGGTTATAAAACTTTTTCATGCTCAACTCAACTGAGCACGAAGTTTCAACTGCTCATAAAAATCAAAATACCAAAAAATGAAGATGTTTCTTGCTTTAGCACTGTTTAAGTCTCTCAGATGTTGTATTTATCATGCAAATAAATGTTAAAATGTCAACCATTGTTGGCATTTTAACATTAATGAGCAGGATAATTTCGTGCTCAGCTGAGTTGAGCACGAAAAAATATATTTATATCCTCGGGACCAGACTTTGATGCATGGGAACAACCAGCCTACGCATCCACGAAGTATGTTCAGCGCCTTTGTCATCTGTTATCTTGATAGTATAGTAGTCAAACTGACACCGTGCAGAGCTATAATGTTCTAAGTAGTCTTTGTACCTGAGCAGCCTGATTAAATGCAGCTGTCCTAACAAATTTTACATCTGCGCTTCTTCTTGTATACGAGGTTCAAATGACCTTTGACGTATGACATTTGAAAACAGATTCAGTAAAACTTAAAAAATTCGAACTTCGATTTTACGAAATACTCGCAAATTCGAAATAAATTTGGGACACACTGGATTCAGAGAATACGATCTATTCATGATCTATTTTAATAACTGTCTATAATGATATTAATGTTTTGGGTGTGTAAAAGAAACGTCTCGATGAGACGTTTCTTTTACGCGCCCTCTTGATAGAGAAAAAACATGATGCATGTATTAATCATCGGGGGTATATTTTACGCGCTCAAAACTTAAGTTTGCGGAGAGAGAAAAAAAAACTTGATACAGGTAATCGTCATTGGGGTGATTATTTTAATGTATACCCCAGTAACTCGAACTACTGATAATTCGAAATAAACCTCTAGTCCCGAGGACTTCGAATTTACGAGGGTTGGCTGTAACTGGCGTATACTCTTTCGAAACTAAACCCATATGGTTTGGCTAACGTGTTATCCAACAATATAGTGAGACCAAGTTCTAATCGGTCACCTCACTTTTTACGCTAGTTCAGAAAGTGAAAAAATAGGACATACATGTATAAATTTCATGCTTTTATGAATGAAGCCATACTTTGCTCAGACTCTGCAAGTTATTTCATTTAAAAATGCACATAATGTTAGAGTGAAGGACTGGTACATGTACTCTCATTTCAAAAAGACAAACTTTTTCTACGATATAAAATATTCCACAGAGACGTTATCAACTTACGTTTTTTGTTTGTTCGGAGATGTTTAAGAAGAGTAAACCACAAAAGTTAAGTTTCGATAGGACTCTTCGTTTTTCTTACATAATAACATAACACAAACACCACATGTATCAGCAGCTTAATCACAGAAATTCAGCTTTAAGCTTGCAATATACATACAAAATTCGCACTGCTCTGAAAAGTATGCTTTATTATCAGGTAGTGGAATTTTCAGCGATTATCACAAGACGTCACCGGTCTTCCTTGAGAATTAAAACAGCATAATGACATCAAACTGCTTTTTAAAATTTTCACATTGAAACCGGTAGTGTGCAGCAGTCTAGAAAAGTGTATCGTCAACAAATTGACTAATCAAGTTCTACTGCCTTTGGCCTACAGTGTTCAGATAAAATAAAGTGAACTTTACCATTTTAGCATGAGCTACATGTACTGATGAATTTCAGAAAACTTGAAAAATGGTATATTTTTAAAAATGCGTAAAAATCTACCCTAAGCAAATTTCAATTGTCTGCTGTTTTTCAAGTCAGGTAGACCAGTTTCATATACAAATACATAGCAAATACAGTAAACCTGTGTTAAACGGCCACTCTCAAAAAGACAGAAACAGGTTTTCAAGACCAGTTATCGCTTAATGCAGGTCAAAAGTATTGCAGACTGCTCCAAGTGGAGCATTCTGTGATACTTTCGACCTTCATTAAGCTACCATCAGCCATTAAGATCTTTATTATCCCCACGCTTTTTTAAAAAAAGCGAAGGGGATATTGTAATCGCCTCCGTCTGTCCGTCCGTCCGTCTGTCCGTTAAGCTATTCTCCTCCTAAGCCACTGGACGAAATTTGGTGTGTGTGTGTGTTACTCACATGAATGGGGCGTGCAACGTCGAACCTTTTTTTGGCCCCGCCCCCTGGTGCCCTGGGGCGGGGCCAAAAGGTCAAATATCATTCAATTTCAATTACAACGTCACTTTCAAAGATTTTTTATACCAAACTTTGTGCGTGTTCTTTCAAATGAAAGATACAAATCATATCAGACGTGTTTTTCAATCTGTCGCCTTGGTCATGCCCTAGGGGTAGGACTTTGGGGCGCTTGGGTTGCCCAGGGGGTCAAAATAATTCAAACATGATCATGTGGCATATCAAATCGACGGGGATGACGAGCAGAACAAAATGCAAGTAAAAAAAATTCATCAAAAGGTCAAACTGGTAACCTTGAGGTGAGGTCAAAAGGTCAAATATCATTTAATTTTGACTACCATGTCAATTCTAATATTATTATACCAAACTTTGTGTGCGTTCTTTATAAATAAAAGATAGAAAACAAACTGAACAGAATTTTCATTCTGTTGCTGGGGTCATGCCCAGGGGTGGGACTTGGGGGTGCTGGGTGGGTCAAAAATTTTAGCGTTGGGATTTGTGATGGCGCCCCATCGACTGCGCATTCTAGTTTTGTCTATTTTTAGTGGCCGTTTTACACAGGTTTTCCTGTACATCCAAAAATTTATTTTTGCATTTTTAGCCCCAAAACTTGGAGTAAAATACAACTGTTCCAAAACACCGCTAAACGTTTGCTATTAAAATGCACATACTGTATTTAGGCAAAAATTAATTTCAATTTTATTTGCGCTTGGCTTGAAAAGTGGCCGATTAGAATTTGGTTTCAGTCGAGCATATTCTTCATGTTCTTATCCCGAAACAAGAAGATATCAAATATTTTGGCCTGGGCGCTGGTCATACAAACAAAAACAGCTTTATTTCTATGAAACGTCACGTGTGTTTATTGCTACATGGAAATGTAGTTACTTAGATAGGAAATGGATTGGGCAAATGTTCACTATTTTCAGAGCCCTCACATGGTAAAAGAACACTAAACAGAGAATGACTTAAGTGAGGATTATTGCGTGCTGGGGTTCAATGCAAAATATCGTCAGTTTTGCGGGCTATCTATTACATTATATGGACCCATACTATTGCACCACAAAAGCAACCCGCCCATAGCCACATTCCAACACAAAACTTTAGATACCGCCCGATTCCTCCGAATATTTTTCTGAAACGTTCGTGTCTGATTTATAACCAGCTTTGTGTATTTTTTTTTATTAATAAATATTGGAGAACGATGACCTACGTATTATACAAAAGAAGCAAAAATATATATAGAGTATACTAGTGTCACGTGATATGGTACCGCACTGCATTGGAAGACACGTAGAGCTATTTTCTATGGTACATTGTATTTCTTTGCCTCGTTATTTTACGCATATTCAAATGACGTGATTATCACCAGCCTCTGTTCCTTTATTTTATAATACAATGCAGAATCCAAAGGAATAAAAACGAGTAGTTTGTCATTTGTCTTCCCAAAATGTGGCATTGACAAACAGTGCTTCTCATCAGGATCTACACTGTTAGTCTTAACATCCTGGTCAACAAGTTTAGGTCGATCAAGGACAATTTCATGTGTGGTGACCAATACATGATACATGTTTTTAGCCATTTAGAAAGAATGCATTGCATAAGGTTAAAACACAATGCCTCCGATTATGCTTGAACAAGTCTACACTTGAGCCACTGTGCCCACAGTCTAATCAGCAACTGAAATAAATTACGCGTTTCCGCCAGCAAAATGGTAGACTTGTAGTACAGTAGAACTTTGTTTTCTATTCGACTAGGTTCACACCTTTCAGACCAATGGAATGTTTCTGTGAAGTTACATACAATAAAGTCAGAATGATTCATTGTATATATTTAGGGGTCACAGGTTATAATTTCCAAAAAATATAATAATTGTATTTCTTTCTTGTCTTAGCAAACAGTGTATTTTATATTGCTTTTCGCTGTTTGTCAAAATACCCATTTAGGGGTTTCTGGTCAACAAAGTGTTTCCCGAGTGGGGTATTATGGGGGTGGGGATGTTACTCTAATGCCTACGCAGAAGGTCGCTATACATTTTGTAAGTGCCTTCAAGTTCTCAGCGCTCTTCTTACATGACACGACTAAATTATGATGCAAATATCAACAAATAAAAAATATTGCTGTCGAAATAGCAATTAACCTATACTAACAAAACAATAAACATCACTCGAAGTGCCACAGAGTAAGGAAATTCTATAATACAGTGGAAGGCATCGATTAATGAGACTTTGAACTTCTGACCGACGAGCAATGACTTGTTAAAATCCATGTACCAATCAGGCGGTAGCCGGACAAACATTGAGCCTTACTTAACCCTTCAAGCGCCACCTGTAACTTGCAACAGACGACACATTTCAAATTTTGCCGCCTTTTCAAAAATAACCAATAAGGCATGATATTTCACGAGAATCGTCTGCTGGCAAGATATCGCAAAAATGTCATCTGCTGCAGTCGTGATTGGCACATTAAGGGTTAAAGATTCCAACGAGAAACCTCTTAACGGGTACTTTGACAGTGAAGACCCACATTAAATACCATAGAATGTGGCATTTTATCACGGTCTGCACTAAAAGGATAAAAGAAACCTTCAGATTCTCTTACGTGCATCGTATTTGGAAATGTTGCCCCTTGATATCTATGATGAACTGTCACAGGCTCATTGTATCAAGACGGCGGGAAGAATTTATTATATTCTCACTGGTAAATGTATACGTCGATTTGGTGGTATTTACGCGTATTGCCGGTACTTCATAGACCGGAAGTGGTAGATATTGATGTTAATATTATATAGAAAAACATGCCATATGCCTAAAGGACTATAGAATTAGATCATTTTAAGTATTCGGCATGCACATGGCGATTTATGTAAGCATTTAGGAATAGATTCGAGTACCGATCTGGATGATCGGTACTCGAATCTATTCCTAAATGCTTACATAAATCGCCATGCACATACTGAATACTTAAAAATGATTGAAGTCTATAGTCCTTTAGGCATATGGCATGTTTTTCTTGATAGTACATGTACTAACATCAATATCTACCACTTCCGGTCTATGAAGTACCGGCAATACGCGTAAATACTACCAAATCGACGTATACATTTACCAGTGTGATATTAGGACCGCGGCATGAGATTTCCAACCATTTGACATTTTGACAAGTGTAGACTCGGACTAGCCTCTGCAGCCTCCTTTTAAGCTTAGACACTTCAAATGGTGTTCAGTAAGTGGCTTAACAATCAAATAATACTCAAGCGACTGGCAAAGGCTCCGATCAGACTGCGCGTATGCGGCCATCGTTGTTGTTGTTGTTGTGTATCTTTTCCACCGAATCCGACGCACCTCTTGTAGACGCAATTCTAGGTTAGCGTTCGTTTAAAGAACTCATATTTGCCCTAGGCGAGTGTTTGATAAAAGAAGTCCATATATGACTAAGCTAGAGTTTCCACAAGAGGACGGACAGACGTATGGACAAGCTCCATTCGTTGGCTGGTACCGTAAATGTGGGAAGTAGCGTTGTATACAAAATGTCCAGCATGATAATGGTAAGTATTTTTCCTTGACTAGACTAGAACTCTACGTACAAACAAACAAAAAGTCACGCGTGACTTGACCCAAGATGTATCAATGTCAATAGTCTGCAATTACTGGTCGGACAATCCTGTACGTCTAATTAAACAACAGTAAGCGAAATCATAGAGCTACAACAGAACCAGTATACTCAAACTGCGCGGATGCACAGGCTCGTCTGAACCTTGGCTGCTCGCTGATGCGATAGGTACCAAAAAAAACTCTGTATTGGCCCATTCAAAGCATGCGAAGCGGCAAGAGCACAGATCAGGCTGCCTTTTCGCGAAGTTTGTTATTCATTTTCTGGAAAGTATGATACATGCAATATCGGACCACTCTCGGCCCGCCAGCGAAACTCCAGTGGCCCGCTTTAACGTACTTACTGGGTATAGATTCGAGCTAGCCTCTGTATCCCACCAAATAGAGTTTACCTGTCTTACCAAGAAGCAAGTCTCGCAGACAGACGTGGCTGGCATGTACATTGTAGGCGCGACGTTTAACCGACGCCTTTGCATGATAATTATCACTGGACAGCGATTTTTGTTTGTCCGTTCCATACATGTACTGTCGTGCCAACCTGAAGAGAGACAGTGGCGTAATATTTTGTTTACATTTGTTAAATTGCCGGGCCGCGTAGCGCAGTCGGTAACGTATCTGGCTACAGATGCGTGTCTGACTGCAGATCCAGGGGTCACGAGTTCGATCCCGGTCCGGTCCCAAAATTTCGTGGAGATTGATCATGAAATTATTTCTACGGCCATTCTCCTCCCTTCCGCTGATTTATTCAAGAAGGGTTGTTGTCAGCTACAAGCGAGAGTATGTGCACGAATTACTGGTTAACCGCTTGTTCAAGCCTGCCCAGGAAAAAGTGTGGTTATGTGAACTGACCGCAATGACCATACATGTACATAATGTAGCTGTTGACTTGGGACGTAAAGCAACTAATCAAACAAACAAAACAAACAATTGTTAAGTAAAACATAAACTAGTAGACTCCACTTGAGCTAACGGGAATCGATAGATTGTTTGTTTGATTTTATTCTTTACGTCCCATCAACAATCTTTCAGTTATGTAGGGACGGGTCTTCATGGGTTGAACCAGTACTAAGCTAGGATTAATGTGTCTTGCTCAAGGACACAGCGCAGTGACGCCGGTGAGGCTCGAACCCGCGGCCCTTCGGTCTCGAGTCAAGCACTCTACCACTGAGCCACTGTGCTCCCAACTTGTGTATTAATTCTATCCGCAGGAGAGGACTAATACACAAGATAAGACCTATTACTTTGTAAACAAAACATGACGTCACTGTCACTTTTGGCTGGTAGGACAGAAGTTATTTGTACATTTTTTGTCATCTGCTACTTTCTTATATTAAAAATCAACTTTTCTTTAAGGGACACCGCGCCGGAAGGCCAAACGATTTGGATCTAAATCAAGTCCGAAATTTTGTTGAACCTGATCTGGTTACAAACAGTTTCTAAATGTTATCCACAGACGTCAATAGCCGTCAAAGAGTATAACACATGAAAACTAAGCGCTAAGATTATGGAATATTAACAGAAATTAACGCTTTGCGTGCTAGTGACGATTTTTTCCGTCTGCTGTTTATTTTCTGCAAATAGTTTGAGCCAGATATGCCCCGTTCTGAACTGGATTCAAACTTTTTGACACCCTTAAGTTAATCATCATACGTTTTTGAACAAAATATAAGCAGTCGACAAACTATCACGGACGATTACCCAGCATGCAAAGAGCTGTTAACAAGCATAAAAGAAGCTATGGAATGTTTAGCTTTTTATCACGCGTTGGAGCTAATGAGTAAAACATATTTTCACAGCGGGTGGATTTATCATTAAACTTTTGACCTCATATGTTTTTATCTCTGTACATTAACAATTTAAATGACTGAAATGAAAGTACATATTGCCACATCAGTGATTTATAAGCGATAGATGAAAAAGACCAGGCGTATCCTTTAGTATTGACCATTTTCAATCGACAAAAATAAAGTACATGTTGTCTTATTTTGTTTAAAACAAACTGCCAGATTTTTAATCCATCGTTTTTGCGGATCATAGACAAAAAGTACAGACCCAGATAAGACGCCTCAGGATCAGGCAATTACTGTTTCCTCACAGAATACTCTTGAGTAAAAATGAAAACTACCACCCAACAACCCTTAAAACGTAAATGGTCCGGTTCAAATGATAAGAGTGGGAAATTCCTTTTAGTTTAAATGAGTTAATTAAAAGGTTTTTTTTTTATTTTAGTTTTTGCCATCAATAATGATAGCAATTATTAACTGTCGGATTATCCAATGCTCACTCTAATGGGTCTGGTACTTTTATTAGGCCTCCTACGGCAAGCAATCATTACCTTTTGCCTACTACTAGTGTCTGCTGATTACATTTGCAAACAGGATGGATCCAGATCAAACAGGCCACTGGCTGGATATGGTTTACCTCCCCCCAGGGGGAATTTTGTAGACCATATTTTTCTTGAAGCCCAATGTTTTGCAAAGATTTTGCAACATGCAAGCCCTCTGACAATGGCAGCGTTAAGCTGTAACAGCCTGTTACATACGTTACCCTACAAAATATTTGATAATTAAAATTCTTTTTAAGATTTCAGAAAAGTGCAAAAGACAAGGTTGAATTTCCAAATAGGTTATATTTTCTAAATAAGCTATTACTGGGCCACAGATAATGATATTTGAAAACAAATATAGTCACCCCCGATGTAGTGTATGTTACTTTTTTTATTGAACCCCCTTTTAAATGATGCATGCATCTAATATAGTTTGTCTTAAATTTTATTGAAACCAGTTTATGTTCATTAATTTGGTATTACATTAAAGACTTTTTATTTACCTTTTCAAAACTGCAACCATTACGTTTCTATCTTATATACTTTTTAAGTTATTAGATGATGGACATGGTACCCCCATATCACAGAAAAATATAAAATGTAATTCTCCAGGCATTGCGCTGTCTATAGACCCCTTTTCCCCCAGGGGGAATTTCGAACACTATAATTTCCAGATACTACATTATATAAGCCACAAAATGAAATATGTAAGCCCTCTGAGAGTGGCAGCATTAGCGGGTAACATCATGTTACATACGTTACCCCCAAAATAGCATTACATTTTCCTGCTAATGTCTCCAACATGACATATTCACACTCTTTTTTGAAGTCTGGCACAGGTTTAAGAACTTCTTATAGCACAGTTACATAATTTTAGCCTTTATTTTATAAATGTCTTGAGTTTTTGCCGTTGTATATGTTACTTAGTGTTTCATATGTTATTTCCAAGTATCAGTATGGCAGTTATTGGCTATACATGTATTACATCTGCCAGTGAATATAGTAAACCTATAAGGCTGCTATTCAAATGAATTGAAGTTCCTTATTATGGTGTCTTACACTATTTTACAGCCCGGGTTACATAGGTTACTCTCTGAATACCATTAAACATTCAAGATATGGTCTACAGCACGACCTGCTTGTACTTATTTGCATGCTGGCACAGGTCTATGTTCTTCTTTTAACTCTGGCTCATTTGCTGAGGAAGTAACTCAAAACATAAACTACCATAAACCCTCTTTTCTTTTATAGAGACATCAAATATCGTTGACATAATACTCAGGGAAAGTTTGTAACATTCAGTGCAATGTGCGAGCAACAACTTAAAATATCAAAGAAAACCCCTAGAGCAAATCTTTATATATTATCCAAGGGTTTTTAAGAATGTTCCTATACAACTTATTACTCCTCTATCAGATTTATCTTGCAGGGATTTTGCAATATGGTAGCACTGTGGTAATGGCACCATTACCCTGTAACAGCCAATTATATATATTACCCATCAACATCTTTGATAATTTTAGTAAATGACATGACTTCTGGAAAGTGCAAACCATAAGGAAAGATTTCCAAATTGGCTATGTCATTCAAGTAAGCTATTTTTGCATCACAGACATGGACCTTTGAAAACAAATATGCACCCAAAAGTGTTACGTTTGTTACTTTTTTTCAATATTCCTATATAAATGATTTATGAAACTAATATAGTTTGATATTTTTTTAATGTGAATGCGCTTACTAACTCATTTTGTATTAAAGAATGTTTATGTACCTTTTGGAAACTGCAAATATCATATTTCTATCTTTTATAAGGTTTGAGTTGTTGAGTTTTGAACATGGTAACCCCATAACACACAAAATGTGAAACATAGTTCTGTGGCTCTTTTGTTAGGGTACAATCAAGTTTTCTTTCACCCAGAGGTACTCGATTTCCTTCCCATTTATTTTCCACACATTTTGTCCATATCTGGAAAGCCTCACTTATTTTCATGGGAAAGACTTGATAGTTCAATCTTTGTATGTACATCTTAAGGACAGAACAACAGGGCGGAGATAAGCTCATGTTCATGTCATTTGAAATAGTCAGTATATGTGTATGGCTTTGGTACTTTTTTTCAGAAACATGTCGTACTGCAGCTTATTCACAATTACATAAATAGCACATGTTATGGCTTCATATCACTGATGAGTGCCTATCTAGAGCAATTCTTTATTTGTTTTCTTACCCTTCTTAGAATGTTGATGAACTAGTGGGGGAGGGGTTCTCTATCAGTTTGACAGGAATAACCTTTCCGTGGTACTAACACATCGGCACATTGGTAGTGTCACAATCTGTTAAACAGTGTATTAATGTAGATCTATTCCCACATATTCTGGCCATTGCTGTTGACATTCAGAAGGTACACCTTTTGTTGCATACACCATTGTTGAACAAAACACCCAGGTTATCCTCTGCGAGAATGTTTGTAAGACTTTATAGACTGCTGCTTATACATTGTATATATGTATCAGTGACAAAACCAACATGCCCTGCCTTTAGTGCCTGGTTGAATACTGGTGCCATCAGATCCATGAAGGTGACAGGAAAAGCTATTATGCTCTGTAGTCTGTGTTACGGCATTAACATCAACGTTATGTGCAGCACTACATGGCCAATCTAATGTTGGTTCAGTTTGTGATTGCAAGCTATGCTGAAGTTTGGACTTGTCAGTTTTGGTGGAAATTCTATCAGGAGTTGAAAATGACCGTGGTACAGGTCCCAGAAGGAACGACATTGTCAACTCAAGGTCAACATTATGTCCAATAGAAAGAAGGCCATACTTACCAAGGACGCTCCTTTAAGCTCTCATCTGGTTGTTTACGTTTTGTAAATTGGGCAACTTCTTCTTGCTTGACCTCGCAAGCATCAAAACTTTATTAGCTTCTAGCATTTTATGGGGGATGTGAAAGACAGATTTTTTTAACTAAAAATGAGTCAATGAAGTCTGCAACAGCCTTCCTGCCAATGTCATCAGGCTCAATAAGATCTTTAGCTATGCCAGGCTTAGCAGGCACACCGAAAGACAAAAGGTACAGTTCATTGTGTTCAAAACTAGACCTAAAAGGATTGGTGAAGCCTAAAACTGCCTCTAGTACTCATTCTACTTTGCATCTGAGCAGATTGGATATTTCATTTCAGTGCATTGAAGAGTTGTTTCAATATACATGTATTGAGCTCTGGTGTGATGAGTAATACACCATTCCATCTGTAGTACGAAGCATAGTTCTAGTTGCTGAAGCCTATAATACCTCTTTATTGTTTGCCTGATAGCTATATCAAAAGCATTTCTCAAGCAAAGAACCAATGGTTGTGACACACTAAACCCATTTTGTTCGAGAAGTTCTTTGCATCTGCGATGTGTATCAAATTTATGAGTGTAATCAGTTACACAGGTACATATTGTGCGTAGTTGTTGTGATCGTTTGCAATGAACATTGGGAACAAGGCATACAGATAGAGATGACATGCAATTCAAAGTTGTTTTCCTTGTAGCCCTAATCAGTGTCAACACCATCTGAATCATATCCATATACCTTTCCCAGAACTGAGCTGTTTCACAGTGACTGTATTTCGGAACTTCCCATTTGAATGCATGGTATCTATACTGTTTATGTGAGCAAACAGTGAAGGTTGATAGATCACATTATATTATTACCATAAATTAATAAGGAACTTCAATTCATTTCCGCCCTATAAATTTTCTAAATTCTCTGACAGACTTTATACATGTATAGTCAACAACTTCTATACAGATACTCAGAATAACTTATGTATCATTTGGTAACACACATAACAGGTAAAGCTCAAGGCATTTATTAAATGAATACTTAAAATAGGTAAACATTGTTAAAAGAAGTACATACCCCTGTGCAAGCATGCAAATAAGTATAAACAGGGCTTGTTAGAGGCATTAACTTAAATGTTTAATGCTATTTTGAAGGTAACATACATAGCATGGACCCGAAAAATAGTGTAAGCAACCATAATAAAGACCTTTAAATCATTTAAGAAGCAGCCTTATAGATTTATTATATTTTATGACAGATGTAATACACTTATAGTCAATAAATACCATACTTATACTCGGAAATAACGCAGGAAACACTAAGTAACGTATACAACGGTAATTACTCAAGACATTTATAGAATTAATACTAAAAATATGTAACTGTGTTATAAGAAGTTCATAAACCTTTGTCAGCATGCAAATATGTACGAACATGTCATGATTGAGACATTATCAAGGACGTTTAATGCTATTTTGGGGGGTAACGTATATAACGTGCTGTTACACGTTAACGCTGCCACTCTCAGAGGGCTAACATCTTTTATTTTGTGTCTTATATAATGTAGTTTCAGAAAATCATAGTCTTCAAAATTCCCCCTGGGGGGAGGGGGGTCTATAGCCAGCTCAAGGCCTAAAACCCGACAAAACGTCGACCTTGATCTGATTCAAAACTGTATGACACTCGGATTGTATTCCTGACAGAACTTTTCGAAATTTTGAAAAAAGAAATCCGTAGACGACAAAAAGCATGCATGACAATATCAGGGATCAAATTTTAGATTTTTAAGCACTTGCTAAAAACAGCCAGTGACTATTTTTCTCACATGCTAAAGGCCCTGATCAACTTTTCTTATTCTCTGAAAATAAAGTTATAACTATTTTATCATTGACGTACATCACAAATTAGAAAATTGAACAAATTCAATTATCTTTCAGGTAGGCATACACCATTTAGATTGATTGACAATAACTATTTATCATTTTCATCTTTCTGAACGAATATTTAGGTTTTGTTGCAAACAGTGTGGATCCAGATCAGTCAGCTTCTTCAGAAGCTGGCTAATCAGGATCTACTCTGTTTGCCATACAACTTATGCTGTGTTGCATAGTTTGGTTGATCAGATATGAAAATGACTTGTTTTCACTTGCTAAAAGTTGCAAGTGATGGCAATTTCCACTTGCTTTTTTGAGAAAACTGCAAGCATTTTTTGTTTTTTTTTATTCTTTACGTCCACTCAACAATCTTTCAGTTATGCGGGACGGTCTTCCTGGGTTGAACCAGTACTAAGCTAGAATAAATGTGTCTTGCTCAAGGACCACAACGCAGTGACGCCGGTGAGGCTCGAACCCGCGGCCCTTCGGTCTCGAGTCAAGCACTCTACCACTGAGCCACTGCGCTCCCTGCAAGCATTTAGCAAGATAGCAAGTGCTAAATTTGATCCCTGTAATATACTAGTAGACAAATCGTTAAACAGTATGCCATTAACGGGAGACATGATAATGCCTTCGAAATTTGATGTAGATTTCTCAAGTAAAGAGCTGGTAGTTCGCCTGAAGCATACGTTGTCTCGAAAAATTAAAATTATTTGAATTTGCCCCCAATTAAGCAAGAAAGTTATATGTCCATGCTCTTGAACTAAGACCATTCTTCTTCGAAGGGGATGGCAAAGACCGAAATTTTAGTTTCATAAATGTGTGCATTTTCGCAAGTCAGGTGTACTAACTTCATTCCGCACGTATACGCCTATTCGTTCCATACACATGTAGACCAAGTATCCTTGGTTTGAAGATGAACATGTGTGCTTAACTCACCAACCCTACGGGAAACTAAACTATTTTCAAAGGCTCATAATTCCAAAAATACGTGATCCAGAGTTATGGTTCTTGAACTTTGCATGTTTTGGCGTGTTGTTAATTTCACGTGCTGGTCTGAAACTGTTTTTAAGCAACAGAGCGGATATCATGGGGTACATTGATTGCATGACAGTGCAGCTATCTAGTAAAACTAGATGTCTACAGTAAAACCTGTCTTAAGCAGTCACTCAAAAATAGACAAAACAAAGATCTTAATGACAAACGGTAGCTTAATGAAGGTCGAAAGTATTGCAGAATGCTCCCCTGGAGCATTATGCAATACTTTTGACCTGCATTAAGCAATAATTGGTCTTGATAACCAATTTTGTTCTTTTTTGAGCGGTCGCCTAAGACAGGTTTTCCTATATAAATATATTAGTCCGAGCATACTTTGTCAAAGCGCCAAAACCCCATGAAGTGGTTCGTTCTAATGTTGTAAATTTTAATGAGCGGTCGTTTCACTGACGTCAACAGAGGGGAAGCTAGAGAAACTAATTCGTAGCAATAATTCTAGCATATTAACCGTTCTTAGTACACGGCTCAAAATATTTAAAGGAACACGAGACTTTTCTGCCATGTATCCCCATTTAAATGCACTTTTAGTCCGACCCATATTGAAAGTTAGTTATTAAACATTGCCAAATGTTTGCCTTACGATTATCTTGTTGACCCATCAAGGATGATTAAAGGGGTTAAGAATGAATCAATCAT
This sequence comes from Loripinus fragilis, assembly GCA_964019695.1. Classification (NCBI taxonomy): domain Eukaryota; kingdom Metazoa; phylum Mollusca; class Bivalvia; order Lucinida; family Lucinidae; genus Loripinus; species Loripinus fragilis. Next base: position 123,327,282 of record OZ026515.1, read on the forward strand.
ATTGGACAAGACTGAATTTGCTCAACACACCCTTTTTAAAACCAAATTTTAATAGAAAAATTCTAAACCAAAACATTAGGAGAATTGGTTCTGTACTTTTTATTGCCCTTTTGTGTACCAGGAATAACTATGGAACGTTATAAACAAATTCTTAAAATCTGCAGACTTCCAAAAAAGTCGTCATGTTCAAGAAAATTAAAATTTACAAAATTTGAGCCATGGACTTTGGCAACGATCATTGTTTAATTTCAAATCGTATAGTTTTTTTTTTTTATCTGTACAGAATTTCATTACATTAAGAATACACAATTTATTATTCATTGTTTAACCCATTTAGACTAGTGTCCATTTTACGATACTTTCAAATTTGGCAAACAGAAAAGAACAAGAGGACCCTTGGGTCCTGGATCGCTCACCTGAGTTCTTGTCAAAAGGAGAGAATGTTACCCTCATGTTAACTCTCATTTCTCTAACACCTATGCCCATCTTTGGTATCACTCAGATCATAACTAAAGACTGTCAATTCACCAAGTTCAATCTAAATATAAACTCGTCAAAATAAGTTAAGCCCCATGTCACTTTTTTTACATAGTCATAATGTTAAATTCCCAAAGTTTAGTTGTTTATTTCCAAAATATCGATGGTAGTTGAAAATTCTAATTCCATCCAAGTTAGACAACAATGTCTTAGGTATAATTACACAAATATTGAATTGAAAATATCAATTTTCTTTGGGTATGTGCTTGATTTTCCAAGAGTATCCAATTTTTGGCCAATTTTACTATAGGAATGATAGGGAACAAAATGGGACATTTACTGGAATGTGTGGAGCTCTATGGAAAGCTTATCAATAAATCTGAAATCTAGCGTATGTTGAGAGGAAACATTGCTGCTACTTCGATGAAAATGCTATTGAAAAATCTGTATTTAGTAAAATGTTATGATAAATTAAACATGAATGTATTAACATTAAGTCTATGGGAAAATTTCTGGTGGGGCTTAATTTATTTTGACCAGTTTACTTATATGTACAAATTCAATGTGTGACCTTTTTACCCAGCCCAAACGACCAGGGGTGTGCATAAGTTCAAACTTGCATTATGTTCCCCACTTCTTTCTCTTTAATTTGGTATGGAACATGACATTAAGAAAAATCTCTTGACATTTGACCCCATCTGCGTGTCGTGGGTGTATATTAGGGGAGAATATTTGCTTGCATCGTGCTCTCTGCTTCATTCCCGTTAATTTGACATGCAACTTTACTACTTTCAGAAAAGGACACATTGACATTTTGATACCATCCCAGGGGTCAATGGTGTGTGTAAGGGCAAAAGATTTGCTAGCATGTTATTGTATGCTTCATTCCCTTTAATTTGATATACATGACCATATCCTGCAAAAGTTGATTTTATATAAGCCTTTGTGACACCTGCAGCGCGCCCAGGCCCTAAATGCACAATTTGGACAAACTTGGTAGAAGTCCACTTGATGTTGCTACATACCAAATATCAAGGCTCTAGGCTATCAGAAAAGATAATTTCCTTATGTAAGCCTATGTAAAACATGTGACCCTCGGGAAGGGTCATTTTTTGGCACTAGGTGCATAATTTGAACAAACTTGGTAGCTGTCTACCAGGTGATGCTACATACCAAATATCATTGCTGTAGGCTTACTGGTTTCAGATAAAAAGTTTTCCCTATATAAGCCCATGTAAATGTGTCCCATTTTTGTTTCCAGGGCCATAATTTGAAAAAACTTCGTAGAAGTCTACTTGGTGATGCTACATACCAAATATCAAGGCTCTAGTTCTTGCGGTTCAGACCAGAAGATTTTTTTCATGTTTTCCCTATATAAGCCAATGTATAACATGTGACCCCATGGCTGGCCCCGGCCCATTGTTGGTCTCAGGGGCATAATTTGAACAAACTTGGTAGAGGTTCGCTAGGTGATGCTACATACCAATGATACAGGCTGTAGGTCTTGTGGTTTCAGAAAGGAAAATTTTAAAGTTTTCATCTCAAAAATCTATTTTTAGCCTGTGTGACCAAGATATGCAATGGACCATAACTATTTGAACAATTATTAAAGAGGGCCATGTAAGGATTATTCCTGCCATGTTTGATTAAAATCCAGCCAGTAGTTTAGATGTCCTATGAAGCAATTGTTGACGAGACTCGATGAATGATGTGAAATGGAGATGTATAATTAATAGCTCGGGCAGCCAGTTTTATCCATCAGAACTAAACGGTTTGAACATTTTTGGCAAGATGGCATTAAGAGGAACATTTCAGTGAAGTCATCTTGAATTTGGGACTGTGGGTAAAGGCAGGAATCCTGGACACTATGGCAAGGGAGTGGCTTCAATGTGAGACAGAAAGTGGGCGGAGTTTAGCTACTTACAGATTAGATTAGATCAACAGCCGGATTAGGCTGATAAGCAGCATGGTCACTGAGCTGATAAGACCTGTCAACTATAATCCAGGTATTTGCATGAAGCTAATCAACTTTAGGGATAAGCTACTGTAGATGTTATCAGCTCGATTACAATTGAGAAAGTGGCAAAACAGAAGCTTATTCTTCCTTTTATAGTCCACTCCTGTCTATTGAGATATTTGGGTCTCGTCGCGAGAAAACCTGTCTTCAGGGTGTCCAATGAAGCGAGCTTCAAACCAGTCTCCTGAGCTACAGAGACTAGCTAGAAAATTGAAATTTCATCTGTAACAAGTTAACATATGATACTTTCCAAACAGCGAATAACAAAGGCGCTAATCAGACGGCGCGGATGTGCAGGCTGGTCTGCGCCTGTGTTGTTCACAAACCCCTGACGACAGGTTTTCTCGCGTTGCGGCCCATTTTAAACGGTTGTTTCTATATTAGGCTCTAGTGACCATTTTGTTCAGCAGAGCAGAAAGGTTTGTGCAATTTGGTTGAATGTATTGTAAGGAACATTTATGTGAAATTATCTTAAATTCGGACCAGTGGTACAGAGATGTCTTTTAAAGAATATTTCTATTTCCAACTCCTATGGGCGTTTTGTTCAGTGGAGGGGAACAGTTTGTGCAACTTTGGTAGAGGACATTATGATGAATGCTTCTGTGAAATCGGTAGCTGACACGTTTGTGCAATTTTTGGTCCAGGGCATTATGAGGAACATTTCTGTGAAATCGTTTTGAAATTGGACATGTGGTTCAGGAGATGTCGTTTTAAGACATTTCTTATCTTGAGTTTCGACTGTCCCTTTTTCCAGCAGAGCAATACCATTTGTGCAATTTTGGTAGGGGGCATAATCAGGGACATTTCTGTTTAATTCTTTTGAATTTGGACCAGTGGTTAACGAGTAGATGTAGTTCAAAGTTATTTCTAGTTTAGCTCTGGTGGTCATTTGGAAACAATTTTATCAATTTTGGTAGAGGGCATTATGAGGAACATTTCTGTGAAAATATTTTAAATTTGAGCCTGTGGTTAAGATGTTGTTTATAAATATTTCTATTTTAGCTTTGGTGGCCAAAAGCCATTTTGGTTGAGGGCTTTATGGAGAAGAATCATGTAAAAGTATTTTATATTTAGGTCAGTGGTTCAGGAGATGTAATTTATATTCTTATAGCTCTGGTGGCCATTTGGTTCGGTCGAGTGGAATAGTTTGTGGAAATTTGGCAGTTTGAGGAACATTTCTGTCTTTTAAATTTGAGCAAGTCCTCAAAGACAATTCTATTTTTGGCTATGGTAGCCATTTTTTTTGGTAGAGCAGAACCATTTGTGCAATTGCACGACCTGCAGGTGCACTATAATCAGTATGAGTCTGGCTGTCTGTCAGTCCGTCCGTTAGCAGTACGTCAAAATGATTATAACTCTTGAACCACATGGTATATTTTGATCAAATTTTGCATACGTATGCATTACAACATTGTACGACCACTGACATGCATAATAGCATGTTTTGTCGGAGGAGGCTTTGCTTTTTTGTTTAAACATAGTCCAGCTACTGATTCGCAAAATTGTAACGAGGTTTCGAAGAGCATCATTTTGGTCGGTAGAGGTATTTCTGGGAAAGTGCTCATAACTATTGAACCACATGGTATATTTTTATCACATTTTGCATACTTATACACTTTAACATTGTCTAGACACTGGTAGGCAAAAACGGTGACGAGGTTTTCGCCCAGCATCAGTCCTGCTGGTCTTGGTCAATTAGTGAAAATACTCATAACTCCTGGACCACATGGTATATTTTGATCCAATTTCGCTTATTAAAACACATGAACATGTTAACTTTGTCTGGCCACTGGCATGCAAAACGGGAACAAATCTTTGCCAAAAAATTCGACGGCCGCCCACCAATTGTCCCTACACGACCCCACCCCCTCCCACATAACTGTCAGTTGATTTATGAAGAGGGCAATATGGGGAACATGCATGTGAAATTTATTTAAAATTTGGACCAGTAATTCAGGAGATGTTGTTGAAAATTATTTGAGCCGCGACATGAGATTTCCAACAATGTGGTGTGTGCATACGTGCAGTTCGATCAGAGCCTTTGCTAGTCGCTTGAATATTCTATGAGTGTTTATTAAGCTACTGACTGAACATAATTTGGGGTTTCTAAGCTTAAAAGAAGGCTGCATAGGCTCGTCTAAGTCTATACTTGACAAAATACCACATTGTTTGAAATCACATGTCATGGCTCATTTTTATTTAGCTCTGATGGCCATTTTGTTTGCTGGAGCTAACGCATTTGTGAAATTTGTGAGCAAGCATTATAAGGAACATTCATGTGAAATTATTTTAAATTTTGACCTGTGGTTCAAGAGATGTCAGTTAAAGAAAAAGTTTACAGAGGATGGATGGACTAACGACGACCGATCCCGATGGCTCACCTTGACGACGGCCCATCACGAGTGCTTACATTGAACCTTCAACTCTAGTGAGCTAAAAAAACATTAACATGGGCTCTTATTGGTATATAAATAAATGGTCAGAAACAGAAATGCCTATGGGTGTTAAATAGAACATATATTTTGAAAAAAAAAACAGAATATTTTTTTTCTTTGAAAAACACAATTTTTGTACCATCAATATTCTAATTAATGATCCTATTAACCCTTTGTACTCTGGTGGGTTTTCCCATGTAAATTGATACAATAACTATGAGATTGCCAATTTTGCATTTTTAGGGGTCACCGGTACAAGATTCTTAATTATGATGTATGCATCTCTGTCCATGTAGGTTGTTTTAATCTTAACAAACAGTGGACCTAGATGAAATGCAGCATTACGCTGCATTTCATCTGGGTCATCACTGTTTGGCAAAGTATCCAAAGGGTTAATCCTTTTCATGCAATTTCTGCTGTAACATCTGCTAATGCACTTTAATACCATTTATTGCAAACACTATGGACCCAGAACAGACTTCTCCCTTAAGAGCATTCTGATCAGGGTTCTAGTGTTTTCTCCCATGGTTACAATTTTCTTGAGTGTATTTGAATATATGCAGCTGACATAACAAGCAGATGACATATTCTGGACAAACAAATAATGGCAGGATAAGGATAAATGACAATAAAATGTCTATTTGATCATCGGTACTCATTTTATGGAAATTATGCCTTTGACCCTTTGTACACTAGTAACTTCTAAATGTGTTCTTTGGCAAACAGTGAAGATCCAGATGAAATGCTGCAAATAATGCAGCATTTCATCAGAGTCTGCACTGTTTGGTGAGACAAAAACGATCTTCAGAGAAAGAAATACAATTTTATTTGGAAATTATAACCCCTGACCCCTTTATATATACAATGGACTATCTCAGGTATATTGTATCTAACCAGAAGGAAATATCCATTAGTGCATCAAAAGGGTTACAACGAAAATGTTGAAGACCAAACGCTGTAATTGATTTTGCTGTAACAGAGACCTACCTAGATTGCTGCATAAAAAGTGATAAAAACACAGAACTAGTGAGTTTTGTTTTTAATTTATGGCATCTAGTTTGCATTTGTATATATAAAACTATCCGAAAATATATAATTACAAATAAAACATGCTTCAAATACGTATACATAACAAGTGGACCCTCTGACCCTGAGTCGCTCACCTGAGTATTACTGTATCAAAGTCAGATGAAAGCATTATTGCTTCCAACATTCCAGCTCTGAATTGCGATACACCAGCAGTTTCAGTAAGACCTTACATGGGTAAGTTAAAAGTAATGTTGATGAAAGTAATACCGGTGAAGAATCTCAGTGAATGTATCATGTAAACCAATAATGAAACAGCACTGATCAAAAGCTAATTGGATGTTTCAGACAGAAATGTTTTACAACTGATAAAAAAATGGCAATCTTGGTAGAGGGTAATCCAAGGACCATTTGAGCCGTGACATGTGATTTCCAACAATGTGGCATTTTGACAAGTGTAGACTCAGACGAGCCTGTGCAGCCTCCTTATAAGCATAGAAACTCCAAATAATGTTCAGGCAGTAGCTTAACTCTCAAAGAATATTCAAGCGACTAGCAAAGGCTCTGATCAGACTGCGCGTATGCACAGGCTGGTCTGAGCCTATGCTGGTCGTACATACAATCTCATGTTGCGGCTCATTTGCAAATGTGTTAAAGGGGACCATTTGTGCCATTTCCAGTAGGTTTTGACAAGATTGGCCACGTTTTTCAACGGTTCAAAAACATTTAAACAATCTTGGTTCAAGGTCAACCAAGGTCGATTTGTGCCATTTAAACTATACGTTTTTGACAATAAGATTGGCTTTCACAATATATGCACAGCTTCATAGTAAAAACTGCCCCCTGGAGCCCATGTTTTCACTGATCAAATTGATTTAAACAATCTTGGTGGAGAGTCAACCCAATGATCAATTGTGTTAAAGGAGTTGACTTGTTAAGGCGTGAAATCTCCCTAAAAGTCATTTGTGAAAAGTCAAATTTTCAATCTGTGATTTTTGCATTAACTTTCGTGACTATGAATGGACATATATATATATACTATTCAAAACCATTATTAAAGGATGTTCAAACCGAGGGTAAAGGGTGAAAAATACAGCTTTACTAATCTAAAAATTGTATATTTTTCTACTATATCAGTTGAAGGGCTAAAAAGTAAGATTTTTTTTATTAAATCCGCAACTGTGTATACCATCAAAATTGATTTTTTTTCTAAAAATATATGATTCGGTCTGACAAGTTAGTATGCCTCCGCACTATTTAATTGTGCAAAATGCAGTTAATACTTCCAAATGTAAATAGACAAATGGAGATTCTTCAATGTTTCTGGTACAAAAGAATGTTCCCCACCTTGACCCAGCTTCCTAATAACATATATTGTGTAAATTCATTATATGCGTTTACCTTTTAAATGAGTTGCTTGGTCAAGTAGGGGAACATACTTTAATATGAAGAAACTAAGCGTTCCCATTTGTCTATTTACAACCAGAGTTATCAACTGCATTTTGCATACTTAAATGTCCGCAAGCATCCTGATCAGACTGGTCGAATCTGATATTGTTAGATAAATCTATTTATTTTGATGGTAAAACACTATTGTGGAATTAAAAAAATAACTTACTTTTTAGCCATTAATTTGATATAGTATCAAAAAGCAATTTTTAGAGTAGTTATATCAAGCGGTATTTATCTATCCTTTGCCCTCGGGTTGAACATCATAAAATATGTGTTTGAATAATTTAGATGTATGTCCTTTCATAGTCACAAAAATTATTGCAAAAATCTCAATTTGAAAATTTGACTTTTTTTCACAAATGACTTTAGGGAGATTTCACGCCTTAACAGGACCACTCCTTGCATTCAAATGGGCCCAGTAGTTTTTGACATGATTTTTTTATGTTTTCCTTATATAAACATAGGAAAAACAAACCTTGCTACCTGGCCACCATGGTTTTCAACCAATCAACTTTATTTGGGCAAACTTAGTAGAGGGTAACTTAAGAGCTATATGTACCAAATTATTTCAAATTGGGCCAAGAGTTTTTAACAAGATACAGACCTAAGCCAGTCTCGTATTCAATCTGCCTACAGTTTAAAAGCCTGAGGTTAGGATTACTTATAGCTGATAAATTTATTTTTGTGCTTTAATTATAACCCGACTTTCAGGGCACATAAATGGAAAATATTGTATTGTAATTTTAGGACCATAGGGTTTAAGGGGTGGGGATGTTTTTGTGTGTAATTTTTTTTTCTATTTCACAGAAAGCCAAAGTTTTGTCTGGACTTCATCTATAATGTTCCCAGTATAAACTTTGAGATGAAACAATTGCGGTTGCATTGAATTCGGGTCTATAATATTTCATTGTTTTGGGTTAATAAGTATGTTGTCCATAACTTTTGACTATGGTATTACCTGTGAATGTCTTACATAGAGATTATAATTGTTTAATTTATATTTCAATCAGTCTGACCTGTTTACTGAGGTGTAGTAAAACTGCATATACAGTATAAATGCCATTGTAAATTGGTATTGAGGTACATGTTTGTACAAAATTAGTGACTAATGGGCTTTTTTATTATAATAATTTGTTTTGAGCATTTTGACAATCTTCCCCTCTTTGACCAATCATGCCATTTTAATACGACTTGTGCAATGTAATACTACAACTGTATGCAAAAGGATTAGCTAGGTCAAGGGGGTAAGCACCTCAAACACCCTTTTCTATTTCCTATATGTTGAAAAGCAAAAACAGAGCTTTCAACCCATATTTTTTAATCCGTACTTGACCAATGTGAAAAGCATTTTTGTGGATGATCCAAGGGCTGGACTAAATACTTTTACAACGGAAAAAAATGTTCTTTCAAATGTTTATCTTGGCAGTTTTCAGGGCAATCCTTCGTTAAGGCTGTCTGAGGTCCTTCTTAAAGTTTCCCCTCTTTGGTTGCCATGGAAACAATGATTGTACATAAAAAGAAAATCTTCCGAACTACTTTGAAAGGAGACCGCCCAAGGATGACTCCTGGGAGGTTTGATGAAATTTGATCACGTTGATTAGGAGAGAACATTGTTGACAGAGTATGACAGATGGACAGACTGACGACAGACATCATTTTATCACAAACGCTTACCTCGAGCCTTTGACCCAGGCGAGCTAAATAATGTATAAACATAACATTGATATGTACGCTTAATATTTATTATTTCAGAGAAAGTCTACTAACTGTCGTGCTAACCAAGAGTGACAGTGATGTAATACTTTATTTACAATTGCTAAGTAAAATACTTACGAGTACACTTCACTTGAGCTAACGTAAATCGATAGATCACGTGCGTATTAATCCTATCCTGTGGATAGGATTAATACACAAGTGATCTATCGATTCTAAGTCTGTGATTACTTTGTAAACAAAACATAAAGTCACTGTCACTCTGGGCTGGCAGGACAGTAGTTAAGGTCACCTTTGTGCTACTTTGAGAAATTGCTTAAAAATGTGATATACATGGTGAATTATCATTACTAGTACAATATGGTAAGAAATACATTGGTTTGGATTTGAAAGTGCAAACCTGTGTGTTTTTACACTGAAAGCTGAAGGCTCGTGTCACAAATTACATCAAGTTATGTCATTGTTTTCTCTTTTGCCACCTGCATGTGGCCTGAGATTTTCATCATTTTATAACGTTTTGAAATTATAACTTTACTTTTCATTCCCCGTGGAGCCCTCAAAAGCCAACTACTATCCCAATCACTAAACAGCTGTAAAGTTCAACCATTATTCTCAACATAAATGACAATTACAACATAATAATTCATATATTAGTAATGCGAACTCTTGGAATACAGATTCAAATAAGTCATTTGACTTTCTTCTGAATCATACTTGTATAGTGGTTGTATTGTAATCGTATCATATGTCGCTTTGTATACTTGTCATATATTATACAAATAAAATAAAGTTTAAACCAATGTTTTGTTCTGTTCTGTTCTATAACCAAACATTTCTTCTATGAGTATTTTTGTAAAAGCTCCAAGTATTTTCCTGCATATGATCGCTGTGTTAATATGTAAAAAAAGTCTGAGGGGTGTTAATCTCTACTTAATTGAAATGTGAGCATATCTCAGACAATGGTTAAGTCTTTTATACATGATCATGGCTTTTGCACCAATCTTATTCGTACATGTACCCATGCTCTATATGCCTATGTCTATAACAAGTACATTGTATGCAAGGTATGAAGGATGTCTACAAGTTAGTTAACCACATTTTGCTTGGAGAAGATCAGTTTAAGGTGATATAACTTCTACAGGATCCAGAACTCTAAAGTGTTTATGCACATTAAAGTTAAGTCAACTAAAATGATCAGTGATTATCTTCATTTGCGTAACTTTTCAAAAATATTGACTTCTCTTAAAGGAAGGACCTTGCCTCTTAACTGATCAAATGTATTTAATCCTTAAAGCGCCAAAACATGTATCTGAAAATGTCTTCTGCTGAGGTCGTCTGCTGCAAAAAATTGCCTTACATTACCGACCAATTAAGCAAAGAAGCAAACAGTGTGGACCCAGAACAGACTGCTCCTGTAGGAGCAGTCCGATCTGGGTCCACACTTTTTGCCATAGAGGCTTCTTAAACATTTCAGCAGAGGAGAAAAGCAGACAACTTTTCTTGTGATTGGCGCATTAAGGGTTATGAACATACTCCATTATGGTATGGTAAAACAAAATCTCTACATTATGTGATCTCCCACACGAGTACAATGTGTATTGTGCGTGTCCCTAGTGCGCATCTGGGCACTACACCATGTCATTAGTGAAAAAAATATTTTGTAAAAAATATTTTGATGAATGTCTGAGCGGTTACTTTGCAATCAAAACTTAATTTCAAAACACTAAGGTTAGTGGGTAGAGATAAATGAATCTGGTTGATAAATCTGTACTTGCTGGAGCATGCGCCTTTGACAGCAGTGATCAAACAAGATAAAAGTACCGTATAGTCTAAAATAACAATGTGATAGCAAAGCTACTAATGCCATGACACAGAGCATAACTTTGCGAGAGAAATTTATTTTTAGAAGCAAACAAAGCTTGCTAGTTCATGTGAATTCGGACAAAATATACATCATTACCTGCTTGGTATGTTGATTGTTTTAATGCTTTACGTCCAAGTCAACAATATTTTAATAATGTCAGGATGATTTCCTGTCTTCCTTGGTTGAACCAGTACTATGCAGTAGGTAAAGTGTCTTGCCCAAGGACATCACACAGTCACTCCGCTGGCGGTGAGCCATGAACTAGCAACCCTTTGTTTCCCAGTCCAACGCTGTACCAACTGAGTCATTGTGCTCAGCCTTGCTCTGTTCATGAGAGTTGGCGCGTAATTCTTGTCTCCTGCAGTTGTGATTGACAATTGAAGGATCAATGTTAAGCTAAGAGGTATAGAGGCAGTACCTAAATCTTGTGGAGCACTAGCTACTTGTATATTTGGCCAACTGTTCTTTTATACTGTCTGTGGTTGTTATAATAACTAAGTTATCTCTAGCTCTGGATGCAAGGCTGAGGAGAAACCTGTTAAAGTCAGCATGGTCTTCATTTACTTCAGGATTAATACCAATAACTGCAGCTTTGTCAAGTCCACTAAATCCTTTTACTGTGTCTATGTGAACTGTACCTTTCTCTTTCTGCCCAGGAACACTTTGAACCTCTGATTTAAATTCCTGGTCAGAAGCAGAGTGTTTATCTTTATGAACAATGTCACTGTAATTCTCTTCATTGTCAGAATCCTCGCCATAAAACTTAACAGCTGTATCAATGTTTATACTATTTATCTTGCTACTCTCTTGGACTACATCATCCTCAATGTCCACTTCTTCCTCACTGTCTAACTCTTCAAAGTCATTACTACTCGCCAAGACCCCAAATGGATTGCTAACCTCCAAGTTACTATCTTCTGGTGAGCTAGGAGACTTAGATGCGACCAAACATTCGTTAACATCAGTTTCCTTAATTGAAATGTTTTCATATTCTGGAAGATTATCTGCTGAACTGAATCTTGTGTCCATCAGGTTATGATCAGCTGCATTGTTATTATGCAATGATTTATAAGTCTTCTGGATTGCATTTGCTTCATTGCTTTTATTTTCATTGTTTTCAGTTTGATGATCCATGAAGGATGTCTGCAATTTATTCAGTTCTGATCTTCTCCCAACAAGAATAGCAATGTCATTCTCTTTCACTCCGTTACTCAGTAAACCTGACATGACCTTACCTAAGAGTCCATGCATCTGTGATTCATCGCATGATAAAATATCCACACCCTTACCAGCAGAATAATTATGAGCAAGCTTTGGAGCACTGCACATCTGTCTGAGGTATGGGTTACACAATCTTTCAACATTGTCAGAAGCCATCATCAGACGAGATGTAAACTGAAATATCTCTTTAGTGCTTCTACTTACTTCGCTTAGCATAAAATTGTTCTTTCCAATTATTGATGGAAGTCCAGCCTTGAACTTATGAACTTTCTGGGAATAATCCATGAACACCCAGAAATAATTGCAACACTGCTTTAAATGTTCTGAAGCTTGTTGTTGAGCAAGTTTTTCAGCCAGGTGATACCAATCTCCATCTCTGTCCTTAAAATTCTGAGCTTCGTCAACAATGACATTATATATAGTGCTATATTTCTGTTCCATCAGTTCTTCCTTACTTGCATCCTGAAGAAGGTTTCGTCTTGTTGAAACTATGCACAGTCTATGATCCCTAAAATAAAAGCAAAAAAAGAAGAATAAAGCATCCTGGTTCTTAAAAAGAACCAGGATGTTTTATTCAATTTTAGCATGTTGACTAAGATTGTGAATCATTGTTTAAACGAGATGGCAAAATTGAAATCATGTAATTCTAATATGCAAGCTATTGTAAAACCATAATAGAATGCACAGTCCATGGGGCGCCATCGCAAATCCCCACGCTAAAGTTTTTTGACCCTCTCAGCACCGCCAAGTCCCACACCTGGGGAATGACCCCAGCAACAGAATCAAAATTCTGTTCAATATGTTTTCTATCTTCTATTTGTAAGAACACACAAAAACTTTGGTATATAAAAATCTTAGAATTGACATGGTAGTCATAATTTAATGATATTTGACCTTTTGACCTCACCCATAGGTCACCAGTTTGACCCTAGGATGAAAAAATTAATTTCATTTTGTTCTGCTCGTCATTCCTGTTGATTTGATATGCCACATGACCATGTTTGAAAAAGTAAAAAATTGACCCAGCGCCCCAAAGTCCCACCCCTGGGGTATGACCCAGGCAACAGAATGACAATCCTATCTGATATGTTTTCTATCTTTCATTTGTGAGAACACACACAAAGTTTGGTATAAAAATCTTTGAAATTGACTTTGTAATTGAAATTTATAGATATTTGACCTTTTGACTCCTGCCTAGGGCCCCATGAGGCAGCAGACCTGGGGCCAAATACTTTGAAAAGTATTCAAATACATTACTTTGACTTATCAATGATTACAATTACATTACAATTAAAGGACCTGTAGAAATGTAATGATTACAATTACTTTAGAAATGTAATCAAATACATTACTAATTACTTTTTAAGATTTTATGTAAAATTGCAATGCTATATAGTACTCACTTTTAAAATTATAAAGATGGATCTTTGAAGTTGTATATAAAGCCATGTCCTGTACTGTTATTTCTTAAATTAGCCATGCAATTTTATTCAAATTCTTATTAAAGTTAAACAATATATATACATCATACATTACATCTGCCTACATACTTTATAGATCTATTCCACTATACAGTACCATATAACAAGATAGATTTATAAAGTATGTAAAATGGAAATTGTCTTGTACACAACTGCAATCTTTTGCTCAGTCAGCTACTTTTAAATTGTTATCATCAGATTTAATTTGATGATTACATTTAATCATCATATTAAGTTTTTCAAAAGTGTCATCTTTGAGGGAACATCTTTCAGGCCTAAAAACTTTGCCTGCTATGCTGAATAAGAATTCTACATGAGCAGGTGTTGCACTATTGGATGAAAAAAACAGTTATATAGCCATTCCACAAGAAAATGTACTTTTGTGTAATAACCTTTGTCCAGTTTGCACACATATACAGGTAGCTATTAAGAAGGTCATAAATACATTTTCACATGAGCTAGCTATATTCAATAACAAAAGATTAACACCTTTGAGTAGTCATCTTTTTGTAGTCTGGGTTGGATGAATTTACATATGAAATCAGCTAAGAATGTCAAAATGAACAGAACTAGTTTTGTTTCTTGACATTTCTTTTAAGGCCTCCAGCAAATAGGAGAAACAGAAATGCTGTCAAGAGTGAATTTGGGGAGAAAAATGTACCTTATACCATGTTAAGTTGTCTATTGCCATATTTTTTTTTTTTTTATTTTGAATAAAAAAGTTTGGTTTTTAATTTTTATACAAAATGCAAATTAATCTTAAACACCATGCTAAGTCTGAAATTGACTAAATATTTTAAAGTGTGCTACTTTTATTGTCCACAAAAGTCAATATGTTTTATTTATCCTGTGTTCTTTTTTTTCATTTATAGATCTGAATTAAAATATTACCATTAGTCACCTATTTGTTTCTTGTGTTGGGCAAATTTTCTAAGTAAATAGCCAAATGTATTTGAAAAGTATTTGAAAGTAATTATAATTACAGTTAAAATATTTTCAGTGATCATTACAATTACATTACATGTACTTGAAAAAAAAAACATGATTACAATTACATTTGATTACTTTGAAAATTGTATTTATTTACAGATAATTACAATTACTGATTACGATTACCCCAGGTCTGTGAGGCAGGCCCAAAAAAAATTTGACGTTGCACGCCCCATTCATGTGAGTTACTCACGCACCAAATTTGGTTCAATTTGGTACAATGGTTCAGGAGTAGATAGCATTATGGACAAACGGACGGACGGAGGCAATTACAATATCCCCTTCACTTTTTTAAAAACGTGTGAGGATAAAATATGATGCAATTCAAATCATAGTCAAATGAAACATAAGAGAGTCACTGACGTATGTATGGTAGAAAATGGAGATTCATGTCAGGCAGCTGTTTTGGGATGTGTGACGTCACACAACCCTAGTTAAATAAGAATAAATAGAATAACTATTTGTCTTATTTCCATTTTAATTTGTTGCACATTTATTGACTTTTCTGTTGAAAATAAGTGATTTTTAAAACAATCTGTAAAGTTTGCGATGAATTTGAGAAGTTTATAGGAACCCAGAAAGTTAACTAAATATTGATAATGGCCACCTCCATGGACTTCTTAGATCTTGAATTTTTCATTATTACTTTCTAATTTACTCTGAATATGCAGTGATTCATTTACAAATTTGGGCTTATGTGTCCTTTGACTCGCTGTTTCCCATATCAATGAGCCCGACTGCAATTTTATGAGTCCAGCATATTATTTTTCATGACAAGTCTACAATACCATTGTATCCTGGGACTGGCTGAAATAAAAACTTTGCATCCCAGAGACCAAATTATGGGTAAAAGATGCAGGATGCCCAGGCAAAAATCACTGAAGATGCTCAAATTGGCACTAAGGCATGTTCTGATAAAGCCTTTTATTTGGTGTACATTTCAATGAGAATTGCATCCCCCTTTAACAAACTGTATCAAACTTGGAGCTAACAGTTTTTTCTCTCATTATATTGTCTTACCGGTTAGTGTACTGGAAACACATAAACTATTATTTTGGCCAACAGTGTAGTGCCAGATAAATTGCTGAATGTGGGTGAAGCTTTTACTCAGGGTCTGCACTGTTTGCTAAGATAAAAACAATGTTCAGGGACTCAAGTGCATCTTCTCTGGCCTTTCTTGCCTCAGTGTCAGCCTTTGATGCAATAAACCAATGCTCTAGGAGGCTTGAGATTTTGCAATAGGTAAACTTTCAAGAGGTTAAATGACAGGGTATCCCATTTTGTAAGACCCAATTAAGACAGTGTAATGACAAATGAGAGGACAATAATTCACGCCACAGCAACATATTTGTTTATCTGAAGACATACGGTTTGTCCTTAGTACTAAATTTACAGTGTTTCATATTATTGCCTGGTTCACATTTTAGATTATACAACATCTGTTATAAGGGTTGTGTTTATTAAAACCTACTATGTTTTTTTAAAAAGACTTGCTGCTCTGATAAGATATTGCAATAAGTAGGCTTATAAATTGAGTCTACACACAAAAAAACGGTCTTCATGGGGTTTGTGAACAACAAAGGTGCAGAACAGACTGCACAACCAGTCAACCACTGAGCCTAGTCGCATAATTGTTATTCACAGACTGAAAAGTATCATATCTAAACTTGCTTTATGCCAAATTTCAATATTCTGGCTAGACTCTGTACCTGAGGAGACTGGTTTGAGTCTAGCTTTGTCAGAAACCTTAGACAGGTTTTATCGCGTTGAGACCCAATAAATATACAAGATGTGCTATGTAATACTTTCTATAATCCTGAACATAACAATAAGGCTGATCAGAATGTATGATAAATGCGCTAGCAGGTCTACAAAATTGTTGATCACACACAAAAAAATAAGATTTTCTCACAATAATTAGTCAGTAAAATAACTACAAAATAATGATGCTATTTGAGGACCATTAATAAACGTTAAATAAGGCATGGTATTCCAGATAATGCCTCGAAATTTTAAGTCAATATGAAAATATGAGACAAAACTAATTTGAGAATTTGAGAAATTTACGTTAAACCTTCACATATTGGCTGTTCATCGCAGGGAGCCTGTCATATATAACGAATATGAGAGGATATTTTGGCCAGCACATAACATAGTAGTTTGTATAGCATAATCAGTAATTTCTTTTCAAACAAGCATGTGCTAATACACAGTGGAACTACAGGTCTAGATTTTTGCTAGGTTCTTCAACATTTATACAGTCGACTCTCGTTAACTCAACTATGCATAACTCAATACTATCACTTATCTCGACTCGATGGCCCGGTCCCGGTATTTTCCCCTATATATTATTGCAATTCCACAACGTTTATCTCGACAACGGCTAAGTCAATAAAACTGATAACTCGTTACGAAAAACTGGTCCCGCTGATCAATTTTAGTGTATTTTACAACGCCTAACTCGATCCAATTTCATAAGAAAAAGACAGTCATTAACTGACCTTTTTATCTGAATGGGTCTCCAATTAATCCACCGCGTTGAACGTTAATTATTCCCATTTAAATTGTTTGATCACTTGGTCCACGTGTGCGACACATGCACTTGTAAATTAGTGTGTTGTAAAATTACATAATTGACCGCGGTCGGCGAATTCTATTGATCTTTTGTCTACAACTTCAAAGCGGGTACATGTCTATCTCATGTTAGTGACGGTTTGAGCTAATTTGTCTTATTTGAGCAATCTATTCAGTATTAAGCCTGTCCGATGACTGCTCGTTTTAAATAAGGCCAAAGAATAATTTAATTGTTTCTCAGGCCATATTTTGATTTTTGAAAACATATGCAGCGTTTTATTTCAGCCACTGGACAGTTGTACGTTTAAGGCTATTTTCGAACATTGGTCATGTCATGAAAAATAGATTGGGAAGAGCCGAAGAAAATTAAAACATACATGTACACTGTCTGTTGGGGCTTAGACATATGACGACGTACGAAAGGGTAAAACCTGCGACCACAGGACCAGTCGCCGATACTTACTTAGAACTGAAAATGCTTTGTTTATTTTATTTTGCCTTAGAAAGTGAAAATTAAAATGGCCATAATGTCGGGACTGCAGTGGTACCTGAAAAACGATTCTATTTTTCCCCTTTTTATTCTTTGTTTATTATTTTTTTTATTTCAATTCCCAATGTCAAATTCATCCCACAGTTCATTAATGTAATAGCTACTAATAACGATCTATTAACGGACGAGTTGAACGTGATTTATTTCGCCCCAAAATTGTAGCCATATGTCATGATTTGGTTACCTCGAACTACTGATAACTCGCCTTTTGCTCAGTCCCTTGAAATTCGAGGTATCGAGAGTAGACTGTATTTTGTGTATGCGAGTAGACTGCTCAACAATGTCATACATACCAAAATATTATGTGTTGGTTCATTTATTAATCTTGTTTAAGCAGCTTAAAAGTATGCTTTTGAAATCCTTTTTATTATACCTTAATTTCTAGGGCATATCAATATTTTGCCCTGAACTTAATATCTTAATGTGTACAAAAAACATTTCCAAAACACTACAGTCATCAAAATTTCTTCCTGTAGCCCTCGTTCATTCTAATACATATATACAATTGTTTTTAAGATATAAGCTGAATTGCATTATTGGGGCTTGCAACCTCATGAGACTTTATGTACGAGCCGTTGCATGTCACAAGTTAAAGCTGTAATACATTCAGAAAGCAAATAACGGCTTTGGTCAGACTGATGGAAGTGCAAATGTGTCTGAGAAATGCTGGGGGTATTTCTGGAAGCCAACCCAAAACACCCTGTAGCATACCTGACAAAATCACATAGCTTTTCATTTTCTGCCAAATACAATATATTGTTGAAGCTGCATCCTCGTCGTCTTAACTCCTGTATAAGTTGTATAGCTGCCACAGTTTTACCTGCACCTGGAGGACCATGCACCCATAGTTCTTTGGTAAACTGCTGCGTCCAAAGAAGGTCAAACTGATCATGTGTCAAAAGAAATTTGTAGCTTCCCTGAATAGTGTTTGCCCATGATTTCAGTGGATGAGCTGTATAGCTGGACATGCATATTATAAGAGAATCTATGAGTCCATCAAATTTTCCACTTATACTGAAGTGTGATGGATATAGATCTCTGTTGAATAAATAACTCTCAGCTTCAGATAGTTCTTGGAATTGAGTGACATCAATAACATGACTCACAATTCCAAATTTACATCTTAAGCCACCATGAATCACCAGTTTGTTCTTCAGTACAGTAGCAACAGTCTGTGCATGTACCCTCACCCGAGGCTTGTTTTGTAATGCAACAGTCAGAACATGTACCCCATCCTCTTCCGTCAGAAAAAGCAAATCACACAGCACATCAGGACACTGGTGTGGGATTTTAAGACCCCAGCAACCTAACCCAATACATAAACCAGCTCCTCTGGCAAACATCTGCACAATATGACTAATTTCAGCCTTATAGCTAACAGTAGCATGCTTTTCAATAAAGTGGCGAGGAAAGATGACCTCTTTCTTTCCTGAAAGATAAAATGTTAGAGCAGTTTATACACAGAGAATCTTGCATGGATGCTCATGTTTTATTGAATTAATTAAATGAGTTGGGAAAAACAGATAAAATGCGAGGCTTGCCAAACATTTTATCTCTTTTTCGCAAGGTGTGTGATAAATTACAATAATAAAAAAGCACAAATGTTAGATTACATTTATCACATGTCATCAAAATTACTAAAAAAAATCGCTGCGTCGGAGTGGGTGACATTACGTAATGTAACTAAATCTGTAAACCACAAGTGGTTTATTGATTATATTGCATGGGTTATATCACTCCCAGGCGTGACATCATGTGATAAAAGAATACCTCATATGGGCCAGCACAGAAGACTTTTATACTTTTGCCATATGGTGAAAGGCCTCCTTTAATAACTTAAGCTGGAGTATCCAGCAAGGCTGTGGGGCAAAATTTTGGTCCATCTACCAAGTCTAAACCATACCGTATGTATTGGTGAAGTGAAGCCTCCGGCAAAATGGAGTGTAGACTTTGCTTTTGTTTGTTTGATTTGATACTAAACGTCCCATCAACAATCTTTCAGTTATGTAGGGAGGCTCTTCTTGGGTTGAACCAGTACTAAGATAGGATTAATGTGTCTTGCTCAAGGACACAAAGCAGTCGCCTGTGAGGCTCGAACGCGTGGCCCCTCGATCTTTAGTCAAGCACTCTACCACTGATACTGCGCTCCCTATGGAGTGTAGGCGCAGGCTCTTTGGAGCCATCACTGTTTTTCAGTGCAAAGCACCAAATTTTATGATTTGTCAAACTTTGTTGGTGTTGTCACACAAACGTATTCAAACATAATTTCAATCATCTGCATGCAAGCATTGCACATGCCCAACTTTATCTCATCAATTAATTTTATTAAGTAATCTGAAAGAACCAGATCTGATTCCATTTAAAAGTATCATAATTTTGATCATGTTTATATAGAATATTTTCATATAGATGTACATAGTACCTAACATGTCATGTCATGTTTCAGAACTTGAGCTTAGGGTACATAGGGTTGATAATTTTAATAGGAACATTGCAAATTGTTTACCTAGTAAGCTCTTTTGCTTAATATCTTGTATAGTTCTTGGTAGAGTAAACACTAGAGGGGCATTGGGAACATTCATGGGCATTTTGATGAATCTGCTGTGTAGTTCTGGCACATCTGAAAAGATATCCAACAGATAAACAAGCCTGCAATCTACATGGGAAATAAGTATATTCCCTTCATATCACACCTCGTTATAACATGGATTTGGGTAAAGCAGTCATGTTGAGACTCCCATTCTTTTTCGCCATGGAATTTTTCAAAGGAATTACAGGAAAAAGACCCTAATATGGACATTTTCCTCCAATTCCTTTGTACAATTGTCTCTTAGTAAGTTTATAAGATGATTCACTTATACCGCTGTTCATTCCAATGCATTATAATTCTTACTTCAAAAACAGTGACCCTTTTAATATAAAACTACAAAATTGTCATACTGCTTGTCTCGGTCATGTAGCGAGATCTGGTCTTTACAAGTGCAAAGTGGAAATTCAGAAGCACTTTGCAAATTATTTCTATAATGATCTGACAACATATTAAAAAAAAAACATTGTATAATAAATCTGATCTTTTTTGCTATTTCTTTTGAAAGAAATATGCAGAATAAAAGGTAACACCATATGCAGAGTTTTATGTGCCACAATATTTTGCACTCCAATTTGTCGAGTCTTGTGGTGCTAAAGGATGAGTAAAGGCCCTTGATTGATATGTTTCCATGTTTTGACAATTTGATACATATCTGATCATTTGGCTATGTATACCAAATACATTAATCCTTCCTTTTCAAAAGTGATGGAAAGAGGTGGTGATATAAGTTTGTTGGTTGCTTAAACCAGCCCAGTACTGTCATTGTAGGAAAAAATGCAATTTTGATGTGCTATGAATCTTTTCAACATTTATTTTCCAGCTTTACCAAGAAGAACTCGTCCACATATTGGTATAAACTGTTACTAAGTTCACCTACTTCTCAACCATAAATTTATTCTGCTTATATGATTTGAACTATTGCATTTCATCAAGATTATCAAGAATTCAAATGAGTATTCTTTAACACATCATACCTCTTAAAGGGTTCAGCATAGTATTTTTCCACAGGGAAAATGTGAAATCCACCACTTGGCTATCTCTGTTCACATAACAACTCTCAGGGCATGATGTAAACACGCCGCCAGGGAATTTGCATACAGAAACAACAACCACTACTTTACTTTGCTAAAAAGACAATCAAATCAATAAGAGCAAAATTACGTTGGATATTCTTTGAAAACAGTTTTACTTTTATACAGGAGGAGCTGAATACTAAATATCCACTATGTCTATTGGAGAACCTAAAACTGAAATTCAAAACAATATGTCTCCATGCTTATCCCTAAAAGAGGAGGACATGTACTGAATTTCTATTTCAGAAATATATCAGTATTTAGGTTTACCCAGAGTTTTGAGCGAGATAGAAACCTGACAGCATACAATATTTCCCAACTAGAAATAGTATGTGAGCATGACTAGGTAATGCCACAGTCACACACTGCAGACCAACCCATGTAATCATGAGGAAGTAACACAGAGCACCAATAGCCACGTGACAGCAAGAAGACAATAAATGTAAAACAACTAGCTCGCTCTTCATCAGCAAGATTACTGCAAAACTAGAAAGGCCGCTAAGAAATGCATTTATATCAATACAAGGACCAAACAAAAAACCCATACAAACAATGGGCGCAACAAACAATGAAACAACAACAACAACAACAGATCCACTGCCTTTAAATGGATAGCCAAAGTCACTTGGGGCTGAAATGCATTTTATGGGCCAAACCTTTTGCCCTAGATTCTGCTGTTGTTGAAACACAAAGATGACGTATGCAATACATCATAGTAGAAAACAGTCTACTAGTAATCAAATCAACATACTATGGTGAAAAGAAGAACAGATTCATGACTCACAGATGGTTAGAGCTAACGAAAAACTAAAGATGAGCCACGATGGGCCCAGCCAAATTCAGGCACCATTCTACCAATAAAGAGTTTAAGACATGGTGGTCATTGAGGCTGAGGCCTGATCCACTGTCTGTAAGTTGGTTGTTGTTCACATAGATTACTACACCAAAGAACTAGTTTAGTTTGCTGTTTCTATATAAAGCAACAGTTGCTTGAATTTTGGAAGTCATACTTAACATCATATAGAGGGTAATGGAAAACGCAAAATTTTCTATTTGCCCACAGGCAAGTAAACTACACAAATCAACTTATCCAAAACAGATTTTTGTGAGTCCATTAAAGGTGCAATGTGTACAAACTAGCTGCTAATGTCCAGATAAAATAAAAACAACAAATTATAAGCACATATTTTTATGCTTTGGCCTTCAAATTGATAAAATTTTCTTGTGAAATCAGCTAAGCATGTCAACATCAACAGAACTAATTGTTTTTGTTTCTTTAAAGGCCTCCAGCAAATGAGGGAGAAAAAAGAAATGCTGACAGTGTGAGTTCTGCTGAGAAAAGTGCACCTTATATTATGTTACAACATCTATTGCTGTATTTTTAAATTCTAGTTTTGTTAAAAAGTCAATCTGATTTTTATTATTTATACACCTTGCACCTTTATCTCAAACATTTGAATAAAATTGGTTATTTCTAAAAGTGACTAAATCTTATAAAAGTTTTCTTTTATTGCGAAGTCAACAAATATCAATCTTTCTTTTATTTATCCACAGTGTACCTTTTCTCTATCATCTGAATAAAAACAATGCTATTAGATATCAGTCAGTTTCTAGTGGTAACAAACCATGATTACAACTACATTTGATTGCTTTGAAAAGTGTACTTAATTACAAATAATTACAAATACTGATTAAGATTACCCCATGTCTGCAAATGACATTTACCTGAAAATCTGTAAACCACTAGTGGTTTATAGTTTTTAATACAGGGCTTATTTCACTCTCATACTTGACTTCATATGATAAATTGTATCTTTACCTGTTTTATTATAATCTATATTTTGAAGGTTTTCACTTCATGTAATTTCACAGTCAACAATTTTTCAGTCATGTCGGGACAGGTCTTCCTGGGTTAACCCAGGACTAAGCAGATGATAAAGTGCCTTGATTAAGGGCACAATGCAGTGGCTCTAGTGAGGCTCAAATCCCAAATTACTCTATCTTGAGTCAAGCACTCTACCACTGAGCCATTGCTCTCCTCGTATGAATAGCGATTTTTAAATCAACAGCAAAAATAAAGAAAGAGCATTACACTTGCAGGGAATTAAGTTGATGGCAAAATGCTATGAATATTGAGAATGGTCATTTCTATAAAATATATTTTGACAGGACTTTAGTTAAAGAGTGTCTAACAAAAATTAATTTTCTTATTTCTCCACCAAAACATATGTTTTGGGTGCTCAAAAGAACCGTCTCATTCAAAACATATGTTGTGGGTACTTAAAAGAACCGTCTCAATGAGACGGTTCTTTTGAGCACCCAAAATATATGTTAAACCTGATGGGTCAGAAAATATTTACATTTTTACGCTGAAATTTTTTGCTTATCTAAACCTTTGTTTTGATACCTTTCTTGGTGCATTCTCCACTGGGAAGAATTGTATGTCCCAATGTTTCCCTCTAACAGCAGGCATTCTCTCATCTCCCCAGATGACTGACAGCATTCGGCTATTAACAAGATCATCTGCAAGGAAAATTATAGGATACTGTAAATTCAAAAATAAATTGTGATAATTTTATTGCAATGAATAACATGTTTGGGATGTTAAAATATGAAACTGTATCATGATTAACCTATATCAGTAAATGTGCCAGAATGATGTCTTTATTTTTGTAAAACTTCACTTTGAACAGTAAAGTTTCATGAAAATAAACAATTGCCTAAATTTCTGAATTTAATGTATCACACTACGTTTATACACTTGATAAAGCTCTTAATGCACATATATTGTTTAAAACACATATTTGGCGTGAAAATGCTAAGATTATGTCAAAAATATGCAACATTGTTAAACATATATAGCAAAAAGTGAGCAAAGCTCACATACCCCCGGCTGTTGTAACACTTTCAGAGAAAAGACAAAATTGTCAAAGATTTCATAATCCTAAATCAAGTAGTTCTATATTTGTTATATCAGAGTGACAGAAGGAAAAATTGAAAATTTGAAAAAAGATGGCAAAATGAGGATAAGCACTTTAATTTTCATTTACACAATACACTTTGCCTATCTGAAAGTGTACACAAAGTTTCATAATCCTAAATCAAGTGGTTGCTGAGAAAACTGACAAAAAAGGTCCATATGTTATATAGGAGTGACAGAAGGAAAATTGAAAAAGAAGGCAAAATGAGCTTTAGCATCTTGATTTTCATTTACACAATACACTTTGCCTACCTGCAGGTGTACACAAAATTTGAAAACACTGGCTCCAATAGGAATTTTCATTGGAGAGAAAGAAAAATCAATAAATAAAGGGACTGATAAGCAATATGTGGCTGTTTTTGTTACACAATACAACTAATCACTATCAAAGTTTTGTACCAAATTTCAGAATCCTAACATGAGTAGTTGCTGAGAAATCTTTGACAGAAAAAAATGTCCATATGTTTTATATAAGTGTGAAAGAAGGAAAAAATGAAAAATTGAAAAAAGAAGTCAAAATGAGCCTGAGGATTAGCATCTAAATTTCCATTTACACAGTACACCTTGCCTACCTTAAAGTGTACACAAAATTTTAAAACACTGGCTCCAATAGGAGCTGAGAAATCTGTGACAGAAATTTCCATTGGAGAGACAGAAAAATGAACAAATAAAGGGACTGATAAGCAGTATGTGGCTGTTTTTTGTTACGCAATACAACTCATCACTATCAAGCTTTGTACCATATTTCAGAATCCTAACCCAAGTAGTTGCTGAGAAATCTTTGACGGAAAAAAAAGTTTACAAGCAAACAAACAAACAGACAATCAAACAAACATAGTTACAGAAAAAGCAAAAACTATATACCCCCAGGTACAGACAAACAAACAAACAAACATAATTACAGAAAAGGCAGAAACTATATACCCCCCACATACTTCGTACCAGGAGTATAAATATGTAGCATCATTATACCATGCTATTAAACACGTAATACACAAATGGTTTATAGATTTTAATACATGGCTTTATACCTCTCCAAGATGTGAGGTCTTATGATAAGAGTAAGTTTGATTTTATTAAGTCTCAGGAAATCAGCACATTTAGTTTGGTATATATCAAATTCAGGTAACGATAATAATTTGAATCCTGATATCTCAGTCAAAATATCTATATTCTGCCTATCCATTTTGAATTCGAAATCAACCTAAATGCACACCAATATTCAAATACTTGGATTTAAATGAAACAAATTGTAAGCAAACCAACTGGCCTCAAATCTGAGTTTTTCTACAGAATACAAGAAGTACCTTAAACAAGAAAATTGAAGTCCCAAGTTTTGAGCCAAATTAGTTCCTTTTCCATATAGGTGTTGTGAATATAAGTAATTCATGAACCAAATGTTAGCATAGGAAAAAACAAAGAAACAATACCATCACATCACAGTGCGCCAGATATTTTGACTACCATCAGTACCAGTACTGGTCCGAATGAAACTTGAACCCTACCAGCTATTTTCGATCCGTACAAGTGTTAATTTTGGCTAAGCCTTTTTTTTATGAAAGCTTATACTTGTATTTATAAGGGGTCACGCTGTTTCTGTCTTCATGTATAGTTTGATCACCCATCAATCAAAACAGCGATGTCCCTATATAAATGCACGTAGGCAAGAATATTGGAACAGGAATGATTGTTTTATTGCCATCTGTAAACACGCTGTGCTTCTAAATCTGAGATTTTCCTACTTTCAGTTTCTACAGTGACTTGTTCACACGAAATAACAAGGACCAATCTGATATGAAACTCCCCGAGAGTGGTCTCTGCGCACATATTATTTTGAAACCCTGTTCTACAAGGAAGACATGGTAATAGGACGCAACTGAACATTGGGGAGTTTCTATTGAGGCAAAAAAACATCTATAAGCAGTCCAGCAAGTGGAATCTGGATTTCTGAATGCATACATTTTGATATATTCACAAATCAGTTCAAAATCAAGTGTCTTCTGGTTTGTAATGGATGAAAACTATGGGTTAAATGTAAGAACTTACCGTACACACAAAAATGCACCTGTATTCTGTAAATACTAATTTTCAGCTCAATCCATATTTCAGGAAAACAGACCCGTTATAAAGTCTATACGGACGCTATCTGGAGCATTGCCATCAATAGAAATGATAACTATTCAGTTATTGTTGATGATTAAATTAGAAAAAAAAATACATACCTGTTCGCCTTTGTTCTGACTCATTCAAATCTTCACCAATCACAGAAGCTCTTACATCATCAATACCAAAGAAAATGTGTCCACCTTCATGATTGGCAAATGCAGATATGTATTTCAACATCAAGGACTGTATCTTTCCAGGTAATCCTTTACCACCGCCCCTGAAAAAATAAAGCAAGTTGACATAGTGGGCCTTGATGCGAGAAAATATGTCTTTGCAGTTTGTGAACAACAAAGACACAGATCAGCCACCACATCCATGCAGTCTGATCTGTGCATTTGTCATCAGCTTAATGGAAACATCTTTTGAGCCACGACGTGTGATTTCCAACAATGTGGTATTTTGACATGTTTGGGCTCAGACGAGCCTGTGCAACCTCCTTTTAAGCTTAGAAACTCCAAATGATGCTCGGTCAGTAGCCTAAAATTCATAGAATATTCAAGCGACTGGCAAAGGCTCTGATCAGACTGCGCATATGCTAGGATAAATGTTCTTACTCAAGGACACAACACAGTGGCACCAGTGAGGCTGAACCCGCGACCCTAAGGTCTCCAGTCAAGCACTCTACAACTGAGCCAGTGCGCTTCCTTATTAAGGTGTCACTGGTAGAAGTTTCTAAATTATGATGCCTGTCCGTCCCGAAAGGTTGTTTTAATCTTAAATAGCAAGCAATGCAGACCTCGATCAAAATGCAACATAATGCTTCATTTCATCTAGGACTTCACTGTTTGCCAAAGTACCTGTTTAGGGACTTCTAGTATACAAAGGGCTAAACTGCTAGTGATTACTCTAACATGCACACCATAGAGCCCCTAGTTAAGAGTGTGTAATTAAAAACAAATATTCTTATTTCTAAACCAAAACATATATAATGAGTACTCAAAGGAGTCATCTCTAGGAGCACCTAATGAGCACCCAAAACATATGGCAAATTGATGGGTAAGAAAATATTCACAATTTTACACTGAAATTGTTATTGATATGGACCTATAACACTAACCCACATGCAAATAACATCTATAGATATTTGTTTCAACATAAAGATCACATTAATTTTCTTAATTGCTCAGTTGTGGAATTTGAAAAGTACATCGTTATGGCTTTTACACTGAATTTGTTTTGAAGATGAGGTCCAAAGAATTTCTTGTCAGCCTGCAAAATATAATAAAATAGATGTTTTTTATATACTATTTATCATAAACAATATCAGATTAGAATTAACCTTTTGTATAAGGGTAACTTCTAAAGGTGTACTTATACAAACAGTGAAGACCCAGATGAAATGCCACATCATGCGGCATTTCATTAGGGTCTTCTCTGTTTGTTATTTAATGTAATACACATCTTCAGACATAAATATACACTATTTTGTCAAAAGTATAACAATACATCCCTAGATATGTACCATGGACACTTCCAAGTTTATTGTATCAAATCAGAAGGAAGAAATCATTAGTATACAAAGGGTTAAAAGTGAAAATATGGGCCTCATTTATGATTAGGATAAAACCTGCTTACATCAAAGGCACACCCCCCACATTCTGATCAGCGCATTTGTTATTCACTCTCAATTGAAAACTGAAATAGCTTAAAATGCAACATGCAAAATATCAAGATTCTACCTAGTCTCTGTAGCTAAGCAGGCTGGATTGAGACTTACATAGGCGCAAACACTGAATAAGGGTCTACTGTACAAAACCTGTCAGTAGGGTTTCCAACAAAGTGACAATCAAACCAGTCTCTCCGCTACAGAGACTAACTTGAAAATTGAAATTTCACCTGTAGCATGTTTAGATTTGATTATTTCCAAAAAGCGAACAACAAAGTTGCTGATTAGACTGCGCAGATGCGCAGACTGGTCTGCGCCTTTGTTTTTCACAAACCCCCGAAGACAGGTTTTCTCACACCGAGGCCCACATGACATATTAGGATAATACTTAACCTCTGATGAGAACTGGTTAACTGTTTAAATTGTATCTGTTTCGTTTCCTTCTTAGTTCTCTCCGCTGAGCGCCCATAGATGAATGTTGTTGGTATTGGTGGAAGATCTTCTAGGGTACCTGGCTCGTCATTGGCTGTGATCAGCTTCATCACAGACTGGTAGGTTACATCATGAGTTGCTGTATCTGTACAACACAGGATTATTCATAGAGGATCTTAAATGAGTGCTCATGTTTTATTGAATTTATTAAACGAATTGAGGAAAAGATATAAAATGTGAGGCTTGCCGAGCATTTTATCTCTTTTTCGCAACAAGTTTAATAAATTCAATAATACAAGAGCACAAATGTTAGATTCTACTTATCATATGACATTTAGGTTACTTTGAAATCTCATTTCTGACGTAATAAGCTATAATTTTGTCATTCTGTAGGCCTACGCAACCTTGTTATGGACGTCATAACTTTTCCCGAAAATCCGTAAACCACTAGTGGTTTATAGATTTTATTGCATGGCTTTATTTCACTCCCAGACGCCACTTCATATGATAAATAAGATTATTCACTTATAAATGGGCCTTGACACAAGAAAGCCTTCTTTGGTGTTTGCAAACAAAAAGACACAGACCAGCCTGCGTATTCGTGCAGACTGATCAGTGCCTTTGCTATTCTCTCTTTGGAAAGAAACATATCTAAACTTGCTACAAGCTAAATTTTATTTTGCTAGCTAGTCTCTGTAGCTGAGGAAAATGGTTTAAGTCTCGCTTTGTTGGAAACCCCAAAGACAGGTTTTGTTGCAAATATTGGTTATTCAGGCCTCTAGATAAGAGTGTGTAATTAATAAAAAAATATTTTTTTCTTTTTCTTAACAAAACATATGCTCTAGACACTAAAAAAACCCATCTCAATGAGATGGCCATTGAGTTTTTTGAGCACCCACAGCATATGTTAAAATTGATAAGAAAATATTCACAGTTTTACCATCAAACATTTGTGTATATCTAGACCTATGGTTATTGATCACACAGGCTCTTATGTGTTTGAAATTTACATTCTCCACATGCCAATTCAAAATTAATTTTTCATGAATTTCAACAACCAAGGCACTGGCGAAGTCAAATGCATTGTCCATTCTGTGTGTACAGATGTACATACGGGACTTTAGTTAAGAGTGCATAACAGAAAATTAATTTTCTTATTTCTAAACCAAAACATATGTTGTGGGTACTCAAAGAACCGTCTGATTGAGAGGGTTATTTTGAGCACCCAATACATGTGCTAAAATTTATGGGTAAGAAAATATTTACTATTTTACGATGACATTTTTGTTTATCTAAACCTGTGTACATATTACATGTTTGCAAAGGATATTGGATACATTTAAGATATTTTACTATTGTTCTTTTGCCTGTTATAACATGACATAACCAACAAAATGAGTATGCACTAAGCAAAGATTTAGATAACCCTGGGCATCTACCCAGTCTGATCAGAGTCTGTACTTGCACTCAGTGGGTAACTAAGGACCAAAGCGTTCTTCCAAAAAGTGAGTATGATCGGGAAATACCAAAATCACACACCACAGCCCAACCCATGGCACCTTGAGGAAGAGTCACAGAAACTTTTTAATTAACAAGACATATGCAAAACAATAAAAGCAAAACAACTAGCTCTCTCTTCCTCTTCAAGATGATTGAGAAACTAGAAAGGATGCAAAGTAATGCACAACAAAACAAAGACAAACACAGAACCGCCACAACCAATGGGATGTAAACCAAACAACAGACCAGCAACAACATAACCACTGCCTTAGAGCGGACATAGGCTAAGCCACCGGGGGGTCTAAATGCAATTTAATGTTACCAAATCTTCGACCTAGATTCAGTTGTTAAAACACAAAATTGTTTAGCTCCTTGGGGGCTTCCTTACTAATACAGTGTATCCTCACAGAGAAACAATCAAATCAAATTAAAACATTATGATGAAACAAAGAAAAATGCCCATGACTCACAGAAAGTCAGAGCTAAAGGAAACCTCAAGTCGAGCTATGGTAGGCCTAGCCAAGGACAAGCATCAGGCACCAACCAACGGATTAAAGCTTTACCTCAAGGCCATCATTGAGTCTGAGGCCTGACCCACCGTCGTGCAATTAAAGAGGAAACCATAGCTATAAACGTTGATTGGGTTTACAACAAAGCATGCAGACTGTTGCATGATATCCATGTTGTATCCGGGTTCTCATGATGTACAGCCACATTATTGGTTTTCTCATATCGTTCATAGCTCATATATACTGTAAATTAGGAAATCTTCACGAGGCTTTTATATTCGCGAAACTTCGCATATGCGAAGTTTCGTGAATATAAAACCATCCCGAAATGGCAAAAACACTCTGTAGTTTACTTATATAGGTAAATCATGCCTTAGTTGCGAATTTTAAGGGTTGACAATCTGTATTTTAAAGCTATTTGCGAAAAAATACGAATTTACAGTACTTACCTGTTGGAAGACGACAATTGAAGTCCAAAGTACAAAGGTGTTCAGCTGTTTTAACAAACAAGAAGAGATCAGGTTCATCATGGTTTCCAACAAGGTCAAAGTAGTTACATATATCATCTCTTGATATAATATCTGCCATCTTACACTCCATACCACTCCACCAAGTGTCCAGGTGCTTAGACAGAACAGGTCCTCTCTTAAAACAAGATACAAGTGTAATTTGGACCTTGCCAGTGACAAGATCCAAATTGATCCTTCGTCCAAATAAAAAAATATATGTGTGTTTCGGGTAATGGGTGTGAAAATTTTAGGTAGGGTAGGTACACATATATTTTTTATAATTACTTTTTTCTGGAAAAAATATAATTTCATGCATTTTGAAAGGCATTTTGCCTTTCAAAATCCATAAAAATGTAATTTTTTGCAGAAAACTTGAAAAAAAAAATCTAGGTTTTACGAGTAAATTTAGGTAGGGTTGTTGTTGTTGACTTGTTGTTTATTGTTAGTCCCATTGTGGGAGTCTGTAATTGTTGTATGTTTTGTTGTATGCTGCTTTATGTCCATTCTAGTTTTGCAATCATCTTGGTGGGGAAAAGAGAGCTGGTTGCTTTGCTTAGTTTGTCTTCCTGGTTTCTCGTGATTGTTGTGTGGCTCTTTCTTATGGTGCCATTGGATTGTCTCCAGTATGTGATTGTGTTATTTCCTGATCATACTAACTAACTATTTTGGGTTACTCTAAACACAGGTATTGTTTATTAGGCCTTATTTGACCTTATTTTGATCAAAAGACTTGCTGTTCATGTGAGTCAAATGAACAACAAGTCTTCTAATCAAATAAGGCACTCAGCTACATGTAGAGGTTAAAATACTATAATGAAATCTGGCAATGTAGCATTTTAGTTTTCATGAGCTGTTGAAATTTCATGCTCAATTGAGTTGAGCATGATTTTTTTATAACCTCGGACCTGAATTCTCTCTGGACTTACAGAATTGTCTGTAGGTTAAGACATGCACTTGCTCCTACAATTACCTGGTTACCCAGAGACAGACCAGGTCTCTCGGTCATTCTATTGTGGTCTATTAGACAGGGGTGTGGAAATAGTAAACGCATTACCATATTTTTGCACTTTTCTTGCAAACCATATATGCAATTGAAAAGTTACTCGCAGGTTTTAATGTGCAACCCAGAATTGGTATAAATCAGTCGTTAATTTGACTGCACTATCACGCGAAGCTGCTGATGACGTCACATGGGTACATACAGCATCCAGCACCTTTCTGCACAGTTAAATGAAGCTTTTTGATTATGTTTTATGTTTAAACTGTGGCGTGTATGATAACATATCACCAAAAGAGTTTATAGACTTTTTCTAAAAGTTATTGATAACTTCAACTTTTCGAAAATAAACGTCAATTTTGAACATCTATTTATAGAAACATCTCCATAAGTTACCTTTATGCATGCTTCCTTTATTGATATTGGCTACATACACTGGCAGTCATGTGGGGAAGACGTTTTGATGTAAATCATTGCAGGAGATATGCTGTCATGTTATCGAGAATGTCTTAAAAAATTATGTTAACGTCACTTGCACTATACAAAAGACACGTGATACAAGCTTAATTTATGCATAATCTGTCATTTGTGTAAGCCCTTAGCCTCTTCCAATAAAACCAGATGTAAAAGATCGAAACTTTGAAAGGCCCAAGACGTTGAATTTTATAACTAGACTATAATAATCAGAGTGGGTGGGGTATGTCGGTATTTTCAAAGGGGTGTACTTTTGAGCATGCCGAACTGCCAATTCATTTCTAATCGTTCAATGATGAACGTGTAATCGTGAGAGAAGCAAAGGACGCAAATATGATGAGTCATGAATCAAATCTAACACTTGTTAACTTGCAGCTGAATTTTGTGTCCTTAAAAATCGACCACCCCTGTCTAAAAACGGATAATTTTCAATACCTTAACGTAAATTTACAATCATGAATTTTCTAGGACACACTACCAGCTGGTCAGACTATGATATGCAATAAAATTATCTCTCTGACATTCTCAGGGTTTGTCAAATAAAGGATTTAATCTTGGTGATGCATTTTCAAAGTCCTTAAGTATACTTTCCATGGGACAAATAAATGGCCCATGCCCATAATGTACTTGTCCAAAGAAATCTTTACTTCTTTGAAACAACGGTTCTTTACTGTGCCAAAACACTCTAAAATGTTTCAAAAACATAATGAAACCAGATCTTCTGTGAACAGAAGCCAGCTGCTCAGGATCTGCACTGTTTTCTGTACATGTTAGTTTATAGTAATTTATCAAAATGTGAAAAATACGAATTACAGAATTTAATTAACTTCAATTATACTTGTCCATGGACAAGAAAATATAAATTTCTACTTGTCCTGAATGAAATCGGACCGTAGGCATTTTATTTTCACAATCTTGCTACATGAAATGAGGCGGGACATGAGATTTCCAACAATGTGCAATCAGCAAAGGCTCAGACCAGCCTGCGCATACGCGCAGTCTGATCAGAGCCTCTGCTTGTCGCCTAAATATTCTATGAGTGCTAAGCTACTGACTGAACACCATTTGGAGTTTCTAAGCTTAAATGGAGGCTACACAGGCTCATCTGAATCTACACTTGTCAAAATACTATATTGTTGGCAATCACATGTTGCGGCTAAAATACAGAAACCATACCTCTAAATCCATGTTTCTCATGTGAAGTATACCGCCGCCTGAGTTCAGCAGAGCACATACATACTTCAACACAAGACCATTTCCACATTCTCTGATGCTATGTGTTATATTGACAGAACAGTGAAGAATCAGTTCTCCATACCGATGAAGATTATCCCCCCTGAAATAGTTAGGAATGACAGCTTTAACACATTACAGTAAAACCTGTCTAAAGCGGCCACTCAAAAAACAGACCAAAATTGTTTTTCAAGACCAATTATTGCTTAATGCAGGTCAAAAGTATTGCAGAATGTTCCAAGAGCAGCATTCTGCAATACTTTCTACCTTCATTAAGCTACCATTTGTCATTAAGATCTTTGTTTTGTCCATTTTTAAGTGGCGGCTTAAGACAGGTTTTACTGTACTACTAATTCTTATAGGAATGAGTTTTATTTTTGTGGCTTTTTATCAATGTGTAAATTCGATTTATGTAATGTTTTAGAGTGATTCGACAGAGTTTACACTGATGAAATCAACAAAAACTGTTTGATGAAACTGTTGTTATATGGGACATTACTGTATACAGTTTACCAAATCATTTTCAACAAATGCTTTTGTTTGTGTCAACAATCTGTAGGAGCAATTTCATGCACCCAAAAAAGCTAGAAACATTGCCTTTTTCATGAATTGATAAAGACACACAGTCACGAATGTGTGACAAACTTTTGTGTGCATAAGCACTCAAAAACATTATTCTCCCGCATGGTTCTTTAATTTGCATTGACGTAAAATTGTCCTATCAATTAAAACACAGTCACTGTGCGACATTCTGATTGGCCAAGAGCTAAATGAGATCAGGCCTGTTAACAGCTCAGAAATTTTTTGACAAGCCCTCTTGATCTTCTTCTGATGTCTTTGTGTGTTTTTTAGGAGTTTGAGATGAGTCAGCAGAAAAAAGTTTGACATAAATTATATTCCCAGCAGGATAATTTACGTATACAAAACCAAAATTTGGTGTAAATATGCATGATTCGGGGTTCCTGAATACTCTGCATATGGGCTGACCCAATTATAAAAGTGTTGCAACAGAGTGTGCATTTTTTATAAAAAATTTATAAAATAAATGTTGTATTGTATCTCTTACACACCGAGCCCCGTAGCGCAGTCGGTAACGTGTCTAACTGCAGATCCTGGGGTTGCTAGTTGGATCCAGGCCCGGTCCCATACTTTGGTGAAGATTGATCATGAAATGATTTCTATGGCTTTTCTTCTCCCTTCCGCTGATTTAAGAAGGGTTATCCTTGCTTTATCTCCTTGTTATATCTTGATTTATGTGTTTTAGGAGATGATGCATTGATAAGTTAGGGGTCTTTCATGCAAACCAAATATCTATGTGTCTTGATCCACATCTGAATTAAGGGTGAGGTTGGCGCTGTTAAACCGGTTTAAGCCCTCCAGTAAAATATTTTACTGACCGTTCCAAGGCGGTACTTCTTTTGTGGATCTTTTATGTTTTTGTTCTGTCTTGTGTTTGCTATGTTTTGTGCGCGTCTGTTTATATGTGCTTTGTGGTCACCTGCTGGGAAAGGGCTGACCTCTTGGCTCTCGTTTGTGGTGTCTTCTGTGAGTTTGTCACTTTCCCATTGGTATCCTAGGTCAGGTGTGGTACTTGATTGTATCGATTCCTGATCTTTGCACCATTACTTACTTTTGTTGTCAGTTACAAGTGAAAGATGTGCACGAAGTACTGGTCAAATGCTTTGTCAAGCTTCCCCAGACAATAAGTGTGGTCAGGTGAAACGAGCATCCTGACATGACCATGGCTGTTGACTTGGACGTTAAGAACCAAAACAAATCAAAATTACTTACACAGTTTTTGAAGAAAGCGTCACACCACCACTGGAAGTCCTCTGGCGCTTTCTTACTGCTTCTGAAATAGAGTTATAACAGGTGAATACAAACTAAAGTTACCATAATATAATAGTTTATGTACACACTTAAAGAGAATATTTTGAAAAGTTAATTGTTTACAATATAAATTTTTTACTTGCCATCTCCTATGATTATAAAGTTTGGTAAATGTACACAAAATGATTTGCCTCACCTGCTTTTTGTCTTTTGTATACTTTTGCTGGATTACTATATGTTCTGGTATTTTCTACATGTTCTATGGCTGTATTTTCAGCTATTCTATACAACAGATTTTGAATTCTTTTGATTTTTTTTTTAAATCTAAGACTAAAATATGGGCTAAAAGTAGAATGATAGACAATGAAAGTGTTTTTTAAATCTTTAAAAGCTATCACGAAATAAAAGAGCTACACTAATTACATCCAATTTTAGCATGAAAACCTTCTAATGCAAATAAGATGTAATTTTCTGAACAATTCATACCTCAGTGAAAGGCAGAAAAATAACTTTCAACTCACTAATTTTGCAGTCATCTCATGGGTGCAAGTCAAAACATCCCCCAGTCAAAACATCCCTGAATCGGTCGAAACGTCCCCAAATATGTAAAAAAATTGGTCAAAACGTCCCCATAAAAATGTCCCCATTTTTCAAAGGAGATTTTTTGAAGAAATATGAAATACTTACAAAGAAAATGCTTGTTTTTGTTTCTGGTACTAATGTATGAGAGTTGGATATGGTGTTTTAATTTTATTTTCATGTTTCTATGGTGTCAACCTTAAAGTATAATAGTTTTTCGCATGTGTTTTGTCCGCTTTTGTTTTTCTTTTGCAAAATAACGTTTTTAAAGGGCTGTTTCGGGTCTACCATCATACTGTTTTGATAACCCCACCATTATGTCAGGTCTGATCTGGGCATAAGTCCCTTGCAAATGTTATCAGCAGAAGACACCAGCATGTAAAGAGTTAATACTATAAACCGACTTTGGTTCCATATGACCGATAATTAATCAAGTGAAAGAGCAATTAGTCCCGCTAGACCCAACATCACTAGGTCGATGGGAACTTACTTGACAACACAAGTATATATCATGTATATAATCATACATTATTTTTTGAATTTCACATTTTTTATCAAATACACCTTTATAACAATATATATATATGTCCTCATAACAGGAGGGGCATGTTGCGAGAAAAACCTGACTTTATTGCATGCTTACAACAAAGGCGCAGACCATGCTGCGCATTCATGCAGTCTGATCCTCGCCATTGTTATTCGCTCAATACAAGGTAGATATAATATACAAATTTGCTTCATACAAAATTTCTATGAGGGCCCGGACCAAACAGTTATTATTATCTGATAGGCGCGGTTGTTTATCACTTTATGACAAGTGTAATAAATAAAATTGTTCCACACAGAAAAATTAATGTTCTTTTGCATTTAGGGGGCTTGATTCATTGGAGAATGCTGTTTAATTTTTGATGATAAAAATCCAAGGATTGTACACAGATGAGCAGCATCGTGTTGGTACTATTCATGTGACTCACTACAGCATAATACTTTTTAAATATGGACTCGGACCCTGTCAGAGATATGGATCATCATGTGCATAAAGTTGCATCACTTGTTGATCTTCCGGGAAGGGATGAGATTTCCACTTTAAATTTGTTTAAAGTAAGAAAGAGGCAAAATTCAGGAATCAATACCATCAAGTACCACACCTGACCCAGGATACCACATGGGAAAGTGACAGTTAACTGAGCAGTTAACCCGATAATTGTATTCTGGTTTACTGTACTGTGTAGATTCAGACAAGATACCGAAGTCAGTCATATTAATCTTTAATTCACATTAGAAAACCTGTGTATTCAAACAAAAAGACATATATGAATGCGTATGTATGTAAGAACTAAATAACTGTTAATACTTTAATCCATCGATGAGTAAATGCATCCATCCATCTGATGCATGGATGGACGGCTACAAGATAACACTGCCTGTCTGGTGCATTATGCATACGCCAATACACAACAGATACATAATGTTTTGTTGCATGCAATATGTATATAAACCCAATGTTTCTGCAATATGTAAATACACCTAATGTATCAGATATCGCTTATGGAAGTTCTTAATTAAGTTTCTTAATTGAGCAGTCACTGTCATCATTTCTGGGCTGCAGGTTTTTTCACACGTCTTTATCAAACAGTTCAATTACACATGTTTTAGAAACCTGTTTTAAAAGCGTTAATCACCTATTATCAATTTTGTTATTTATCCAAAAGCATAACCCCTAGGCAAATTTTGCTCCTGTTGGATAGGAGTTTTATATACTGCACAGAGCTCTCACTAACTGACGATTTGCAGTTCTGAACTCCCATTTTTGGTGCTGGGACTCCTATTTTTTGAAGGAGGCTATATTCTTTTGTATTGTGGGACTCCCACTTTTTGGCAAAGAGAGCTCTGCTGCATTTACCTAGATTTAGATATAAACTTTATGCATATGTTTGCTGGAAATTCAATAATTAGTCCAAACTTACAATCTTAGCGACTGTATGATCATTTCCACAAAGCAAATCATCAAAAGCTAGTTATTTGAAGGATCCTGTCTAAAAGGTTTGTAGGAAAAACTTGGTACCTAGATTTACCGAAAAGACTCGAATTACCGGAAAGACCACCAAAATACCGGAAAGACCATAGAATAATAAGGAAATATTGAATGGTGCTTTGATATATATTTTTAATAGTGCATTTCTATATAGGGGAAATTACAGAAAGTGGACATTACAAAATAAAAATCTAAAAAGTTTATTTCAAAATTACAAATAAACATATCTTAGTAAGTACTTGGAATACAAGTCATTTAATAAGTTTAAAAACAATGCAGTGTCCACTATTCACATGCTGGTATGTTCCCCTTTACAAATTATATTTGTTGATTGGGTTGTTCTGTTAATTAGGATGGTTAATTTTCCCTTATTGACACGTTGTATTGATTGTGGTTATTAGTTTGGGTTAACAAGTGTCCTTTAATTAGGCCTTAATCCAATTTATCATTTCTTTGAATAGACAAGACTCGAAGAGAGGGTTAAATATTTAAAACGAAACAATTATATTGGCAATAAACATACAAAATGCCCCCCTCCTCCCCAAACAGGTTAATACATTACTAAGCATAAACTAAGTGGATATCATTATTTTGATTCCCTATTATTCTATGGTCTTTCCGGTATTTCTGTGGTCTTTCCCGTAATTTGAGTCTTTCCAGTAAATCTAGGCACCCCGAAAAACTGCATTCTTAATTAACTGAACTATTACTTAAATAAAAGAATTAAATCGGGATAAAACACTTTATCTAAAACAATTTCTTTCCAACATCGCAGATTGTGCTTAAAATTTGGGATAAAAAATCATTTGGGGGACGTTTTGACCAACATTTTTTTACCATGGGGACGTCTTGACCAATTTTTGGGGACGTTTTGACCAATTAGTAATGTATTAACCTCATGAAAGCGTGGTAGCTCAGTGGTTAGGCACTTGCCTCTGGTGCTAGATGTCCCAGGTTCGATTCCCGCTCGCGGCGAGAAAAATTTCGGCGTCCGAACACGCTTTCTCTAGTGTCATTTGCAGGGATGACCCTAGGTAAGTGCATCGTCCTTCGGATCAGGACGTTAACTGCATGGATGTCCCCTGTGCAGGGAAAGTCACCCCCTGTGCAGGTTAAAGAACCCTACTACGGTAATTTCGATATGGTTACTTGTAGGCTTTCATCCTGCAACCCGGAGTGTACAATGTACACCTGCCGATAATGCTCGAAAGCGAGCCACAGGCAGTATATAGAGAAAGAAAGGAAATTTGGGGACAATTTGACTACGAGGTGTTTCGACTTGGGGACGTTTTGACTTGTGTTGGTGCTGTAATCAACATCTGCCTTCTCTTTCTGACAGGATTAATGGACAGCCCATACATCATAGATGTACATATTAGTATTGGCCTTACCTGTAGTCATCCTAATTGATTCAATAATTAAGAGCTCAAGCGTCTATGCAACTCTGATCATAATTTAATGTGGTGTTTAAACACCGAGACTGACTAAAGGAAACCCCAATTTCAAGCATAATTTGTGCACATTTTATCTGGAACACCTGATTTATATCGGGGCAAAATCATTCCCAATAGACAAGACACTCATAGCTAAACAGTTTAAAAATGAAAGTTTGGGTTTGTTATTGTTGTTATAATTTTCAAGCTTTTCGGTGACATTGGAATTTGCTATCGCCTCAATTGTCGTGTGTATATGCCCAGTGGCCGTGTTTGAATGTAGTACCCTACCTCCAGGGGTGGGGGTTACGCTCATATTTTTCTTCATACGTAGGCTTCAGCCCAGCATCTACTGTTTACCAAAAATATCAGGAATACAGTCTAGGGACAAGATGCCCCTGTACTTTAAAACAATCATCGCTGAGTAAAATTACATATCGTCGCTTCAGTGCTATAGTGTTCTAAGTGACATTTTGGTCAAAAATGAGTTATGCATACCGTTGGAAAGAGGATCAAATGTTCTATCTACTGGTGAAGGCTTCATTTGCCTATCTCTTCCCAGTAAGCTTAAAATCGCTGTGCTTTTCTGTTCTATCTACAAAAAGACAATTTCGTTCAGTGCTATAGTAATTTTCATCCAATGGCCAATGAAAATTATGTCACGTGACTGGGTGAGTTCAGTGTCATACTGTTCTATCTACATAAATTCACTTCCCTTGGAGAAATTGCTAAAAATTGCAGTTACCTCCCTTACATAAATTTATATTTCCTGATTTGAAGCAGTTTGTCGGTCTTATGACAAACTAATGGCTATATAGGCTACTTTTAGGTCCAAATAATTGGCTCAGTCAAAAATATAACGCAAATTGATCCTTGGATAGAATAATAAGCTGTAGAAACAAATTACCTCCCTTACACATATCTTAACTGCTCAAATTAAAGTATTTTGTCGATGTTATTACAAATCAACGGTTAAATCTGCTACTTTTAGGTCCAAATGTTCAGTTCAGTCTAAAATATTATACAAATTGACCCCATTGACAGAAAATTAACTTTAGAAACAGATTACCTCCCTTGCATAAATTTTAATGGCATAATCCGTGTGGATTGTTACTGTTATGCCAAATAAATGACTAAATCTGCTACTTTAGGTACAAATAATCATTTCTGTTCAGTATAGTTAATGAATTGACTCCATTAACAGAATAATAAGCTGTAGGAACATATAGAACACTATAGCACTGAACGCAGAAGGCGATTTTTAGGGCATAATGTTCTATCTGCAAACTGTAAAATGCCCTTAAATTCCATATTACTGTAAAAACGTCTTCAAACCAAAGTCATTTACACTGTATGTATATATTTTAACCCTCTGGTATGATTCAAAGGTCTGTGATAAATAAGGCATCAAAAATCAGGATGCTTAAATTTTCAAACTCATTTTTCTCAAAACTTGTGTAATGGTAGATAGAACACTATAGCACTGAAGCGACGATATATCAACACTCTGTCAGATTTGCTTTCAAAATAAACAGCCTAGATAAAATTGTAAGCTTGTCGTATCTCCACACATGTTAAACTTGAGGCCAGTGATAAGCTTTGGGTACAAGTAAGCTTCATTTAACAGTGAAGATAAATCTGGCGACATTTGATCAGCGTCTGCACTGTTACCCATTGAAGGGCCAGCAAAACACATCTGAAAATATCGTCTGCTAAAGTTGTTTGCTGTAATATCCCATGTACGAGGGTTAGTCAAAAATAACTGAGCCCTACCTTATAACATTTACTTCAAGTAAAATGGACACATTTTTAAATGTTATTTCATCGCAGTTATATTTCATCTATTCAATAACCTGTTGGTAGGCTTTATATACTGGTTGCTAGGCAACCGAACATGACCTGTCGAACGGGTGCGTTCACGCTGTGATACATCAATATCTAAGCGTTGCCATGGAAACGATAATGTCAATGTAATGCTGCATTCACTGTCGTTTGATACATATTACATGTACCTGCTCAGTGCCACAAAAAAGAAAACAACTGACCCCAAATTATAAATGTTGTGGTAGTTTGATTTCAGAATTTAGCAATTTTTTACGTGCCTCAAATCCTATAATTTACTCCACCCACATTCATATTAACACAATTTTAATAGAAAATATAAAATAATTGCCTAATAATGCTTATGCAGTACTGCATACACAAACAAAGCCACAGAAATATTAAAATCCTTGTTTGGAATAAATGGTTCTGTTTCCATGGCAACACAATCATCATGTATTTGAAAATATGTGAAATTTTGACTTATTTTGTTGCTAGGCAACGCATGCAATCAGTGTTCATCCAAACATTTACGAACCAAGTATAGTGAAAGGACAATATGACATATGTTATTCAAATAAATGTCAAATGTGTCTTTCTTAAAAACTATGATGCCCACAAGCTTTTTAAAGACATACTGTATATTCCTGGTGGCCGACATCGTTAACGCATTGCTCTGACTGACGATCATTAGTTGCCTAGCAACCATAACAGAAGCTTCACCGGGGTAATTATTTTGGGTCAACACGTCTATGACATGTTATACTTATAAAAGAAACTCACATTTCTTGTATATAATGTGAGGCTAAGATACAATGAGGTAGGGCTCAGTTATTTTTGACTAACCCTCGTAGATGGAGGATTCAATTGCAACATGAAGGGTCAATAAACTTACCTTTTTGATGTATGTGGCTGTTTGTCACATACTTTGCTGTTTAAATACAGTACAGTCTAGAGACAAGCGCTTTTGAGGAACTCGGATCCGAGTTCATAAATTTCGCCAGTAATTGTGTTATCAACACTCTGAGATTAATTGTTTATTTAACTGGGCTCAGCATCTGAATTTAGAAATTACTCTGTTATAAGATAGCCCCATGCATACAGCAAAACATAATATATACATCATTGCCTTGTTTTTGTTGAATCTATTTTATCTATCAAAACCCAAACTAGACTGTTCCAGAAATTAACTTAATTTTAATAAGTTCCTACTGTATAAAAACAGCAAAGTATGCGACAAACAGCCACATACATAAAAGAGGTAAGTCTATTGACCCTTCATGTTCCAATGGAATCTTCCATCTACATGGGATGTTACAGCAAACAATTTTTGGAAAAAACGACATTTTCAGATGTGTTTTGCTGGCCCTTCAATGGGTAACAGTGCAGACGCTGATCAAATGTCGCCAGATATAGCATTTCATCTGGGTATTCACTGTTAAATGAAGTTTACTTGTATCCAAAGCTAATCACTGGCCTCAAGTTTTACATGCATGGAGATACGACAAGCTTACGATTTTATCTATGCTGTTTATTTTGAAAGCAAATCTGACAGAGTGTTGATATATGTAATTTTACTCAGCAGTGAATGTTTTAAAGTACAGGGGCATCTTGTCCCTAGACTGAGTAGGAACTTATTAAAATTAAGTTAGTTTCTGGAACAGTCGTCAATGATAAATATAATATGTTTTGCTGTATGCATGACATATCTCAGAGTGTTGATAACACAATTACAGGCGAAATTTATGAACTCGGATCCGAGTTCC
Source organism: Loripinus fragilis (assembly GCA_964019695.1). Classification (NCBI taxonomy): domain Eukaryota; kingdom Metazoa; phylum Mollusca; class Bivalvia; order Lucinida; family Lucinidae; genus Loripinus; species Loripinus fragilis. Next base: position 123,370,615 of record OZ026515.1, read on the forward strand.
TCAAAAGTGCTTGTCTCTAGACTGAATACTAAGCAACACTCCCAAAAGATATTTAAAATTTTGGCAACCCAAAAAATGGCCCCCAATCTGAACCTTGACATTAAGAAGAAAACCTTAAACTGCATAGGAATGACCCCTCAAACTAGTCCAATGTGGTGTTGACCCAAAAAAAAAATAAACAAAAATATTGATTATACTGAAAACCTCAAAAATATTTAAATTAAAAATGTTGAACCCCAGAAAATGGTCCGAGCCTACGTATAATATATTATATGAAAATATATGTGTACCCCGCCCCATTAACCTATCACAGGGCAAGTTAACTTAGACCTTGACCTGTAAGTCTGAATATATGAGATTTTACCGCCCTGGGATAGAATATAAGAATATTTCATGAGTGTGAGGGTAGGATAGAAAAAAATCCGTCCCGAGGATCGCCGTTTGGCATCACGAGGCTTTTCTATCCTACCCTCAGACGAATAATACATTCTTTTTCTTGCTAACCGCTGTTTTTATGTATTCACAGGACAAGTTAACCTAGACCTTGATCTGTAAGTCTGAATATATGTGAAGCTTAGCGACATATTTCTTGCACACTCGGATAAGGACATCTGAGATTTTACCGCCCCGGGATAGAAAATCTTTATGTGGTGAGCAAGAAACACACTCATGATAGATTCTTATAATATTACCCATGCTATCTTACCCAGCTCTGAATTAAATTCAGCTGATGGCGAATTGCAAGTTAACGTGACGGCCTAAGGGTGTCACTATTTTCATCGAAAATCCATGGCGTGTTAATCATTTCATGAAACTCCGAAATAAGAAATTCATTTCTTAAACATTTGAGTACTGGTAACCACTACACGGGTACTATGGAAAACAGCGAAGACCCCTAACCAAAGTCTGTGTGTGTGTGTGTGGGGGGGGGGGGTACTCTCATTTTTTTCTTCGTACGTAGGCTCGGGCCCTGCATCTATCGTTCACCCCCCAAAAATATCAGGAATTTCAAGCACCCCAAAAAATACTTGAAATTTGAGCACCCCCAAAAAATCGCCCATTCTGTATCTTAACCTTAAGAAAAGGCCATAAAATGCATAGAAATAAACCCTAAACATAGTCCAATTTTGTGATTGACAAAAAAAAAGTATCCACAAAATCTTCATACTCGCAAAAATATTCAATTTCCTGAAAAACCCCCAAAAATATCGAAATCATGAGTCAAAAGTTTGAACCCAAAATATGGCCCGAGCCTACGTATGTATAAACATATCAGAGTACCCCCCCCCAGCCCATGGGCCCCTAACGCGGCATTTTATCAGGGTCTGCACTGTTTGCCAAGACAAAATCGATATTTAGAGAAAGCAATATAAACACTGCAAAATGTTCTGTAACTTTATAACCTACAATCCCTCGATATCTATACAATGGGTGAGCCTGACCTACTAACTGTATCTATAGCTTTATGGAATATTCCATTGATCTTAAAAGGGATAAATGAACGAAGAAAGTCTTAGTTTTATGAAATGAACTGAGCGGATTTGTCAGAATTTTGGTAGAACTACATCGTTTCACTTGTAAAACAATGAAATGAGCCTACGCATCCGGGTGAGTTGAAACATCCCACCAGCACTTGATGCACCACCCTGTCAAGTTCCTTGCAGGATGCATGGACATGTTTATTAAATTAGAAAACAAAAATATATTAAAATCATAATATATTTATTTTGTCCAATAAATATACAACAATATAAGATTTTGCTTATAGCAGATAAAATATTATGGCACATTGAATTCACACAATTGATAAAAATAAAGATTGTAATAAACTCCATAAAGGCGATACATGGCACACAAATGTAAAACAGACAACATAATATTACATCCACCTTAATTACAGATATCCTTAAGCCGAATGGACTTGCCAACACATATCATTAGGACGAACCCAATTAGGGGTGATTGGTGGTATCTTATATTTATTGAGCCGCGGCATGAGATTTCCAACAATTTGCATTTCGAATAGTGTAGACTCGGACGAGCCTCTGCAGCCTCTTTTAAAGCTTAGAAACTCTAAATGGTGTTCAGTCAGTAACTTAACAATGATAGAATACTCAAGCGACTAGCAAAGACTCTGATCAGACTGCGCATATGCGCAGGCTGATCTTATGCTTTGCTAGTCGCACATGCCACATTGTTGGATATCTCATGCACCGGCTCATTTTTTAATTTTAAAGGAACATTCTGTAAGCAAACAGTGAAGATCCTGATCTGAAACCGCATTATGTGTTGTCTGATCAGAGTCTCATCTGTTTGTCTATGGCCCATAAAAACGACGTTAGGCTTACATATGGGCCTCGACGCGAGAAACCCTGTCTTACGGGGTTTGCGAACAACACAGGCGAAGACCAGCCTGCGCATCCGCGCAGTCTGATCAGCGCCTTTGTTATTCTCGTTTTGATAAGTACCATATCTAAGGTTGCTACCAGCGTAATTTCATTTTCTAGCTAGTCTCTTAGCTGAGCAGGCTGGTTTGAATCCCACTTTGTCGGAATCCCCGAAGACAGGTTTTGTCGCCACGCGGCCCAATTATGAGATATCATGTGAAGCGGCTGCCCACACCAATCTTCTACAAATTGAAAGGAAAGCTCTGATAACATCGGCCTAACGTTGATGCAACGTGGCGCTACGTCAAAGTTAATTTGACGTTGATCCAGCGTTATGTAACTGCTTGGAACCAAGTAAGCATCCAAGAGGGGCCACCATCGCCATCAGTGCATATCTTGATCAAACTTTTTTCGATATGTATACACGTAGTCTATTGTTTAGCAAATCCATCCGGCAACCTTAGCTTCATTCGACCATTATAAGAGCAATCAGAAGTAACCGTTCACGCACGCACGCACGCACGCACACACACACACAAGCTGCTTACATTTGCGAACAGCTTGGACCCAGTTCAGGACATACAAAATGCCAGGCCTTAGCTGTATCCAAACTATTAACACTCTAATGCCATTTATATATTCCTGTAGACGACAAAGGGCATGCAACAGAGTAAATACGTTTAGTAAACATATTATGAGAGCCTCACAGAGAGAATATAACAGTGTCAGAGCATCTAAATTCGTGAAGGTCACGTTTTGCCAGTTCTAGAACTATGTCCTACAGTTGCTGGTCTGAAGGAACAAATGGCACCAGTAAGCATATAAAACGGGCCACTATCGGCCCGTCAGCGAAACACCATTCGAATGGCGTTTCGCTGGTGGGCCGATAGTGACTCGATACTGTTTGTGGCTGGGGCTGTCATGTCAGAGTAAATTCTAACAAAGTATATTCTCACGATCATTGGCTCGGATAAAAAAAACTCAGGACAAGCGCCTTCAAATCTTCCCGACTAACATAAAGTCTAGGGCCACTATCGGCCCACCGGTGAAACGCCATTCAAATGGCGTTTCACCAATGGGCCGATAGTGGCCGGATCTTATATGTTCACTTGGATTCGTTTTGATGAGCGAAACATGTCACTGAAAATATTATGATCATTCACGTTCACTTGATGAAAAATATCATCAAGAGTATTATGCATATATTCTTCAAATATTTTTATCATATGACGTCGCGTTTGGGAGTGAAATTACGCCATGCAATAAAATCTCGAAACCACTAGTTACAGATACACACGCCTACTTTTTCATAAAAAAGTTTGTGACAAGTTCCCGTGAGTGGTTTATCGATTTTCGGGAAACGTTATGACGCCCATAACAACGTTGCGTACATAATGACAAAATTATAACGTTTTTTTACGCGAGAAATGAGATTTCAAAGTAGTCTCAATGTCATATGATTAAATATAATCTAACATTCGTGCTCTTGTATTATTGAATTTATTAAACTCGTTTCGAAAAAGAGATAAAATGCTCGGCAAGCCTCACATTTTATCTCTTTTCCCCAACTCATTTAATAAATTCAATAAAACATGAGCACTCAAGTAAGATCCTCTATATAAAACCCTTTGTAGACCGATTTCCATAATTGTTGCTGCATTTAAATCAGGATGGTTTATTGTATAGGTTGAGTCGTGTATATGTTATAATTTCCAAAATCTATTGTATTTCTTCTCTGAAGATCGATTTTGTCTTAGCACTGAACAGTGCGAACCATGATGAAATGACACATTCTGCAGTATTTCACCTAAGTCTTCACGGTTTGCAAAAGTGCCCTTTAGGGTTTCCAGTCCACAAGGGGTTAACCATATAGCACACAGAAAAGCCCAAAGCTAACGCTCATGTTGGCCTTTCTGACTGCAAAATGCTAAACATCACAGCGAGGCTTAGCCTCATATAACACAACAAACGTGTCTTTTGACTATTGCTAATCTCAAGGAACACGGCTTTATTTTTTCTTTTAATAAAGCCAATGGTACTTATCATACTCAAGAGCAGTGAAGGCCCAGATGAGTCTTCGCAAATGCACAGTATAGCCTGCTTACCAGTCTAGACTTCATTACTCAAGTTGTTCTATATTCCCATGTATGTATTATTATAATTCTCAAAAAGTAGCCATAAGTAGGCCATTTTTCCAAACACCTGGCCCAAGGTTATAAAAATTTTTGCATGCTCAACTCATATGGGAATGACTTTTGTTCTGGTGATATATTTTAAAATGCCAACAATTGTTGGCATTTTAAAATATTTTACTTGAACAAATGACATTGTCTACTAATCTCAACAAGAAAAGTGCCTCATTTAAATGTATATTCATAATTTGATATTGATAAAGATTTCAAATGTCATGCACATGTGAGTTGAGCATGAAAATAGTGTTATAACAACGGGAACTGAGCCACTGTAGTGTGACAAATTTTACAATGTTTATTTTTAGACATTAGCAATTGTGAATATGACAACATTGTTTCACATAAATGAACAAAATAATGCATATTTAATATGCATGTAAACATCTAAGACATCCATCACCGGGATCAATTCTTACAATTAAGGTACAGATGATTGTGAATCGAAATATATGTACATTACAGTGCAAAAACCTTAACTAATTTGATTAGAGGTAGCCAAATGAATGCTCCAAAATATTATATTTTTTGGCAGATTTACTTTTTGAGGAGTTTGAATAGTGTACAAATCCTTGCGAAAATCACTTACAAACTTAACAAAAAGTCATTTGTGCGTAAATATGTATATGAGTGATTCAAGTGAATTTAAAAAAACAAAAAAAAAACACACAAAAAAACCCAGAAAAAAACAACATTAAAATTAGTTACAATTCTAAGCGTACATGCTTAAAATTTCGCCTAGACTGTTAAATTTCAGCCAATGTTAAGCACAATTGCTTGTGGGCACGTCATACAACATGCAGAGATGCAAATGCGCATTAGAGCTGGCTCACTGGATGGGTTTGTACTGTAATGTAGATGTCTATTACATATTACAGAAGCATACATGTACTAGATGGGAAATCGCATGGACCATCGCACGAGGGTTTGGTACTGATATCAAAGTCCTGTTAGTATACGTAATCGGGCCACTCTCGGTCCGCAAGCGAGACGCCATTCAAATGGCGTTTCGCTGGCGGGCCGATAGTGGCCCGAGATTGTATGCTAGCTGGGTCAAAGGAGAGTGTGCACATTCGTGCAATCTCGCCGCAGCCTTCGATGATCGCACACACAATGTAATAAAATAAACGATGACTTTAACCGGAAAAACATTATCACTGGATATGCGCATGCATGCTTAAAGCATGACTATGCGAAGTGTACAATTATCACATAAGCTTTCTATATGACACACATATATATACAGTAGGACAATGGTGAGTAACTTTATCTATTGTTTATTGCTGCTGACGGAAATTATAATTTCATTTTTAGGCCTTGGTACAGGCCAAAGATCTAGTCCAGAGTCTTTTATCATTTCCGTTCGACATAACTTCCCGAACTCAACCGTAAATATTTTTAATAAAGTTTGTGCATACATCTTGCCAGGGCAGATACGAGAGCCGCCACCAAAAGGTATGTATGTGTACCGCTCCTTCTCGAAACCGGGTGCCAGCCAACGCTCTGGGTTGAACTTCCGTTGCTGGTCAACTGTGACGTCATTATGATGAGTGTCCCGTATACCGAAGGCAACGCTCCACCCCTTAGGAATTGTGTAGCCCTGAAACAAGAATTGAATAACAGCTATTACGTCAATCGTAAACCCATTGGCGTAGCTCCCATTACGCAGTATACGCACGCGCGTAATAAAACTTAGTAACACTCAAGGGAGCCCACATAATGTGGTAAAAGTGGTTTTCCATATCTTAAGGATCATCTCTTAAAGGAAAGAATTCGCTTCCTCTGGGAGCAAATTCTTTCCTTTAATAGAACTTCCCATTTTGAAAAGGGACGTAATTGTAGAGAATCATTGCTTGATAAGTAGTCTCTTTTTGATGTGCGTAACTTTTCCAGCCACGGTTCTGGCTAAACCATCGGTAAACCTACTTTGCATGCGGGGTATTTTTTCATAATTATTTTTGTCATCTGCCTAGTCGTCTTAAGAAGTTTTGTCATCTGCCTAATTGTGTTTCATAATTAACTTTTTCAAAGCATTCATAAAGGAATGCAGCAAGAGTGTCAACAGTCAGGTTCTAAACTGTTTGCAAAGATTATCAGCGAAGAGTTAACTGCAAAACTGTCATTTGTATTACAGCCTAACAGCAACTGTGTTGTTGCATTCAAATAGCTTAGCGTCATTGTTATTCATTTATAATTATTATGTTATTCATTTATAAGATGACAGCATGATATGTGTCAATTGTACTGCTGTTGTTTTATGCCCACAGGTTAGAAGCATTTAAAGCACTGTATTTATAAGCATAGGGAAAAAGCACAGGAACTTGTCACAAACCCTTAGAATAGAAAAAGTAGGCCTATATTTACTTTAATAGATACACACGCCTACTTTTTCATGAGAAAAATTGTGACAAGTTCCTGTGGGAAAAAGTATATCATAAGGCTCTTTTACGTGTATTCCAAACGTGACGTTTTAATTTTTTTCAAAGAGGTAATACCTCCTTTTTTAAGTTTTGACCATTACGAATGCACCATGATTTAGCATTACAACAACAACAACAACAACAACAACAACAACAACAACAACAACAACAACAACAACAACAACAACAACAACAACAACAACAACAACAACAACAACAACAACAACAACAACAACAATAATAATAATAATAATAATAATAGTAGTAATAATAATAATAATAACTCGTACCTCTAACTGAAAGGTTTGGATGACTTTTCTGTAAGCTCCGCCCACTGGCGGCAACATCCTGAGAGTCTCCTTGACAACTGCACTTGCGAAGGTCATCTGTTGAAGGTCATGTGGACTGTAAACATCATCAGTGACGTCAAGGAGACCTTTGTCTTGAATATCCTGTCTAAGTTTCTCCAGTGACTGTCCCTCTTTTGTAAGATTATAAATTATTGAAAACCCTGCAGAACTGATTGTCTCTGCTCCGAAGAACAACATCTCTACGATGGCGTCTAAGAATTCTTCATCTGTTTTCGCGTCGACGTTGTCTGAACATGATGTGCGATACTCTTCAAGAACTGAGCATAAGTTTCCATTAACGTCCTTGTTATGATTAATGCAGTTTGCAAATATTTCTCTCATGCGCAACTTAGCATTGTATGCCTGAAAAAAAGATAAACGAAAGGGTCAGTAAAAAATAGAAGAAAAAATCATTCTCTAAATATAAGCAGATTATGTGTGGCTAGAGACGTAAATTTTGGTCTGAATCTTTAGCATGTTTAGCTATGATCTCATTTTCAGAGTGCGAGCAGCCAGGAGGTTCTGGTGAGACTGCGCATTTGCGCTGGCTCGTCTGAGTCAACGCTGCTCGATACGTACTAAAATAGTGTGCTTAAACATGACTGTAGGGCTTTATCATGCTACATGTAAGTAAGCCACATATTTGTTTGATGAAACCAATAGCATCCAGAATGGCCGTTTTTCCCACTCTGAATGCAAAAGGGTTCAGCGAACTAACATTTATCATGAACTTCTAGGTATTGCTTGGTGATTTCGGGATGATGGCATAACTGATAAAAATATCGTATTTTTAAAGCTGTTTTTCCCTACCAAAAACTATCCCCAAATATGTTAATTAGTCATGTATAATTATTATATTAGGATAGTTTTGTATCTCCGAAATAATCTTGAAAATTTATATTGACCTCTTAATAGGGATTTAGTTTTTTTAATATTCTACACTGTAAAAATAAGTGTAATTTTACACGAAATTTGGTGGCAGCTGAATTGGCATTGATCTTGGTGTACCCTTTCATCTGCTTAAAAAACTATGTTCTGTTCGATTGCATTGACCCTGAGAATAACTTCAACAATAACAGGTAGAAATGTCTTACCATTTAACACTGGAGAATTGTTAGTCTCGAGTTGGTTTAGGAGGAATGAGGTTACACCAAAAGGGGTGGCAGTTCAGCTGCCACCCCTTTTGTTGTAAACTTACGCTTATGTTTTTCAGAATATTATATAAGGCTAAGATTTCGGACGAATAACCAATTTCTAGAAATATATGATATTTAGCAGAATATACGAGGCTAGGATTTCGTTGAATAACCAATTTCTATAAATGTTTTAGAGAGAGAGAGAGAGAGAGAGAGAGAGAGAGAGAGAGAGAGAGAGAGAGAGAGAGAGAGATAATTAGTATCTACCTTATAGAATCCAAATCCAGGAAAGTAGACGGGCAGACAGAAAAGATTCTTTGAGAATATCTCATGTTGTTTCATGATCTCTGAGACCTCTTCATCGCTGATGTCAATCTTGACAAGGTACTTGGCCGCTAGCTCTACAAACAGTTTCTTACATTCTGTGAATAGTTCAATCTCCGTCACCATGCACCATTGCTTCATACGCTTAGATATCGTTTCCGCAAAGATTGGAATATGATTGTTGATAAATTCTGGAGACAGATATTTCATCAGGTGGCGTTTCTTTGTTTTATGGGCGTCGCCATGACACATAGAAACCGATTCGTCGCCAATGAGTTTACGAACCGAGGCTGGATAGTTCGACTGGACTATCTTGTTTTCTCCTGTGATGATCTTGCGTATGTTATCAGCGCCGTATACCCGTATGACAGGTTTGCCGAGCATATGCGTCTTGAAGACTCGTCCATATTTCTGGTGTTTCTCAACAAAGAATGCAATCTGAAAGCAAATGTGTAATATATTATTATTTCGAAATGCAGAAAATACTTAATTAATCGAAGTTAAATTGTTCGAAGTAGACGTTTTCTAGAATGAAATCTAGGATGCCTTAGATTCAGAGAATAGGGCGTATCTATTTAATACTTTATTAATTTCGAATCAAAACATATGTTTTGGGTGCTTACAAGAAACGTGTAAAAGCACTATGCGCAGGCCCTTCGCTGCTCGCATACACAAAGAATTGACATAGATGCATGAAGACTCAGGCCAAAATTTTTATCTCTAGACCCGCTGAATATTGAGTACTCAAAACTATCGAGACGTTTCTTTTGAGTAATCACTTCATTTTCTTTTGAGCGGAAAATCAAAGACGATGTAAATGTTTTACAAAAGGCAAGCAAACACATGAGCCGTGACATGAGATTTTCAACAATGTGGTTTATGCGACCAGCAAAGCCTCAGATCACCCTGCGCATACGCACAGTCTGACCAGAGCCTTTGCTAGTCGCTTGAATATTCAATGACTGGTTAGCTACATGTACTGACTGAACATCATTTGGGGTTTTAAGATTAAAATGAGGCTTCATAGGCTCGTCTGAGTCTACACTTGTCAAAATGCCACTTTGTTGGAAATCACGTGTCGCGGCTCAAATGTACTTTATAGAGGGCTATTAATGTGTAGTTACATTATATTAATGGTAAGTTATAAGTATGAAACAAAAGTGCTTACATGTACAATGTAACTCATTTATATCCACAAGTTTATAAAAAAATAAAATAAAAAAGAACAAAAAACACTGGCAAGGTAACTCCTCTTTTACTCCCACTATATTACATGTCTGCAATATGGATATCAAGAAGAACAGTATTTATAGTTAAATTATCTGGTCAGTGACTTCTGATGATTAACCATATATGTCACTGACAGATGATATAAAAAAAATCGATTATTTTCAGTAGGAAGGCGATTCACTGTACATCAAACATGGATTATTCTGCAACTGTTCCAAAATATACCATAAATGATGTCAAATAAGATGCTTATGTTATATCTTTAATGAATTACTATACGAGTGGTATTTGTTTTCACTCGTGTTTCCTACAATAGTTCGAGCCTATATAATACAATGTAAGTATAAAGCCCGCATGTTGCATCTGCGGTGCACATACATGACATATAATGAAAATACTGCACATGAAGCAGGACTTGATAAGGTTGATATACATGTAATGGAATATAAATGTAAAATTCCAAATATATAGAGAGTATAATTGACCAGATCACAAGAGTTTGATTTAATACTTATCGTACATATAGCTAAGGCGACCAGCGAAGACCAAGTCGAGCCTGCGCAACTAGCCTGCGCAGTTTCAACAGAGCCTCGCTTCTCTGCATACACACAGTATGGTAAAACAAGATTTGATAGCTGCAGCATGCATATTTTAAGAATGCCTTTAAGCATATGCGATAAGCATTGTTATATCATACAGCTCTTACCTTTTTCTTCGCAAACTCCATAGTCTCCCCGATGACCGGCCACCCCATAGTCCCGGGCGGCAGATTCCCATAGACTTCTTTCTCATCCCGCAATTTTATCCACATTATCTCGATGATAATAATTATTGCCAGTATGATTAAAACATACAGATCGAACATGGTTGATTTTGCAGCAGTCGGTAATAATTATAAGTGTGTACTTTGAAATATAGAAGTAGATTGTGAGGAGAAGCAGTATTGGTGCTGTATTTATAGCCCCCGATTAGAACCAGGGTTAAGATTCTGAATTGGTCGAGTTCGAAAGAAGTTCTTTAATGACGTAAATACGGGCATAGTAACCTTTGCCTACTTGGATAGTTCAAGTGAACTCTATCGATCAACCTTTATATTCTCGTATTATCGGTCAATGACTTGGCGTTTGTGCTTTAGCACAGTAAGCAAAACATAAAATATATATATTTTAAATACAATCGAAGCTCGGGACTAGATGTTTTATTTTGAATTATCAGTATTTTGAAGTATAGGGAGGTAGACATAAAGATATATAACTCCAAAAAATGATTAATATCATTTTTTTTCTATCAAACATTTTAAAGTTTTGGGCACGTACGGAGACGTTTCTTTTACGAACTCAAAACATATGCTATTATAGACAGTTATAAAATATATAGATGATGGAAAGGTGGTATGATTCTCTGAATTTAGAGTCTCCCAAATTTATTTCGAATTAGCGAGTATTTCGAAAAATAGGAAGTTCGAATTTTCGAGGTTTTACTGTATCAGCCACATATATACCTAATATACATGTAAATCGCTGAAGGAATAATTCAAACATTAAAATTGTGCGTTGGGTTCGCCTCGGTGTAAAATCCTACCCAAGCGTACGCCTGGTATGCATGTATATGATAGGATTGTAACATCCAAAAAGCAGTTTAGAAATACACAATGGTACATGTAATACATGTACATGTACATGTATATGGCTTTTAACGAAATAGCAAATAATGAGATTTCTCGGCAAATTTGGAAATAAAGAAATCTATCTATCTATCTATCTATCTATCTACCTACCTACCTACCTACCTACCTACCTACCTACCTACCTACCTACCTACCTACCTACCTACCTACCTACCTACCTACCTACCTACCTACCTACCTACCTACCTACCTACCTACCTACCTACCTACCTACCTACCTACCTACCTACCTACCTACCTACCTACCTACCTACCTACCTACCTACCTACCTACCTACCTACCTACCTACCTACCTACCTACCTACCTACCTACCTACCTACCTACCTACCTACCTACCTACCTACCTACCTACCTACCTACCTACCTACCTACCTACCTACCTACCTACCTACCTACCTACCTACCTACCTACCTACCTACCTACCTACCTACCTATCTATCTATCTATCTATCTATCTATCTATCTAGCTAGCTAGCTAGCTAGCTAGCTAGCTAGCTAAACATTGAAGTAACGTTTTGATTTGTATACCTTCGGCAAGCGCCATCGACCAACAGACTGGGCGTTTTGACCAATCAGATAAGAGCCTCACTAAACATGCTTCAGATGCCGTAACTCGTTGTGGTCCTGATCTACAGAAGACATGAATTATTTTATATTGAAATAAATGTCAATGTCATTTTAAAAAAGTGCCACGAAAATTCAATAATTAACTTGAGACATGCGTACATTTAAGGAACGATTGTGGTTCCTGAAGACAGTAACATTGTGACATTGGTTTAAATTATAGGCCCTATGTATTAATCTGACACACCGCTAATTGCCTTATTTTATGGTCAATCACTGTATAGGGCGATGACCACACTAAACTACAAGGCCCGCCTTCGGAATTCGTTACCATGTTTGCGATTATAAAGTAAAGAGGAATGCAAAGATCAGGAATCGATACGATCAGGTACATGTATCACATCTGACCCGGAACACAATATAGGAAAGTGACAAAAACACAAGAAAGTACAACACACAACACACAACACTTTCCCAGCAGATGGTGATCACAAGACAAGACAGAATGGGCCTCGACGCGAGAAAACCTGTCTTCGGGGATTTGCGAACAACACAGGCGCAGACCAGCCTGCGCATCCGCGCAGTCTGATCAGCGCCTATGTTGTTCGCTTTTTGGAAAGTAGCATATGTTAACTTGCTACAGGTGAAATTTCAATTTTCTAGCTAGTCTCTGTAGCTGAGGAGACTGGTTTGAAACTAGCTTTGTCCGAAACCCCGAAGACAGGTTTTCTCGCGACGAGGCCCGAATAACACAAACACAAAGAAGCACCGCCTTAAAAACGATCAGTTTTAAAAATACTTGAGGGCTTGCTAGAATATGGAAATTTTGAATGAAGATGGCGAATAACAGAGACGTTAGTCTGGTCTGCGCCGATGTTGTCCGCATGAAATAAATTCAGATATTCACGTCACTAAATACTACTACTACTACTACTTCTACCACTACTACTACTACTACTACTGCTGCTGCTGCTGCTGCTGCTACTACTACTACTACTACTAGTACTACTACTACTGCTGCTGATGCTGCAACTTATACTATTACTACTACTACTATATAGGAGCCGCCGTGGTGAGGTGGACATACCACTTGCCTTGTACAAAGGGACATCCAGTCTGTCGGGTGAGACCCTAAGCCGTGGTCCCGTCTCCATATGACCTTAGCTGGTGGTGGTACGTTAAACACGCATATAAAATGTTACACTACAACTTCTATCACTACTTCATGCTCTACTGCTGGAAGCCTGATAAGCAATTCGTCTTGTACCTATGAGTCCCGAGTTCGATACCTTGCTCTTCCAATTTGTCAGACTCTAAGCTGTGGCCCGTCTCCGGTATGACCTAAGTTGTTTGTGGGACCTTAAACAAAACCTCACTCATAACTACTACTACTACTACTACTACTACTACTACTACTACTACTACTACTACTACTACTACTACTACTACTACTATTTTTACTACTACTACTTTTACTGCTACATGTACTACTGCTGCTGCTGCTGCTACAAAGGCTGATATTGTCATTGTTTGGAGCCCTGTGTCAATAATACTTTACATTAAGATCAGGTGCCAACTAACCTGGAAGGACACCTGTTCTTTTTTTCAAGTGAACAGCTTGGCGGCAGTGAGTCAATTACATTTGTACCAGACCACATCAGTATTCGACCGCATCATGCGCCTGAAACTACGTAAGGCCATTTGAACAGATTTCATATCTCACCCGCGTTACTGTTGTCCTTGAAGTAACAACGACAAATAAATGACATTTCTTCTTAATAACTGATCTAATATGCTAGATGTTAGAGTTCAACGTCCTTTCGGACAAATTGTAACGTCTAAACGCAACATTGACATCGAGCTGGTCATAACCCTTATCCTTCCCCGCCTAAACCAAAGACCCACACCTTTCAGTTCTTACAAATGAGCCGCGACATGAGATTTCCAGCAACGTGGTATATGCGACCAGAAGAGTCTCAGACCAGCCTGCGCATACGCGCATTCTGATCAGAGCCTTTGCTTGTCGCTTGGATATTCTATCACTCTTAGGCTACTGGCCGAACATCATTTGGATTTCCTAAGCTTAAAAGGAGGCTGCACAGGCTCGTCTGAGTCTACACTTGTCAAAATGCCACATTGTTGGAAATCGCATGTCGCGGCTCAAATAAGATTCCAACTTCCATCCCCAAACCGCCTAAAGGAGGAATCTTTACACTAGCACAGTAACTCACGTTAGCCAACTTTGCGTTGCTAGGACCCGGAAAATAATTTAAGAAATTGATTTTAAACTACCGGAAATTGATAACAAAACCATGACCCCGCACATAAGATTATGGGAGTTATCACATCGCCAGGCAGCGAACTCTCAGATGAGCATATGCAAATACATTACAATAATTTTAAACGTTATGGTTTTGCTTTTGCTAATGCCATTTTGTTTAATTTTTCTTTCATTTCATGGGCGAAGGGGGCCTGGCCTTCCTGGAAAATCACAAGGTTTCCATAGGAATACGCAGTAAGATCCCCTGGGATTAGTAACATACGATAGAATATTTTGTGAAATTCAATGTATATACAATGTATGCACGTCGAGCCGATGCCATGAATGCACCAATCGGTACGTATTTGTCTGAGAGGTCGCGAGAGGGAATTAGCAAATGAATAAATGAATGATAAGGAAATGTGAATGAGCAATTTAGTGGTTTACTTGTTGTGTACTATGTACAGTTGTATGAGAAAAAAACGAAGGACTGTTCACACGTCATACTGATAGCAATTTTACATACATTTGGCTGAACTACGATGAAGTGATATGACTTGGGTTCGGTGCACAATTAATCGGTCCCATTCAACTCCATGTAAAAAGGCAGAATTCGAGCATCTGTATTTTTTCAGGACATTGCTTGGATTTTTTCTGCCTGTTAGTGGCACGATCTGTCGTTCACCTATCAAAAAAGTGAAAAGACTACCTACCTTGATAATCCTGTTTTCTCAGAATTCTCCGTTTTTTTTAGGGACAGTCAAAAAATTCAGTCCGAAATCCGACCTGCGTCATACGTTACCTGGAGAGTGTGCTGGGGAGTCTGTGACAAAATAGTCCACACAAAGATGCACTTTTCTGCATCAGCATGACATACATAGACCAATGTTAAATTACATGTAGATTTAAAGTAGAATAAAGCACCCATTTACGCCATAAAGGGCCCAGAAACGACAAGTGCTAAATTCTAAAGGTACTATTTTCGTGGACTACCAAACCGGAAGACTGTAATTGTGTACTAACACCACATGGCAAATACAGCACATAAGTTTCAGATACAGTGACGTCCCTTGGATAGACGTGCGAGGTGATGTCCATGAAGACGCGGAAATACATGAACAAATTTGTAAGCTGGCAATAGCAGGATGGGGTAAACGAGTTTGAAGAGGTTGGTACTCTCAGATTCGCTGCAAATCCCTTTCACCTTTGTTAGCTCCTTTCATGTTAAAGTATCAGGCTCTGTAGCGAGGTCGCTTGAAATGCAATGGACACCACGACTGACCAAAACGCAGTGGCGGGAGGGGGTACTTTCAATGTTTCTTGCTACTTAGGCTCGAACTTTAAGACATAGATAAGTGTCCAATAGAGATCATTAAAGGATTAACCGATAAGGGACAGTTTGAGTATCCCACAAAATTAATGGGGCCTCAAGAGGGGACTTACCTGTATACAACACGATTTCGTTCACTAAGATAAAGATCAATATTTTATCATAAAATACCTAATCCCTTCATGGGACCACTTTATTGCCCCTGTAAGGAAGTAATTATCACCTCATTATGACTGTCCTTTTGATCTGCCAAGTATGACCCCTGGAGAGAGTCATAATGAGTGGTACCAGTATTATTGCTAAAATATATACCTCTTTAACACCTACTGGTTGTCCGATAATTATCAGGCTTATCAAGTATATACAAAGAAATAGTATTTGAAAGTATAGCATACCCCCACAACATTTTCCCACTATGTATCTCAACCTAAAAAATACCCCCAAAATAATCCTATTTTTGCGTTCCCACAGAACATCAACAAACATCTTCATATCCAAAAGATAATCATTTTTAAAAATAAAAATAATACTATCGAAATGCAAATTTTTGCCAGGCCTATATATATAAATAACAGAGTATCAACCCCCACACTCACATCCTTGGATCCAAACGCTTTGTACTTTGTTTTGATTTGGTCTCAAATATATGAATACATTCCCAATTTAGGTACCTTCGGGCATGAAACATGACATCTGCTAATAAACTTGCATCAATATTGAAAACATTTTTTTCTACATTTCCTCCTTGAATTGTCCAATTTATTTTGTCTCCTTAGGGGCAATTGTATCGATATGGGGCCACACATGTCGTAAGGGACAGACGTTACCAAAATTTCATCACCAACACAACGTGAACCAAGAATTTAATTTTGACTGCTTTTGCTTGGAAAATGATTTGGAAAATATATGATAACTTACAACCATAAAGCAATTCACACCATCTGTTGTACGGAATACCTTCATGAGCGAACCCAAAAAAGTATTAAACGGATACACCATACCTAGCTGAAAGTAGATTACAAGTCAGCTGGTGACTTTCTAGCGTCCAATTCTTTCGATTCCTGTGCAGAAATATGTACTATAGAAAATCACGCTCTCCTTTGTTTATCTTCAGCTCCAGGTATTGCCTTTGAATCAAAGGCCAAGCTCAATATATTTAAAAAAAAACCTCTGACGGTGGTAATGGGAATCACAGTGTATCGCTGCCTATAATTTGATAACAATTAAAGTCGATCAAATGATTACATCTTCATATACACGTAAGTTCGCTGTTGGTCTCTATTTTATGATTTTGCATTTGATTTCCTATTTCCATGAATGTATGGCTTTATTTTGGCGCTAAAATGGTCACTTTTTGTATTATACATATAGGACATAGAAACATATTTTAAAAACATCATTCCCCCCCCCCCGAGTTCCAACTAATCCTTAATATTGCACCGGGTAAATACATTGTCAGCAAGGTTGATGTACTACAGTTGCGCTTCAAATTATTTCTTAAGAAATCAGATAGAAAAAACAACACAAATAATCATTAAAATGCTTATGGTTTTGGATTTTAAAATACTTTCACTTTTATTTTTAATCGAGTATTGATAATATAATACCCTTACACGTGAAAATAATTGATTTCTAAATGTTTTGATGAGGTCAAATTTTGCAACCCCTACCCCCTTTCGTAGCGTCGACCTGTCTCATTATAACCTTAATTTGGTCCTAATACATCAAGCGTCTCAAAAGGATATCAGTCATATCTTATGCATATGGCAGTTTTGGGAATTATCTGAAAAATAGGAAGATACCCTATCAAAGTGTCAGAGGTCCTTAGATTATAAAAGAAGTATAGGTTTAACAACTTTTCATAAAGCAGCTTATTTTTGGTAGCCCTCAATTTGGACCCAAACAGTGCCTTAAACTAAAAGAAATTGCTCCAGCCTAATCCTTTCAAGGGAAGGTATAAACTAGCTTTTTAGCATTGGTGCCTATCATTAACACAAGGTCTCTCTTACGTTCATTGCTAGCTGAATTTTTAGTTACATTAATCGAATGTGAAGACAACTCTCACTGCTTTGGATCATAGATGTACCAAGCAGACCATATATCGACCATTCAGCCACGATCATGGGTCAATATGCAGAGCACATGCTCGACATAAGCCATGATAACAAGCGATTGTGCTGAGGGCGACCAGTTCCTGGGTTCCGCACATTTCCTTTTTGCACCACATACGTTTTAGCATGCATTTAGCATGGGTTGTGCATATTAGTTGATTATAATATAGAACACTCTATAGGAAGTATTCCAGCTGTTTATTTGTATTATTTAATCAAATCAAACTTTGATCCGTAACTTTACTCTGCCCTCAGTGTGGAGCTTAGAAATAGACTCAGCGAACACTCACATTCTGATCAGAGAAGACTAATGTCTGGGCTGACCTGCGTATTAGCATTCATTTTAACAAAAAGAATAAAAACAGAAAAAAGAAGAAAAAAACAACAACACATCATTAATGGTAATTTCAGGTTGTCATGAAACAAATGACAAATCCTAAGAATAAAATGGTCGCCAAGAAAGACCATACACTGTGTGAGAGCGGTTGATGCCTGAGTCAACATTATCAAAGCCTGTCATGGAAACCGATATTGGATATCTTGTCAACAGGTATTCAGCGTGATAACTCCAGTTAGTATTGGAATTCCCTCAGTCAGACCAAACTTAGTGGATTACCTGACCTGATCCTCATTTCTGGCCGTGTGACAAATCCTCTCAAATAGAAATCACATCGAAAATGTAGATTTTAATCATTAATACCCCATTACTTAAATAATTCGTTGTTGCAATGCCTCTGTTTAGCCTCTAAATGCAAATGTCCCGAAGTTACAGAACGTTTTTATGCTCAACTCACCTCGGAATGAAATTTCAGCTACTTATACAATCAAATTGAAAAAGTAGAGATTTTTTCTTGCTCTCAGATGCTGTATTTATCCTGCTAATAAATGTAAAAATACTGACGATGTTCGTTTAATTGATTTGAGCGTGCTTAGTTGATTTAAGCATGTTTAGTTGTTTTGAGCATGAAAAATGTTTTATTACCTCGAGGCAAGAGCTTTTGTGCTTTTTTCATAGTTGTTACATGTAATTGAAGTGCCATTTCTTAAAATATGTTTAAAACTTCTGCAACATGACGATGATCAGCTACATGTAATTAATTCAAAAGGTATAGCAGATATTGACTTTTGAACTTCTATCGGAGCATCGATCAGGGTTCATCACCTTTGAACTAGTGATGTCAATGTCTTCACTCTGACATAGTGACCAGTTATTAGCTACTGCCTTCTCACGCAGAAAAAAACAATATTCATTCAGCTTTTGAGTTCAAAGGTATACCGCTCGTCGTGGGAGTACGACTATCTATTCAATTTACGTCAATACAGGTTGTAATCGCATCATCATCTCTATGGCAAGCGTACAGTTATAGTAAATCTGGCCCTGACCGAGCATTCACCTTTAATCCTGAAGTTCTGGAGTAAGACGAGAACAGTTAAAGAATCTCAAACGGATGGCATCGCTTGTGTTTTAAGTCACATTTTAGCTTAGACTGGCTCCAGTCCTTAAAACAATTTTTCATCAATGTCCCATATCGTAATACTTGTAGCCAGTGTAACTCTGATGGCTCTGTTTTAAAACAGAGCCATCAGAGTTAGACTTGCTACAAGTATATGATATGACACATTGATGAAAAATTGTTTTAAGGACTGGAGGCAGTCTAAGTTTTGCTATAAACATACTACATGTAGATAGGCACATACAGAAGGTTCATCATGAATGATGCTTGAATTGCCTTTTTACCCTTTTCCAAACCAATCGCAGGTTAATGTGACGTCATTTCACTTTCTAAAGCGATGTCATTGTTTCCAAGTCAGCATATCGATTATATTTAAATAGCGTATCACTGTCGGACCTATAGTGAACCATTTTATATATACTCAACTACAAAAGAAACACATCAGTTACTTTTTTGGGCAATTATAGAAAAATAATTAAGAAATGAGAATATATTTTATACCATATTCTTTAACAATCAATTATGCTTCAAACTATTGAATAATGTAACAGTTTTACTTTAACCCGTTCATGCCATACGCCAAGGTATAGACAAGGGGTCATTTCTAAAAATGACAAGTTTCAGACAATTGGTTTTCACTCGAGTTCTCGTCTAAATCAGTCACTTCGTCCAAAAACCGGAGACGAGGCCATCGAGTGTGCCTAGAAGCCAAAACAAACCGCGATAGTTTAGTAAGCCCAGATCTGAATCCGATAGAGCAGCTGTGGGATGAGCTCTGGCGATGCATCCGGGATCGTTCAGTGCAATCTCGGAATCTTCGAAAGCTTCAGGTTGCTCTCCATTAAGAATGGGCCTGAATTCCCAAGAATGTTGTGCGACGTTACGTGCTTTCAATTCGACCTCGTTATGATGCATTTATTGTTGCAGGAGGGAGTCATGTCCGTTTTTTGAAGAATCTAATTCAAGTGAACTGAATAAGACGAGATCGAGATAATCATTCTCCAGTGAAAAACTTGTCATTTTTGAAAATGACCCCTTGTCTATACACTGGCGTACAGCATGAACGGATTTAAGTAAAACTGTTACATTATTCAATGAATTGATGCAGAACTGATTGTTAAGGAATATGGTATCAATCTATTTTCATTTCTTCATTCTGTTTTCCATAATTGCCCCGAGAAGTGACTGATGGGTTTCTTTTGTAGTTGAGTATACATATACTAGAGGACTTTGAAAACGCATCATCATATTTCTGCACTTTTCTTGCAAACCGTATATGCGATTGAAAAGTAACATGCGCGGATCCAGGAATTTTCGTCAGGGGGCCCAGGTCAGCCTGACAAAAAAAAGCTCTGACAACGTTTTTTTTATATTATTCCTCAGCTTATTTTACAGAAGTCAAATGGTCAATTTCAAAGAAATCTATAATTTTTCAAGGTTCCAGAGGGGTCCAACATTTTCCAGGGGGGGGTCCAACTTTTTCCAGGGGGGTCCAACTGCTTATTCCCTATATAAACCCATATACCTTGTGATTTTCCAGGGGGGTCCGGACCCCCTGTCCCCCCTCTTGATCCGCACTTGAGTTATTCGCAAGTTTTAATGTGCAACCAAGAATTGGCATGAATCAGTCGTTAATTTGACTGCACTATCATGCGACGCTGCTGATAACGTCACATGGGTACATACAGTATCCAGCACCTTTCTGCACAGTTAAATGAAGCTTTTTCATTCTTTTTATGTTTAAACTGTGGCGTGTATGATGCCATATCACCAAAAGAGTTTATAGACCTTTTTCTAATTAAAAGTAATTGATAACTGCAATATTTCGAAAATAAACGTCAAATTTGAACATCAATTTATAGCTCCTTTTTAGAACCATCTCCGCCAGTTACCTTTATGCACGCTTTCATTACTGATATTGACTGCATACACTGGCAGTCATGTGGGGAAGACGTTTTGATGTAAATCATGGCAGGAGATATGCTGTCATGTGATCGGGAACTTCTTAAAAATACGTTAACGTCACTTGCACAATGCAAAAGACACGTGATGCAAGCGTAATTTATGCATAATCTGTCATTTATGTATGCCCTTAGCCTCTTCCAATAAAACCAGAAGTAAAAAAATCGGAACTTTGAAAGGCCAAAGACGTTGAATTTATTACTAGACTATATTAATCAGGGTTGGTGGGGTATGTCTGTATTTTTAAAGGGGTGTAATTTGGAGCATACCGAACTGTCAATTCATTTCTAATCGTTCAATGATGAGTTTGCAATCGTGAAAGAAGCAAAGGACGCAAATATGTTCAGTCGAGAAACAAATCTAACGCGTGTTAACTTGCAGCTGAATTTATGTCCTTCAAAATCGACCACCCCTGTCTTAAAACGGATACTTTTCAATGCCTTGAAGTAAATTTACAAATTTTCTAAGACTCACTACAAGCTGGTCAGACTATGATATGCAATAACAATTATCTCGCTGACATTCTCAGGGTTTGTGAAATAAAGGATTTAATCTGGGTGATGTGTTTTCAACGTCCTGAAGTATATACTATCTGAGCACAAATGCAAGATTCTTTTTATTTTGTTTTAAATTTATCATATGACTTTGGCTGGACCCGCCGTGATTCAACTATTTGTTTTCTACACTGATTGTTAATATTGATAACCAAGAGACATCTTCATTGTTTTATTATAGAGTATTCGTTGAATATACCCGCTTTTCATCTTAAAGCGTTGAACATAGCAACTTCAGATTTTGTCGCTGCACATATCACATGATGTAGAAGGAAATTGGTAACCTTTTATTTGACATTTGTTCCAAGGTCAAATAATATTGTATTCTTGTAGCTTCATCTTCTGATCCGTTGGGCCTTTGCAGGTGCAAGTGTAACATGGCGTAGAGGGTACTTGAAAATATTGTATATGACCTTGACCCCAATGTCAAGATTAAAGGTAAAAATTAGCGGGTATTTATGAGGGTATATCATCGACAAATTGAGGGAAACTTTTCTACTATATATATATATATATATATATATATATATATATATATATATATATATATATATATATATATATATATATATATATAGAGAGAGAGAGAGAGAGAGAGAGAGAGAGAGAGAGAGAGAGAGAGAGAGAGAGGTGGCTTATGTTATAACACTTCGGTGTCCGAACACGCTTTCTCTAGTGTCATTTGCAGGGATGACACTAGATAAGTGCATCGTCCTTCGGATCGGGACGTTAACTGGATGTCCCCTGTGCAGGGAAAGTCACCCCCTGTGCAGGTTAAAGAACCCTACGATAATTTCGACATGGTTACTTGTAGGCTTTCATCCTGCAACCCGGAGTGTACAAAGTACACCTGCCGATAATACTCGAAAGAGGGTCTGGCAGTATATAGAGACAGAAAGAAAGAAAGAAAAGATATATATATATATATATATATATATATATATATATATATATATATATATATATATATATATATATATATATATATATATATATATATATATATATATAAGCCGCCTCATGAGAACATCTGTTTCTAACGCAGATTAGCTCTGTAACCACTCGGTCAGCGCCTTTGTTTTGCGCTGCACTGATTGAAGAGTCGCCCAAAGTTTCCCATCCGAAATTAAAATACTATAGTTTGATTCTGTTGCTACATGGACGTAAGCTGGCGGATCTGGAGAAACGTTTTTTTCTCGCAACGTGGCGCAAATAATTGATTCACCTTTGAATTACCTAACTCCTGTCCCAGACGTTTCAACCGTAAACATTATCATATTTTCTGTTACTTGTTAAAATTTTAATTCAATTTTATAATGTGAAGAATAGGAATCGAATGCAAAATGCAGGAGATTTTGAAATAATGTTTGGGCCTGACATCCCGGCCTGACATAAGGATGAAAGCATATAAATAAGAGAATATCTCACTGAGCAAGAGAGAGAGAGAGAGAGAGAGAGAGAAGGTCCCGAGGTAAAGCTCAACTCAACTGAGTACGAAATTTCAATTGCTCGTAAAAACTAAAATATGAAAATGCTGAAAAACAAAGCATTTAATGCTTAATAGTTCTTATATGTTGTATCAATCATGCTAATAAAAGTAATTGTTGGCATATTAACATTTATGAGCATGATACATTTCACGCGCAGTTGAGTTGAGCAACAAACAAGTTTTATAAACTCAGGGTTTGGTTTCTTTACTTCAATTGAGCCGCGAAATAAGATTTCCAACAATGTGGTATGTGCGACCAGCAAAGGCTCAGACCAGCCTGCTCTTACGCGCAAACTGTTCAGAGCCTTTGCTGGTCGCTTGAATGTAATATGACTGTGAAGTATCTGCACAAACAGTCTTTGGAGCTTCTAAGCTTTAAAGGAAGCTGCACAGGCTCGTATGAGTCTACACTTGTCGAAATGCGACTTTGTTGGAACTCACATATCGCGGCTCTATTGTGTCCATTATGTCGTGCGAATTTCTGTGTTTCGTTTTTCTCCATCCGTCTCGCTTGCACCCGACACAAATTAATATCGGGTTGATTATTGCTCTCATGGGCGTACGTACTTGTTCATAAATACGCATGTGTATACAACTTGACGCTGCAAGTATAGGTTTTGTTTACAGGTCGTTAGAGTAAAATCTGACTTAAGCGGTCACTCAAAATAGACAACAAAAATAACGATCTCAATGACAAATGGTATCTTAATGAAGGTCGAATATATTGCAGAATGGAGCATTCTGCAATAATTTTGACCTGCAATACGCGATAATCGGTCTTGAAAACCAAGTTTTGGTCTTTTTTGGAGTGGCCGCTTAAGAAAGGTTTTACTTTTACACAGTATTAAATTTGAATTTTGGAAGAAAATTGTAGCTAAAAGTGTTTAGTTGCGTGTCTTGATGGCTCATTTTAGCCATTTGGAATGTCCTAGAACCATTTTCTGCCACAGGGCATCACTGCGGGCCACATACAGGGGGGGGGGGGGGACCCCCAGATCCCACAAAGAGTGCGTACTCTATAAAATGCCTCAGGAACGCGCCTGGCTCTGGTGAATAAAATATATCTGAAGCAAGCTGATTTGCTCAATAATTCAGGTCGTGACCGGGCATTGACCCTGTCTAAGGTTCATAAAACATCTATGATCTTTAATGAACAGAGTTTACGTCATACATCTCAACATTAAGATAGTTCTTTAGCATGACAGAGATGAAGTTGAGAGGCCAATATTCAGTTAAAAAAAATGTAAGCAATGTTGGAGAACTCTTATATTCTGGTATTACTGTTGGTGTTGGGCGGATCCAGGGGGTCCAATTCAACTCTGACGTTTTTCAGTTAGTTGATGAGGAGAGAGAGAGGATCCAAAAACCCCTATAAGCGGACCATTATCGGACCATCAGCGAAACGCCACTTAAATGGCGTTTCGCTGGCGGGCCGATAATGGCCCATCCTTGAATGCTGGCTTGGTAGCTTTGTGATTTTCCAGGGGATCCGGATCAGTAATGCTAAGGAACCCTATAGCTTTGTGATTTTCAAGGGGGGATCCGGGCCCCCCTGTTCCCCTCCATGGATCTGCGAATGCTATGGTTGTTGTTGCTGCTGCTCAGCTGCTACATGTACTGCTGCTGATCGAATGTTAACAGGAAAATGGACATCGAAATGTGATTGATTGAATAGCGCACTCAATGTTCAATTTTCTGTGGTTGCATACATATCTGATAATGGTACAGTTGTACATACTTTTTTATATCGCGTATAGTGTTCTCAGTCATGGCTGAGGAGCGCAGTGGCTCAGCGGTAGAGTCGAAGGGTCACTACATCATGTTGTTCGAGACTCCCCGTAGGCATAGTCTTACGGCCTTTAAAAATACAGTTTATTTTCTGCTTGGTTCTGGTCCAACCAAGGAAGACAGGAAATGTTCCGACATGACTAAAATGGTTGATTGCTTAAGGGCAATTTCGGGCATAGTTCACGCGCATTATTCCTGCGGCGGGAAACGGGGAAAGTTGTCTGGGTCCCGTCTATCGACCATTTTCAAATTCGCACCAATACAGGTTTCAGATACGCTTACGTCAGCTGGATATTTCCGCATTTTCTGGACAAAATAAAGTAACTAAAATGTGTCCGAAATATGTTTTGACCAGTTATTATAAATGATTGCCTCAGTACCAAATACTGATAAATAGATCTGGCGAAATCAAACAATAAACAAAATTATCAAGTTTATATCGTGTATGCGAATACGAATGTAGTAGGGATAGGTAGAAGCCGGCTTTTACAGCGACGTGGTAGAGTGTTTGCCTTTAGATCCCGCGGCCCAGGTTCGATTCCCACCTCGGGCGGTTGGGATTTTTCTGCACCCTGTCACATTTGGTGGCCAGTGTGGGGTCCACGGCTTGTGTTTCGGGCATTGGGATGGAATGTCCCGGAATAACAGCGCGGTTCCGAGTAGATTCGGGGACGAATCAATTTAAAGCAGGGAAATATGTTGTAGGGATAGGTATTATATATAACGCAGTAGAAGCCGGCTTTTACAGCGACGTGGTAGAGTGTTTGCCTTTAGATCCTGCGGCCCAGATTCGATTCCCACCTCGGGCGGTTGGGATTTTTCTGCACCCTGTCACACGAATATGGCCGTTACTCGGATTGTGTGTCCAATGTTTACGGTTAATTTTGGCGGCGCACGATCTGACCTCGTAGCCTAGTGGTTAGCGCGTCAGACTCTAAACCAGCGGACCAGGGTCGATTCCTGGGTGGGCACCTATTACACATTGTTTTTTTTCTTCTTTTTTTTCAGCTTTATAATAATGAATTACTTCCAACTAGTAATATAAAATGATATAAATGACAAAAAGTACACTTCATAACGATTGATATTGAATTATCCTCAAAATATGTGGGGGTAGGGATAAATTTTGCTCTCCTGAAAGAAAATTTGTCTGGTGACCTCCATCTTTTTATTCTTTTTCAAAAAGGTTATATAAAAGTCTATAAAATAAAAACAAAACTTTGAGATTGTTAATGCCAATTTTTTTAAAATAAAAGTACACTCCATAACATTTTATATTGAATTATCCTCAACATATGTGGGAGTAGGGGTAAATTTTGCTCTCCTGAAAGAAAATCAGTCCGGTGACCCCCATTTTTATTCTTTTTTCTAAAAGGTTAAGTATATGAAATAAAAACCAAACTTTGAGATTGTCAATGCCAGATTTTTTAAAAGTACACTCCATATCGTTTATATTGAATTATCCTCAAAATATGTTTGGGTAGGCGTAAATATTGCTCTCCTGAAAGAAAATTAGTCTGGTGACCCCCATTTTTTATTCTTTTTCTAAAAGGCTATATAAAAGTCTATGAAATAAAAGCAAAACTTTGAGATTGTTAATGCCAGAGTTTTAAAAAGTACTCTCCATAACGTTTTATATTAAATTATCTACAAAATATGTGGGGGTAGGGGTACATTTTGCTCTCCTGAAAGAAAATTAGTCTGGTGACCCCCATTTTTTATTCTTTTTTCTAAAAGGTTATGTAAAAGTCTATGAAATAAAAACAAAACTTGAGTTTTGTTAATACGAGATTTTTTAATATACAATTTAATCTAAAAATCATATTCCTATTTTGGGGGAATTACCAAAATATATCATTCAGTATCTTGTCACGGCTTGGAAAAAACAAATAATTTTTCACGATTCCTAAAAAGCTTGATGTCGTGAGTTATAAATAAAATTAAATTAAAGAGGCTGGATGGCGATTACAACTATTTTAGCTTAATTTTAAGGATTACAATGTAGGGGTTTTTCAGAAAATTGGTAAAATGCTGAAAACTTGCATGTCAGATTATGAAAAATCGAGCGCGGTGACATATCCTTTTTATTTCACCAATGGACAGTCCATACATAATACAAACTGTATGCAAAGAATTAAAAAGATCTTAATGCGGGAAGTATTTCCCGCAATTGCCCTTGAACATCCACACAAACAAAATCCCAGCCATGGGTTATGTGATCAGAACAACAATCTCATTATTCGGTATAGTAATATAAAGCTTAATTACATTGATGCCAACTTTAGTAACATGCAAACCTATTTTGGTTGTGTTCGCTTGAAATTTAAGTGACAAAGCGATGTGCGTTTATAGAACATGGAAGTGCAAAAATGACACTACGAAAATTCAATTGATAGTAAGATGCACGACCCGTGTTGAACGTATGTTAGTTATTTTCAGGAGTCAGAAGAAAATGTGTGGAACCAAGGGATTGGTCACCCTCAGCAGAATAGGCGTGTGTTACTTTGGTACCATACGGGTACTTATACTCATGGCAATTATTTACGAGTCAATACATGAGATAACGGTTCTTGTCGGCTCATCGTACATTGAAGGTTCAAATGAGGCTGCGCAAAAACATAGCATCGCCTGAACCTTCGATGCTCGTATAAATTAAAAATATAGATGCAGATTAAAATGTGTGTCCAAACAAGTATAAACCTGTAGCCCTACTGGCTGATATGTCAACACGAGCGTTTCAAGTAGGTTTTTGTGCAGATGCAACTGAGGTTAATAGCCCCGTCTCCACGTATGACTAAGCTGTTGGTTAGACCCGAGTATATAAAAACAAGTGAGTATGACCGGGAAATACCACAATCAAATGATGAAGACGAACCCACAGCAACATGAGGCAGAGCCACAGAACAATAAGAATCAGAAGACACCAGGAAGACAAAAAGTAAAGCATCCGGAGGCTCACCTTTTGAGTGTGAAGATTTTGTGGATATTTTTTGTGGGAGTGGGGAGGGCTGGTCTTAGGTGTCATTTATATGCATTTCATGATCTTTTCTTAAGGTCAATGTATTGTCATCTGTTTCTAATTATCGTCCAATTTCCCTCTTGTCCTGTTTGGAAAAGGTAGCAGAGCGCGCTGTATTTAAACACCTTTATAATCACTTACATGAAAACAGTATTCTCACTCCCCTACAGTCTGGTTTCATTCCAGGAGATTCCCCAACAAACCAACTGACCTATCTATATGATACTTTCTCTCATGCTTTAGACTCTGGTAAGGAAATACGAGTGGTATTTTGTGATATAAGCAAAGCGTTCGATCGTGTTTGGCATCAAGGTATTCTTCTTAAACTTCAAGCAGCAGGTGTAACTGGGAACCTTCTATCTTGGTTCAGGAGTTATCTTTCAAACAGAAGACAAAAAGTTGTTCTCCCAGGTGCATCTTCTACTTGGAATTTTATATTTGCTGGTGTGCCACAAGGGTCAATCTTAGGACCTTTGCTTTTTCTGTTATATATAAATGATATTGTGAAAAATATGGGGTCTAACATAAGACTTTTTGCCGATGATACAAGTATTTTTATAATTGTTGAAAATCCTATTTCAGCTGCACAACTTCTAAACTCTGACCTTGAAAAAATCGCCAAATGGGCATTAGATTGGTTAGTTACATTTAATCCTATCAAAACAGAGGCACTTCTCATCTCCAGAAAGCTTCAAACCTTTAACCATCCACCATTGTTTATGTTAAACCAACAAATTATGGAAG
The DNA here is from genome assembly GCA_964019695.1 of Loripinus fragilis. Lineage (NCBI taxonomy): Eukaryota > Metazoa > Mollusca > Bivalvia > Lucinida > Lucinidae > Loripinus > Loripinus fragilis. Next base: position 123,399,616 of record OZ026515.1, read on the forward strand.
TTGATACCCACAAACACCTTGGAATTTATCTTAGTAATGATGGCTCTTGGCATAAACAGATTAGTTATATAAAAGAAAAGGCTTGGGCAAGAATAAACATTATGAGAAGATTAAAATTTGTCTTAGACCGCAAATCCCTTGAAACTATATACATCTCTTTTATTAGACCCATTTTGGAATATGGTAATGAAATATGGGACAACTGTCAGCAATATGAAAAAGATGATCTTGAAAAGATCCAAATAGAGGCTGCCAGAATTGCCACTGGAACAACAAAACTTGTATCTATTGCCTCTTTATATAGTGAAATTGGCTGGAATTCTTTGGATACCCGTCGGAAAAGGCAAAAATTGGTTCTTTTCTACAAAATGGTAAATCATCTTACACCTCTTTATCTATCTTCTCTTATACCACCCACTGTCAACGAAACATCTCGATATAATCTAAGAAATGCAAATAATATCTCTACAATTAATGCACGAACAAACCAGTACTTCAATTCCTTTCTCCCTTCTACAATAAGAGATTGGAATAGTCTCAGTGAAGAGCATAGAAATTCCACGTCTGTTGCATCTTTCAAACATACCTTAAACGAAACAAATATATCTGTGCCTAAGTACTTCTATGTCGGTGATAGACGTCCGCAAGTATTGCATACACGCCTTCGTACCAAATGTAGTGCCCTAAATTACGAAATATATCTAAAGAACTTAACAGACACACCTTTATGCTGCTGTGGTAACATTGAAAATTCAGAACACTTCTTTCTACAATGTAGATATTATCACAGACAAAGACTAGAAATGATACAAACTATTTCTCCACTTTGCCACATCACTTTAGATGTACTTCTGTTTGGGGACAGCTCACTTTCCATGAATACAAACACATCTATTTTCACTGCTGTGCAGAAATTTATTGTTGAAACTAAACGGTTCTAGACAGTGCTATAACGAACTCCATCATCTGTTCCTTGAGCGTGAAACGATATATATAGTGTATAGACTGGGAAGTAAAAGCCACTAGACCTTGATTCGTTCCCTCCACTCCACAGGCTTTCATAAACCTTAGCCTCTCTCCCTATTTCTGTGCTCTCCATGGGTTGTCCCCATTTTGTTATAAAATTAATTCTGTTCTCATGTGTGCATATTTTCGTTTTTTTTGTATTTGGTAAATCGTATTGGACAAATATGCAACGCTCATCAAACACAAAACTTCGAAAACGAGGCCTGCATGACTGCTGAGCACCAACACAAACTAAATTTATCCACTAATATTATATGCCTTCTTATTAGAAGCAAATGTAATCTTCCGTTAGTGGAATAGTTACTTGCGAAATGCATATTTGTTCAACTTTACCACATTTTGCCATTATCGTTTACAATATGTTATTGGTAATCAGGAAAGGAATTATATAAGCATGTTGCTTCCATTCCAATCCTTGTAACTTTAATATTGTTAACATCTGTTTGATAATGTCAACTGTTCTTGCTAATAAAATATGTTTAAACCAAGGTCAATGTACAAAATAGGGATAACTTTTGGTGCTGCTAAATTTTCAAATATCTTTTGGGGTATGCCTGATATTCCAGATACTTGTTGAAAACTCTTTTGTAGATGCTTGGTCCAAGCCAACGTATGAAGAAAAATGAGAATACACCCCACCCTGGGCCACACACCTAGGTCATAGATAGTCAGAGCCAATGAAAACCTCAAGATGAGCCACGGTGGGGTCCAGCCAAAGACAACTTTGTTATGTTGCATACTACCATGCAGTTACATAATTGTGTGATTAGCCTTCATTTGTTTTAAACATTTAATATCAATTCTCTGTAACCACCAAAATTTTCCAAAAGGGCCCGGCAGGGACTGACTCGGAATTGGATGAAACTTTCACAGAATACGAAAAAAATATCAAAGTTTTCTATCAACGTTCGTTGCCATGGTAACTAAGGAAATCATTTTTTGCCCAATTTGGACAAAATTCAATAATAAATTTATTGAATTAATCACTTTTGATGCTGAAATATCTAGTATTATAAATAGGAATATAGCAAAACGGTTTATTTCTTAATTTTATTCAATATTTTGCCAACGCGAATTTAGAGATAAAAGAGTTATACGATATATTTGAGTTTATTTGCTATCACCATAAATTATAGCTACTAGTAACTTTTTAGAAAATTTCAAATTCTCAAATTTAGGCCTTTTGTAAACGAGTACATCATAAACGGCACCACACGTTCAATATTCTCACTACATTTGTTGGAAGCTAGTAAGTGTATTTATTGAAAATGTGTAAAAAGTAGAGTGGGGCAAAGACATCTTTATCATAAAACCACCCCAAGAAATTAGGACTGTTTTAAAAAGAAGTTTAATGGGTTGTCACATAATTTGGACACTAAACTGGAAAACGATTCAGCATGAGTTATGATTTGGTAATAATTTATAAACTAAGGAAAAAATTAATAAAGATCGGTAGTATTTGTCATTACGGATTGAGTAAAAATGGATTTTCCGTGTGTTTGTAGTCAATATGTGTACAAAATAGGGGGGAGGGGCAATAAAGCGGGACTTTTTTTCTAATATTAAGGATATGTTGAAAAGAAAATTACTATAATAAATTCAACATAAAACTAGCTATCTTATATTACTATTTAAATTTCAATGTTTGAAGAAATGAAAGGAACATAGAGCTCGGGTTCTGAGAGTCCTTGGCACAAGAGAGATTTAAGTACGATTTTGAATTTAGATATCGATTCGTAGTATGGTCGATAAAATTTAGAAGGGTTTTAAAGGGTTTTACGAAGTTTATTATACTGATAGCCTTGTTTAAGAAGTTTCTGAGTTAACAATTTATTGCGAGTGTTGAAGTCAGCAACGTCGCAAGATTCTCTAGAAAAACAGATGAACAGGGAGATATAGACTCCATATGATGTAGAGCGAGGAACATCACCATCTAAAATGGTAAATTGACCATTTCAAAATCAAATTGTCACCTTTATCACAAACTGTAAAACATGAATGGGGTTTTACCTTCTAGCCATAACCATTGAACAAAATGGAAAGGACCTCTGACATTTCGATAGGTATCTTCCTATTTTTCAGATGCTACCCAAAACTTCCTCATGCATATGCTATCACTAACATCCTTTTGAATAGGATGCTTGAAGTATTAGGAATGAATTAAGGTCATAAATAGACAGGCAGACCCTTACGACAAAACAGGAGACGCTACCAAAGGTGGTAGGGGTTGCAAAATTTGACCTCACCAAAACATTTAGAAATCAATCATTTTCACGGGTAAGGGTATCATATTATAAATACTCGATTACCAATCACAGTGAAAATATTTTAAGTCCCAACATCATGAGCATTTTAATAATTATTTTTGTTTATTTTTGTTGTTGTTTTTTCTATCTGATTTGTTAGAAATATTTTGAAGTGCAACTGTAGTCCATACTCAACCTAGATGACTCTGTATTTACCGGGTGCAATATTATGCAGCAATGTACTACAACCATTCATCCATGCGTAAAGTACACCTAGTCAAGAGCCATGTAATTAATGTGTTTTGGATAGATACAGTACATTTGCAAAAAAAACCCTACCAACTGAATTTAGTACAAGGACAATTTTCATTATCTTAAGAAAAATATGCTAAAGCGTTGTAATACTTTATGACTAATAATAATACAAAAGTTAAGCTTAAACATATTTTATTGCCAAATATGATACAGCATTGGGGTTGGGTCACAAGTTCTCACAACATTAGTTACGACCCTTCCCCTACCTTATATACATACAGAATATAGCTTATAAACATGGCTTAATATATACAATCTGATTAAGAATACAAGTTCTGAACAAAGCAGGATAATAGCAATATAAACAAGAGATTTATAATTAATAAATTAAAAAAAAGTTGAAGAAAACTAAATAAATACATACATGTAAGAGTAAATAAATAAATAAATTAATCACAACAGAGCGAAGGGCTTACAACTCACAGATAGTCAGAGCTAATGAAAACCTCAAGTTGAGCTACGGTGGGCCCAGCTACAGCCAAGCATCAGGCACCAACCCAACTATTAAAGTTTTACGTCAGAGCCGTCATTGGGCCTGAGGCCCGCCCCTGTCGTGCAATTAAAGAGGAAACCATAGCTATAAACCGTGATTTGGTTTATAACCAGGCATGTAGACTGTCGCATGATATCCAAATTATATCCGAATGTTTTTATAACGTTTGATAATCTTTTTGAATTTATCACTAAAATTAGATTTGTGCACTCTTTTAAAACCATATTTGTCCTGTTCATGTTGTCTCCAATCAGACAAACTGTTAGATCTTTCTTGCAGGTGAACCATCTTATCAACCGCACACTAATTCCCATTTGGATAAACTTGCAAATATATACTCAGAAGAAAAAGTTTAGTCAGTATAGTAGCCTACAGATAAGTTAAAAGTGACATAAAAGAGCGTACCAACACTTGAAGGTAATACAGGTTATACCGTTATTAACGGTAAAAAATTACACTAAACCTGACAAAGGTTTTCAAAATACGGAAATATTATACCAAGCCGTCATAGCTCAGTCGGTTGAGCCGAGGCAAATATTTGTATCTATATCTATTAACGAGAGATTTAAAACGGGGGAGGGTTCTAATCCCACACGATTGATTTTTTTTTATGAAGGAGATATTTTTAAATATCATTATCATGTTTTGTTATAATTTAAATGTTTTTACTATAGTATTCTTTGAGTGTTTTTTGTGTGTGTTTTTTGTGAGTTTTTTTTCTAGTTTTTATTTACATTCTTCACATATTAGGGAAAATGATTATCAATGTTTCTATGATTAATAGAAAACCAACTGCTGCAAAGCTCAAATTTGTAAGTGGGTGGTAAACGACAAGCCTTTTTGTAAAACAGCTGTTTCTAAAAAATGTGTAAGGAGAGTAGGCTTACGTGTATTACAAAACATGTCATCAGGTCATCGCCTTCTTTCCGCCATATCCGATAAAAATAATAAGGGTCATCATTCACTAACATAAAATATCAAAAAGCAAAGATAAAAAAAATATGCCATGATTGGGGTTCGAACCTTCAATTGGAAAACTTCGGGACAGAGGTCTACGATCTTACCACCGCGCCAGCCCAACTGTGACAAATATTAATGATAAAAGAATATAATGTACAAAGTTAGCGAAACCGTTTTACCTATTTACATCAATGGACAATGTCCAATTATCAAAACATGCTCTGACGTCACTTTGAACTCATATATAGTAAGGATAGTATTTATGTTTTCTCATAAAATCAACAATACTGCATATATCGTTGTCATTTTTTCTTACATAAGTTGTATTATCGTAACTTTACATTTTCCTGTTCATTGCGTGACAAATAATGCCTTTATTAAACTGTATCAACCAAATTTCAAAATGCATGATGTGTACGTGCGGCGGTAAACTGGCAGGGTTATTTTCTCATATACTGTTAGATATTGAAAGAGAGTTGTTCCTATTGCAATAATCCGGAGAAAATTCAGTGCTAGCAAGCTTAATTCGCCGGTCAGGCTATCTGCAAATTACAGAAATACCACGTTTTGACGTCTTGAAACAGGTACACGTGTTGCTGACGTAACACGCAGTTTTGGAGGCAGTGAACAAACACTTTATCGTCTGCAAACACGTTTTCAACGGCCTGGCGGTAAAAAAGTTTTTAACGGCCTGGCGGTAAAAAAGACAAGCCTCCGTTGGGGAGACCACGGATAACGACGCCATTTGAAGTTCGGGTCATAGTGACGTCAACATGACGTAATCGCTTCATGGCCGCTTGGAAACATCTTAAATTCCTTAGTCATGCAACAGATACGAGAATTTCCGTCTTTATTACCAGAAATCGTCTGAGTAGCGCTAGACTGATTTTTGAGTTATGAAATTTGAATTTTAATCTTGACCACTTTGTGTATTTTTGATGAAGAAAAAGGGGATATTTTCGGAATGTTTTTTTGAAAATGTTCAAATTTGTAAGACATTACATGAATTTTATTTTTAGTAAGGTTTTTGTCAATATTAAGACTGTCTTACAAAACTATTGCACACAGTGTCTGTACTGACTAAACATTTTCTTCTGAGTATACGTGCACATTTGCAGGGAATTACGAAAAGTATAAGCAAAATTGACACAACATTATACTTTGTGGCTTATCATGCCCACTTTCAAATATGTGTTTGCATGAAGAAAAGCTTACAAGATATTTCAATATGGTGATAAGAATGAGCTTATTTTCTAGAAAACCTCTCGCACGGGCTTCCTAGCATGTCAGACTTATCCCAAAATTTGCAGGCAAAAATCTATCTACTGCATAAAGAGATTTGTTATCTAAGCAGCAATAAACAATGACACTGAACAGCCTGGTGGTTTTTGCAGATAAGTTTTGCAGCTTTGTAATCGCATAAAATAACAGGAAACAAGTTTTCTCATTACACGGCTACTATTTACAGGTTATCATTGAACATATTAAATAACAAACTGCATTTTTGGGTTGCTTATCATATTAATGTTTTCATAAAGAGTTATATCTTGCTTTATCAAAACTTGAGAATCCTTTACCTTAATGTGAAAGAAACCTACGTTAAATGCTAAAGATTTCAGAAAAAGAGGATACAGTCAAACTGGTAAATACTTTTTAAAATGCTTAGTCTTTTGATTTAATAGAGGCATTGGTATTGCAGACTTGTTATCAAACGCTGCACACACAATGACAGTCACTTACGCAATGATTCCAAACAAATTATGTCAGTCATGCTGATTGTAAAATTGAAGGTGCAAGATATGTTTAGTGACTGTTTTTTTCTTTACTTGCTCTGATACTTGCTACCGTTTGCTACCGTTTCGTTTTTCTGTTAGGTAACAGAAAAACGAAGTTGAATGCAATTATTCAAAAATTGCACTGCAAGAGGATAACACTACAATATGGTAAATTTTATAATCGTACACCAATGATGTTGCAGGTTAAAATGCATTTGTCTAAATAGTTTCGGAACAAGCATTGTATATTAAAGCAAAAAGAAAAAAATGAGGTATGTAATCCAGGCTTAGCACTGGTTACTAATTTAATGTATACTTAACAAAAGTCCTTACGCTGTATGGTAATATTTCGATAAGTCTCAAAACTTGCTGTTTGGATTCCTGTACGAAAACGTACAGCAAAACTTTAGCAATACTATGACTGTAAAGTGAACAAGGTTCTTGGCAGGTATTTGATATTTGTGTCTTGTTTTCCTGCCATAATGACGTAATAAAGTAAAATATTTAAATTAGCAAGATTTTGTATGTAGATCGAGTTTCATGTAGCAAAATCGTTTTGAGATTATTGTCGAGAGTATTGCCATAATTTCAGCGTTACTTTTAGCCAAAATACTGCTGGGATTCTAGCTATAAATAAAGCTGAAATTATTGCTATAATGTATACTTCTCGAATTGCTTGTCAAAATCTTGAAGATTTATGCTGAAATTTATTGCCATAATTATTGCTAAAATTCTGGCTTTAGTTTTGCCTAACCTGTTTGATATATTGTAAAATTTTCCTCTGGCGATTTCACACCATACTTTTGGTTTTAGTCTTCTCACCTTTGAATCGTCTCGTGTTTCATAGAAAATCTATACCACATCAACTCTGTACACACTCAACCAAAGTAGAATTCCTGTGGTTGTTTTATGTTCCCTTTGAATCATCTCCTGTTTCATCGACACGTCTATTCCACATGAGGGAATTCAATTAGCATGCTCATGCAAAGAATTACAAATCGAAGTTGTATTAACTATTTATTTACTAAACAAATCTGGATTACTAGCGAAAGCGCGCACACATACACGAACATGGAATATTTCTAACGTTTCAACCAAACGTCTCAGAATCTGCATTAAAGCTGCCCGAGCGCCCGCGAAATTTATACTGACACAGTGATTGGATTCCAAATAAGGCATCAACGAAGCATTCTAAAATTAACATATACATTAAAAAAAAAGAAAATCAGGGGACGAGACTGTACTCTGCTATGCTGAAGATGAAATAGGGTATCACGCACAGTCCTTCAATGAGGACGCCGACTGGAGACATGTTATGCGGGGAAAACAACAAGTATCAATCAATGGGTCATGAGGAACGACGGCCCCGACCAGAGGGCTAACGGCTCAACAGGATAAAAGGGGTACACTACCCAGACAAGCCAACCACACAGGCGAAAGGCTACTGAAAAGAATAGAACAAATATGAGCAGACCGACAGGGCTCAATATGGGCTCACTCAGAAGACAAATAGACGCAGGAAACATAAACCCAATGGCCTGTCAGGACCACAGGGTTACAGAGGCATAGAACCAGTAGGGCCAAAGGATAACCAATAAAAGGACGAGACCCGGGGAAACAATGAAGGGGGCGATCGGCCCGCCAAAATCAGCGGGCAACAACGGCCTAACAAGGTAACCTGGGTCAAAGAAAAATCAGAGGCCCACAGACCCAACTACTAAAGACAGCTCTCACACCAGACAGCGCACAAGGATCGAAAGGACGAGGGATGGGACCAGGGGCAAGCCATGGCTACAAAAACCCAAAGACTACCCCCAACTACAAAACATGACTCCAAAAGCCCCAAAGGACACGGGCATGGACAGGAGAAATAGGGACTGAGAGAGAGAGAGAACAAATGTTGACACAAAAATAGAAAATATACTCAACTACTAAAGAATAGTAAAGGAGTATGATCAGGAAATACCACGATCACAAACCACAGACAACCCCAAGGCACCGCGAGGAAGAGCCACTCAACCATCACGAGACACCAGGAAGTCAAATTATGCAAAGCAACCAGCTCTCTCTTCCCCATCAGGATATTTGCAATACTAGAATGGACATAAAGTAACGTTCAACAAAACATAGAACAATACAGACTCCCACAATGGAAGTAACAATAAACAAAAAGTCAACAGCAAAAGAACCACAGCCTTAGAACGGACAGCAGCCTAAGCCACCGGGGGCTTAAATGCATTTTACTGGTACCAAATATTCGCCCTAGATTCTGCTGTTGTTGAAATACAAGAAATGTTCAGCTCGCATGGAGGCCATCTAACTAATGTAATGTATCATCATGGAGAAACACTCTAATCAAATTAACACACCATGATGAAACAAAGAAAAGAGCTCATGACTCACAGATAGTCAGAGCTAAAGAAAACCTTAAGTTGAGCCACGGTGGGTTCAGCTACAGATAAGCATCAGGCACCAACCCACCGATTAAAGCTTTACATCCGAGCCGTCATAGAGTCTGAGGCCTGACCCACCGTCGTGCAATTAAAGAGTAAACCATGATTGGGTTTAAAACCAGGCATGCAGATTGTTGCATGATATCCGAGTTATATCCAACCCTAATGTAACGTTTTACAATCTTTCTGAATTGATCACTAAAATTAGATTTTCCAATTACTCGTTTGAATTTATAAACTAAATCACCATAAAATATAGGTTCTGATATGCCTTGTTGCAGAAGAGTATTTAACCCAAACCTGACACTTTTACTTGCTTCAAACTCGTATATAACAAATTATAGAGCTAAGTCGATATACTTATTTTAATAACTAGACATTAGAAAATAATCTTCGAAAATTATATTGATCAAATACAGAATATGACGAAACGACGTCAAAAATATCGTTTTTATTACTTTTGCCTCGGGAGTGTATGCCTAGGTATTTTTTTAATTTTTTTTCATGTATGCAAGGCCAATACCAGTACAGACAAAAGTGCATTTTAAAAATTTGCAATTTCTTGCTGTATGATTTGGGTGTTTTAAGTTGTGCTTTCAACGTTTTCTAAACGGCAGGTTTTTTTTCCTTTGTTTAAGCAATTGCTAGAGTCTGAAATGACTTGGAGTCAACCAATCATTGTAAGAGAATGCATTTTCAAGAATCAGAACGTATGTTTTGCGTCACGTTAAAGGGTAAAAGCGGAATAAACCAAATTAAATGTTAATTTAGAAACATCGTAAACTATGGATAATAACCGTTCTTTCTTTGTCAACGTATGTCGCCGTTTAGTGTGCGCTGTCTACTTTGTTATAGTGCCAATTGGCTACACTTTACTTTAATAACGTATGAATTTCAAGCTCAGTAAACATATATCAGCATGTAATTGTAACGCTTGATGTAACTAAATGGGCGTAGGCGACAGCTACGAAGTTCAAAAGGACTGAAACATAGTCAAAATGTATTCCAAAACATCATACAAAGTGCAAAAAGTTGATAAAGTAACAGTGCTTTTCAAAAGCTTAGTAAACGCTGATAACGTAAAATTGACGCTCACAAAATGAAAATAGGCTTTTGGGTTTAACAATTCATGCATGCGTTATTTGAATGCCCAGAAGATGCCAATGAAATAACAAAGAATAACACTAAAGTAGTTTCATGTGAATTTTGCGTGATTTCTTTGTTCTTGCAAAAATTGATTATAGGGGTTACGTGACATTTTGATAGCTGTTCATCTTTTCAAATAATCTCAGTGCATCTTAGTCTACCTTTGATCAACTTTACGCAATGGAAAGACAGGTGTGCATCGTATTCATTTACTAACAAAAAATTGACACACAGTATGTGTCGGTTTCTCAAGTAGTTAAGTATAGCTGGCTAATCTTAATAAGTAAGTAACGACTTTATTTAGTAAGGGTAGCCCAATTTACGAATCAATCTTCCTTGGGGCCCTCAAACATGAGGAAAAATACATATATCGAACAATAAAGAACACCCACACCCTACACACATATCGTCGCTTCAGTGCTATAGTGTTCTAAGTAACATTTTGGTCAAAAATGAGTTATGCATACCGTTGGAAAGGGGATCAAATGTTCTATCTACTGGTGAAGGTTTCATTTGCCTATCTCCTCCCAGCAAGCTTAAAATCGCTATGCGTTTCTGTTCTATCTACAAAAAGACAATTTCGTTCAGTGCTAAAGTGTTCTAAGTGATTTTGATCCAATGGCCAATTATCATTATGTCACGAGACTGGATGAGTCCAGTGTCATACTGTTCTATGTACCAAAAATTACTACCTTTGGAGAAATTGGGTGAAAATAGCAGTTACCTCCCTTGCATAAATTTAAATTTCCTATATTGAAGCGGTTTGTCGATGTAATCACGAAATAGTGGCTATATCTGCTACCTTTTGACTCTAATACTCCGCTCAGTCAAAGATTTTGTGCAAACTGATCCATGGACAAAATAATAAGCTGTAGAAACAGATTACTTCCCTTACGCATATTTCAACTGCTTTAATTGAAGTAATTCGTCGGTGTAATTACAAATCTATGGTTAAATCTGCTACTTTTAGGTTCAAAAAATCAGTTAAGTTCAAAATATTATACTAATGGACCGCATTGACAGAAAAAATAACTGCAAAATAATTACCTCCCTTGCATACATTTTAATGGCATAATCCGTGCGGTTTGTTAGTGTTGTGCCAAACAAATGACTAAATATGCTACTTTTAGTTATAAATAATCATTTCTGTTGAGAATATTCTACAAATAGACTCCATGAACAGAATAATAAGCTGTAGGAAATATAGAACCCTATAGCACTGAACGCAGAAGGCTGTTTTTAGGGCATAATGTTCTATCTGCAAACTGTAAAATGCCCGTAATTTCCATATAACTGTGAAAATTTCTTCAAACCAAAGTCATTCACACTGTATGTATATATTTAAACCCTCTGGTATGATTCAAAGGTCTGTGAAAAAATGAGGCATCAAAAATCAGGATACTAAAAGTTTCAAACTCATTTTTCTCAAAACTTGTGCATTGGTAGATAGAACACTATATAGTGCGAATCATGTTTATTGTCGTCGCCCTGGGCCCGGCCACCTGTTAAACTAACCGTGCCGGGACCCAACTCACGACAGTAAACAAGAAACGAATTATAGCACTGAAGCGACGATATACATATGGGCCATGACGTGAGAAAACCTAGCTTCGTGGTTTCCAACAAAGTGAGATTCAAACCAACCTGGTCCGCTACATAGGCTAGCTAGAACATTGAAATTTCACTCGTAGCAAGTCTAGGTATTGTACTTCAATAAGCGAATAACAAAGGTGCTGATCAGACTGTGCGGAAGCGCAGGCTGGTCTGCGTCTTTGTTGTTTGCAAACCCCCGAAGACAGGTTTTCTCGCGTCGAGGCCCTATAATAAAACAACAATGAATGCTAGATGACCCTCTATAAATAGGAGATGTAAACATGAACATGCCGTCACACGGAATAGTTGATATATGATATAAAGGGTTGTCAGCATTCAAAACATATATCAATATCGGTATTTCAAACTGAGCGTTTTCCTAAATGGGTTAAAATGATGTATTTGTTAGAAATATGAAATAATCCAATAAACTTTCCTGCACAAATAACTCTGAAATGCCAAAAAATCAATTGTTTGTTTGAAAAGCACATTTCTATGTATAGACGTGACAGTATATAAAACATGTGTACTATCAGGAGATAAACAAGACGACGCCGTGGTCGAGTGGCTACGCTTGTGACTCAGATGAAGTGGTTATTTTAATACGGAGGCGAGGACACCTTCTGAAAGTGCTTCCGAGTAAATATTTTTTTATTTAATTTTATTTCATTTTTAATGAATTTTAAACTATACATAGATTATAAATCGTATCTTTCTTTATACATTTGATCAGATTTTATGTAACATTCATGATTTCAGAATTTTCCATTTTCCAATAATTATTACACTGTGATGGTCTTGGTTAGTACAACTCCATATAGTTGGTGCATTATATGCTCATTATATGCGCTAAGAATAGCTAAACACTAACTCTTTTAAATGCGCGGAAATCGGCAATTTAACAAAGAAAAGATGGAATGCTTTAGGGAAGGATATGCTAGAAGAATGGCGAATTAAAATAAGAATGGTCAGCATACTGCAAACATGTGATAGACGTCAATCAAGAATTCGAGGAGAGACATAGCTGTATAGGGAGATACTAACCTAGTCATTATTTAAGTGGACTCAAACAGTGTAGTTGAGTGATTCATGGTGCTCCTGCACATCCTTTGAAAGAGACAAATATACGGACACTCATTGCTCCTTTAAAATTTCGAAAAAAGGCAAAATTGTAATGCATTCGGCCATCACAGTGTAGTTGGAAAATTCTGAAATAATGAATGTTACATAAAATCTGATCAAATGTATAAAGAGAGATATGATTCATAATTTATGTATAGTTTAGAATTCATTAAAAAGGAAATCAACTTAAATAAAAAAAAATATTTACTCGGAAGCACTTTCAGAAGGTGTCCTCGCCTCCGTATTAAAATAACCACTTCATCTGAGTCACAAGCGTAGCCACTCGACCACGGCGTCGTCTTGTTTATCTCCTGATATAGGCCAATTTTGAACTCAGACGGATCAAAGATCAGATTATTCGAATTTACAGCATGTGAAAGGGGAAACAGGTAGAAACCGTTACAAAGCGGTATCATAGGTGTTAGATGTATAATACATAATATAGTATCAAGTAAACTTTCAACCATTTAGTCAACGTTCTCTATAAAATCAGTAGGTAAAGATCACTATATTATATTTTATTTTATAAGGGGAAAGAAATCAATGCGAGTTCGAGTCTCGGTCAGGCATATTTTTTTTACTTTTAATGCACGTTCGTGCGCGTGTGTGTGTGTGTGTGTGTTCTTTTTTATATTATATTTTTTCACCATGGTATGTATTTTTTTTCGTATAAACTTTCAGATTCATTTAATTTCACATGCCCTCCGTCTCGCTGACAGTGTCAGCATCGGAGCTGTAGTCGGTTTCTGACACAAGATCAATCACCACTGGCTCATGTTCTTCCTTTATCGCGATCTTCTTTAACCAGTATACTCGCCCTACTGACAAAACATGCTCAACGTACTTCAAAGTCGTGCAGTTGGACCATCTTTCGTTCTAGAGCGTTCAGATTTCTCCTCTTTTGACTGGTCTCTCTTCATCAGCCGCTCAATGATACTCTTGCCTCGGTTGAAGTCCTTTCCTTTGCCTGATCCAGTGATATTGCTAGCCCAACAACCTTCTCCTGTTTACAAAGGTTATGGATCTTCTGCATCTGCACTGCATCGGCATGGTGTTTGCTTTGGATTCGTTTGCAAATGAATTGAGCACGCGCAAAATAGAAAAAAGCCTTCACGTAAAACATGAGAAATTCAAGTTTTCTTGAAGAACGAAAAGAAAAAAATCTTTGGGACTCGAACTCAGGGATTCTAAATCTGAAACTTTCCACAGAATATTTGCAATTTAAGACGTAGACCGCTCGACTAAGCCTGTAGATGTTGTATTGGTCATGTCGTTACATATTTATTGGAAAGTTTGTTACTTCGATAGCATGAGCAGCAAGTATTTGGTGAGAAAACAACCGTTACAATCTTATTTACCTTTCTCGTGCTCCTAAGTAAACTCGTCTGACCTTTGATCCGTCTGAGGTCAAAATTGGCCTATAGTACACATGTTTTATATACTGTCACGTCTATACATAGAAATGTGCTTTTCAAACAAAAAATGGTTTTAATTGCATTTCGGAGTTATTTGTGCAGGAAAGTTTAGTGGATTATTTCATATTTCTAACAAATAAATCATTTTAACCCATTTAGGAAAACGCTCAGTTTGAAATACCGATATTGATATATGTTTTGAATGCTGACAACCCTTTATATCAACTATTCTGTGTGACGTCATGTTCATGTTTACTTCTCCTATTTATAGCTACAGTTGCAAGTAAGGCTATGCAAATTAAACATATTAACCTTTTAACCAGAATGTACAGTTTTGAACAAAGGAATTTAGAGTCATAGAATTTTTATATCAAGTAGAATGCTTTTCCAAACTAATGCACCTGAGTACGATAAACTATTCTTAAACAAGTTAATTTTAGGCTTGGGTATCAGAAAATTATTACTTACTGATCGTAAATTTAAGGTAAGTAACTGTTTGATTCTCTCATTTTGAATAAATCAGTCAGATATTCAGGCCCTATATTATTCGACACTTTATACAATATAAACTGACAGCTCATAGAATTTTTAATAGTTTTACTAGCCCATTGAATGAGAGCGTATCTGTACCTGTCAAGTCATGCCGCTTGTTTCTTTTTTTAATTTTCAAACTCTTTGCCTACTTGGTAATTTTGCATGCTTTTTTGTCGTCTGCTGATTTTATTTCAAAATCAACTTTTTCGAAAAATTTAGTTCAGGTATACCATCAAAAAGTGTCAAACAGTTTGGATCCAGATCAAGTACAACGTTTTTTCAGGCGGGTCCAAACTGTTTGCAGAGGTATCAGGAGACAACACTAGTAGTAGGCAAAGAGTTAACAGAAAGACAGCGAAAATGCAGATTGGTTGATAATCACCAAATGCCCCAATGTATTAGTAAAACTTCTAGAGATATAGTTACACTTAGCAAAATTTCTATTTGGTCACCTTACCTTTTTTTACGCAAGTTTTGAAAGTAAGATTCTGTTATGCATTATCCTTGCTTCTATAAATTAACCAAGGCTTTGCAGAGACTCTGCAGGTCATTTCATTTAAATATGACTTGAACTTCTTGCCTTTACGATGCTAGAGTAAAGGTACCCTCATTTCAAAAAGTCACGGTTTCTAAAATATAAAATATTCCAAAGAGACGCCATCCATTTGTAGTTTTGTTTGTTTGAAGATGTTTCTGACTGCATGATTACAGGCAAACACGCTTCAAATGATTTGCTTTAATCAGACTCCTCTTTTCTGTTACGTAGTAGCATACCGTATCGCAGATAATAAGGCGTACAGTTCAGTGCGAACTTCCTATGTAAACTGCATGCAAAAAGATGAATTTCTCTGATTTAGCTGCTAGTAGTGTTTGTCATCATGCTATTACGTAACAGAAAAGAGGAGACGGATTGAAGCGAATCATTTGAAGTGTGTTCGGCTTTAATCACGCAGTCAGAAACATTTTCATACAAATATAAATACAAATTGATGGCATCTGTGTGGAATATTTTATATTGTAGGAAAAATGTGACTTTTTAAAATGAGGGTACCTTTACTCTAGCATCGACTTTGGAAGACTTAAATGAAATCGCATGCAGAGTTTTGGCAAGGTATTGGTTGATTTATATAAGCGCGAATTTGTATAGCCGAATCTTACTTTCAAACTAACATCAAAAAATGTAGGGTGACCAATTATAAATTTTGCTCAGTGTATATGATAGTATACAGCAGACGTAATAAGCAGACAGCAGATTTTAAGACAAAGAATATTGGCATTATAATGTTAATAATATCAATAAGAATAAACCCATAAAGGGCCAACAGAAATGCATGTGGCTATTTTGTCTGCTAAAGCGTCCTCTACATATATTTGCCTGACATTATCAACTAATTTAAGTAGAGTGGCATGCAGCACGGACACAAATCAGAGCAACTGATCTGGGTATACACTGATCGTCAAAGAAGTTTCTAAAACATATGTTATAGCAGACGACAAATTAGACGACATTTAGTGTGAGTCAGGCTCTATATGGGCTAAAGGATGAGATGAGTTGTAAGTACTCATTAAAAACGCATAAGCTAAAGATAGTTGATAAAAATGTATTTCAATTATGATACAAATTTCAAAATTCACTAGCAGCCTGAACCTGGGAATTAAATTTGCCATTTTTGGGAGTCAGTAATGTTTTCCAACCAGGCACGACTGCAACCAGCCTACGTAGAACTTGATGAGTTTTTCGCTATAAAGAAACTTGAGAATGTACACTATCACAAATGCACCAGAAAAATGATTTCTTTCTACATTATACCGGCTTATGGTTTTATCTGCTGTCTTCCACATATCTGAGCGTGTACCATTGAATAATGTATCAAGTATATTTCTCCATTGATTGTGAAACCTCACCACGTATATATCTAGGAAAGCAGTACGAAATTCAGACATGAAAATAAATTCCCATAAAACGTATTGAATGGCTGTAAACATGTCTGATATATGTCTTAGTACTCAACAATTTAAATCTCCAGTGGAGGTCTGATTTCAGCTGGCAAAGTCTTTTGTCAATTCTCTATTCAGGATTATGATTGATTCCTGTGCACAAAATCTTCGACCAAATGTCAGTAGACTAAGTGTTGCATTCGACAAACTGTCGCAGTAGACAAAATTGCTTTTTTAGACTAAGTGTTGCTTTCTTCCGACCATGAATGTACCAGTATGGATCTGTCCTGGTACCCAGTGAAGCATCTGTATAATATGGTTTAGAATGTTTTAGTTCGCTCCTAAGGCAATACACAGTTTTCGAGGTTTGTACTTATTGAGGACAACAATTCAGAGTATTCACTGTTCTAAACGCTCAATCTTCGGGTAGAGAGTAGAATCTGTCCACCACTTTTTTACGCAACTTACTAAAAATAATTTATCGATATTCTCTCACACACTTAAGCGTAGCATAGACAGATAAGGATATGTGATTTGACCTCACTTAACACTTGAGCCATGGTGTTTATATGACGGGCGATGTGGGGGCGGAACCGCCCAATAATAAACCATTTAATAATCTAACAGAAGCAGAATAAACCATTTAATAATCTAACAGAAGCTAATACTTTGCTCACCAAGCAGTAGTCATAATATCCGCATCATGCAGTAGTCTTAATATCCGCATCATTACGCTGTAACTTCATTGAGCCTACTTCAAGTTAATGGAACTTTTTAATTATCCAAAATTCAAAATGAAAATAACAGTCCATTTTGAACAAATTTACATAACACGGAAAATAATCCTTTAATGCTACTCAGAGTAGTCGATTGCTGCCACGTCTCGAATGAACGCCATGAACAAGTCCTCGCCGTAATGCATGCGTTTCCACATGAAAACACTAAGATATCCTGAATAATGTTCGGGTTTTGTTCCGTAGCTAGGGAACTCCGCCTAGGCATGTCGCCAATTGCATTCTATCCTTTTTGTAAATGTTCAAGTTTGGGGATCAACAACGGGTACCATAACTACTTTATTTTTGTTTTCAGTTTCTATACCCCCAAACACCCACCTGCCTAACTCTTGGTGACCAACGTTAAACTTTCTCTTGGGAAACTTCGACTCGTCAATCTCCTCAACAATGTCTTTCCCACCTATCTGTTCATTGCTGTTCATAATTGATGTTTCGCATACCTCTCTACAAAATAAAGCAAAATCCACATTGGTTTTATTACTTGTAGTACCGAGTTCATGATTAATCAGGTCCTGTGAATATCCATTTCCCCATAAGTAGAAAAACTGAATAATTTCTTCAAGCGTTAAATTGGACTCGGAAAAAAATGTTCCTGTCTGATACTGATTAAATGCTCGTGTTTGTTCTGTCCTCTTTGCCTGCAGTTCCATCGACGCTGGTCAGATACTTCTCCATCATGAATCAAATTCATTGAGGAACCACATGTCGGGCATTGTTTGAATGGCGGAATTAAATCCATCTTGAAACAGAAGTTAATAGTTGATTACTTATTTGGAATTAAATCCTGTAGCAACGCTTTGAAGTTCACGCGTCTGTCTCCGTCAAGCTTGCTGGTAATTACTGACTTCTCAAGACCGCACTATGCGATATATTTTCCTTGGACTTCACACTACACTGAGTAGATTATCTTTCTGCTTTTGCTTGCACCTTTTAGGATCCAACACCGAAATTTGCCCAGTCTTATCTGAACTGCTACCAGCACAAGATCTATTCCTTATTAAATCAATTTCCCCAAAAACTTTACGGTTTTTTTTTTTTTGGGGGGGGGGGGATAGTCAAATCAAAATCTTCCAAAGAATCATCCATATCTGGCGATTTTGAAACTAATCTTAAACTGATCAAAATTGACTAAAATGACTTCCAGTACATGTACATTGGCATAAAGCAACCTTGGTTTACATCATTGTCACCAACTGACCATACGTAAATTTCACTTTGCTAAAAGTGACGCATTGGTACTAATTATTCACATATTGTGTGAAATTGACGAACTGTTAATTTTGCGGTTCACGAAAGCTTTGCATATGCAGAGGCTCGCCTGAACCATAACCATGATAGAGAACAACAATTATTGCGTGCCTTAGAGCTATGCATTTATGTGTTGCATGCGAGCAGAGAAATGCTCTTGATGAACAGGTCCGTCTGATCCCTGTCTGTTCGTAAAGATACGATGAAAATCGATGATTATCTCTTTTTACTTGCAAAATTCTTCTTCTTACTAGATGAAAATTCCGCCTCAGTCACCGGATGGCTTTTACAAAAGGTTTGGACCTAGTTCAGGCCCGATAAAGCGTCTGGCCTGACCTGGATCCAAAACGTTTGACCTTTGATGCCATTTCTGAAATATTTTGTTCAAAAAAGTTGATTTTGGAAAGAAAGATTAAAAATGACCCAAAAAGAAAGAAGTAACTGCAAAAATAACGCACAAAACGACTCAGTACGTAAGGTATAAAGGGTATAGTCTGTGCTCGTTAAGAGTAGGGTGACGAGACTGATTTAAAGCTGCATAGTCTGTAACTTTTGATCTTTAATTTTAGAACTAATTTTTCTATTTTTCAAGAACACAGTAAAAAAACTAAAATTCAGGTATACATTCTACCAATTTCGTAAATCTTAACAAATTATCAGTATCTAAACAACAGCATTTGTGTTAAAATTAACTGTCTATGATTATTGGAGGGACACAAATAATTACCAACACACCTATTTTCATAAGATAATTCACTTTTCCGTGAAGTTTTCAGCTATAGTGAACAGATTTATTGTGAAAACATAACTTTATTCTACTTTTCTAATTGATTTAAAAGAAAATAAAAAAAATTTCGAAAAATGTTCTTAAATGCAGACTTAGTCTCTTTAAAGTTAGAAGTATGAAAGAAAGCCCTTTATTTGTCCAATCAGGTGAATAAAGTACCATGACGTGACCAACTACGTATCGCTACTCTTATCGAGCACGGACTCTAATAATTGTACCAACTATAGACAAGACTACTGGGTATACTTAACTAAACTGTGGGGTATTAGACTCGAGGTCGAAGGGCATTGAAACCCAAACGGAGACACTGCAATGTGTCTTAAAACAAGACATTTTATCTTCAGCATGAACAGGAATGGTTCAACACCCCCCCCCCCCCCCCCCCCACACACACACACACACACACAGACAAAGAATGGAAATCGGCCCTGTATGGCTGACAGATAATTGACTTTGGCAATAGCAACAACGTAAACAAACTAAGCTTTGGGTCACTATTGTTATGGACCTATTGTGTATACCAATTTGATTATATGGCGATTTTGACATGGGCCGACGTGTTTAAAAGCCGAATCGACCGCTTTGACGCAACGGTATCCCTGCATCTGAGCCTTTACTAATCTATTTCTAATCATTTTTATATTACGCTTTATTAACTCTTCAACTAATGGTGCCATCAACCACAAAAAAGTTTGGACCTAGATCAGGCCTGATAAATTGTCGGGCCTGGCCTGGATTCAACTGTGTGGCACTCTGATGCTACTGGCTGTAGTGCTTTAAAATAGCGCTAAATTGAAGCCACGACAACATATATTTGTATTTCCGTAAGCGACAAGTCCGTTTATACTGGGTCAGAGAAAATGAAAAAAAAAAAACAACTGAAAAACATTCACACACAACTACTTAATGCGAAGGATTATACATGTAGATTAATACCGTTTGTGGATAAACCACGAATATTAATAGAAAAGCATGTTGTGTATAATTTACTAAATTGTAGTATGAAATGAATAGGCGATGCCTATCAAACGAGCTTGCGTTTTCAGCTTCTTGCGTGGTTGACTTTGGACCATTGGCTCAGGAGGAGATGTCATTTAAAGCCATTTCTTTTTTCTTGTCTAGAACTCTGGCGGTCTTTTGTTTGGCAGAGCAAACCATTTGTGCAATTTTGGTAGATGGCATTATGTGGGACAATTCTGTGAAATTATTTTGAATTTGGACCATCGGTTCAGGATGAGATGTTATTAAATATATTCTTATCTGGAGCTCTGGCAGCCCTTTTGTTCGGCGGAGCAAAACCATTTGTGCAATTTTAGTAGAGGAAATCATGAGGAACAAAAATGTGAAATTATTTTGAATTTGGATCATCGTTTCAGGATGAGTTGTTGATAAAGCTATTTCTAATCTAGAGCTCTGGCAGCCCTTTAGTTTGTCAATGTGCAATTTAAGTAGATGAAATCATGAAGACCAATTATGTGAAATTGTTTTGAACTGGAACAGTGGTTCTGGTGGAGGTGTCATTTAAAGACATGTCTTAACTTGCGCTCTGGTGGACTCTTTACTTGGCGAGTGGTACTATATGTGTAATTTTGGTAGAAATCGTCATGTTAAATAATAATTCTATGAAATTATTTTGAACTTGGACAAGTGGTTCAGAAGGAGATAGAGTTAAAAGATATCTCATAACTTAAGCTCTGGAGTCCTTATTGTTTAGCAAAGTGGAACCATTTATACATTTTGGTAAGGGGGATTATGAGGAACAATTCTGAGAAATTATTTTGAATTTAGACCAGGGGTTCAGGGCGAGATGACGTCAAAAGATGTTTCTTATCTGAAAATCTGGTGGCCCTTTTGTTCTATGCACCGGAACTATTTGTGCAATTTTGGTAGAGGACATCATTTGAACAATTCCGTGAAATTGATTTGAAATTGGACTAGCGGTTCTGAAGGAGATTTTGTTTAAAAGATTTCTTAACTAGAGCCCTGACAGTCATTGTCTTCAGCCTTGTATAACCATTTATGCAATTTCGGTAGAGGGCATCATGGGAAACATTCATGTGAAATTACTTTAAATTTGGACCAGTGGTTCGGGAGGAGATGTCTTTTATAGGTAAAGTTTACGGACGACGGACCCACGGCGCATGCCCAGAGGGGAGGGGGGTACTCTCATTTTTCTTAATACGTAGGCTTGGACCCAGCATCTACCCTTCACCCAACAAAAATAACAGGAATTTCAAGCACCCCAAAAAATATTTGAAATTTTAGCAATCAAAAAAAAAATCACCCATTCTGTACCATGACCTGAAGAAAAGACCCTAAAATGCATAGAAATGACCCCTAAATATGATCCAATTTTGTGATGACCAAAAAAAATATCCACAAAATCTTTATACCCCCAAAAATATTTAACTTTCTGAACCCCCCCCCCCCCCAAAAAAAAATATATTGAAATTCAAAATTTTGAACCCCCAAAAAATGACCGGAGCCTAGGTATATACGAAAATGTCAAAGTGACCCCCACCCTGGGGGTGCATGCTGAACCAAATCCAATCTTGATTAAAAGGCTCAACTGAGCTAAAAAAAACTGGCAAAATATTTTCTATTATGTTGCTGCATTCGTGATTATATTTAATTTGATATACAAAGTGACCATGTTTTAAAAAAAGTTGAATGTAGACCTTATGACCCCACCGCAGAGTCAGTGGTAGGGTGGGGTAGGGGTCCGCGGGCAAAACATTTGCTAACATGTTGCTGCATTTATGATTATTATGTATTTGATAAACAACATGGCCATGTTTCGAGAAAGTTGGGGGAGGATAGGGGGTCAAAAGTTTACGAATGATCCCTTAAATTCAAACTTGGCCTGTATTTTATGATACTGTACACTTCTGTAAAATTTGAATGAAATTGTTGAATCCCTTCAAAAGTTATTGATCAGAAACCACAATTCCATAATTTAACCAAAATATAAATAATAAAGGGCCATAACTCATTCAAAATTTTGCGGATTCCCCCCCCCCCCTCTTCATACTTGACTTGTATTTTATGATCATTGACCCTTCTGTGAAGATTGAACAAAATTGATGCATCGCTTCAAGAGTTATCGATTGGAAACCTAACGTGTGACAACGCGGACGATGACGACACCGACGGAGACATGATCCATGTATGTCGACCATGCTTCGCAGGCGACACTAAAAAAAACTGAGTGCTTTCCCCACCAAAATCGTCAGACCTGTTACCCGAAACACACCTATCTTTTATTTGGCCTAATATAGTTTTTGTATTATAATTGCCCATACTAAAGAGTGGGTCTAAGAAGTAGATTTTGATGCAATTTATAGTATATCTATGGTCCATAATACTAACCATTCATACAAAGAATCATCCAATCTGACCATTGGTACCCAGATATGGTTGCGGACGGGCAAAAAATGGGACAAACGGATAAATGGAAGCAGAGACGGCATCAAAACTATATCCCTCCTTCACCATATACGGAAAAATAATGCATGTGCTCAATATTATAAACCGCATGCACAATATTTATTTAAGTGCATGTGATTTGGGAGGGTCTGGATGGGGGCGTCTGGTATTCACTATTCATTAAAAATTTAGCCCATTATTCATCTCATTACAATTTTGGGTTATTTATTAAAATGAGACTAATTATTCATTAAAATACCAATCTTTTAAACAATGCTTAGAAAATATAACAATGTTTTAAGATTCGAGCGAGCGAAGCACCCGAGGAAAAATGTATGTAATTTTATTGTGTAAATGACATTTTAGAGTGAATAAGTATGGATAGTAGAACATTTTCAAGAAAAAATAGGGAAATGTAGAAACGCAATGAAAAGTAGGGCCTATCTGAAAGCCTTATTAATAAATTTTCACCCAATCTGATTAGCATGTTAACACAAAAGTAAATACAAAATCAAACGAAATGAAGGCTTTTCGTTTAAGGTGATGTTGTTTAAACTAAATTTCTAACTTTTTTGCAGGGCTCCCTAAATCCTCAAAACTATGAGCTTGCTCCCCAAATCCCTGAAAATAATTACCAGTGCTTCACAGCTCCCTGAAAATAAATAGCCATTCTCCCCAGATCCCCAAAACCCATGGGGGACCCAATAATATGCCTGCAAAAACTCATTACATTTTCGTGTTCTTTGGAATTTATACACACTCTGGACCTATATATACTTCTTTCTTTCACAGTTTTACGATCAGTATTATAGAACGCTAGCATAACAGGAACCACATGATTACTTCCTGTGTCTTTTTCTTGAGTTTTTGGGACTTTTCTGTTTCGATCTCTATTTCAGATGTCATTTTGTACTGATTATTGCTAAATTATGTCCCTTAGTTGACTGGTTTTATTGTGGGAGTCTGTAATTGTTCTATGTTTTGTTGTACGTTACTTTATGTCCATTCTAGTATTGCAATCATCTTGATGGGGAAGAGAGAGCTGATTGCTTTGCTTAATTTGTCTTCCTGGTCTCTCGTGATGGTTGAGCGGCTCTTCCTCGCGGTGCCACGGGGTTGTCTGCAGTTTGTGTTTTTGGTATTTCCTGATCATACTCACTTACTATTTTTATAAATTGTAGAATTGCCCATCATTTGTGGTTGTTATAGTGTAATTATTTGATAACCAGTCAATTACAAAGGGGGTCAATCTTTTACAAGCATAGGCAAAAATGCATTGATGATTTTTTCAGCATTATTCATTAATCATTTAAATCTGATTATTCACTATTCGTTATTTTTTCTTCTATTCATTAAAGAAATAGGGTTATTCATTATTTTTAGGCCCCCATTGATCACTATTCATTATTATTTGGGCTCATTATTCACTATTCATTATAAAATAAGGCCATTATTCATTAATCATTATACCCCATCCAGACCCTCATTTGGGTAATGTTTTCTTCTGAATCAACCCTTTTTGATTTCTGATTAATTTTAAACTATAACAACTTAAGTCCAGCATTCCTCCTGTGATAAACATTTCTACCTGTTACTTTTGTCGTTAGTCTCTGGCTCAATACAATCAAACTAAACGTATTTTTCGATGTGGCTAAAAGGTTACAACAATATCAGCCAGACCTGGGGCCAAATACATTGAAAAGTATTCAATATATTACAGTTACTTTCACTGATCAGTGACTACAATTACATTACAATCATGCGCATGTAGAAATGTAATGATTACAATTACTTAAAAATGTAATCAAAGAATTATACCCGCTTTTACTTTAGAAAAAGGGTATATTTCAATTTCATACCAAAGTCGGTCCGTCCGTCCGTCTGTATATCCTCCTAAACCATTAGAGGTAGCAACTTCAAACTTTGTAGCTGAATAGGTCACATGATTTTTGTTTGTTTGGTTGGTTTGATTCTTTACGTCCCATCAACAATCTTTCAGTTGAACAGGGGCGGGTCTTCCTGGGTTGAACCAGAACTAAGCTAGGATAAATGTGTCTTGCTCAAGGACCACAACGCAGTGACGCCGGTGAGGCTCGTTCCCGCGGCCCCTCGGTCTCGAGTCAAGCACTTTACCACTGAGTCACTGCGCTCCCGCTAGGTCACATGATGTAGAGGGTACCTGACAACATTTCTTTTGACCTTGACCCCAAAGGTCAAAGAATGTATTTCTTGTAAAGTTATCTCCTCTTAAACGGTTAGACATAGCGAATTCAAACTTTGTAGCTGAATAGTTCACATGATGTAGAGGGCACTGGGCAACGTTTTGTGTGACAGAGTGAATTTCAGGAGAAAAATGTACCTTATACCATTTACAACATCTAGTGCAGTATTTTGAAAAAAATATTTTAGTTTTATAAAAAAATCAATCTGATTTTCATTTGTTATATATACAATGCACATTTATCTCAAACATGTGAATACAATTGATGTTAATTCTGAAAGTGACTAAATCTTTAAAGATTGCTTTTATTAATTCATGTCCAGGAAGTCAATATTTGACATTTATCCACCGCGTACCTTAACCAAATCATCTGATTTAAAATAATACCATAAGTCATCACATTTTCTAAGTAAGTCGTCAGATGTATTTAAAAAACTATTTATAAGTAATTCTAATTACAGCGAAAATATTTCCAGGAATGAGTACAATTACATTACATGTATTTGAGCCAAACCATGGTTACAATTACATATGATTACTTTGAAAATTGTATTTAATTACAGATTATAACAATTATAATTCGTTTCTTGTTTACTGTCGTGAGTTGGGTCCCGGCACGGTTAGTTTAACAGGTGGCCGGGCCCAGGGCGACGACAATAAACATGATTCGCACTATACTGATTACGATTATTCCAGGTCTGATATCAGCGGCAGTTAAGCTGCTACCAAACTGGTGTTAGGTTATACTTTAGCTTTGCAGTGTAGGTTAAAATAAAATAATCTGCCCATAATTGTGTATTTCTTTCCCTGAAGATGTATTTTGTCTAATAGCAAACAGCATAGACCCAGATTAAATGCTACAGTGTTAGGCATTTAATCGGTTTAGGAGTTTCTTTGCTACAAAGGGTAAATATTTGGATTAAAATCTCCTTTATTGGTGCAAAAGAGGCCATGTTTTACAACAGATCAAATTAAATTTTGGTTTTACTGTAGAAGGTCACCCTGTGACTATTTCGGCCAAATAATTTTGAATTCTGATGGATTATTAAAAATAGTAAGTGAGTATGATCAGGAAATACCACAATCACAAACCGCAGACAACCCTGTGGCACCGCGAGGAAGAGCCACTCAACCATCACGAAACACCAGGAAGACAAATTAAGCAAAGCAACCAGCTCTCTCTTCCCCATCAAGATAATTGCAATACTAGAATGGACATAAAGTAACGTACAACAAAACATAGAACAATTACACACTCCCACAATGGGAGTTACAATAAACAAAAGAGTCAATTAACGCCAATCAGTCGCGACTATTATAGTCCGTACAGAAATTCAGTGAACATCGTTTTTCTTTTTTAAAATGTCTTGAATGAAAAAATTTTGGACTAAAATTTTGCATATACATATAATAAAACACCGCCTAATATACAATTGCATACTTGAATATCTATGATAGGAAAATAAGTCTAGAATCTCTTGTATTATTCATTTGTGACCTCTCAGTATTGACCTTTGGTCGAGTCCATGTTACTGGGTTGAGCAGATAATTTACCGTAATCTGTTTGTTAAATTTCTTCATATCCTTATAAGCTATAGTCAATATAATCTGACCCAAAATGAAAACTTTACATAGCATTCAAAACTATATATTTAAATGATAAATAAAGTTTCGGGGTTGATTTTTTCGGTCATCGAATCTTCAATGCCTTATCAATGTCTCTGAAAAAATTATTGGATGAAAATCATAAATTGCATATTTTTTATGAATAACTCAGTTCAGAGGGGTCAAAATGAAAATTTCTAAAAACACATAAAACAGTCACACAGATTTTGGAAACACGAAATTACTGCCTGCGTGCTTTAAGTGATGTTAAAAAGATCATCAGTAACCAATGTGACCTCCATTTTACGAATGCTTAGCAGAATACGTCACCTCATTGAATTTACGTAACGTTGTATGGGCACGTTAGGGATACGTATGTAATGCTAACAAAGGTTCATACTGGAGACATTTAATGCATCCATTTGATGATTGGACCTGACCCTCCGACCCAATTCATCCTATACGTGTTCTATGGGGTTCATGACTCGGGATGAAGCAGGCCAAAGCAAGAGGTTGACGTTGTTTTTAGCATGGAATTATGTGGTTATTTGCGTGTAGTGTGAGGTCTTGCATTGTCGTGCTGGAAAAAGCTAGGTCCGTTATTTTGCACGAAACGACTAATTATCTTTTGTGCATGAAAACTGTAAAGACGAGCAATAATGGTTGCCGTTTAAAGCGATTACGTAGGTGAGTTAACGTGTTAACGCGATAATGACGTAACGTCGTCACACGTGCGCGACCAGGTCTTGCACGAACTCTGACATACCCAGTTTGGTTGTAGCGGTTCATAAGATCATGAATAGTCTGTCTAGAGCAGTCAAATTGGTGCGCGATATGATTTACCGTAAACCCCGCCTGAGCACGCCAATAACTTGGTTTCTTTGATCTTTTGAAAGACGTGCCGTCACTAAATGGAAGCGTTTTGTAACAATAAATTGTTTTTTATTACCAATACTCAGCTGCAAATGTTTTCCTGTCGGTTTTGAATCTGTTAATGAACCACCTGTTCCTCAGCACGTGCAACGTAAGGAACACGTTTTTCAGGCGTTGACACTTGAATAGACCTGGGATTTGAATAAGAATTACATAATCGTTATCTGCGACGAAGTCTCGATAAGCATGCGTAAATCTTACAACGACATGTATACTAACAAAACAGTTATACGAGGGTCATCCAATAAAGAATGAGACTTTCTTCATAGTATGAAAACCTGTGTGTGCATTTAGTTAAAATTCATCATAATGATAGTATGACATATTAACAATTCAGGAATATAAACAATATGTTTGTGACTCATTAGTTGCCATAGTAACGGGATGTTTTGTGGAAGGACTTGGAGACGCATGGCCACGTTTACATTATTTTTTTGAATACCCACAGTTATTGAAAGTCTTTTATTTTCACTCATTGATAGAATATAACCTCTTGATATAATTTCTTCTACTATGCAATCTTAGTGTTACATAAAATGCTATAAAAGATGAACCAAATATGCATATCTTTTATTTTGGTTGCCTAGCAACCGATTTACTTGATCTTTTATAAACACACTACTTTGTGTTGCTATGGTAACTATGTAGGTGAAGGATATCCCACAAAATGTTTCGTTGTCTGCAGCTTATTGTTATTAAATATACATGAACAGGACTATATTCACTTTAATTGCCTTCGACTATTTGATATTAACTTTTAAAGCCAAGAGGTCACCAGATATTTCTTGAAAACTTGATTTTTAAGCTTTGTTTCCATGGTAACGGCTCAAAAATCTGAAACATTACTTTCCCCTATTGGCTATAGACAGATAACATGAGAATATATAATAACTAGTAGAAAAATAAACTATACTTCATAATCTGTTGCTATGGTAACCACCTATAGTGAGCCGTCCACGCATGTTAGCCCAGTCTTCTAATGTTGCCTAGCAACAAAAGTTGGAACTATGTAAAACGTCGAATATGGTACATGTGAACAGCCAAAAAGAGGAGCTAGCTTTGAAAGAAATTTCATAAGCCTAGCATGTAAATTCACTGCGCTATAGAAAAAGTCTCATTCTTTATTGGATGACCCTCGTACAAAGAAATAAAGTGTAAAGTTTACATTTTGGGTCAGTGTATATCTGTCTCATTGGTTCAGTGGTTAAAACGCTCTCCTGAAACACATGAAGTCGTGAGTTCGAGCCTCAGTTCAGACTTGCTTTTTTCTTGCAATTTCATTGCATGTATTGATGTATAGCAAAGTAAAATGATTTTTTATCGTGCGTTGTGCACGAACCCCTCATCAAACCCAGCATGTAGTATGATCATTCTTACATCTGAAAATATAAAAGCAATGCATATTTAGTACATATAATAAATTAATTTTATGTAAAGTGAAATCAACAGATAGTAATATGCACGGCCAACGTTGAATGTTTACCAATTTGAATGAAACTCTCTTCCATAAAAAAGTGGTTTAGCATGCCAGTGGATATATAAGGGAATGACATATGAATGCAAAATGTGATCAAAATATACTATGCGGTCAAGAGCTATGAACATTTTCACGAACTGCTAACAGACGGACGAGCGGACGAACTCAAATAGTGATTATAGTGCAGACCCAAGGGTCGTGCAATTCCACTATTCTTAAATTACCGTTAGAAAAGGGTATCTTCAGACCAGAAGTACTATCTTGACAGCATTTCGGGACATCGTGGCTGGTATGAACGTAAGTTTAATCTGTATAAACGACTGTGTAGCCCACTTCTCTCAATTCCCTGACCATGCGAAGGTATCTGATCCTGCTGAGGACTACATTTTGTCTCTCCGTCAGCACTTTTTGATTCACCCCACAGCGTGTGTTAGCAGACTTCGTATGAAGGAGATCTTTGCGAAGATGACACTTACTGCCAGTGTAACTAATACTCTGTTTGAGCTCTGTTCTGATGTTATCAAGGGTTGGCAGAACCTTCTTCAATGAGTACATGCTGGCGATGGTCCTCCGTACAACACCCTGGCCAAAGTCATCCAGTTACACTTTCGACGTAGAAGACGGTGGTTTCTTTGGTTGGTGCTGCTGTCCTGTGCCTTCTTTTTCTCTTCCACAATTTGCGGTAGAACTGCCAACGCCAGTGAGTGCTGCAGTCCTGTCCCATACACGATTCAGTGACAGTTTCATTCCAGACTTCTTTTCCTCCATGCAGAACTTGTACACGTTTTCAATAATAGCTTTAGACTGGCATCAGTCCACTATATATATATCATTACATTTATAATTATATTTAACTATGGAAAAAAATCATCTTCTAAAAATTCTATCCTCTCTGATAGTCAAATTTAGTCTGATGTCCAAGCCGAGAATTTCTACTTCCAAGTAAAGTTTATAAATTGCTACCTTACAGAGATTATCAGTTTTACTAAAAAAAATGACATTAGAGACTGGGGCCAGTATATTATAGCTCCTGCATCGTCCTGTATCTCAATACATGCCTCGCCATTTCACTGGGTGAAGTCGCTTTACATTTGCATAATACATCAAAACAAGCTTTTTTTTTCTGCAAACATGTAAATCGCGAAAAATGTCCTGCTTCTTTGCGAAAGCAAAAAATAAAAAATAAAAAAAAAACTTTTACTGGGGCTCGAACCCTAAACCTTGGGCTCAAACCCTCAAATTTGTTTTCATATTCTTTGAGTACAACCGTTATACTTACTGCGCCATCGAATCGATTTTTAATACCAATAGCTGCATGTCATAACGTTGTAACACCCCTATTTTATGGAGCAGTTCATTATTGTTAGTGCAGTCACGCCCTGATGCTTTTAAGGCTATTATAGAATAAAATAACTTAGTCGTTTTCGATTTAGAAAATCCCTTATTTTCCCTCAATGTATTTCATATGGGTAAAACGTGGTATATACAGTTCAATGAATACCATGTTTACTTGGTTGTATGATAAATAAAACGGTCACGAGCAGGATAACTCTTGGTATGTTTACAAACACACTTCAAATGCTTCGAAGAGACTGCGCAAATTGCAATTCTGTCTGAGTTATCCGATTTCACAATAATACAATTTCGCATCTTATTTTCTGAGCGTTCCTGGTAAAATGACACATATAGCAATCGGACCGCGACTGAGAAAATCTGTCTTGGGTGATTTGTAACAAAAAAGGCGCAGACCAGCTTGCGCATCCGCGCAGTCTCATCAGCAACCTTGTTGTCTGCTTTTTTAGAAGAATCATATAGACTTGCTGTGAGCAAAATTTCAATTTTCTAGCTAGCAGACTGGTTTGAGATTCGCTTTGTCGAACTCCCAAAAGACATTTTTCTCGCGTCGTGGCCTGTGCTCAACAGCTCTAGGAAAAATTTTACAACAGATAATAATATTAAAAACAAATACACTGACCCAAAATGAAAACTTTGCATAGCATTCAAAACTATATATTTAAATGATAAATTAAGTTTCGGGGTTGATTTTTTCGGTCATCGAATCTTCAATGCCTTATCAATGTCTCTGAAAAAATTATTGGATGAAAATCATAAATTGCATATTTTTTATGAATAACTCAGTTCAGAGGGGACAAAATGAAAATTTCTAAAAACACATAAAACAGTCACACAGATTTTGGAAACACGAAATTACTGCCTGCGTGCTTTAAGTGATGTTAAAAAGATCATCAGTAACCAATGTGACCTCCATTTTACGAATGCTTAGCAGAATACGTCACCTCATTGAATTTACGAAACGTTGTATGGGCACGTTAGGGATACGTATGTAATGCTAACAAAGGTGCATACTGGAGACATTTAACGCATCCATTTGATGATTGGACCTGACCCTCCGACCCAATTCATTCTATACGTGTTCTATGGGGTTCATGACTCGGGATGAAGCAGGCCAAAGCAAGAGGTTGACGTTGTTTTAGCATGGAATTATGTGGTTATTTGCGTGTAGTGTGAGGCCTTGCATTGTCGTGCTGGAAAAAGCTAGGTCCGTTATTTTGCACGAAACGACTAATTATCTTTTGTGCATGAACCCTGTAAAGACGAGCAATAATGGTTGCCATTTAAAGCGATTACGTAGGTGAGTTAACGTGTTAACGCGATAATGACGTAACGTCGTCACACGTGCGCGACCAGGTCTTGCACGAAATCTGACATACCCAGTTTTGTTGTAGCGGTTCATAAGATCATGAATAGTCTGTCTAGAGCAGTCAAATTGGTGCGCGATATGATTTACCGTAAACCCCGCCTGAGCACGCCAATAACTTGGTTTCTTTGATCTTTTGAAAGACGTGCCGTCACTAAATGGAAGCGTTTTGTAACAATAAATTGTTTTTTATTACCAATACTCAGCTGCAAATGTTTTCCTGTCGGTTTTGAATCTGTTAATGAACCACCTGTTCCTCAGCACGTGCAACGTAAGGAACACGTTTTTCAGGCGTTGACACTTGAATAGACCTGGGATTTGAATAAGAATTACATAATCGTTATCTGCGACGAAGTCTCGATAAGCATGCGTAAATCTTACAACGACATGTATACTAACAAAACAGTTATACAAAGAAATAAAGTGTAAAGTTTACATTTTGGGTCAGTGTATAATGAGAAGGCTGTTCATCAGACTTAATGATTTGATTGCGCTCTACATCGTCTAACACACAAGTCATTCGTAACTACGGCCCACAGAGCCGAGGAACGGCGAGGACTTTGATTTTCTGGCTACAGGTCCCTGGTATGACCCTGTACTAACAGTGCATGTGTTCGGCTGGGGCGTGGCTACAAATGATTTGTGCGCATAACTTCTTTCATCTTTATGCACTAGTCATTTGTGACCACGCCCCAGCCCAGAGGAATGTCGAGGACTTTGACTATGTGTAGTAACCACCACACTGTGGGGACAGCTAGCTGGCAAAACCATGACCGTTCTTCCCCGCTGTCTGTTATTATAGTGCACTGCCATGTGTGTCTAGGTCTATCAAACCCCTATATTTCCTCCGCATTGTAGAGACAACGTAATGGTAGAAACACAGCACATTTATTAGGCTATGGATATCCCCGTCCTGCTCAGGGGTTAGGGTGAAGCAGCGGTCACAGTGGTGCACTTCGCATGAGCATTTAGTTCTCAGCCACCCCCAAAAATATATTGACCCTAAAACAAAATATGACATCCGCTGATATATTGTTCAACCTATTTCCAAGTACATTTCCATGCCATCACTAATTTTCTTTCCGACCTCAGCATTATGTTTATTGGATGGGTCTTTTTTCACTAGAATCATACCTAACGGGTCACTGGGTGGAAACGTACACAGGATATTGCTCCAAAATGAGCCGATGTTTACACTGAATTAGGAAAAAAACACACAACGAAGGTAAGGAAATCTGGAATTTCTTCTATTTAATTCTTTTTTCGGTACTTGGCGTGTGTCGATTTAGAATCACTATATGTATATTTAGCAAATTGTATGCATGATTTGGCATCAAACACTGAACTTGATAGTGAAAATCACAAAATGAAAGTCGTGCTCACACCAAAATTTAGACACCTATCCCCAAAAGGGAATAATATTGAACGAAGAAAGCAAACTATTAAAATTCTGAATCGGCCAAATTTTTGCAATGGCATTTAAATATCAATGCTGAAAATTTCAGCCTTGTATGTTGAAACTTGATGGAGATATGGCTCAAAACTAATGGTCAGTTAGTCTCGAAAAGGGTGCTGGGGATTGGGGAAAGGTGTACTGGGTAATGCATATTGTCTAAATTTGGTGCACTGAGGATTGACAGGTAATTTTTAGCCCTTTTTAGCACCCTACTAATCAAAGTCAGTTTTAAGTACTATAGAATTGCTTGATTCCGTCCGTACGTCTCTCTGTTATTCTACCTTTCAGTCCTGACAAACTAACAATTGACTTTACGCTCCTCTAAGACTCAGAACAGACTAAATGTTTGCTCTAATCTGCTGGTGTTCTTGGAAGCCTTATTTGCAACCATTATGTTTCCAGATAATACTTATCTTTGGAGCAGTCTGGTTAGGATCCATAGTGTTTGCTTTGGCAATAAAAGCAGTTTGAAGTACATGCATATATACTGACCCACATTTCCATTGCTAAATGTTTCAGGAGTTTAATTTAGTTACAAACTAGGTCTTGCCTAAATGATTGTATTAATAGACTTTTCGCTTACTGTAAAGGCGGCAATTTAATATTCATATCTGGGCTAGGTTTGGCTATTTCATCTGCTAAGGAAGGGAAATCACCTTTTATTTATAGTTTGGTAAAGAGTTAATCAGCTTTTTGGGACACGCAAGCAAGCGTGCATTTCTTGAAAATCCTAACCGTATACACACTGAACTCACATTTATTAACCCTTAAAAGTAAGTAATGGTGCAAAGATCAGGAATCGACACAATCAACTACCACACCTGACCCAGGATACCAATGGGAAAGTGACCAACTCACAAACACCACAAACGAGAGCCAAGAGGTCAGCCCTTTCCCAGCAGGTGACCACAAAGCACATATAAACAGACGCGCACAAAACATAGCAAACACAAGACAGAACAAAAACATAAATGATCCACAAAAGAAGTACCGCCTTGTAACGGTCAGTAAAATATTTTACTGGAGGGCTTAAACCGGTTTAACGGCGCCAACCTCACCCTTAATTCAGATGTGGATCAAGACACATAGATATTAAAGCACGTAATCACAAAATGTATGTTTTTTGCCATCCACTAAAATATTTGAAGCCTCACAGACAAACATTGTGGACCCAGATCATACTGCTCCTGTATGACCCAGATCATACTGCTCCTGTATGAGCAGTCTGATCTGTGTCCACAATGTTTGCCCCTATGATGTAGGGGCCAAATCTCAAATTTTGAGTTCTGCTGCATCCCCCAGGAAGAAAAACTTGGTCACTATTTTCAGACAGGGACATGTCTTGGGGCCTTGGAAACCCATGTTTTACTAAGTTTTCTGTGGTCAATTTTCTGTAAATGGCCTGTAACCAACGTTACCCTACTAACATAGAAAATGGTTGTATACAAAATACAAGACTAATAAAATATTTTACAAAAGTATCAATGAAATTGTTGATTTTTAAATGTTTGATCTAGTCATAAACATCAATTGTAGATATCTGTGAGATATATTTTCACTCAGCAGGGTGACGTATGTTACATTTTATACAAAATTGCAGATAACGACTTTATAGATTGCATATGAGAATGAACCATGTTCCCTAACCGCAGGAAGAAACACTTGGTTACTATTTTCAGTCAGGGACATGTCTTGTGGCCTTAGAAACCCATGATTTACTAAGATTTCGTTGGTCAGTTGTCTGTAAATGGCCTGTAATCAATGTTACCCTACTGACTTTAAAAATAGCAACACAAAATACAAGACTAATGGGATATTTCCTAATAGTTGTAATGAAATTATTTGAGCTTTACATGTTTGAGCTAGACTTAAACAAAAGATTTGAGACATCTGTGGAGTGTATTTCTGCTGGGCAGAGTTACTCATGTTACATTTTTTTTTATGAAATTGCATATTATGACTTTATAGATTACATATTAGAATAAACCTTATTCCCCAACCTTAAATATGTGATAAAGATATCTATTCAAATGATGAATGTCCATTCTTACATATAAAAACTACTTATAAATTGTAACTGGCGATATAGGTAGCAAAATAAATGTTTAAATATGCTTATTAGCACGTTACTTCTACTGGCGTACATATTTTCTTTCTGACCTGATTTACATTGCATTGGAATGTACAATGTCTTCTCTCATATCTGTCACAGTGAAATAAAAAATAATTTAATACACAGAAAGAACGATGATGGAAAGTTAGTTGCTGTTTATATATAAAGGTAACATAGGTAACAACATTGTCCTTTGCATAAATGGATAAAAACACTATTGTGTGGAAAGTAGACTCAAATTCTTCCTTAGCCTGACGACATAGCCTGTCGACAAGGTTAGATTTGAGTGTACTCTCTATCGTTTTTTAAATGACTTCAATTATAGTCAAATTATTCTAAATAAACAATAAAATTAGAGAGTTTTGCAATTTTGATTGATTCTGTTACTTTGATATGACAGTTTGCAGATTTTTTACCAATGGTTCATAACAATAAACATAATATCTAATATAGACTGAATGTTATATTACATTTCCTGTTGTCAAATTCATAATAGGCGTGTAAATTACGTTACCATACAAAATCAGGATTGAAAGTAAGCCAGTACAAGTTACATGCTAATAAGTGTTTTAAATATTCATTTCACTACAGATACATGTTATAAACAGCTGCAAATATGTTGAAATGGTAATTTACCATTCAAATAGAGGCCAAGATTATAAAATTTAGGTTGGGGAACATGTTTTTTCTAATATGCAATTAAAAAGTCATTATCTGCAATTTTGTATAAAACGTAACATAACGCTGACAAACAGAAATCTATCTCACAGATGTCTGCAATTAGTGTTTATGTCTAGGTCAAACATTTAAAGCTCAAATAAGTTCATTGATACTATTGGAAAATATCCTATTAGTGTAAGTGTGTCTTGGTTGGGCTTTCGGTGACAAAGGCTCTTAATAAGGTTATTCAACAAGTTACAAGCGAAAGTATGTGCACGAATTACTGGTTAACCGCTTGTTCAAGCCTGCCCAGGATAAAGTGTGGTTAGGTGAACTGACTTTCCCGCAATGACCATAGCTGTTGACTTGGGACGTAAAGCAACAAAACCAACCAATACGCATGCAGCTGTTATTTACCACATTGGATCAGCTGACAGCTTCAGTGTATACCCAGTCTTTCATTAGTTAATTAGAGGTCATGTCTCATGTTTTGAGAAATTACAATCATGAAAGATTTATCTAATACAAATTTACAAACATAATTAATTGTTTTAATTTTTCTGATTTGCATGATGTTGAAAACAGTCCCTTAGTTGGGATGCTCGCCATCCTAACATATAATGAATCTGTTTTTCCACCATATCAGTTTGCTGAAACAGAAATTTGCTGCATACAAGGTTCCTCGCAGTGCCATGATGTTGTCTGCGGTTTGTGATTGTGGTATTTCCTGATCATACTCACTTACTATTTTTGACTTTATATTACAGTATCATATTACATGTATTAACCAGTGCAATATACGAGATTAGCTAGCACCTGTAAAGGGCGACATACAGTACTAAATATTTGCAATCTTAATATGGCACTACACTTAAAATTAAATGGAAATGATTTCCTTTCACTGTAGAAAAGACAGCTTTCAAACAATGTTAGTATTAACAAATGGGTACAAGAATGAGTCAGTTTATGACTAAAATGCTGTCTACAAGCTGTTATCCGCAGTTTTATTCACATTTTCGGAAGGCTCTGCATCCAACAATCTGAACTAAGTCTCATACTTTTCATTTCATAGATCATGTGCAAACATGTATAATTGTTACAAATAACTCTGACAGTGCAAAAAA
The DNA here is from genome assembly GCA_964019695.1 of Loripinus fragilis. Classification (NCBI taxonomy): domain Eukaryota; kingdom Metazoa; phylum Mollusca; class Bivalvia; order Lucinida; family Lucinidae; genus Loripinus; species Loripinus fragilis. The sequence goes on from OZ026515.1 coordinate 123,437,195, forward strand.
CAACAACACAAAACTAAATTATTAACAATGTAAGAAAACCAATAGCTATGTGTTAGTTGTATCACCTTTTTTCAACTGACAATCATTTGACAACTTAATCTGTGAGCTTCAGAGATTCAAACCATGTTGCTTAATTTTATTGTGTCATGTTAATGATTCAAGTTGTAACTCCTGAAAATGGACTTTCAAAAAGATTCAGTAACTGACAAAAGATTTGCAATTAATGTTACCATGAAATATCTTTATAGCTTTGTAATTAGTGTTACCACATACTATGTTTTTCAGTCAATGAGTATGGCTTTACCTTAACTTTTCTTAATTAACAAACAAAATGATTTCTTACAAAATTGCTGTATAATATAATAAAATAATAAGCATTACAATTTGATATGAAAGAATCGTGCTTAACAAATGTAGAGAAGATCTCAATTGTGACAGATGAAACATTGTTGTTATTTGTTTTCAAAATGTAACTGCCAACAGTGAAAATCAAATGTATTAAGCATACAAGAAAATCTGTTTAGGCTAGATCTACAAAACATCAGGTTCATTTGGGTATAAACCATGCTACTTCTGTTCTGATAAATAATTTGGTTGATATTATGTTTGCAGTCGTTAAAAAATGAGCTAGAAATTTTAGATAACATGTATAGCAAAATGCAGTCAAGACCTAAAACGTTCTGTGTCTCTTCTTCACAGTACCCTTGGTTAGTCTGCAGTCTGCGATTGTGACATTACCTGGTCATACTCACTTTTTAGCAAACATAGCTTTTTTCAAGCCTGATAAAATACTTGGCAAATAAAATGGCAAAAAGAGCCAGAACTTGTAGTAAAACTATATTTAAGCTAAAATGGCCTTTGGAATTTTTATTGAGATAATCAGTCTTAAATTAGTGTTGATTTTGAATAATTTGTCTGTAATTGAAGTTATTAAAAACATGTTGAGGGTAGACTTAAATTTTACCTTGCGTGTAGTCCGGCAAAGGCAAAAGATTTGAGTCTATTCTCCACAAATTCTATTATCTTTATCCATTTATGCAAAACATCATTTTGTTACCTACGTTACCTTATTTATATATTGACAGAAATTAAATATCAATGGTAGTTAAACCTGTTTGTTTAGTCGCTATTTAATTTCATTGTGAAAGAGATGAAAGAAGAAAGTGCCTATCCCAGCGCAATATAAATGGACGAAAATAAAATATGTACGCCAGTAGAAGTGAGACGCTTATAAGCATCTTGAAATATTTATTTTACTACACTTTATTGCCAGTTGCAATTTATAAATTCCTTCAAATATGTGGTGAAAATGAAAATTCATCATTAGAATCGAAATCTTTATTACACATTTATGGTTGTGGAACATGTTTTTTTCTGATATGCAATTTTTTAAGTTATTATCTGCAATTTCATAAAAATGTAACATAAGTAACTCTGGAGAGCAGAAGTACATATCACAGATGTTTGCAGTTGATATATATGTCTAGCTGAAACGTGTAAATCTCAAATAATTTCATTAATACTATTGGAAAATATCCTACAGATCTTGTCTTTTTTGTTGGTATTTTAATGTTATTAGAATAACATTGATTGCAGGCATTTTACAGATGACTGACCAAAGAAAACTTAGAAAAAATAGATTTCTAAGGCCCCAGGACATGTCTCTGACTAAATATAGTAACCAAGCTTTTCTTCCTGGGGTTGGGGAACATGATTCATTCTTATATGCAATCTCTAAAGGCATTAGATGCAATTTTGTATAAAATGTAACGTATGTAACACTGATGAGCAGAAATACATCTTACAGATGTCTGCAATTGATGTTTATAACACAATCAACCATTTAAAGTTCAAATAATTTCATTAATACTTTTGTAAAATATCCTATTAGTCTTGTATTTTGAGTACTACTATTTTCAATGTTAGTAGGGTAACGTTGATAACAGGCCATTTACAGAAAGCTGACCACAGGAAACGTAGTAAAACATGGGTTTCCTAGGCCCCAAGACATGTCCCTAACTGAAAATAGTAACCAAGATTTTCTTCCTGGGGGGTGCAACAAACTCGCAAAATAGCCCATATATATCAGTTTGGCCCCTAAACCATTATGTTAAATAGACATTTTCAGATGCAGTTATTTTGCTGGCATTTTAAGGACTAAATAACGTGTTTTGCGTCTAATCTGAGGCAATGGCACAATATGATAGTTACTTTTTAATAAAACCACGCCTAATTTTCAGCTTTTACCTATTTGTAAGGTTGACCAGTCCTTATCATGCATTCATGAGGTGCCGCCTTTGCAGTAACTAAAAAGTCACATAACACCGTTTAGAGGTTATGACAGACATTCAACCAATCCAGTTCTGATAGGAAAAAATATTGATTGATAAAGTTCTACTTTCATTTTCATAAATATTAAGTGTTTTAATTTTTGATAAAAAAGTATTTTACAATGGGTGACATAATATATGGAATATTTATGGTTCAGATTGATTTTGCGTTAGAAAAATAGTGAGTATGATCAGGAAATACCACAATCACAAACTGCAGACAATCCCATGGCACTGCGAGGAAGAGCCACACAACAATCACGAGACACCAGGAAGACAAACTAAGCAAAGCAACCAGCCCTCTCAAAATCAATTATGCTGGCTTATTTGATTTTATTTTTCACATTAAATTCAGCCAAATTGGACATGCTTTAGATAAAAAATAGATGATGACTATAGGGGTAGGCATGAAGGTTGTCAAACGTGGACTGAATTTTTACGACTTAGATAAACAATATCATAAATCATTTTATGAAAAGTAATTTGACCATTAAAATTAGCAGTTCTTTTAATGTTGGTTACATATTTGATACAAAAACTTCTATGGTAGTTTATGTGCTTTAAGTTCAAGTATCTTCCTCTAAATCACACATGCTTCAATCAGTTTTTTTCAGTAATATGCTTTATACTAAAAAGGACACTATTCATCATATTTCGCATAAGTGGGCCTTCAAATGGCAGCAATTTATATCAATTAGTAGTTTAAACTCATATAGTGCTTTTATTACACTTAAATAATAAATATAAAAGAAAGCAACATATGTAACTGTAAAATAGGTTCATATTTCTAGTCCTTTGCTTTCAATAAGAAAAATATATTGACTTGTAAGAATAAGAAATACTTTGATATTATCACTAAAGAAGTTCCTATCTTACTATAGAAGCTCCTATTTATTAGGGTAACATAGTAATCTTTGATATTGCAGGGTAATCTCCTAACTGTGTATGAGCTAACGAATATAATTTTGTGGTTTATAAAATGAGTTTGTAGCAAACTATAACGAACAAAGCTTCGGAGGTATTATGAAAGTCAATGGTCAAGTGATAACACTGTACTTAATACAGCTGTGGTATAATATATTTGATATTAAGTAACGTGTACAACAGTTTTATCATAAATGTAGATTGCTTTGTTGCATACTGGCTGTTGGCTGCATTTATTAACATCTTTCAATGCAATGAGCATGTCGTTAAATAAGAATTAGATTAGACTTTGTATATGTACAATAGATTTAGATACTATTATAGGGTAACAGAGTTACCATGGCTGTTACACAGTGAAGCCTATACTGCCAGAAGCTAACATGAGCCATTTTGCATCTTATATTCTAAAAAACATTTGATGAAGTTGAAGGATATCATATTGTACTAAATAACTATTTAATGGGGAGAGGGCTTCCATAAGCTTATTTTTTGGATGTTATGTATATTACTATTTGCTCTATGGTTTCAAGATAAGCATGCCGCTTATGTATAATTTACTGCTGGTATCCAATCTCATAACATGCTAGCTGAATAGATTTGTTTTTACTCTGCATGTCTTTATTCCATGTTTTTAGCCAAAAAATCTGTGCGTTATTATTGTAAACTTATCAAGTCAAATGTCTACAAAAAATATTCTATAACAGCCAGGGAGCTGGTCTTAACAATTTTGGATAGTCCAGTTAGTTGTCTTTTTGATAACACCAAAACCTTGACCCTTTTGTAAGAAATAAGAAGAAACGACAGGCATAATTATTTCCCAGAAATAGGGTAGCAATGAAAAATGTCACGTAACATAGTGGATAGCATAATTTTGTTTAAAATAATAAGGTTTTGTTGCTAAATGGTTGGGTTGTATAGAAACGTTAAACCTCAATTCATTTGAATGTCTCATAACATTTTTGACATTTTAACAGTCCATGTAATTTGAATAAATTTTGGAGAGTAACGTACGTGACAGGTGTTATATGGCTTATGCGACACTTGACTGAGGGGTAACATATTTCAAAAAACTTTTAAGACATTTGGCTATATGAATAGCATAGTCTGCAAAATTACCCCTGGGAGAGACAAAGCCATATGTATCCCATGGCCTACATTACTTTGTGGCTTATATAATGAGTTTGTAGTGAATTATAATGAACAATGCTTTGGAGGTCGTTTGGCAGCCAATGGTCAAGTGAAAGCACTGTTCTAAATAGTAATATATTTTATTAAGTAACGTATATAACAGTATTATCATAGCTGTAGATTATTTTGTTGCATACTGGCTGTTGGCTGCAAGTATTTAAGAGCTTTCGATGCAATTAGTATTTTGATAAATAAGAATTAGATTCAACTTTGTATTTGCACTATAGGGTTAGAGATTTTTAAAAGGTAACAGAGTCAACGTGACTGTAACAAAGTAAAGCCCTAACTGCCAGAACCTAATTTGAGCCATTTTGCATCTTATATTCTTCTAAACATTTAATATATCTTTAGATTTTCATAGTGTACAAAAAAAAATAAATGGGATGGTCCATGCACAGATATTTTTGGATGTTATATATGTTATTATTTGCATTATGTTTTCAGGATGAGCACGCTACTCAAGTATAATTTACTGTTATTAATCTCTCTCATAACATGCCAGCTGAATATATTTGGACTTTCTTTAAACTGCATGACTTAATCCATGTGTTTTAGCAAAAATGTATTTGTTATTATTGAAAATTAATACACTGGTAGCCATTTTCAAATGCCTACAAAAGATATTTTGTAAGAAAAAGCTGGTCTTTGGAGTTTGGATAGTTCAGTTTATCGTCTTTGTGGCAGCATCAAACACCAGACCCAATGACCAATAATAAACATTTCAGAAGAAATGACAGCCACAATAATTTCCAAGAAATAGGGTAGTAATGCAAAATGTCACATCCGTAAAATAGTGGACCATATAATTTTGTTTTAGATAAAAAGGTTTTGTTGTTTATGATTGGGCTATATGAAAATTTAAAACTTTAACTCATTTATATGCCTCTAATAACATTTTGACTTTCGTACATTTCATGTCATTTTAACGATTTTTGATAGGTAACATGTGTAACAGAGGGAGCGCAGTGGTCAGAGGTAGAGTGCTTGACTCAAGACCGAGGGCCCATGGGTTCGAGCCTCACCAGCGTCACTGCATTGTATCCTTCAGCAAGAACATTAATCCTAACTAAGTACTGGTTCAACCAAGGAAGACCCGTCCCTATATAACTGAAAGACATGCTGGAATTTCTCTTATTTAATTCTTTTTTTGGTACTTGGCGTGTGTTTGATTTAGAATCACTATATGTATATTTAGCAAATTGTATGCATGATTTGGCATCAAACACTGAAATTGATAGTGAAAATCACAAAATGAAAGTCATGCTCACACCAAAATTTAGATGGGATGTAAAGAATCAAAACAAACAAAACAAACACGTGTAACAGGATGTTACAGGCTTACGTGACCGTTGCCAGACGGCTAACATGTTTACAAAACAAAACGTAACATATTAGGCTTTATGGAAATCATAGTCTACAAAATTCAGCCTGTGAGAGGGTGGGGTTACACCATATCTATCCCAGGGCCTAACGGCTGTAGCATCAAACTAAATCACTATCTGTTGCATATGCGTATTAAGTCATCCCTTAAATCACATGCACGGCCATCAAGTGAAACCAGACGCCTTAATTTCAGCAAGCAGGAAAGCCTCAATCAAGAGCCCAGTGGCTCAGCGGTAGAGTGCTTGACTCGAGACCGAGGGGCCATAGGTCCAAGTTTCACAGGCGTCACTGCGTTGTGTCCTTGAACAAGAACATAATTCCTACCTTAGTACTGGTTCAACCAGGACGACCTGTCCCTATATAACTGAAATATTGTTGATGGGATGTAAAGAATCAAATCAAACAAACAAATCAATCAAGATTGTACACTTCTGCAAGCTCCCCACAGCCATCCTTGTTTGCATACCAGCATTTCGGCTTTTAGAGGCTATATTGGCCCACCGCCAAAAATAACATCCTGACTTTGTTGCATGCCCACAACATAGGTGCAGACAATCTTGTGAATGCGCACAAACTAATCAACACCTTTGATGTTCAATCTCTGGAAAGTCAATATACTAGTCTCTGAAGCCAAACAGACTTGCCTGATCACTTACCTTGAAAATAGGCTTTCTCGTGTCGCAATTATTATTTAGGTCATGCATGAATTTGCTAAATTAACCCCTTAACAATACATGTACACGCGCAGCTATCCAGTGAGATCAGACCCATAACTTTCGACCCATGCATTAATTAAAAGCCTTTTTATGTTTGCAAACAGCAAATATATGGAAGAAATTGTGCATTTTTTTAAGCTTTGACAGGTTCTTCAACGCTCTTATAGCCGTAAACGTGTATGGCTTTTGGACGCTGTATCATATGTACATGTATAAAGCTCATCTTATGTGACCTAGTGTATATTTTTGTAAATTCATCCCTTAAAATACATGCGCAGCCAGCCAGGGGTACCAGATGCCTAAATTTATGCCTGTGTGTCTGTCCAAAATTGTAATTTGTATGTGCATGCAGCAAATAATCTGAAAAAGTAATGCCTTTACACAGAGTCAGCTGAGCCTCCATTGCAAGCGCTTGTGCATATAAACAACTAGTACCATAAGATTTAGTGATAAATTGTGGCTGATGGGGGTTCAAATTCGGTAAGGGATATAATTGGAATAGCATCCCATATCTGCATATCATGAAGAGCTCCAATTAGCAACCAAACTCTGTTTTATCCTTTAATCTTCAATTCAATACCCAGTACACTAAAAAACAATACTCCCGTACACTAAAACAGAGATTTCCCAATCCCAAGTACCCTTTTCGAGACTAACTGACCATCAGTTTTGAGCCATATGATCTCCGTCAAGTTTCAACCTACGAGGCTGAAATTTTCAGTATTGATATTTAAATGCCATTGCAAAAAATGGCCGATTCAGAATTTTAATAGTTTGCTTTTTTGGTTCAATATTATTCCTTTTTGGGGATAGGTGTCTAAATTTTAGTATGAGCACGACTTTCATTTTGTGATTTTCACTATCAAGTTCAGTGTTTGATGCCAAATTATGCATACAATTTGCTAAATATACATATAGCGATTCTAAATTGGTACACGCCAAGTACCGAAAAAAGAATTAAATAGAGGAAATTCCTGATTTCCTTACCCTCGTTGTGTGTTTTTTCCTAATTTAGTGTAAACATCGGCTCATTTTGGAGCAATATCCTGTGTACGTTTCCACCCAGTGCGGGTGAGCCCTGTGATTATTTTCTCTTATTAATAGACTTTTCGCTTACTGTAAAGGCGGCACATTTAATATTCATATCTGGGCGTGGTTCGACTATTTCATCTGCTAAGGAAGGGAAATCAGGTTTTATTTATGATTTGGTAAAAGGTTAATAAGCTTTTGGGCCGCGCAAACGTGCGTGCATTTTATGAAAATCTTAACCTATACACACTGAACTCACATTTATTAACCCTTAAAGCGCATAATCACAAAATGAATGTTTTTGTCGTCCACTAAAACATTTGAAGCCTCATGGACAAACAGTGTGGACCCAGATCAGACTGCTCCAAAAGGAGCAGTCTTATCTGGGTCCACACTGTTTGCCTCTATGCTTATGTAAAATAGACATTTTCAGATGCAGTTATTTTGCTGGCGTTTTAAGGACTAAATAATGTGTTTTGCGTCTATACTGAAATAATGGCGCAAGATGATACAGTCACTTTTGAATAAAACCACGCCTCATTTTCAGCTTTTACCTATGTCTAAGGTTGACCAGCCCTGATTACGCGTTCATGAGGTCCCGCCTTTACAGTAAGTGAAAAGTCAAAGAATATCAATTATAGTTGCCAGGAATTACGTTTTGGCAAGCATTTTTTACATTGTCTGGTGTCAACAAATCAGTATTTGGAATAAACAGATATAAAGTTCATTTTGTTTAATAAAAAAGTTGGAAAACATGTGCGGATCTAGAAAGTTTTGTCAGAGGGGATCCAAATTTGATAACGTTTTTTTGTTTTGTTTTAGTTGATTAGGGGAACAAAGAATCCAAATACCACTATTAGTGGGCCATCAACGGCCCGCCAGCGATACGCCATTTAAATGGCGTTTAGTTAAATGGCGTTTCGCTGGCGGGCCGATGATGGCCCAACATTGAATGCTGGATTGGTAGTTTTGTGATTTTAAGGGGATCCGGACTAGTATTGCTAAGGAACCCTATATTTTTGTAATTTCCCATAGGGGTCCGGACCCTCTGCCCCCCTCTGGATCCGCACATTAAAAATTAATTAAAATCTGATGATCAGAGACGGAGCAGGGATCACAGAAAATCAAGATTTTAAATTGAGGAACAGGGGAACACAAAGAGTCATTTCATAGGAACAAGCGGATGGGTACCCACTGGGAAGGCCTCAATATTTTCTCGTATGTCAAAATTCTGTGAGCCCAAACTATGGCCATAATTTGCATTTGATGGAACTATTTTGATATGATAAGAAACACTTATCCTGACACGTTACTTCGTCTTATAAAACCGTATACTTATTCATCGATAGTAAACTTTAGCCAGTGATCCGTACAAAGGTGCATTTAGGGTAAATTAAAAAATGCAGATGCTCAAATGAGGACAAATTCCATCATATCACAGTCCATTTGGCAAAACATTTTGTAACGAAAAACACATCACCAATTAGGCGGTGTATAGATATATTAAAGTCTGATGGTCATTGTGCGATCAGTCTGCAAATAAGGAAATAAACGCAAAAAAAGCAGTGTTCACTAAATTTCTGTACGCACAGTAATACTGGTTTTAGAGGATGTGTTTGTTTGTTTGTTTGTTTTGCTGCTTAATAAGATTCTATCAGTTTCCTTAACTGCAAAAGGTCATGCCCGCCATGTTTTTGTGCGCTTCAATTATTATTCCGCGAGTTTGTTTGTTCATTCTGATGATTAATATCCCAGTGTACAGTTAGGGTCAGCTAACAGCACTTTTTTCTGAGCAGACCTGGCTAAGAAGCAGTTAACCAGTGCTTTGTGCACATACTTTTACTTGTAATTTGAGTTCAGGAGTTTATTTGACAACACAGATTATTTTCTGAGCGAACAGATTATCATTCTATGTGTATAGATTATAAGTCTGTTAACTTGAATCATTAACTGGTGCACTCTGATTATTATCTCGTGCCTACGGGTTGTTATATCATTTGTACGGATTACCACTTTATGCTCACAGTTAAACATATGCATACAAATAGCTATTCATGCTCAAGTTTTATTAAATGTTTCACATGGAATAATATTCTGTTCCACTTCACAGATTTGTATTTCGTCTACATATGTTATTAGATTGTGCACATGGAATATTTCAAAAATAGGAAAACTAAAATACCATCGTACATGTAGATTTTCTATTAGATGTCAATAGCCATTTTCCCGATAAAATCCTGTACCTGTTCTAACCGGTCAGCATTTTTACACTGCCAAAAAATATGTCTGTTCTTATTCGGTCCATAAATTCACCGAATCGGGTCCAAAATTGGTTATTTAGCTCATTTTTAAAACTTTTTATGATGCTTGTAAAGTATGTATAGGATCATATCAATGATGTCTGGAACATGGGGTTGGGCATTTTAGGTCACAGCGATCATTGATACAAGAAACGTCCGTCTTGTTTCGCGTCTAGTGTAACGGAACCTGACCGAATCATCACGAGACACCATGGAGACAAATTAAGCAAAGCAGCCAGCTCTCTCTTCCCCATCAAGATGATTGCAATACTAGAATGGACATAAAGTAACGTACAACAAAACACAGAACAATAACAGACTCCCACAATGGGAGTAACAATAAACAAAAAGTCAACAGCGACATAACCACCGCCTTAGAACGGACAGCAGCCTAAGCCATCGGGGGGGGGGGGTGCTTAAATGCATTTTACTGGTACCAAATCTTCGCCCTAGATTCTGCTGTTGTTGAAGTACAAGAAATATTCAGCTCGCATGGAGGCATTCTAACTAATGCAATGTATCATCATGGAGAAACACTCTAATCAAATTAACACACCGTGATGAAACAAAGAAAAGGGCTCATGACTCACAGATAGTCCCAGCTAAAGAAAACCTCAAGTTGAGCCACGGTGGGTCCAGCTACAGATAAGCATCAGGCACCAACCCACCGATTAAAGATTTACGCCAGAGCCGTCATAGAGTCTGAGGCCTGGCCCACCGTCGTGCAATTAAAGAGGAAACCATAGCTATAAACCATGATTGGGTTTAAAACTAGACATGCAGACTGTAGCATGATATCCAAGTTATATCCAACCCTTATATAACGTTTTACATTCTTTTTGAATAGATCACTAAAATTAGATTTTCCAACAATTCGTTTGAATTTATAAACTAAATCATCATAAAATATAGATTCTTATATGCCTCGCTGCAGATGGGTTTTTAACCCAATGTTCTATTTAACAATTAACTCTGAGTGCTTATGATCAGGAAATACCACAATCAAAGTAGACGTTAGAGAACGTGACGAGATAGTCTGTCTTGGTGAAACTACGTTTTAATGCAGGTATAACAAACCAGAAAATCATATATATATATATTGAAAAATTAAGTTGACGTCACATGCTTTTGTTTAATTACAACTATTTCAAGCAATACGTCAACTCGTTTCGCTCAGCTCATCAGAACTGTTGCTTAGTGACGTTAGTAACTTCGTAACGTATATATAGTTTCATAATTATTGTTGTTATGGACTGTCAAAAAAAAACGCGAAAAGTCGACTGACAATTCCCTGGTAAAATGCATTACAGTCTGGTTGATTGTTTTCTTCACACAGAGCTGAGCGTCCATCGTTTAGTATCTATAAAGAATGTCACCTTTTTTTGTTCATTACGAGGACTGTTCAAATATGAATGCAAGTAGCTTCATAACTTTCTTCACATATATGCTACGACAAAATGTCATACCTTTCTAGAAAGAACTATTTGTCGCCTTTAAAATGGCACCAAACATAATGAAACACTCACTATATTTCTCAAGTTACAAACTCTTATATAAAGGCTATTCCTGTATACTGAAGTTTTTCTGAAGCAAATTGCAATGCACGATTTGGTACATGTGCGGATATTGTGTCATATCTTTGTAAGTTTTAGACAAAATGGCACCAAATTTTAGATGCAAGTTTAAGTAACAACCCAAAAGTTGCTTGCAGGATAAAGTTTATATAAGCCTGTTTCAATCTCGAGTAAACAGGCACGTTTGTGACGTCATTAATTTTATGATAAACGTCATTTTGAGTTATCTACTGGTGATGTAATAATGAACATCGCTGTGTCGTTTTCTTTGCGTTTTGCTGAAAACATGCAAAATATGTCATAAGGGAGTTTTCCAAACGCGCCGTCCTCTACTTACAGAGTAATCGCATTTTATATCATTTTTCAAGCATTTTTCTGCATCTTAATGACTTGTTTACATTAATTAAAATATGTTTAATCTGTCTAGTCCTCAGGACCAGGTGAGCACTTTATTGTAAATAATGCCTATAGTGGTCAAACTTAATGTTTACGTTCAAATTTAGAATAAAGCTGCAATGTTATGACAAAAAAATTAAGTATAAATTCTATAACCCCCGCACTTATGGCATTTTGACTTAATAAAAATGCTTTTCAGCGTTTAAAAATTACCCACTATCCATCAATAATTTGTAGCAACAACTCAGTATAAGTGAGCAACATGTTGTCTTTGAGATAAAACTAGTTTAAATGTTGCTTCGTGCATTTTGTTAGAGATAAGTTTAACTGAAAACTGAAAGGTGGTGTTTTGTTTACCATTTATTTGCAAACATAAGGAGACTGTAGTGAAAACAATTCGTTGTAATTTAACAAAAGCATGTCAGATTTTCACAACTTTCACAGAATCATTATATAAGAATATGGGGATACTTCCATAAAATTTTCAAGAAATTTCACCTGTTTATATTAAAATCATACGCTCGTCTATATCATTGGTATATGCTCGAAGCATTGCGTTTGTTAGTATACTAATGTGACCCTCACTCAATGGGCTATAGCTCGATAAGTATTCCGTATTGCTCTTTGGTTCTGGTGCCAGTTTAAAGGTGACATATAGTCCTTTATATAAACGGTTACCATTTTGTTGTAGCATATATGTGACGAAAGTTATGAAGCTACTTGCATTCATATTGAACAGTCCTCGTATACTTAAAATATTATTGCATTTCCAATGTAATATCAATCACTTTCAGATTACCAACGTGCAGTGTAGCGGGCAAATCATAGTATCTACTATAAAATCTAGAAAAGGTTTTGCGAAGTTTAAGGTACCTTAAGAAGTTTCTGAGTTAACAATTTATTGCCAGTGTTGAAGTCAGCAACATGGTAGATGCTCTAGCAAAACGAATAAGTTGAGAGATATAGACTTTATAGGATGTAGAGCGAGGAAAATCACCATCTAAAAATGTGAAATTGACAGTTTCAAAATTAAAGTCGTCACGTTTATTATAAATTTTGGTAGAAACAATATCATTAGAAATTGACAAAGGCAAGTCTAAAAATGCCTAAATATTTGGCAGATAATAATGCTCCTAGAAATGGCCAATTTGTAAGGAAGTATAAAATGGATTGCTAAACATTGCTACCCACATAAACTGTGTCTCATGGTTTCAAAAAAAGAATGTTGTGTAAGTTTAGAGGAGCTTATGTGCTTAGAGGCATTATTGGCATCTTTTACCTAAAATTGCTACATACTAAATATGCTGCTTTTAAGCCTAGGCGTTGCCTGTTTTGATTCATGGGACATGATTTGCAGGATTTATAAAGGGTATTACTTAACATGCTAAACACAAAATGTACCAAGCGAAAAGTTCTGCATAAGTGGGTGTTCAGGTATAATCTTTCTTGACCAGGAATGTTTGCATTAAATGTTTTATATACACTTAGAAAAAGTTAGGGAACACCCTGATCGGTTTCAAGCTATTATCTCTCAGGCAAAATATTATGTTTTGATTTTAATACAAATGAATGTGGTAATAATGGACTATCACATATACAAATAAGGTTTCACAGTGTATGCCGACAGACTCAAAGTCACAGACTGAGGTGATTTCAACCACAGATAAATGTTCAATTAGAACATATATGAACTGTCAAGTATGTGCTTTTCGTGTCAGACGGAATCGTTTTAACTCCAGGAACTCCCATGGCCGCCTACTGCAAGTTTTACAGCCCCTATGCCAAAACCAATGGTATTTTAAGAATATTTAGCATATGAATGAAATCCACGTACTACAGGCAATTATAAACAGTAATTAACATTTTCTGTTAAGCAGTTTTACTTTATGATCTTCCATTCATTCATTCACATTCATTCACTTGATTACCCTCAGGTTACATCTACATATAACAACATGAGGAGCAATGCAATACAATGTCATTTTAAATGATTTCGGTGGCAGCTAAATGATTCAAAGAGTAGTAAATAGACTATATACTATATACGTGAAATAATTTTTCGGACTGTCAACATTTTTTTTGTTATTTCAATCCATTTGAATATAAATCTGAAAAGATTGGGTGACCCTATTTTTATTCCATGTGAATATATTGTTGTTTAGAAAAAATATTTTGCAACACTGAAAATGCATTTCAAACAGAAACCCAAGATTCCCTTACGAAACCGTGGGCATTTAATGCGTCCAGGGGTCGACCTTTAAAAGTGGCAAAATTAAAAATAATGTCACGGGGAGCTGAAGCCATGCTTACTTGAACAATCCTTGATCGCACAATAAATTGCATCTTTGCTGTGTAGTTAACGGTAAGATTTGGTTTTCAGACTTCAATCATTAATTTTGGTCTCTCTGCTAAAAAAGTGTCGAAATGAGCTCTTGGGAGACTAACATGGAAAATCCGACTAAACTGTCATACTAACTACAAATTCATTCTTTTGACAGGTACTAAATAAAAAAAAACCTGTGGTACCTTAGATGCTTGACAACCAAATGTGACCATTAATTGCGCAAAAAAGCAATTTATGAGGCAATACAAATTGTTCAATTACTCGATGTCTTCAGCTCCAGGTGACATTATTGGTAATTGTACCATTTTTGAGGGGTGGTTCCTCCGACTTCCTCGACCCTCAAATGCTCCCAAGATCGTTAGTGTACATTGGATTCAAATATGGAATACATCAAATTGTTGCAAAATAAAATTTGGAAACAACAATATACAACAATAAATTCAACTATTCCTGGGCAAGACAGGATTTACCCGAAACCCCAACTATGCAGAACTTTTTGGTGAGTATATAAATGCTCTGGGCCTCAGGGATTCAAATACAATGATTGTTTTTGAATGTTTTCCTGGGATGTAGCATATTTGGACCCCAAGGACATGATTGGTAGGAACTATGTAGGGTAACACGAAACATTGCTTCATACTTGATATACAGGGTTTAGCACTTGTGGTCGCAGAATAGTATGTTATGTTTACCCTCATTATAAGCCTAAGACAGATAATGCAAGCTCAGGGCTTAACCAATTCGGGTCCTCAGGGGCATTGTAGGCAGGATAGGGGATTGCTCACTATAATTCATTGCTACACACAAAATATGAAAGCTCGAGAACTAATGACTTCAGAGAATGACTTTTACGTGTATTCTCATTATAACACTATGGGAAATGTCTGATGCCATGGAAACCGGAGTTCTGTGCCAAAACCTAAGTCTGCCTTTCCTCTGTTGATGCTTCAGATAAATTTGGTTGGGATCGCCCAATGGCTGCGGAGATGTTCATGTTTGATAGTGTCCACAGACTAACAGACAGACTCCAGCTCGATTCCCATCCTGTAAGCTCACCTTTAGTTGGTTAGTTGAGTTGGTGCTTGAATCCACAGTCAATTTCGGGGACAGTCAGTTATCCCAGCCACACTGTTCCTAGGCAAGCGTCCGAGAGGCAGGTTACAAGTACTTAGCGTAATTCTTTCGCCATTAACTGACGAATGCTCTTTTTGAATCAGCGGAAAAGGAAGGATGGCCGTAGAACTATTTTTTTGACAAAATCTTCATAAAAGAATGCAAGCTATTGCACAGAGCTTAAACAAAAGTCATTGAATTAATACCATAAAATATTTAGAACTCGTTCATATGGCAAAGGATCACTCGCATCCTCGCCATATAACTCATTCTGAATATTCTACAATATAAGTGTACATTCAACAACCAGTAAAAATGTGGACCTTTTTTCAAAATGCTATTATTCCTGTACAAAATGTTGAAACCTTTTGATTTTTTGCATGGCTAAAGCAAAAGGTTTCCTCTTTCCTCTCATTAAGTGTCAACTCCACGTGGCGCTTCAACAAGAAGTGACGTCATGATGACATCATAATACAAGCATTACATAACTTCCCGTTTTCTGCACTTTGCAGTTGTTAAAATTGTTTCCAGTGAAACGGCCTATTCGCCAAAGCGATCTCAGGCTTTTATTTTTATGAAATAAGCATTTATAAGTCTCAGATAGTAGAAATTCAAAATAATGTTCAAGAACTGGGCGGTGAAATGGTCCATTTGTGGTGAAACTGGAGAAATTAGCCGGCAAAGAGTAATGGTAGGACATTTTTAACTACCGTAAAAGAGCAGATCATAGGAATCGTGACTATTAGCAGGAGTACTGCGGACTGTGTCACAGGCATTGATGCATCTGGATCCCGAAGCTCTCAGCATAGTCAAAGGCTGGCTGGTGTCTAGGTTCTCCTGATAATGGATGAACACCAAAAGAATAAATCCCTTTGCAACAAATCCAGTTTAATAAACAGTTACTACAATTTTTTCTGAGCCCTTACGAAAACGCGACTTCCATTTTCTACTTTTACTTGGCAACGCCGTAACCGACGTAACGTTAGTCCTACGTTAATATAACGTCGAATTAACGTCTTCAACAGTTTGTTAAGTATTAAGTGTTCCGTATATCGTAATGTTCATTTTCATTTATCTTGTGATATTCTTCTCTCCACTGACTCTTAACAACATTTGAGTAATCAAAAGGACTGTTGAAGCAGCATCTGATATTGAAACCAAATCAGACGGAAAGGGTTATCAGTTTGTATTAGTCACACAAAAGATCAACAACTTTCATCACTTTATAAGGGAATTATAGCATTTTGAAAAAAGGTCCATGCTTTTAGATACCCTGTTCATTTAGGAATCTTAAGTTGAGTTTGTATGCAAGTTACTCAATTAATTATTCTTTGTTGGTAAACCTTATTTTCAAGCATATCTAACTGTTCTATTGTTAGGTTCAAAGCCACGAGACAACGACGGTCATCAACAGTGCTACATCAACAAACATGGCAGATGACGAGTTCTGTGAGTATGTGTGTGGACCATGTTCACGTGGAACAAGAAGTAATAAAAGTTGCGTGTTTTTTGCATATTGCTCACTGGGAGGAAGAACGAAAGAAGCAAACAACTACTGTAGAGACTGTCCGGATTACCTTTGTGATAACTGTAAAGATTACCACGGCAAGCAGGCGGGAACTACGAACCATGACATTGTATCTATTAGCAGGAATACTGCGGACTCTGCCACAGGTATTGATGCATCTGGATCCCAAAGCTCTCAGCATAGTCAAAGGCAGGCTCTTAAGCAAACAGAAGCGCAATGTAGCACAGATTCGACGAAGTTGCTGAAAGACAGAAAGATAAAGTCTCGCAGTGAGGTGAATATTAGAACAGATTGTGATACGAGCCCTTACTGCTGGATATCTGGCTGTACAGTAATGGCGAATGGTCATGTTGTTATATGTGACAAATTTAATAATAAAGTTAAACTATTTGACAACTCCTGGACCATCACAGGACGACTGAAGTTAACAGACGTATGGGATGTCTCAGCCATTGACGCGAGCAATGTCATCGTTTCCTCACCAAACGCGCAGCAACTTCAGAAGGTCCAGGTGTTCCCACAGATGGAGATCATCATGACGATCATGATTGGAAGGGATTGTTGGGGTGTTGCTGTGTCAGTGTTAGATCAGGAGATCTACACAACCTGTTTTGATGAACAAGACAAGGCGGAAGTGAGAATTCTGGACCTGCAGGGAAACTTAAAGAGACGTATCGCGCCCTACGAAGACAGCTCCTCTTCCGCTGGGCTGTTCAGCCATCTTTACAATATCACCATCAGTCCCTCTGGTGAGAGGCTGTTTGTTTCCGACGAGGTCAGGAATACAATCACCTGCATGATAAACGATTTATTAATCGTCTACGAGCACATAGACTACGATATAATAATGCCCCGAGATTTGATCTGTGACTCGCAAGATAACGTCTTGGTGTGTGATTTCGCCACCCATACTGTACGGGAAATCAGCTCAGATGGTCAAGACAACCATATTCTCCTTACATCTAATGATGGACTACGTTTCCCTTGTGCCATCGCCTACAAACAATCGGACGATACGCTTATTGTCGGCTGTAACTGTTCTGACAATTTGCTGTTGTTCAAACTTGCATAGTTTTCTTAAATTACAACTTTAAGCACGAGATGGAGTCACAGGATTACAAAACTTAACAAGAAAAACTATAACATTTGTTACATGTTATAAACGACGTTGTTGAAAGGTTCTTATGAGTAATAATAGATGAAGGATAAAAATGAAGTTTTTTTCGCAATGAGATTTACATTAAAGAGGCTTTGAAATGAGTCATTAAATGCTTGACGTTTCGCTAATACATAAACTATTCAATCAGACGGTGATGGGGAAGCAAGCTTTTGTGAAAGCTTATGCTTGTTTTCAAACCACAGCGTCACCGAGACCCTTCGATTATGAATACAAAAATATAAGACTTCTTCCTAAACATAACTGTAAGTGGGCCGATCAAATATTAGATAGACATTTAACTGTTCAAAATATTATCCATTTTGGTCACTTGCTATACCACCGCAACTTTTCTTTACAAACACGGGTAGCTCTAAAAAGAAACAGACAGTCAGTGTTGAAAAACGTGTGCCTAAGAGATAGTCAGACCGGGACCAAAATCGTCATTAATTTTTCTATTGCGGTATTAACGATGTCAAGGGAATTTCAACATACAGTGAGCCACTTTAGTTACGCACCACTTTTTAAGGGCCCACATTTTTTTCAAAAAATGCTGGAATCGAACATTCTCTATGATAATTTACTTATTGACATTTTATCTGTTTGATGACATCAAAAGAAATATCGGAATCGCTCATGTGAATCATTCTGCTACGACAAAGGCAATTTTGACAAAAGTTCACGACTGCACGTGCAATCTGAACGTCTATATTTTATATTTGCGTTTTGAGCTAGACATTATCCATGGTGATCGTTGTGACAGAAAAACACCAAAAGCAATAATTTTATTCAAGTAAACCCCATTTTTTCGGTCATTGAAATCAGTAACACTGTTACTGTTTGAAGAAATGCTCGTTTTGACGTCATATTAACGTCAGTTACAATAATCAAACAGATTTTCCTTCGTAAATTGTCCTGTTATGAGTCACTTGTTGACATAGAAGTATCAAAACACTAAAACATCTTATCATTGACACGTCTTATAGCCTTGGTAGTAGTGACGTCATCACTAACGGCAATACCGTGACGCCAATAAATCCATTAATTTTTTACGAAAATAAATGGCGGATACATGGTTGTTTAAAATGAAATTATAAAAGGAGTGTTTTGATAACTGGTTTACTAAGAATCATACGAAATTTTATCTAACTTTAAAAAAAGTACTAAAATCAACTTTTTTCAAACCTTGGTCAGCTGGGAAACAAACTAGTAAAACGTTAAAAAATTATAAAGTTAACAAACACATTCCAGTCATAGATATTGCCAAGAATAAATCGATTCTTATCTCTGGCATAGCAGAAATTTGGACCCTGAAAAAAGTGCAATGTGATCTGAGTTTCATTCGAAATAATGCAATGTGAAATGGGGTTTTGAGGGTAGTGCCCTTCAAGATCCATTTTCGCATTTGTTTCTAATTTGATCACAATAAAATTTCCACGGCCTAATGCAACTAAAGATGCGCTTTACGCTTGTAGTCTCAGATTAAAAATATTTTATTTCTGTTTTGAATAATTTTACATTTTATTTGACACAATTTGCTTCGATGACATCGAAAACAAACCTCAGGTCAAACCAATCGAATGACCTATTTTCCGCGTTTTGCCTTATATCTTTCTTAGGTTATTTTCTTTGCTTATTCATATTTTCTGCTTGTATGCCCGTTGTCAGTTCTGTTTGTTTGTTTAAAATTTTCTTGCTCCTATTTTCTAATAAAATGAAAAGTTCGTTTCTGTTTTATCGTGGCACGAAATAATTTAACCTCGCACACTGCTTAATATACAATGAATGACGTCACAATGATTTAGAGAATAGTCCTTCATATACTTATTTAATATACTTATTTAAGAATTTTGTATCTATAGTTATGAATTTATCAATATGTTCGCCCCAAAAACCGCTGATAACACATAATTGGAAATAGTTTCTTGGTAGAAATATTAATTACAATTCTAAGTTATTCTAAGTTAGATCATTAGACCAGCTGGCGAAAGTGAAAAATAGGTACAGCCCGTGGGTAGAACAGCTGTTGAACATCCGACATTTACACTGAAAAGACACCCGATTTTAGACGTTTTAAGTACTCTTTTAATAAGAGAAGTCTACATATGTTTTTACTTTACCCTTGGAAAAACGAAAAAAATAATCAAAACGTTATTCATTGAACAAATACTTTGATCACACCCCTCTTTGGAATAGTCCATTTCAAAACCAATTAACATAATATGCTAAGTGACCACTGTTTCATAAATGAACTAATATGAGTTACTTATGCATTAAAGCTGCATAGTCTGTAACTTGTGATCTTCTAATTTTAAAAATAATGTTTTTATTTTTCAAGAACACAGTAAAAATACTCAAATTCAGGTAAACATTTTACCATTTTCGTAAATCTTAACAAGTTATCACTATCAAAACAACTGCATTTATGTTAAAATTCAACGGTCTAGAATTATTGGAGGGACGCAAATAATTACCAACAAGAGAAAAATACACCTATTTGATAAGATAATTCACTTTTCCATGCAGTTTTCAGCTGTACTGAACATTTTTATTGTGAAAACATAGCTGAATTCTACTTTTACAAATGATTTAAAAAGAAAATATTTTTTTTTCGAAAAATGTTCTAGTTGCAGAGTATGCAGCTTTAATAAGTAACGCCGTAGAAAAAAGCATCCTGAAAGAATAAAACAATAACACAACTATGGCTTTTGCGTCAAACCAATTTACATATCACTCTGGCCATCGGTCTTCACTGACTTCATCAACAATGATGAAGGTAGGCTTTTGCAAGTCCTGCCCAAACCAGTGAGCGCACAGCGATAACTCGGATCTGATTAGAAGTGATCCAATGCCATGATGAGTATGCGCATGTGCCATATTGCTAGTATTCGTACAGTACGGCTCAAAATACAAGAACAGGACCGACTACATTTTGAATTTTACACCTTCAGGAACTGAAATGAAATAGAGTCGGTCTGGTTTCCGTTGCCAATTATAGTTTCTGTTACCTTGATCATGATGTTTGTTGTGGATAGACTGATACCAGACTAACATTAGTTCAGCCATTTTTTCTATTTACGACTTGAACTTTGTGGGATAAGAATTGATTGAGGGGGAAGCCTAGCAAATTTTCTCTGACAAAACTACTTCAACATCGCACCCAGCCATGGGGTCCCCAATTACAGCATTCTACTCTGATGCGACAGACCCTTCTTTAAGGCCAAAGCTCCAATAAATAAATCAAAGTTCAAGTTCGGATCTAAGTTCGTGCCAGCTTTTTAAGTAAAAAACTATGCAAATCACTTGACATGCTACTCTCACGCAGTCAATCTCATTCAAGACTATAATTCGCCAGCTTCCATAGCTGATAATCAAGCTCCATAGGAACGAAACAATATGTAGAATATCTTAGAGCTATGTGACGTAAACACAATATTTTGTGTGAATGTAAACCAGAGAAAATTTAATAGTATAATAATGTGACCAGCTTGCATTTACCGCTGGTTTATTAGGTTTGGCATCAAAATAAGTAGCAGATTTGTGCGCCCTACTGATTATACTTTCTGTCCTTGGATGAGATCAAATGCATTTAAACCCTTTAATCCAACTCATTTTTGAATATTGATAATCAACTATATTTTAGGCATATTGAAACTTGCATTTTAACCAGTTGGAACGCATATTTTTTAATCTTATGAAAGATGAATATCACTTCTAACTTAACATTAACTGTATATGTCTCCAAGTAGGCGGGGGAATAGTCTGTAGCGGTTTAAAAATGCCTAAAATATGTTGCTGTTTTTTTATATCTGGTTAGTGGTTCCCCACCCACTATTAAGGCACATTATTGTTACAAAACAAATATCAAATTCATTTTTCCGCTTATCACATCGACATTTGTGGTTGTTTATGCTCATATATAAATGCCTTTGGGCTACAAGTAATTTGATCCAGGATACGTTCAATTTGAAACAAACAAAAAATTCTTGTTGATTTTTGCAGATTTTCTCGCAAAAAAAATTGATGGCGGTTTCTATGGCTACGGATCAACTTATAGAAAAAATCAAATATTAACATTTTATACTCAGCTATATTTTAAGCACATTGAAATTTGCATTATATCCAGTTGGAACAATTTAAATCACTTAAAGACACAATTATTTTGATTTTAATTTGGCGACAGTATCCTGATTGTTTCCATGGTTACGGCTAGAAGGAGGTTAAAACCCATGCGTCGTTTTTAACCTTATGAAAGATGAATACCACCTCTACCTTATAATTTAGGTATATGTCTCTAAGTAGTCGGGGAAGGGTCTGTAGTGGTTCAAAAATCCTAAAATATGTTTATTTCTATATATGGTTACCCCACACACTTTTAAAGGCATATATTTTGTGATATATGGAATCATTAGTAAATTTACTAATAAGGGACAGTTTCAGTATCTCACAAACTTAAAGGGGCCTCAAGAGGGGACTTACCTGTATACAAAACAATTTCTTTCGCTAAGATAAAGATCAATAGTTTATCAGAAAATACCTAACCCCTTCATGGGACCACTTTATTGCCCCCTGTAAGGAAGTCATAACCACCTAATAAAGATTAGCCTTTGATCTGTCCAGTATGACCCCTGGAGAGAATCATAATGAGTGGTACCAGTATAATGGCTAAATTTTCGATGTCTTTAAGACACATTTTTGCAACAAAATATATATCAAATTTATTTTCCGCTTACCACATCGACATTTGTGGTTGTTTTTGCCCATAGGCAAATGCCTTTTGGCTACGAGTAATTTGTTTGTTTGTTTGTCTTGTTGCTTTACGTCCCAAGTCAACAGCTATGGTCATTGCGGGACGGTCAGTTCACCTAACCACACTTTTTCCTGGGCAGGCTTGAACAAGCGGATAACCAGTAATTCGTGCACATACTTTCGCTTGAACTGACAACAACCCTTCTTGAATGAATCAGCGGAAGGGAGGAGAATGACCGCAGAAATTATTTCATGATCAATCTCCACGAAAGTATGGGACCGGGCCGGGATCGAACATGCGACCCCTGGAATTGCAGTCAGACACGCATCTGTAGCCAGACACGTTACCGACTGCGCTACACGGCCCGGTACGAGTAATTTTATCCAGGATATATTTTACTTGAAAACAAACATAAAACACCAACTTTCGTTGATTATATGACGATTTTCTTGCAAAAAAATCGATGTTGGTTTCCAAGGCAACGGATCAACAAATAGAAAAAAAAATCAAATATTAACATTTTATACTCAGCTATACTTTAAGCATATTGAAACTTGCATTATAACCTGTCGGAACAATTTTTAATCACTTAAAAATGTAATTATTTAAGAAGGAGGTTATAACCCACGCATGTTTTTTAAATCTTATGAAAGATGAATACCACCTCCAACTTATCGTTAACTGTGTATGTCTCTAAGTAGGCGGGGAATGGTCTGAATCGGTTCAAAAATACCTAGCAATACTGTTTTTCTATACCTGGTTACCCCACCCACTTTTAAGGCACATTATTGATACAAAAAATATCAAATTCATTTTTCCGTTTACCACATCGACAAATGTGGTTGTTTTTGCCCATATATATATATATGCCTTTGGGCTACAAGTAATTATATCCAGGATACATTTAACTAAAAAACAAAAAAACAATTTCCATTGATTTTTTGCCGATTTGATTGCGGTTTCCATAACAACAGATCAACAAATAGAAAAAATCATATACCTTAACATTTTATACTCAGCTATATTTTAAGCACATTGAAACTTGCATAACCATTTGGAACATATTTTAACCACTAAAAGGCGCAATTACTTTGATTTACATTTTGCGACTGTACCCTGATTGTTTCCATGGTTACGACCAGAAGGAGGTAAAACCCCTCGCATATTTTTTAATCTATGCAAAAGAATAACATTTCTAACCTACTATTAACTGTATATGTCTCTAAGTAGACGGGGGAATAGTCTGTAGCGGTTCAAAATGGCTAAAGTACGTCCTTTTCTATATCTGGTTACCCCACCCACTTTTAAAGCACATTATTGTTACAAAATACATATCAAATTCGTTTTTTTTGCTTACCACATCGACATATCTGGTTGTTTATGCCCATATATAAATGCCTTTGGGCTACAAGTAATGTTATCCAGGACACATTTAACATAAAAGCAAAACTAAAACACCAATTTTCGTTGATTTTTTACCGATTTTCTTGCAAAAAAATCAATGGCGGTTTCCATGGCAACGGATCAACAAATAGAAATCATATATGTCCATCTTATCCTCAGCTATATTTTAAGCACAATGAAACCTGCATTATTACCATTTAGAACGTATTTAACCACTTAAAGTCGCAATTATTTTTATTTCAATTTCGCGACAGTACCCGGATTGTTTCCATGGTTACGGCCAGAAGGAGCTAAAACCCCACGCATGTTTTTAAATCTTATGAAAGATGAATAACACTTATAACTTATCATTAACTGAATATGTCTCTAAGTAGGCGGGGGAATTATCTGTAGTGGTTCATAAATGCCTAAAAATAGGGTTTTTCTACATCTGGTTACCTCACCCATTTTTGAGGTACATTAGTGTTACAAAATAAATACTAAATCCATTTTTTTCGCTTATCACCTTAATATTTAAGGTTATTTTTGCCGATTTTTTAAATGTCTTTGGCTACACATTATGTTTCTGTGGATATATTTATCTTTAAAAAAACACCAATTTTCTTTGATTTTTGCTCAATTTTTGGCCAAAATCTACGATGGCGGTTTCCATGGCAACGGGTCAACAAATAGAAAAAATAACCATGGATAATTTGTTTTTGGGTGACTACAGACAAGCTGTGAACGTTTCATCAAAATCGGTGAATATGCGTGCCCAATCATGTTTGGTGCTTACAGAGAATGACTATCAACATTTAAAAAAATCAAGCATTTTCGAATATCCCTCTCCAAGTTATCTGAAAGAAGAAGGATCTCTACTGCAAAGCCGTGGAATCTCCCTAAAAATTCATTTGTAAAAAAGTATAATTTTCAAATTGTGATTTTGCAATAAACTGCCACCAGAATTTATCGGAATAGTAATAAAATTTGGCAAAATGACCTACTAGTACTTTTAGCTGACATAGACACCTAAAGTGACTTATTTCCAGGAGAATAGACCAAGTTCTACCTTAGTAAAGTATTGATGTTACAACAATAGGTTTTAAATGATACATGTTCGGTGTAGTACATACAGTCAATGAAGTCATTGTGATTTACATTATTACAGCATGTGACAATTTTGATTTTATGAGGTTTAAAATCTTGTTTGTCGTATCCTAAAAAGTCAATACTAATCAAAAGTAGTATACTTAACATTTAGGAGACATTGTACATTTGGGCCCTTGACATGAAACCATAAATTAGGTAGTGCAGACAGGATGAGACGCATTCGAACGAAATGCATATAATTGAGCCGCGACATGTGACATGTGATTTCCAACAATATGGTATGTGCGACAAGCAAAGCCTCTGATCAGAGCCTTTGCTAGTCGCTTAAATATTCTATGATTGTTAATCTACTGACTGAACATCATTTTGAAGAAGGCTGCACAGTCTCGTCTGAGTCTACACTTGTCAAAACGCCACATTGTTGGAAATCATATTATACTTTGAGATCGACGGCCCATAGATAGAACGGTTGCATAAGTTTAGAAAAAGAGCAGACGCACTACATCTGGTCATAATGTACACCGTTTGCACTGAATTACAACACTCTCATGCTCATGAACTATAAATCACATTCGAACACAAGTACTTCGAACACTCGATCAATTTTAACCTACTGTTTCTTGTAATATTGACGGGCAAAAAACACGCTACAATGGGTTTTTATCAGGTTAGACATGAGGTTCACAAACATAAGCTGCACGGGCTTACCATGACCAGAACCTTGAGTAAAGCATCGAGGTTATTTGAATTTATCGATTTTTGTTATAATTAGGCATGTTGGCTAATACCCCTATTCCACACAGGCCACGAATCGCCCGAATCGCCATGAATTGATTTTTTTCTTATTTGGGGGGGGGGGGGGATTCGTGAGGTTTCATTATTTTTTTTCTCCAATCGTGATGAGATACGAGTCATTCCCGATTCAGATACGATGTCATTACGAATATTCGGGGGAATCGGCTCAATTCGGCTGGAATCGCGCAAGAATTCATTACGATTAGAAAATAACATTAGAACATGCTGCACGAAAGTTAAGGACTCAATTACGAATCAGCCAAGAATATGCGGAATACAGCGCGGATTGTGCACGAATTAACAGAAATCCGCGACGATTCGACACGATTCGCGAGATTTTCTCTCATTATAGCTATAAAAAAGGCCCGTACATGCTTCGGGGCATCAGTTCCAAAATGAATGTTCCTCGTAAAGCAGCAGTAGAATTGATCCTGCAACTTGAGTGTTGAAACGGCTTCTTATATAGCTAGAAGAAAACAACTACGTTAAAGTCGAGAGGCCCTTACCCAGACTCTTTGACTTGGAAAAATATGGCAATTCGCCATTGGCAAAATCGCCAGCCAGGAGATGCTGACTGATTCTGACTGTGCTCCAGAATCTGCCAATTCTGTTCAACTTCTAGGACTGCTCACATGCGCGAAACGGGGTAATTAACCTTAGGGAAAATACTTCTGCTATCTCTTCCTTGTTTTTTTTTTTTGCTTGGCTTAATCTCCCGATTCCCCACGAATGAGCTAAGAGTAGCTACGAATGCCCAAAACAATGCAAAAACGCCCCAGAATCGATTACGATTCAGTTACGATATCCAAGAATGCCTTCGGAATTTGGTACGAATCACGCACGATTTTTCGAATCGGGGAATTCGCGGCAAAAGTTTTGAACAGTTCAAAACTTTTGATCCGAATTCCCGATAGACCTACGAATTGCAATAACTCACTACGGACTATGCGAATCAGTTAAGACCATCACGAACTGAGTACGATTCAGCCACGAATCCAAATATTTGTCAATTCGTGTCAATTCGTGGGATTCAGGGCCTGTGTGGAATAGGGGTATAAAATACTACAATGTACATGCCTATTTTAGCTGCTGTCACTAAGGACCTCTGACTCTTTGATAGGGTACATGTATCTGCCTATTTTTCAGACGCTTTCCAAAAGTTCCCCAAGCATAAGATATCACTGATATCCTTTCGAATAGGACGCTTTGTAGCACCCGTTAGTGTAAACGCTCCCGTTAGTGTAAACGTTGACAATAACGGGAGATATCGCTCCCGTTACATGTACTGTAAACGCGTTTACAATAACGGTACCGTTCAGTAACGGGAACGATCTCTCCCCATATTGTCAACGTTTACACTAACGGGAGCGTGTCATGATAATATGTATGATATCAACGCTTTTTGTCAACAATGTTGGATTTTATTTCCTTTCGTTTAATGATAGAATTTTGGGTCCTTAAAAAGATAAGGCAAAAATAGTTAACAATGAAATATATATTAGGTCAGAGTGACCTGTATTAATTTTAGGACAACATTCAGGTCAAACTTATTTGCAATCATCAAGTTTCATTTGAATCACTTATTAACGTATTATATTGGCCTGTTATCGGAAACCACCCAACGCATCTATCTCATAGTTGACGGAAAAGCTTAAATGTTAACAAACGGGGCGGACTCCAATGAGTCTTATTTGGGTCTGTACTAATTGCTAATGTCATATTTGCATGGCACGACTCTGCAGTTGTAGATATACTTAAATATGGACAATGTAATAGACCATAGATGTAGAGGGCGCAGCTGAATTTACCAATAGACACGTACCTTAGCGCTCCCTTGAGTGTTACCGTTCGACAATGGCGTGTACGTAGCTTTGACTTCTCGTTGGAGGTGTCTGATCACGATCAACGTGGTTTGAAGCCACAACCTCTAATATTTGGATCTTCCTCTTCCACTTCCATCAAAATGCTCATAAATAATTAAGCTGTCTATGTGAGGTTCACGTATTATCATTTCTATTGTATTGAACCGTTCCGGTAGTTCTTCGGTAGATAAAGACTGCAGCTTTAATGTAAGTAAGCAGGACAGACTCTGATGCCACGCTACCTTTAATCCACTCTTACATGGGTCTACATTGTTATGTTCTCTGATTTCACATTTGCAGTACAACTGCCTGATTCCCCTGTGAGCATTGCTTGGAATTGGCGTGAACCAAATGTGCATTTGTAGATTGACTATGTAGTACGGAAAATGCAAATCATCCCAGTCACTTTTCTGATATTCGATTACATATATTTGTATGTGGTGTCTTGTTGGTTGCAACTCTGTTATCATATGTTAATTTATAAAATTGGATATGCACAGGTCAAGATAATAAAACATTTTCCCACTTACTTACTATTCATGATTCAAATAGTTATCGAAATATATGGCAAAATCACTGGACCTTAATAAAGTATGTTAAACTGGTCTTAATCCAGTTGTCAATGTCAAAAAGTTGGTTCATATGTCTGCAAAAATGGTCGTCTCTTGTATTTTTTCATAATGTTGACACTAACGGTTGATACTGTTTTATGGGTCTGTATTATCGCCGCTTAGTGTAAACATGGTCATGTTTACAGTAACAGGAGCGATATCTTCCGTTATTGTAAACGTTTACACTAACGGGAGCGCTTACACTAACGGGTGCTACAACGCTTGATGTATTAGTAACGAATTAAGGTAATAGTTAGACAGGCAGAATCCTGCGACAAAACAGGAGTCGCTACCAAAGAGGGCAAGGGTTGCAAAATCTGACTTCAATAAACCATTTAGAAATCAATTATATTCACGTATAAGGGTATTATGTGATCAAAACTCGATTACATATTTTGAGGTCCAAACTCATGAGCATTTTAATGATTATTGTGTTGTTGTTGTTTCTATCTGATTTGTTAAGAAATATTTTGAAGTGTAACTGTAGTCCATATTCAGCCTCAATGACAATGTATTTACTTGGTGCAATATTATGCAGCAATATACTATGACCCATTCAACCATACGTAACGTACACCTAGTCAAGGGTCAGTAAGTTTATGAGTATTGGATAGATACAGTTTATGTGCAAAATATCTACCAACTGAGTTTAGTAAAAAGGGCGATTTTCATAATCTTAAGAAAACCATGCTAAAAACGTTGTAATATTTCAGGATTAAAAGGTTATGAAAAGGAAGCTTACTTGTACTAATTATTTAATTATACTGGAAAAAATGATCGCCAAGAGAACACACAAAATTCCAAATGCTAAGGTTCGGGCTTGCCCAGACGTCAAATTTTGGGCTGTGGGATATCATCCTCCCCCGAGTCCCAACTAGCTTTTCACGTATGCTACGTAAAATATGAGAACACACTTACGTGCAAAAGGATTAGTTGGGACTTAGGGGGGATGCTGTTTTAAAAATATTTTTCTATTTCCTATATGCATAATACAAAAAATGACCATTTTAGCCCCAAAATAAAGCCGTACATTCATGGAGATAGGAAATCAAGTGCAAATCATAAAATATAGTCCAACAGCGAGCTTATATATGAAGATGGAAGCATATGATTGACTTTGATTTTTATCAAAATTATAGGCAGCGATACACTGTGATTCCCATTTACACCGTCAGAGATCCATTCATTTCCTTCTGATTAATTTATCGCAAATTTTGCATGAAGCGTTTCTTTTGCCGTCAGTATATACAGGGCATGGTAAACATAAGCGAATATGAGCCAGCCCACATGATTATGTTACATGTGCTTATACACACGTACGTGTAAATACTTTCCGTAGATATGCATACCATCCTGTGCAAAGACACTTTTTACCGCTAAACAATGTTTACGTCCCAACATTATTTTTGAAAGCATCACGCAAACGTTTGGATGTGCAAGTTGTAGGTCAAATACAATAAATCAGTGTGTCATTTTGTACTATTATCTAATGTTATCTAAGTGTCAAAGGCTCTTCAGATATTAAAAGGTAAATCTATGGGATTTTACGCTACTTCCAATATGCGGAAGTAATTTCCGATTTGGATTAGCAAATATTTGCAAGAGTACTGGTTACTATTCTGATAAGAGGCTTCCTATCACCAAAACAAACATCAGTAGTAGTAGAGTGTCGTTAGCTGTTCGTGAGGCAGGCACAAGTTGTATAAATTATTATTGCATCTGTTAAATTACTTTAAAACCTTACACATATCAAGCCTAATGATGGTTCTTAGTGACACATAATATATGAAGGGGTGAGCATGTAGCTGCATGGGAAAAATGGAGTAAATATGTATAACATGAGTCATGTGGTTGTTGGTGAATAGTACAGTTGTACTGTTAATTGTTCTGTTTATGATTCTACGTCGATTCCAAGTCTAACTGGATTTTAAACAGAACGATGTTTTCACTTTGCAGTTATACCTGCAAACAAGATGTACACGGGAAGATCTGATATCAATGTAACTTTCAACAAATGATTAAATGAAATAAAAACAATTATCGTCGCACACGGAACATTTGACGATGACTTCAACAACAATAATGCCGACTTTAAATCCAAAAGATAACACACAGTTTGCTGAACAGCTGAACGATGAAATGAAATCATCAGTGATGCCTGTCACAACTTTCGTAGGCTTGGAAACAGTTTTTGGATTTTTTGGAAACTTGCTGATTCTGTATGTGTTCTTTTTTCGCTATCACAAGTGTAATTTCAAGTATTTTGTCCTGTGTCTCGCGTTTGTTGACTTTACCAGTACAGTAACAACGATGCCTGGAGAGATTGTGACACAGACATTCTGGTATGTTTACCCAGACCGCAATGTTTGCAAGATCAAGTCTTTCTTCAATGTGTTCACGGTGTGTGCGTCTGCACTGACACTCTTGGTGATAGCTGTTGATAGATACAGGAAAATATGCCGACCCTTAGCATGGCAGATCAAACCTAGAGTAGCAATGATACTTTGCTTTGTACAGTTAGCACTTGCATTCATTATAGCACTCCCTGTAGCTTTTCTGTGGGGTTTACAAACCAACTTCATTGTCTTTAAGGACAAGAACGTCACTGTTACTAACTGTGAAAAGGACCAGGAGTTCAGGAGCACTAACTATCCATTAGCGTACACAGTGGTAACAGAAACTATTGTAGGTGCAGTTATGATGGCGATGTTTGTACTATATATACTTGTTTGTCGCAAGGTTTTAAGGGCGAAGTGGAAAAAACCCAGAAAAGTTCAAACGCCAAATGAATGTCAGGATAATGATCGCAGTATTCACAAGCATGACGCAACAGCTACAAATCACGAGGATATCGCCATACCAAGAACTGACTGCGAAAAGGTTAATAGTGATGACACAGTCTTGCAAAAATATCAAAAAAGACCACACAGCTGTAAATGTAATCATAACATAATTGTAACTCCATGTCTGGCAAAGGATGGGATGCAAACAGCAGAAAACCTTTTAACAATATCACCTAGTCCTACCGCTGTACAAGCTACAGAACAGACGAAAGGTAAAAAACACCCAAAAAGTGTGAGAAGAAAAACTCTGATAATGTTCATACTGACAGCGGTGTTCATAGTGACAACGATTATGTATATGACATTGTTGAATTTCATAGCAAAGGACGTCCTACATAAGTTAACCGACGCCCAGAAAGCCGTCTATTTCTTTTTCTTCCGTCTGTTCTTTATCAATCACGTAATTAATCCAATTCTTTATGGCATACTAGATCCAGAATTTCTTCGTATTGTAAAAAATATGTATCAGTCATGCACCAATAAAAGGGCCACCTCATGAAACTTTTTGCTCCACAATAACGCCTTTTGTTGCTCCGGTATTCAGTTTTATTTACTGTTGAGTCCTTATCTTTGCTTTATCTCCTTTTTATATCTTGATTTATATGTTCTACAAGACTTATCTATTGATGAGATGGTAGGGGCCTGGTGCTTTGGCTGTTTGTTGGGCCCACCAGGGTTTACCTGTTGGATTTCTTTTGCTCCAGTATTCAGTTTTATTTACTGTTGAGTCATTATCCTTGCTTTATCTCCTTGTTATATCTTGATTTATATGTTCTGGGAGATGATGCATTGATAAGTTAGGGGACTTTCATGCAAATCAAACATCTATGTGTCTTGATACACATCTGAACTAAGGGTTAGGTTGGTGCGCCATGAAACAGGTTTAAGCCCTCCAGTAAAATATTTTTACCAACCTTTCCAAGGCGGTGCTTCTTTTGTAGATCATTTATGATATTCATTTTTGTTTTTGTTATGTTTTCGTGCGTGTCTGTTTATTAATGCCTTGTGGTCACCTGCTGTCAAAGGGCTGACCTCTTGGCTCTCTTTTCTGGTGTTTGATTGTGAAGTTGTCACTTTCCCATTGGTATCCTGTGTCAGGTGTGGTGCTTGATTGTATCGATTCCTGATCTTTGCCCTCTTTCTTATTTTGACACCTTTGGAAGATCATGTATTTGAACATATTATGGAAAAATGGAGCATTTGCTTGCAAATGCTCCAGTTTCCAAAATATTTCCGACCCAACACTTAATTTATTTTTTCTTGTTTTTTTATCTATCTTGTCTAAAAATAGAAAAAAAGATGTCATGATCTAAAAAATGCCTATATAGTAAAGCGCTAAACGTCGATGCTGACGTATCCAGCGGGGCTAGAGGTTTGAAATGTTGCCTGAGCTTTCATATACATCCATACTTTTGGTTTTATATTTTATCTGATGGGTCGTAATGAAGTCTGACCAAAATTTAGACATCTAGCTCCACTAGATATGTCAACATGGGGTTTTACATGAGACGTTTTTGTATATGCCATGGGTTCCAAAATCTCCAATATGATTGCCATAGAATCTTTAATTCGTATTGTGTTGGGTGGGAGATGCTGAAGAGTAAATTTCCATATAATTTTGGTAGCAAATTGTGTAAACATTGACGACACGTAACATTCAGTGCCACCTGGCCAGAGTCTGCACTAAGACTCTTTCACAGCTGACTTTTTTTAAACAGAATTGTATGTTATATCAAGGGGCGTAATGATGTTATAGGTTTGCTAAAGTCACAGGTTTCAAGAGATATTCATATATTGATAATTACAACACAATAAATCATAGCTAGCTACATACTCATCAGTAAGCAGATTCTATATAAATCATATACATTCTTTTCCGATCAATTTGCAAGTTATACAAAATTTTGTATTTAATATGTGAAGCTTACAGAGCATTTTGTTGCTTTTTTGCAATAGGTTTATACTGAAAAACGCATCAATACTTTTCTAAAGGATCTGTCTTTAGCTTTAAATAATCATGGTCGGCATGGCTTACTTTCATTTTTAAGTTCCTTGCCTATCTCAGTTTTACGTTATTTAGAGTTAGAGGCTAATAAACTTTATGATAGAGCCAACAAATTATATAAAGTAGCACTTCTTACAATGTGTTATGTTCAACACTTCCTTAATCTGAGTTCAACCGTAAACGACATTTTATCACAATTCCATTCATTAACAAAGGTATGGAGTTTATTGATTTACATATTATCTTTAAGGATAATTCAGTGATTTTATCTATTCCAAATTGCTTTATAATTCTGAAACTCCAATCATTTGCTATAAATATAACAAACCAATTAGGTCTTCTATATTTAACGTTAATAAAATTGTTACTAATATAATAAAGATTCCAATATTCCTGACTTCTGAGATTGTCAAAATTCTATTTATTTATATCCCCTCTGCAGGCCATGTGATTACAGGTAATCTAAATGTCATTCCTGACCATAGAGTTCGTAATATTATTTCTAAAGGCCCTAAATATAGATTTCCCTCTAATATTGATTTCCCTAAATGTCGTAGAGAGATCGCTGCTTTTTTAAATGACTTCAGTAATCGTTGGTGTAAACGAAGACATGTTGAACCTGATGCCTTAAAGGAATGGACGATTAACAATTTTTAAAATTATTGATACTCGTATTTCATTTTACTCTCGTAGTACACATCTTTAACCCCCTAAACCTAAATCTTCTGTTCCTCATCTTAAACGAGGTATCCAGGATTTGTATATGAACTATCTTTGAGTTCCAGCAGGTAAAACTGCTAACAATGTTGTAGTTGTTTGACGATTGTATTATAATAATACTCTTAAACGTGAGCTTGTTGACACCAATGTCTATAAACTGCGGCCTTCTTTGAGTGAGAGGGTGGTTGTCGAAGGGCATGATTGTCATACAGCCCTACATTTTGATGTCAAAGCCGAAGAAAACCAAGACAGGGTTCATACGTTGTACTGGTTACCTAAACTCCATAAAAACCCTATAAAGCAAGATTTATTGCTAATTCTAGTTTTTGTACGGCAACAGAACTTTCTAAATTATTAACCTTATGCCTTACAGCTGTTAAAACATGTTATCAAGTACTATGAAAAGGTATTTGGGAAATCTGATAAAATCTACTTTGGTCTATTAAAAATTCAGGTGAAATTTTAGATAAACTTAAAGCTAGAGGTTTCAATGCGACCAGTTTGACTTCTTATGATTTTTCTACTCTTTGAACTACTTTACCTCATGATTTAATTAAAGATAAACTTATTGATCTTATTGAAAGAACCTTCAATAGAGAAGGCTCTCCTCACCTTGCATGTAACGACAGAAATGCATTTTGACTTCGGAAAACCCTAAAAAAATATCATGCATGTATGTGATGTGCTTACCTTTTTATTGGACAATATTTTATTTGGTTTGGCACCAAGTTGTATAGACAAGTAGTTGGGATTACCGTTAGGGTTATCACACAATCTACATTATCTTTGTTATTTTCTAAGTAACCATTGTAAGTATGTCACAAACAAACCGAAAACAAACGACAAAAGAGGACAATTAGTTTCTGAAGCGTTCACATGAGACTGGATCACAGAATGTAGATTTTTTAAATGTTTTACCATGTCAGGATCAACCTATGATAGTGTGTAATACCCATATCCCTTATGTTACATACCAAGACAGAAGATGATTTACCAATTAGTTATGGGGAAGTACTTGAATAGATTTCGTAACATAGCATGTAGGTATTTTGGTCACGTGGCATGGAAAGTATCATCAAAAAGCATGATCCATATGAAAATCGACTTGGATTACATCTTTCTGTTTGTGTTTGCATGACAATAAGAACTACATTGGTTTTTACATAATAGTCATTCATTGTTTCATAGAAAAGTCCGCTATCACCACATATCATTTAACGCTTCCACTGTTGTTTCATAAGTCAAAAATAAAAAAAATATATATGAATAGGAAATACAACAATCACACACTGCAGACCAACAAAGGGCACCGTGAGAAAGAGACATACAATAATAACAGCCAAAAGACATCAGGAAGACGATTAAAGTATTTTAAAAGTATCCTGCTCTCTCTTCTTTAATAAGATGTTACAAAATTATAAAGGGCACTATGTACTGCATAACAAAATCAGAGCCAAATACAAAAACAACCCACAAAAAATGGGAATAAGGTCAGCCTAGGTAATATTGATTATATTTACTTGTATTATTTGACATCGTGTCTAGGAGTGGTATAAAGCCATGCACTGAAATCGACAAAACCAGACTGTCATGATTATATATTTACATGTATATATTTTACCTGCTTGCTGTCCCCGCAGTGTGGGGGGTTTCCTTGTTTTTTTTTACAAATGTACTCACAATTGCTCAACAGTGAGTGTAACTACTGTACATTCGAAGGTGATGGGTATACTGTCAATAGTTATTAGCTTTATTTGATAATGGTTTTACAAAGAGCTATGTGCATTAAAGGTCTTGTGAATCTTCAAAAACGTTTTTAAAACTCTTCATGAATTAAATGACATTGAATAGAAAACCAAAATGCTGAAAACCTCATCTTAGAATTCCAACCGAGCCAAAAATTATGCAAGTCTTAAAATTATGCAAATTAGCATATAAGCCCCGTCCACATTATTGTTTCAAGATGATTTTTTCAAAATGTCATATTTTATGTAGTTTGATTTCTAAGTAGATATAAACAGCATAGGCAGCTGTAGTATTTTATCATATTGAATCATTTTCAGCAGATAAAATATGAAATAATGTTAAAATAAATGAAATATATTAAATTTAATATTTTAAAAAGCTCAAATGACGTCATATGAGCCTCTCGCATATTTTATCTTATTAAATATTGAAACCTTCACAACATTGGTAACTATTTTGAATTTTTGATGGGGCTTTCGACCGGGCATTCGACATGCTGTTTCTCTCATTCCTGGCTTTTTAATCAATAGGAGTTTTAAAAAAATCTTTTGAAGACTCACAGACCTTAAAAGGGCTATTTTGACCCCCCCCCCCCTATAAGGCTAGAAAATTGTTATTCACAGATTTCTTCTTATTAGTATATTAGAACAATAGTCGAATTGTAAAAGAGTGGAATTAAAGCGGCCTTTACGTTGCTATGGTAACGAAAATGGCCGCTAACATAGGCTGAAAATAGGGAGTTGGCCATTTTAGAGCAAATTTGCGCATTTGACAGAGAAATTTACATAGAGCACAAGATAGTTCCAAAAATATATTTTAACAGATGATGGGAATTTTCACGGCACACAACATATTATTTTTATATTTAGATGGGCTGATATCTATTTTAAAAAAATAGGGCTCCCAGAGCCTTAAATTTTGTCCAAAATGGCAATTTCTATATTTTAAGGTCACTACCCATAGCAATAACCGTAACTCTAAATCATCAAGGGAGGTAATACTTGGTAGCGTTCGATTATGACAAAGTGTGATTTTACGCAACTATGATATGTTTTCTACCGACAGTAATGCCCGTTACACTGCACGTTGGTAATCTGAAAGTGATTGATATAACATTAAAAATGCAAACAAAATTTTAAGTATAATGAACAACAAAAGTTGGCATTCTTTACGGATACTAAACGATGGACGCTCAGCTCTGTGAGAAGAAAAAAGTCAGTCAGTGTAATGGAACACGCATTTTACCAGGGAAATGTCAGTCGACTGTTCGCGGTTTTTGACAGTCCACATCAACAGTCATGATATAACTACTTGTATATAGATCTATATATGATTTTCTGGTTTTATTTTACCTGCATTAAAATTTCACCAAGACAGACTATCTCGTCACGTTCTCTAGCGTCTACTTTGAACCTGACGTGCGCCAATGACGTCACTTGCTCTTATGACGTCATTATGCGTAAACGACAAGTATTGAACTTGACGTTGACGTTGAGAGTCCCTCGCTTTAGTTTGCGTCCTAAACAATTTGCCTTATGTCAAATGTGTTCCAATATTTAGCTAAAAGGCTATCTTGGGCTAAGGTTGACCCAAGTATAGTCGTGATTCTAAATTACAGTTGGCCTACTCTAAATTATTAAAGGTACGCGAGGAATTCTGCCATCCGGGTCTGCAAACAAAAAAGGCGCAGACCAGCTTGCGCATCCGCGCAGTCTGATCAGCGCCTTTGCTATTCACAAATTGAATAGTATCGTATCTAAACTTGCTCCAAGCGAGATTTCACTATTCTATCTAGTCTCAGTGGCTGAGGGGGCTGGTTTTGGTATGATCTTATCGGAAACCCTGAAGACTGGTTTTGTCGCATCGATGCTCATTTATATTCATGTAAATGCGGACCCAATCTTCAAGCCTGGTTCATGTGATATGCGCATAGAAAATGTCTAGCCCCTCTAGACTACTGGTGGCCAATTCCGCCCATGACCAACGCCGACGGGATCCGTACCAAAATAGTACCCCCTCCCCCTCCGCGCCACTGAATACCCCCTTTAGTAGCGGGAAGGATGTGGGCATAAAAAGAACCCTTTTCATATAAATGCGGGTCCAACCAAACCGTAGGCAAGTTATAGGTACTCAGTGAGACGGTTCTTTTAAGCACCCAAAGCAAATATAAAAAATGAGCAATAAAATATTTACAATTTTACGCTAAATTTTTTGCTAATCTCCAAGGTTACTCTACATTTGACATGTTTCAACTGAAAGATGTCCGTCAGGGGATATATAGATCTAATAGAAATAAACCAACTATGGTCAAGTGTTAAGGTCTGGCCTTGCTTCGCGATCGGGCATTAGTATGGCGCCCGAGGCCGCAACAAAGATTTAAAATTCTTGGATGAGTACATGAAGTATATGCATCGATCAATTAAAGCGAAGCATATTAAAACAGCACATTTTCACCTAAATTTGACATGCAGAGTTACCCCGTGACCTTGAAAAACGGTAAATGTCTCCAAAACATTACATCTCTATCATAATGGTGTATCTATGCAGATTTGGTCAAAATATATCGACTAGGTGTTTAGACAAAATGCGGATAAGTTTCTTTCTACCGTGGGTGGGGTATTTTGGTATCGTTTTTGGTATTGAAATGTCTTCACATATATGCATATAAATGTTCCAAGTATTTGGAGTACATATAATTTCATTTGGAAGTTCAGAGTGAGGTATTTTAATCAACAGTGTTTGGTTCGTAAGGTTTTAGCATGCTTAGAAATAAGAAAAGCCTGCTAAGATCATTAATTTTTAGTTTAGGGGGTAGGGATAATTATTTGGTAATATCTCACTAAATAGACGGTGATTTTTTTTTAAATTTTGTAATAACGCATCTTATATAATGATCACTTTCCTAAAAAAAAATTAGAAAAATTTATTTTTTTAAAGTATGTTTAAATATTGAATTATCAGTCAGTAATTGCCGAAAATTAATGCATAAATATCGGTAAACGCTGGTTTGAAAGCGTGATATGAAGAAAAATACTTGTATAGCTGCAAAAGAATGGTTTGAGAAAAAGTTCTTAATTATCTATGGCTTCGCATGCTTGTTTGAAATAACGATTTTCAAATATAAAATTGAGTTACAGAATATTTTACTTGTCTTAATGAATTTACAAAAAGCTGCGTAAAAAGCCAACATAGGCCATATAATGAAGAGCTGTAACTTTTGAACTGGACGGTAAATTTTCTTTATTTTGCGTTATTTTGCTTATAATATGATGTACTACAGAATATCAAAAAATGACAAAAATCTATTTTTTGGAAAAAAAAATCGCCCAGGTGTGGGCAGTGACCTTAAGCCTACTTTTCAGGCCATTTTTGTTACCATATATACCAACGGTTTTATTTAAATAAATGCCAGAATTTTACACTTGGGTTATTCTTCTAATAAACCAATCAGAAGAAATTGGTGAAAGCAACTTTCATTTTTTGGCTCCAGAGGGGGCCGAATTGGCCCCTTAATGCACGTAGCTCTTTTATGATGTGTCTTCTGTGTGTGCTTTGTTTTGTGCTGTAGTACTTTGGTTCCTTTCTAGTATGCAGTACTACATCACATCTCAGACGAACAATATAAGAATCCATCATGAGTGTGAGGGTAGGATAAAAAATCTGTCCCTAGGATCACCTTACGGTGATCCCGAGGGACGGACTTTTATATCCCACCCTCTCAAGAATAATGGATTCTTTTTCTTACTCACCATTAAATTTCGCATATTATGTTTGAAAAAGACTCCCAGAAGTTCCTGAATACGCCGAGATGCGCGACACGACATGGTGAGGTCATTTTAGCATAATATTGACATCACTTGACTACCATGAGAGTGAGTTCCAATACAACCAATGTACAGCCTTCATTGGACAGCTTGGGTAGGATAGCATAAGTAAGATAAGATTTTCTATCCCAGGATAAAATATCAGATATCCCTATCCTTAAACTGGTGCCCTGTTAACGTCTCAATTCGACAACAGGTATGCCCTATTCCATCATTGGCTGTGATTAGTTTATTAATTGACCAATGAGGTGGCCTGTTACGTTTCAAGTTTAGCGTGGGTTGCAAGCTGTTGGACTGTTACGATATTTTGTTAAATTTAATCACTAAAGCAACGCTAGTTTTGTGAAAATACAAATACACATTAAGATACTGGATTCCTGCCTCAAATTTGATTGATTTTATCGTATCTAAAACCTTCATGAATCACCCGCTCGATCATCCGCGCCATTTTTTCACAGTTTAGAGTTACTTTCCCTAGATTACACCTATCCCATGATTCTCGTAGACGGTCAAGATTCTGGCCGTCTGGATTAGCCTATACCTGACCCTAGATAGGTAGATCAAGGGGAGGGAACCAGACTACCCTATCATGTGTGCAAGAATTAAATCTCTAACCATGTTGGATATGCCAGCACGGGCGTCTACTGCCCCCAGGGCGTTTGTGCATATGTGATAAGTAAAAGAATGGAAGAGCAAAATCGACAAGGAAATAGTCATGTGAATTAAACATATATACTCCTCAAAATAATTAAAGGACCAATGCTATCGATTATAACATTGATGCATTTTGTGTAGAACATATTTTGAAAACCAATTTTACGATCTAGCCTAAATTTTTCGGACATCTTTGACGCCTTGTTGCCAAGTTAAACAGCGAAAAGGAAATGGTAGAAAATATTACAAACAAGGATTTTTTGTCATTTTAAAACTTGGTCTAAATGTATTGGAATGTCAGTTTTTGCGTGGGATCCATGGACAACAGAACTGCATGAAATGAATGATTTTAGAGCAAGAAATGAATGATTTTAGATGCTGAAATCTCTGTTTTCCAGTTTGGTCCAGGATTGTGTTTTTACCCAGAGTTCGGAGTTCCGGTTCAGAGTTTGGAGAAAGAACCGGGCCAAACCCTGGTTTGGAGTTTGGGTTTGGAGTTTGGAGGAAGGGTCTGGCCTAACCCTGGTTCGGCAGGTTCGGAGTTCGGAGAAAGTAATGGGCCAACCCTGGTTCTGCAGGTTCGGAGTTTGGAGAAAGGAATGGGCCGAACCCTGGTTTGGCAGGTTCGGAGAAAAGACAGGGCCGAACCCTGGTTTGGCAGGCTCGGAGTTAGGAGAAAGGAATGGGCCAAACCCTGGTTTGGCAGGTTCGGAGTTCGGAGAAAGAACCTGGCCGAACTCTGATTCAGAGTTATGGTTTTGGAGTTCGGAAAAAGGAACGGGCCAAACCCTGGTTCGGCAAGTTCGGAGTTTGGAGAAAGGACCTTTTTTTCCCCTATTTTCTTCTTTTTTTCTTCTTTTTTCATTTTTTTTCTTATTTTTTTTTTCATTTATTTTTTTTATTTTTTTGTGTTTCTTTTTTTTTAATTTTTTTTAATTTTTTCTACTTTTTTTATTCTTTTTTATTTTTTCTTTTTTTTTTAATTTTTTTTTTTTTTTTCATTTTTATTTCTCATTTTTTCTTTTCGTTTTTTTTCATTTTTTTCTCATTTTTTCCATTTTTAGTCATTTTTTCTTTTTTTTCCCTATTTTGTCTTCCCTGGTTTGGCAGGTTCTGAGTTTGGAGAAATACCAGTTCCTTTCTCAAAGCTCCGAACCTGGCAAACCAGGGTTCGGCCTGGTCCTTTCTCCAAACCTGCCAAACCAAGGTTCAGCCCTGTCCGTTCTCTGAACTCCGAACCTGCCAGGGTTCGGGGTTCAGAGAAAAGAACTGGCCTTTCTCCAAACCTGCCGAACAAGGGTTCGGCCAAGTTCTTACTCCGAACTACGAACCTGCCAGGGTTCGGAGTTCGGAGAAAGGAACTGGCCTTTCTTCGAACTCCGAACCTGGCGAACCAGGGTTATACCCATTCTTTCTCCGAACTCTGAACTGAAACTCCGAACTCCGGGCAAAAACACAATCCTGGACCATCTTGCTGTTTTCACGTGATTTTATGGAGTTTTAATCCCAGCGATACCATCCACCTCTTCCTGTGAGAGAGAATTGCCCCTTTTGGCTGTGGCGTAATGGCCAGACTATGGATTCAGACAACTGTTTTTGGTTTTTGTCTGTGACAATGTTTAAACGATTCGTCGGGACATCTTTCTAACACTCAACGGCATAGAATAACGGTCGAAAATCTGTTTCTTGACGGCAAGGTACACATATTGTTTTCCGAAAACAAATCAATGTCAAAACTCTATTGTCAGATGTGTAACTGCTTGCTTCCCAGTATGTAGACACTTTTTTAAGATTTCTTCTGCATGTAAGTTAAACTGTTTAAAACAAGTATAATTTTATGTCACCTTCAATCTATTCAAATTACCACAGAAGAATTTCTTTACCCCACCCACTGCCCTTTAAAAGTGTATTTTTGAGGGTATGT
The DNA here is from genome assembly GCA_964019695.1 of Loripinus fragilis. Classification (NCBI taxonomy): domain Eukaryota; kingdom Metazoa; phylum Mollusca; class Bivalvia; order Lucinida; family Lucinidae; genus Loripinus; species Loripinus fragilis. The sequence goes on from OZ026515.1 coordinate 123,479,403, forward strand.
GCATTTGAGACACAGTTATGGCAGAATTAGGCATGGGACTCATTAATAATAATTCTTGATTTATAGGCATAAAGAATAGAAAAATTTGGGCCAAGTTTTACAGAATTTAAATGTTTGAGTTAATTATACTCGCATTCTAAAATCTTGGTCCTTTAATTATTTTGAGGAGTATATAATCAGCACTTAATACAAGTATCTTAATGCTAGGCAATTAGGAACATGACAAGCCCGATATAACCAAGACGCAACACCGGGACAGCCACCAGCATAAAAATACATTTTTAGTACTTTCCAAAAAACACCGAATGCAAGTATCTCAGGGAACATGAAGAGCCCCAAATAACTATGACGCAACACAGAATAACTAAATCACCGGGACGGCCGCCTTTGGACAGCCAGTAGCAAAAAAAGTTAAATATCTAGGCCTCTTACAATAGTTTATGATAGGAAACAGCGTAGACCATAATGCAATGCCATATTTTTTACTGTTTTTAGAGATACCAGTTATGTCAGGGTCATAGAAAGGCGTGATTATTGTATAAGAACCTATCGCATCGTTATTTACAATACTAGCCACTTGTTCACATTGTAATTCTTAAGTACATCGATTTACTACATTTCGATTACAGTAAAGGGATTTACCCCGAGGAGCCTAAAGTTATCACTTATAAGACTAACATGGTATAGCAATCAATTGTTCTTTTCTAAGACCAAGGAATAGTCTCTCAGACCAACAATATAAAATAATGGGGAATCCCTCTATACGAGTATGAGCATCAAAAATTAATCCGTTTAAATAGAGGATCTAACATGAGTGGCCATTATTATTTATTACACAAGGTGCAGCAAAGAGATAAACTGGGAGGTTTACCAAGCGTTTTATCGCGCTTCGTAACACATTTAATAAATTCATTAATAAAGGAGCACAAATGGGAGACTCCATTTATCAAACTTTGAAGTGAAAACATAAAGAATTTGTCATTATGCATACAACGCTGTTATGAATGCCATTGCATAACATTAAAAAATATGTGAACCACTAGTGGTTTATCGATTTTAAAACATCATGAGCGTTGTAATAAGCCTGTGTTTATTACGATTTTGTCTTAAACTGCATGGCGGTCGCGGTTGGTCAGGGGCCTCCAGCGACTTAATTATGACCATGAACTAAACGTTTCATCAGTGGGTTGGTGCCTGATACCTGCCTTTAATTGGCTCGTCCAACGTGGGACAACTAGAGAATGTCCGAGTGAGTATTGCCTTGTAATGTCACAACCATTGACTACAGACAAACCCGTGGTACCGCAAAGAAGAGACAGAACTCAGACAACCACTCGAAAACAAGAACACAATTACAACAAATGTACCATCCACTCTCTCTCTCTCTCTCTCTCTCTCTCTCTCTCTCTCTCTCTCCCTCTCTCTCTCTTAGCAATATTATAGCACAACAAGAAAATACACTAAGAACTACGAACTAATCGACTGTTGATCACTGAGCCCTTTACTTTGTTTGATTAGTTATTTCGATTTGATTATTACTCTATGAGTATACATTGCATACGTTACAAATTATCTGTCCTAGCTTAACAGTTTATGCGTTTGAACAACATCAGAATCTAAGCTTAATTATATTTTACTGGCAAAATCATTGATTTTTGGTACTCCCATTGTGTTTAATTTATGTTTAGTCCAGGTGTTGCGAAGCAATAATCTCGCTGAAGTACAGAGAGAGAGAGAGAGAGAGAGAGAGAGAGAGAGAGAGCTGAGTCACGTGTTTGAGATATACTTGCTTCGATTGTCTGTTTCAGTGTTCAAGTGTCTTTTCTTTCTTGTATCTCTTCTTTCTTGGTGCCCCCAGATGTTCTGTGCTCAGTTATCTTTACATGTTCTGTTCATTTTCACACATTTTCTGACTCATTTCAGCCACAGACTTAATGTGAGGTATTATGATCGTTGGATGTCTGTAGTGCGTCATCACTAGTTGCGCTTTAAAGGAATCCAATCTCCTCCTAAACTACTAGTTGGATTTTGACCAAACCGGTTTCTTATATAGCCCTCTTTAATAATTATTCTAATGATTTTAGTCCGTTCCATATCTAGGTCAAATGGGCTAAAATGAAATAAAAACTTTAAAACAAACCCACTAGGCATAGACCCTTGATATTTGGTATACAGCATCATCGATTAGACCTCTACAGAGTAGTTTAAATTATGCCTCTAGGGCCAAATAATACATGTAAAACATTTCCATGAAAAAAATAAGAGAGTTTGATCAGGAAGTACCACAATCACACACTGCAGACCAACCCACGCACCATAAGGAAGAGTAGATGTTTAAAACCTTGGACGACAACTCTGATGGTTATACAGGGGCACTTGATCAGTCAATTGTACGTGGGTGAGATGTTGGGTTCTGTTGTCCTGGCTTTTTGTGCGAAACCAAGTGACAGTACCAGGCCTATTATGACAATGCCAGAACAATGTTAAAAAGTGGGTTTTTTTTGCATTTTTAACCCAAAAACTTTGGAGTAAAAGAAAACTTTTCCAAAACAATGCTAAATGTTTGCTCATTAAAATGCACATATTTAGGCAAAGTTTCGTCTCAATTTTATGAAAAGTGACCGATTAGAACTAGGTTTCAGTTTACTTAAAATATACTCAACAAAAAAAGTTAAGGACATCCCAGAAAACTATGCAACATAAGAACACCAAAGTACACAATTATTCATTTCTTATATATATTTGTTTAGATACATGCCATTGGTTGATAAACATGTTTACTTTAAGTTGCTAGCATCAATACCTTTGTTGTGACACAGTGTCAAGTAACACAGGGGTCAAAGTCATTTTTCGCAAAATATCTACAGAGTATTCTCTGATAGACACATGACTAACATGTTTGGATCTGTCCAATTTCATGATTATTTAGATCTTATAAGAGTTCCAAAATATAAATACTCCTTGATAAAACTTAGGCTTTCATCACACAGATTAGCCGTGGAAACAGGCAGATGGAACAAGCCACATCCAATACCTCTCGAGGAAAGGAAATGCCGTTTTTGCACCTCTTTGGAGGACGAATTCCATTTCCTTTTCGAATGCAAATTACACGATGGTATAAGGAAAACTTATATTCCAAGATATTATTGGAATAGACCAAACATTCCAAAACTAATTGAATTATTTAATTCAAACAACAAAAAGTTATTAACGAATCTAGGTATTTATATTTATAAAGCATTTAAATTCAGAAGTGAACAGGTAATCTCAATTTAATTAATACTAATTGGTTACAAGCAAAGTTAGGATTGGTTTATTTAGCAGTAGCTTAAGAAGATACACACATGTGGACGCACACAGGGCCAAGACAGGATGTGCATGCTTGCAGCCAGCAGGGATAAGATACCTGCAGACTGCATGCATGCATGCATACAGGCATGAATGTGTGTGTATACCTGCGTGTATGTATGTTGCATATTTCTCAACATTTTATTATATTCTCATGAACACAGCTTATTGAGCGCATGGTAGAGATATATACACAGTTGTACATTCATTTGTGTAAGCATAAAATACCACATTCATTTGATCATTGTGATTGTATTGTATTTAGATTGTATGCTAAGTTATTAAGTACTCATGGGCCAAATTTGGCTTATTGTGCTATATTTCTGAATAAACTTGTAAACTTGTAAACATGTAAGTTTTCAAAAATTGAAGTGTTATTCCTTCTGCATGTAAGTGGCCATTATTATTTATTACACAAGGTGCAGCAAAGAGATAAACTGGGAGGTTTACCAAGCGTTTTATCGCGCTTCGTAACACATTTAATAAATTCATTAATAAAGGAGCACAAATGGGAGACTCCATTTATCAAACTTTGAAGTGAAAACATAAAGAATTTGTCATTATGCATACAACGCTGTTATGAATGCCATTGCATAACATTAAAAAATATGTGAACCACTAGTGGTTTATCGATTTTAAAACATCATGAGCGTTGTAATAAGCCTGTGTTTATTACGATTTTGTCTTAAACTGCATGGCGGTCGCGGTTGGTCAGGGGCCTCCAGCGACTTAATTATGACCATGAACTAAACGTTTCATCAGTGGGTTGGTGCCTGATACCTGCCTTTAATTGGCTCGTCCAACGTGGGACAACTAGAGAATGTCCGAGTGAGTATTGCCTTGTAATGTCACAACCATTGACTACAGACAAACCCGTGGTACCGCAAAGAAGAGACAGAACTCAGACAACCACTCGAAAACAAGAACACAATTACAACGAATGTACCATCCCCTCTCTCTCTCTCTCTCTCTCTCTCTCTCTCTCTCTCTCTCTCTTAGCAATATTATAGCACAACTAGAAAATACACTAAGAACTACGAACTAATCGACTGTTGATCACTGAGCCCTTTACTTTGTTTGATTAGTTATTTCGATTTGATTATTACTCTATGAGTATACATTGCATACGTTACAAATTATCTGTCCTGGCTTAACAGTTTATGCGTTTGAACAACATCAGAATCTAAGCTTAATTATATTTTACTGGCAAAATCATTGATTTTTGGTACTCCCATTGTGTTTAATTTATGTTTAGTCCAGGTGTTGCGAAGCAATAATCTCGCTGAAGTACAGAGAGAGAGAGAGAGAGAGAGAGAGAGAGAGAGAGAGCTGAGTCACGTGTTTGAGATATACTTGCTTCGATTGTCTGTTTCAGTGTTCAAGTGTCTTTTCTTTCTTGTATCTCTTCTTTCTTGGTGCCCCCAGATGTTCTGTGCTCAGTTATCTTTACATGTTCTGTTCATTTTCACACATTTTCTGACTCATTCCAGCCACAGACTTAATGTGAGGTATTATGATCGTTGGATGTCTGTAGTGCGTCATCACTAGTTGCGCTTTAAAGGAATCCAATCTCCTCCTAAACTACTAGTTGGATTTTGACCAAACCGGTTTCTTATATAGCCCTCTTTAATAATTATTCTAATGATTTTAGTCCGTTCCATATCTAGGTCAAATGGGCTAAAATGAAATAAAAACTTTAAAACAAACCCACTAGGCATAGACCCTTGATATTTGGTATACAGCATCATCGATTAGACCTCTACAGAGTAGTTTAAATTATGCCTCTAGGGCCAAATAATACATGTAAAACATTTCCATGAAAAAAATAAGAGAGTTAGATCAGGAAGTACCACAATCACACACTGCAGACCAACCCACGCACCATAAGGAAGAGTAGATGTTTAAAACCTTGGACGACAACTCTGATGGTTATACAGGGACACTTGATCAGTCAATTGTACGTGGGTGAGATGTTGGGTTCTGTTGTCCTGGCTTTTTGTGCGAAACCCAGTGACAGTACCAGGCCTATTATGACAATGCCAGAACAATGTTAAAAAGTGGGTTTTTTTGCATTTTTAACCCAAAAACTTTGGAGTAAAAGAAAACTTTTCCAAAACAATGCTTAATGTTTGCTCATTAAAATGCACATATTTAGGCAAAGTTTCGTCTCAATTTTATGAAAAGTGACCGATTAGAACTAGGTTTCAGTTTACTTAAAATATACTCAACAAAAAAAGTTAAGGACATCCCAGAAAACTATGCAACATAAGAACACCAAAGTACACAATTATTCATTTCTTATATATATTTGTTTAGATACATGCCATTGGTTGATAAACATGTTTACTTTAAGTTGCTAGCATCAATACCTTTGTTGTGACACAGTGTCAAGTAACACAGGGGTCAAAGTCATTTTTCGCAAAATATCTACAGAGTATTCTCTGATAGACACATGACTAACATGTTTGGATCTGTCCAATTTCATGATTATTTAGATCTTATAAGAGTTCCAAAATATAAATACTCCTTGATAAAACTTAGGCTTTCATCACACAGATTAGCCGTGGAAACAGGCAGATGGAACAAGCCACATCCAATACCTCTCGAGGAAAGGAAATGCCGTTTTTGCACCTCTTTGGAGGACGAATTCCATTTCCTTTTCGAATGCAAATTACACGATGGTATAAGGAAAACTTATATTCCAAGATATTATTGGAATAGACCAAACATTCCAAAACTAATTGAATTATTTAATTCAAACAACAAAAAGTTATTAACGAATCTAGGTATTTATATTTATAAAGCATTTAAATTCAGAAGTGAACAGGTAATCTCAATTTAATTAATACTAATTGGTTACAAGCAAAGTTAGGATTGGTTTATTTAGCAGTTGCTTAAGAAGATACACACATGTGGACGCACACAGGGCCAAGACAGGATGTGCATGCTTGCAGCCAGCAGGGATAAGATACCTGCAGACTGCATGCATGCATGCATACAGGCATGAATGTGTGTGTATACCTGCGTGTATGTATGTTGCATATTTCTCAACATTTTATTATATTCTCATGAACACAGCTTATTGAGCGCATGGTCGAGATATATACACAGTTGTACATTCATTTGTGTAAGCATAAAATACCACATTCATTTGATCATTGTGATTGTATTGTATTTAGATTGTATGCTAAGTTATTAAGTACTCATGGGCCAAATTTGGCTTATTGTGCTATATTTCTGAATAAACTTGTAAACTTGTAAACATGTAAGTTTTCAAAAATTGAAGTGTTATTCCTTCTGCATGTAAGTGGCCATTATTATTTATTACACAAGGTGCAGCAAAGAGATAAACTGGGAGGTTTACCAAGCGTTTTATCGCGCTTCGTAACACATTTAATAAATTCATTAATAAAGGAGCACAAATGGGAGACTCCATTTATCAAACTTTGAAGTGAAAACATAAAGAATTTGTCATTATGCATACAACGCTGTTATGAATGCCATTGCATAACATTAAAAAATATGTGAACCACTAGTGGTTTATCGATTTTAAAACATCATGAGCGTTGTAATAAGCCTGTGTTTATTACGATTTTGTCTTAAACTGCATGGCGGTCGCGGTTGGTCAGGGGCCTCCAGCGACTTAATTATGACCATGAACTAAACGTTTCATCAGTGGGTTGGTGCCTGATACCTGCCTTTAATTGGCTCGTCCAACGTGGGACAACTAGAGAATGTCCGAGTGAGTATTGCCTTGTAATGTCACAACCATTGACTACAGACAAACCCGTGGTACCGCAAAGAAGAGACAGAACTCAGACAACCACTCGAAAACAAGAACACAATTACAACGAATGTACCATCCCCTCTCTCTCTCTCTCTCTCTCTCTCTCTCTCTCTCTCTTAGCAATATTATAGCACAACTAGAAAATACACTAAGAACTACGAACTAATCGACTGTTGATCACTGAGCCCTTTACTTTGTTTGATTAGTTATTTCGATTTGATTATTACTCTATGAGTATACATTGCATACGTTACAAATTATCTGTCCTAGCTTAACAGTTTATGCGTTTGAACAACATCAGGATCTAAGCTTAATTATATTTTACTGGCAAAATCATTGATTTTTGGTACTCCCATTGTGTTTAATTTATGTTTAGTCCAGGTGTTGCGAAGCAATAATCTCGCTGAAGTACAGAGAGAGAGAGAGAGAGAGAGAGAGAGAGAGCTGAGTCACGTGTTTGAGATATACTTGCTTCGATTGTCTGTTTCAGTGTTCAAGTGTCTTTTTTTTCTTGTATCTCTTCTTTCTTGGTGCCCCCAGATGTTCTGTGCTCAGTTATCTTTACATGTTCTGTTCATTTTCACACATTTTCTGACTCATTCCAGCCACAGACTTAATGTGAGGTATTATGATCGTTGGATGTCTGTAGTGCGTCATCACTAGTTGCGCTTTAAAGGAATCCAATCTCCTCCTAAACTACTAGTTGGATTTTGACCAAACCGGTTTCTTATATAGCCCTCTTTAATAATTATTCTAATGATTTTAGTCCGTTCCATATCTAGGTCAAATGGGCTAAAATGAAATAAAAACTTTAAAACAAACCCACTAGGCATAGACCCTTGATATTTGGTATACAGCATCATCGATTAGACCTCTACAGAGTAGTTTAAATTATGCCTCTAGGGCCAAATAATACATGTAAAACATTTCCATGAAAAAAATAAGAGAGTTAGATCAGGAAGTACCACAATCACACACTGCAGACCAATTCACGCACCATAAGGAAGAGTAGATGTTTAAAACCTTGGACGACAACTCTGATGGTTATACAGGGACACTTGATCAGTCAATTGTACGTGGGTGAGATGTTGGGTTCTGTTGTCCTGGCTTTTTGTGCGAAACCCAGTGACAGTACCAGGCCTATTATGACAATGCCAGAACAATGTTAAAAAGTGGTTTTTTTTGCATTTTTAACCCAAAAACTTTGGAGTAAAAGAAAACTTTTCCAAAACAATGCTAAATGTTTGCTCATTAAAATGCACATATTTAGGCAAAGTTTCGTCTCAATTTTATGAAAAGTGACCGATTAGAACTAGGTTTCAGTTTACTTAAAATATACTCAACAAAAAAAGTTAAGGACATCCCAGAAAACTATGCAACATAAGAACACCAAAGTACACAATTATTCATTTCTTATATATATTTGTTTAGATACATGCCATTGGTTGATAAACATGTTTACTTCAAGTTGCTAGCATCAATACCTTTGTTGTGACACAGTGTCAAGTAACACAGGGGTCAAAGTCATTTTTCGCAAAATATCTACAGAGTATTCTCTGATAAACACATGACTAACATGTTTGGATCTGTCCAATTTCATGATTATTTAGATCTTATAAGAGTTCCAAAATATAAATACTCCTTGATAAAACTTAGGCTTTCATCACACAGATTAGCCGTGGAAACAGGCAGATGGAACAAGCCACATCCAATACCTCTCGAGGAAAGGAAATGCCGTTTTTGCACCTCTTTGGAGGACGAATTCCATTTCCTTTTCGAATGCAAATTACACGATGGTATAAGGAAAACTTATATTCCAAGATATTATTGGAATAGACCAAACATTCCAAAACTAATTGAATTATTTAATTCAAACAACAAAAAGTTATTAACGAATCTAGGTATTTATATTTATAAAGCATTTAAATTCAGAAGTGAACAGGTAATCTCAATTTAATTAATACTAATTGGTTACAAGCAAAGTTAGGATTGGTTTATTTAGCAGTAGCTTAAGAAGATACACACATGTGGACGCACACAGGGCCAAGACAGGATGTGCATGCTTGCAGCCAGCAGGGATAAGATACCTGCAGACTGCATGCATGCATGCATACAGGCATGAATGTGTGTGTATACCTGCGTGTATGTATGTTGCATATTTCTCAACATTTTATTATATTCTCATGAACACAGCTTATTGAGCGCATGGTAGAGATATATACACAGTTGTACATTCATTTGTGTAAGCATAAAATACCACATTCATTTGATCATTGTGATTGTATTGTATTTAGATTGTATGCTAAGTTATTAAGTACTCATAGGCCAAATTTGGCTTATTGTGCTATATTTCTGAATAAACTTGTAAACTTGTAAACATGTAAGTTTTCAAAAATTGAAGTGTTATTCCTTTGAATATCACATGAAATTAACTTGATAGCCTTAAACATCACATTTCGAAGCTGAGAATGCCTTCAGTAACGAATGCTTCGACATCCAGTGGCAAATTAGGACTATAGCACCGGTTTCGCATACTCGGAATAATTCTTATGATTTGGGGCTGAGGTATCAGCATCGATATCTCCTGCAACACTGTATAGAGGGGCTGGGGGTTTCTTGATGCCATTTCTATGCGTTGGACTCTCTCACCAAAAATGTCATGTTAAAATTGTAGACATGTCTGATGAGCAAACTGACCAGTCAGTGCGCACAACATTGTTTTTGCTTATTCTAGTGAGGTGTGAAAAGCTGTCGTCCAAGGTTTTAAACATCTCCATCTCCCGAGGGACCTGGCGAACGTTAATTCATAGAACCCTATGTTTGCTCCGTACATTGATTTTTTGCGAAAAATGCAGTGAAGACCAGTTAACTTTGGCATTGATTTGCTAAGCTGCTGTGGGTGCTACAGAGCCAGATAAAGCGTCATTATAAAGGAAAACGTTCACATTATACTATTGTGAAATTCAAAAGTCTTTAAATGTTTTAGATACTTTGTCATAGTCCCTCAAACACAATTTCCTTGTTGAGTATGTATAGTTAAATATTAGACAACTAGGTTTACTTGTTATATGTGCACAACATGTAATCATTTGAAAACATGGTTTCAACATTCTGGTTTGATAAAATAACTTGGGATTGTCCATTGCACATACCGATGGTCATAACTTCCAAAACATAATTTGACTGTATACGCCATTCATAAATCATGAACTTGATACTTATCACCTAGGCAACCATAGGATACTTAGAGGAGCCAGTGCTATTGGAGCACTTGCTGTTTCCCACGTTTAGGTTGGAAGTACTGATGTTTCAAAGATGCATAGTAATGAGGCGATTCTACATTCTTATAAACAGGTAAAGATGACGTATTAACTACCACATGCATATGCAGTATTCTGTGGTAGGCTCATTTTAACTGTAAACTGAGACCACCTGTATGCCCCAAAACAAGGTAAACTCGCCAGTGTCTGTTTACAACGATTCTCATCTATCTTTGAAGTAAGTAGGGGTGCAAAGATCAGGAATCGATACAATCAAGTACCACACCTGACCCAGGATACCAATGGGAAAGTGACAAACTCACAGTAGACACCACAAACGAGAGCCAAGAGGTCAGCCCTTTCCCAGCAGGTGACCACAAAGCACATATAAACAGACGCGCACAAAGACATAACAAACACAAGACAGAACAAAAACATAAAAGATCCACAAAAGAAGTACCGCCTTGGAACGTTCAGTAAAATATTTTACTGGATGGCTTAAACCGGTTTAACGGCGCCAACCTCCAGATGTGGATCAAGACGCATAGATATTTGGTTTGCATGAAAGACCCCTAACTTATCAATGCATCATCTCCTAAAACATATAAATCAAGATATAACAAAGAGATAAAGCAAGGATAAGGACTCAACAGTAAATTAAACTGAATACCGGAGCAAAAGAAATCCAACAGGTAAACCCCGGTGGGCCCGACAAACAGCCAAAGCATCAGGCCCCTACCATCTCATCAATAGATAAGTCTTTAAGTCGGAACCATCAAAGAGTCTGAAGTCCGACCCACCGGTGTGCAATTAAAGAGGAAAGCAAAGTTGCCAACCGTGATTGGGTTGACTACCAAGCATGCAGTCTGTTGCAATACATTAATGTTATAGCCAATCTTTTTATAATGGGAAATTATTTTAATGAATTGCGCTGAAAAACTATTAGAACCAACAATCTTCTTCAATTTATACACCAAGTCACCATAGAAATCAGGTTCCGAAAGTCCTTGGCGCAAGAGAGATTTAAGTCCAACTTGGAATTTAGAAATCAAATCATAGTATCGTCTATAAAATTTTGAAAATGTTTTGCGAAGTTTATTATACCGATAGCCTTGTTTAAGAAGTTTCTGAGTTTACAATTTATTGCGAGTGTTGAAGTCAGCAACATAGCTAGATGCTCTAGCAAAACGAATGAGTTGAGAGATATAGACTCCATAGGATGTAGAACGAGGAACATCACCATCTAAAAATGGGAAATTGACAATTTCAAAATCAAAGTCATCACGTTTATCATAAATTTTGTCAGAAACAATATCATTAGAAATTGACAAATGCAAGTCTAAAAATGCGGCTTCGGTATCAGAGGCATTGGCTTTATTCAGTTGGAGCTCTGAAGGGTATATTTGACTAACCATATTGTCAAAATAAACATTATTAATATTTAAAATATCGTCCAAATATCTGGAAGTAGTGTTAAACGCATCAATAACATCAGCCTGAGAGACATCACAAAGTCCCTCTCATAACAAAACAGGAATAAATCTGCAACCAAGGGAGCACAATTAGTGCCAGTACAAAAAGCCTCAATACATGTAGGTAAATGTTTAGTATACTTAAATTTATATATGGTTAAATATTAGACAACTTTGTTTACTTGTGAAATGTGCACATCAAACGTAACCGTTTGAAAACTTATGATTTCAACATTCTGGTTTGATATAATAACTTAGTATTGCCCGTTGCATATACCGAGGGGGGGGTAGTTTAAGGGTAATTTTGGTACTGGTGTGCGGTCAGGTTTTTTGAAACCTATCCCAATCATACACCTGGTCTTCGAAAAAATGACCTATTCATATGCTTGATTAAACAAAATGTTTATATATTCATATACTGATTTTTGGATTTTATATACCCTCTTTGCTGTCTTTTAACACAGTTTACAAATAAATATTGCAATTTTGGTTTCAGAGCTGCATTTAAGTATTTCAGAAAATGGGACCATTCATATAGCAATGGTGAAAAACTTGGTCAGTCATATACTTTGTCTTAGAAAAAGGAGGCTTATCGTATACCTGGCAGCGTTGAAAAGGGGGTATACGCGCAGTCTGATCAGAGCCTTTGCTAGTCGCTAGCATATTTTATGAGTGTTGAGCTACAAACTGAACAGCATTTGGAAATTCTAAGCTTAATAGGAGGCTTCTCAGGCTCGTCTAAGTCTTCACTTGTAGAAAAGGCACATTGTTGGAAATCACATGTCACATTTTGCGGCATTTCACCTGGTTTCTCGCTGTTTGCCAAAGTACCCGCCTACGACTGTCCGGTACAAAAAGGTTAAAATAACGGCTTAACCCACGCGTAGTAAGCACCCTTGTTTCAAGGGCTTGTCCATTTTATCATATTAATCTTCCGCTTTCAATGAATAATGCATCTGCCATGTCTCGTAAAAACCTATTGGGAGAATATAATTTAGCTGGTCTCTTTATTTGCCAGAAACATCTGCTGCTAACCTTGCAAACAGTTTGGATCCAGATCAGGTCTGATCTGGATTCAAACAGTTCGATACCCTGACGTTATATTTATATGAAAGTATAATATTTTTTATATTTGAGAAATGATCTTTTAACAAACAAAATGATGACGCTTTATGAAAAACACACCTGCTTGCAAATTGTTATCTGCTTAGTCTGGAAAAGCGCATCTTGCCGAGGTGCATGATAAAACTTTTTTACATGCTCATCTCAATTGAGCATGCAATTGATCATGCTCCTAAATGTTACAAGGATAACAATTGATGGCATTACACCATTAATTAGCATTATAAGGACAAGATCGGAGAGTTTGAAAGCAGGTACAGAGTTTATGTTTCAGCATTTTAGTTTGTATGAGCAATTGAAAATAATTTGCAGTTAAGTTGAGTATGAAAAAAGTAATATAACCTCGAGACAAAATTTGAGGGCAGTAGTTTGGTTATGAGAACTACGGATGCATTTAAGCACAAATACCAGAAAACGTCTTCAGGATACGTCCTCATGACGTGGCTCGCACAATCTGATGATGTTTATTACAAGAAAAGTTAAAAACAGAGGAAAACAACACTTGTCAATAGGATATCGTCTGGGCGACTGAACTTGGTCCATAATACGAAACGTATTTATGTTAACAAACAACTAAGAAATGAGCCAGTGCATGAGATTTCCATCAATGTAGTATGTGCGACCAGCAAAGCCTCAGATCAGCCTGCGCATACGCGCAGTCTGATCAGAGCCTTTGCTAGTCGCTTGAGTATTCTATGATTGTTAAGCTACTGACTGAACACCGTTTGGAGTTTCTAATCTTTAATAAAGAATGCTGCAGAGGCTCGTCCGAGCCAACACTTGTCAAAATGTCAAATTGTTGGAAATCTCATGCCGTGGCTCATTAATGTGAGATATAGAAGTTAATAAAAATGATACATAGAGATTCTAACATGAATGCTCATACTTCATTGAATATTAAACAGGTTGAGGAAAAGATGAGCCGTGGCATGAGGTTTCCAACAATTTGACATTTTGACAAGTGTGGACTCGGACGAGCATCTGCAGCCTCCTTTTAAGCTTAAAAACTCCAAATGGCGTTCAGTCAGTAGCTTAACAATCATAGAATACTCAAGCGACTAGCAAATGCTCTGATCAGACTGCGTGTATGCGCAGGCTGATCTTAGGCTTTGCTGGTCGCACATACCACATTGTTGGAAATCTCATGCACTCATTCAATTATAAAATGCTAGGCTATGCTGAATATTTTATCGCCTCTTTGCAAAGAGTTCAATAAAATCCTGAATATTACGGAAGTTCGTGGCTCTCTCTTCCTCCGCAGGATGATTGCAACTTCATTCTGCATAACAGACCGAAGACCAAAAAACAAAATCCCAACACACAATGGTTGCAATGAATAAAAAACCCCGAAATAACCACCGCCTTAAAATGCTCAGAAGCCTAAGCCACCTGGAAGGGGGTGGTTGGGGAGGGCTTAAACATATACACTGAATATATCTTGCTGGATAGATATTTTATAGCAAACAGTATTGATCCAGATCACCAAATGTGGCAGTCTGGTCTTGGTCCATATTTTGTGCGGTCAAAGTTAAGTTATAATATTATTAAAACGAAACCATGCATTAACGGCAAGCAGTCAAATTCAGTTTGCTATGTTTTTTATAACTATCTCGGTAGGTTTATGTTGTTCAACTACCTCGGTAGGTCAACCCAGTGAGCGCCAGCATTGATGCATTTTTTCCTACTCTGACACTACAATGACACGGGTAAGGTGGCTTTTAACCCATTTTAAACTGAGTGGAATTTCCCACTCTTACCAATTGGACCAGTCAATTTTCTTTTTAATGGATGTTGTGTGGTATTTTCATTTTATTCAAATTTTAATTCGAACATTTTTGTAAACAAACAGTGAAGACCCTGATCAGACGCCGTATTCTGCGGCATCTGATCTAGATCTAGACTGTTTGCCTATGTCCAACAAAAATGATGCTAGGCTTATATATATGGGTTTAGGTTGATGACTGGATCATTGACGAATCTTTTAAAAGCTGGGCCTTATTCTCATATTTAAGTGTCAAATGCACATCTAAATAGTCTGCTGCTTCATTCATTAAATACAATCGTTCTTTTAAAAATTTCACAGGTTTAGATAAACAAAACTTTTCAGCGTGAAATTGTAAATATTTTCTTACCCTCAACTTTAAGCACATGTTTTGGGTGCTCAAAAGAACCGTCTCATTGAGACGGTTCTTTTGAGTACCCACATCATATGTTTTGGTTGAGAAATAAGAAAATTATTTTTTGTTACGCACACTTAGCTTACTTTTCCAACCTTTAGTAGCAGTGAACGTGACACGTTTCCAAACTGATGCCTACCAGATAGAATTATATATCTTAGTGAACTGGACGAGATTCATGTACTACAGAGTTGGACATTAACAAGGAAGCTTTCAAGGCAATACAGTTTTTACTCTAATCTATACTGATGGCGGACTTGGAGATAGCCACGTTGAACTCGGAAATGAAACCCGATATGCCCACACTAAGTAAAGAGCTAAATCAACAGCTAGCAGAAGAGTTGAATGACAAAATGACGTCATCAGTTTTACCAGTCACAATCTTTGTTGGGATAGAAACAGTGTTTGGGTTCTGTGGTAACGTACTTATTTTGTATGTGTTTCTATTTCATTACCATCGATGCAACTTCAAGTATTTTGTTTTGTGTCTATCGTTTGTTGATATCACCAGCACCATGACAACCATGCCTGGAGAGATCGTCACACAGACATTCTGGTATGTTTATCCAGTCCCTACGATTTGCAAGATTAAGTCTTTCTTCAATGTGTTCACCGTGTGTGGGTCAGCGTTCACTTTGCTAATCATAGCTGTCGACAGGTTCAGAAAAGTGTGTCGACCATTAGAATGGCAAATTAAACCGAATATGGCGCTGATTCTTTGCTTCGTACAGTTAACGCTGGCATTTATAGTCGCTTTACCAGTTGCTTTCTATTGGGGAACACAAACAAATACTGAATTCTATAAGGGCTATAATATCACCGTGACTGTATGCGAGAAGGACGAGAGATATAGGTTTACAGACTATCCACTAGCATATACTATACTAACGGAGACAATTACTTCGTCCGTAATGATCACAATGTTTGCACTATACATATTCGTTTGTCGGAAGCTGTTGAGCTCTAAATCTAGCTCTGCAACAGGCACCAGTCCCGCCGGGAAGCAACACAACAAACTACAGTCTGAGACAACACTAAGTGGCGGCGTCACCAGTGACGATGAGTTCGCAACACAAAGTAGTGGTGAAGTCATGCAAGACATAGCGTACTCAGACCCCGAAACATTGAGAAATGGTAAATTCGAAAATAACAAAAAGACACTGTTTATGTCTCTTAGTATGGGTGCATTGCAAAACAACCTTTTAACTGGGAACACAACCAAGAAGGTCAAAAAGAACACAGGAAAGAAGCATGCAAGAAGAATACGAAGAAAAACATGGATCATGTTCATTCTTACAGCAGTGTTTATATTTACTACAGTGCTATACCTGACATTGCTAAATCTGATAGCTAACAACGTCTTGCTAACACTGTCGAATGCTGAGAAAGCAATTTACTTTTTCTTCTTCCGCCTATATTTCATTAATCACGCTATCAATCCAGTATTGTATGGTGTTCTGGACCCACACTTTCGCAGGGTACTTAAACAGTTATTTAAATCACTAGTGCCACCCTGCTGTTCTTGACTGGCTTGATACATGTTATAAGAATACTCTCAGAACATTGAACAGTCTCAATTTGTTTTAAGGCAGAAATGTCTCATTTGTTTTAGTGTGAGTTCATGTAATTGTCTAGTCGCGAGAAAACCGACCTTTGTTACATGCGCATACCAAAGGCAGATATCAATCTGATCAGTGCCGTTGTTATTCCTTCTCTGAAAGTTTGCTACATGTAATGTGCCAATATTCTACTAGTAGCTAGAATGTTTATCTGAACAGACTGGTGTGAGTATCTTTATATCGGACCCCCCCCCCCCCCCGAAGACAGGTTTGTCACGACAAGGTCCGATATGAAGGTGATTTTTTGTTTTGTTTGGTTTGACGGTGTGTTCAACAGTTTACAGTAATCAATGGCGTAGCCAGAACGCTGAAAACGTTACGCACATAAAGGGAGACTACTTTATCAGGCAATGCTTCTTTACAATTACGTCCCTTTTTCAAAATGGGAACTTCTATTAAAGGAAAGAATTTGCTCCCAGAGTGAGCGAACTTTTCCCTTTAAGAGCAATTCCTTAAGGTATGGAAAATCACTTTTATCACATTAAGTGACCTCCCTTGAATGTTACTATTTTTATGACGCACGTGCGTATACTGCGTTATGGGAACTACGCCAATGGCCATAACACGACAATTTGCAATTTTTAATCTTTAAAACGCTTTAGTTGTTGTATAGTGCTTTAAGTTGAAGCTTTCACCAGAAACCTTAAAAAGATGAGGCCAGCGTCGACAAATGACCCTATATGCACCCCCCCCCCAAAAAAAAAAAAAACAACAAAAAAAAAAAACACAACCGTCGCAACATACGAGCAAGGTCGTCAGGCTACAAAACGTTTCTTCATGCTCAACCCAACTGTGCAGGAAATTTGTCATGCTCATTAATGTAAAATGCCAAAATTTGAAATTGTCGTCTGCTGCAAATTATAGGTGGCGCTTTAAGGGTTAACACTCATCTCGCAGAGAACAAGAGCTTTTGGTATTTGGATTTCTTGATTTTATATGGGGTGCCTTTGCTTATCTGTTTCGCTATGTGCCATGGGTTGGTCTGTGCTCTGTGAAACTGGCATTTCTGGGCTCATTCACTTGTTTTGGTAAACTGGTGCCCTGTTATCGTCTCAATTCGACTAGATTGGTAGATCAAGGGGAGGGAACCAGACTATTGCTTTAGGTCTTAACATTGTAAGCCGCTAAATTCAAATTCAACCTAAATGAAGTGGTCAGGTGCATAACCTCCTAAAGTTAAAAAAATATAAATCACTTAAAGCTGGTAATTATTTTTGCAACAAAATCAAAATTAAACTGTCTGAGTGAAAGTGTCTTTTTTCATCTTAATATTCTGGAGTTACAGCAACTTTTTTGGTCATGTGTGTAATTTTATCTGAAAGCCCTCTTACATAACTTTACGATTGTGCAAAAAAATTCTGTGCGCAATGTCTAGAAATGTGTACGCAGGGTTATTGAAGACCAGAAAATAAGCTACTTTTGAACTTGAATAAGTTATATTTTTGAGCTTGTAAATTTGATCTTGACCTAAATCATTTCATATATAACCTATATTCTTTCTTCTGTAGCCTCGCTTTGAAATCATTGTTGAAATTACAAAAAATAACTTCTTCAAGTGATACATATTATAACTTACACAGGTTATGCCCCTGACTTATAAGTGTATGACAGCCGCTAAATGCGATTTCCAACAATGTGGTATGTGCGACCAGCAAAGGCTCAGACCAGCCTGCGTATACGTGCAGACTGATCAGAGCCTTTGCAAGTCGCTTGGATATTCTATGACTGTTAAGCTACTGACCGAACCTATTTTAGAGTTTCTAAGTTTAAAAGGAGGCTTCACAGACTCGTCTGAGTATACACTTGTCAAAATGTCACATTGTTGGACATCACATGACGTGGCTCATGTTATTGTAAGGGTTGAACGTCTGTACAGGAAGATAATCCATGAGTTTTAGTGAGTGGATTATCTTCCGTACAGACGCTAACACAATACACTAACTTTCTTATTGTACCAGCATGCATTTGCATGCTGTGCATTGTGAGATTTTTGATGTAAAGCATTGGGATAACAATGAAGTTGCAATAATCGTTTTGACAAAATCCTTTCCTGACTTATTCGATATACACATACTGCATGTAAATGCTGAAATAAATTACATATTTGTATTACATTTTAATCGTATGACAAGCGTGTGTTGAGGCAAATGGTCTAATTTGTGTATAAACAGTGTAAGTAAGACCAAAGTGGACAATAATGTGGCCAAGTCGCAATTGATTATACAATGTAGCAGGATGTACAGAGGAAACTAATTTGCACTATCTAAAGAGTTAAACAGTGAAACAATGACATAATGAATATTTTTCGGAAAACTATAATAATAGCAATTTCCTGATATAAAATGATAGTAAACAATGAATCAACTCGCAGTCATTATCTCTAATAATTAAAGTACATTCGTACATGTAATCAATTTTGCCATTTTGCTCAAACCACTATACAATAATCGGGCCAACGCTCGATGATTGGGTATTTATCGCATTTTCAAGCAATGAAAGCTCAGAGACTCGCCAGCAATTTCGCAGCTCGAATAGATTCTACTTTTACGTTGTCTCATTAGAGCAGTAAAATTTATACTTTAATGCAAAAAGGTTTCAATAGTTAGTGAGTATGAAAAGAAAATATCACAAAAACTCACAGAAGACCAACCCACGGCACCGCGAGAAAGTGCTGCGAAACATTTACAGTAGTGAAACATCTAAAAACAATAAAAGCAGAGCAACATGCTCTCTCTTTCTCGTCAAGATTAATGCAAAACTAGAAAGGAAACAAAGTAATGAAATCCAAAACGAAGACCAGCTCAGAAATCCCACAAACACTGGTAGGTACAAAAAACAATATATCAACACAAACAGAACCACTGCCTTAAAACGGGCAGCAGCCTAAGCTACCGGGGAGGGGGGGGTAAATGTATTTGAAAGGCTCCAAATCTTCGCCCTAGGTTCTGTTGTTGTTAAAACACAAAATTCTTCAAGCCTTCAAAGTACTCTTTTGTGACGAAACGCTAAAGACAAAGTAGAATATGCCACTAGCCAGATGATTATCTCAATCAAGCAAGTAGACATACTCGTATGTAGCACGAGGCTGTTACTTTGTAGTGTTTCCATCGCTGCATATTTCATAAAATATATACTGAAAAGAACATTTGAACCTCATTTAAGCAAGACAATAGCCCCATTCGCTGTGCTTTGATATTAACCCATTGTATTCTGAAAATTCATAAAGCGGTATATTCAATTTGCAAACAGTGAAGACCTACATTAAATGCCGCAAAATGCCTAAATTCTTAAGGAAGATAGCATATTTCATGATCATATGAGTAGTTGACCATAACAAGTGTGTACACCTTTGGGGCTTGGACCTTTAACAATCACACCCTGTGTTACAGAAATGGATGGACAGAGAAACGCACAGAATGAATCCAAGCCAAACTTCAATCAAAATCAAAGTAAAACGTAAAATGGCAACGTTATTATTTGAATACAGTGCGCAACTTACATGCGAATTGTGAACTGGCCTCTACAGGCTATAAAACGTTTTCTTCTCCCACATCACGTGCATAAACTTCGTTCGCTTCATTAATTTTACTGTTTTGACCAGGACAAATGTGTTGCCTTATAAGGTTGCTTTTGCATATATATGCAAAAGCAACCTTATATATATATATATATATATATATATATATATATATATATATATATATATATATATATATATATATATATATATATATATATATATATATATATATATATATATATACAAAAGCAACCTTATATATATATATATATATATATATATATATATATATATATATATATATATATATATATATGAAGATAACATATCTCATGCCCATGTTAATTAACTAAGATGGCAAATTAAAACGCTTTTAATAACCGAGGGACCTAGACCTTCGACAGTCGCATCCTGCGTAACCAAGAAACATACAGAGATAAACCGGATGCTAACTTGCAGCCCCCCAAAATAGTAACTTAATTCAAAGCAAGTGGGCACAACATGGACCAACTGGAAAAGAGACCTGAAACCAGGCAAACAGAGACACGCCCACAACACTGGGAAGACTAAAGAAACTTGAACAGCCCCTAATCCTCAACGACGAACTAAAAAGACAGAAATTACAAATAGACATACAGAATACAACTCGGACTTAACACGACTCCCCACACAACAAAAGCAACACGAATCAGACAACCGGCAGCAATGAATACACAGCCCTAGAACGGACAGTGAGAGTCACAAGATTGGGGATCAACTACATTCGTCAACTCAGACTCCGTTGTTCTTCAAACACACGAACTGATAGGCCCGCATGCCAACACACCACCACATAGCAGCAGTCAAATAAAAAAACATGACACATGCAGCAAAGACAAGTACACGCTGCACACAGATAGCCTATAGCAAATTGAACCAACGTAATGGTGAAATTTCCGGGTCAGGGCCGTGTTTGAGTTTGGACCTATGAAAAGGTGTCACTTACATGTAGCTAGATAGGTAATAAAACACACAACCATTCACGACATTTGTTGTTTTATTTGGTTTAAACATATATCTATTCAAGAAATACTGAACAATATCTTATACTATAATACATTATCAGTTTTGGGATCAAACCGAAAGCATTGTTTTAACCGCAAATTTCACAATTCGTATTTCACACTGTGAAAAAATTGTACCGATTCCTCACAGCACGTGAACAATTAGTACTAATACGTCTCGTTTTTCGTTCCAATATCTCACACTTTGTGCAAAAATGAGCACGAAGTCAAATTCTATGTAGCATACGTGCGTATTCTTCACATTGATAAAATATCCCACAAATCTGCTGCATTTTGCATTCGATTCGAATTATTCACATGTTGGACATGATTTCATGAACATGGGCGTAAATTAAAACTGGTAACAGATACATTCCAAAAGTTTCAGGGTTGAAACGTCTGGGACAGGAATTAGGATATTCAAATGAAATATGAGTCACGTCGCGAGAAAACGTTTCTTTGGAGTTCATGCTCCAGATCCACCAGCATGCGTCCATGTAGATAAAGAAACAAACACTAGTCTTTTAATTTTGGATTGAGATTCATTGTAGATTTTGCATTCAGTGCAGCAAAATTTTCAGTCAGTGCATAAAAACATAGGCGCTGATCCACCTGTCAGTGAGAGGTTACGGAGCTTTTCAGCGTCTTTTGGCATATGCAAAAATAAAAATCTAATGACGTCGGCTTGTATATAGCTAAGGAGAACCAGTAACAATTTGCCTTCAATTTGTTATATCTTTGGATGGTGGATCCCTTTTTTAAGCTCACAATACAGTCATAGGATGTTAATGTACCTGCAAAAGGTGTTACGCCCACCGGTTTAGGAGGAGGTGTAATTATAAGAAAATACATTGTATGACCCTTGACATTGGGGTCAACGCTCAGTAGCTTTTACAGTATTTGACAGATACACCTAGTTTACTGCGTCTAACCGTTAAGTAGATGCATTTGCAAGACACGTGGCGAACGCACGCATGGATAGACGGACGGATGGTTGACTTGATGTCTTTGATACGAAATTAAATTTTCTTGTATTCTTTTAGAAAAAAGCGCCCCGGTATGCAATAAACTCATGCTCTAAGATGCCTAATGGCTGTCATTATTAACCCATTTAAGCCTAATGGAATTTCCAATTATTATCAACTGACCACTTCAATGGTTGGTCTTTTTTTTAAATTATAATCAGATTTCAATATACAATGTACCTTTCTGTAAGCAAACAGTGGATACTGGATCAGACGTCACATTTTGTGGCATCTGGCTCCGAGGTTAAAAAACTTTCCTCACGCTCAACTCAACTGAGCACGAAATTTAACTGCTCATAAAAACTAAAATACTGACAAATGAAGAGGTTTCTTGCTTAAAGTCTCTCAGAAGTTGTATTTATCATGCTAATAAATGCTAAAATGCCAATAATTTTTGGCATTTTAACATTTATGAGCAGTTTAAATTTCTTGCTCAGCCGAGTTGAGCATGAAAAAAAGTTTTATAACCTCGGGCCCTGATCTAGGTCTGGATTGTTTGTCTATTTCCCACAAAAAGGACATAAAACTTAAATGGGTTACCACTTCGTGTAACACTGTGGGTCCAGGCAAAGTCCTGTAATAAATATAATATTGCATTATGTGATATAATGTTCTGTCACTGACATCTGTGAAGATAAAGTAACAATTCTTCACATCTGTGAACAGTTGGTCCTAATTCTTCACATCTGAAAAAATTGTACCAGTTCTTCACAGGTAAGACGCAAACGTACCGATTCTTTATACGTTAAAAATATAAAAAATGTGAAATTTCAGCACAAACTTTAGACCCCCAAAATTATCCAAATTCAACATATTTCAATTTCACATTCGCCGAAAGTGACGTTTTTGGTACCGATTTTTCACATGGTGTGAAATTTACGAAGTGTGAAATTTGCGGTTCAACAAAGCACATATAGCTAATATAAATGTTCTCCTAAGTATACTATGTTCCAAAACAGGCAGAAGTTATAAACAATCATAATGTGGTTCTGGCAGAAACGCTAACAAACATTTACAAGTATGAAATACACACTTTGAAATAAGTTAAGCATCACCTTGGCTAATGCAAGGGTAGACTTAAGACTAAAACTTCCCTACATTTTAAAAATGTTTCATCAAACTTTTTCAAAATTTAAGAATTTGTATGATCCAAGGTTACTTCTGAGTCAAAATGATGAAGATTCACCAACACGTGTGGTAGACAGCCGCCATCTTAGAGATACAGAAAATTTGTTTATGAGTTTATGACCATATTGATATCTCTTGTGATTCTTTCCTTCCATAAGGTCTGATCGTCTTAAGTCTTGGTCGCTCTTGAAGCTGACAGTCTGCTTAACAAACTTTGACCACCAGTGTTTAGAATTCTGACCCACTGTTGATGGTGAAGGCATTCTTAATCGATGGTAGGTTTCCAAGCCATATTTCGTTCTTTGTCTATACATTTTAGAATTTGTTAAATGTTTGCAAGAAATTGAACATGGCCTTTTCAAACTTTCATAACAAACAATCTGGTCACAGAAGCAAAGCAGAATTAAACGTATAAGACTTTCTTTGGAAATAATCAAACATTTCTGTTTCAATAGCAATTAGTGCAAAATCCAGATAATTTAAGGTAATGTGGTTCAGAGCTAATACAGTACTTTTCAAAACCAATATAATTTATTCATTGTGAACACTCCATTCTTTCATCAAATACTGTTTTGGCTCCAAAAATTGTTTTCTGTAGTGTGCTGAAACAAAGGGCAAGCTTACTTTCAGAAAAGTTAACATTATTCACATGTGGCATATTGTATTCACTGTAGCCGAAAAACCATATCTGACAGGCTTAAAGAATTCAGGCTGTACCTAAATGACGCTTTGAAACGTAAGCCATAAAATATAAGTATCGCCAAGCTATGCAAAAATTCGAATTTCCAAAACATTTTCTCAGAACATAAAGTGATGCTTAACTTTTTACCAAGTGTAGATTGCTGTTACAGTGATTAACTGATGCATGCAGAACTTAACCGTGCGTCCTGGTTAAACATGACCCCAGTGTTTGTCTATTATCTTTTAATGATGATTTTAATTGAAAAATATTATAGACTGCATAATTAAACCTTTTTTACTTGATTTTTGTATGTATATAGACTGGTAGTAAATGGACTTTTGTCGTAGCTAATGTCTCCGCTATGAATAAGTCTCCAAGTGAACATTGCAATATGAATATATACAGACCCGTGTTGAAAATTCGTGCATTATACTATGATTCACCGTTTAAATTAACTTAACTTCAACTCTAATTGTACATCTTAAACAAATGTACTGAACTGGCTTGTGTTACAGCATTGGCGGTACAAACAACCTTGTATGTCTGCTTATTTACATTTGCAAATATCTTTTTTATGCTCCAAAAGGAACTTTGGGAGGCATATGTAATTGTAATCGCACTGTCAGTCCGTCCCACTTTGTGTCCGGCGCATATCTCCTATATTCTTTGAGATAGACATCCCAAAATTGATGTGTGGATGCATCTTGGGAAGGCGGTATGTAGCCTAACATTTTAGGGTTACTGTGACCTTGACTTCTGACATAATTTTTAGAATATCTGTAGCGGGTGCATATCTCTTATATTATTTGAGATAGGAATCCCAAAATTGATGTGTGCATACATCTTGAGATGTAAAAGCGCCGCCTACCATCTTTGAGTCACTGTGACCTTGACCTTGACCTCTGACCTAGTTTCTAGATTCGACATTGAGTCTGGTGCATATCTCCTATATTATTTGAGATAGGACTTCCAAATTTGGTGTATACATGCAACATTCAACGGTTGAGTGTCACATATCATTTTTGGGTCACTGTGAACTTGACCTCGACCTAGTTTTCAGAATAACCGTGTCTGGACTATATCTCTTGTATTATTTGAGATAGGAATCCCAAATTTGGTGTGTTGGTGCCTCTTGGGATGACAGAGTGTCGTGTGCCATTTACCGGTCGCTGTGACCATGACCATGACGTCTGATCTAGTTCCAGAATCGGCATTGAGTCTGGTGCATATCTCCTATATTTTTAGGTAGGAAATCCAAATGTGGTGTGTGAATGATTTTTGGGATGGCGGAGTATCACATACTATTTTTGGGTCACTGTGACCTTGATCTCGACCTTGTTTTTAGAATTACCGTGTCTGGACCATATCACTTGTATTATTTGAGATAGGAATCCCAAATTTGGTGTGTTAGTGCCTTTTAGGATGGGGGAGTGTCACATACTATTATTGGGTCACTGTGACCTTCACCTCTTGCTTGTTTTTAGAATAATTATGTCTGGAGCATATTGTAAGTATTATTTGATATTGGAATCACAAATTTGGTGTGTGTGTGGATCTTGGATGGTGGAGGGCCGTACACTATTTAAGGGTCACTTTGACTTTAAATTTGACCTTGTTTTATAATAATCATGTAGAGAGCATATGTCTTTTGTTATTTGAGAAGGAACCCTAAATTTGGTATGTGAATGCATCTTGGGATGGAGGAGTATCCCATCCCATTTTTGAGTCTCTGTGACCTTGACCGCTGACCTTGATTCTAGAATCAGCATCGAGTCTGGTAGATAATTTCTATATTCTTTAAGGTAAGATTTTCAAATTTGGTGTATGGATGCATCTTTTGATGTTGATATCTCGTTTACCATTTTTGGGTCACTTTGCCCTTGCCCAGAGCATATCTCCTATGTGATTTGAGCTAGGAATCCCATATTTGGTGTGTGGTTGCGTCTTGGGAAGGCAGAGTGTCATATACCAGTTTTTGGGGTCACTGTGACCTTGGCCTAGAATTATGAATTATCGTGTCAGGAGCATATCTCCTATATTATATGAGGTAGGAATCCTTTTGGTGTATGATACATTTTTGGATGGCAAATGTTGTCGATGTTTTAGGTCACCATGACTTTGATATATAATCTAGTTTCTAGAATAATTGTGTCTGGATCATATTGCCTATATTGTTTGAGGTAGGAATACCAAAGTTTGTGCGTGGATTCCTCATGTGATGGCGCAGTAGTGCATACCATATTGGGTCACTTTGACCTTTACATTGACTTTTGACCTAAATTTAAGCTTTTTTTGTATCTATAGTATATCTCCATTATTACAAATAGCTTCCCTCAAATGTGTCTTATGCTAGACCAATTCCTTTGGGGGCATTCGTCGCGCTACTGTGATATTTCTTGCAGCAATGAGAGTGTCAAACAATTTTGATCTAGTTATGCCTGGCATTTGGTCAAGCCTGATATGGGTTCAAAGTGTTTGCAAATGTTAACAACAGAAAAACACTAGCAGGTAAAGAGCTCATGTAGTTGGAAAATAAAAATAAATCACATTTGAGTCATGACATGTGATTTCCAACAATGTGGCATTTTGACATGTGCAGCCTCAGACGAGCCTGTGTGCCTCCTTTTAAGCTTAGATACTCCAAATGGTGTTCAGTCATTAGCTTAATAATCATAAAATACTCAAGCGACTAGCTAAGGCTCTGATCAGACTGCGCGTATGCGCAGGCTGATCTAATGCTTTGCTGGTCGCACATACAACATTGTTAGAAATCCCATGCCACGGCTCATTTCTTTTTATTCTAGTAGTAGTATGCCAACTCTAAGTATTTCCTCAATTCATATGTATCCCTGGTTTGCTATAATCACGTCAACTCCCCGATTTGCTTGAATTATCCTACATTATTAATTTACAGAAAAGAAACAAATGTTGATTCATTGTATGTGTTAGAGATAGAGAGAGAGAGATATAGAGAGAGTGAAGGAGAGGGTTGTTGCATTGATATTTGCTGAATCAGCTTCGTAAATATTTCTATAAGTCAGCTAATATGTTTGAAACAAATGTAAATATAAACTACGTGTGTCTTGGATGATTGATTTATTGAGGTATAAATGGGTATATTTACAAGAATTAAAAGAAGTTATTCTGGTTTACAGGGGATTTAGACCTTAGTTCTAAAAATAGCTGTCAAAAAGAATTTTAATTAACGTGGTGTGCATTTACAGCCATACGCAATACGTCGTCCGCCAAAGTAAGAATTAAAAGTGATAATATAAGCGGGGGTCACGCAAAACCTGGAAGCAAAGTAGTATCATTTGATTATACATACAATGGAGAAATTACAATAATATTGAGCCGTGGCACGAAATTTCCAACAATGTGGGATTTTGACAAGTGTAGACTCAGACGAGCCTGTGCAGCTTCCTTTTAAGTTTAGAAACTCCAAATGGTGTTCATTCAGTAGCTTAACACTCGTAGAATATTCAAGCGACTAACAAAGGCTCTGATCAGACTGCGCGTATGCGCAGGCTGATCTGAGGCTTTACTGGTCGCACATACCACATTGTTGGAAATCTATTATAATTGAGTAGTGAAGACGAATGAACGTAACTGTTACAGTGTTTAGTAAACCCAATGGCTGCATAAAACTTACAGTGTATAGGGCTTGTTAGCTGAGGCAGTATATATCTGTACAGTAATTACAAAGAAACAACAAATAGGAATAAAAATAATAATAAATTAATAAAATGATAAAAAATTCAACAAGAATGAGTCCTATAAAACAAAGCTGTGACACACGCAAATTAAAGTGAATAACTTCACATCAGACCCTTTATATGTTGGGCAAGGATTGGTTGATACCCATATCTAGTAGACGTTAATAAAGTAAGTGAGTATGATCGACAATAACACAACCACACACAGCAGACCAGTCCAGTGTACCGTTAGGAAGAGTCATAGAACACAAATCTTTGCTGTAGATTATGTTGTTGTTGAAACAGAAAAGAATGTTCAGCTCGCATGGAGCTTCCTCGTTTTTGCAATGCATCACCACAAAGAAAAAAATCTATTGAAATTAAAGTACGATGGAAAGAGCTCATGACTCAGTCGCAGATAGTCAGAACTAAAGAAAAACTCCAGTTGAGACAGGTGGACCCGGCCAAAAAGAAGCATCAGGTACCAACCCACGGATGAAAAAGTCATGGTTTGTTATGAAAAGTAAGTAAGAGTGCAAAGATCAGGAATCGATGCAATCAAGTACCACATCTGACCCAGGATACCAATGGGAAAGTGACAAACTTACAATGAGACACCACAAACAAGAGCCAGGAGGCCAGGCCTTTCCCAGTGGGGGACCACAAGGAACAAATAAACAGACGTGCACAAATGCATAACAAACAAAAGACAGAAAAACATAAATGATCCACAAAAGAAAAAACGCCTTGGAACGGTCAATAAAAATATTTTACTAGAGGGCTTAAACCAGTTTCAAGGCGCCAACCTCACCCTTGATTTTGATGTGGACCAAGACACTATTGGGAAAGCGACAAAACAACACGCACCAGACGACAGCTGAGAAAAATGTTTCTATTGTAAACGCAAGCTTAGAAAGTGTTTGGTGACTTTGACACTATCCTACAGCTACATAACTGTGAATCTGTAATAAATTTGATATACTTATACATTAAGGCCGCTACTAACATCTGGGCAACTTTATGACCGAATATTAAAATAAATATGAATCGGTTATATTTTAGAAATAATGCTATGAAATAAAAAGCTAAAAGCACCAGTCAGAATTAGCTCAGTTACTTCTATCTGTTTTGTATTTGAGCAGCAAGGACTGGAAAGATCTCATCTGGAATATATTTTGATTTTTGTTGTAAAAGTTGGTCATACAATTTATAACTAATGCTTTCAGATGAACCATGACTGCTCTCTATTGCCTGATTATATGTAACAATCTTATAGACATATTCCCTCTTTCAATGGCCCTAAACCTCTTTTGAGAAAAGTATTCAAATATCTGAAGCTTCAATAAACAATACATCAACAACGTCAAAAAACAAAATATTTGAATGCTGATCCAAGTCAATTGGCTGCTTGTTGTCTTCCATTAAGTCATTCTCGTTTTCAGATAGGTCAGGTGAGTAGTGTTTGGACTGCAGCTTCATCCACATTCTTACTCTTTGTATGTAAATCTTCTAGTTCGTCTCTGACAAAGGTCCAATAAAGTACTGAAGATGAGTCCAAATTGTCGAATATTTTCTGCTTTCAACTTCTTTTTGGCAAGTTCTGGGCGACAATTCAGTGAGACAAGTATTCTCCCCTAAATAAATGAAACACAAAAGCGAATTATTTGGTACGAAAATATATAAACATAAGTTCAGAGAGTGCGTAAAATGGGCCTCGTTGCGAGAAAACCCGTCTTCGGAGGTTTAAGAACAACAAAGGCGCAGACCAGCCTGCGCAGCCGCGCAGTCTGATCAGCGCATTTGTTATTCTTTGTTGAGAAAGCATTATATCGAAGCTTGCTATGAGTGAAATTTCGATTTTCTAGCTAGTCGCTGTAGCTGTGGAGACTGGTTTGAGTCTCACTTTGTTGGAGACCCCGAAGACAGGTTTTCGCGTGGCGATGCCCAAATCAATATGACCTGGGCGCTCAAGGAATATCCAGACCAGGGACTTTATTGTTTGAAAGGAGGTTTCATTCTGTAAAGTGTAAGCATATACTCTTTTATGAACTTGGACAATGCTCACGCTGATATATATGTCTTTACAGGGCCCTCAGTTCATGTGTTTGCTGTTATCACACATACCCGGAAATAATAGCATGACATATTGGTTCACTATTTAAATTTTCTCTCTATCAGTAAGGGAAAGCGCTAATATATCTTTGAATAGGAAAAATAATGACACGCTAACCTACTTAATCATGACTATTAGTATAGTATACTGTGAGGCACTTTCAAATACCATTTGTAAACAGCTTGTCAAGAATGTAAGTGAAGAACATCTCAATCTAGGAGAGGATGATCAAGCAATAGTCAAAAAAGAGTAATATCTGGCTTATGATAAAAACAATTTGGGTGAATCGAAAAGCTTGCTTTAATACTTTTACCAAAATGTTCAATTATAAAGTCTATGTACTGTAAAAAAAATGGTGTTTAAATTAACAATTCGTACAATGAGACCGTTTTGTTTGCATGACGTTACACGAGAAAGCTTTGCTGCCCAGATAGTTTGTTTTTCTGATATTTTTTTTTATGATACACATGTTGCCGTATTATGTTCCTGTGCCATCCCAAAGTTTGGAAAAAAACTGGCAATATTATGCTTAAAGAAATCCAGTGTAGGAAAAAGAATATTTTAAATTTTAGCGGCGTTTTCACTGCGATTTTGTTTGAACACAGGAGGTTCATTTGCAAGAAGAACAAAGACACATGGCGTTTTATTGCATTACCACTTGCCTGGTCCCCCAATAGATGCTTAGATTAAACATACTTTATTTGTATACTTTGTACAGATAACAACTATACGAGGCAAAATTATACAATATAATACAAGTATACACATGGATTATAGAAGACAATCATTCAAAACACTGTCAAATCTCATAAATTCGAAGTCTTCGGGACTAAACTCTTTTTTTTTTAATAATCAGACGCTCGAATTATAGGGTGGCAGCTATAAAAATATATAACACCCAAAAAAAATCAACGTTTTTTTTCTATCAAACATAAGGTTTGGGCAAGCAAAAGAAACGTCTTAAAACATCATTTAAAGTCATTATGATAGGACGTATCCTCTGGATTTAGTGTGTCTTATATTTGTTTCAAATTAGCAAGTAATTCGAAAAATCAAAGTTCAAGCTTTCAAGGTTTTACCATAGGATAGTCTGTATTGCATTAAGATCTAATATGCAAATTAATTGTGAATTTGAAAAGATATTTGTCAGTTCAGTACAGTGTTGGTACAATTTATTGTACTTCAAGCATTTCTGAATAAAAGAAACCAACTAATCGTTTGTGTCAGATGTTAACAAATGGAATTTCCCACTCTTATTGATTGGATCAGTTCATTTCCAATTCAAGGGTTGTTGGGTAGTAAGTTTTCATAAGTTTTCTTTCCAATTTTAAAAGTTCATTCAAACATTGCAGAATGGTCTGATTCTGCATTCTTTGCTTGTGTTCCATAACAAGACTCTAGGCTTAATGGGTTATGAAGCTTGATGGGTATTGCTTTTCAAATTAAAATGATAGAACACGAAATAAACATTCAGTATGACCAGGAAATTACACAACCATTATTGTTTAACTGATTCTGCATTCTTTGCTTGTGTTCCATAACAAGACTCTAGGCTTAATGGTCAATAGTTTTGCTTGCTGAAGGACACAATGCTGTACCGGGCGGTGAGGCTAGAACCTGCAACTGAGTCAAGAACTCGCAACTCGATCTTGAGTCAGGCACTCTACCACTGGGCCACTGCGCTCCACATGCCACAATCACGCACTGCAGAATAGCCCGGGTCCAGATATCAATATTTTTGCCAATATTTTCTAATGCTATTTTTAAAAGACATAGAAAACTTACTGATACATAACAGAAAAGGATAATTAAGGTAAAACAACCAGTTTGCTATTCTCCGGCGAGATAATTGAAAGGCACAGATGAAACTATATAAAAAGGACACTAAGTAACCATAACAAAATAGGGATAAATAAGCGGATTACTGTAATCAAAATACATGTATTCAATTGTTGAGGTATATTATCTGATTTTTGATATATAGTATAGTGAATTAAGTTTTGAAACGTGATTTCCGACTGTATATCCTCCAATATACCTCCGCAAAGGAATCTTTTTTAATATGGTTATCACCATTCTAACGTGCTTCTGCAGTCTTGTCTCAATAAAGCATACATCATCACGAAGTAATTTTGATATATTTATAACTATTTGAGTTTATAGTATTGTAAAAGAGGTGTTTGATAACTTGCCCAGTGGTCTTGTGTCCAAACGGCCTTTGTACTGAGCTGTTCTGTTGTTGTTGACTTTTTGTTTATTGTTACTCCCATTGTGGGAGTCTGTAATTGTTCTATGTTTGTTGTACGTTACTTTATATCCATTCTAGTATTGCAATCATCTTAATGGGGAAGAGAGAGCTGGTTGCTTTGCTTAATTTGTCTTCCTGGTGTCTCGTGATGGTTGAGCGGCTCTTCCTCGCG
Source organism: Loripinus fragilis (assembly GCA_964019695.1). Classification (NCBI taxonomy): domain Eukaryota; kingdom Metazoa; phylum Mollusca; class Bivalvia; order Lucinida; family Lucinidae; genus Loripinus; species Loripinus fragilis. The sequence goes on from OZ026515.1 coordinate 123,511,814, forward strand.
GTGCCACGGGGTTGTCTGCGGTTTGTGATTGTGGTATTTCCTGATCATACTCACTTACTATTTTTTCAGGACCAGGCAAACACTAAGGCACGACAAACATATGTGATTCCTAAACTAGATGTAACTAGATAAATAGCAAGGAGAGCTTTAGAAACCAAATAATTTGATTGATATAAATCTGAGTTTCCATTTGTTTAGAATAACGATGGACTGGATATAAAGTAAGCCATCTTAAATATGGGTTTCAGTCATACCCCAGTATAATATAAATGCATGTGTCAAAGAAAACTTACCGATCTGTTCTTGACAAAAACATCATCTAATGCCAAATAACGCTGTGATATACCACGTGCGTGGAGCCCATTCAGGCTTTTTAAAATCCCCAAAACAATCTGAACGCATTTGCGAAGATTAACCGGTTCTTTCTCCAAGAATATGGCGATAGACACAAACCCCTCTGTACGAACGTTGAAGAATCTAGATCTTTTCCATATTGTAAACCAGGCCATAACTTGATCTGAAACAGTCATGTCAGATGATGGATATGCAGATTCGTCATCGCTTCCTTTAAGCTTAAGTGAAAAAATTGTACTTGGGTATCTGAACTCTATTATTATAACTGTACTTTTTAACAAAATATTATTGTCCAGATTATTCACGTCAGTCCAATTGTCAGTCGATTCTTCTTTTCCTTCAGTTTTTTATCCAAAGGTGTTTATATAAATAAACATATTAGCACAATGATTGCCTAGGGCTTGTTAATTACAGCAAATGTTTCAGATTGCTGATATCACCTTTGGTCTTAGGCCAAGTTCATATAAACCGAAAATCGACCAAACGGCTTGTAACACGAACACCTCTTTCATGCTTTGACTAAGGTTAGTCACATTTGTCACAACAATCGCCCATGGTGTGTGAGTCATTATGAAAGTTTCAGATTACCAATATGACCATTGACTCAAAGGTAAAGCTAACATACACATTAAACTGGTTTACGATTCATAATATGAACTCATCTTTTATTTTTGTATGGAGTGAGTTTATATTCAGCAAACTATTCCCTTATTGTGTGTGGACGATAAAAATAAGTTATAAATTACCAATATGATAGTGAAGTCAAAGCTCAAGGTCTAACACCATTAAACAATGACTCATTTTTTTATCAAGGGCGTTTTTGTATTTGGCACAATGATTGCTTATGGTGTGTAGATTATAACAGCAACGGTTTCAGATCACCCATATCAATTTGGATCAAATATACTTTAAATTAGTTTTACGGATTGTTGTGCAAACAACGCTTCATGGCGGTGTTAAAATTTGGCAAGATAATTACCTTTGGCATGTAGATAAAAACGAAGCTTTCATATTACCAATACAAATTTGGAGTCAAATTTGAATTTATATATGTTTACCATCTGTCTTACAATTTACCATTTGCTATATCATCATTTTATATAGAGTTCATATTTAGCATAGTCTGGCCCTGTCTAACTGATAATTTTATCATATTACAAAAAAATATTTAAAAACCTTCTTTACTGCAGTCCTCATTTTTAATACTTTATTTATCTGACAACGCTATATGAGTTGCAACCAAAAAGGGAGATTATATCAGTGAAAAGTGTGTCCAGTAGCAGTAGTTTACCTAAAGCCAGGATAGTATTTAGTGCAGTGAGTTCTTTTTGCGTGTAATTAGATCACAAATATGACCTTGGAGTCAAAGTTGGTCAATGCCAAATATACTAACAATTTGAGTAATTGCTTGTAACCTGTACTCGTATTTCATGAAAACTGGGGGTGTTCATATTAAGCACAATGTTTGCGTAGATTATGATCACAGCTGAGACCTTAAAGTCTAAGGACTAGCCCAATTCTGCTTAAAATCTATTTTACAGCTTATAACGCAAATTCCTCTATCATATTTGATAGAAAGTTCTTTTTTATCAAATTGGTTGATTTTGGTGTGTAGATGACAACTAGGGGTTAAAAGCATCAATATGACAATAAAGCTAAAGGTCAAGTTCAAATAATTTTACAATATTTGACGGATGGTGTTCATATTTGGCATAATGATAACTAATTATAAATAAATTACAACAAAAGTTTATGATCACCATTTTGACATTTGACTTCACATAAAAGCCAAATGTCGATGTCAAAGGATCATTGACGGTTTGGGCCTTATACGCCTATTTTTCTGATTCCCAGAACGCTGCTTTTGAGCTTCTGGTGCGATGCATGTAGTATCAGTGCAATAGGTGAATCTATTGGAAAGATCCAGCTAGCAAAATATTTTCAAAATTCCTACGCACTCGAGAGATGTGGCTGGTAGAAAGGGGAGTGGGTCTGAAATTTCATGAAAATAAAAAGTGCTTTAAAAAGTGATTTCTGCATGTTTTCTTGATTTATTTAGTAGGCATGGTGATATCTATTGAATATACCATATGCAGAGTATTAACGAATCACGATAATTGATGAAATTGTTTTAAAAACAAAATTCGTTTTGTAATAAAATGATTTTGGGGAGATAATTTAAAAGTTACCTGTACATTTTTGACTACATGTACCGTAAATAATACAAAACTGAAAGCTCAACAAAAGAAATGAATATTTTTGAAGGAATGAAAGTGTCCCATTCAGTATTGGAAAGTAAAACTGATTATAAATAGATCCTTTGAATTTTACTTTTGCTTTGTTTAAAGGGCATAGAATGTTGAATGTATTTGAAATGTCCGAATATTTATGGTATACATATGCATGTATATCCCTATATGAGACATTATATTGAACACTAAAGTATTTACCTGTTATAACTCTTTGTATGCCAGTGAATAATTTTGTCGTCTGCCAATAGCCTTTTGCAAACAGGTTGTACCCAGATGAAGACCAATAGAATGTCGATCTTGATCTGGATCCAAACTGTTTGACACTCTGATGGTGGTCCTGTGTGGTTTATTTGTAAAAACTTAATTTTGAAGAAGGTCAGCAGACGAAAATAAAAAGATGAACAATTCCCGTAGCATGCAAATAGATAAGTACAGGACGTTTGCAAAATAATGTGTCATTTAATAACAATGAGATTTTTTCTTATGAAAAAAAATGCATAAAACCTTGCTAATTCTACTTTAATCTTTAAGTTCTTTATATTAAGCTAGCACAGAATACAAAGCAACTAGGAGGTTGGTTCTAGAGAACTTCATTACTGTCATTAATTTATTACTTGGTAGAAAAGGCATTTTATGGGCTTAGGCCCTGGGTTTTTGGGCTGCTTAACATCTTCCCCCCACCTTGTGCCAGCAAGCCACTTCCATACAATGTGTAAAATATGGTAACACATATACATGCAAAAGCCTTTGCTGGCACACCAGGGGAATGATATTTAAAAGAATATTTTCGCATTTCTATATATCTTAATGTAAAACTGATTGTTCTACCCAAAATGTTACACCTTTAAAGCATTTAATATCGAAAATGGATTTCACAGCCATAAAGTACTCAGGTCAGCGTAGCTTCAAGGTGAAGAAAGGGGCGATTGACAAAGTTTATTTTTTACTGAAAACCATAGGCATTTACCCATAGCAAGTGTCAATGATCCTTTACTATAAAATCTGTCTTGCGGATTGTTACACAAACATATCTTTCATTATCATATGACGTCGCGTCTGAGAGTGAAATAACACCATGCAATAAAATCGATAAACCACTAGTGGTTTATAGATTTACGGGAAACGTTATGACGTCCATAACAACGTTGCGTACATGATGACAAAATCATAGCGTTTTTACGCCAGAAATGAGATTTCAAAGTATTTGTCATATGATAAATAGAATCTAACATTCGTGCTCTTGTATTATTGAATTTATTAAACTCGTTGCGAAAAAGAGATAAAGTGCTCGGCAAGCCTCGCATTTTATCTCTTTTCCCCAACTCGTTTAATACATTCAATAAAACATGAGCACTCATGTGAGATCCTCTATTTATTTGACCAATGATGCACATAGTTGCACACTGATGGCTATGGTGTGTAGATGATGGTAAAGGCTACATTTCACTGTGTGATCTTAAATTCTAAGGTAAAGGTAAACTTTACTTTAAATCTGCGTTACTGCTCGTATTATAGAGGTAAAGGGGTCCCCTCTTTCATTGTTCAAGAATGAAGTGTTCATATTTGGCATCTATGGCGCCTGTATGTTATAATCAGTTAAAGGTTATTGTTAATATGCTTTACTTAGATAATTTTACAGTTTTAAATCGTTGGAACAAACCTTCTTTTACTAATCTAATCAATTTAAAACGATAATATGTTAGGAAGACTAAGCCTTTTTTTGTTTTTTTTTTACAACAGCAGAAAATAGGGCGAATATTTGACAATTAAAATGCATTCGATCCCTCCAGTGGAATTGTCTGCTGGCTGTTCTAAGGCGGTGGTTCTGCTGATGACGATGTATTGTTTAGTGTTGCTCCTATTGTATCTTTGGGGTAAATGGGTTCTGACAGAGAGTAGAAAACTGCTACAGCAGGTGAATGGTGACGTGTGAACTGTTGCACTTTACATTAAATAATTTGAACATGCTCGATGTAACAGTGTGCTGTTTTCAAATTTTCAGGTTCTATCGTTTTTCTGATCATTTGTGATAGCAAGAGTACAAAAGACCTTAAACACAACTGCCAGATTGACACCCTCATCAGGGTTTACTCTTTTCTTTAGAATGCCTACCATTAATGTTTATATGACATGAGGTGCAGATACCATTTTCAGAATATCACGCTTGTATTGTACTATATATAGTTTGTATTGTATACATTCAAAACTCTTAATTTTCAAAGCTTTAAAATTTTGCAATTTTAAAAATTGACATATTGGCGTAGTTTAATTTTGGCGGTGTCTCATTTTAATGCCCTTTAAAACTATGTTCTATCATCATAGAGGAAAGAATATGTTCACTATGGAGAGCATTTTTTTTCTTTATTAGTTGGCCCTTTTGATTCGTAGTTTCCTTGATGTTGAAAATGTATTTCGCAGTCTAATATTTTGACGATTTTCTTTATACAGCCTAGAGCAAGACATACAGTTACCTGACAAATATGTGTTTTAAAGTATAGTAAACAACTGAGTGACCTGGTACTTGGAATTAAATTTGATATACACTGAATTCACAAACTAGAATTCTGAGAATCAGATGTGTCACCTGGCAAAAAGGAAGTCAAACAAGGCAAATTGGTCAAATTTATATCCCCCACCGAAGAGTTATTTAGATTAACGTATAAATTACAAAACATAAATTCCATTTCTCCAACCTCTAAGTTCACATTTGGCATCCTACAGATCATAGTTAAAATCCTATCGACTGTTTTCAGTGCTTAGTTCCATAACAATAGACTTATCTTACATGCAATTTCAATATCTGACACCTCAACCCTAACAAGAGGTGAGGGGTGTGTATAAGGTCAAAGTTTTGCTTTTATGTAAGTCTATACTTCATTCTCTTTAATTTGATATGCAACATGACCACAATCAGCCGACCCACGATTTGAGGATGTGTTAAGGACAGAATGTGTGTGTACATGACACAATCACAGTTTTCTAATAAATCATTTGTTTATGGTGATTACAAGACATGACTCAATGAGACAGAAAACATGTTATGATTAAAAATACTGAAACTAATTATTTGTATATATCATTCAATGACTAACTTCCTGAAACCTAAACAAATCATTATAACTCGAAGTTAAACCATGGACCCCAGGTATTCTAATAAATCACTATATTTTCAGGGTTTTTTTTTTATTATTTTCTAGGTTTCTCCCCATAAATTTATAATTCACGGTTTAAGATGTTTCAATTCATTATTTAAGTGAACATGAAATTGAGCATTTATTAACCCCAAAGGCCGCGGATAACCAGCTCAGTGATGCAAGACATATAAAAACTTTCACTATCATATCTTGATACTATATGGCCACTGTAAGTAGGTCGTTAATGAAATGGTCACCATTTTACACACTGTCTCATATAGGTCTCGTCACGAGAAAACTTGACTGCTACATACAAACATCAAAAGAGCATGCCACTTGTATGTTGCTGTAGCTGACCAGACTGGTTTCAATAGAACTGTACATGAAAGGCAGGTTTCCACGCGATGGGGCCACCAATTTACATATCAATTATCAGAAATGCAATGTTTTTTTTTCGATTGATTGAATATGAGGGTAACCCAAATGGCGAATATTAACGAAAGTAAAGTTTCACAGAAACTCTATAATGAGTAGCTTTTGGTGCTTATACAAACAGTACAGTACATACCTTTATAAAATGTCATTTTTGTTACTGTGACAGCCTTATTCGAGGAAGTCTTCTTTTTCTGAAATATGAACAACAGTTATCACATTGGAGAATCACGTGACTTAAAAACAACTACAATGGTGGATACCATTGAAAAACTTTACGGATTCAGGTACAACATTCTTTGATATTTCCGTTTATACTGGTCAGATTGTCATGGGGTTTAAGCAGATTTCCCATAAAAATGACAGCAACATGCCCAACATATGTGACTTTCGGACAATGATCTGGTTAAAAAGTAATTGACAAGCAACCAAAAATTTGGTTGTCTGCAATAACTTTTTTACCAGATCTTTGTCCAAAAGTCTCTACAGATGTACATATTGCTTTCTTTTTCCCGGTGTATATGCCTAAAACCCATGGCAATTTGATCAGTATTAACGGAAATATCAAAGCTAGTCTTACGTGAATCGAGGGGCTATGACAAGAATCCGCCATTTTTTTCATTCTCTAACGTCACGTGATTCTCCACCGTGGTTATAATGATAATCGATCTTCTAGGTGGCAGCTAGAAACTTTAGGTCCAATGAAATGATGTATTTCAGTCAGTATAGCACATTGTATAATCTTAAGGGGTCACAGGCTATAATTTCCAAAACATATTTTTTTTTCTCTGATGTTCGATTGTGTCTTATCAATTAGTGCAGATCCTGATGAAAAACCGCAATATGGGGCATTTCTGCCAGGTGTATACTAATTGCTTAACTTCTTGTTTAGGGGATTCTGGTCTTAAAACAGTTAAACTCTTATTCATCTCATTTGCTTGCCTACTCCCTGGTCGCAGGCAACGGCTGGTCTTCAAGCCATAGTTCTATAAATGTGTTGAAGATTTACTTGGTATTGCACACGCAAGCACGCACGCAAGCACGCACACATCACACATACGAATTCTTGGTTTTCTTGTTTATCTTACATAATATTAATGCTAAATCTCTTAGAGGTTTTTAAATTTGGACTCTGTAGGGAACCTCTCAGAACTTATACATCTTTGACATTGGGCTAGAGCCATCAGGATTCTTCTTTAATTCATGAATTTAGGCTGACTTGCTATAGAAAGTTCGGGAGAAGGTCAGCCTCGAAATAATGAATAATACATATTATAAAGACTTCTCTGTATTGTTTACAGATCTCCTTACTACAATTAACCCTTTGAAGACCTGAAACCAGAAAACGGATACTTTGGCAAACATTGAAGACCCAGATGTATTGTGGCATTTCAATAGGGTCTGCACTGTTTGCTAAGACAAAATCAGTTTTCAAAGAAAGAAAATTAGTATATTTTAGAAAGTATAACTTGTGACCCTTCAATATATAAAATTGACCATTCTGACTGAACTTCAAGGGAAATTTCCTAGGTACACAAGCGATTAATTGAACTGGAAATTGAAAATGCTTTGTAGCCATACCGCAAGTTTTAAGTTTTAAGTTCAAAGCTCTGGATTTTCATCCAATTCCAAATATTGTGCTTTTGTAGGGGACATCTGTTTGAAAAGGACAAACAGACCGTCAGAAGCAATACATAAAGAAACGACAAGTAAGGACTCAGTCATCATTAATCCTTATATCATGTAACGATATACAACGTGAATACCGTAAACCTTTCTTAAGGGGCCACTCAAAAATAAAGAAAACAAACATCTTAATGACAAATGGTAGGTTTATGAAGGTCGAAAGTATTGCAGACTGCTCCTCTTGAAGCATTCTGCAATACTTATGACCTGCATTTATCGATAATCTGTCTTAAAATCTAATATATGGTCTTCTTTTGAGTGGCCGCTTAAGACATGCATTACTGTATCTCACTTCTCAAAGAATAGTAAAACAAACTATAATAAGGTAATAAACTAATTCAGAGTTGATGACAACAATACAGCTAGGCAGTGGAAATTCACATGTAAATTATCAAAATTTTAAATATTGAGCTGGCAATGTATTTTAAATAATATACTTCTAAAATGCATGTGATAAATAGGGGATCTTACATGAGTGCTCATGTTTTATTGAATTTATCAAACCAGTTAAGGAAAATGGATAACAAGGCGAGGCTTGCCGGGCGTGTTATCACTCTTTCGCAACATGTTTAATATATTCAATAAAACAGGAGCACGAATGTTAGATTCTATTTACCACATGCCATTAAAATTACTGAAATCACATTTTTGGCGTCAAAACGTCAAGATTTTACCATTTTTTACGTAACGCTATAATTAACGTCATTACGTCACGTTTCGAAATTTGTAAACCACAAGTGGTTTAACGATATTATTGCATGTCGTAATATCACTCCCAAACGCGACGTCATGTGATTATACATTTTTGTTTAATCTAATTTATTATTGCGGATTTCAGGAGGACTTTTCTAATTTCTTTAGTAAGTATGCATACTTAAGTACTAGTGAACTGCCTTAGAGCAACAGGTCAGAAAACAGTGTATATGATAACAGGTCACCTTGATATGCCCACTCAGGGTTAAACTGAAACTGCTGGTTAAGATTTTACCATTGTGTATAAAACGTTGTTATGGCCATCATAACATAGCGTTTCTATATATATGTAAACCACTAGTGGTTTAACGATTGCATTTCATGACGTTATATCACTCCCAGACGCGATGCCATGTGATAAATATAACTTTTATCATGTCATATGTTGGTTTAAAACTTGCCTTTTGTCCAAATACGACGTTAAGCGTGTATAGAGAAGGGTTGATAGCGGAATTTATGGGTAGAACAAGAACAGCAGTCCAAGCATACACGTCTGCGGGTACATTGCTCACTTCCGTAAGTGCTAGAAGTCCTGAAATATATGGATACGAAAGTAAAGTATTTCGTTTTACTGGATATTGGATTAAAAACATTATTATATAATCTATAAATAAACATCTCCTGATTGGCCCAGATGCATATCCACTCGAGTCAACATTATACAATTATTGACTAATGAGGCATTGGATATGATGTGATATCGACCAGATAATATCAATATTGACCGAGGCGGAGCCGAGGTCAATATTGGTATTCTCTGGTCGATATCACATCATATCCAATGCCTCATTAGTCAATAACTGTTTTATTATATAACATTTAGAGAAAGATGTACCGGTATCATTGCACCTGGAAAAATACTGAACTTATATACAAGTTTTGGGACAGTCAAGTATTTAGCAGAAACAGTGCAAACCTAGATAAGACCACCCTTTTACTATTTTATATATGTTGTGCATGAGTGTCATCATTCAGCATTTACTAACAAGAATTCTAACACGCATTGCCTGTATAGCCAATGTTAAAACAGTGTGATATATCAAACAATAATTCACAGCGTTGAAAGCGCAGGGAAAATGTGTGATAGCTGACGTCATTTGTTACTGGTAAATGACGTCATTCATGGCGTTAGACGGTGTTACGTCGTTTTTACGCTTGAAAGACGTTATAAATACATGTAAACGTATGCGACGTGGTCTAAGTATTGGCGGGAGTTCTACAGTGCATAGGCGGAAAGTTGGAAGAAGCTGAAGAGTTCAAATTTGTTTTCGTCCTTTATTGTGCAATAAATTCGAAATAGATCAGTTCCAGTGCGTGATTTGTCGCGTTCTTGGCAACTACGATAGGATTACAAGTGGCGCTTTAGAAAAGAAGAACCGGAACGGAAAAAACACAATCAATCTAATTTTAGTAACTAATATTCACCAGCAAGCGTGCGCCAGCCAGTGAATATGACAATATATTGACTGGCCACGTGAGCGCTCTAAGCCAATGAAAATCAGCCTTTTAACTTAGTTATATAATAAAACTAAATATCGTATGGGCTGTGGGTTTTTTGCTTGTTATTATAATATATAACAATTGTTGACTATTGAGGCATTTGACACAATGTGATATCGACCTGTGAAAACCAATATTGACCTCGGCTCTGCCTTGGTCATTATTGGTACTCTCAGATCAACATCACATCATGTCCAATGCCTCAATAGTCTATAATTGTATATTATCAAATATCTAAAAACCTAATCTGATTGATAATTGACATTATAACAGAAAAATCTGAAAATTAAATTTAATAAAAAAACAGATACATAATAATTACATTAAAATTGACATAGCGCCAGATAAGGCCATTTTCTATGAAAAGGATAATTTATCTTCCTATCCTTTTGAGAAAATATTTGTTGAGGGTACTCATGTAAATGAGAACCTTCAAAAGAATATCCACTTAGAATATCATAAGTTTTACTGAGAAAGCATAACAAATAGTATCAAAACATTTTATCTAGGGCTATATTTTAAACTTGTCGATATTTAAATGCATTATATGGATGGTCTTATATGAGTGCTAATGTTTTATTGCATTTATTAAACGAGTGAGGAAAAGTTGTAACATGCCAGGCTTGTCGAGCATTATATTGCTTTTTGGCAATGAGTTTAATAAATTCAATAATGCAAGAGCACGAATGTTAGATAATATTTATCATATGACACTAAACGTACTTCTAGAAATCGCATTATTTTACGACTTTGCTATATATATGCAACTTTTTTGCTTTACCCTATGTTACTAAACATGTATCGATTATATTGCATAGCATTATAGCACTACCAGACGCAATGTCATATGACAGATAGATATCAATCGAAATTAACATACGAGGGGCATTTGGAAAGTACATAGCATGACATCATAACTACACAATGCGTTGTTAAAAAGGGCCCCTGTCTTTGGGGTTTGCAAACAACTAAGGCGCAGACCAGCCTGCGCTTCCGCGCAGTCTGCTCAGCGCCTTTGTTATTCGCTTATTGAAAAGTACATAGCATGACATCTATTGAAATAATATGTCACAGGTCTCTTATTATCAATAAATACAGCATGTTTTTGTTGATTTTGAACATTTATAAATGTTTGCTCTATTATTTGAGTTTAATTTCTATTCAACCAGGGGGAACGCATTAGCCTGTGCAAGCGGTGTGCATCTATATCTGGCTGGTCCAAAAAGATGAGCATGATCAAGGTTTATGCTATTTGAACTATTTGAAATTTCATCACTATAAATTACGTAATTTATTGACTATTTAAATTGACTTTACAAATTAGACTGTATAAGTTGATATGTCCAAGTATACAGGATAATAGCATAATCATGTTTACCTAAAAAGGTTACTGGAAACCAGCAGAATAGGTCGGTCAAAGCCACAAGCAACAATTTTCTAGCAATCTTCAAGTCTGTTTTACGACCAGCGACATGTTTTGTTATCGAGGCTTGTGTGGATATCACTTCATGGTAGATCATCCATTGGCCCAGTATGATAAAGAGGGTAAGAAGGAAGTTCAAGCCAATAAAAACACATACAGAGTATATCCATCCAGGGAATTTTTCCTTTGTTAATGGTAATGTTAAGCAAACGCCAGCATTTGAATAGATTTGATGTTTAGTAAACGAAGTAAATATAAGTGGGATGAGAGATAAAGTAATGCCTACAATCCAAACTATGCATGATAATTGCTTTGACAATTTTTCATCAATTCGGAAATTACCAAATGGGAACTTGACTACTATATACCGGTCTAATGTTATTAGTACAATGAACAAGAGCGACACTTCACTCGACAGTATTGCAAGTGTGCCAGCAAATTTACACAGGAAACTGCTTCTCCATGAATTGGCATACCCACCGTATTCGCCTCGATAATACATATCTGCCCCAGCTATAATTATAAGATATATGCCCATAAGGAAATCAGATACTGCAAGATTGGAGACAAACAAACCAAAACCAATTTTGTATTTATCTTTTTGAAAAACCACATTGTATATAAGCGAAAAACTGTTGCCAAAAATTGCAAAGACGCTTATAACCCAGCATAAGGACCGCAATACCTCATTTCGTATAAGATCAGCACAGGACGAAAATGCATCGCTTTGTGGGAAACAGTTTTCAGCAAGTAAAAAATCTGGTTTTATACAACACAAAGCGAATTCGTCAGTGACAAGCAAATCAAGTGAAATCATTCCTTTGAACATATCTGGTGAGACTTGTTCTATCGTTGTAGTATTCAGGTAAACCGTTTGTACATGCAACTGCTCAAGTGCGAATTCTTCTGCATGTTTAATAAAAGATTCATATATTTCAAGCCTCTCAAGAAAAAGAGAAGCAAATGAAGACTTTGAAAGTCGTTCAATTTTTAGATGTGTCAATTTAAAAGATTTCAGTGAAGTTAGACCAACAAAAGCTTCTGATTCAATTGTCAACATTCTTTGGTTTCCATCTAAATTCAGAAGGTGCAAGCGAGACTGGTAATTAAAAGTTTTTGAGCGAACAGTTTTTAAGAGATTATGGCTTAGGTCTAGAATCATTAAATTTCTCATGAAGGCAATAATGTCAACTGAAAGATTACCAATCTCACAATATGAAAGATTTAAGTGCATTAGATTGTGAACATTGGATTGATCTAAGATAAGGTATGGTAGTATACTAGGACTCTGACTGGCGTCTAGTAGTCTAGATGATGGTGCTATGGGAAATGGCGATAAATTAAATTCTGGTGTTCTGGAACTACAATCAAGGCTTAAACCATCACAGAAACAAAACTCCGGGCACCTGAAAAATAAGATTGTACCAAATTTGGGCCCCGACGCGACAGAACCTCACTTCAGGGTTTCTGACGAAGTGAGATTTAAATAAGCCTGCTCAGATACAAAGACTAGATAGAAAGTTGAAATTTTGCTCATAGCAAGTCTAGATATGATACTTTCCAAAAAGCGAATAACATAGGCGCTGATCAGACTGCGCGGATGCGCAGGCTGGTCTGCGCCTGTGTTGTTCGCAAACCCCCGAAGACAGGTTTTCTCGCTATGAGGCCCATTTATCTAAATCATTGAGACATCTGACTTTTTGAAATATGAAATACAAATGTATAAGAAATAACCAAATTAACACTTAATCATTTGGACATCAAGTTGATATTTTAAAGGTTTGGATGTTTTTTGTACTTACCTTAAATATTCAGACATCTGACTCTGATATATGAAATAATATAAGAATTTACTTTATTTATCCTAATTGATAACTCTGATGACTGAAAAATAAAGTATCTGTCACACTTTACTGGATATCACTAAAGGACGCGTAATGGACAGTAAAATTCTCTGTCGTTTTCGTGTCCATTCGCATGCTTTCTTGTCTCTTCCTCATGCTGTGAATGCATTCCGTGTCAGATGACATATGTTTTGCCCATTCTTATTTGTTTCAAAACTTAAAACTAATGCCACTGGATAAACATGATAATATGCCCCGTGGATGCAGTTACCTGTGCTTTTGTACGTGGTTTGTCCAGTTGTCATGCGGTTGACATCCTGTATCCTGTATGTATCCATTAATATCCATTCGACTTGAGTTGTGAACCGTTAACAGCAGGACATGTTACAGTGAAAGTTGACGAGTACTGCATGTTAAACTGACAAGGAAATCGATTTTGTCCGTTTCCTATACATACACATTGTTTTGTCCGTTATGCATAAGTTACACTATGTCAATGTCAGTTAGTTGACCATTTTTGTATGTTACTTGTCCTGTACATATGCGTTACTCATGCGTTTTATGTGCTCCTTATAACTTCCGCGACGAGCGTAATTGCCACCTAGACGACTTTCACACCAGATAAACATTTTGTTTTGCATTTTGCATTTTTCTGGCGGTTCCCAGTCTGTTACCGTTATTTGGTAATATAAGACAGGACCTTTATATCCTAAATATTCAGACACCTGACTCTGACATATGAAATATAACAGTTACCATAATAACCTACGCCATTCAGACACCTAACTCTGACATATGAAATATAACAGTTACCATAATAACCTACGCCATTCAGACACCTAACTCTGACATATGAAATATAACAGTTACCATAATAACCTACGCCATTCAGACACCTGACTCTGACATATGAAATATAACAGTTACCATAATAACCTACGCCATTCAGACACCTGACTCTGACATATGAAATATAACAGTTACCATAATAACCTACGCCATTCAGACACCTGACTCTGACATATGAAATATAACAGTTACCATAATAACCTACGCCATTCAAACACCTGACTCTGACATATGAAATATAACAGTTACCATAATAACCTACGCCATTCAGACACCTGACTCTGACATATGAAATATAACAGTTACCATATTAAACTTCACCATTCAGACACCTGACTCTGACATATGAAATATAACAGTTACCATATAAACCTCCACCATTCTGACACCTGACTCTGACATATGAAATATAACAGTTACCATATTAACCTCCACCATTCAGACACCTGACTCAGGCACCTGAATTATAGCAGTATAACTTGACTTTTCGCTTCCTGTAAAGGCGGTGCCTCGTGAATGCGTAATTAGGACTAGTCAATCTTAGGATTAGGTAAAAGCTGAAAAGGAGGCGCGGTTTTATTCAAAAGTAACTGTATCATCATGTGCCACAACCTCAGTCATTATTTAGTTTTTAAAACGCCAGCAAAATAACTGCATATGAAAATGTCTATTTAACATAAACAGGGAGGCAAACATTGTGGACCAGTCTGATCTGGGTCCACACTGTTTGTCTGTGAGGCTTCAGACAACAAAAACATACATGTTGTGATCATGCGCTGTAAGGGTTAAGAAATGTGAGTTCAGTGTGTATACGGTTAGGATTTTCATGAAATGCACGCTCGTTTGCGACCCAAAAAGCTTATTAACTCTTTACCAAATTATAAATAAAGCCTGATTTCCCTTCCTTAGCAGATGAAATAGCCAAACCACGCCCAGATATGAATAATTATCTACCACAAGGTTCTACATATATTTGTGAATTTAGTGTGTTACTGTCCAGCAGATTAGCTCAGTTACTTTTATAAATACTAACACTCATACACCGAAAGGTGGTGGGCCGATTGTCTGGCGGAATATACATACGAAAAGATAAGAAAAAACATTAATTTGTTGGCATTTAAGGATTGCTGAAGACTCTTTGTTTTGTTTTCAGTCAGTCAAATTCAGTAAAAATGGCTTATGGTTCACGTAGACAATCTAATGATTGACACCATTTTAGAACGGTGTGACTTGTAACAATCATGTGATCTAACAAACCCAAATGAATTTAGAAGAACCAACAGTTATATTCAGAGGATTGCTATCTACCAAAATCAAAAAGATTTATACTGTAAAAATCTGCCGATGTTGAACAACTAGCCAGGTTCTGAGACGTCCCAATGCTAAAACTCCCTGAACTGGCCAATACAGTTGGCAGTAATTCCGACCACCCGAGGGCTGTGAACTCAAACGACAAGGTCATTCTGACTGTCTGTCTCTCTGTATGCATGTGGTTACTCTATTTCGTTTTATAAACTTATCAGAGTGCCCCCATCCCCTGGGGTTGATCAGTGTTTCTGTCTGTCTATCTGTTTGTCAGCCCTGCCATCCCATGTCCTGGTCTGCAGCAAACCTTCTTTCCTCTTTGCTTAAATATGACTTGTTTCGAAAAACAGTTTTAAATAAGCTTAGCGAAGATCATACTTTTTGTGAAAGATAATACTTGTGTGATTTTAATAGGGAATCTATGCAGTCAAGGGAGGTAGTCCAAACATCTAATATTACTTCATTATCTGACAGAGCTGCTTATAGGGTGCGGGACTTCGGGAATCCCGCGAAAATTCAAGGCAGAACAAAAAAAACATGTCCCCAAGCCCCCAAAATGCAAAGTGTCACGCGTAAAAAATAATAGCACTGTGCTACCTTAATATTAGGATATGGTATCTATATAAATATCCCTACGGAAGATCTTTTGCGCCATAAGGTAAGAATCGACGAGAAGCCCCCGTGGTGTAGTGGATAAGCGCTATGCCTTGTAAACCAGGGGTCGCAGGTTCGATTCCTGGCTTCTCCATAAAACCACTTTCGGTGAGCCTTTGGGTGTTCCCGACATAAAACCAACACACTATCTTAAACCAACCTGGTGGAACTGGTTTATACCCAGGAAAGCCACAAAGAAATATTTTTTGATATTTCTCAGGTTTTAGCTTTCATTCTTTCAGCGTCACGTGAAAATCATATTTAAAACTAATGGAAAAATGCAAAAATAAATAATTTCATACAACTATACTTAAAGTCATTAAAAACGCAACTGGTAAAAGTGTTATTTTTCCTATAAATATCAGCTTGATACATTTTGTCTTTATACTAACAAGCGTCCCTAACGTAGGAGAACGTTTTACCGAAACTTGGGCTCAATTGCACACTTCTGCCAAAAATTTTGGTGAAAAATGACAAATTCATCAAATTTTTTGGTAACCATATTAAATCTTGAAATTTTATTAAATTTCAGCATGCAAGTACTGCATTTCACTCAAACAAACAATAAAACGGCTTACAACACAAAATTTACTTTGTTGGAAGGACCTAAAATTTATGTTTTAAATTTCTTTTTTTCGTGAAATTTCCCCAAAATTTGAGAAATCACTAAAGCTTCAATAAAACTGAATCATTTAAAAATTGGCATACGTAAGTTGTAAGGTCATAACCCATGGTTATCATTTCTCGCAAAATTTACCGTCAAAAGTGTCACATTTTTGTTAACTTCTGGTTTTCATGCTGAAACTTTGATGACCATTTGAAGGTCAAAACGTCAAGACAAAAAAAAAAATCTGTTGCGTATGCATAGAAAGTAAAGCAATGTTGAGATTTTCCGAAAGTTTGAATCCAAAAGAGCCATTCATAATGAAGATCTGATATCCAGATTAATAAGGTGATTTTGCAGTTTTCGTGTCGAAGTTCGGGTTGTGTCCCTTTATCAAAAAAATATAGCCTGGCTTATCTGGACTGCTTTATCTGCACCAAAGGAGTATCAGCTTGATATCGCGACCATAGTGTTATGCTTTTTTTATGTTAGAATGATAAAATAGCATTAAATCTCAAGTAAGGTTATACTCTAAAAGTTGCGTTTTTACTGGCGTTAAGTATACTTGTATATTTATTTAATAGATCAGTTACCATTTCATGATATGTACTTGTACTTTCTTCCATACAGAGATCAAGTCAGTTTTTAGGCCACCAATGAAAGGACCTCTGACGCTGATGATGGGAATCACAGTGTATCACTGCCTATAATTTTGCTAAAAATAAAGTCGATCAAATGCTTCCATCTTCATATATAAGCTCGCTTTTGGTCTCTATTTTATGATTTTGCATTTGATTTCCTATTTCCATGAATGTACGGCTTTATTTTGGGGCTAAAATGGTCACTTTTTGCATTATACATATAGGAAAAAGAAAAATATTTTTAAAACATCATCCCCCCGAGTCCCAACTAATCCTTTTGCACGTAAGTGTGTTTTTATATTTTACATAATATATGTGAAAAGCTAGTTGGAACTTGGGGGTGAATGATATCCCACAGCCCAAAATGTGACGTCTCGGCAAGCCCGAACATTAGCATTTGGATTTTTGGTGTGTTCTCTTGAAAATCTTTATTTCAAGTATGATGAAATAATTAGTACAAGTAAGCTTCCTTTTCAGAACCCATTAGTCATGAATATTACAACGTTTTTAGCATATTTTTCTTTAGATTATGAAAATCGTCCTTCTACTTAATTCAGTTGGTAGATTATTTTCCACATATACTGTATCTACCCAATACGCATAAACTACATGGCCCTTGACTAGGTTACTTTACGCACGGATGAATGGTTATAGCGCATTGCTGCATAATATTGCCCAGGTAAATATATTGTCATCAGGGTTGAATATGGACTACAGTTGCACTTCAAAACATTTCTTAACAAATCAGATAGAAACTGACAACAACAAAACTAATCATTAAAATGCTCTTGATTTTGGACTTAAAATACTTTCACTGTGGTTTAGAATCGAGTATTGGTGATATAATACCCTTACACGTGACAATAATTGATTTCTAAATATTTTGGTGAAGTCTAATTGTGCAACCCCTTCCCCCTTTGGTAGCGTCTCTTGTTTTGTTGTAGAGGTCTGCCTGTCTATTTATAACCTTGATTCATTTCTAATACAACAGACGTCCTACTCAAAAGGACACCAGTGATATCTTATGCATAGGGAAGTTTTGGGAAGCATCTGAAAAATAGGCAAATACCCTATCAAAGTGTCAGAGGTCCTTATAAGACTTCGTCTAAAAGCTATACTAAAACTTGGTAAAAAACGTTGATTAAGGCTACCTTGATGGCATGGGGATTTGCAGGTGTAATTTATATTGAACATTTAAGACTATTAGTGTTTTATCGTTTTTTTTCTAGTTAATCTCGAGCACAAACAAACATATTCCAGTTTATTCATATAATCAGTAGGACATGCACACCAGCATGCATATGTTAAACGCTTTACATGCACAACCTTATGTGCTGGATTGGTATTTAAGTAAGCTTAATTGTACAATTTAACGAGTGAGTTATACAAATATTCCCTTTTATAGGCGGGACGAGTCGAAGACGAGTTTCCCACTGCAAGAGGGAATATTTGTATATTCGGGAGTCTTTGTACAATAAAATATTTGTAACATGACAAATGAAACAGTCACATTTAAATTCATTCATCAGATATACAATTTAATTATAAGCTCTACCCTTGACAGAGTCTTGTGAAAATTATTGAACAGCTTAGTTCAAAAGGGAAGGCTGCAAAGTCATGATAGGATTCACATAATTGATCATCTATGTAGGAGACCATGCAGAGTAAATGTTTCAGTCGCTCGCTGCAATTTAAGCCCATGGTCATTATCATGGCAGACGGTCATAGGTTGCATGTACAGAATGCATATCTGCTCCATATTTTATGTTTGTCCCGGTCAGATATTCAACAATCGTGATAGCTCTGTACTCTATATCACTTACCCATTATAAGACAACTGTAGCTTCTGACGTGTGACTAAGAGATCACACTTTACAATCCCGAAGAATCATATGTTTAATTTGTGTTATTGTGCAAGACACTTCATCATCATTCCTTAGTACATTTTTAACCAAGGAAAAAGTCATGACTTAAATATTGCTGACTGTGACATAGAGAAAAGGCGTAAGGCATTTAACACTTAGCTATGTTTCAAGCATTCGTGGCAGATACAACTATTTCAAGGGTGACAGCTTCCTTCGTAACAGGGATTTCAGAACCGTTTGACAGCCTACATTTTGTTTTGATAAAGGTGAATGAATTTCTAAATTAGAGTACTTTGATCATTTAACGTTCAGTGTATTTGTGTTTGCTGGTGCTAGTGAATATTTACCATCTGCAGATAAGTGGTTGCTGCATATATACTGCATTTTGTTTGCAAATACTTCACCAGAGCGATATGTATTGAGGAAACAAACAGTTTAGCACAGACATTGTGCACAAAAATATCAAGTTTGCATTAAAAGTGCATTGCACTCTAATCATTAATAAAATGCTTGTAGCGTTCGCATTCAGGCCATTGACTATTGTGTTGTACACGCTTTCTCGTATAAATAACATTAAATTGAAGCCAAAAAAAGAAGCTATACTTTGATTCCTGATTTTTGCACTCTTACTTACTTTTACCTGTCGCCGATATCTGTACCACCTATATATATTATATATGTACATGAGAAGTAACTAGCTTCAATAATTATAACTAAGTGTTAACTTTGACATTCCCTTACAATATATGTTGATGGTTTGAATTTGTAGACATCACATCAGCTTCTTTTGTTTAAATAACCTCACTTAAACAATATACCAGAAAACTGACACAGTTTTTTCAAAATTGTGGAATATTAAATGATTCCAAAATCTGTGCTGTGATGTAGCCTTTTTATCTGTGCTCTTATTATGAAACGTTAGATGGGTTAGTTGGTGGCATTGACCTAAGTTTAAAGTTCACCAGGATTATATATTACACGCGAAAAAAAGGCTTGGCTTTACTCTATCATCTTTACCAATGGTCAGCGTTTGACCAAACTGACAAAGATACAGAATTGGAAAGACGTTAATGAATGACTAGATTTCTTAAGCTTTGACCTATTTCAAAACTTACCTGCAGGGTCACATAATTTCATTAAGTGTGTGGGGTATAACTTCCAGTATATGACAATTTTAAACAGTTTCTACCCTGTAATGTGAGCGTACCAATAATTTATCTAATTATCCCTCATGCTCAAAATAATGAACCCATAATTTTCAATTTTTGACACTGGTTTAACAATGATCCATGCCAAAACAAAAGTGGCGGTAGGCTGTCTTTATAAAAACAGATTATACCAAAGCACTGTTTTAAGAAATTTGTGTATAAGTTAAAGAAGTGGGGAGGCATATTCAACTATCTCCTTGCACCCTCTCTCTCCACCAGTCTTTCTTTATCTGCCCCCTCTCTCTCCCATACGACTCGCATTTACTGAAACATTGTTGTATTTGCCTTTCAAACTCAACATATCCAAAGAAAAAATATCTGATACGAGTTTGATGATATGTATATTTTTTCCAGTGAGTTTCAATACTCTCAGTGTTTTGATACACATGAATTGAATAGTACATTTCAGGATAAAATTTGCAGAAAATGTGTTTATTGTGTAAAGTTATATGCATAATAATATGAGAAAAAGTTTTATCCAATTCCGCATGAAGACATGTATGTAATTGAGTCACAAAGTACAGGAGGGTGTTTGGTTTTACCATATACTTAGTGTTAAGTGTAGTTGATAGGGCATGCATTTAACCGCAAAATTTATCATAGAAATACATTGTAATGAAGAAAATAAAGGACCTCTGACGGTGGTAATGGGAATCACAGTGTATCGCTGCCTATTATTTTGATAAAAAATAAAGTCGATAAAATGCTTCCATCTTCATATATAAGCTCGCTGTTGGTCTATATTTAATTATTTTGCATTTGATTCCCTATTTCCATAAATGTACAGCTTTATTTTGGGGCTAAAATGGTCACTTTTTGCATTATACATATAGGGAATAGAAAAATATTTTTAAAACCTCATTCCCCCCCCAGTCCCAACTAATCATTTTGCACATAAGTGTGTTCTCATATTTTACATAATATATGTGAAAAGCTAGCTGGGACTCGAGGGGGAATGATATCCCACAGCCCAAAATGTGACGTCTTGGCGAGCCCAATCATTAGCATTTGGATTTTTGGTGTGCTCTCTTGAAAATCTTTTTTTCCAGTATAATGAAATAATAATTACAACTGTCATAACATTTATTGAGATCCGCTAATCTGATTGGTCAAGAACGGTCATCTGATCGCATTGACCTGTATTTCATTTTTCAATGAACCCGGTCCGTATTCATGAGGGGCGGGGCCATTCACGACAGAACTACTTTTGTGATACTGTGCAATGCTTCTATGAAGAGAAATGGACAGCCTGCAACTACTGACACTTTACCTTACACTTACACCTATATTTTCAGGTAGAAAAGCAAAAATTAACTTACATACGACGCCTAAATTAACAGTAGTCATGCCGAACAGCTGTCCGCTGCCATGCGCGAATCCAGGAATTTTCGTCAGGAGGGGGGGGGGGGGGGGGGTCCACGTCAATCTGACAAAAAAAGCTCTGACAACGTTTTTTTTTGTTTTTTTTTTGGCTTATTTCTTAGTCCTTCGCTTATTTAACAGAAGTCAAATGGTTAATTTCAAAGAAAAATATCATTTTTCAAGGTTCCGGAGAGGGTACAAATTTTTCTAGGGGGGGGGGGGGGGGGGGGTGGGTGGGGTGTCCGATTTTTACTAGGGGGAGGACTCCATTGCTTATTCCCTATAGAAACCCATATAACTTGTGATTTTCCATGGGGTGTCCGGACCCCCTGTCCCCCCTCTGGATCCGCACTTGGCTGCAATCTATTTAGTTTCCCAGTCCACAAACTGATGCGATCACCCCTTGCACCTGTGCTTGTTTTCCTGCAACTTCCTTGTATGTATTCAGTCGAGCCCCGCAATAAAATCGTTTCTTGAACTTACTGCATGACTGTTGCCTGGTTTATCCAACACCTTTTGCATTTCGTCTTTGCTTTCTTCAATCACTCAATAAAAAGATAGCTCAATTTCTTTTTGCTGGGGGTCATTTCTTTTCCTTTCCTAGCCATTTTGACAGATGATGCTTTTCGTCACCATTGTAAACGAATGACGTCATATCCGATGACGTAACTATCGTACACTCTAATGAACACCCATGTTAAGTTTATGTAAAAGTGAGATTTTAGTCTCTAAAATGTAGTTGTTTATTTTCAATTGGAGAACGGCCGCCATTTTGATTTTTTGAACGTCGTCGACGTAACGTCTTCATACGCACGTCATAATCTAAATGCGCGAAACGAACTATTAGCTGGAAACATATTTTTTTAAGGAAAACATAATTATAAATACTGAATAAGAATGAATAAAGAAGAAGTTGTAATTATAAGAATTGAAAGTTATTTTTCTGCGTTTCACTGAGGTATGAAATGTCGTTTAAATTACATCTAATTTTAGCATGAAAACCTTCGGTTTTCATGCAAATTAGATGTAATTTTCCCGACATTTCATACCTCAGTGAAACGCAGAAAAATAACTTTCAATTCTTAAATAAGTACATGTAAGCTTCCTTTTCATAACCCATTAGTAATGAAATATTACAACATTCTAGCATATTTTTCTTTAGATTAATAAAATTGTCCTTTTACTAAATACAGTTGGTAGATTATTTTGCACATATACTGTATCTATCCAATGCACATAAACTACATGGCCATTGACTAGGTGTACTTTATGCTTGGATGAATGGTTATAGTACATTGCTGCATAATATTGCACCAGGTAAATACATTGTCATCAGGGTTGAATATGGACTACAGTTGCACTTCAAAATATTTCTTAACAAATCAGATAGAAAAAAACAACAACAAAAATAATCATTAAAATGCTCATGATTTTGGACTTTAAAATACTTTCACTGTGATTTGTAATCGAGGATTGATAATATAATACCCTTACACGTGAAAATAATTGATTTCTAAATGTTTTGGTGAAGGCAAATTTTGCAACCCCTGCCCCTTTGGTAGCATCTCCTGTTTTGTCGTAGGGATCTGCCTGTCTAATTATAGCCTTAATTCGTTTCTAATACATCAAGTGTCCTATTCAAAAGAATACCAGCGATATCTTATGCATAGGGAAAATTTTGGAAGCATCTGCAAAATAGGCAGATACCCTATCAAATTGTCAGAGGTCCTTGTTGACATTAAACTAGAGACTCTTATATATTATTTGGTTATGTTTTGGGGGGATTTTTTCACAATCGATATTTAACTGTAAAAGTGGGCCATTTGTAATGCAAAATCGTAACACGTCCTTTCAACTGCTAAAACAACTACAATGATGAGTTTTTTTTTTTGTATCTCACCTCTCAGACATTGTATCTATTTTGCTGCTAAATGGTAAAATGCAACCAATTATTGGTATTTATCATTTATTAGCATGATAATTTTATGCTCATTGGCATTTGAGCTTGAAATTTTTTTATTATCTCAGGGCCTGAAATGTTAGGGTTAATTGTAACTATTCTCAATATTGTGATACGCGACTCTGACTTCTAAAATGTAAACAATTACCAAAAAAATCACATGTATCTGAACATATGCTTCCGATATCTAAAATATGAAAATCTAAAACGTAAGATTATATCATATTTAGCAAGACTATTCAGATTCAAAAGTCTGATATCTAAAATATAAGATTTAAATGTGTTTATCATAACTTTTGAACATCTTAATTCCATACAATACAAACTATTTTCTAATATTATAAACACCAGTTGACTGCCCAAAAGGCATACACAAAGAGAGCAGACCAAGATCAGACTGTTTGTTTTTGAATTGGGGCATAACTCCATTATTTTAAGGAACCTAACCATTGGCAAGCGCTAATTAGGCTGACTTCTCTGCAGCCTAACTCAGTTGACTTAATAACAAAACTAGCTTAATACCATTTTGGAATATCGTGCTAACAATAATGTTTTTAATTGAATGGTTTTAATTGAATCCATAACTCTCGAATAAACAAGTCATGAGTTACTTTGCGCAAATACCAATATGCCTAATAACTGATATCAAACCAAACCATATCCCTTATCTGCCTCTTTTACTGAGCGTCTTCTGGTATAAATGATATGTACGCGCATGTCAAATAATATATATATATGCATGTAGAATGGATTTGGTACCAAAATAGTTATATCATAGCAAGGCATCATAACTATTGCATCAGGTCCTTTGATACATATCAGGGTAATGGTTTTGCTATTACACTGAAGGACTTTAAAAACGCAAAAAACGAAGTTCATAGTATTTACTTACTTTTAATGTCTCAATTTTATTGAGATATGGCAAAAATGAACATCAATATGTCAGCAAAATACGTTTTAAGTTTTATGTCAGTATAATAAACAATGTTAGAGCAACACTCTATCAAATAGCAATACCCTTCGATTCTGAAGTTGCAATTTGAAATTTGTCTAGAAATTGGACACGATTTTAAGTTATTGTAATGAATATCTTTATTAAAAAATCGGAAACAAATTACCCTTGGAACCCCACTATTCGTCTGGCACTGACAGCAGCCGGCTGGAACGGATATCGTCGATGTAAATATCGTCAATACAAAATCTACGTAAGTTGCCTATTCACGGTGGTCGCCATTCTTGGCTGACCAAACCTGCGTCGACCTTTTACTGTCCCAGTAGCCTGGTAATGATTTTTGAGGCGCTGTATGGTTGAGGGATGGCAATTATGATATCTGGCAACGTCCTAAACACGCACACCAGCTTTTTAACATTCTGATTGCGCCAGATCGTTCATGTTCAGACAAACGTGGCATGAATATTAAAGCTATAAGACTAAAACTGCTGTGTTTTTAAACGTGTATGCTAATAAGCTACATGCAAAATGATAAGATATTTTGCTTCAGTGAGTTTTGGGGACGCCACGTGCAAAACAAAGTAAACCAGCAATGCATAGCTGGTGGTAGGCAGAGTCTTTAAAAACACCGTTATTGGGTATAGATAGAAGCAGAGTGTCGTTACCATCTGTTAAAGAAGGCTAAAATGTTCTGGATGCAAAAAATAATAATTTTCATTTCTTGTGTGTTTAAAGTCCTTCAGTGTACTACTGACAGGAATCATTGATTGCTTGTCCAGGGCAAAAATACGTAAACTGAAAGGTATGCAAGAAAGAGTATATATCATTTCGGCCCCTAACACCTCATGCTAGATTTGTATAATATCACGTTTCAAGAACCATACTATTAATATCTTAATCTAAGTTTCATATGGTTGCATTATACTTGCTTTTTTTATTTTTCTGGCGAGTCTTCAAAGCACATTAAATTTTATGTGGTGTTTGCGTTTATGATCATTTCATTGCTATTTAGCGTAGGAATGGCATAAAGTTGTTGCATTGTGTAAGACGAAGTATAAAAGTGAGACATCCTCTTTAATATGTCACTGATTTTCACTGAGGTATGAGGCATATTTCCTAAATGCTCTATATCTGCAGCTAAATGTAGTTAATGCAATTTGAATGCATGTTTGTTTTTATAAACAGGCCCAAATGCTGTCTAAACACATATCATTTAGCAATATGAAAATCAATAGGCATACCCATAACGCGCGATAGACTTGTAATGTGACATTGAATAGATTACCTGAAATCACACAACTTTTCATCATCACCTTTAGGACAGTGGCGAATACCATCACATATGTAGACATCAGGCAAGCATATTTCTGAATCCAAACAACGATATTGGAAAGCACATGTACGGCTTTCTACAAAAAGAACAGTAAGTAAGATGATTCTTATGTTCCAATAAGCAAGGATTGGTGTCTTGTGATAGTAAGTGTTCTTTGCTCATCCCTCAGTGCCAAGGGTCTGCAGTGTGTGATTGTGGAATTTCCTGGTTATACTCACTTACTTCTTTGATGAATGAACATTAAATTGTGAATATTGTAATCAGTTAAAATACATTGAGACTGTTTCTTTGATCAAATATCAACAACATTATGCTTTTTTAGATATAAAAATAAAAAATTTGATTACACACTTTAATATAAAGTTATGTGAAATGTATGAAGTTATATGAGGGGCAAATCGAAAGTATGTAGTCTGTTAAGTATCATTTTAAACAGCTATTTTTCTTCGATGTTAGAAAACCAATTTCAGCATCGAAATATATTATTGTGAGTACGTGTTCTGTTTGTATACTTGAAAAGCAAACTTTCTATGGAATAGGTAAAATTAAACCTTTTGAAAATGCGCAGAACATTAACAATTTTAGATGAAACATCATATCGATGACTAAAACGTTTAGAAAGCAATGGAATGCGTTTACGTTGACGACAACAAATTACATGTCACAATACACATATTTTGAAAATATATTAACCAGCAATAATTTATCATGTTCTGCGTTTGTATTTTTGCCATGCACACCTTGTGCTCTTTATATTGAGACCAAAATTAATTGTGTAAACAGAACAAAATGACAATAACTTGTAAAATCTTCACATGGGGTTAAATGAGTTAAGCTATGAGTTGACGTTCTGTTTTTTTTTCCAATTGAAAACAGTGCCAAACAAAAAAAATTAGAATACATTGCGAGTAGAAATATATAAATTTCGCGATGTTTAACGTGATACCATGAGATATATCCTCAGTTTTTTTGTAAACATCCTAAAACTGGACCACAAAGTAATGCCATAAAAAGAGGCAGACAGAAATGCCAAAACAGCTTAAATCCTGATCAGGCTGTTTCCTTTTAGGCAAGTTTGCACGGAAAAACTGTAAGATAGCCGCTGGTTGTGGGAGTTATGATTAATTATTTTAATGACAAACTTTCGGATTTATAAAACCCACATAAAACTCATAAAACCCAAAAACCACTCTCATTAAACCCATAAAACCCACCAGGTCGGGCTTTATGATAAAACCTGGGTTTATGCCAACCCTGATACAAATCTTTAAACAGGATCATCCAAATGTTGTCCATCTAGCTCCCAGCTCTCTATGGTATAGTCTGTAACCTAATGGTAAAGTTTCTGTTAGACAGTAATTCAAAGTAATCCAAGTAATGCAGTGAATTTTGACAAAATTAATGCATTGAATTAGCATTAGAGTAATGCAAAAACTGATGAATTAATCATTACCTAGAATAACTCGAAAAAAGAATGCATAAGCATTAATGACATATTCGCCTCATGTGTGCAAGGAAAACAACCAACTCTCTCTCCCTCGAAAAAATAATTGCAAGACTAGAAAGGACACAAAGTAATGAATACCAAAACAAAGACCAACACAGAACCCCCACAAACAATGGAAGGCACATAAAACAATAGACCAAAAATAGTAAGCGAGTATGGTCAGGAAATATCGCAAACTGCAGACAAACACATGACACCCCGAGGAAGAGCCACACAACAATCATTAGACACCAGGAAGACAAACGAAGCAAAGCAACCAGATCTCTCTCCCCCATCAAGATGATTGCAAAACTAGAATGAACATAAAGTAACGTACAACAGAATATAGAACAATAAACAACAAATCTTCAACAACAGAACCACTGCCTAAGAACGGACAGCAGCCTTAGCCACAGTGGGGCTTCAATGCATTTTTCAAGTACCAAGTGGCCCTAGATTCTGCTCTTGTTGAAGCACCAAATATGTTAAGCTAGCATGGAGGATTCCTAGCTATTGCAATGTATTACCATAGAGGTACATAATACAATCAAATTAACGCACCATGATGAAACAGAAAAAAATGATCACCAAAATTAGGTTTTCCAAAAAAAAAATTGAATTTAGATACTAAATCACCATAAAATACAGGTTCTGGTAAGCCCTGTTGCAGAAGAGTTTTTAAACCAAAATTGTATTTAACATTAATCAATTATCATTGTCTGTGTTAGAATTTAGAAAATGATTTTCGAATTTTATGATATCTATTTATAATATCTATAACCTTGTTTTAATAACTTAGCAGTCATAAAAAGGTTTCTGATGCTGAAGTCATCAACATTAGAACACACTCTAGCAAATCGAATAAGTTGAGAAGATTCTTCTTAAAAAAATGGAAATATTATTATTTAAAAATTAAAATCATCCCGTAAATCATACCATAAATCTAAGATGAAATTATGTCATACGTTATGGACAAGTCCAAGTCTGGTATGGGGTCTACTAGATATGCTATATATCAGATATCAAGGCTCTAGATCTTCAGAATTCAAACGAGACGATCCAAAGGTTTTCTTTCGAAAATATTTTTAGCCTGTGGGACCTAGATAAAACCGGACTGAAACCATTGGAACAATTATTTAAGAAGGCAATATTAGGATAATTCCTGCCAAAGTTGGCAAAATTGAGCCAGTAGTTTAGGAGGAGATACCCTTTGAAGTAATTGTTGACGACGTACAGACGACGAACATCCAACGAATACAACAGCTCGCATTGAGCCTTTGGCACAGGTGTGCTAAAAGGTGAACATAACTTGAAAATGTCAACAAAAGAATCTGCTAGTTTGCAAAGGTTCCGTATTTTGCATACTTATAATGATTGTACACACAAATATGTACTATCCATATTAAATGGCCCAGTTTACTTACTAAATTCGAACTGCTCGTGATAGCAAACAAGAGTCACATTCTGCACATTGGGTAGACCAGCTAAAGAACAAATACATGTTAATACATGTATATGACAATTACATTTAGATTTAAGGGCATTTTTCGTATATCCCGCCTACCCAAAATTTCAGTGTAATTATACTAAACTGAACAAAAACGCATTTCCTAAGTTTTATTTCATTTTAAACAGAAACTTTTGCAGATAGTCCCACACTTATTCAACAAAAGAAAGCTTCACAAAGGCTTAATCATTATACAGCCAATCATTAGTTATGAAATAATTTGAAGTAACGGCTGTTTATACCGTTGAACGCTTTATTACAGAACGTTCTTTTTAATAATCGGTTAAAATGGAATTTGTAGAGTTCAATATGTTTGTCGTACTTCGTTGTTTGTACATACGAGTCAAAAGGCAATGGTTTGATGTCTGAGAACTTAGAATTAAGTAGATTAGTTAAACGCAACCATATTTCTTAAATATGAATACCCTGAAATGCAACCCAAGTATTTTAGTCTAATATAGATGTTATTCGAACAATTTAAAAGACACCTAACTCAGTGTTTCTATTCGCATTTAGTTCGAAACTTTCTAAACAAAACCTTCAGATTCCTACATACGCTTTGTTTACGGAACGTGCAGTCCCTGGCAATACTAAATGGATGTGCAGACACGTATAAAGTTTGTTGGATACCAGGCCTCGAGATTATAGAACTTTTTCATGCTCAACTCAGCTGAACTAAAAATGATCCTGCTCATGAATGTTAAAATGCCAACAATTGTTGACATTGTATCATTTATTAGCATGATAAATACAACATCTGAGAGACTTGTTTGTGTTGTCTAACTGTGAGCTTGTCTTTTCCCAATTGGTATCCTGGGTCAGGTGTATAACTTGATTGTATCGATTCCTGATCTTTGCACCCTTACTTACTTTAAAACAAGAAACTTCTTTATTTGTCGGTATTTTAGTTTTGATGAGCAGTTGCAATTACGTGCTCAGTTGAGTTGAGCATAATAAACGTTTTATAACCTTGAGGCCTGTTTAATAAGTATCAAATTTCCCATCAGTTGGCTCATATATTTGTATGAGTTGATGCTAAACGCCTCAGTCTAAAAAAATCAGCCATGTCATGACATGCACGGATCCAGATGGGGGCAGGGTTTAAAGACCCCCCCCCCCCCCAAAAAAAAAAATCACCAAAATATAGGGTTTCATAGCAATACTGCCCTGGATCTCCTGAAAAATAAAAAAGCTAACAAGCCAGCACCAACGTTGGACAATCATTGGCATGCCAGCGAAACGCGCGCGTAAAGTGGTATTTGTATCCTCATCAACAAATAAAAGAACAAACAAAAAAACAACCTCAAATTTGGACCCCCTCTTACAAAACTGTCTGAATCTGCGCATGCATAATGTTCTCCCGGGTTGAACTAATACTAAGCTTGGTCTCTAGAACGTTACTTACTCAAGGAAACGACTTAATGCTTCAGTGAGGCTTAAACCAGTGAACTTTGATTTCAGTTAGACCAGTGAGCCGCTATGTTGGCCCATATTTAATATACTTTACCACAATCTTGTTCATCTTCTCCATAAAGACAATGGGAAATTCCATCACATACAAATCGTTTATCTATACAAAAATGTTTTGGACACTTGAAGTAGTTTGCAGGGCACTGGAACAGCTCTGGAAAAAAACACTTTTGTACATACCAATAATAGCGTTACAGAACAGCCTGCGCATCTACTACACGCACAGGAGCGTAAAATCGTGATTTTTCATTATCATTTAAGATTATAAATATGTTGTGGTGTTTGTAAGAACCATCATATTGAGGCTGTTCTTTTGAATACCAAAAACATATGTTTGGTGAGAAATATGGAAATATTTTTTGAATTGCGCACTCTTATCCAGAGGGCCGTCTGCACAGCTTGGTAACAACGTATGTAAATCAGTCTCTAAAATAAGTCATAATTCTCTACATAGCAATCAAGGGTAATCAACTAGTGGAAACGTGTCTCGTTCTATCGCTGAACTGTTCAACTAGTTTATTCATGTCAGGATCATTTGCTTTGCGAGTAGGTAGAGCTTGGGTGCATTTTATTAGCCATTATAAAATGTTGTGTAGATCCATGGCAGACTACTTTTTTGGCCATTTGTGTCAGAATATTCCTTTTGACATCGTCTTGAATTTGAATCATATGTGATTAACTCAATTGTGACAGTGGTCTTCTAAAAGGCATGAATACTTAAACTGGACCACGTGACTGTTTTGTTTTGTTCGTTTTGTTGCTTTATGTCCCAGTCAACAGCTATGGTCATTACGGGACAATCAGTTTACCTAACCACACTTTTTCCAGGGCAAGCTTGAAGAAGCGGTTAACCAGTGCTAAGTGCATATACTTTCGCTAGTAAATGACAACGACCCTTCTTGAATGATTCATTCAGGGGAAGGGAAGCGAATTACCATCGAAATTATTTCATGATCAATCTCCATGAAAGTATTGGATCAGGCCAGGATCCAACTCGCGACCCCTGGATTTGCAGTCAGATACGCATTTGTAGCCATACACGTTACTTGTGATTGCATAGACCTACAATTTCTGTGTGGTTGTTTTGTTTGTTAATTTGGTTTTTTACTTTAGGTCCCAGTCAACAGCTATGGTCATGGCTGGACCTTCAGTTCACCTAACCACGCGTTTTCCAGGGCAAGCTTGACTAAGCAGTTAACCACTACTTTGTGCACATACTTTCTCTTGTAACTGACAACAACTATTCTGGAATCAGCCGAAGGGAGGAGAATGGTCATAAGAAATTATTTCATGATAAATATACGGGAAAGTATTGGACAAGGCATAGATCTAGCTCGCAACCCCTGGATCAACTGTGATATGCGGTCTGACATCTGTATGGTTTTAATGATAGATTTTGAATAAAAAATATGCCTGTTGTATTGTTTAAGCCATTATGCCAAACTTTATAAAGACGAGATCGTGATCCATTTTGCCAATCAAGGACACCCTTTACTCTATTCATGGCTGATGGGACTTTGGTAGAGAGAAGGAAAATGTTTTTATCAAGCGGGGAGGGAATATTTACTATTTGTGTCAGGAATTGCTCACCTTTGCTTTCCCAAAATTGATGTTGAGTAAGTCATCTTTGCACCACTTGGGGTACTTGTATTGTACTCCACTCTATATCTCAATATACAAAGTCTCCCCAATTGAAACATAAGATACAAGCAAAATATTAGCTTACATTGACCAACAGGTAAGTAGATGAAATGAAAAAACAGATTTACAGTATAACCATCATGGCATTAAAAGGGAATGACTAGACGTCTCCCTTTGACATACCTCACCATGCATAACGCCCAAGTGGTCTAAATAGATTGTATGCTTAGTCTAATTACGGGTTCTATAGAAAAAGTCAAAATCTATATTCAGAATGACCACTACGGCTGCCTATTAGATAGTAAGACAATTTAAATAATCATGAAGTTGACCAATTAATCGATGTTCTATTCTGTATCCCAGCAAATGATAAGGGACATGAAGTAAGAAAATCAAGATGGTTACAATGCTGGTCATATTGGACATCTTTGTGTCAGAACTTCACAGAAATATCCCATGATCCACTAAAATTGTTACATTGAACACGCAATTGTTCCAGGAGTACTTAAAGGTCAAATCTTAATTTCAATTCCAAATTTTCTGTCACAATAAAACGATAAACCCCTAATGCCCAGATCCTACAGAGCTTGCGACCTCACTGCGACCTTTCCATGACTAAAAATAATTGACAATCACAGAGAGGTTGAAGAGGTCATGGCAAGGTTTTACAAAGGTTGCAATAAGGTTGCAGGAAGTTTGGCCATCCGCGGATGGAAAAAATCAGTGGCGGCCATTTTTTTTAGCATGCACAAAAGACTAGCCGCCACTGATTTCGATCGCCAAATAGTTGCAAAGGTTTTTTAGTTTTTAGAGGTCGGCTATCAGTCACCAAACAGTCGCCAATCAGTCGTTAATTTGTCGCAGACCGATGATAAAAAACAGCAGTACAAAATCAAGTGGTAAAAATTACACTGAAATTCAGACGCCAGATTCTTATGATGATCTCAGCTTCCCTAGAGACAAATTGAGCCAGTATTTATCAAATGCTGAAAATGGAAGCTCAAAGATAAAACGTCCCAGCAGAATCATCACAACCACACCTGCTGCTTTCTGATTTGTCGTAAGTGAAACATGTTATCATGACGGCATCTTGCACAGAATTGTTTTTTTCTTTCCAAACTCATTATTTCTTAAAGCTTGATGATAGAACAGTCTCTACCCATTTGCTGACCAATCTCTGAACAGTTGCAGACCTGTCGCCGACTGATTGCTGACTAAATGCTAAATGATCGTTGAACGTGCGGCGATCTGTCGACTGAATGCTCAATCATCGTTGAACGTGCGGCGATCTGTCAGTGACTGTTTGGAGACTGGTCGCAACTAGTTGGCGACCATGCCAGCAATGTAAAAAAACAATTGCAGTGCTTGCAGAGGTCACAATCAAAATCAGTCACCAAGAGGTCGTGCTGCAGTCGCAAGCTCTGTGGGACCGTGAGCTTTACATACAAACAAATTAAAAAGCAGATTCAATTATGGACACACTGACATATGTAATGTGATCCCAATATCTTGACATGAGAAATTTCCACGTCAGCATATATACAAGCAGTTGTGCTTGAAGTTACTCAAATAAATACATTTCTCACTTCTACTCCTTTATGTCATACGTACATTCTCCTGGTCAAGGATACACGACAATAATGAAGATCGAACAAGTAATATAACCAATTTCACCATTCCTAGGACTCTAAAGAAATATTTGAAACATGAACTTTGATTTGGTTCAGGAGAATGGCAGTCATTTACCACAGACACTGGAAATTTACACTTAAGAAAATTTATGCTTAAACATTTGAAACTAAATGTCGTCGCTTCAGTGCTATTGAAATCTAAGTGACATTTTGGTCAAAATTATGTTATGCATACCGTTGAAAAGGCATCAAATATTCTATCTACCGTTAATAATTCTATTTGCCTACCTTTTCTCAGTAAGCTTTAAAAAATGTATTTTTCTTTTCTATCATGTCGTTCAGTGATATAGTGTTCTAATGCCTCGGTTACATTTGCCACGGTCGTCGTACCATTTATTTGTCTACGATTTTCTCTACGATTTTTTTGGCAGCGTAGGCGGCTATTAGCTACGACGTATGTGTTATCATTGCTTAAGATCACCTTACAATTTCTTTTGGCGACAAACTAGGAAAAAACCTTACAGAGACCTTGCCGATATCGTACGGCAACCACAAGGTTATCGTACAATCATTGTGTTATCTTCACGTCACGACCTCCCTATATAAATAGCAAGATGCCCGTACGATGACCTTGCGGAAGTCGCAAGGAGTCGGTACGCCCGCTATGCAATTGTCGTGTAACTACGTGCATGGATTTAAACTGCTATCCATGTTCATTTTTTTGCATTCCATTTGAACTGTGTTTCAACGTCATAAAAGTAAGTAAGGGTGCAAGGATCAGAAATCGATACAATAAAGTACCACACCTGACCCAGGATACCAATGGGAAAGTGACAAACTCACAGCAGACACCACAAACGAGAGCCAAGAGGTCAGCCCTTTCCAGCAGGTGACCACAAAGCACATATTAACAGACGCGCACAAAGACATATCAGACACAAGACAGAACAAAAACATAAAAGATCCACAGAAGAAGTACCGCCTTGGAATGGTAAGTAAAATATTTTACTGGAGGGCTTAAACCGGTTTAACGGCGCCAACCTCACCCTTAATTCAGATGTGGATCAAGACACATAGATATTTGGTTTGCATGAAAGACCCCTAACTTATCAATGCATCATCTCCTAAAACATATAAATCAAGATATAACAAGGAGATAAAGCAAAGATAAGGACTCAACAGTAAATAAAACTGAATACCGGAGCAAAGGAAATCCAACAGGTAAACCCCGGTGGGCCCGACAAACAGCCAAAGCATCAGGCCCCTACCATCTCATCAATAGATAAGTCTTTAAGTGGGAACCATCATAGAGTCTGAAGTCTGACCCATCGGCGTGCAATTAAAGAGGAAACCAAAGTTGCCAACCGTGATTGGGTTGACCACCAAGCATGCAGTCTGTTGCAATACATTAATGTTAAAGCCAATCTTTTTATAATGGGATATTAGTTTAATGAACTGCGCTGAAAAATCATTAGAACCAACAATCTTCTTCAATTTATACAC
Source organism: Loripinus fragilis (assembly GCA_964019695.1). Taxonomy (NCBI): domain Eukaryota; kingdom Metazoa; phylum Mollusca; class Bivalvia; order Lucinida; family Lucinidae; genus Loripinus; species Loripinus fragilis. Next base: position 123,547,163 of record OZ026515.1, read on the forward strand.
CAAGGGCCGCGGGTTCGAGCCTCACCGGCGTCACTGCGTTGTGTCCTTGAGCAAGAACATTAATACTAGCTTAGTACTGGTTCAACCCAGGAAGACTGGTCCCTTTATAACTGAAAGATTGTTGATGGGACGTAAAGAATCAAATCAAACAAACAAACAAATCAATTTATACACCAAGTCACCATAGAAATCAGGTTCGGAGAGTCCTTGGCGCAAGAGAGATTTAAGTCCAACTTGGAATTTAGAAATCAAATCATAGTATTGTCTATAAAATTTTGAAAAAGTTTTGCCAAGTTTATGATACCAATAGCCTTGTTTAAGAAGTTTCTGAGTTAACAATTTATTGCGAGTGTTGAAGTCAGCAACATAGCTAGATGCTTTAGCAAAACAAATGAGTTGAGAGATATAGACTCCATAGGATGAAGAACGAGGAACACCACCATCTAAAAATGGGAAATTGATAATTCACAAATCGTGCTATGAAGAGGCTAGTGTTTTCAGTTGAACATGGTCCAAATGTATGGAACAGCGTGATACGTTTGTGTATATCTAATGTCAATTTGTAAGTTCTACAGTTTTCATAAAGTTTAAATCACAGAATATTACAAACCCCTTTTTATAGTACACTTTTATAATTCGAAAAGAATCACTTTAATTGAAAATATAAAGATGCTTTAATTGTATCAGTGTTGACTAAAACGCTTATTATGGTTTAATTCAGTTTAATCATCCAAAGGCATACTACGGCCAGCAACACATAAAATCTTCGTCATAAGCAAACATGAAGTCGTTGCATGCAAACAACAAAAAGGTACTGACCAGAATGCGCTTTCTTCACCCGGCCTGGTCAGCCCATTTGTATAAAATTCAATCATTGAAATTTAATTGTTCGAACTAATCACATGTTCTCACTACGAGACCCATATATTTTATTCCTTGAAGTAATACTCAAATTCAAATCCCAGAGTTAAAAATCGCAAAAAAATATCTGGACTTTTCTTAATCTTATCTAATTTATTAAAAGTAAGTAAGGGTGCAAAGATCACGAATCGATACAATCAAGTACCACACCTGACCCAGGATACCAATGGGAAAGTGACAAACTCATAGTTAGACACCTTATCCAACCAGCATTTTATATACTGAAAATGCATATGCATTTCACTTTAGGTGCATATTTTGAATTGTACTTCAGACAATTTCATCATGGAAGCATACTTTATGGGGCCTGATCAGACTGCTTCTATCAGCAAACTGAACTGGGTCCCTATTGAGTCACACTGAGTGGTGGTATTAGAGACATCGCCGAAGACAAATATTGAAATGAAACAAACAGCTAATAATAAGTCAGGAAATTGTTGACACGTCGCAAGGTGACCGCACAATCACCATGCCATCGCCTTGGGGTTACTGCAGGATGACCATCCGATGTCCGTAGGATTTTATGGGCCCTTCAAAGGCATCGTGCGGCGACCTTGCGGGCTCCTTACGTCTATTCTTCGATCATTTTTGGGACAAGATGACAATCTAAAACCCTGCGTTGTCCTCACAATCACCATGGGATGCCGTACAGGGATCGTACGATGTCACTGTGATGTGTCTACGGGCTACAGGCTTATAATTTTTTCAAATTTGTCATTGTGCGGAGTTAAACAAAATGGTAGAGGCCACGATGCCTGTCAATCGGTACGATGATTGCAAGGTATCCCTGCGGAGGAAACGGTGATTTGGACATCATACGGACATTGTATACTCGTCGTAAGGCAAATGTAACCAAGGCAAAAGTGATTTACATCCAATTTCCACGAAAAATTTATATCACGTGACCAAGTGAGGCAAATGCCAACAGCCAACAGCAATACTCTTGGCAGAATACAGTGTGTACAAAAAAACGCAAACTGCACATATTACTTGATAACTAGAGCCATGTTTAAGATAAGCAGTTCAAACTTTCAAGATACCTCGATTAATTAGTCACTTATCAGCAGATTAAGTTTTTATATTTTTTTCATGGTCTGTATTATCATATATTCTGTCTTCTTACATGGGTACCCACGAATATTAAAGTCACAAACACAACATGTAATGAAAACTGAACACTGCATGTATCCTTTGCTTTACAGACTTAAATATGCCATAACACTCTTGGAACGATATTTTATCTGTGTCCTGTTGTTCCTTTGATATCCTGATATCCTGATATAGTTTGCGTGTCACACTGTTAGATTATTAAAATTTGACAAAAGGTAATGAAAAAAAGATAGCCAAAGAATGGTCTTCCTGGCATAACTGACAAACTTTGTGTTTTAAGGCAACAACTTTGTCAGTATGCCAGATTGGTCATTCTTTATGCCTTGGGTACATTTGCCTTCCCACAGAAAAAAATACTAACAGACAGAAAGACAAACATAGTTACAGAAAAGGCAACAACTATAGACCCCCTATATACTTCGTACCAAGGATATAATGATCCTTAACCTTCTTTGAAATCACGTTTTATGGAGTGAATGTCTGACATTTTGCCATATATATGCGACGTTGTTATCTGCAAACCACTAAAGGTTTATCGATTTTAATACATCAGACCAAGACGTGACGTGATGATGAAAAGGTTGGCCGCTGAACTTCCTGGAGTTGAAATTTATTCAGAGTCAGAAGAGACCATTTACTATTTCTAACTATATCTCTTAAAAAACCATACTTACCACAATTTTGAAGATGTTTTAAAGAACGACATCCTTTAATATGACCAAATTCATCAAGTTTATAGAGGCATTTATTTGACTGAGATGTTGATATTCCATTTCCACATGCCAACATGGGAGACGATGTGTCAAAATCTGAAATGAAATATGATATACTATCATCTCATTAAATTGTTAAAACATTCAGGATTATTCCTGATTTTAGGACTTTGCATAGAAAAGTTAGCCTTAAAAAATCAGATTGGTATATAAAGTGTTTATTCAATTGATTCTGCTTATTTTCATTACATAATTTTAACCAAATATTGAAGCAATCCTTCAAAAAAGGGCTAAGCAAATATTTACTTAAGTCTAAGCAGTATATAGATTCACATCAAAGGAGATAGTGGAAACCAATTTTCGAAAGAGTGAATGCTAATCTACATTTTCTGAGTTCTGAACTACTCTACAGAGCCTCGTCTTACCGCATCAATAATTCTGAGAGATTTATCATTCTAAGTCCACCTGTGTAAAGTTTTTTTTGACGATGATGATTGGTTTAATTATATCGTACAACAATTTAACAATTTTTTTTTTATTCTTTATGTCCCAGATAACACTTTTAAGTCATGTTGGGACAGGTCTTCTAGGGTTGAACTAGCCCTTAATAGCAAACAAAGTGTCTTGCTCAAGGACACAAACAGTGACTCCGCTGTGGTGAGACTCCATTATGCAACCATTTGATCCTCAGTGTAACGGTCTACCACGTGACCCACTGCACTCCAAGCACAGCAAAATATAAAATATTTTTCCAATTGTCTTCATCGAAATGAACGGTGGTCTGGGAAGTATAACTGATGAATAAAACTTGCAAGTGTTAGTGCTTTTATACTGGTTATTTTTCAATTAAGGAAAGAGAGAGAGAGCTGGTTGTTTTACTTTGTTTGTCTTCCTGATGTCTTGTGATGTCTTGCAGTTGCTATTGTTCTATGGCCTTTCCTGGGTTGCTTTGAGTTGATCTGCAATCTGTAATCATGGTATGGCCTGATCATACTCACTTGTTTTTTTAGTAATCTTTTGATGATTGTTTGTAAACCCCTTGAACATTCATTTGTTTTTTCATTGCAGTTCCTATCCAAAAAATGACAGTTTTGTTGAAAACGGTACACCTAAAATTAAAAAGGTCCCTCTTCCAAATCCAATCAGAAATTATGACAATATGTTGTTAGAGAGTTCCTTCTATATGGGAAAATACATCTTTGTGATGGCCCCCAAACCAACTCCTCAGGTAACATACGACACTGGGCGGATTTCAGCTTAAATATACTAGTCCAAAAAAGAAACGCCGCATATAAAGATTAAAAATATTGCACGTCAAATGAGAGTTACAAAATTTCATTTGCTATCTATGATTCGCTACTATTCCTGCCACACATTATTCCCATTGTTTTATTGAGCCCAGTCATTCCAAACCAGTGCAATGGCTGTCTTTTTATCTTCAAGTTTTTCACGTGCACATTCATTTTATTTAACTTTACACATGTGATAACTACTGTAATCACTAGTCTAATATCCAATTTAATTGAAAACATTTTAAAACTTTAAAATTAAAAGTTACACATTGCTAATTTACGATGCCAAAACGAACACATGTTGAACGTGAACAGGCGATAAGAATGTTACAAGCTAACGTGACGCCATCGGTGATAGGTCAACAATTTCGATGCCATGCAAGGATGATTGAACGTCTTAGAAAACGTTTCTGACAAGTTGGAATAATGTCAGACCGTGCGCATTCATGACGTCATCGCCTAATGACGCGACGTCAAGATAGATAAAAACGTAGATTTAAACGGCTGCATCAATTTCGTCCGGTGACAATGATAGCCAGGACAACCCAAGGAACTCATAATCCAAGAATCAGCGCTCAAACTGTGACAAATCGTTTGTGAGAGATTGGTGAAATACCCCCCCATACAAAATGTATGTTTTATATGCGGCGTTTCTTTTTTTGCCTAGTATATTTTGACTGTCGTTCAAAAAAAGGAGAATGCTGAAAAAGGAAAATATTAAGGTAGTTTGTATTTTCCTTTTTGAAAGGTGAATGACTGTTTATGTCACTCGCACGCAGAAAATCCAACTAATAACTTAATAAAATATGCAGAGGCTTGAAGTCTGCCTTCTTACATGGGGAAGAATGGGGCTGGACCTAACCTTCTGCTTTGAAATGGATATTGTTGTTTAATGTTGGATTTTAAACATTGAAACAGATTGAGCCACTTTAAATAGCCTTTTCATTTATTCGTTGATAGTTAATGATATATGTTAACTCCTAATAAAACTTTAAAACACAACACGAGTTCACCAATCTCTGTGCTAAGCATGGTTTTTCACATTTTGATATAGATATGTCAATGTTCCAAAACAAACTAAAATATGATTGTTCTGACAGACCTCAAAGTTTGGAACTACGCTTTCCAGCGGACTATCAAGGATGAGAATGACATCCATTGTAAGCTAGTGTTTTTCTCTGTCAAAATATCGATATATGGCGTAGTTTGTATTAGTATTAACATGAAACAACTATTGAGATTTATACTCAAAAGCATCTACACCCTTCAACGTTAATTTGTAACTGACTGACTGGTTAGCTGGTTATAAATCCTTGTTCCACAAATGTGAAAGAGTTTCATAAAGGTTCAAAGGCTTTGAGCCTTTGTGTATGTTATATATCTTGCCAACACAAAATCATAATAGAACCCTCCCTTTTAGTAAGGGGGACTCCCAGAAGTAAGGCATAAAATTTCTTCTAAAATTTACAATTTTAACAAGATCAGGAACTCATTCCGATCTGAATGATATTTTTTTATTAACATAAAGAAGGTCTTTTACAAGTAAATGCCTCCTCACACATAGACGAAAACGACCTAACGTCATCATGCGCATACTGACAAATAGGACTTCAGCCCAATTCGTTATCCATCGTAGATGTACGTTTTAAATCGTTGGTGATGTTTGCATGGATGCGGTTGTATTCGTTTGTGATCATTCAATTAGTGTTGTTCGTCAGAAAATTGTAAGCATGTTTAAAACTTTGTGACGAATAAATCATCGTCACAGTTATTCGTAACGATTTGCCTTAATACGTTTATCAATCGTAAGTCTTCGTATAGCCTTCGTCAACATACGTTAGAGATCGCAGCTGTGAGCAAATTTGAATATCTTGGTCAGCTAATTTGCATATCTAGCGAAAGCTGACGATCAAGATACGCATCTCTTTGATGTTTTGCGAACTGTAGCAAACATATACGCATTGAAGCGATTTGAATCCGACACGTGAAAACGAATTATAACGTTCGGAAAACAAACGGTTTAAGCTTACATACTAATCAATACGTATTGTAACTACAAAAAGCGAATTGATGCGAATTGAGCGTTCCTACGATGTTTCTAATCCAATGTCAGTTTATAGTTGTTGAGGAGAGAGAGCTATAAGCGGGCTATCATCGGCCCACCAGCGAAATGCCATTTAATGGCCTAGCATTGAATGCTCGCTTGGTAGCCTTGTGAATTTTAAGGGCTCCAGGTCACACTATTGCGTTGTGATTTTACAAGGGGTGGGGGACTGGATCCACGCATGTTAAACACCCTAAAATGAGGATAATGTCATTGTGTGTGTCTATTGCATTTCTCTGTATGTCTGTCTGTCTGTCAGTCTGCCTAGGTGTCTCTACACGTATTTGTGTGTATGTCTGTCTGTCCATCCCTCTCTCTCAGCATGTGTGGTCTAGTCCCAGCAGATCCAGGGCTCACGAGCTCAAAACCGGGCATTTCAAGTCTTTTGTTGAGACTCTAAATCAGTCCTGTTCCCGATAAACCTTAGCTGGTGGAAGCCCGTTATCATGGTACTAAATTATGCATTATTTATATGTAACCACTACCCCCCACAACCTCCCACATGAGTAAAAGTGGGCCTAATGTCTCTCTGATTTTCCAGTGCTCTGGTACATGCCTCACTCCAGCACAAGGGACTTTCGGATTAAGCCCTGTTTTAGCCCAACTATCCATAACAAAATTTTGACTCAGGCAGAGATCAGAGTCATATTAGAATTAAGAGAGAGACTTGTTGAAGCTTTCCAGTACATGTATTTCTTTTGCTGACAGTACCAAGGCGGTGCAGATTTTGTTGATCATTTTTTAAATTTATATTTCATGTTTTTGTGCTGTCTTCACCTGGAGATAATATGTTAAAAACCTGGCCTTTACCCTGTACTGTAGTGGTGTGTGTGTGAGAGGGGGCAACCTAGCCTGGTAATGACTGGATGTGGGATCGCCCTGTCTGAATTATTCGGAGCCATTTGCGAAGATTCGCGATGCTGCATTTAAGTTTGTATCTCTGCGCCCCAAATCTCATCAATTGCTCCTTTTCGTTAATGGACGCAAAAATATTGCTTGGGTGAGCAAACGCATTCTAACGAATTACAATTAGTGTTCGTAAACCATTCACAACAAATAGTTCTCTATCGTCAAAATTTAAGATTATGTAACAAATTTTCGAAACTTTCGTTCAGAATTCGCTTGAATTTACTCCATTCGCAAGGCTTCGTCAAATGGATAGGCTTATGTGTGAGGAGGCCTTAAGAAAGAAGGCAAAGTTGATTTTAAGATATTTTCTATAATCGCTGAAGCTATTTTGTATGCAACATTTAACAGAGAAATTGGTTTAAATTTTCTAAAAATAATATCTACATTTATTTGGTTAAGGTAAATAAGTAAGTATACCTTGTTTTTCAGTTACCCATAAAATATCTGGGGGTTTTTTTGGCTATAGTTAACGAAACTTAGACCAAACACACCAATGTAAATCTAAAAAAGCTTTAAAAATAGCAGTAAAGCCACCCATCATCCAGACCTGACTATTTCTCATTTTTAATGCCTTTGCTAATTCAACATGTGATATTTCCCCTTCAAATGTTTCTGCCTCTACATCTGACGGCTTACTGTCATTTTCTCTAATAATATTTCTAATGGTTGTATCCTCATTGATTTTGCATTGTCATATATTGTTCTATAAATTTAGTTTTGGCAGTTAAATTCATCTTTCGTTTCTATATTATTCACTATAATAAAACATTACTTTATAACTTAACTTGTATAATCTATATTTTCCAATCTAAAAGAATTAATAGGATTTCCGTCTCCGTGCATATATCTACAATTGGATCTTACCTGATTACTTCTAAGATTAACTCGCTGATTTTGTACTGGCACATTTCGACAACAGTTTGATTATTTACATTTATACCATTTACACATAAATCATTGTCAAAAGGTTGAATGCCTTCTTTTCATGTTCCTTATTCTTTTTTTAACTTAATTTCTTCTCAAACTGTATTTGATTGTTTTAAATAATCTGAAGAAAACGGATCCTTCAGTAATAGAGAGAACCTATGATATAAGACAACAACAGACTCGGTTTTATTGAGTCTGTTCACGAGAACTAATGGAAAGTGCAACAACTCTCATGCCCCTAGCACTGACTTCAGCAGTATTCTGCTTTCTGTCAGAACCAAATATTCCTGAAGGACCAGAATATTAACAAATATGAACACTATATTAATGCACGAGGAGAAGATATATGAACTCCACACAGAAACATATCTGGAAAAACAGATCTTTCAGAAATAGAGAGAACCTACAATAGAAGAAAACAGCAGACTCGGTTTTATCATCACTACATTTCAAAATAAGTTTATCATTTATATTAAACTGAAGTTCATCATTAGCAATAAAATCGTGGTAAGTTAAGTTCTTGATTCACATGTATGTCTTCACATCATCAATTGTCATACATGATTCTCCTTTAGTCACATAAACGATAAGATCTAAAATAGTGTGTGTTATTTAAAAAGAGATTGGAATTTGTGGTGTCTCAAAAAAGCTTTTATCACACAACATCGCGTCAGGGAGTGTAATAAAATTCATTTATGAAGAGAGAAGAGAGATTGGAATTTGTGGTGTCTCAAAAAAGCTTTTATCACACAACATCGCGTCAGGGAGTGTAATAAAATTCATTTATGAAGAGAGAACTATACACAGTCGTGTCAAAAATATAAAATGTTAGCCTTAATATATCCTTAAAACGATGTCAAAGTAGTTTAATAACATGATTTCCCGGAAGTGACTTTAAACACATCACGACTTGAATAAATATAATATCGCTTTCAGGAAGTTATTTGCATGATTGAGGTGTACCGTCATTTGTTTCAATAGTCCAACATTGCGAGAAATACATAACATAACTTTATCAAATACTTGAACAATTGTTGACTATATGTTTCAGTAGACATAATTATAAATGAATAGTAAACCAACTCATTCGCGTCTGTCAATATAAAGTGTGTGGTTTAATCACACTCCATATCTGCATCAACGTAACTCATTAATGGTATATTCGCAAACAGATATAATATATTTCATTTTCATGAGTAATCTATATGACATTATTGTATCATAATTATTTTTAATACCCCTAAGTTAAAGAGAAGCACAAACCTGAGTGACAAACAATTGGATTTGCTTTTATTGTCATTTGGTTAACATCAAATTCGTGATCCTGCTTAAGCATCAGGACTTCAATATACCCATGGGATACACTTCTTAATACATCAAAATGAAAATAGTCATCTATGTAGTGCTCGAAGTCTCTTCCTGTGCAGTCCTGTAAGGTACTCCTACAATAAATAGTTACATCAAGTTCTATATAAGACAATCTACCATAAAAACAAACATAAAAACCTACACATATCTATATAAAAAGAGACGTATGATGATATATCATTTAATGAAATGGTGTTTTGGGTTTTATATGTTTTCATCACATCTATTTATGTTCATGAACTGTACTGAATGGGTTGGATTTATTAATAATAAGGTCACAACAAACGGTTATCGCGGTTACCGCCAACACAACAGTGGCAAAAACTCTCTTGGACAAACATGACCTACAGTATTTATTTACTTCCAAGTGTTGATATTGCTGCAGAGAAATGTCTCAAAGGGATACTTGGTTGTATCATTTCCTGATCTTTGCCTCATTTTTTACTTTTACTGTTGAATAATTTTTAGGGTATCTCATATATGTTACGCAATCTTTCATTGGCTAGAGAGTATTTACATGTAGGTGCAGGGTGCTTTTCTGTGATAGTAGCAGGAAGCGGATACCATCATTATCTTAGTAGACCTGCTGCTATTACAGGATAATGCCTGCTACAATAGCTACACAAAATTGTGCAATGACTTGAAATAAAAAGAAAAATAATAACTGATCCACATCTGAGCTAAGGGTGAGGTTGGCGCGTAGAGAAACCAGTTTAAGCCCCACCCCCCTGTAAAATACTTTTACTGACCGTTCCAAGGCAGACCTTCATCATTGTGCCAATTTGTTTAATTCCTAAGATGAGATAAGGCGGTAAAATAAGTTATTTATATAACTTTGAATCGTCAGTACTTAATCCACATGAAATAAACTGCTTTTCACGGAATAACAAATACAACAGTCGAGCAGTTATCTAATGCAATTAAAGCAATATAAACTCAGTTTTTGGAATGGCAAGGTACAATGACTACCTCAGACAGTCCAAATACTTTCATAGTGTCTTAAGTCGAGGTTGCTATTGCTTAAATAAAAACGGAACACAAGAAGATAACTACTGTACCTATGAGTGGAAGATGTGAAGTTGCCACTTAAAGGGGTTCTGTATTTAAGGCATGTGCAAGAATGAATGTGATCCCAGGACCAGTCAGCTGAAGTTTGGTCTTTTATAATGTTGTCATCAAAGTCAAATAGTAGCTGTATCCATGGCTGACATAACTGGTCCAAAGTCTGAAAACACTCGCTCTCCTCTATTAAAGCTTTAAGTCCATGTAGATCATCATATTTGAAAGACATGTCAGCCACTCCTGTGAGTGACCTTTCAATGTCAAAGTTATGAAACTTAGTAACAATAAATTTCTTCTCACGAAGTGAATCAAAGTCACATTCTGCATATAAGCCATCTGTAAATATAAAACAGAAACGTGGATAATTTGGACATTTTGTGCGTGGATATAAGGACAAAGTATGCAAGTAGTCTAAGATATATTATGTAGGAAAAATATTCGAGTCAGAACAGGCAATTTCACGGGAGACCAGCGAAGTATCAGATAAGCTGTTGCATACGTGCAGTCTAGACCAAGCATTTGCTTCTCGCATGCCAAAAGTCCAACTGTCCTTGAATCATCAGCAATAAAAGGATATTATCTTTGCGAAAATATAATGGTAAACCATGATTGGAACTTCTTCTAGCGTCCTTAGAAGTCAGATAGTAAATCAGACTGACTAATAAATGGACAGACACAATACTTTTCACATTTAAGGCAGTATTCTTATGTTGTAAACAGAACTTGCCTTATATCAAATTTAAACAAATACTAATAGCTATAAATATTAAAAGCTCGGCCAACGTTAAGACTCAAACTCACGAATTGTATATACACCAGTCTCTTGGTAACCAGAGCTCCACCATTCCTGACAGTTGTTGGGATATGGACAATCCTGTTCATCTTCTCTTCCTGTGCAGTCTACTATTCCATCACATACATACGTAGTAGGTATACAATGTGTAAACCCACATCGGAAGGAATTCCCATCATTACAGTTCGAGGCCACTACAATGGAAGGTAAAGATACGCATTAGATTAACTCTTTCTATGCTCCAACAACTTCTGTCATTAGCTGATGACATATAATAACAGTTTAGACCCAGATAAGAACCGACAAAACGTTGGTCATTTGGATCTAAACCGTTTGGCGCTTAAATGTTGATCTCGAAGAGTAACTTGAAAAAAAATATAAAAAGGCACTAGTAGAATACAAACTCACGGATAATAACCAATCATATCAAACTTTTCTTGGTGCATGCATCAAGAAATTCGCAAACAAAATGGGCTTGTTTGCAATCTGGTTAACTCCTTTATTCTTGCATAGATACCTATTCGCATAGCCGTTTTAACCCATTGTCAAATGAAAGAGAATCCATGTGCAAATCGGGAGATTCACGTGCTGTTTGAAAATGGATTAGAACTTGAAAATACTTAAACTGAGCCCCGTGTTATTTACATGACGGTATATATGGAAAGCGTTGTGGTCCAGACTGATCATTTCGCCAATGCTTTTGTTCGTGAAAACGTTGCGTATGGCTATGACGTTGTGACGACGTTAAAATGTTCGAAAGCTTACAGCTGACACCATTTTGTTTAGAGTAATCCAGTGCACAAAAACAGATATTTCAATGTTTAGCAGCGTTTACAGTGTGTAAATTTGGTTGGAATAAGATAAAATATGCAAAAATAACGATCACACATGTTTGGTTCATTGTTTTTACACTTGCCGGGTATCTCGGGAGATGTTTGAATACTCAGCCTATCAGCCTTGTGTTCAAACACCTTCCTCAGGAACCGGCAAATGTTAATGCATGAAAAAACATGTGTGATACCTATATTTTCAAACTTCGTTCTTCAACTTTTCGTTTGGCGAACAACTTAAGTGCTTTAAAGCTTAATAAAGTGTAAGAGCATATTTGTTATAGTTTTTACCCAATCAGACATCAAACATACAAGTGTCTGGTAATGATACTTTTTCAGGAGCACATGAATTACAGAAACTTGTTTAGGAAGTGTTGGATGTTCTGCAAATTAGATTTTGCATACCTTATGCGAGTATATTGTAACATGTATGGTGTTTATCTGTTTCATATTTTGTTTACTTAGTTTCTGTTGACCCAGATATTGGAGACATTGATGGTAAATAAGTTGTTGTAAACAAAGTATTTATTTGGTTATAAGATTTTTCTAGAATGATGACTTATCATCTAGAAGTTACCAGAAAAGCCTAGAACCCTCTAGAATTTTCTTTTCCATGCCTATAGAAGCTTTGAGTAGGTTCTGGAATTCAGTGGAATCATTGAGTAATCTCTGGAACTTTCCGGAATGAATAAATATAGCATATGATATCATAGTTCTTTCCTGATTAATCCAGAACTTTCTTAAAAGGTATATATAAGAGTAAATTTTTCATAAGGGCATCTTTGAAATAATTTCACCATTACAAAGTCTAAACCTTTTGTACTGGAATTCTATTATAGTGGAATACTGTGTTTAATTTATTCATTCTGGACTACTTTGGATTAATCAGTTTTGGATTCAGACTTAGTGAACATTTGGATTTAACTTCAAAATCTGGGGATCAGAAACTGCTGAAAGACTTGTGTTGATAAATATTCTGAGGGACAGTTTGGACATACAAGGTATTGTAAATTAGACTTTCTTTGATTGTATAACTATTTTCCATTGCTTATTGTGAATGATAATTTTGTTTTTAATAAATTTTGTTAAAGTTTAAAAGTGCTTTTTGCTGACTTTCCAAATAGCTAAATTTTGGTTTCCTGAATTCTTTTCTAGTTACGCCTGGCACGTAACAGAAATTGGGGGCTCGTCCGGGATTGAAAATTATTCTGCACCAAATTAGTTTGAAATTTGAAATAATCTTTACTGTTTGCTGTTTAACTAGCTGAAGCCAGCAGAAAGCAAAAATGTCATTCGAACTTAGTGATTTTACTGCGTCGCCTTCTCAGGAGCTGTTAGACTTAGCAAAAAAGTCTGATCTATTAGACATTGTTATGGCCTATCCAATATCAAAAAGACTATGTTAAAACATGAAATTAAGAATATTCTCATTCAGTTCTTTGTGGACGAGGAAATATTTGATTCCTCAGCTACATCTCAGATTCTGGTTACCCAGACTGATTTACAGTTGAGAGAATTAGAAATTAAAAGGCAAGTTGAGATGGAAAAACTTAGGTTAGAACATGAAGAGAGATTGAGGCATGAGAAAGAAAAGCAAGAGGAAAGAATAAGGGTAGAGAATGCAGAGCGTGAAGAGAGGTTGAGGCATAAGAGAGAGAGGAGAGAGAGGATAGAATTAGGCTGGAAACATTAGAACGAGAAGATAGGCTGCTGAGAGAAAAAATAAAGCATGAAAAATTAAGGTTGGAAATGGAAGAATGAGAGAAGGAAAAACAAAGAGAAATGGAAGAACGCATTGAAATTGAAAAAGAAATATTACAATTTGAGTTAAAAATGAAAGAACTTGAGTTAGATGAAAAATCTAAATCAAAACCTTTGCCTTTAGACTCTGGCAAATCTTTTGATGTCACAAAACACACCCGACTCGTTCCTCCATTTCAAGAAAAAGAAGTTGACAAATATATTTTACATTTTGAGAAGGTGGCAGAAAACCTGAAATGGCCAAGAGAGCACTGGACCTTGCTTTTGCAGAGCATTGTAATAGGCAAAGCTCGAGAAATTTACACTCAGCTTTCACTAGAACAAAGCTCTGATTATGACAAAGTAAAAGAACTTATTCTTAAGGCTTATGAGTTGGTCCCTGAAGCTTACAGGCAGAAATTTAGAGATTGTAGAAAAGAACCTAACCAGACTCATGTGGAATTTACTTGAACAAAAGAACAATTATTTGATAGGTGGTTCTCTTCAAAGAAAGTAGGTTCTGATCATGAAAAATTAAGACAGCTCATGCTTGTTGAAGAATTCAAATGGTGTATAAATTCTGACGTCAGGGCTTTCTAAAATGAAAAAGAAGTTAAAAATTTGGATGTAGCAGCTAGACTAGCTGATGATTTTTCCTTGACTCATAAGATTTCTTTTGTTAACAAGCCATTTCCTAGGAAACCATTCAACCCTCAATTAAAATTTACACCTCAATCAAGACCATTTATCCCTCAGTCAAAACCATATTCCCCTCAGTCAGGTCCAAAATCCAACCCCAGTAATCCATCTGATAATTCCAGTCATTCATTTACTCCCAAAGTAAGTAAGGGTGCAAAGATCAGGAAACCTAGATTTTCTGGTGAAAACAAAGGTCAAAGTCCTTTATCCCAGCCAATTTGCTATTATTGTAAACAATCAGGCCATATCATTTCTGAATGTATAGCTTTAAAAAGAAAGAGAGAAAGAGAAAGACAGGAGAGTCCTAAGCCCACAGGTCTCACCTCTTTAAGGCTAAAACCTCAGTCTTCTATTCAGGCCAAAACTTCTGAGACTAATGCCGTTATGGAGATTTGTGAACCATTCTTATCAGATGGTTCCGTGTCACTAAATAGTGAATTTGCCCAGTCTACCCCTATTAAAATCTAAGAGATACTGGTGCTTCTCAATCCCTTATTTTGGCAGATACCCTGCCTTTTTCTGAGAAGACATCTTCTGGGACAAGTGTCCTTATCCAGGGTGTAGAGTGTAGATTTATTAATGTACCGCCGCTCCATAACATTTATTTGTCCTCAGACTTAGTTACTGGTCTCTTGGCTGTAGGTATTAGACCTTCTTTACCTTTTAAAGGTGTTCAATTGCTGTTAGGCAACGATTTGGCTTGAGATAAGGTTGTGGTAGACCAACTTTTGACCAGCACACCTTGTGTTGATCAACCGCCTGATCCTATTGAGCAGGAAATTCCTGACCTTTACCCTTCTTGTGCCGTCACTAGGGCAATGGCAAAGAAAGTCAATCACAATTATGGGATGCAGGATATAAATTTAGCTGACACTTTGATAGGTCAGTCCTTTAATGATGAGATTTCAAATTCTCTTTCTCCAAGCCAGTCTGACATTCAGACTGACTTTGACACTTCAAGGTCAAACCTTGACCTTGCACCTTTAATTTCTGAAGACCAAGGTCATGACCAGCTGTCAAGGTCACAGCTTTGTAAGGAACAACACAGTGATCCTGAGATATCACCTTTATTTGATAGAGATTTAGATGAAAATGAAATGTCACAAGTCCCTGTTTGTTATTATGTGAAAAATGACATTTTGATGAGAAAATGGCGTCCTTCTGAAGTCTCAGCAGATGATGAGTGGACTGTTAACCACCAGATTGTGGTCCCTAGGGCTTATCGTCCTGAAATTTTGAATTTGGCTCATGAAACTTCCATGTCAGGCCATTTAGGTGTAAATAATACCTATCACAAGATTCTTAATTATTTCTTTTGGCCAGGATTAAAATCTGATGTTTCTCAGCACTGCAAATCCTGCCACACTTGTCAAATGGTAGGAGACCCAATCAGACCATTCCAAAAGCTTCTTTACAGCCCATTCCTGCCTTTGATGAACCTTTTAGCAGAATTATTATTGACTGTGTAGGTCCCCTACCCAAAACAAAGTCAGGTTGTCAATATCTTTTAACTATTATGTGTGCTTCAACACGCTTCCCCGAAGCCATCCCACTCAGAAATATCAAGACTAAGACAATTATTAAGGCACTTGTGAAGTTTTTCACCTTTGTGGGACATCCAAGGTCTGTACAATCTGATCAAGGTTCAAATTTTATGTCAGGAATTTTTCAACAAGTCATACATGAACTTGGCATTAAACAGTATAAGTCATAGGCTTATCATCCTGAAAGCCAGGGTGCCTTAGTAAGATTTCATCAAACTTTGAAAAACATGATCAGATCTTACTGCTTTGACACGGAAAATGAATGGGATGAGGGCATTCATTTGCTTTTATTTGCTGAAAGAGAATCTGTACAAGAGTCTCTTGGGTTCAGCTCATTTGAACTTGTGTTTAGGCATACTGTGCGTGGACCCTTGAAACTTCTGAAAGAAAAAATTCTCTCAGATGATGACAGTTCTTTGAACTTACTTCAGTATGTGTCTGATTTCAAAAATAGACTATCAAAGGCCTGTGAAGCTGCTCGGTCCAATCTCAAATCAGCTCAAAGCAAAATGAAACTACATTATGATATAAATGCTCAGGATAAAAATTTTGAATCTGGAGACAAGGTACTTGCTCTTTTGCCCATTCCTGGTAAGCCATTGCAAGCTAGATATTTTGGTCCTTATACAGTTGACAAAAAGTTAAGTGATGTTAATTACATTGTCAACACTCCTGGGAGGCGTAAGCAAAAACAATTATGTCATATTAACATGCTTAAAAAGTACATTGATAGGGATAGTTCTGTTATTTCATCAGTGAATCTAGTTAATTTTGTCCCTCTTGAACATAATCAAATGGACTCTGAAGATATGAACTTTGTGAAATCTGATCCCGCGTCATCAAAACTCAAGAACTCTGATATCTTAAAGGATCTTGACCAGAAATTGTCACATCTTAGTTCAGACAAGAGACTTGAACTGAAGCAGTTAATTCTTGAATATGAGCACTTATTTCCAGACATTCCATCCAAAACTGACAAAATTTATCATGATGTTGAACTTATTGATGGTTCAAAACCTGTGAAACAACATCCATACAGAATGAACCCTGTAAAACAACAAATTCTCAGAGATGAAGATCAATATTTGCTGGATAATGACTTTATAGAACCTAGTCAAAGTAAATGGAGTTCTGATGGGACATTTCGAATGTGTACAGGCTATTGTAAAGTAAATTCTGTCACCAAAACAGACACTTTTCCCATCCCACGAATCGATGACTGCATCAATAACATTGGACAAGCCAAATATGTTACAAAATTTGACCTGCTTAAAGGATTTTGGCAAATACCTCTCACAAACAGAGCAAAAGAGATCTCAGCTTCAGTAACACCAGATGGAGTACATCAGTACAAAGTTATGCCGTTTGGAATGAAGAACTCCCCAGCGACATTTTAAGGCTTAGTTAACAGTTTGATATTTAATCTGGCTGGCTGTAAAGCCTATATCGACGACGCTATCATCTTCAGCGAATAATGGGAACGACACTTACAAACTATCAGAAATTTCTTTGACAGACTTAGTGAAGCTACACTAACAGTTATCTTAACAAAGAGTGAATTTTGCCATGCAAATTTGACATTTTTAGGTAATACGGTGGGACAAGGTCAGGTAAAACCCGTAGAAGCTAAAGTTGAGGCTATTGCAGATTTTCCTGTACCTTCTGGCAAAAGACAACTGATGCGCTTTCTCAGTATGGCTGGATATTACAGGAAATTCTGTAATAATTTCTTTGTCATAGCAGAGCCTTTGACAAACTTACTTGGCAAAAGGGTCAAGTTTATTTGGACTGATAATTGTAAGAAGTCTTTTGAAAAGCTTAAAGCCATACTTAAAAATGCCCCAGTTCGCTTAGCACCAAGCTTTGACAAAAAATTCATGTTGGCCGTAGATGCCAGTGATGTAGGTGCAGGCAGTGTATTGTTACAGGAAGATGACAAAGGTGTTGATCATCATGTTTGTTACTATTCTAAAAAGTTTAACAAACATCAGAGAAATTACTCTACTGTAGAGAAAGAATGCTTATCTCTCATCCTTGCTCTTCAGCACTTCGAAGTTTACCTAGCCTCTTCAGTTGCACCTATTGTCATTTTCACTGATCACAATCCACTGACTTTCATTCATAAAATAAAAAACAAGAATCAGCGTTTACTCAGATGGAGTCTAATGTTGCCAGAGCACAATCTAGATATAAGACATATTAAGGGAAAAGATAATATCATCCCAGATGCGTTCTCTAGGGCTTAGTTGCCACTATACTGTTGATGTGAGTTTGTGCTATTCCTCTTTATTGATCTGCTGTGATTTTACATTATTGTTTGTTATATAATTGTTCATTAATGCAAAAGAAAGCTTTACTTCATAAAACTTTCTTTTCTTTGAGGAGGGGAAGTGTAACATGTATGGTGTTTATCTGTTTCATATTTTGTTTACTTAGTTTCTGTTGACCCAGATATTGGAGACATTGATGGTAAATAAGTTGTTGTAAACAAAGTATTTATTTGGTTATAAGATTTTTCTAGAATGATGACTTATCATCTAGAAGTTACCAGAAAAGCCTAGAACCCTCTAGAATTTTCTTTTCCATGCCTATAGAAGCTTTGAGTAGGTTCTGTAATTCAGTGGAATCATTGAGTAATCTCTGGAACTTTCCGGAATGAATAAATATAGCATATGATATCATAGTTCTTTCCTGATTAATCCAGAACTTTCTTAAAAGGTATATATAAGAGTAAATTTTTCATAAGGGCATCTTTGAAATAATTTCACCATTACAAAGTCTAAACCTTTTGTACTGGAATTCTATTATAGTGGAATACTGTGTTTAATTTATTCATTCTGGACTACTTTGGATTAATCAGTTTTGGATTCAGACTTAGTGAACATTTGGATTTAACTTCAAAATCTGGGGATCAGAAACTGCTGAAAGACTTGTGTTGATAAATATTCTGAGGGACAGTTTGGACATACAAGGTATTGTAAATTAGACTTTCTTTGATTGTATAACTATTTTCCATTGCTTATTGTGAATGATAAATTTGATTTTAATAAATTTTGTTAAAGTTTAAAAGTGCTTTTTGCTGACTTTCCAAATAGCTAAATTTTGGTTTCCTGAATTCTTTTCTAGTTACGCCTGGCACGTAACAATATTAATGATAATCACGCACTATCTGTTGGCATTGAGTCTTAAATATAACGATGCGTAATTCCTATTTTATAACCAAGAGGATTGTTTCTCTGGACAACCAATATACAGCCTGCGTTCACTTTGACAACAAAAGCTTATTTTCCTTGACAAATATTGTACAACTGTAAAGCTGGTAGAAAAAAAGTTTTTTGCAATATATGTACTCCTCTTACAGAAAAAACCTTTGGTCCAATCAATAAAATTGGTCTTAACGTTAAGAATTAGGAATTATTACCGCATTCTGTTTCATCACTGTTATCATCACAATCAGTTTTTCTATCACAACGTTGTATCTCGTCTATGCAAACTTGATTACTGCACTGAAACTCTCCACTGCCACAAGGAGGAAAATCTAATGACAGAAAAAAGAAAGCCCAACAAAACTGAAAACATAGGATAATTACCTTCACATTCATGGACTTGATCAGATTTATAATATAATATGTGAAACAAAGGATTCTGTGTATACTTTTATAACACTATTATTCGGCTTGACGTCTGTAGCGTAACGTCGTTATAGCGTTGTACGTTAACGTCAGTTGCTTAATGAAGAGTACGACGCCAGGGTTCCAAATCAAAGAAGATTAAATGGAATATTATTGTTTATTGATGCTCCAAATGTTTGTTTGGGTTCTGCGTTTGGTTCTTGTTTTGTTATTTTGTACTTTGTGTCCGTCTAGTTATGCAATTATCTTGAAGGGGAAGAGACAGCTGGTTGCTTTGCTTTAACTGTCTTCTTGTAGTCTTGTGATCATACTCACTTACTAATTTTGTAAAAGTCAGTGTTATGTGGCTCTTACTCTTGGTGCTGTGGGTTTGTCTTTGGTGTGTGATTGTGCGAATTCCTGATCATACTCACTTATTTTTTCCTGTTTAATTGCACCATGGTTGGTCAGGCGTCAGACTCAAGAACGGCCCTGATGTAAAGCTTTAATAGGTCTGTCGTTGAATGATGCTTGTCTAAGGCTGGGCAAAGCGTGCTTCAATTTAATATTTTCTTTAGCTTCCAATATTTTGAGTCGTGGGTTATATTCTTTGTTTCAGCATGTTAATTTGATTAGATTGTCTCTTTGTGATGATACATTGCAAAAGTAATGAATCCTCTATGCGATCTTAAAAATGTTTTACTTTTTCAACAACGGAATCTAGGACAAATATTTTGTACCATTATTATGCATTGAAACCGCACCACGCAGTGGCTTAAGCAGGTGTCCTTTCTATTTTGATGGTTTTGTTGTTGATTTGATGTTAATTGTTGCTCCAATTGTGGGGTTTCTGTGTTTGTATCATGCATTGTTGTGTATTGCTTTGTGCCCTTGCTAGTGGTGCAATCACCTTGATTGGAAAGAGATAACTAGTTTCCTTTAAAGTCTTGTGATTGTTATTGTTATGTTGTTCTACCCCACGGTACCATCAGTTTGTCTGCAATGTGTCATTGTGGTATTTCCCGATTAAATTCACTTGCTTTTTATGACTATAATTTAGAATCTTTTTGGGCTAACTCTTGATGTGGATTGTAGCGCAATTAAACTCTGTGTTTTTGGAACAACTGTTGTTAATAGCAAATTGTTGACTGACAGGCAAACAGAGGAGGGATGGTTGGGCATTAGATTATCACAAGCGCTCACATTGGGTCTAGGTTCAGGCTAGCTTAAACAATATAACAAATGAAATACAATTTGCAAATACACATTATTTCTTTTTATTGCTAGAAAGACCTGAAGCACTGCATTACAGTATTACCTGCAATTATTATGTTGTATGGTCAGCTTTTCATGCACTGTAACATTGGTCAGAAACTACACTTAATTCTAAGGTTTTTATACATGTCATTTTGTCAAATAACTTACAGCAATTTTCATCCGCCCCATCAGTACAATCTTGTTGATAGTCACAAACCAATGTAATGGAAACACATTTACCATCGCCACATCTAGAAAGGAAAATGTAGTAGAACTAATGTACTTAACACCCAGTCTCTGAGAAAACAATGCAAAATGGTCCACAAGCAAGGCCGGCAGATTTAGTTCATACTCATAGCGGTGAAAGAGTATATAAAGTATGTTCCAATCCACTTTTGATCTGCCGTTTTACCTTTTCCAGGGGCTATAATATGGCTAAAACTGTTTTTGCTGGTTCCTAGTCTTGAATATGGGCTTTTAAAGCTAAAAATGGCAACTTTGAAGCTCCTTAAAAGAAAGATGGACTTGAAAGAAGACACATTATACTCTGAAACTAACTCTGACTTAAAACATTAGACAGAAATAAAGCCACCATCGGTACGAAGGGGAGATAGCTTTATCAGGTGTTCTACAATTCTAAAATATTGTAAAGTATACCATATTTAGAGACCAGATTTTAGCCAAAGCAATGACAAAATACCTTGTTCTATGAAAACAGCACAGTCAGCCGCTGGGCAATTAATACCCTCATTTTCAAAATTTCGACCAATTGTTCAAAAAATAAAAAAAATATCAAATTAAAATATCATTCATTTAGTTAAATTGGTAATAATAATTCTTTTTTTTTCATTTTGTTTTCTCAATTTAATTGTATTATTGCAATTATATGAACAAGTCAACTATCAGCCTGATAGAATTTGTATTTTTTTTTTCAACTAGAGATTGGGTCAAATTACCTCACCAACTAATATTGAATGTTAATTTTTGAAATAAGTTTATACATAAACCAGGTACAGATATGGTACACATTTATTTTGTTAATTCATGCAATGGATAACATAATTACCATACACAATGCATTAGATATACACTTATTTGAAGTGGCTGTCTATATGTCTGTCTGCCTTTTATACATTAGCTTGTATTAACTTGTATGCACCTTTCAATCTTAACATGAAGACATTTGCTTATAACTTAAAGTTACGCCAATAGTATTCAATAATAAAATTACATATATACAGTCATGTACTGGATAAATTGTGGTAGACTGAAATGGGCTCATTGACAATTTTTCATTGAGTTATTCCCCTTTTGTAGTTCTTGAAATTAAGTTAACATTGCTTAATAATTTTTGTGACCTATGACCATAACGTGAAAACCTATAGATGAAAATGTATCTTATATTGCAAGATAAAACGAAGAAATAAGATGTGTTTGTGGAGCACTTACATGGTATAATATTGGAAAAAATATATATCCAATGCAGTATAGGTATATTGAAATATCCAGCCAGTTGCAGCCACACAAACATGCTCAAATGATACATAAATCTTAATAAAAATGCACTCTTACTTACTTACATACACTTAAAAACCAGTCATTGAGATTGAACACAAAAATGCGGGAAAAAAATGTGTAGGTACAGACATTTATAATAGCAGGATATATAGTGGTAGAAAGCATTAGCTCATTAGCAATTTCTCATTGAGTTATTCCCCTTTGCAGTTCATGTGCTTCATTTGCCAATGTTATTCTTGTTTTGTCCTATTATTATAATTGAGGCCCCATCTAAGTGAAATCTGAAACTTATCTTGGATACTATACGGAGCGAAACTTCCAAACCGCCTCTCGATATTTTCTCATATATCTTAACATATATGATACATGCATGGCTACAATTTACACTCAATATGGAAAAAATAATTAAACAGAACATGTCAAAATTGCATATTCATAAAGTGTTAATAACATGCTCAATCGATAGACTGTATAAAGGCACCATCGCATTTCATTTTCACACAAATGCTAGAATTTGAATTCGTCACTTAAAACCGAGTATTCCATGGACCTAAAGTGAAAAAACCCGAACTTTATGGAGTTATAAATGGATATTATTGAACACTTTTGGGTTTCTATTTTATTAAGAAGCAATTTTCAGGTAATCCACAATGTTCCTATGTAAGCCCATATGACATAAAACAACACAAGAATGCTTTATGGAGACGACATGTTTGTGTCCACAATATTATTGAAACTTTCTGGTGCTGTAAAAGGACATTATTGAACACTATCATGTTTATTTTGTGATAAGGTAGCAGTTTTCATGCAATTCAATGCTCCTATGGAGGCCCATATGGTCTAAAAGAACACAGAAATATGTTTATGGTGATGAAATGTTTTTGTCTACCATATTATTGAAACATCCGTCTTCCATTAACCGTGTCATGCACAACAATTTCGACACTTCCATTGATCCAATGCAGCATTTGTGCACCTGCGCACCAAAGTATGGAGGACTATACGGGACATTTTATGACATACTTAATACTAAGTTTTTGTCGAATTTTTTCTCATCATATGAGTGCAAAAATGAAAAATGAGCGACAGGTTGTGGTGTAAACTTTGGCTCTATCAAAACATGTTAAACTTCATGATAAATTATAATTCAGTCTCAGCGAAGCCCCCCCCCCCTTTTGTTTGAACCCACAGCCCGACCCCTCTATCTTATACTTATACCCAAACGTTGGCATTTTTGTGATAAAATAAAGTTGTCAGATCGTTGTCAATGGCAATACGAGTATACACAAGGCGAAAAACATTTAGCATTGTGTGACACGTGCAAAACCGGTATAAGAACTCTATCGTTACGCATAAATGAACATCATTATTGAATCAAACTTTGCCATGCTCATTCGATGGATACATGCGCCCAAATGTACTGTGCCAAATGTCATTTCAAAGAGTTTAGTAGTAAATGAGCTATATTGAAAAAATGTGTTTCGTTAATTGGCGGTTTAGAAGTTTCGTTTAGTATATGATGAAAACAGAAGAAATAAGAAGTGTATTGATAAAAACTACAGAGATATTCCTACATCATTACTTTTTGGGGTTAATTGCAGGCCCCTTGTTCCCAATTTCGAAAAAATGGCAATACAAAAGCATTGTTGCCTGGCCACAGACTGAAAAGGACAGGACAATTCCTAAACTTACACCCCTTGAACATATGAATTTACAGTTCATCTTCATTAAACAGTTATCTGTTTATTTTGAAAACTAGGTCAGATTTCAATTTGAAAAGATGTATTTGTAAAGCTCTTCTCACAAGGCATACAATGTGAAATATGAATCTCTATGCCAAGGGGTTAAAAAGTTATGTCCAAATTTACTCACAGTCTCACATGCACAGAAACCAATATCATTTTGACTCCTTACTTTAATACCAGGCGCATACAAATAACGATATGTTATCTGATTACAAAAACATTGCCATCTTGGAGGGTAGCCAACAGGCCACCATAATACTTTATTCATTTGGGAGCGCAGTGGCTCAATGGTAGAGCGCTTGACTCAAGACCGAGGGGCGGCAGGTTCGAGCCTCACCAACGTCAGTGCATTGTGTCATTGAGCAAGACACTTTATTCCCAGCTTACTGAGTTTAGTACTGGTTCAACCCAGGAAGACTCGTCCCTACATAACTGAAAGATTGTTGACGGGATGCAAAGAATCAAATCAAATTATTCATGTTAATACTCACTTGTCTTTATTTAGGTTGCCAACAGGTAATCTCATTGAATACTCAAATAAGAGAATTTTAACCAGTCCATGCATTTTTAAATTTTCAAAAACTGGACTTAACTTTATAAATGAGGAAAGGTTACATCCATTTGTGTAAACACGAATCTATATAATGTTGCAAATAACACACATAGCAGTACAGTACATAGTTTGCTTAGGCATAATAGATCTTCAGAAAATGAAATACAATATTTTTGGGGAAAATTATAACCTGTGACTCCTCAATACATAAAGTGGACTATCCTGATCATTTCGTTGGACTGAAAAGGGCTTATTATATCTTATTAAAATGTGCACTGAAACTGTTCAATTTTGCTGTGACTGAGTCAATAAAATCATGGGTTGAAAACTTGAATTGTCCATTCACCTATCAACAATGTATCTACATTCTTGATCTACAGATATCATAAGGGTTTTTAATTGAAAATTAATTTTACTAATTTCACAGCCTTGGCATAATCATGTTGTGGGTACTTAAAAGAACCGTCTCAATAAGAAGACACTTTTGAGCTCCCAAAACGCATGTTTAAACTAGTTGATAAAACATTTCATCACAAATTTATGCACAAAATGTTTTCTTATCTGAACCCATGTTATAATATCTGACACTCTTTCATGAATTATCATGACATTGACTCCGGTATTCAAGCTTTCATCCCAATCCAAGTGTACATTTCTTTGGAAATCAATCTGGACTTCAGGATAACTCTGGTTATTAGTTATATTTTTGTATAATTGAGCAGTCATTTGCAGATCTGTGTACTCAAAAGAACTGTCTCACTGAGATTGAGACACTCAAAAGCTGAAAACCAGTGATTTTATTTGGATTTTAAGAAGCTACCTTTTCCTTTACATTTGGGAAAATGTTTTATTAAAATTGAGAAAATAAGTGGTAAAATACATGAAATGGTGAAATAAAGGCCAGTTTTGGATTGTGAATGACTCCCCTATAAGGCTGTAAAAATGGCCAAATAAAATCACTGAAAACAGATGTTAAAACTAATGGGATTCAGGCAAAAACAAGATGTCTAGTTTCTCGTAACTACCGACCCAACTTTTAAGGGGCTACTCTAATTTTGGTGTGCTTTTGAATTTTTTTATTAATTAGGACAATTATGAATGATTTTCATGCTTTCTATAGACAAAATCTTAAAAAGAAACCTGCCTACCTAGTGACCCTTAAAAATATTGAGACTTTTTTTGCAAACAAGACATTTGTATGGGTGGGGGTAAGAAATTATTCACAGTTTTATCTTGACCAACAAGCAAAATATTAACAAGCATTATAAAAGAATGAAATATATGTGCAGCATGGAATATGCGGCAGTCTGCATGCCTGATTATAGACTCAATTTCAGTTTATAGCATTGGCTACTATTAAATAACATTATGCAAGGTCAAGCTTCAGACTCAATGACGACACTGACATAAGAACAATCATTAGGGGGACAGTGCCTGGTGTTTTATTTTTTTGCTGTGCCCACCGTGGCTCAATTATGGGGTTTCTTTAACTATGAATACCTGTGAGTTGGGAGCCATGCTCTTTGTTTCATCACAGTATATTAGTTGATTTGATAGTTTTCCTGTCATAATACATTTAATTAGTTAAGAAACCTCCACGCGAGTTACATATTATTGTTATTACAATAACATAACCCAGGGTAAAGATCTGGCTTTTAAAATTAATTTAAGCCTCTTGTGGCTTCGGCTGATGCTCATCCTAAGGTGAGGGGTTCTAGTTTTGTTGGGTCATTGTTTATATTTGTTCCCATTGTTTGTGGGGGTGTTGTTATTTGTCTGTGGTTTCTAGTACAGTATTTAGTATCCTGTCTAGTTTTGCAACCCTTTCACTGATGAATAGAGAGCTGGTTGCTTTCTTTACTTTATTGTCTAAATGATGATGCAGTAAAAACTAGCAATACCGACATATCAGTAATGGACTACAAAAAGTTGGGGGGTTTTGCAATGTGTTGATGTGTTAAATCTAAGGCAGAAGGGTTATATTGGAATACTGTTGAAGGCATGTAAGCATGTTCGCATATTTGAAGTTGCCTATATCACTTACAGAATATCATGCTTATGTACATGTGTATGTATTTGCAATTTAAATTAATGACATGCTTGTTAGAAAAAGAAACACTCGTGAACAAGCATTTTGGGACAATGATCAACAAGGTATTCACAGTATACCGATACGCTACATTAGAGCCCTATTTAAAATGAACAAAGTTTAAAGTTTTTGTTTTTCTGTTGATGTTCGTTTAAGCTGACACTGGTTGTTTGGCCTTTTTAGCATTTATTCTGAAAGATGGTGTGCTCAATCAGCGAGCTTAATGGCATGCAAAATTACCAGTATAAAAAAACGATAAAACATGAACTGTATTCACCATAGTGATCAACAAAAACAATAGTAAATGTCCATTGAGGATATAATTATAGTAAAAGGTGACCGATACCTTACTAGCGGTTTGGTCTGATTGAGTTCTGCATCAAATAACAAAGGAATTTACCTGGACATATGTGGCCTGGAGCTAATGTCTGCACTTTGAATTCTGCATTTAATTTTAATACTCAGACCCAAATATTTCATCTCTGTGCAAATACGCCACAAGTATTCACCCTTCGAGGAAAAATGGAATTGTTATATATAAAGCAAAAACTATGCCTTTTAATCCACTTTTTATACAAGAAACGTATGAGCAAGCACATTAGCTCCTGGTACTAATTGCATATGTGACTAAAGATGAAAGGACCGTAAGCAACATCGTCAGTTCATTATAGTTACAAAGCATTGGATAAGTCAAAATATGTCACAATATTAGACCTCTGGCTTTACTGAATGGCAGAACGTACGCGTGTAGAAGATGTTTTAACAAATGTGAGATATGTATTATTATTACCCAACCGTCTATATACGGAGTAATTTTCTATCTTTTGCTGTGTCATGAGTCACTGAACTATAGATAGATAGATAGATAGATAGATAGATAGATAGATAGATAGATAGATAGATAGATAGATGGATAGATAGATAGATAGATAGATAGATAGATAGATAGATAGATAGATAGATAGATAGATAGATAGATAGATAGTGGACTCACCGAAACTGGACTGTTGTGCAAACATCTAAAATAAATCAAAAGAAAATGTATTAGTGATTTATGTATATTACTTGTTTATACGCATTATATAAACAGTTACCAAACACGCCATTCATGACTTTTGTTACTGTGGTTTCGCAAGTTGGAAATTTGTATTTCACTACTCTACAGCTGTAGAGGGACGTGTGTGGCTTTTTATCAAATATCAGCTCCCTTACCCTGCCCTTGTCTTTAGCATTTTACGTTTCATATTTATGCATACATGTAAACAAACTTTAATATATGGGTCTCTACATGAGAAAACCTGTCTACGGTGTTTGCAAAAAAGAAGACACATACTAGTCTGTGCTTCCAGGCAGTCTGATTAGCACCTTTGTTATTTTGCATATTGGAAAGTATGATGCCTAGACTTACTACAAGCAAAATTTCAATTTTCTAGCTTTGTAGCTGAGGGGACTGGTTTGAGTCTGACATTGTCAGAAATCCCAAAAACAGGCATTATGTTCTACTAATACTGTTTTTAAAATCAACTCTGTGGTAGAAATGAGGTGCTTTACGATTTTTAAATTATCAATAACCATGTTTAAATAACTTTGCAATCAAAATTGTTGAAGTCACTAACCATAGAACATACTCTAGCAAAGCAATTGAGTTGCGAATTATATATACCATAGGAAAGAGCAACGAGGAACATCAACATCAAGAAATTAGAAAATTAACTATTTCAGAATTAAAATCATCTTGTTTATCATGTTGATGAAATAATGTCATTCTTTGTGGACACCTCCAAATAGTAAGTGAGTATTATCAGGAAATACCACAATCGCAAACTGCAGACAATCCCATGTCATCATGCGGAAGAGCCACACAACAATTATGAGACACCAGGAAGACAAATAAAGCCAGGCAACAAGCTCTCTCTTCCCCATCAAGATGCTTGCAAAACTAGAATGACAGAAAGTAACGCACAACAAAACATTGAATAATTACAGAATCCCACAATGGGAGTAACAATCAACAACGAATCAACAACAACAGAACCACTGCCTTAGAACAGACAGCAGCCAAAGCCACAAAACCCCTAAAATCAATTTTGCATGAATAAAAAATATCACGCAAAATTCACCAGAAATCAAATAAGCCAGCTTCTTTGTTAATTTATTGACGTTTAATGGGCATTCAAATAGAGCATACGTGCATTGTTTAACCGCAAGGCCTATCTTCATTATGTTAACGTCATTTTTACGTCATCAGCGTATTATGAGCTTTCACAAAGCACTGTCGCATTATCAACTTTTTTCACTTTTTATAATGTTTCAATTGCATTTGACAATGTTTCAACTCCATAGCTATCCCCTACGTCCAATTATCGACGCCAAGCGTTACAATTCCATGCTGATAATGTGTATACTGCAAATAATCTGGAAAACAGATTCTTCAGAAAAAGAGAACCTACAGTATTAGAAAACAAGAAACTGGGTTCTATTGAGTCTGTTCATTAAAAAACTAATGGAAAGTGCAACAATTCTCACGACCCCTATCAACTGATTCAGTGGTATTCTGCTTTCCGTCAGAACTTACTTTTCATGAAGAACCAGAATATGAAAGAATATCAACACTTTATCGATGCACAATGAAATTTTACCAACTCCACATAGAAACAACGCCAGCTGTTGCGACCGCTAAATGATCTGGAAAAAGTATCCTTCAGAAATACAGAGAGCCTATAATATAAAAAAACAGTAGACCAGGTTTTATTGCGTCTGTTCTTAAGAACTAATGGAAAGTGCAACCATTCTGATGCCCCCTAGCACCGGCTCAAGAAGTATTCTGCTTTCTGTCAGAACCCAATATTCCTGAAGAACCAGAATATGAAAAAATACCAACACTATACCGATGCACGGGGAGACGTTTTACCAACTCCACACAGAAACAACGATAGCTGTTGCGACCTCTAAACAATCTGGAAAATGGATCCTAAAAAATTAGGGAGAACCTACAATATTAGAAAACAGTAGACCAGGTTTTATTGAGTCTATTCATGAGAACTAAACGGAAAGTGCAACAATTCTCACGCCCCCTAGCACCTGCTTTAGCGGTATTCTGCTTTCCGTCATGACCCAATGTTCCTGAAGAACCAGAATATCAAAAAAATATCAACACTTTATCTAAAGCCTAAACTTCAAACGCGATTAAATAAATGTGCAGCCGATTGGCACTATAACAAAGTAGACAGTACATTCTAAAAGGCGACATGCGTTAACAAAGAACAAAAAGGTTATAATATTTATTGTATGTTGTTTCTTTGTTGTCGTTAAATTGTTGTTGTTTTTTTCAGTTTTGCCCTTTAACGCGACGCGAAACATGAGTTTAGTTTTTTGCAAATGCATTTTCTAAAAAAGATTGGACTCTTAGTCATTTTAGTTTTTTAGAAAACACTTAAACAAATAAAATAGACCACTTCTATTTAGATAGCACAACATAAAATATCATATACATAACAACTAGAAATTGAAAAAAAATGTACTTTTGTTTGTACTTGTATTGCACTTGTATACAGAAAAAAGTTTTTCAAAATTTTATTTGGACATACACTTTTGATACAAAAGTGACAAAACGGTATTTTTGACGTTGTGACAGCATATTCTATATTTGATAATTATACTTTTTCTGAAAATTCTATAATTTGTTATCTACTAGTATAAAGTAAGCAAATATTGTCAGGTTTCTTCAGTCGTTAAGAATATTGTCCAACTAAGCATAAACTTGTCGATAATACTTGTTTGTACAGATGCTGTCTGATATAATTGAGCCGTGACATGTGATTTCTAATAATGTGGCATTTTGACAAGTGTAGACTCAGACGAGCCTGTGCAGCCTCTTCTTAAGATTAGAAACTCCAAATAATGTTCAGTCAGTAGCTTAACACTCATAGAAGATTCAAGCGACTGGCAAAGGCTCTGATCAGACTGCGCGTATGCGCAGGCTGTTCTGAGGCTTTGCTGGTCGCACATACCACATTGTTGGGAATCTCGTGTCACGGCCCAATTATGTTACAAAATGTGCGTTTTGCAAAGCGATTGATGCTTGTCAGTTGTAAGATGACATCTAAGACAACATATACAACCCTGCTCCCCTCAAGACCAAATATGCCCTTTACATATGGCGTGTATGAACTTATAAAACGGCATGTCTCAGTCCAAAGGGCTTCTTGAGTCTAAGGGGGGAAAGCACTTTTAAGCAAACTAATCGGACACAAAATTCAACATTCCAATGACAAACGTCATAGTTTCGTGCATATAAAAATGTACGTACGCGTGCGCTGGAAGAGTGAATTAAACTTTTGGAAATGTAAGTTTATTCTATCCTTAATATGCCAGCACTTTAAATTTTTGAAAAGTAGCATTGTGTTCTCTCATAATTTGATAAAGACGGTACCCAATATAAAGATGAAAAATGTTAGGGTGTCAGCGAAAATCGCAAGATTTCGTGGCTTTTAACATATAAAAGGGCTTTGAAACATATTTTTGATGTTAAGAGAATATATTTCACTTCCATAATCCTTGGGTTTACTAAGAATTTGGGCAATTTGAAAAATTCGTGTTTGTCATCCTGGCCAACTAAGGAAATGCACACCTTATCACTAGAACTCCTTTCTAACGCTATCCAATCAGACACTGCATTACAATAGGAAGTAAATTGGAATATTGGTTTAACATACCATGTGTTGTAATACAATTTAATTCATCACTACCATCCAAACAGTCTGTTACATTGTTACATCTCCCTAGTAATGATATAACTTCCATATTCGTACATACGAAATATATTGATGATTTCCATTTAGGCGGCAGATCTTGGTCTGTGGTAATGTCAACTGTTGTAATACTGTTTAATTCTATAAAAGAAAACGCAAACTTTAACGATGATTATTTTATTGTAAGTCACTTCACTTAAAGTTGTTTTGCGATGTCATGAGTTGTTGAACTCATAGTATTTTTTCAGTTAATACGTGGGTCATCCAATAAGTTCTGACAATGATCTCATATCTCAGAAACTGTAATTGAAATCAGAATTCTTTTACCCATTACATGTGGCCATGGGTGTTGTCTACTCATGTTTGAAATATGGAGTTTTTATCATAACCTGATTCTATGCTATACAAATTTTGTAAACAACACTGTGAGAGCCCATGGCCTCGAAAATTCACGTTTTCACTAATTTTGCTATGGGTAGAGTTAGTTAAATATGCAGTATGTTCCTCTGGAAAGTTTTATTAGTTGTTGGTGATGTTGTCTGAATACACATTTGACCCATGAAAGCAAATACCACAATGACATTAACGTAGTTGCTTTGAACATCCATGGTTTCTAGGCAACAACCGAAAATTAAAGTTTTGCCTCACTTTAAGCGTTAATTAGAAAATAGTATATTTTGAACACTTATATAAGCCATTACGATCAATTTGCATATTAATAGACACATATTTTGATAAATCTTTTCTATAGTCTGCTTAACACATAGAAAATAATAACTTTCAATAAATGCTTTATATCAAAGATAATACACTACTAGTACAACCCATTTTCAAGGAAAATATTTCTTGCAAAATCTGTGATATATCATAGTCAAAATCCTGCTAACACCACAGTGGCAACCTTAACCATTATCTAAGCTGTTCAAAATTAACATACATAATGTCTTTATTTATCTATATAAAAAGTTTTAAAAAGGAGTTTGTAATTTTCTAGAAATTTGGGCATGTATATTGCATATAGTGTCCCGTCCATGGCACTTTACCTTGTGTTCTTTGGTTGCCTAGCAACCATCGCGATGGCACCATGGAAAATATTTGAACCTGTGATCTACTTTCTTTTATTCTTAATAACATGTGAAGATTATTGAAACACATCCTAGAGAAAAATATTTTGTTTTATTGGGTCATTGTCAGAACATATTGGATGACCCTCGTATGCTCAAATATTGATGATTTCATGTAGTCGCTACACTGCCTTTTAAATTTCCAATGAATAATTCGTTGAATTTGAAGAAAAAACGTCAAAAGCTATTGAATGCCAAAGGGGTAGGCGCAGTGCATTGATCACTATGGAAATATATATAGTGATGTGTATCAAAGTTGTATATTTATATACCTGATTGCCATTCATACTGACAAACACCCACCGCTGCAGTCGCCTCATTACATAAAGTAGACTCCCATGTATGGTCCTCAGACAGTAGAAGACTCATTCTTGTACACTGATATCTAAGGTCAGGGGAAGGGTTATCTTTTCCCCTGCAAAATAAAGTTTGCAGTATAAATGAATAACAATAATAGTAAAACAATTTCCAAATTTATACTAATTTTGACAGAGTTATCATCTATATAGTTGAATGTGTTAGTTTTATATTAAATATTTTGCAAACGTTGAATAAAACTAAGTATTGTCGGAACTGGGTCCATATTGTAGTGTAAGGATCTGATAGAAAAATCTGTCCCGAGGATCACCGTTTGGTATTGCGAGTCTTGTCCTATTAGTCCGGTAGAAAACCAGAATGATCTGGACTTGATTTTAAAGTTTTTTTCATCGTTGATTCTTGTTGTTGAGGCATTGTACTTGATGAATCCAACTGATGCCACTCTGGCATCATTGAGCGTTATAAAATATTCAAGATTGCGTCCAAGATCGCCGTCAGTAAGGCTCCTAAGACCTATATGACCATCATACTCGATCAAAAGCATTTTATTTTTGACTTTTCAATGGATGTTTCAGAGACAAAATGTTACAACCTATTAGAATGGAACATTTTTTTATCCAGAAGGCTGAGATATTAAAGATGGCGTCCAAGATGGCTGTAATGTAGGTTTTTAAGACCTATATCACCAAAGTACGCGATAAATCACTTTAATTTTGACTTTTTATGGTACAAATATCAAATGAGAATATGGTTTTGATTCAGAAGGTTGTAATTTAAAGAGGGCGTCTAAGATGGCCGTCAGTTAAGTTCCTAAGACCTATCTAACTAAACAACTCGTTATAAAGCATTTAAATTTTGACTTTTTATTGATGCTTAGAGGCCTTACAATACAAACGATTAAAATGAAGCATTTACAGATTGGATTCACAAAGTTGACATATTAAAGATGGTGTCCAATAATGCCGACATTTAAAGCAAAATCCAACCTGAAATTAAATTTGCAGTTAGTAACTATTTTCTGATTGTTTTCGATTGTATTTAGAAAATTTGACTGGCATGCTATTGCTGTTTTTCAGCGTTGTAAAATATTTAAGATGACGTCTAATATGGCAGCAATAACATGGTGGGGAATCACATGTTTTTTGCTATGATAAACTGCACGGAAAGATTAACAGACTCTTATTTTTTGTAATGGTTATGTCTGTGTCTATGTTCTGAGAATCACACCAATCAATCCATGCACCATGCACTTCCCAGACCAACTTTGACCGGATCTGATAATACCATAATATCATATTATTCTCATAAAAAATCGTATTTTGGGAAAACATTTTTTCAAAAAATTAACTGATAAATGACAGGGTATACTGAATTGACAATGTCACTGAGAACTGTGACAGTATGTTTGATCAAAGTACAAACCTATTACGAATCAATATGCGGAAAAGTAATCTGGTTAGATGGATAAAATCTACAAAAAAGTACTTATGGAGTGTAGTGTATCAACACAAAAAACAACACCTGCGGTAGGTATCTGCATGCTGCAGATGTTCGTTACAAACTTGACTGCTGGTTGGTATGGGCCTGCTTGCCCAATGCCATTATAACAAGCATTACTACTCCTCTGGTCTGTAGCAACTGCAACAGACAGCACAGATGGTGGGATATTGCTATAACAAACAGGAATGCTGGTCTGGTGCAAGTGTATCAGACATGCATGCTTGTAGGCACAAGTTTACAGATATCACTGTTGGTTAGATACAACTGTTAAAGACATGGGAAATGGCCCCATGCAATTGTTTCAGACATGGCTGATGGTCGGGTACAAATGTAGGCTCCTAAATTATGCAATGTATCACAAGGAAAAAAAGTATATGTGTAAGCCAATTTATGATTTCAGCTTTATGGACTGATCTTAATACATGTAAATATATTTTCCAAATTAGATTTGACTTTGACTAAAATTGTGATATCCAGATTCGAGTCATCTGGGTTTGCTTTGCTATGACTTGTTTGTCTTCCTGGTGTCTTGTGATGTTGTGTTGCTCTTCCTCACGATACCACGGGTTTGTCTGCAGTTTGTGATTGTGGTATTTCCCAGTCATACTCACTTATTATTTTTTGAAGTATTTTAACAAAAACGAATGCGTCATGAAGAAGTGTTTGTTTGCCAAAAAACTAAACACTAATCAGGGGTTATTCTGAATATACTTTAGTAGAGGTATTTGTTTTAATTTTAATTAAACCTTTAAATGGTGTTATTGAACTTTTGGCAAAGCAACCAGTATTATCATTTTGCTGCTAGTATATGGTTTTGGCCGATATAAAACTATGCACACCAACAAGCGATATGACAACATTGTAATAATAACGTACTTATTATAGGCATACTATTACATTAGAAGTATTCTAGACATACTCTTGCCCCAAGCTGTATGAATTATTGATTTAAAAATAGATATGTCGTGTTGTAATTTACCTTAAGTATACTGGAAACCCCTTAACTTGTGCTTTGGCAAACAGTGTAGATTCAGATGAAATGTTGCATTATGCTGCATGTCATCATGACACTGTCTGCTAAGGTTAAAATAGAAAAACATCATTATTTAGAAAATTATACCATTTACCCCTTAAAGTACATGAGCAGTTCCATACTTAGTGTATCAGTATGTATGTGAAAAATCATCAACATACATAGGTTTTGAATTTAGAGACAGTGAGCTGTATCATTACCAAGATAGAAAAGTTACTGGACTTCCATCCGTCCACTTGTGAACCATGACGGAAGATAGCTCGCGAACCAACCCTGAAAGAATGAAGTAATGAAAAAAGTCAATAAGCAATGCTTATTAGATACCCCCCGCACAGTAAGAGTCAGTGAAAAAACTTGGCAAGTTATAGTTCGAACAAGAAGACCTTAGTTTTGATAAGAAGATTTCAGTAGAATCTGTGCAAACAAAAATTATAAACTCCTTCATGCATATGTTCAATGTGTCTACATTGTATCCGCAAAGTATCAAATTGCTCCATCAAAAGCTGTAGTAGGAGTTGATCGGCCCATAAAGGCACTATCCATGCATATACAAACACCTTATTAGGTAAAAATTGTCTAAGTTCTCACAACTGTCATTTTGTCAAAAATTATCTTTTCTGAACTAAACTCCTTTATGCATATGTTCAGTGTGTCTACATTGTATAGGAAAAGTATCAAATTGTTCCATCGAAAGCTGTGGTAGGAGTTGATTGGCCCATATATGGCCTATAATAGCATAAGCACAAAGCACTATATTAAAAGCCATTTAGAACTACAAAGGGAAATAACTCTAATAGAATTGGCCCCTAGCCCTTACTTTTTTGTCTCAAGTATTTGTCTTGCATATATGAACATGTTTGCAAGGTTTGATGAAAATCCAGCGATGACTCTTCGAGTTATTAAGGAAAAAGCACTATATTAAAAGCCATTTAGAACTACAAAGGGAAATAACTCTAATAGAATTGGCCCCTAGCCCTTACTTTTTTGTCTAAAGTATTTGTCTTGCATATATGAACATGTTTGCAAGGTTTGATGAAAATCCAGCGATGACTCTTTGAGTTATTAAGGAAACAAAGCGTTACGGACGGACGGACGCACGGACGGACGGACGGATGGACGGACGGACAACGTGAAAACAGTATACCCCCTACAAACAAAGTTTGCGGGGGGTATAAAAATCAAACATCTACAGGGCAATCTTGTTTTATGATTATTTCTTTAATTTTATTTTAGAACTAAAATACTATTGACCCAGAATTGTCACAATAACAGCCCAACAGCAAATACCAGGATATCAGATACAAGCTTACTTTGAAGCATTGATGCTGTGTAACTTTTTTTATAACAGGATATCAGAGGGGCCTAGTCGCGAGAAAACCTGTATTCTTGCATAGATATCTATTCGAATAGCTGTTTACACCCGTTGTCAAATGAACGAAAATCCATGTTCAAATCAGGAGATTCACGTGCTGTTTGAACATGGGTCTGAACTTGAAAATACTTAAAATGAGCCCTGCATTATTTGCATGACGTTATATACGGAACGCATTGCGGACCAGACTGATCATTTCGCCGATGTTTTTGTTCGCGAAAACGTTGCGTACGGTTATGACGTAATGACGTTCGAAAGTACACAGCCGACGCCATTTTGTTTAGAGAAATCCAGTGTAAAAAAAATGGACAATTTAATGTTTAAGCAGCGTTTTCAGTGCGAATTGAGCTGGAATAAGGTAAAATATGCAAGAATAACGATCACACATGTTTGTTTCATTGCATTAACACTTGCCGGGTCCCTCGGATGATGTTGAACACTCGGCCTATCGGCCTCGTGTTCAAACAGCATCCTCGGGGCCCAGCAAATGTTAATGCATGAAAAAACATGTGTGATCCCTATATTCGGGGTTTTCGACTAGGTGAGGTTCAAACCAGCCTGCTCAGCTACAGTGACTAGCTAGATATTTTAAATTTCGCTTGTGGAAAGCCTAGGTATTATACTTTTGCTTAGTGGCAAGGGTTTGGGCGAAGTTGTCCAGGGCATTTTTTTCTCCCCTCCTACCCACCATGTTATCAAAGTAAAATTATTTTGCTAATTCTACTTATTTTCAATTATATGAATATGAAGTTAAATCAATTATAAACATAATTCAAGTAAAATTCAGCTGTTTTCTTTTTCACATTTTTTCGAGTGCTTAGTGGCGAGGGTTGGTGCGAAGCTGCCCAGGGCAGACCCACCTGGTTATAAAAGTAAAACTATTTTGCTCATTCTACTTATTTTAAGCTATCTGAATGTGGAGATGTATCAAATATAAACATAATGCAAGTCAAATTCAGCTTTTTTGTTATTTGAGGCATTGTTTTGTATTCTTACTTGCAGGGGTGGGTGCAAGCTGTCAAGGACAGTTTATCTTGCCCCCACCCACCTGGGTATCAAAGTGAAATTATTTTGCTAATTCTACTTATTTTAAACTACCTGAATGTTAAAATGAAGCCATTATAAAGATAAATCAAGTAAAATTCAGCTGTTTTCTTTGTCCCATTGTTTTGTATGGTTACTTGCAGGGGCTGGGGAGGGGGGGGGAAGCTGTCCAGGGCAGTTTATCTTGCCCCTATCAACCTGGGTATAAAAGTAAAATTGTATTGCTAATTCTACTTATTGTAAACTATCTGAATATGGAGATGTATCAATTATAAACATAATTAAAGTCAAATTCAGCTGTTTTCTTTATCGCAAGTTTTTGTATGCTTAGTTGTAGGGGTAGGGGGCAAGCTGTCCAGAGCAGTTTATCTTGCCTCCTCCCACCTGGTTAATGAAGTAATATCATTTTGCTAATTCTATTTATTTTAAACCATCTTAATGTGCAGATTAATCAATTATAAATATAGCTCAAGTCAAATTCAGCTGTTTTCTTTTTCGCATTGTTCCTTATGCTTAGTTGCAGGGGTGGGGGTCAAAATGTTCAGGGCAGTTTATCTTGAGCCCCGCCCACCTGGGCATCAAATTAAAATTATTTTGCTGATTTTATTTATTTTTAAACTATCTGAATATGAAGATGTATCAATTATAAACATGATTCAAGTCAAATTCAGCTGTTTTCTTCGTCGCATTGTTTCATGTTGCAAGGGTCGAGGGGGCAAGCTGTCCAGGGCAGTTTATCATGCCCCCCACCTACCCAGATATCTAAGTTAAATTTGTGCTGCTTATTTTACTTATTTTAAACTATCTTATTGTGGAGATTCATCGATCATTAACACAATTCTAGTCAAATTCACCTTTTTTTTCTTTGTCCCATTGTTTCATATGCTTACTTGCAGGTGTTGGGGCAAGCTGTCCAGGACAGTTTATCTTGCCCCACCCGCCTGGGTATCAAAGTAAAACTATTTTGCTAATTCTACTTATTTTGAAATATCTGAATATAGAGATTTATTAATTATAAAGATAATTCAAGTCATATTCAGCTGTTTTCTTTGTATGCTTACTTGCA
This sequence comes from Loripinus fragilis, assembly GCA_964019695.1. NCBI lineage: Eukaryota > Metazoa > Mollusca > Bivalvia > Lucinida > Lucinidae > Loripinus > Loripinus fragilis. The sequence continues at coordinate 123,586,156 of OZ026515.1, forward strand.
TGGGTTGGGGGGGGGGGGAGGAAGCTGTCCATGGCAGTTTATCTTGCCCCACCCACCTTGGAATCAAAGTATAATTATTTTGCTAATTCTACTTCTAGGATTAATACACAAGTGATCTATCGATTCTAAGCCCTGATATCTTTGTAAGCAAAACATGACGCCAATGTCACTCTTGGCTCGCAGTACAGTAAAGCTTATATACAAGCTTAGTATACATGTACGTGTGCTTACCTATATAAACATACTCATTATCAGTATGTTGAAATTCGTGTAGCAATAAATATCCAACATAATCCTGTTCGAGCTTCGTGTGCAGACTGATCAGTGTTCCTCCATATAATTTACAAACAATATTCTCAATTGTTGACCAACTTGGTATTGAACCATCGACCAGTAGTGTAACATCTGGCATTAGCACATAACATTTGCCAAAATAACCGGAACAAACTAAAATAAAACAAGACATTGTTTGAATTTGATCCTCACGTTACATACCAACTGTAACTTTGGTCTGGTATGTACATTATTGTACATACTAGATTGGGGTTTCTAATGGTGCTATCCCTTTGAGAGAATTCTATATAACATACCCTGTACCAACCCGTGAGAAGGATAAACATCAATAATTGCACCATTTATATTTTTAGGGGCAATAGGGTGGAAATACTCCTATATGTACATGTATACAAAATTGTATAATAAATGATTTTTTCTGACCGAAACTTTCTTGAGTGCATGGCTGTTCACACCTGAATGCCTTAGCAATAAAATGTCGCAGACATATACTTTGCTAATGCTATTTGCGTGTGGTGAATGTACCTTTTATTCCAGCTAATTCCGTCTTTATGCGCAAGACCACCAGCATTAAATTATAAAAAACATTCTTAGAAACATAGTCAAACTTACTTGTTTTAGTATTCGGATAAACACCACTGTTTTCCATAGAATCTATAATGAAAGAAAAAATACAGATATTATTTAACAGAAACCAAATGTCCAATAGCCACATCAACCATTCAATGGAGGTATTTCAAACAATGAAGCCGCAAACTTAAAACGGATTAATGTAAACAAAATCTGTTAGTATAACACTGTGTATTAATACAAGTGTTAAAGTTTTGTAATCGGTTGTTGGTTTACTGTATCTGATATATTTTTACCTTACACCATCGAGTTTATTTCCCTATTAACCTTATAAAAACACAGTTACTAAAGACTTAGCAGCGGCCTCTGGATTGCAAATAAGGTTATTATGGGAGCAAAGATATTGTCATATAACGCAATTAGAATACCAAAATACAGCAACAGTAAAACGAATTAACTCTTCAAATTTAAATAAAATACTGTAACCAATTTAATTGAAACTGGAATTGTATTGGCGAGACGTGCATTCTGACACAAATGCTTCAGTCGAAATTTACGATAACGGTACCAGGATTCACACTTATTAAAGTATCATTCACACCTCTGGTGGAGTATTAATATACTTTTCGCTTACTGTAAAGGCGGAAACTTTGATATTCATATCTGGGCGTGGTTCGGCTATTTCATCTGCTAAGGAAGGGAAATCAGGTTATATTTATAATTTGGCTTGTTTTGGCCGCGCAAACGTGCGTGCATTTCTTGAAAATCCGTATTATACGCTTTTTTAAGTGTTGGCCTACGGTAGTAATATGACTTCATATATTGCTGTCACGATTCCCAGTAGAGGGGACAAATCAGTAGAAAGTGATATTTACTCTCTACTTGTTGCCTCAGTATATATTACAAATGCTTTCATTTCAATCTATATGTTGGTACCGACCTTGTTCATTCGCCAGGTCGTGTGATGTGAGTTTAAACTGGATGATTGCATTTCTATTATCATTTTCTGTAATACTGTTTATATATTTATCACAACAAAATTCATGTTATAGCGTGCATACATTTCTAGTCTGTTGAATTATTAATAGATGTGTACCAGGGCCTGGAATTACAATGCGTCCTTAGAGTTAAGGAAGACCTAAGTTAAGTTTTGATTTTCAGGATGCGAAAAAAACGTTTAAAATCATAAAAATCAAAATAGTTTTAATTTTTATAAAGATCACGATGATATCTTTGACCACAAATACCACATCGGTACAGGCAATTTATTTTGCATTTAATATAGCATATTGAAATATCAATAACATAAACTGTTAAAGAAGAAACAAACCATTCTGATCCTGATGAAACTGTTTCATTAAGAGACGTCTGATCTGAACCAACACTGATACATTTTGCTGCTTCCAAAGTATAACAGTATGACGAGAAAAGTGAAGACTACACTATTGCAATTTGGCAGATACATATATATATATCTTTTGAACTGCCTGTTTTCTGGCCATCTGATACAGAAAGCCTGACTGACGAACTGAGGTTTTCTGATCCGAATCACCATACTTTGAAATGAGCTTAACGTTGGTTACCTGTTTTTTGCGGCGACTTTAATTAACATTTATTTCAAGCATGGAACCAGAGAAAGAAAACATGATGACGTAACGTCAGGAAACGAAATGCAATGGCAAACGCTCCCGCATTTTTTCTGGATTAAAGTAAGACAGCGGGCAATGATCAGGAATTGTTACAATCAAGCACCACACCTGACTCAGGGTACCAATCCGAAAGTGACAAATTCACAATTAGACATCACAAATGAGAGCCAAGAGGTCAAAAAAAATCAGAATAATGTCAGAAAATGTTAAAAAATAAATATATTATTATAATAGTAGCTTGATCGTGAATGAGGCCATACCATTGGATCACCCTCAAGGCTTCACGTCTCAGGTGATTCGATGGTATGACCTCATCCACTGGACGTGATACAGTACGCCAGATCAAATAACTATTATAAAAATGTGTATGTTTTTGCCAATGTTCTAGCTGGTCTGTGTTGCTCAGCAGACTTGCTTTGAGTCATTCGGGAAAGTCCGCCACAATTTGAGAATCGAATCATGGCTCGGGTGTTTGTAAGGAGCATTAGGCGAAGTACTATGTACCAAAAAGCTCCATTTTGTTGGCTGGAACTGGCGTATGGAAAACTAGTTCTGTAGCATGTGGGTTCAGCTCTTTAAAAATTGATTATTCTGATTATCCGAAAAGCTTAATCAGCAGAATATATGAAATTTATGTTGTTGTTTTTTCAATATAATACCGAATAGCGATATTTTATTGAAAAAAAACTCCGTTTGATTTGCTGCTATCACACTTGTTATTGTGTTAACATGGTTTCTGTGACGTTAGCGTCACGTTTGACAACGTCACATTATCACCCGCGTTATCAGAGTAGATCCTCAAGAACATCCGAGGTCTGATTCCACGGAATTGGACGAGGCAGTTCGGATTGGGTCTTAAACCCTGAAAACCGGTTATCTCACTTCAAGGTCCATATATGAGCCGCGACATGAGATTTCTAACAATGTGGCATTTTGACCAGTCTGGACTCAGACGAGCCTCTGCAGCGTCCTTTTAAGCTAAGAAACTCAAAATAATGTTCAGTCAGTAGCTTAACAGCCATAGAATATTCAAGCGACTAACAAATGCTCTGATTATACTGTGCGAATGCGCAGGCTGATCTGAGCCTTTGCTGGTCGCACATACCACATTGTTGGAAATCTCATGTTGTGGCTCAATTATTACCATTGGTCTTGAGTATCAGCTGTAACTCTGGATAAACATATTTAGATGTTTCTTTATACGTCAAAGTGAATCCTTCGGTAATACGATGCTCTGCTTTAAAACTTCGATGACTGATAGTAAGTTCTCTGCTTAATGAGCTAACGTTCCCTATTGGCTTGTTCAGATTACAAAATGTCCTGTATTTATGTTTTGTTATCCACACAACAAGAGAAGAGTCAATGATACATCCAACATGAAACTTGCTAAACCATAGACTTATGTAACTATATGTGGAAGCCAATATATGCCAGGACTCTTCATATAGGGATGAAAATTCTTGAAGAAAACCTACAGATGTTATTGTTGCTGTCTTCCAGAAGCATGTGTCTCCAGTTGAACAAGATGGAGTTTCTGAAATAATATTGACAGAGCATCGAAAAGAGTGGCTAAATGTCTAAGCTTGGTCTGGCACTTTACGAAGACCAAATAAATATGGATTATTAAAAGGGCGTGCCAATGAGGGAGCTATGCTATGTAAAAGTATTCACACAATTCTCTGTGATGATGCCCATGTTTGCAAAAAGACATTATTAGAATACGCATGGGCAGCTATTCAGTGAGACCAGGCCTCAAAATTACAAAACTTTAGTTTATTCTCAAACTCAAAACAAAGCGCAATGATTGGCTGCTTGCAGGCACGTGTCCACAAGAAACAAATCATTGCGCTTTATTTTGAGGTTGAGACCGTACAAAAGTTTTATATACCTTAAGGCCAGGTGTTTAGCCAGCCTATATGTGCACTTTACTTCGTACTCGTACATTGTATTTTTTGGCAAATTTGGTTGTTTGAAGAATGACTAATACTTAAAAAACAATATTTCATTTCTGAGAGGTGATCGTCAGTTCTATTGCAATCAGAAATGTAACGAAAATTCTATTTGGATAACGTCATTAATTTGCGACAGTATATCCTGCTAAAACTGTCGCACACTGGACATCATAATGTAACGTCGCTTTTCGTTGGATGACAATTGGATTTATTGAGCTGGCAAACGGTTTTACGATGTGTGCAGCTGAAAAACCGCTGGACGAAGGCGCAACATATTACATTTTCATTGTCTTTTTGAAGGAATAATGTAACAAATGCATTAGAACGGAGATGAACATATTCAAATTTTTATTTGGGGAGGTATATCATCGGACATTCATTTGGAAAGCATGTTTTACGGTTCCGCAGGCATGCTGCCTTAAAATCAAATTTCCGACCATATATCCGACGATATACCTCCCCAAATGAAAGTTTTTAATACAGTTATCCCCTTGTTATACCATCCCTTAAAATATGTTAATCAACCTTTGCTTTGACTTGGTTGATTATCATCTTCCTTTATGATAATATATAGGACTATGGACCTCTCAGGAATACTAAATTCATACAGAATCTTATACCATCTTTTTTCAGTTGATAGGTCTCATCATTAAATATGATTTGTCTACAAGTTGATTAACATTTATTCGAATAAATAAGAATAGTGTCATAACGACGTCCATTACATCGATACGTACTCTTTGGGCACGTTCCACCAAACTATGAAATATTAAAAGTGCTGAAATATAAAGGCTAGATGTGCTATTCAACTCCAAAAGTCTATGGTTGTGTACGAAAATAAAGGATTGTACATGAGTGCTCAGGTTTTATTTAATTTAAATAAACGAGCTGAGAAAAAGAGATAAAATTCGAGGCTTGTCGAGCATTTTATCTCTTTAATAAATTCAATAACACAGGAGCACCAATGTTAGATATTATTTATCATATGACATTAAGATGACTTTGAAATCTCAATTCTGGCGTAAAAAGTTAAACATCGTCATTATATACGCAACGTTGCAATGGACGTCGAAACGTTTCCCGAAAAGCAACAAACCACTTGTGGTTTAATGATTTTATTGCATGGCCTTATTTTACTCCCAGACGCCACGTCAAATGATAATATGCTTTAAAACGTGACGCTTGTCACTGGAAAGTTGAACTTCGTGTCTTTCGGTTTGCTACTATATAGATGCTTCCCAACTGGACCCAAGATGCCCTGTCCCTACAAAAATATATACACAACATATGTAAAGGATATTTTTGGTCTAGGGGGAACAAGGTTATACCAGCCAAAGATGACATCACACATCTGCCAAACATATACTGCTTGGTTTGTCGTTTTAATAAGAATATATACTGAACAATAGTGAAAAAGCTACACCTGAATTGCTTGCCATTTATGTACAAAATTTAAAAAAGCCAGTAAAGCGAGTGGTAGTGAATCTTAATGTTCAAATGTTAGTTTATTCATAATAGTAAATGTTTTACGGATGCTGTCATGAGGACAGACATGAACGCCATTTAAATGTAACTGGGGTCCAATATTTCAGGTTACAAATTTGAAAAGAAATCTCACACAGTTTATTCCTTCAGAATCCAATACTTACCAAGTCCGACCGCACGACATGGTAGTCGGGACATGCAACAACCAGGATATGTCAAGGACTTACCACAAGTGTGCTTTGATTGTTTAGAAAATCATTTGTGAAAAGGGGGTTTTCATCAAATTGTCAAGCTTGATTTTTTTCACTGGAATCTCCATAAGAAAATCATCGTATTGCTGCATCTTAGTCTGGGGACATTACTAGTCGAGAAATGGTAGGGACAATGTGCTAATAGGTCTGACTGATTTGGCAAAAGAAAATATCAAATACCGTGATAAATCGAAGATTACCAAAAGATTTAATATTCCCTATTTGATTTGTCAAGAGGAGACAATTTAAAAATATGATAAATTCGAAATTGATTTCTGAGCTTGTTTCAATTGATGAGTTAGTTTTCTTGTGTTTTAATGCAAGTACATTGTATGACCAATTCTGATAAGCAAACCAATCTTTTGTTTAGTATGTGCAATTGCATAATTCAGTGAAAAAAAAAGCTTAAAGCACAACAAAGGAACATAACTCAGACATCAAAAGAAACAATCTGACGGAGTTTCGACGAATCGTTTCATGGATGTCTTGGAAATATCATCCAGTTTAAAAGCAATCGTGTTTACCTCGGTTTATCATTTTCCTATATACATGTAGCTAGCACAGTTAATAATCAACATGAATACTCATTTAAAACGAAGGAAGTGTATTTCTAATTGAAGAAAACTTTTTTTATATTTTGATTAATAAACAGACTACAGTGCGGCGATTGCTGGTCCATATTTCTTGCTGAATATGTACAGTATCTCATGTCATTCGCTAAAGAAAATTAAATGAACGTCTCATGTTGGGAAAACACATGCTTTGTCTTTAGAAACCCTTGATCATTATTATCTCACCTGAGGGATACACAAAAATCCTGAAGCCATTTGCTGATGAGTCCTTAGCTACCTCTTGAAACACTGTTCGCCAAATTATACGTATTACTTTAGAATTGCGTTTGAAGTGTGAAACCTGTCTCTGTATATCTTTGTCATACAAAGCAATGACACCACGTACTGTTGCTACTTTTTCATTTGAAAATATGTATCTCAAATCGAATGTATCATTCACTATGTATAGTCTGTCTATACTGTCACTGAAGAGGCGGCCATCTGATTGACTTCTTTTCACAATCTGATTGTAGAATGAGAATATAAAATTATACAGCATAGACTATATAAAAAGAATGCATTCAAATGTTTGCTAGAAACTGTTCCTTTTGTATTTAGTACTATAAGAAAGTAGACCCAAGCCTTATTGAGACGTCTATAGGGGTTTTAGGGATACATGGTATTTATTTTCAGCGATATGGGATACAATCTATTTTACATGCAAGGATATGGGATACTGTGTTAAATAGTGTGTTTACTTTCAGGAATAATGGATAATCACGAAAAGTAATTATGAGAATATTTGCCAGTTTATAATTTTATAAGGGATACTAGTCCGCTTACTTCAAGCAATATGGGATATTGGTCACCCCACCCCCTATACAAGCTTCAATATTCAGTAAGTCCGGTTGATAATCAGATTTACATGTATTAGTTAACTCTCATATTAACTTTCAAAACTCGAAATGCAATTCCTTTGGTTGTCAAATGAAATTAACGTAATAGCCTTAAATGACAGGTTTGGAAGATGAGAATGCCTTCAGTAAAAAGTGTGTCCCCTGTTAGTGGCAAATAAGGACTCGCACTGGCGTCGATTGAGCCACGATTTCTCCTGTTACGCCGCATCAAGAGCCTGTAGGTTTCTTGGTGCCAGTATTGTGTGTCGGAGCCTCTGGCCAAAATTGTCCTACACATGTTCTAAATTTAGACATGTCTGATGAGCGCACTGGCCAGTCAATGCAAACAGCATTGTTCTGTCGAAAGCATTTTTGCTGGTTCTGGATATACGTTTTCTGTCATTGTTAAACTAGGCCCGGTACTGGTAAAAGAAAGGCGAGATAAAAGGCATCAGCACCTCATTCATGTTCGATTGACTGATCAAGTTTCCCTCTATAACGACCAGATCTGTCGCCGTCGGTTCTTTACATCTGCCGAGGGACCTGGCAAACTTAAATGCATGGAACCCATGTTTGATCCGTATATCAAAATTTTGTGGAACTGGCGTGATGAACAGTAAACTTTGACATTGATTTTTAAGCCGCCACAGCAGTTACAATCCCAAATGAAGCGTTCATCTAAAGGAAAATGGATACATATATACTGTGAAATCCAGTCTTAAAATGGTTTAGATCGTTTGTCATAGCCCCTCAGACACAATTTACTTAACTTTTTTGTTGAGTATACATGTGTATCTAATGTATCAACATATGGAAGCAATCAAATTAATCAACATACTGTGATTAATTCTAACACACATAGCCTATATGATTCTATATAGCCAACGGTTAAACTCAGTGATTTATTGGTTGATAAATCACTGCTTGGACTGGGCACGGACGCTAGTTTGATTTTCTTGACGTCATCTATCACATACGGCTTTGCAACGTTGACAATAAACGGTGTAACGTCGTTTACAGCTACTTGACGTTCAAAATGTACGTAAGAATATGCGTTACAGTCTAAACAAGAGTTACAGGAAATTCTGAAAGCCTGTTCAAGATGGCGGAATCGTTATAACTATTTTAATCTTTTTTGTGAGTTAGAATCGAAATAAATTTGCACTGGCAGTGATTTGTTGCTTACTATATCACTTTCTGTCGGTCAGTCGTAAGCTTCGCGCTCATGTAATTTATTCACTTTAACAACTGACCTCCAGCTAGTGATATATTAAGCAACGAAAGACTGCGAGCGCGAATCCATTTTTTAAGCAAAAAACTCTCATCACACATGCAGTTTGAGATAAAGAAAGCCCCACGTTGCACCACGAAGGACTCAGCCAAAGACAATAATCAGGCACTGAACCAAAAATATAGACTTTATGTCAGGGTCGTTATTGAGTCTAAGGCCTGACCCGCCGCCGTGCAATTAAAGATGAAAACATGATTAGCTACGAGGGGCGTTCAATATGTAATGAAAACAGCCCAGTATATCCCAAAGTTTTATATTTGCACACTTCATAATTACTTTCATTAAAAGGTCTGTTTCTTGGCTAAACGAATGTAAAATTGCAGTTGTCCAGCTCTTTATCAAATTTACACAAGCCGCTGTCAAGATAGGGTGCTGAAGTACACTGCGATATGAAATAAAACAATGTTTTCAAAAGCAGATAACTACATGAACCAGGGATGTTTTCAGTCCTCTTCTTTGTGTGGTAAATATTTATATATTAGTGATTTATACCTGAATTTTTTTTTGGTATTGCTTTATATTCTATGAAATACAGAGGCTGCCATGTTGGTTAAAATCCTCCATAAAGCTACATTTTCTGGTATTCAATTGATAGCGTCGTTTTTGCGTGAAGGAATACGTAGCGAAAATTTATATGAAACTCATTTGTAACATTTTGTCTGGTCGCTTTGATGTTCCTTTGCAAGTACTACAGCCGATTTTGAAATTTCCATATTTAATCTTACCCATAAAGTACCCCAAATACGTCATTTGAAAAAAGAAAATCACTTAAAAGAATGTCATGTCTGGCTTTACCGAAATGGATCAAACAAAGTACCGCGTTTCATCGTTGTTTGCATTCGGATGCATTATCTGGACATTGCTACACGTATTTACATGTACATACTCTGGCTGGCTTATTTCAGACAATAAAATTATAGGAAACGAAAATGGTATACCACTCAGATGAGATACTAGATATTGGTTACAGCTTAACTGGTCTGCTGCCTATGCACTGTGTGTATTGAAACTTCCATACAATCAAAATTGTCCTTTCCTGGTTCAAAGCCACATTTCTGATTCTCAAGAACCATACGTATTTTAGTGTTACGTCCATTGCTTTAAACGTCGTCAACGTAAGAGGGGGTAACGTAATAAAACCGTTTGCACGAGAAATCGGGACCAGTCAAAAGTTTGTATCCGTATGGCAGATAAAGAGGAAATTAGTCAGAAAACTATGGATATGTGATCCGTGCATGTTAAATGTTTGTTTTAGAAAATACAGCATGCCTTTCTTCCTTTGTTAAAATGAGTCTTTACATTTCGAAGGAAAATATATGCAGTGTATATTAGTGTGTTTTTTAAAAAGTCTGTAACTTGATAAATTTGGAAAGATAAAATAATGTTTCTTGCACCATTATAAAGGTGAAGTTTTGATATTTCGTTTGGCATATGGCATAAAATCATAACGCGTTTGGGGATGGAGTTATGAATGGGTTTTCATTACATATTTAACCCCCCTCGTATAAGCTGTGATTGGGTTTATAACCAGGTATGCAGATTGTCGCATAATATCTATGCTAAAGCCCACCCTTTATAATGTTTGATTATCTTTATGAACAGGCTTACGAACGATTCTTTTGAATTTATTTACTAAATCGACGTTAATACAGGCTCTGATAAGTCTTGCTGCAGAAAGGTTTTCAAGCCAACATGGTCCTGGTCATATTCACTTACTTTTATATGATATCGATAGCCTTTTTTTGTAATCTAGCAGTCAAAAATAGCTATTTTTAATATCTTACATTTAAACATACTCTGGCAAAACGAAAACGCTGCGAAATATATACACCACAAATACATGTACGTTACCAGAGTTCAACAACGCAAGGGCTCCAACGAGCGCTTCTCAGTGTGATCATTACATTGTTGAACGATAGTGAGATGTTGTTCCGAAAATCGAATCTGAAAATATTGCCTGCATAGTCCCTCACAAAAGCCCACTATTGTTTTGGTAGCCATCTTAGATTTTCGGGCGATACACCAATCGACATGAAGCGAGAGCGCTTTCAAGCACCTTGGCGAGCGCTTGTCTTCAGAGAGAAAGCACTCCGAGCGCTCGTGTTGTTGAACATGTCTCTGGTTCTTGTTGTGCGCATTCAAGTAAAATGAGTCATCTTAATGGACATTTTTCTAGATAAGAGTGCGTAACTGAAAATTATTTTCTTATTTCTCAACTAAAACATATGTTTTGGGTACTCAAAAGAACCGTCTCAATGAGCACCCAAAATATATGTTTAAACTGATGGGTATGAAAATAATCGCAATTTTACGCTGACATTTTTTGCTTAACCTGCCCTATGTATTGAAGTAAAGATTTACCTGTTTCTGGTTGAAGGAGACATTGAATACAACTAGGTTTACATACATCGAATGGTTGAATACGACTTCCCATAGATGGAGCTCACCACTCAGGTATCGAAGGGGATATTCGTGGTTCACAATGACACCAGGGCTTCTAATAACAGTTGCAACACTTTCAATGGTTGTATTGCCCGTTAGATATAATGAAACCCCTTCGTGTTTCAAGTGTACTAAAACGTAAATAAAAAATAAAATGCTGTTGATAAATGATGTCTATAACAAGTGATGTGTTATGCACGAGATTTTGGTTCGTATCATATCGGTAAGCAGCAGAGTTTCTGGAGAGTTTGCGCGTATAGCTGATTTCACAGGCTTTCTGTACTTTTCTGGATTTCTTTCCGGACTCAAGTCACATGGACTTATATCACATGACTACCTCAGCCAATCAACACTACTCCCATTACCACGACGCGGAGTAGCCATGTGCTCGAGGCCAGCATCAAAATACAAAAGGAAATTCTGTTTCGTACGCAAACAGGCTTGTATACATTGCATGCGAATTGAGGATTAGCTGTAAGGGTCATTTAGTGCCGTTTTGTATGATTTTTCTTATGAATTTTCAAACAACACCCGTGGGTTGTTTACAGGCTGACGTCAGTATTGAGTATGTCACAACACCAATGTCACTGACTGAGTCGGTGTTTATATAATTTCACCATTTGAAGAATTACTCTTTTTTTTTTCAAAAACATCATTGGTAATGTGGCATCGAGCTACATGTATCAAGTCAGTCTAGCGATAGAAATTCCTAATATAACATAAAAAAGTACATAAATTCACACGTGTTCACTTGTAGACATTGGGTATCTGCAATGCTTATTTAAATATACGTCACGTTGTTGGGAAGTTTTTTTTTGATTTGCCAAACATTTTTCTATTCAGAGAGCTCGGAGCTAATGCGAACATGTCGGGAAAACTCGGTATGAAAATATAATAGCTATAGACAGTCTTACATGTATCAGAGCATTTGCTTTTCACACACACAAACTATATATGTAAGTATAGGAACATGCAAACCAAACCCTTGAACCTCTATCCCCGCTCTATGCGCCAGCATGGTCGTTTACAAGAGATCTATGCATACATGGTAAGCACCAAAATGTCTTGCAATTGCAGCTAAATGTATGTATACCAATTTAAACTCTGACGTATCACATATCATTTACAGCAGATGACTACTTGAAGAAAATCCGACATCAATCATAGTCATTGCCGATAGGACTGTTCTTAATCGTATTAGCAGCTCTTCAGAAACTTCTGGATATATGTTATTAAAATACAGTCTATAATGTTTTCATCATGGTCCCGTTTTGCACCCGCTTTTTCGGCTGTGATCCACCACTACATATGGCTGGCAGCAAACATCTTTAAAAATATGTTCGGCCCCTTACTTAACCCTGTAGCTTTAATGTAAGCGAATCTCATCCATTGACCAGATTTTAAGAGAGAGACCCTGTCTTCGGGGTTTCTGACAAAGCTAGACTAAGCTACAGGGTCTAGCTAGAAGATTAAAATTTCGCTTACAGCAAGTTTATATTATATAATACTTTCCAAAACGTTATTAAAAAAGGAGCTGACCAGTCTACGTGGGTGCGCAGGCTTGTCTGCGCCTTTGTTGGTCGCAAACCACTGAAGACAGGTTTTCTCGCGTCGTGACTAAAATTTATGGGGAGTTGATTTTTTGAATGTCCTTCGTTCTTGTAGCACGTGCTGTCGATATTATGAATTGTGTCCTGGTTTATTTACTGTCTTTGTATGTTACATTAACTTTAGAAAAAAATCTAGTATTTATAAGCGTTTTAAATGCAAAACAAGGTTAGCATACGTAGCACAAGCTGCTCTATGACATGTTTGTAAATACATTTTGATTTCGGCAAATCTAAAATAATTGTGATGGCCACATCAAAATGAGCCAGCAATCAAGAACTTGGTAATTTACGCATTATTAAGCAATGGAGACTCAGTATAATCTACGCATTATTAAGCAATAGAGACTCAGTATAATCTACGCATTATTAAGCAATGGAGACTCGGTATAATCTACGCATTATTAAGCAATGAAGCCTCAGTATAATCTACGCATTATTAAGCAATGGAGACTCAGTATAATCTACGCATTATTAAGCAATGTGGACTCAGTATAATCTACGCATTATTAAGCAATGGAGACACAGTATAATCTACGCAGTATTAAGCAACGGAGAATCGGTAGAAGCTACGCACTCACACCATTCATCGTATCTCGTGACACAAAATACATGTGAAGAATTAGATAAAATTTCAGAACAAATTATAGACCTGTTACCCAACTGAATAGCCTACGTCAGCACGGACGCCTATAAGAGGCATTTGCTTGCGCATATACAATAAGTACTGATACCTTATATACCGGCCAAAATGTACAGCCGTTCATATGCATGTACCTGTAGGGCATAATTTGATACTAATGCCGTCCTCCAACGCTGGCTGCGCCCTGTAGTAACTGTATGTTTGAGACCATTCATACCATTCACAGGCTGTTGTCACCATAGCTACAGAGCACATATCAAACTCTTCACAATGGCGTTTACATGTACTTATGTTCGTGTTTGGAATGTTTCCTCTTGGATTGTTGTATAGATACCTTAATGGAACGGATTCACCTCTGATAGTAAACCATTGGCCCCTACTAGATTTTCCACACCTCATCGTCTTGCCACCTGAAGCAGTTTTCACATGAAATTGAGCCGCGACATGAAATTTCCAACAATGTGGCATTTTGACATGATTAGACTCAGACGAGTCTGTGCAGCCTCCTTTTCACCTTAGAAACTCCAAATTATGTTCGGTCAGTAGCTTAACAGCCATAGAATATTCAAGCGACTAGCAAAGGCTCAGACGAGACTGCGCGTATGCAGTAATATCAATTTTTCACCTGCAATGGCTTGATGCAGTGATTTTGTTACCTGCGCATCCTGCATCTTTTCCGCATAATTTTGTATCTGGGATGCAAAGTTTGTATCTCAGCGAGTTCCAGGATAAAATAGTATTGCAGACTTGTCATTAAAAAAGTGAAAAATTGAAAAAAGAAGACAAAATGAGGATTAGGACCTTAATTTTCATTTACACAATACACTTTGCCTACCTGAAGGTGTACACACAATTTGAAAACACTGGCTTGAATAAGAGTTGAGAAATCTGTGACAGAAATATCCATTTTAGAAAAAGAAAAATGAACATAATCAATTTTAATTTCTTTAAGCGAGAGGGTGATTGTTGATGGGCATGGGTGTCATACAGCCTTACATTTTGGTGTCAAAGCTAAAGAAAATCAAGACAAAGTTCCTACGTTGTACTGGTTACCTAAACTCCATAAAAAACATATAAAGCAAGATTTTTTGCTTATTCTAGTTCTTGTACGACAACAGAACTTTCTAAATTGTTAACCTCGTGTATTACAGCTGTTAAAAAACATGTTATCAAGTATTGTGAAAAGGTATATGAGAGATCCGCAAAAAACTTATTTTGGTCTATTAAAAATTCAGGTGAAATTTTAGATAAACTTAAAGCTAGAGATTTCAATGCGACCAGTTTGTCTACTTATGATTTTTCTACTCTTTACACTACTTTACCTTATGATGTAATTAAAGATAAACTTATTGATCTTATTGAAAGAACCTTCCAGAGAGAAGGCTCTCCTTACCTTGCATGTAATGACAGAAATGCATTTTTAACTTCAGAAAAACCTAAAAATATCATGCAAGGTCGTGTCAAAATGTATGTGATGCGCTGACCTTTTTGTTGGACAACATTTTTATTCAATTTGGCACCAAGCTGTATAGACAAGTAGTTGGGATTCCTATGGGCACTAATTGTGCTCCCCTGGTTGCAGATTAATTCCTGTTTTGTTATGAGAGGGACTTTATGATGTCTCTTTCTGATGATAAGCAGGCTGATGTTATTGATGCGTTTAACACTTCATCCAGATATTTGGACGATATTTTAAATATTAATAATGTTTGTTTTGACAATATGGTTAGTAAAATATACCCTTCAGAGCTCCAACTAAATAAAGCCAATACCTCTGATACCGAAGCCACATTTTTAGACTTGCATTTATCAATTTCTAATGATATTGTTTCTACCAAAATTTATGAAAAACGTGACGACTTTGATTTTGAAATTGTCAATTTCGCATTTTTTGATGGTGATGTTCCTCGCTCTACATTCTATGGAGTCTATATCTCTCAACTCATAAGTCTCATGTTGCTGACTTCAACACTCACAATAAATTGTTAACCCAGAAACTTCTTAAACAAGGCTATCAGTATCATAAACTTACCATAACATTTTCAAAATTTTATAGAGGATACTATGATTTGATTTCTAAATTCCAAGTTGGACCTAAATCTCTCTTGCGCAAAAGACTTTCGGAACCTGATTTCTATGGTGACTTGGTGTATAAATTGAAGAAGATTATTGGCTCTTATAATTTTCAGCGCAGTTTATTAAAACAATTTCCCATTATAAAAAGATTGGCTGTAACATTAATGTATTGCAACAGACTGCATGCTTGGTGGTCAACCCAATCACGGTTGGCAACTTTGCTTTCCTCTTAAATTGCACGCCGGTGGGTCGGACTTCAGATTCTATGATGATTATGACTCTATTAATGAGATGGTAGGGGCCTGATGTTTTGCCTGTTTGTCGGGCCCACCGGGGTTTACCTGTTGGATTTCTTTTGCTCCAGTATTCAATTTTATTTACTGTTAAGTCCTTATTTTTGCTTTATCTCCTTGTTATATCTTGATTTATATGTTTTAGGAGATGATGCATTGATAAGTTAGGAGTCAATCATGCAAACCAAATATCTATGTGTCTTGATCCACATCTGAATTAAGGGTGAGGTTGGCGCCATTAAACCGGTTTAAGCCCTCCAGTAAAATATTTATTGACCGTTCCAAGGCGGTACTTCTTTTGTTGATATTTTATGTTTTTGTTCTGTCTTGTGTTTGCTATGTCTTTGTGCGCGCTGTTTATTTGTGCTTTGTGGTCACCTGCTGGGAAAAGGCTGACCTCTTGGCACTCGTTCGTGTTGTCTAACTGTGAGTTTGTCACTTTCCCATTGTTATCCTGGGTCAGGTGTGGTACTTGATTGTATCGATTCCTGATCTTTGCACCCTTACTTTCTTCTATTATAAATACTGTCGTGCCAACCAAAGTGACAGTGACGTAATATTTTGTTTACAATTGTTAGATAAAACATTAACTTGTACACTCCATTTGAGCTAACGCGAATCTATAGATCCCTTGTGATAAGTTTGTAAACAAAACATGACGTTACTGTCACTCTTTGCTGGCAGGACAGTACCATGTTTTAAACATCCGATCAGCTCAAACTCGTGGCATCTAACGTAATCATCAGATCCATAATATTCGGAATAAATCCTCACATATCTTGCACATATAGGCGATTCAAAACGAAACGTTTCTTCGAAGTAACGGAACAGGACAAATTCAATGAAGTTTTCCTGAAACATAAATAGATTACTGAGAATTATGCTTCTCTGAGCAAAGTATTACTTGACTTTTCGCTTACTGTAAAGGCGGCACCTGATGAATGCGTAATTAGGACAAGTCAACCTTAGGCATAGGTAACAGCTGAAAAGGAGGCGTGGTTTTATTCAACAGTAACTGTATAATCTTGAGCCACCACATCATTCATTATTTGGTCCTTAAAACGCCAGCAAAATAACTGCATCTGAAAATGTCTATTTAACATAAGCAGGGAGGCAAACATTGTGGACCCAGATCAGACTGCTCCTACAGGAGCAGTCTGATCTGGGTCCACACTGTTTATCTATGAGGCTTCAAATAGTTTAGTGGACGACAAAAAAACATACATTTTGCGATTATGCGCTTTAAGGGTTAAGAAATGTGAGTTCAGTGTGTATACGGCTAGGATTTTCATGAAATGCACGCACGTTTAAGCGGCTCAAAAAAATTATTAACTCTTTACCAAATTATAAATAAAACCTGATTTCCCTATCTTAGCAGATGAAATAGCCGAACCACACCCAGATATGAATATTAAGTTGCCGTCTTTACAGGAAACGAAAGGTCAAGTAATACACGTAGATAATCCTTGCAAAATATTATAATAATTGAGCGAGGAAACGAGACTTTGGTACTTAAAAACTTGTCAAGCTGAATGCCTCCACAGATGCACAGACTCGCGGGAGTGTTCGCTGCACACACACATGGTGTGATATGTGGGTAATATTAGCCTTAAAGCGTCAAGAAAAAAAATGCAACTGAAATTGTCGTCTGCTGCAAATAACTGCCTAACATTATTAAATAATTAAGTATAGAAGCAAACGGCCTGGACCCAGAACAGCAGTCTAATCTGGGTCCACACTGTTTGCCATAGAGGCTTCTTAAACATTTCAGCAGGCGAGAAAAACAGAGGACTTTTGTTGCGATTGGCGCATTAAGGGTTTAAGAGTTGATTAAGTTCACCATTAAATAGGTGACACTTCTATATAAATCTTCTGTTTATACAAGTATATAGACAGAGCGTTGGTAGCGGTTGAGGGGGGCTGCGGCTTTTGGAAAAATACGGTAATCTTGTCAATAGTCCTTATAGCGCGAACAAAGAAAGGGAGCGACTATTATTTGTGATTTCCTTCAAATTAATATAAGATATCTAATATGCTATATAAGATATCTTATATACCAAACTATATAAGATATCTTATATAGCATATTAGATATCTTATATGGCATATAAAATATCTTATATAGCATATACGATATCTTATATAGTTTGGTAAATAAGATATCTTATATAGCATATTAGATATCTAATATAGCATATAAGATATCTTATATTATATATAAGATATCTTATATCGCATATAATGTATCTTATATAATATATAAGATATCTTAATTACAAAAATATATTATATATCTCATATTATATATAGGATATCTCATATAATATATCTAATATGTAAAATAAGATATCTTATATCTTATATGAGATATCTTGTATAGCATATTAAATATCTTATATAGTTTTGCAATTCAGATATCTTATATCCTATATAAGATATCTAATATAGGATATAAGATATCTTATTTAACATATAAGATATCTAATATAGGATATAAGATATCTTATATATTTTATATCCTATTTTAGATATCTACATTTCTTAATAAATAGTAAAATGGCTTGCCATAGTCCTAGGACAGTAGTGAATGAAACTTATTGAACTTATCCAATTTCGGTAGCCAAATACAAGTGTACATGTCAAATAAAACCCAAAGCTCAAATTATTTATCATTACTTCGAAAATCGGGATCGTATAAAATTATGCTTTACTTTACGGCAATAGTATATTTGAGAAGAAATGATAGACTGCTCAACAGTATCACAGCAAGGGAAACAACTCATTCATTTCTTGGGCGAAATTTATAACCTCAATAGCAAATTATCGCCGATGATGCACACTCTTTCTTCAGTCTAGGTGCAGTCAGAGCAGTACAAACTGAATTTCTGAATTCACGGTAGTATTTTAAAGGGCCGCAAAAATAAGGTATTTCTGAAATAAAAATATAATGTACAAAATTGTCATACATGCCGTAATCAAGCGTGTGAGCTGGCCTCGAGGTTATAAAACTTGAGTACAGTCTCAAACTCAAAATAAAGCGCATTGATTGGCAGTTTGCGGACACGTGTCCGCAAGAAGCCAATTTGAGTTTGAGAATGAACTCAAGCGTTTATATAAATAACCAAAACTCAAGATTAAGTTGACAACATATCTAGAGGATATACTTTCTTAGAATGTTACAAAGAGGATCTTACATGAGTGCTCATGTTTATTGAATCTATTTAACGAGTTAATGAAAAGAGATAGAATGCTAGGCTTGCCGAGAGTTTTATCACTTTTTCGCATCAAGTTCAATAAATTCAACAATACAGTAACACAAATGTTAGATTCTGTTTATCATATGACATTAAGAATACTTTGAAATCTCATTTCTACAATAAAAACGTTATACTTTTGTCATTAGGTACATATACGCAGCGTTGTTATGGACGTTATAACGTTTCCCAAACATCAGTAGATCACAAGTGGTTTATCGATTTTATTGCATGGCGTTATTTCACTCCCAGACGCGACATCATATACTAAATAGAGGATCTTACATGAGTGCTCATGTTTTATTGATTTTATCAAACGAGTTGGGGAAAAGAGATAAAATGCGAGGCTTGCCGAGCATTTTATCTCTTTTTTCGCAACGAGTTTAATAAATTCAATAATACAAGAGCACGAATGTTAGATTCTATTTATCATATGACAAATACTTTGGAATCTCATTTCTGGCGTAAAAACGTTATAATTTTGTCATTATGTACGCAACGTTGTTATAGACGTCATAACGTTTCCCGTAAATCTATAAACCACTATGGTTTATCGATTTTATTGCATGGCGTTATTTCACTCCCAGACGCGACGTCATATGATAAATAACATTATGTCCCATAACATCCAAATGTAAACGTCTCCCCTAAACGACCATGCTAAATATCAACTGGTGTTATTTAAAATCTCAATTCATCACCTTATATTTGTTATGTATGCGAGAGCGAATGCTCTAAAGAAACTGCACCCAGGTACAGTCTCGGCTGAGATTTCGCAGTTCGTACATGCAAAAAGTACCTAAATCTTATGGGTAGTATGCTGAAAATATCTGCCTTTAATTAAACCAATGACAACTAATCTTACCCATCTTTCATTCAGAGTAGAAGCTAACGTAGAGTTGCTGTATTCTACCGTGTATTTATTCAGCTCAAGAGAACTAAACAATCCTAGGGAAACTTCGACTGGAAATATGTGTAAACCCTCTAACGTTGTTGGTACTAACAAATCAATCTAAACAAGATATGTATGAATAAACTATACATGTTTCAAAAAACGATTCACATCAGGCGATTCAATTCGGTCCTTTCACAGTAAATTCAGATATTTTCACGAGGATTTTATTTTTGCGAATAGTGTTCAAAGACATATTTGTTACGTTAACAATTGCGCCTTCAGTAAACTACATCAGTATTAATAGATTTTTCGCTTACTGTAAAGGCGGCTACTTTATTAATCATACCTGGGTGTGGTTCAGTTATTTCATCTGCCAAACAAGGGATATCAGGCTCCATTTATATTTCAAAGCATTTGAAGAATTAATAAGTTGTTTTGATCGCGCAAACGTGCGTGCATTTCATGAAAATCCTAACCGTATGCACACTGAACTTACATTTATTAACCCTTTAAGCGCATAATCACAACATGTATGTTCTTTTTGTCGTCCATTAAAATATTTGAAGGCTCATAGACAAACAGTGTGGACCCAGACCAGACTGCTCCTGTAGGAGCAGTCTGATTTGGGTCCACAATGTTTGCCTCTAAGCTTATGTTAAATAGACATTTTCAGATGCAGCTGTTTCTTTGGCGTTTTAAGGACTATAGCTTTACTGAGATAAGTTACTTTTGAATAAAACCACGCCTCATTTTCAGCTTTTACCTATGTCTAAGGTTGACCAGTCCTAATTTTGCATTCATGAGGTGCCGCCGTTACAGTAAGCGAAAAGTCAAAGAAAAGACAACATTGTAATTTCACCATTTCGCGAGGATTAATTTCCACGAAACTTCGCGACATTAAATCCCTTGCCAACATTTCTGAATTAACAGCATTACATTTGGATCTGCCTGTGTATGCACAATTCTCCAATAAACAAGCAAAGTAAGAAAGAGGGCAACGATCAGGAATCAATACTATCAAGCAACACACCTGGCCCAGGATACCAATGGGAAAGGACAACGTCACAATTAGACAACACAAACGAGAGCCAAGAGGTTACCCCTTTCCCAGCAGGTGACCCCAAGGCATCAACGAAAGCATAACAAAACAAGACAAAAATAACATAAATGATCCACAAGAGAAGTTCCGCCATGGAACGGTCAGTAAAATATTTTACTGGAGGGCTTAAACTGGTTTAACGGTGCACCAACTTCACCCTTAGTTCAGATGTGGATCAAGACACATAGATGTTTGGTTCGCATGAAAGACCCCTAACTTATCAATGCATCATCTACTAGAACATATAAATCAAGATATAAAAAGGAGATAAAGCAAAGACAATGACTCAACAGTAAATAAAATGAATACCGGAGCAAAAGAAATCCAGCAGGTAATCTCTGCGGAAGATGTAATTATAACGACATAGAAACCATGCAGACAGACTCACATGTTCAATTTCAGCATATAAGAAGCTAAACATTTCATGATAAACATCGTAGAAAAAAGATTTTATAACGTTATGTTGTGGAAGGTGTGAACTCCTATTCATACATTCTTTGTGTAATGCTGAATTTCATCAGGGTCTGCAATGTTTGCTAAGATCAAAACATCCCTCGATGACAGAAAATACAAAAATCATAACTGGTCTAGGGGACAAACTGTGATATGAAGAAAAAGTTGGTTACTATTATTAGTCAGGGACATGTCTTGTGGCTTTAGAAACCAATGCTCGTCTGAGTCTACACTTGTCAAAATGCCACATATTTGGAAATCACGTGTCGCGGCTCATATGTACATCTAAGGATTAGGGAGCGCAGTGGCTCAGTGGTAGAGTGCTTGACTCGAGACCGAGGGGCCGCGGGTTCGAGCCTTACCGGCGTCACTGCGTTGTGTCCTTGAGCAAGAACACTAATCCTAGCTTAGTAGAAGACCCGTCCCTTTATAAGTGAAAGATTGTTGATGGGACGTAAAGAATCAAATCAAACCAAACAAAAACATCTAAGGATTAACTCTTATCGGTTCGCGACAATGTGGCATTTTGACATGTGTAGACTCAGACGACCCTGTGTAGCCTCCTTTTAAGAGAAGAAACTCCAAATGACATGCCGTCAGGAGCTTAACATTGGTAGAATATTCAAGCAAATAACAAAGGCTCTGATCAGACAGCGCATATGCGCAGGCTGATCTGAAGCTTTGTTGGTTGCACATATCACATTGTTGGAAACCTCATGTCGCGGCTCATATATTTCTAATGTTGCTGTGGAAAAGAGAAACAAATACTGCAATATATCCCTAAATGCAATACGCACTTGTATAAATGGTGTTCTTTCAAAGGTTTGCAGACACCATCCAACATCACCTGGACGACCAGCAGTTGCTGGGTGGCTGATAATTTCTTCGGAGGGACTCCAAATCTGAAAATCTTCTATGAATCCATCTCTCATACCTAAAGATTGTCCGCAAGTTGGTGCTGTAGCCCCTATAATAACAATTGTTATTACATAATCTGTAAATAAACATCTTCTGATTGGTCCTGATGCATATCCACTCGAGTCAATAAAACTACATATTGCATGGTAGCCGGACGTGACGTTGCAAAGCACACAGCACGAGGTAAAATTGACTGGCTTACGGGAAGTGACGTCAGAACGTCAGTAATTTCGCATGATCCATCCGTAACGTCAACGTTTTAATGGTCTAAAATGGCAGGGAATGCATAAATATATTTATTATATAATAAAACAACTGTTGACTTATGTTTCGGTAGACATGGAGTGTTATTAAACAGTAAACTTAATCATATTGACCTCCGCTCCGCGTCGGTCAATATGGCGTTTACTGCACAATAACAATCCATGTCTACCTCAACATAAGTCAATAATTGTTTAGTATCACATTGTACTTGTCCTCTCTATCGATAGTTGGATCCCGATGGATTCTAGTGCCCGGTATCGCAACCATGCATGACTTCAATCATCAGAAATCCAAATCTGCTTGGTTATCGATAATAAAATGAGCCGCGACATTAATTTCCATCAATGTGGTATATGCGACCAGTATAAGTTCAGACAAGCCTGCACATACCCCAGTCTGATCAGAGCCTTTACTAGTCGTTTGAATATTATATAACTGTTTAGCTACTGACCGAACACCATTTGGTGCTTCTTAGCTTAAAAGCTCGTCTGAGTCGATTCATGTCAAAACGCCACATTGCCGCGGCTCAAATGAAAAATATATGGGCCAGTACACGAGACGTCGGAACTTATCCAACTATTAAAAGGCGAAGGTTCAGACGAGTCTGCGGATATACGCAGGCTCACTAGAGCATACACCAATAATAATGGATGTGAATGACGGACCTGACCAAAATGTTGACTTCAAACTTCGTGATATTATACAATTATTGACTTCAATGAGGTAGACATTAGGATTTATCTACCCGAAAAAGTGATAGTTCACCGAGGCCGCTAGGCCGAGGTGAATATCACTTTTAAGGGTAGATAAATCCTCATGTCTACCAAAATTGAAGTCAATAACTGTTTTGTTATATGACTTTTCAACTAAGAATGAAAATGTTCTACTTTCACTTTTAATGCTGAAGTCAACCTTCAACCTAAGAATTTTCTATCAAGTTTTATCAACTGTTATCAAAATATTTTAATGTAGTATTTTGCAACTTGAAATGTATATTAATTCTCTAAATGTGGAATGTAAAATTTAATCATAAAACTTTTTTTACATTTTGTTTATTCAAACAAAGATAACTGAACAAACAAAACATAACAAAACAGTTGTTAAAATTCATGAAAGTCTTTAGTTTACCTGTTGGATGTGAAACAGTAAATCATGTCATTTTCATGCAGCACATGCTAGTTTTATACTCATCATGCTATTTTTAGCTCTCTAGAGGGTGATATTGCAGAAGTGTCAAAAATATTAACTTCTGGAAACCAGTTTGAGCTGGATTTCATCCTATATCACCTTCTGAGCCAGTTTAGACCAGTTTTCAGGTAGACATAGAGATTTATGAAGACAAATTGGGCCAATCAGGAGACAGGATTCTCTCCAGTCATATAACAAACATGTTTGTCAGCATAGGCATTTTTTAAGACATTTGCGTATATGTTACGAGTTTCAAAACACGTGCACTGTCTTAAATACAGTCTATTTAAAAAAAGAGACGCAAGTTGACTATATAATGTTTGATAACTAGAGCCATTTCAGAACATGCAAGATATGTAGGTTCTCTCTATTTCTGAAGGATCCGTCTTTCCAGATTATTTAGAGGTTGCAACAGCTGTCGTTGTTTCTGTGTGGAGTTGCTAAACCTTCTCCCCGTGCATCGATATAGTGTTCATATTTTTCCATGTTCTTTCTTTCTTTCTTTCTATATTTACTGGCTCGCTCAATTCTGAACATTATGCAAGGGAAAGCGAATTTTGAACTTGGAAAAACACACACAAAAAAAGCAGCTGTGCTTTTGACTAAATGTGGAATGCCCTAAACTTTTCTGTGGTCTGGGTTTCCAACGTGGAATAGTTCGGAGGGGGGGGGGTTCTTTAGGGCATCACTGTATGTCTGGTATCTACAATATTGAGCACTATGTGATGACCTGGTGGTTTTCAAACTGTGAGCAGAGGTCGTTTACTTGGCTTTTACAATATACACTGCTCCACAATAAATCTTGTGAAAGAGAAGCAGGAAAGACTGATCCTTATGGGCCTCAAGAGATGGCCATTCAAGCTCATTGAGCATTTTGCCGACACTACTTGTGTTAAGCCATCTCCGGCAGGCCCAGCAGGCCGCTGTTCTCTGAAATTTCTTAATCTGAAGTTTCGCGTAAGGGCTCCAAATGGGTGCTGCATACTCTAGTTTAAACTGAACCAAGTTTTGTATGCAACTTTCTTAGTACTCCAAGGTGCCATTGCCGAGTTCCTGCGAATGAAATCAAGTGTCTTAGTTGCTTTGGAAGAGATTTGTGAAATTTGCTGACCCCAGATGGTTATACCAAGGTATTTTTTGTCGACTGAATATTTTCCAAAGTTTGGCTGTGAAGTGAATAATCAAAAAGTATTTGTTTGTGATGCTGATACCAAGTCAGTCTCATAGATTGACATTTGGTGACATTAAATTTTATTTGCCAATCGGCTTCCCACTATCCTAAGCTGGTGAGGTCTTCTTGCAAGATCAAACAATCTCGAAGTGAATGTATATTCCCACACAGGAAACAGTCGTCTGTAAACAGGCGAACAGAATACCTTTTATCATATGACGTCGCGTCTGGGAGTGAAATAACGCCATGCAATAAACTATGTAAACCACTAGTGGTTTATCGATTTACGGGGAACGTTATGACGTACATAACAACGTTACGTACGTAATTACAATATTATAACGTTTTACCATCAGCAATGAAACTTCAAAGATATCTTAATGTCATATGATAAATAGAATCTAACATTCGTGCTCTTGTATTATTGAATTTATTAAACTCGTTGCGAAAAAGAGATAAAATTCTCGACAAGCCTCGCATTTTATCTCTTTTTCCCAACTCGTTTAATAAATTCAATAAAACATGAGCACTCATGTAAGATCCTCTATATGTTGTGTGGCTGATCGCTTATGAAGATGAGGAACAGGACCAGACATAGGACCGATCCTTGGGGCACGGCCATCTAAATAGAGAATACTAGGTAAGTGTCTTTTGATATCAAGTTTACCAGGCAAGGCTTTGAGAACCCTTGTTGACATCGCGAGGCTTGCCGAGCGATTCAACATGCGTTCTCAAAGCCGAGCCTGGTAAACTTGATATCAAAATACGCGAACCTGGTATTCTATTTATCAGTTTAGCCATTGTTTCATTCTTCAAACTAGCGATTATGACGTAATTTTCAATTTTTGTGTTGATTCAGCGTCATTAGCGACGTCATTCAAAAGTGCAACGTCATCATGACCTGATAAAGTTAACATGCCGTGAGATAGGAAACGTTTATTAGGTTATGTTGAAATAATTCAGTTAATATTAGGGGTGACTGATATAACTACTTGTTGAGTGCGCCCATAGAGCCACTTCAACACCAGGAAAACAAATTGACTTCCAAGTTACTTAAACAAGGTTATCAATACCATAAACTTTGTAAAGCTTTTTTTTAATTGTTTTACCGTTTTACGCCTGATGCTTGTCCTTGGCTGGGCCCACCGTTGCTCAACTTGAGGTTGCCTTTGGCTCTGACCATCTGTGAGTCATGAGTCATTTTCCTTGTAACATCATAGTGTGGTATATTGATTGTGATTGTTTCTCTGTGATGATACCCTGTTTTAGGTTAGAAGCCTCAATGCGAGCTAAACAATTCTATGTTTTAACAACAACAGAATCTAGGGCAAATAGTTGGTACCAGTAAAATGCATATTTCCGACGACAATAACGACAACTCCTGCATGACTAAACACATTTTGCTTTAAAACTTCAATATTTGTTACTGTTTGAACCTGAAACTTACTGAAAATGGGATTGGTATGCCAGACGCAAATATTATGCATTAAGCTATCTACATAGTTCATTGTTTTGTATGGACAAACTGCAGGAATGTGAGTAAAAACTCAATAACTTGAAAACTAACTTTCTAAAGCAGATGAAAAATGTTTTGAACCATTAATATGTCAAACAGTTGATCAAAAGCTGCTTCTGCTGCATTTTTATTTTTTCAAACCTGAGTTATGGCCCCTTCATGTCAATCATTACATAGAGAAAGGGTCGAGAATCAAATTTTCTCCAATAACTTATTCACTAACGATCAGATTTCTGTAAAAGCATATACAAGATATTTAGTTTGATACATCTTTACGTCAGCTAACTTTACTGATATAAAGTTTTGCATCAAACATTAGTTGTTGCTGTTGCCCTTGATTTAGCCTTTTGAGGTGAAAAAAATCAGTAAAATATACCTTATGAATGCATAAATAACCCCAAAATATTAAAGAAATATTGAATTACCCTATAATTTTGAAAAAAATTCGATGATTCTACAATTGTCTTTATATATCAACAACAGAAATATGTGTTTACAAACGCTTGGATCATTGTTAACGCTTTCATTGCACCAGAGTTGATAATCATTGTAAAGTGAATGGGGTAACAATGAATAATAACTTGTAAGGAAAACTTTCTTTTATTAGTCAATCTTCTCAAAAATAGTTTTTACATATGCAGATAGTATAAATACAGTATTACAAACACTTTTGGTCTATTGAAAGTAAATTCATTCATTATTTAGCAGTTTAAAAGTTACAAAATCAAAATCGTGCACTACAGGGGGTAGGGGTAATAATCAAAGTATCTCTCAATGTAAACGGTGAGAAATGCTCAGACAAAAGTTTCATAAAAATCTAATTTTTGATTTCCTAAATATTTCAATTTGTAGTGATCAAACGTAAAAATTGCAATATTTTTCACTCATCTTTCTAAAGTAAAAGTTGGTCAGTAAATATAAAATGGCTAGATTCAAACCAATAAACCATTCCTGTATTTTAAGTAAACTTAAGCTGTTCCAATGAAATATTCACAATATTTCATAATCATTAGCTACCTTTAATATATACCTGTTTGTCTGTTACTTCAACCCTGAACATTTTTGGAGAAAAAAGGCATTTTATGCGTGTCTTTGAAGAGCCACTAAATGGTGATTTTTTATTGTTTTATGTCATAATTAATAAAATGAAACAGCAAATTACAGAACATGAAGAAAGTCTATTTTGGGGGGAAAAATGCCAAGGTGTCGGTTGTGATCTTAATGCCCCCCCCCCCCCCCCACAGCCGGTGGCTAAGACTGCTGTCCGTTCTAAGGCGGTGGTTCTGTTGTTGTTGATCTGTTGTTTGGTGAGCTTCCCATTGGATGTGGGGGTTCTGTGTTTGTCTTTGAATTGATGTGTATTACTTTGTGTCTTTTCTAGTTTTGCAATCACCTTGAAGAGGAAGAGAGATCTGGTTGCTTTGTTTTTATTGTTTTATGGAAGTCTTGTTACTGTAAACGTTCTGTTACTCTTCCTTACGGCGCTGTGGGTTGGTCTGCGTGTGTGAAAGTGGTATTTACAGATCAGACTCACTTACGTTTTGATCCACCTGTTAGAGGACCATCTAACCCCATAGTATTAGCCTCCTGTATGGAACCTCTTCAACGGCCTTAGCAAAGTCCAGCATGATCAAATCTGACTGTTTGTGACCACGATTCACATCCCCATCCAGTTTGCTCATTATGTCGCCCACAAACTGGACCGACTGGGTTTAGCAAGACCTCCGACTTCGAAACCATGCTGACAGTCACCAAGTATGCTATCTAAGGCTAACGACGAGATAAACATGTATGTTCTTGTCGCCAGTCACCTGGTACATCGCGTGAGCTAAAGTCTCTTAAATGTTTGATAAATGATCAAAACTTTTTAATCTTTTCAGGCTTAGGAGTGTCAGTATCTGAGCTGTCGTTCTCAAATACATTGGAAACGTATTACCAATAGGAATCTCTCAGTACATGTGCTCTGAACCACTTGTTATGAATCTTTACATCAGGGTCCTTGGATTTACGAGCACGAAGATAAAGCTTATTTCAATTTTTTTACAAGCCTTTTGATTGTTACATCGATCTATAGCACATAATATTTTGTTTTGGTCATTTTCGATGGGATAAGCCTTTCCACAGCCTCTACTAAGCCTGTTTTGAATTTGACCCACATGTGCGATAAACCGACATGTGACTGCGGTTTTCAGAAAGGTGTGCCTTTCTAAATTGGGTCCTTTTGGGTTCTGACGGAAAGCAGAATATTGCTTAAGCCAGTGTTAGGGGGGGGGGGGGGAATTGTTGCACTTTCTATTAGTTCTCATGAACAGACTCAATAAAACTGAGTCTATTGCTTTCTACAATTGTAGGTTCTCTCTGTTTCTGAAAGATCCGTTTTTTTTCAAGATTATATTAGGTTCTAATGTCCTTTATCAGTAGGTTATATTGCTCTTTCATCATGCCCTGTAACATCATGTTTTATGTCGGTATTCATAGGTACCCATGAAACAAAAATATCACAATCACAATATGTATAAGGCACTTGTATCTTTTGATTTACATAATTTCCACGCCTATACACATTTGGTACGATATTTCATCTCCTCTATTTTCATAACGAAATTTGCGAGTCATTCTGTTTGAATTTGTGCCCAAAGCAGTAAAATGAAGATAGCCAAAGTATGGTCAACCAGGCATACTGACAAAAATTGTGTTTTTAAGCAAAAATTATGCCAATATGCCTGGTTGACTATTTCAATGTTTGTCTATTCAATTATTGTATTAACATATCAAGTGTAATTTTATTAGTTGTGTAAGGTGAAAAATGTATATTTTAATTGTATATGCAATGTTGTATATTTTAATTATTTAAATGCTAAATGTGTATCCACCAGCTCTTGGGCTGTGCGAATATAAAAAGCTTAAGATAAACCTTAAAATGTCAAGGAAACTCTAGTATTTTTCCAAACAAGCAGCAGTTTATCCAGGGTCCAAACTGTTGATACGAATTAAAAAATATACTTTTTTTGTAAGCCATTTTATATATTAGATGCCTTAGCCGATGAAAATTTTGGCAAAAAGGCTTACAATAACTATACCTTTGTTTGGAAATAGTTCCAGTGACAGGGATCCTTGCTGAATCCCATTTAGCACCCATCCAGATGATTGGATTTCTTTCAGGATTAAATATCTTGCTGATAGCACGATAGGCTCATTTAGACAATGGACATCTATGTGGGTTTCACTTATTTCTCTGTGTTGAAAGCACTGCCATGCACCATGCAGCAGAAAGATCCACTTTTCTTGACTTCTTAAAATAGTTGGGAGCTCTAATTGATTTCCATTTGCTAAAGAATATTAAATCAAAGTTATCATTCGAGGCATTGTCACCAGCTATAAACATATTGTTTCAGCTGACAACATTTAATTTCTAATTAAACTAACAAGGATATTACTTCACAAACTGTCGTAAAATGACTTCACAAAATTAGAGATTTTACTTAGGGGATAACTGTATTCAAAATTTTCATTTGGGGAGGTATATCGTCGGATATACGGTCGGAAATTTAGTTTTACGGCGACGCGTAAGCGAAGCAGTAAAATGTGATTTCCGAACGTATATCCGACGATATACCTCCCCAAATGAAAATTTTGAATATGGTTATCCCCATTCTAATGCGCTATAAACATTTTCCCTTCAAAAAGACAGTGAAAATGTACTTTGTTGCGCCTATACGTCCAGTGGCTGCCAGCTGCATAAAACCGCTTGCCAGCTGCATATATTCACATATTCACTTGTTAACCAATGAAACGCGACGTTACGCAATCGCAGGATATACTGTCGCAAATTTATGACGTTATCCAATCAGACGTCGCGTTGCATTTACAAGTGCATTAGAATACACAACATACCAAGATTGCATGCTATATATTCCACCTTCATGTAATTCGCATAAGGTTAGCCATTATATATGTATGTATCAAGCATATTCTTATTCTGATTATATTTTTTTTTCAGAATGGGTAACTATTCACTTATTAGATCATGGATTTTTTTTATCTGAGTTTACTGAGTTCCATGGATAGTTTCCCCTAATATAAACAAAGGCATTCAACATTTCACATAAAAGCAATAAATACTTTTAAGATATTTTTGATATTTACTTCTACGATGAAAATGTTTTGAAAAGATTGGGAAGAAGTACTGTATGGATGAAATATTGAATTGTCATGCAATAAGTAAGTAGATAAAACCAATAGAAAACTGTGTTTATAGCCTGACAATATTGACCTGAGACATATGAATAGGCAATGACCTTTCACCCGATATTCGGGAAATTATCCTGAAAAATACACTTTAGATTGCTCTACAATTTCTTATTTACTTATCCAAATCCTAGGCCTCATGCCTCAAATACACGCGTAGCACAAAATGTTTAATAAACCTACTTAATAAATACCCCATTGAGGACATGAGAAAAGGAATGGAAAATTGCGGCCCGCAGTCAGAACTTATTAGTTTACGCCTTAGTAGAGGCATAAAACTTGGTACAGTTTGACTACTTAATATGGATTAGGCCTACAGGACCACACTGCTCTGCCATTAGAACTGAAATACCATGAAAATCCTGTGAGGAATAAAGAATACATAAGCGACTAAATACCAAGTTATGCATGAGATTACTTAAATATAAGAATATAAAACAAGTGGGACAGGATACCTGAATCGCTCATACTAAATTACATTGTCAAACTGTTAAAAGGTCCAGTGTGTTGTAGACTTTCAGCAATGTTTAAAGATATTGATGAGAAGCATAGAATATGCATACTTGGGTTTAATTTATAGAAAACTGTGAGATCTGTGATAAGCCGAGCCCCCTGGTGGCCATCATTTTTGAATGATTAAATCAAGTTACAATGTAACATTTTTTTGTCAATGTTGACAATTTCTACCAAATTAATTTCAACTCTGACAATTGGTGCCCGATGAGGAGAGGCTTAACGTTTCTTATATAGGTGCATAAAGGAAACTGGCATGCTTCCAATGGTGGCCATGATTTTTGATGGGTTTGGTTTGATTTAATTTTATGGCCTAGTCAATATTTTAGTCATGTTGGGATGGGTATTCCTTGGATGAACCAGTACTAAGCAAGGATTAGTGTGTCTTGTTTAAGGAAAGAACGTAATAACGCCAGTGACGTATTTTTGAAGGATCAAATTTGTTTTAGCTATTTATGTAGAAGGTCACCTAGTGATCATTTCGGCATATTACTTGAATTTTGACGTGTGGATTTAGAGAAGGTTTTAAGTTATAGAGTCTCATTAAGCTACGCCCTCTTGTGGACATATTTTCTGATGGATCACATTAATTTTAGCTTTTATATTCAGAGGGACCCTAGTGACCATTTCAATTAAGACCGATGATTTTAGAGGAGAACATTTTTAAAACTTTCTGACATAGGTACATAGGGGAAACTAGCTATGTTCCTTGGCGGCCATATATTTGACATGTCAAAATTTGTTTCAGCTGGTGTTGTAGAATGTCATCCAGTGACTATTTCTACCATACTATTACGAATTCGGACCGCTGGTTGCAGAGATAAAGATTTTTATCATATGACGTCGCGTCAAGGAGTGAAATAACGCAATGCAATAAAATTTGTAAACCACTAGTGGTTTATCAATTTTCGGGAAACGTTATGACGTCCATATAAACGCTGTGTACATAATGACAAAATTATAACGTTTTTACGCGAGAAATGAGATTTTAAAGTAATCTTAATTTCATATGATAAATAGAATCTAACATTCGTGCTCTTGTATTATTGAATTTATTAAACTCGTTGCGAAAAAGAGATAAAATGCTCGGCAAGCCTCGCATTTTATCTCTATTTCCCAACTCGTTTAATAAATTCAATAAAACATGAGCACTCATGTAAGATCCTCTATATAAATATTGGTAGAGGGTCACCTAGGAAACATGTTTGCCAAATGATTTTCAATTCTGACCACCAGCCGGAGGAGGTGTATAAATAGAGAATACTAGGTGAGTGTCTTTTGATATCAAGTTTACCAGGCAAGGCTTTGAGAACGCTTGTTGACATTGCGAGGCTTGCCGAGCGATTTAACATGCGTTCTCAAAGCCGAGCCTGGTAAACTTGATATCAAAAGACGCGAACCTGGTAATCTATTTATCAGGCTACCCATTGTTGAACACTCGTCAAACTAGCGATTATGACGTAATTTTTGATTTTTGTGTTGATAAAGCGTCATTAGCGACGTCATTAAAAAAGTGCAACGTCATCATGACCTAATAAAAGTAACATGAGATAGGAAACGTTTATGATGATATGATGAAACAATTCAGTTAACATTAGGGGTGACTGATAAAGTTTCTTACATAGGTGGCCATTTTTTGACAGTTCCGATTTTATTTAGCTTTTTTGTAGAAGCTCATCCAGTGATCATTTCTTCCAAATTATTTTGGATTTAAACCACTGGTGTACCGTTTCATCTTTTTCCTGTGATATATTGTCCCTGGGGACACTTTACCTGAATGATCTTTGATTAATCTACCCAGATTCTGTGACTAGAAGTATGTATAATTGACAATTTTATTTTTGTGCTTTAATTAAAACCTGACAGACTGTGAACCTAATAAAATAAAATACATTTGTAAAGATATTGCATATTAATTCAAGGACCTCAAGCGTTTAGTGGGCCAGGGTATCTTATGTGACCAGCTTTTGTTTACAGAGAGCTAAAGTTTTCTGGCTTCTCTGTGTATCTTTAGTTGAATGGTAGAGTTAGGGGTCTGAGTGCCTCTTCTGATTATACCTCTTCCTTTCATCAGCATAGTTATATGAGCAAGTAATCTAGATTGATCATTTGAAGCAAAGTGTTGTTATTTTGCCCGAAAACTTTGCATTTCAGAAATATATATGAATGCATTTCAGCTGAAAATTCTAAGTGTATAGACATGTATAGACAAATTCCTTTTGAAAACATCTTATCTTAATTAAAGTAATACATAATTATTGAAAAAGATACGTGCTAACATATGGAGACATAATGACTTAAAGGACACGTTACATTAGGCTACAATGTACCCTTAGGTAAAGACAAATTAATTCTGGAAAAAATGAGTTAGCCTGTAATGTGCCCCCAAGGCCAGGCCTTATTCTGGCTATAGAGATCATAGTTACCCAAGCTAAATTGAGGAACAGGCATACTCAGTCTGGCTAAATGGGGTTGAGGCACCAAACACTGATACTAGGTATAGCCACATGCTGGCTATGGGGGGTGCAGTACCAGGCTAGATTCTCCCACGGAAAGTCTAAAGCTGCTGGCAATAGGGGTACGTGCATACAGCGTAATTATCACCTAGCGGAAGAGATATTCTAGCCTGGGGTAGTGTTTCCCCATATAACCAGCATGAGGCCTTACACAAGGTGGGCTGTAGCCTGTGGGTAATGTGGCTTTTTAATCAGCATTTGCCTTTATCTTTGGGGACAGTTTAGCCTAGGAGAATGCATCCTCTTTAACCAGAATGTATCCTTACCCAGGGGACAACATTTTGTAGGGTGGAGTGGGACACTTAACCTCGGAGTACAGTGTTCCTCTTACAATGTGTTATTACTGATAACCCCATAGAATGGATTCATGTCCCCTTTATTGAAACTTTATGCTAATATTATCCTATTAAACATACACACACACAATTAAATAACAAGGCTCTTATAAAAGACATGCAAATAATATGCTGTAAGTTAAGGGGGGAGGCATTTTTCTTCCAGGTAAAGTGTCTCTGGGGACAAGATAGACTATTGTTAATCAATGAAATAATGGATTCAGGTCCCTTTCAATGAAACTGAATACAAATTGTATCCGATTAGTTTTTAAAAAAAACACTTTTGAAAAATGCAATAAAATAGTGTAGAGGGTGGACACTATCCCTCAGGGTAAAGCGTCCCCTTGAGAAATTAATGAAAGATAGAAAATGTGGGAAGGAGTCTCAAGAATGGCCACTACTTTGTGAAACACTTCAACTAGGAAATAAATGGCCAGGAGTAATATTGTTTGGCAATTTTCTCTTTGATTGATTGGTTCATTTGCTGTTCGCGTTCACGTTGATTACGCAGTCAACAATTTGTTCTATCATGTCCAAACAGAGGATTAGGTGCGTTGCTTAAGGAGTCGTTAGTGTCTCTGGCGAAGCTCAAAACAGAGGTACGTCCATCTCAAGGCAAGCACTATACCGCTGAACTACTGCGCTTTGGGTGTTATCTCATAGCATGACCTACATAGGTAATCATAAATGATCTCGTTTTTGGTATATCTGGGCTCATATCTTGTAACTGATAAGGTTTTACTTACCTATAAGTTTGTCCTTATAAACAATCCGAACACCTGCAATCAGTACACTCTGACCAAGATCATACAGGAAACAATTCACTCCATCAGCTTTCAAAATAACAAAACAAACATAACCATTGAGCCAGTTCATAAGGTAACGTTATTTGAGCCATGGCATGTGATTTCCAACAATGTGGTATGTGCGACCAGCAAAGGCTCAGACCAGCCTGCGCATACGCGCAGACTGATCAGAGCCTTTGCTAGTCGCTTGAATATTCTGTGAATATAAAGCTACCTACTGAACATAATTTGGAGTTTATAAGCTTAAAAGGAGATTGCACAGGCTCGTCTGAGTCTACACTTGTAAAAATGCCACATTGTTGGAAATCACATGTCACGGCTCATTTATCAGTTACCTGTCATATTCACGGCATTGCTGCTAGTTGCCTGATAAACGTTATTTATCTCACGACATGTGCCTTTACTCAGGTCATGATGACGTTGCAGTTTTTGAATGACGTCGCTAATGACGCTCAATCAGTACAAAAATAAAAAAATTAAGTCTTAATTGCTAGTTTGAAGAGTGAAACTATGGGTAAACTGATGAAAATAATACAAGGTTTGCGTCATTTGATATCAAGTTTAACAGGCTTGGCTTGGAGAATGCATGTTGACTTGGCTTGGAGAATGCATGTTGAACCGCTCGGTAAGCAGAGCAATGTTAACAAGCATTCTCAAAGCCTTGCTTGGTAAACTTAATATCAAAAGACACTTACCTAGTATTCTCCATTGATCACATATGCATATGTTATTTTTTAACCATTTGTATCGGGAAATACATGGGCATTTTACAAACAGTGAAGCCTGAGATGAAATGCAGCATATTTCATCAGGGTATAGAGTTTGTTAAGGTCAAAAAGATCTTCGGACAAAAAGAATACAATATTTTTTTGAAAAAAAAGCCTGATACCTCTAGATATGTAAACTGCATTTTGGATGGGAAATGTTCAACACCTGTCATAAAGTTAGGCATATTTATAAAATATGCATATACATGGGTGTGCATCAGCGGAACTACCGCAAAATCGCGTTAACGTAAATATGTTCCTTCGTCACATACGGAACCTTTCATGGTAGTGGCATCGTCATGGAAAAGCCAAACAAAGGTAGGTACTCTCGCTTGTTTTGATTTTTTTGTATCAGAATGAGCTAACTATGTAAAAATCCGGCAATGCTATTCCCGTAGATATGATTTACCTTGCTAAACAGGCCAAATGTGATGTTGAAAAAAGCTTTGCTTTGAGAAGAGAACCGTAACCAAATCAAACTTAGAACAAGATTTCTTCAGTTTTATGTCAAAACGAAGAAAGTATGCAGATGTTATGCCAGTTTAAGCTAAGAACAAAAGCATTTTATACATGGCATGTACATGACAGCCCTTATTCGTTCTTCTGATGTAAAAAAATCGAATTGATCATGTTCTATGAAGGTTTTTCAGGCGCAGTATCGCCTTCGCCATCGCGCTGGTTGTAACGTCACACTCTAGTTCATTCGAGTATACCATGTCAGTACATGCAGTGCATGCAGGTTCGCAGAGAGATGTTTGTATGATATGCAGTATCTACTGAAACACCCCAATCTACCACCAATCTATCTCAATCGCTGCTCCCCGTGTACAAACTAGCACACTTACCCCTGCCCCACTCCAAGTCCTCACCTCCAAGACCCCCATAACCTTTAGCTCAGCCTTTTGCGCAGATGCGCAACAGATGTAAGTATCAGGTCTTGTCTACCAGCCAAAATATACTTGAAGAGTATAGATACTACAATATTACACACATTTCTCTCTGCGCTTGCATGCACTGCATGTACAGATATATTAAACTCCAAGGAACTAAAGCGTGACGTTACAACTACCGCGATGGCGAAGGCGATACTGCGCCTGAAAACTTTGGTATTAATTCCTTCATAGAACATGATCGGTTCGATTTTTTTAACATCGGAAGAACGAATAAGGGCTGTCATGTACATGCCATGTGTAAACTGCTCTTGCTCTGAGTTAAACTGGCATAACATCTGCATACTTTCTTCGTTTTGACATAAAACTGAAGAAATCCCATTCTGTGTTCGATTTGGTTACGGTTCTCATCTCAAAGCAAAGCTTTTTTCAACATCACATTTGGCCTGTTTAGCAAGGTAAATCATATCTACGGGAATAACATTGCCCGATTTTTACATAGTTAGCTCATTCTGATACAAAAAATCAAAACAAGCGAGAGTACCTACCTTTGTTTGGCTTTTCTGTGACAATGCCGCTACCGCGAAAGGTCACGTATGTGACGAAGAAACAAATTTACGTTTACGCGATTTTGCGGTAGTTCCGCTGATGCCAACCCGTGATATAATTGAACTTGCACAATGTGCGAACAATCATAATACAAAGTTTGAATTATAATATAGGAATGAAACTTTTGTAGTTACATATCACATGGAATTCAACATCCGACACAAATGAAAAGGATATATCAAGACAGCAAAAACTAGAAAGTGCACATCTTTGATATGTCAGGAATCAGTTTGCGAGGTTTGAATAAAAAGGAATGAACACTGTTGGCGATACAGATTAAATAATGTAAGCATCCCAAAGGTGCTGTAGACGTAATAGTGTCTAAGTTTAACCCCAAAATTTTTTATCAAATTTGCACAAAATAGAAAGTGCACATCTGCAATTGGTGAACAATCATTATGCAAAGTTTGAATGTAAAGGAATGAGAACTGTTGGAGTAACACAATACACAAACCAGATAACATCTAAGCATTTTAGACAAAAAACATATCTAGGTTTAACATTCCAACAATTGAGAAACTATTCATGAAATATGCACAAAAAAAGAAGTTGAACAACTTTTCAATATGTGAACAATCATTGTACGAAGCTTGAATATAAATAAATGAAAACTTTTGGAGTTACAGATTACACAAACAAGGCTACCAAAAAGTGTTGGGGAATGGACAGACGGACAGATTGGGTCCACTACTAGACTTGCGTTTTTCCAAGGTGACGCAGGGCATTTATATGGGGAGAAATGTTTCTCAGGAAGAAAATAAACCATCCTCCTTACAGCATATATTGTGACCAGCTCATGAGATTTTGGTATTTATCGCCTATACGATGTACCATGCAAAGGTGTCATGGGGGCTTGATGTGTAAAGTTTGGTCAGAGTCATAAACTATATCCACCAACACGTTGTGTCTGAGAGAAAAGAATATACAACTTAGTCACCACAAAAAGTTGAGGATATATAGACGGTGTAGACCCACTACAAGACTTGGCGACGCAGAAATTCATTTGAGGAGAAATGTTTCTTGGGTAGAAAAGAAACCATCCTCCAAACACAACATATTGTGACCGGCTCTGGAGATTTTGGTACTTATCGCCTTTTCGATAAACCATGCATAGATGTCCTGGGGACAAGATGTGTAAAATTTGGTCTGAGAAATTATCTACATCCACATTTAGTGTGTGAGAGTAGCGAATGCATTTACAGTCTAAATTAAGCCGACATTGCTTGATAGGGCTATCAGAACCGTTTTTAATGTTCTGGCTCTATGCGTCTTAACCCTTTGTATTCAGGAAAACCCGAAATAAATTCTTTTGCAAACAGTAAAGATCGAGATGAAATGCAGCATAATGGCGCATTTCATCAGGTCTACACTGTTTGTCAACTTGGTAAAAAAGATATGCAGACTTTTTTTTAATCAAACCAGAAGGACGAATATATTGCATGTAGCATAGAAAGTCATGTGAATTGTTAAAATATACTGTTCTGGTTTACTGTTGATGCAAGGTCCTTATACATGTAATTGTAGGCATTAGATATAAGTTTGTATTATTATGAAGTGTAAATTATCATACGAGCTATGACATGAGATTTTCAACAATTGGTATGTGCGACAGAAAAGCTTCAGATCAGCCTGCGCATACGTGCAGTCTGATCAGAGCCTTTGCTAGTCGCTTGAATGTTGTATGAGTGTTGAGCTACTCAACATCATTTGGAGCTTCTAAGCTTAAATTGAGGCTACACAGGCTCGTATGAGTCTACACTTGTAAAAATGCCACACTGCTTGAAATCACATGTCGAGGCTCTTGTGGTAATCATATCATGCTTTATTACATTAATTTGAAAAAAAAGTATCTGCTCTGTGTTATACAGAGGTCTGAACTGAACAATTGTACCCCACCATCTCTTCTATTTAGGTATCATATTAGTTCGGCCACTTTTACATGACGTAAACGATTTCGTAATGTGGTTTTATTAATTTTGCTTGTTGTGATGGTTTAAAGCCCAGCCAACAAGTTTAGGATGTGTCTTGGGTCAGACCAGTCTAGAGCAGATGCTTCAGCGTCTTGCTCAAGGTCACAACACAGTGTCTCCGGTGAGGCTAGACAAGTGACTCAAGCACCTCTGAGCCATTTCCCTACCTCTCAATGTGATTCTAATAGCTTGTCCTTACCTGTATAAATGTCATCAGGATATGGTGCAACCCAAAATGAGAAGTTTTGAGGTGAATTTTCTGAAAAAAATGAAAATAACATGAAAGCCAGGAGCTCGTCACCTACGGTTTACAAATCAATCTTTTCAGCTACGGAGACAAGCGCGTACATGTATATTAAAGTGTAATTCTCAGAAAGTTTTTATTATTCTATCATAATAGACCAAAAATTAAAGGCAATGTTCAGACTGTGTGAATGTGCGTGCTAGTCTTTGTCCTTGCGGTTCTGATATACCGAAATAGGATTCCCCTGGGACGGGATCTCAATATAAATGATAGTGCTGTTCGAATGCTAGACACATGTTTGAAAATAAATTAGACAGAGTAACATAAAAAATGCACAAGTGTTTAACCCTTGTCAAGCTGATTATTTATGTTCTTCACTGCTCATCAAATGTAACCTTTTAGCTTTCTGCATTTCAGTAATAGGCATGTATACACAATTATAGTGGAAAATATATAGAAGATCTAACATGAGCTCTCATGCTTTATTGAATTTATTAAACGAGCTGGGGAAAAGTAATAAAATGCGAGGCTTGCAGAGCATTTTATCACTTTTTTGCAACGAGTTTAATAAATTTAATAATACAGGAGCACGAATGTTAGATTCTTTTTATCATATGACATTATCATAATCTCATTCTGGCGTAAAAAAGTTAAGAATTTGTCATCATGTGTGCAACATTGTTCTGAACGTCATTTTATAACGTTACCAAAATCTGTAGACCACTAGTGGTTTATCGACTTTAATGCATGGCGTTATTTCACTCCCAGATGCGACGCCATATGATTTTTTTTTAATCCTATGTGGCAACTCTTTGGACAGCGAAACAAACCCATGTCCCGAGTTTCATTATACATATAGCATTTCACACTGCCCCTGTGGTGTTTGTGAAGAAAAGGCTGGCAGAGAATACCAAAGGATTTGTTACGACACATGTAAGAACTGCTACCATATTTGTTTTCAGGGTATGTCTACAAATATTTATATCACCTTTTTAACATATATTTTGGCAAATGTGTGTTTGTTTGATTTGATTTTTTTACGTCCCATCAACAATCTTTCAGTTAAAAAGGGACGGGTCCTCCTGGGTTGAACCAGTACTAAGCTAGGATAAATGTGTCTTGATGAAGGACCACAGTGACGCCGGTGAGGCTCGAACCCGCGACCCTTCGGTCTCGAGTCAAGCACTCTACCACTGAGCCCCTCTTTTGGAAAATGTACTGTATGGGAATATATAAAGTGTAGAATTTCGAACATTCCAACGTTTAACCCCTATCAAGTTTAGTAGCTAACCCCATACTTAGAGTTTCAATTTATAGGATAACCAATCAGTACTGCCCAAATGCCAGAGTAAAAGTGTATACCTCTCTTTTCTCTGTACAACTTTGCTGTATCTGAAAGTAGCAGTATAAGATATTTCAGAGGTTTAGATAAATATTTTTTTTTCAGCGTAAAATTGTAAATAATTTCTTACCCCTCAGTTTTAACATATGTTGTGGGTGCTCAAAAGAACCGTTTCAATGAGACGGTTTTTTGAGTACCCACAACATATGTTTTGGTTGAGAAATAAGAAAATTAAATTTTCGTTACGCACTCTTAACTAAAGTCCTGAGTCTGAATACTTTAATCCTTTGTATTCTAAAATCCCCTAAACGAGTACTTATTCAAACAATAAAAACCCAGATGAAATGCAGCACAACGCGGCATTTCATCAGGGTTTACACTTTGTGCTGAGGTCAAAACAATATTCATTGATTTAAATATATCATAGCTAGGAACTCTAAACTGTGAGCAATAAAAATATAATGAACTATAAGAATCTATTATGAGTGTGAGGGTAGAATAGAAAAAATCCGTCCCGAGAATCACATTTCGGCATCACGAGGCTTGCCGAGTGATGACAACTGATGATCCTGAGGGTCGGATTTTTCTATCCTATCCTATCCGAATAATGGATTCTCTTTCTTGCTCATCGCTGGTTTTTATTTTTGTGTATTCATTTATTTAAACAAAACAGGTTTCAGAAGTCCCTGAATACGCTAAGATTCAATTTAACATGCTGACGTTACTTGACATCCTGGGTAAGATAACATGGGTAAGACAAGATTTTCTATCCCAGGGTAAAATTTCAGATATCCTTATCCGGTGAGCAAGAAAATCCCCTCCTTATTGTATTTAACTGTATGGGAAAATTCATCAGAATACAAAGGGTTAAATACACATTTGTAAAGGTACTTGAAATGACTTATAATCATTGTATACATAGCATTTTACAAACCTTTCTTTTTCATCTCTTTCAAATATTCCTCTATTTGACGTTTACACGTAAAGTAGTTTTTTTATGCTTCTAAAGAAGTTGCTTCAGATCACCAAAGGGGTACGTGCATTAAAGCTGCATACTCTGTAACTATGAACATTTTTCGAAAATTTTGATTTTCTTTTTAAATCATTTGTAAAAGTAGAATTAAGCTATGTTTTCACAATAAAAACGTTCAGTACAGCTAAAAACTGCATGGAAAAGTGAATAATCTCATCAAACAGGTGTTGTTTTTTTCTCTTGTTGGTAATTATTTGCGTCCCTCCAATAATTCTAGACCGTTGGATTTTAACATAAATTCAGTTGTTTTGATAGTGATACCTTGTTAAGATTTACGAAAATGGTAAAATGTTTACCTGAATTTGAGTATTTTTACTGTGTTCTTGAAAAATAAAAACATTGGAGGGACGCTAATAATTACCAGCAAGAGAAAAATACACCTATCTGATAAGATAATTCACTTTTCCATGCAGTTTTCAGCTGTACTGAACATTTTTATTGTGAAAACATAGCTTAATTCTACTTTTACAAATGATTTAAAAAGAATGCAGCTTTAAAGCACAGATATATATATATATATATATATATATATATATATATATATATATATATATATATATATATATATATATATGCTACACATGCTAAGGATAATAAAAAAATATGTTAGCAAGAAACAGCATGTTTTTCATGCACCCGACATACCCGCAAATCAGGAAGTTCACTTTGACGTCATTAGTAATGTCATGACGTTTCTAACGTTGTCTGTTAAAGTTTAAACAGTGTATAATTTCAAAACACCATATTTTCATGAATAATGGAGATAACTTCATAAAATTTGCAGGATAAGTTCTTAACACTTTGTCGATTAAGTGTGTGTAATTAACTAAATTTTGACATCTTTGTCATTAAGGCTGTTTTTCACAGATTGTGGCTCATATACATATATATATATAGAGAGAGAGAGAGAGTGAGAAATAGGCTAATGCACCAAACGAGATATCTTTCCCGTGGCACTGGATCCAGTAAAGGATGCTGAATTGATTTGAGAAATAAATATAAACGGATATAAATCAAAAAACAGTGCTAAAATTTTTTGAAACTAAGCGCTTTCGGCTTTCGCCTTCATCAGAGTTTCAAGACACACTACATTAGATGGATAGTTAACAAAATATAACTATATACATGAATTATATGATTATTTACGCCCAAAAAAGGGCCCAGTCGTATGCGTGGATTTTCACAAATATGACTGCACAATATTTCTGAATTAAACACAGCGTACAAAATGTTCATTCTGGCAACACAGTGTGCACAATTGGCAAGAAATGTATTGTATGAAAATTTGTGTAGAACAGAAGTCTAAAACATGTCTAGGCTCCTGAAAGATTGTCCACAACAACACAGCTTACCAGGTGTTCTACCATATGACCAGATAGAGTCAGTCACCCTTGTTGATGCCAAATGGACACAGAGTGTTCAGACGCCGAATCCAGTAGCTCTCACGGAGTTTCCTGGTAGAATCTGACCACTCCTTGTTGTGTTCAAGGCAGCAGACAGAGGCATGACTCAAGAAGTCATGATCTGCAGAGTGAAAATTTTCAGCTGTTGGTGATCTTTCAAACCTACGGTGTCTCCAGTCATCACGATGGCCATTCATTCGTTTGTTCAATGGACCTTTAGTTTCTCCTACGTACTGTTTGTTGCAACTGCTGCAAGAGATCAGATACACAACATTCTCTGTTGTGCAGTCTGTGTTCTGTCTCAGTCTTACAGTGGCCCCAGAAGATGACTTCACAGTGCCATCAGAGTTTATCATTTTGCAGCATTGACATCTTTTTCTGCTACAGGGTCGACATTCACCATTTTGGTTGTCATCATCAGAGTTTGGTTTTAGTCGTGCTCGTACCATGAGATCTCGAAGGC
This sequence comes from Loripinus fragilis, assembly GCA_964019695.1. Lineage (NCBI taxonomy): Eukaryota > Metazoa > Mollusca > Bivalvia > Lucinida > Lucinidae > Loripinus > Loripinus fragilis. Next base: position 123,630,053 of record OZ026515.1, read on the forward strand.
TTTTGGGGCGTCTGAAAGCCATGACTGGTTTTCTCTGGTAAATATCCTTCAACTCATCTGATGACTCGATGATGGACCAATTTTTGTCAACAATATCCCTGACCTAGGGTAGGTCAGGATGATATGTAAGCACAAATGGGAGTATTGTGCCGACCTCTGTAGACTTTGGCCTGTATGACAGCAGAGCATCTCTGCTCCTTTGCCTGGCTTTGTCAATGGCAGAAGCTATGTCCTGCTTCAGATAACCACGGCTGTGTAGCTGGTTTGTCAGTTCTTTGGCTCTTAATTCAAACGTGTTTGAGCAAATGCGTCTGAGGCGCAGTGCAAGACTATATGGGATATTCTTGCAGCAGTGTTTTGGATGGCAACTGGTGGGTAGAAGATATTGGTGGGTATCCGTAGGTTTGGTGTACTGATCTGTGCATATTCTATCCTCATCTAATCTGGATTGGGTGTCAAGGAAAACGTGCTTGTCATTTGATACCTAATGAGCTAATTTCACACTTACCTTTTGGAACAATGTTCCAGTAGTCGTAAAAGTGTGCATTTTGATAATCCATTTTTGGCCTTGCTTCCACTGTTCCATTTATGACTTTCATAGACGTATAATCGTTCAACATCACACCCGTTTCGAATACTTGTTTGACATCATCAACCTTAAACGATATAATAGGAAAGCCATGACAAAGACCTGCTCAATCTCTCCCGTTACGTTACAAACCCATAAAATAAGAGCTGTTTAGTTCGAACCCGTGTAACACCACAAACCTTCAAAAAGAATTATAGTACAGAGGTTTAAAAGCATAAAAGCGAAAGATAAAAACAGGTAATAGGTTATGATAGAAAAGAGGTAGCTAAATCAGTTAGAAACAAGCACTAGGGATATATGGGCGTGAGTGATGTGATACAGGCCATACTTTCCAAGAAAATATTGTATTTCTTTCTCTGAGGATTGGTTTGACAGCAGTGCAGAACCTTATTGCAACAGTGTCTTCGTGGTTCGCTCGAATCCTCTTTGAGACAAAATTATTCATTTCAGGGAGAATGTTAATAAAGATTTAATCGGGTAAAATTAACAATTCGACCCCCAGCCCCCTTTGTAAATATGAGCCCCAATCAAGGACTCCTGGATTAATGTCATATGCAGCATTTCATCTAGGCTCGAAAGGAAATGAATTGAATTGCTTCAAGATCTGGTTTTTCTTTAAGTTCAACAGGTTTTCTTTCTAGTCTAGATGTGCAATGTAAGCTCTGAGGAGCTTACGAAAGAAACATGACGAGTTCGCGTTCCGAATGATAACAAAATGAAAATGACACTATATGTGAAATACGAACAACTGGAACGCAGAACTCACATGAATGGGAGTAGGTCTTCTTTCTTCATTTACAGTTAGAATTCAAACAGTACCGAATATTGTACATGTACATGTGTAGATATCAGACATACAGTGAACTTTTCCACAGTGGAATGGCCTAGTCTTTCTTCTTCGGTGGTCTATTCCTAGACCAATGAGGAGTTGAGAGCACTCCTCATTTGGTCAAAAACACAGCCCAACGTTTTTTGGGGGTTTTTTTAAACATAAGTAAGAGTGCAATGATCAGGAATCGATATAATTAAGTTCCAAAATTCACACTCCCTGGGTTAATGATCGTGTTCAATGAAAACAGACAGAAGGAAAGTTTGTAAAAGTACTTGCCTAGGGGTTGCTGGTTCACAAAGGGGTAAAAGTCACATTTTTAAGAGTACCAACATCTATCCATGCGTTGTGAAAAGGCACCTGATTTATCTAACTGACACATAAACTATTCCCGACAGCACCATACCCTTCAGGGATCAAATTTAGCACTTGCTGACTTGCTAAATGCTTGTAGTTTTCTCCAAAAAGCTATTTTTAGCATGTTGAAAAAGGTCACTCTCATATCAACCAAATTATGTAACACAGCATACGTTGTATGGCAAACAGTGTAGATCCTGATCAGCCAGCTTCTGAAGATCAGCCAGCTTCTTCAGAAGCTGGCTGATCTGGATCTACACTGTTTGCAAGCAAGCCTGAATATAAGTTAAGAAAGCTGAAAATGCTAAATTGGTTTTGTCTTTAAATTAAGGCTGCGTACGTATACCTGTTAATTAAATTTGTTCAATTTTCACATTTGCAATGTTACAAAAAAATGTTCTAACATTTACAGTGAAAAAGCAAGTTGATCAGCATCTTTAGCAAGTGAGAAAACTAGCCACTCGCTATTTTTAGCAAGTGGTTAAAAATCTAAAATTTGATCCCTGCCCTTATCACACACCCACTTGGACAATCACATGATACAGATAGCCAGGTTGGTGCAATATTATAAATATCTTGCAAATTCCTTCTCATAACCAGTGTGTAATTGCAACTGTTTTTTTATTATTTCCTTGGACCCAGTATAGCTGTGTAAATACTGGGTCAGATTTATTTCTCAAGTTCCAAATCACATCTTAGGGTACTCAAAATAAATGTCCCTATGAGATGGTTCTTTTTAGCATCCATCTGATGGTTAAAGTAAAAAATAAATCTATTTTACCCTAAAATTATAGACCTATGATTGTGTGTGTGTTTGTTAGTATGTTTGATTTGATTCTTTACGTCCCATCAACATTCTTTCAGTTAAACAGGGACGAGTCTTCCTGGGTTGAACCAGTACTAAGCTAGGACCACAACGCAGTGACGCAAGTGAGGCTCGAACCCACGACCTCTCGGCGTCGAGTCAAGCACTCTACCACTGAGCCACTGCGCTCTCTGAACCTATGGTTTCATACAATATATGTACATGTACGTATGTTCAGTGGAGACTGCCGATTTGAACATTTATTGAACTTCCTATAAAATTTTAAAAGCCAATAAAGTTTAATCCTGTACTTTGTCACTAAGTCACTGTCAGTCTGTCTGAAACGACCTCTAAGCTGCGGCCCATAACTATATGGCCACACTGATTGTAGAACATTAAATACAAACTTCATTATTGAAGAAGAGAAGCAGAACTTAAGCTATTTTAATTTTGTACTCTCTGTAATGTCAAACACTTTGATCTGGATCAGGCCCATGATCTTAGTCAAAATTGTTTGCAAATGTTAACAAAAAGACAATTACTAAAGCTTGTCATCAGCAGACAATAAATGCAATACAGATTTTTGAGGGTACCAGGTGTGGAATTCTTCACTTTATGATTTTTTTCAATTTTCTAAATGCAAATTGGCAATAACTAAAATTATAAAATTATTCGTTCCCCATCACACATAAATAACAGCTATAAAATATGAAACTGACCTACATGTACAATGTAATGCTATAAAATATTTGGGGGATTTTAATATATTAAAAGTCCACTGATTAATGTAAATGAATATGATAAGGAAAAAAATATAACTTGCCAATGTTATTAAAAGTGAAACCTGTTGTTTTGTGTTAAAAAAGCTAAAACTTAGAGAGATATCATAAAAACCATAAACAGTTGTAACAGTTTGAAAATCTATGTCATATAGAAAAACGTGCTACCAATGCCCTAGCTAATCTGTGTACATGTATATTTATCTACATTAAAGATATCTCAACAATCCATTATGGAGATATGTACAGCATGCTGCCAACAGTCCAAGACACCTTTGAGTTGAAGACGTACCAGTCATAGCCCTAGACACTGACAGAGTAAACGTATTAGTTTTGTAGAGGACTCGTCATCAAAGACTGTATTATAATACTGTATGAAAAAAAATGACCTCACCCAGCCATCCTGTGTTTTTGTTTGTGTTTAATTAACAGAAGAGATGATTGAATTTACACAAACATGCGGTCTCGGAGTATTTTGAGCTATTAAGATTTCGTGCTTTCTACATGTTGTTCAACTTCTTCCGTGATGATACAAATTTGACTGTCACAGACCAAGTTCGTATATATATATAAGGTCTGAGAGCATTTATGATATACAATGTACCAATGCTGCCAACAGTACCAGTTCTTATTTGTCAGAGAGCATTGACCATTAAAACCTTTGTATGCTGAATACTGTTAAATGGGTAGTTGTCAAAAAGTGAAGACCGAGATGAATTGCTGTAAAATGTGACATTTCATCAGGATCTACACTTTTTGGTGAGATCAAAACAGTCTTCAGGATTAGATTTACCATATAGTTTGGAAATGATTCTGACCTGTAATTAACCCTTAACACTTTACTCCATAATGTACCTTGAAAATATTAACCTGATCCTAGCCTTTATCATTAACATAATTTCACAGCCGATTGAGCTTCTAAATATATCTTCGGCGTTCATCGTATAACTAATGCGGAAATGCATGCGGTACTTTTTAACACAATAGATATATATACCGCTATAATGCTCAATTGGCTATCAGTTGCCTGCGTGGCTCAGTGGGTAGGACACGTGAATATTGCACACATATAATTTTAAGCTATGCGTTGTTAGTTCGAATCCCGTACGCGTCATTTATTATTGTAACAATTGAAAAGACTATTGATTTTATTTTTATTAAATTTTCCCCTTTTGTAGTATCGTTTCTCTATTTTTATAAATTTGATCTTTTTGGTGACACCAGCATTCTCTAGTCGGATCCGTAACACTGTACTTCAACTATCGCCTGTCATCTCTTCAGTTTTTAAGCTATGAGCTGCGACATGAGATTTCCAACAATGTGGCATTGCGACACGAATAGGCACAGGTGAGCCTGTGCACCGTCCTTTTAAGAAGTGAAACTAAATGCTGTTCATTCAGTAACTTACCAGCCATAGAATTTTCAAGTTGAGGCTCTGATCAGACTGTGCGTATGCACATGCTGGTCCGAGCCTTTGCTTGTCGCACATACCACATTGTTGGAAATCTCAAGTCGTGGCTCATATATGGACTTCCTTGCTGCTCTTTAGAGAAATGCTTCGACTGCTATAACTGATTTATTTTGCTTTGGAGCCAAGAGCACGGGTGTAGACCTATATTTGCAAACTAAATTCTAACTTAAAGCATCAAGAAGTTGTCAGTCATTACATTTTCAGCGAAAGCGTGAACTTACATGTTTTGTCTTTATGTGCATTTCTTTGACATGAAAACAACGAAAAAAGAAATAAAAAAAATGGGTCGATCAGGATTCGAACCCACAATTTACGTATCTGGAGCTTTTCTGACTAACCACACGATTACCGTGGAAAGTACAACTTCATTGAGTCATCAACGGATATCTCCTCGCAAATGTACCAAGACGTTTATTTCCGTAATTGCTCGAAACATACCGATTGCACACGATCCATCACGAAAAACTATATATTCAGTGTTAATACCATAATAATTTATTCATGCATAAAGGTCAGGATCAGGTTAATTTTGTATAGGTATAACACCTTTAAAATAGCATGTATTTGAAAATATTATGACAAATGAAACATTGCTCTTTGAAGCAAATGCTTCATTTTCCATAATATTTTCCAAAGTATTCAAAGCTAAACTTAAATTTTTTCTTGAATTTTTTCAATGTTTTTTAAAAATAAAAAAAATGATGTCATGATCTAAAAATAGCCTTTGGAGACATGAAATGTTATTATGGACATTTCCACACTTGTACACTTCACTTTTCGCTTTCTGTAAAGGCGGCACCTCATGCATGCGTAATTAGGACTAATCCATCTTAGACATAAATAAATGGTGAAAACAAGGCGTGGTTTAGTCAGTTTTGGAGCGCCCAAACAAGCTTAACGAGTATTAACACCATAAAATCACAGTCAAATCGGTGGCGCAAATGGTTACGTTGAAGAACGGTGATCAAGGGTTCGCCAGTTCGAATCACACTGGAACATTTATTTTTTATCAATCAAAAGTTGAATCTTGCGTCATTTTGACTGTTTGTTTGTTTGATTTGATTCTTTACGTCCCACCAACAATCTTTCAGTTATAAAGGGACTGGTCTTCCAGTGGTGAAGCAGTACTAAGCTAGGATTGAATCTTGCGTCATAATACCTCGATCAGTTATAATGATTGATTTTCAGAACACAAGCAAAATATTATATAATCAATATATTATATAATCAATGAGGATTCAGTTTCCAGTCACGATTTTCATGAAATATATGAACGTTGGCGCGGATCAAACAGCGGGAAAAAGAAATAATTATTTCAATCTTCATTGCGGGTTCAAGTCTCATCATGGCAACACTGTCTCCAAGACTATCATATTGAACGTGTTCAAGTATATGTATAATTAAAAAAAACGTGAATATATATTATTAAACATGAAAGAACGTTCTAAAACGAATGTAAAAAATATCAGAAAAAAAAGTAAATAATTCTCTTAAATAAAAATATAATCGCCCCTACTGGGGATTGAACTCACAATGTTTGAATTTTGAAAGTGGTATATTTATCCAATACGCTACGGATCTTTCTGCTTAACACTATCCAATTTATACTTATTAACTCTTAGCAAACAGTTAAAATTTTCTGTTTTACCGTTAATATTACCTGTTTTCCCTTCGTGAGTAGATGAAATAGCCAAATCACGCCTAGATATGAATATTAAAGTTACCGCCTTTACAGAAAGCGAAAAGTGAAGTAATATATTGATCTCAATCTTCATCACAAGAAAATATATGAGCCGCGGCATGTGATTTCCAACAATTTGACATTTTGACAAGTGTAGACTTGGACCAGCCTCTGCAGCCTCCTTTTAAGCTTAGAAACTCCAAATGGTGTTTAGTCAGTAGCTTAACAATCATAGAATACTCAAGCGACTAGCAAAGGCTCTGATCAGACTGCGCGTATGCGCAGACTGATCTGAGGCTTTGTTGGTCGCACATACCTTATTGTTGGAAATCTCATGCACTGGCTCATATCTATGTGATTTCCAACCAAGTAAGACTCAAACCAGTATATTCAGCTCAGCACCAAAGAAAAGCTAAAAATATAAAATGCTGCATAAACAACTTGCTACTCCAGAACCAGAAGGCAAATGACCCTGGGACTTGGTATGTAGCACAGGGGATGTGTGAGACTTGGTATGAAGCACTGGGAATGTGGGACCTACCAAGTTTGTTCAAATAATGATCTTATGTTGACCTTGACCTACTAACATATCGGTCAAACTTGCTTCCTTATATAATCAAAAGGGATATTTTTTAAATAGTTGATTTTTGAACTCTGTGGAGCCAAAGTAATTATCCCCTCTTGGCTTGTTAAAAATAATCAGACAATGGCTATAAATAAGTAAATATAAATGACCTTTGACCTTTCAGACGAGTTGGCTCATATTCGAGCCCCAACAATATATTAAAACATAGTTTTTTAACCATTTGAATTCGGATTTCATAAGAAGGTTTCATAAGAAGGCTCCTAATGATACCCTACCGCCCACATTGTTGTACTTGTCTAATTCTCGTTGAAAACGCATTTAAAACGCAGGTTATATGCACCGTATTTTCAGCGCGAATTCCAAATAGACAATCCCAGCTCGTCATTTATAATGCGTTTAACTGCAGTGAAACGCATTTAGCTGTCTACCAATCGATCCAGCTGATTTATCAACGTGAATCAACATTTATCACTGCGTAGCAACGCAGATCAGCATTGCAATGCATTGCGCATAGTCATCAATTAGAAGAAGGATAAAGACGTTTAAACAGATTTAATTGCAAAAGAAAAACATTGAGGTAAGATATAATATTATTTTACACAAGATGATATAAACTCGATGTTTTATGTTTTTCACATTGATTTTCTGGGATTTTTTATTTTCAACTTTAGCAATTTGTGTACACAATGAAAGTTGTCGAAAAAAAAGCCAATTTCTCCAAACGGTTCCAACATTCAAGGTGCTGCAGTTTTCTCTGCACATAGATGCGCGTTTAGAGATATTTAAGCAAAGCGCAAATAAACTAAGTCAAACATGTCAGTCAAAAAGTTACATTGTACCGCCCTAAATCATAAAGTAAGGCGATGGATCGCTGTCAAATATGTTAGATATCGAGCCTGATTCGCTCGTGCGTCAAGCTATTGGGGTCATCTCAAAACCGTTCGCTTTGGAGCACATGCATAAGAGAACAAATGGCACATCATGCGAAATCCAAGTTTCTGTACCTACAAATAATCATGCCCAAAGTAGATTATGTTTATGTACAGTTAATTCTGAATTTGCAAGCCGCAGATTTATACAATATACATGGCATATAAATCTCTGTGAACATTCTTTTGAGACAAACCCATTCTGTCACGCCTCTACAAAATGTACCTGTCAATAACTGACTTAGAAAATTTGGCTAAATTTAGTTTATTGCAAAATCTTCATCTATGTACACACAAATCTATTTGTGTCACAACTTTCATCGCGAACACAAACTGCTAAAATTGAAAATAAAAAAGGTATCTCCAAAAATCAATGTGAAAAACATAAAACATCTATACTCAGAGAAACAATTGAAGGAGATTAAAATTATTTTGACTATATAAAAGTTGAGAAAATAATTTCCATACAAGGCGTTTTCGTATCTGATAGAACTGCCAATATGCAATTCAGCAGAATGCAAAAGATAATTTACGGGTTACGGTTACAATACAGTACCACACCAAATGTACAAACCCTCTTTACCTAAAGTTCACAAGAAAAAATTTAGCGTTGATATTTTTGCTGCAACCTTTACCTGGTCATTACTTATGTTCTAATTCTGACCACAGTCAAATGTCCACACCAATTATACAGTAATTGCACCTAATAAAGTGACAACTTCATCAACAAACATGTACAGATATGGCATACTCCAGCCAAAATGACGACAAATTGGAAGAAAAATACTAACACTAACGAAATTAGTTGTCATACCGCTGGGTGAGAGCCAGTGATGATTTTGGAGCCAGCCATTATGGAATACAAACGATAAAAAGGGTTTTTGTTTGTTTGGTGCTTAACGACGCATCAACCCTTGTGGGTCATTAGCGTCAGACGGTGTTAACCTAAACATGATGTGGATGGAAAGAGTAAAAATTTGTAAAATAAAATAAAAGGAATGATGATGATGAGTTTGTATAATGATAATAAGTTGCAATACGATTGTTGACAGGAGAGACCACGTACAATATCTGACAGTTTCAAAGAGCTATTCAGATAACTGTACATGTTCATTAACTGAACAGAATACAACATAATATAATCTGTATTATGGTCTGATACAAATGTAAAACAAAAACTGATTTTAAAAATAGCAATTAGATTTTGTTAAAAAGATTTATTTGTCTTAAAATGTCATAATACTATCAATATGTATATCTTGAAATAATTATTTCATGTTATCCACATGGAAGCAATTATTTCTTACTTGTGCAAAGTCGCCACATTCCAAAAGGAAGTGACGTACAGTGAATGGTGCGTCGCAAACAACACATTGTGGCTGTTCTTCACCTTGAAGTAAGTATAAATGAGTGACTCTTATATGACCTAAGCGAAGTCGAGCTTAAACTACTTCTTTTCTAATATTTCGAACAACTGATTGATTTTCACCAATAGTTGGTTTGATGTCAAGAAGTTTATTTCCAATGCTGTTATTCCATGAAGTTTGCCATTCTTCCAAGATATATTTATTGATAGATGGCTTAAAATTAGAAAATGGAATCTTAAAAGAAGTTGGTTCTTATGAAAGCGATGTTTTTGCTTGCTTATCTACTATCTCATTCCCTTGGATACCTATATGACTAGGAATCCAACAGAGAACAATTTCTTTATAAGCTAAAAGCTCATGACATTTTTCTAAAAGTTTCTGAATCTGCGGATTCTTTGAACTGGTTGGTTAATTGATAAAAAGGGTTTCAACATTGGTTTAAATCATTTTTAATGCGTGACTTTTCAGTATAGAGGGTTGCACCATTTGAACGTGTAGTGTACTTTAATCATTGATTTTGATTGCAGATATCTGGAACTATGAAATGCATGCATAATTAGTTGAGTTTTTATTGTATTAAATGTTAGAGATGGAACTTTTGTTTTTTGTTTGATTTGATTCTTTACGTCCACTCAACAATCTTTCATTATGCGGGACGGGTCTTCCTGGGTTGGACCAGTACTAAGCTAGGATAAATGTGTCTTGCTCAAGGACCACAAGGCAGTGACGCCGGTGAGGCTCGAACCTGCGGCCCTTCGGTCTTGAGTCAAGCACTCTACCACTGAGCTCCCTAGAGATGGAACTGAATGCAAATATCCTTCAATTGTTTTTCTGAGTATAGTTTAGCAAATTTCAAATTTTAGATTAAATTTACCTATAACAGAGTCAACACATTTCAATATCGATTTTTCCAAATAGGCAATTTGATTGGTTAACGCACTAACGCTTACCATCTCATATAATTATTCATGATCTTGCCTTGCGTTATTACGAGTTGATTCGCATTTTCAACGCACTTTAAGTCGTACGTGCGTACAACGCATTGAAAGTGCGTACGAAACGCGAAATCGCAGTACAAATACGCGGGCGCCAGTGTAGGTAAGCCAAAACTTATACAAATTGGATTTGTCACATGGCCAAGATGGCCACGCCGAAATATGGTAAAAACCTTTAAAATTATTTTCTCCAGAACTAGAAGGCCGACGACCTTTGCACTAGGGAATTTAGTATAGGGGATATGGGCCCTAGCCAGTTTGCACAAATGATTATTCTTGGTTGACCTTGACTTATTTTACAGCAAGGTCAAATTTGATTCCTTATGCATTTATTTGAGAAAAAACCTTGAAATGTTCATTTTTTATTCAAAAAAAAATTAAGCTGGAATCATAATAATTGCGAGAAATATTTAACCCAATGAGACAATGACATTATATCAGCTGACCTGAAACCTTTCATCCAAGATCCCCTATACACTCAGAAATCACTTGGCTGTTTGAACTCAAATTTCAAATGTATACATAGCATTAATCACACTGCATGCCAGACAAACTAGGATCACAATAGTTTGAGTCTTTGGCCCAGGTGAGCTAACACATGGCCGAACATCTTTAAATACGCTTTTGCTTCCTACATGTACATAATAATTTTACAATATAGTCAAAAGAAAATAAACTGTGTATCCAAAAGTTCTAGTTGATTTGGCACATATTTGATAAGCACCTTGTTCATTCACAGGTTTAAATACATCTTACAAAAATATAGCATACAATTGTAAAATCTTAAGGCCTAGTGAAATGATTTTGACCACATTGTTTTGAAGAGGGAAAGAGTTGATTAGATTTTGATGACCTTGACCTAATTTTCAAGGTCGCATTTTCATTGTCTAAAACATGGTTTCCGTGCTTTATCTTCTGAACCAGTAGATGCATTTTGCCCAAACTCGCAGTTGATTAGATTTTTGGCGACATTGGGCTAATTTTCAAGGTCACAACGGCACTTTGAAATCTCCAAAATATGGGTTCTGTGCCTAATCTTCTTAACCAGTTGATGGAGTTAGCCAAACTCGTGGGCCACATAGCGCAGTCCCATTCTTTCAGGAGATTGATCATTAAATAATTTCTACGGTCATTCTGGTCCATTCCGGTGATTCATTCATGAAGGGTTGTTGTCAGTTACAAGCAAAATTATGTGCACGAAGCACTGTTTAACCACTGGTTCAAGCTAGCTTAAAGTAACTAGAGGACCTGAAGGTCCTGCAGCGCTCACCTGATCTCCTTAATAATGTTAAAATTGGTCAAGGTCACCTAAGGCATATTATTTAAACATATTTTGTTTTACCATGTATAGGCATGGTGGCCATTTTGTGAAGTGACCTAAAACAAATATTATACTTATATGATTTTATCTACTGGATACTCCATATGAAATTTGAGTTCAAACAACCTTATGATTTCTGAGAAAATGATGTTTAGATACGTATGTGGCAGTCCAAAATAAATGGTCTTGGATGAAATGTTAAAGATCAGCTTGACCTTTGGTGCTTAGATAAAACCGATGTTTCTTTATGCTTAACATTTCTCGCAAGTATTATGATTTACATTTAAACAGCTACAGAAAAATGAACAATTTCAAGAATATACATTATAGATGCATTTAATAGGAATCAAATTTGGCCATCAAGGTCAAGCCAGATTCATCATAGGCCCACATCCCCAATGCTACCTACCAAGTCCCAAGGCCATCGACCTTTTGGTTTCAGAGAAGATATTTAAAGGGTTTTTTTACCTTATATGGACATAGCGGCCATATTGGTCATGAGACCATTAACATTCAGTAAAAATTTACTTCCCTCAACTTAAAGAGTCCAATTATGTAATTTGAGTTCAATTGGCATAGTGGTTTCTGAGAAAACTATGTTTTAATATACCTTAAATATATTGATGGGATTCCAATATAAGCGACGTTGGCTGAAAGGTAAAAAGTCAACCTTAACCTTTGGAACATACCTGTATCTATAGCCATTGTCTCATTAGGTTTAACATATCAAGTTAGAATAATAATTTTGGCTTTGAACAACAGTATTCAAAAAATCAACTTTTCAAAGTTTTTTTTTTTCAATTTTAATGCACTAGGAAGCCAATTTGACCTTGATGTTAAGTAGATCAAGGTCAACATAGGATCATCACTTGAACAAACTTGTTAGACCCCACATCCCAAATGTTACATACCGAGTCCCAAGGTCATCAGCCTTCTGGTTCTGGAGAAGATATTAAAGGGTTTTACCATATATGGATATGTTGGCCATCTTGGTCATGTGACCACAACAATTTGTATAAAATTTGGCAAACTTATCGATATTGCAACGCCTGACATGCCATAGTTAACATGGAGATAGGATAATTTCTATAAAGCTTAAATATTAATAGCTCAAACCGCGTTTCCCGCCAAACTTGAAACTTTTCTTCAATGAAAATACGATGTTCAAAATTGCCTAATCGTAGGTTAACGTTATTGTACCCAAATCCCAGACGCCTTCCTGTGAAATTGTTGCAAATAAAGCGAGCCATAATGTTACAATTCTGGTCCTTTACCATAAAAAAACTTTATTATTATTTTTCCAAAGTAAATCGAAGTCGTAAAGAGTGAAAACTACCTTATAAGAGGGATGATCAAATAGTTACTACGGGCTACCAGGGAATAAAATTTTGAACAGTACTTTTCGTTTTAATCTCCATTGAAGGCAATGCACTTAGCCCATCTCTGTAGAACTTTCTGATCCAATCAAAACAGAAGGCCTTTTCCTGGTACCCCCAGTAATTGTTTACTGCCTCTTTGGCGCCTTCATTGCTGTGTACCACGAAGATGGCATTGCAATTTTGGGAACAGATAGAAGTCAGAAGATGCCATATCAGGAGAATATTGCGTATGAGGAAGTATTTCAAGTCCAAATTCCGTCGCAGCAGTCATGGCAACTTGTGATGTGGCTGCAGGGGCGTAGTCATGCAAGAGCAGAACTCCGTGAGTCAGTTTTCCTTGCATCTTTCTTGTGATTTCCTGTCGTCAAGACGCAGGACAGCACAGGCAGCTGGGACAGAAGCTAAAATACGCGGAAGAAGACGCTGAACAGCCGGTGCTGCTGGAACAGCAGCTTAAAAACACAGAACAAGACGCTGAGCATCCCGTGGAGCTTTAAAACCAGCCAAAATGTAGCAAAGACGCAAAACAGCCCCGGGCTGCTGCAACAGCAGCAAAAATATGCAGAACAAGATGCAGAACAGCCCGATCTGCTGTAACAGCAGCTAAAATGCGCATAAAAAGACTAGTAAAACAGCCCGAGCTTTTGAAAAGCAGCTTAAATACGAGGAACAAGACGCAGAACAGCCCAAGCGGCTGGGACAGCAGCTAAAATACATGGAACAATATGCGGAACAGCCCATGCTGCTGGAACAAATTGGCCCGCATAATATGCACCATATATCGTGTGACCTTGCTTAAGATAAACGATCTTGATCACCCCTTGACTATACCAAAAGATTAAGAGCATCGCTTTCCCTGCTGAATAAACCCTCTGAAATTTTTATAGGAGGGGTGAGCCAGGGTGCTTCCATTGTTTGCTCTGTATTTTTGACTCTGGGTAAAAGTGGTGAGCAGGGTGCTAAGTGGTAGAGTGCTTGATTCGAGACAGAGGGACCGCGGGTACGAGCCTCACTGGCGTCACCGCCTTGTGGTCCTTGAGCAAGACACATTTATCCTAGCTTAGTACTTGTTCAACCCAGTACTTAAACAACCCAGGAATGACTGTCTCTTTTTAACTGAAAGTTTGTTGTTGATACGTAAAGAATAAAATCAAACAAACAAACAAAAGTAGTGAACCCATGTCTCAACGCTCAATTAAATCGCTGGAATACTCTTCATAGCGAGACAGGAGATATCTAGTAATATTGAGCCAAGTCCTATTCTGATCATCGGTCAACATTCGCAGCACCCATCTTGCCGAAACCTTTGACATACCTAAGATGTTAGTTAGGATTGATAGTACTGCCCCAAAACCCACTTCACTAGCTATACTTTGCAGTTCTCGCCTCCTATCACACATAACCAGGGTGTGCACGATCTTGACATTTTCATTAGCGGTGGCATCTTTGAGAAGGCCAGACCGTCCATATCCTCAAGCGGTTAACACTCCCATTGTCCTTCAATAAGATCAAATGACTGACTGACAAAGATTTCTAATTCAATGAATCTTAGCCGATAACTTTTAGATCACACCTCGTAATAAGTCCCAAACTTGGCATGGGTACAAAGAATGTCCTATATTTACCTCAAAATTGCCGGAAAGACGAAATGCGAAAGTGCCGTTGTATATATACTAAATGTACAATGGTATTGTTGAGAAGAAAAAATCCAGATGCTTTTTTACAAATACTCTCCAAAAGGCCGGACAATATGTTTTAGATATTTGAATAATAAACTGATTAAAATTGGTGTCATGGGTCTTTCAGTTAGCTTTACAGTCGAGGGAAATGTGTAAAAATTCAGATAACCTGTGTACAACTGCGCTGGTCGCCATACTATGTACCTTTCCTGCGGCATACCTTGAATTATGCAACCGTAAGCCATTTGGTGGATTAAAGCAAACATATTGTCATAGCCGAGGAGAAGGCTTATTGTGAACGCCAATACTTGTACATTTGTACCCGGAAATTACAGATAACTCTTTTTTATAAAAAAAACACTAGGTTATATTTCCAAATCAGTAAGCCACCACCTTAAATGAGTTAATTCCAAACAAACATGCGTTTGTGTGATTATAAAGATTGGCTATGACTCACTTAACGTCTTACAATGTGGTGTAAGGATAAGATTGGCCCCACGGCGAGAAAACCTATCTTCGGTAGTTTGCGAACATCAGCGCTTTTGAAATTCGCTTGTTGGAAGGTTGATACATGCGAAATTACACTATTCTAGCTTATCTCTGTAGCTGAGCAGATTGGCTTTTGTATAACCTGATTGGAAACCCCAAGACAGGTGTTCTCGGGTCGAGGCCCAGATTATCTTTACTTTATTATTATTATGATAATCATTATTATGATAATCATTATTATTATTATTATTATTATTAGGCAAGGTCTGCTACCAGTTAACTGGTAGCAGCGATTTTAACGTAAATTCGCTGCTTCCAGTTACATTTTTATTTTTATTGTGACAAGAAGGTTTGAGTCGGTGACACATGGTGCAAGCCAGTATTTATACATGCAATAATGTAAGCCTGGATCCAGAAATGTGTCCTCCCAGGGGGGAGAGGGTGTCTAGTTGGAGACCAGGGTGGTTCAGACAAAGTTGCACAATTTAAAATGGAGGGTCTGAGGTCCGGATCCGCAGTTCCCCCATTGGATCCGCGCATGTAATTATTCACAGAGGGTTTAGAAACAAAATGGGATTTTAAGTGGGTTTACGACCAGGATGTTATCGAAGCAGCTTACGCACTCACAGCGACTAACAAAACTCTTTAGGTTTTTGTACATGAAGTGACATTGCAAAGTATTAACTCCCGAAGAATGATAGGGAGACCTGATAGGCGATTGTAATTTCAAATAATTTCAGCAGAAGATGTTTTAGTTTAAATTCTTGCATTGTTGGGTCCATTAAAAAGGCCATGGGATTCAAACAGCAAAACTATTATTTTCCGTAATAATAAGATGTGAGCTTTTAAAATTAATCAAAACTAGCAACAACATATTTGTTTGTTTGTTTGTTATATAGTCACTCTTTTACGTTTTTGGAAGCTCAACATAGCCCGTACTCACACTTTAACATGAAACAAATTCGGAAACACGTTAAACAACTCATTAAGTAAGGCATTCACTAACATTTTGCTACTTCAGTCGATGCAAAATAACTTTCTATACACACTACAATAGAAATACTGAAGCGAACTGGCAGCAGCGATTTCACGTTAAAATGACTATATCCAGTTAACTGGCAGCAGCGATTTCACGTTAAAATGACTATAACCAGTTAACTGGCAGCAGCGATTTTACGTTAAAATCGCTGCTACCAGTCAACTGGCAGCAGCCATTTTAACGTAAAATCGCTGCTACCAGTTAACTGGCAGCAGCCACTCCGTTATTATTATTATTATAAGTAGTAGTAGTAGTCAAGCGCGGATACAGAAAATATTGTCAGAGGGGGTCCAACACTGACGTTTTTTTTTATTTATTTATTTAGCTGAGAGGATGGAATGCCACTTAAAGTGGGCCATCATCGGCCGCCAGCTAAACGTTTGAATGGAGTGCCGATAATGGCCCGCCATTGAATGCAGGCTTGGTAACTTTGTTTTTAGGGGATCCTGTATCAATATTGCTAGAAGACCCTATATTTTTGTGATTTTACAGGGGGGATCTGGACCCCCTGCCCCCCCCCCCCCCCTCTGCATCCACCCAAGAGTAGTAGTAGTTGTAGTAGTAGTATTTGTTGTTGTTGAAGTAGCAGTATTAGAAGTAGAAATAGTTGTAGAAGTAGTAGTAGTGGTAGTAGTAATAGTAGTGTATGGTGTACACTTTAAACTTACCCTATAATATGTTGGTAAAACCATGAATGGGGACCTCAGGTCATCTTGAAAAGTTCGGGTATCGCTGATATTTTGCTTAAAACAAAGCACGGTAAACATTTTATCCAATACATGGCTTACGGTAAACGTTCCTTCTTCGTTTATAAATGTATTGGTCATTCTGAGATTCTGTGCAGGATAGTCAAACTCTTTTTTGTAGCTCTGGAATCCTGCAATTAATTTTCACAACTGGTTACTCAACATTTATGCGCGGATCCAGACAATTCTGTCATAAGGGGTTCCACTCTGACATTTTTAGTTGATGATGGGATAGAGGATCCAAATATCATTAAAAGTGGGCCAACATCGGCCCGCCAGCGAAACGTCATTACTTAGATGGCGTTACGCTGGCGGGCCGATTATGCTTCAGCATTGAATGCTGGTTTGGTAGCTTTGCGATTTTCCAGGGATTCCGGAAAAGTATTGCTAATACCCATATTCCACATAGACCACGAATCCCACGGGTTGCCACGAATTGACAATTGGTTGGATTCGTAGCTGAAATGTTATCAGTTCGTGAATATCTTAACTGAATCTTATAATTCGTAGTCAGTTTTTGCGATTCGTAAGTCCATTGGGAATTTGCGACAAAAGTTTTGAATTGTTCTAAACTTAAATCACGAGCTCTCGATTCGAAAAAGACGTACTTGATTCGTAACAGAATCCTAATGGATTCTTAGACATCGAAACTAAATAGTAATCTATTCGGAGGCGTTCTTGGGCGTTTGTAGGTACTCTCAAGTCATTCAGATGGGGGGATTCGGCAGAATAAGACAAGCGATACAACCAAGAAAGAGATAGCAGACGGTAGCCCCCTAGAGTAACTACCCCGCCATGCACATGTGAGCCAGTCCAAGAAGTGGAAAAAGATGTGGCAAATTCAGGAGCAAAATCAGGATCAGTCAGTGACTCCTAGCATTTTTTCCAAGTCAAAGAGTAAGGGTCAGGAGCTCTCTCATTTAACAGAGTGGTTTTCTTCTAGCTATATAAACAGCTGCTATTGACACTCAATTTATACGAGATTATTCATTTTCGAACCGTTGCACTGGAAGCATGGAGGGGGGCCTTCTTATATATATCATGAGAGACAATACCAAGTAATGTCAAGAACAGTCACGAAGTTTTATTTATTCGTGCTCGATTCGTGCATGCAGTCGGTGTACTCTTTACTCATCCGTGACTGATTCTTAACTTTCTTGCAATATTTCCAAATACGAGGGTCAGTCAAAAATACCTGAGCCCAGCCTAATAACATTTTAGTTTGGTATTGTAGACAACACATTGAAGATGTTCTATATGTATATTATGTCATAGATGTTTTACCAATAACAAATTACCCTAGTGAAGCTTCTATTGTGGTTGCTAGGCAACTGAAGATTGTCAGTCAGACCGATGCGTTCACAATCTCAGCCACCAGGAATATTCAGTTCGACTTTAAAAAGCTTGTGCGCTTGAAAGTTTTTGTGAAAGACATACTTGACATTTATTTGAATATATCATGTTGTCTTTTCATTACACTTAGTTCGTTAATGTTTAGATGAACAATGATTGTATACGTTGCCTAGTAACAAAAAACCCAAAATTCCACAAATTTTCAAATATACGTGAATTGTGTTGCCATGGAAACAACCACAGCATTTTTAATTTGGGGTCAGTTGGTTTCTGTTCTGTGATACTGAATAGGTACATGTTAAAGATATCATACGACAGCAAATAAAGCCTTGCTTGAACATTTACCGTTTCCGATAGCAATGCTTGGATTTAGATGTATCACAGCGTGAACGCACCCCTTTGACTTGTCATATTATGTTGCCTAGCAACCGTTACAAGAGCCAATCAACATAAAAAATTTAGGCGATTAAATAGATGACATATAGCTACAATGAAATAACATCTAAATATATGTCCATTTTACTTGATTCAAATGATATGAGGTAGGGCTCATTTATTTTTGACTGATCCTCGTACAGTGCTGTACATCGTAGTGAATTCGTCACAGTATCATGTCGAATCAGGGCTAATTCAATCAAATCCCACGAATATTCGCAACTGTTTTTATCAGTTTTGTTACTGAATCGTAGAACATCACGAACGGGTTGAAAAATTTACAATTCTTCACAAATCCTCATATTTTGCGATTCTTGATGATTCGTGGTCTGTGTTTAATAGGGGCATAAGGAACATTTCATGGTCTCTGCCCCCTCCCCACTTTTAAATCCGCGCAAGGTATGTAAAAACAACATCAAAACATTTGAAACTTTTCTAGCCTGAAGTTGGTACTCCATGTTAAAGTTTACATCTTTCAATATCAAATTCATTAACATGCGCGGATCCAAAGGGGAAGTGGGGACAGGACCCCCTCCCTTGAATATAACAAAGCTATAGGGTTCCTCAGCAATACTGGTCCGGATCCCCTAAAAAATCACAGAGTTCAAGAATTTGTTCTATTATATGTAAAGGACCTAAATATAGGTTTCCTGTGCCAATAGACTTCAAATCATGTCATGAGGAAATTGCAGGAGCCTTACAAGAATTTTGTAATCGCTGGTGTAAACGAGAGCATGTTGAGTCTAATGCCTTAAATATTTGGAAACTAAATATTTTTAAAATTATTGATGGTAGAATTTCATTTTATTGCAACAATTTAGATCTTCTACCACCTAAACCTAAATTCACTTTTAGACACTTGAAAAAAGGGATCCAGGAATTCCATAGGAAGTTTGTTTTGGCCCCCGCAGATAAGGCTGCTAACAATGTTGTGGTCGTTTGAAAAAGATACTATATTAACACCCTAAAGCAAGAACTTAGCACTGCAAAAACATATGAGCATAACAGGCTTGATGAGACGTCTATCGTTGATAGGCATCGATGCCATATGGCAGCTAAGTTTGGGTTGTTTGTTGATGAGGACCATAGCAAGCTTCCTACGTTATACTGGTTACCTAAACTTCATAAACGGCCCTATAAGTCGCGTTTTATTGCTAATTCTAGTGCAACAACTACTGAGTTGTCTATTCTTTTGACTTCTTGTCTCACTGCAATTAAGAACCATGTCATTAAATATTGCACAACAGTTTATGAAAGAAATGGTAAAAATTTATTTTGGTCTTTTAGACTATTAATAATTCAGGTGAAATTCTTAATAAATTAAAGTCTAGAGGTTTTCTAGCATCTAGTTTGTCTACATATGATTTCTCTACTCTCTATACTACATTGCCTCATAATCTAATAAAAGAAAAACTAACAGAATTAATTGAACAAACATTTAACAGAGAGGGCTCACTTTATTTGGCCTGTAATGATAAAAATGCCTTTTTTACTTCTGAACAACCTAAACGATATAAATTATGGTCATGTCAGAAAATGTGTGATGCGCTCCATTATCTTTTGGACAATATATTTATAAGATTTGCCTCTAAATTATATAGACAAATTGTCGATATTCCAATGGGTACTAATTGTGCTCCTCTTGTTGCAGATTTGTTTTTGTTTTGTTATGAGAGAGACTTTATGTTATCTCTGTCAGACAATAATCAATCTGATGTTGTTGAAGCTTTTAACTCTACCTTCAGATATTTAGATGACTTACTTAATATTGATAATCCTTATTTTGAACAAATGGTAGGTCAGATATATCCCACTGAACTTCAGTTAAATAAAGCGAATTCTTCTGATACTGAAGCTCCGTTTTTGGACTTCAACTTGTCAATAACAAATGGCATAGTTTCATCTAAAATTTATGATAAACGTGATGATTTTAATTTTGAAATAGTAAATTTCCCATTTCTTGATGGAGATGTTCCTCGCTCTCCTTCCTATGGTGTATATATTTCTCAGCTTATTCGTTTTGCTAGAGTATGTTCTAATGTTGATGACTTCAACAACAGAAACTTATTTATAACTGCTAAATTATTAAGACAAGGTTATAGATATCATAAAATTCGAAAAGCATTTTCTAAATTCTACCACAAACACTCAGAGTTAATTGTTAAATACAACATTGGGTTAAAAACTCTTCTGCAACAAGGCATATCAGAACCTATATTTTATGGTGATTTAGTCTATTAATTCAAACGAATTGTTGGAAAACCTAATTTTAGTGATCAATTCAAAAAGATAGTTAAACGTTATAAAAGGGTTGGATATAACTTGGATATCATGCGACAATCTGCATGCCTAGTTGTAAACCCAATCACGGTTTATAGCTATGGTTTCCTCTTTAATTGCACGACGGTGGGTCGGGCCTCAGACTCTATGACGGCTCTGACGTAAAGCTTTAATCGGTGGGTTGGTTGGTGCCTGATGCTTATCTGTAGCTGGACCCACCGTGGCTCAACTTGAGGTTATCTTTAGCTCTGACTATCTGTGAGTCATGAGCCCTTTTCTTTGTTTCATCATGGTGTAGTATTTTGATAAGAGTGTTTTTCCATGATGATACATTGCATTAGTTAGATGGCCTCCATGCGAGCTGAACATTTTTTGTACTTCAACAACAGCAGAATCTAGGGCGAAGATTTGGTACCAGTAAAATGCATTTAAGCCCCCCGGTGGCTTAGGCTGCTGTCCGTTCTAAGGCGGTGGTTCTGTTGTTGTTGACTTTCTGTTTATTGTTACTCCCATTGTGGAAGTCTGTAATTGTTCTATGTTTTGTTGTACGTTTCTCTATGCCCATTTTAGTATTGCAATCATCTTGATGGGGAAGAGAGAGCTGATTGCTTTGCTTAATTTGTCTTCCTGGCGTCTCGTGATGGTTGAGCGGCTCTTCCTCACGGTGCCACGGGGTTGTCTGCAGTTTGTGATTGTGGTATTTCCTGATCATACTAATTTACTATATTCCATGTACCAAAGCAGTATTCAATGATGGGCATTAATCGGCCCACCAGCAAAACACCATTTAAATGGTTACGTTAACGCCAAAGTCATTTTGACATCTATGTTAGACGTCGTTTTGACATCGACGTCGTAATTATAACTGGCAAATCGAACAATGTTGATTTTTGTTAAAATAAATATATACCATTGACATAAAGTTTAGCCTAGTGTACTTCCAATGACCGAAAAAAATGACGGTCTAACATAAAATGTTTTTACATTAGTCTACCATACTTATTTTTAGTCGAAAACCGAAATTTTGGTATTCAGAAACATATTCATTGACTCAAAAGAACCGGTTTTCTGGTGTGTAGTATAAGTAGTGTAAGTATACAAAATGCCAAACTTCGATGCTGTGTATGGGCAACGGATAAGAAAGGGCTAAGTTTTTTCAGACTTTTAAACCATTGTTCACTCTAAGTTGTTACAGCAAAGTTTGACATGTCTGACGATCTCGTTTTGAAAGCAAATGTACAAATTTTGGTCATGAAATGTGTTAGTGAAATGCATTTCATGCAATAATTGTGTTATTTGACTGTTTAATCTGTCCCCATTTTCTGCAAAATATTGCTTGGTAATTGTGGCATTGACATACGATAAGATCCATGAAACAGGATCCCTTGCCATTATCCTAAATGTTACCTAGTCTCAAAGGGCAAAACATCGCCATTATTTAAACCCATTCGAAATTTCCAGGGCCATACAGCTATGTCGATGTTTTAGCATGGTTGATTTTCTGCGAACTTTGACAGACAGTCAGCATAATCATTCAAGAATTTTGGAGAAAATCAACATTTTGGTTTTCGGAAGTGTTTTAGAGGGTACACTTCTCACATTCCCTTGACGTCATCAGGCTTTGTAGAGTTCTCTATTTCTGACTTTTATATAGTAGAATAACAGTACTTTTAATGAGCAATAGATAACTTTGTAAAAAATGAATTTGGTAAACGTTAGCAACACAATCAAAATATGCTTAACTTTATGTCATTAGTATATGTTGGTTGGACAGTAATTTAAAATTTGCACTCAGCTTGTGCCGCGTTATGTTCTGCTACTTATGTTCAAAGTATGGACCATTTTCTTAAACGGTCATGCTTGCGACCAATAATTTTATTAAAAGCAAATGACTGTTACGTGCAAGACCCATGGTGAACGTTTATAAATCAATATCTAGTGCCAGGGTCGTGCAATTTTAATCTGACGAGCACATGTAAAGGGCATATAGCTAAACTGCTCTAGTGTAGTTTACAATACATGGTGGTCTAGCGGTCTGAGAGGCTTTCTTGCAATCCAACAGCCTCACGCACAGTGGTTAGAATCCAGGTGTGACCGATATTTCTTTCCATTTATTTGACATTTTCCCTGCCAATTTCAAAAATATTTATAAGTATGCAGAATTTGATCAAAATATATGGTGCGGTTCAAGAGTTATGAGCAATTTCACTAAAAGACCTCGACCGAATAGAATTATGGTTGGCAAAGCCTCGTCACCATTTTGCATATCAGTGGGTGGACAATTTTAAAATAAATACGTATGCAAAATTTGATCCAAATATGCCATACGATTCAAGAGGTATGCATTGGTTGAAATGATGCTCAGCAAACCTTCGTCCATTAAAAAGGCTATTACGCTTGTCAGAGGTGAGATAATGTTGACATGCATTTGTATGCAAAATTTGATCCGTTCAAGAGTTATGAGCATTTTTACTAACCGACCACTGACGGACATACTCAAATAAAGAGTATGATGCAGAATCAAGGGTCTGCAATTATGATTTCTTGTCTTGTGTTTGCTATGTGCTTCGTGCGCGTCTGTTTATATGTGCTTCGTGGTCACCTGCTGGGAAAGGGCTGACCTCTTGGCTCTCGTTTGTGGTGTCTTCTGTGAGTTTGTCACTTTCCCATTGGTATCCTGGGTCAGGTGTGGTACTTGATTGTATCGATTCCTGATCTTTGCAACCTTACTTACTTTCATATTTAATGGGAAATATAGGGTCCGTTGATGAAAATTGTTAACATTCTCGTTTTAGCTTAAGTAACAGGAAATATAATAATGACACACGTTAGATAATGCGCCAAGAATATGCATTCATACTATTACGTTATTCAGAATGAGCTGCCACAGCTCTATTGGTGATTCGATGTCTACGTTAACGTAATCCAAAACGGCTATCTGGAACACGCTGCAGATTGGGTTTCCTCAGCAATCATTGCTGGATAATGAAAAATATAGACTTTCGTAAAACTCAACTTATATGAGCAAAACTATAGGGTCCTGGCTTCAAGAGAAACTAGTTTGCCTAACGATACCATCATTTTGTTCTTACGTTAAGTAAGTCCCATGAAATAATCAAAAACAGCTCAGATTTTAGCGTCTTCGTTCGTTTACACTTTTCTCAGGAGATGGTAAAAAGCACAGTTCAATTTTTCTTGTCTGTTTTTCCTCAATCCTGGTTTTCAAAGTTTGTTTTCTATATGCAGTCATTAAGAGCTTGGGAATTTATTCCAAACGAATTCCAAAGGGCGACTTTTTACGGAAATTATGGCGACCTTTTTCTACCTGACCTCTATGTTTTTCGGAAATCCCTTTGCTAAGGCCCTGTGATGTCATCGACATGGTATGGTTTTGCGATTTTGTGGAAATGGAAGTAATGCAGTCTATTGAGAGTAATACTGTAAACTGAAACATTCCGAAACCCCACCCACCACGTAAATATGGGGATTTTCTTAACACTGTCTATACTGTACTGAGATATGTTCTGTCTTTCCCAATATGTTCTGATAATTGTTCATATTGAAAAAGCAAGCTCATTTGTAAAAGGGATTGAAAGCACACGTATTTTCTTCTTCTTGGCAATCTGGATGTGTTATTTTTTCAAACTTCAAACAGCAATAGCTTGATTTACTCCAGAGTACTTCAAAGAGCCCAGTATAGCTTGTTTAGGTGGCTGCCTTGGCGTACTCCGAGTACTCTAAAATTATCAAATCAAGTCCGCCCCTGTAAAAAGTGGCTGTTTGGCTTTCATTTTGAAAAAATCTCAACGTTTTGACGACTGCATGTAGCAAAAGGTTAATGAAAACCAAGACTTACCACTTTCAGCGGTATCTCATCGCTGGAAGTCCAAAAAAGCGATTGAACTGCGTTTAAACAGTCTCCAGGGGGGAAAGTGCAAACGAACGAGTTTCAAGCAGACGCTAAAATCCGAGTTGCTCATGGTTATTTCATGGGACTTATTCAACGTAGGAACAAAAGTTTCGTATCGCTAGACAAGCTGGCTTCTCATAAACCCGGTGCACTATAGTTTTGCTTATAAAGTAGAGTTTTCGGGCTTTTTTGATGTGTCAAACAGGATACCTTAACAACTTGCGTTATAGTCCTTGTCTATCTTTACAGATACACGCCAACTTTTTCATAAAAAGTTTGTGCCATTTTCATGTGTGTACGTCGTACAGCTACTATTCTGTTATTGCAGTCCAATGCAAGAACATATGCTGTTCAGATTTTTCAAGTGTTCTGATTTGTTAGCTGAGCAACTTGCTACGATATTTGATGTGGACAGGAGTACCATAGATTGGTTTTGGTCCATGTTCAATGCCAATAAATGATGTCGTTCGAAAGCTACAACACGACGTCAGGACAGTCATATCACAACCCCCATTCTGAGGCAATCATTTGCCATGTTCACCAGAATCAATTACAAACAATAGCTGGTTTAGTCATGTCTGACAAATATAAGATCAACATGGGTGTAACCCAACAGCCTTAAAGCGTGACGTCTAGTTGTACGCACCGCCTGAAGCCACATTATTGGAGACAATGCATCATCCATGGCATAGATTGGGTGATCTATTTGATTGTTGCACAGAAAGGTATATACTTGTTGTTTTATTACCTAGCTCAACTCAACAAATAACGACAAAGTTATGCTCAGTGCTTCATGTGACTGGAGAAACAATTAATATTTTGCCCAAGAAAAAAAGCATCTTCACTGGACGTTGCCTGCGTGACGGTTCTTATGAGTATTTAAAAAAAAAAGTCATGTCAGTTGAGTAGAATGACTTATAACTTTTGAACCATTGCATGTGAATTCCAACAATGTGGCATGTTGACATATGTAGACTCAGACAAGTCTTACAGCCTGCTTTTAAGCCTAGAACCCCCAAACGATGTTCAGTCAGTAGCTAAGCACTCATAGATTATTCAAGCGACAAGCAAAGGCTCTAGTCAGACTGCACATATGCACAGGCTAATCTGAGGATTTGCTAGTTGCACATGCCACATTGTTAAAATCTCATGTCGCGGCTCATTTATGATTGATATAACCATAGGAGGATTTTTTTTCAAAGAACATTATTTTTTTAGAAGTAAATCATCTTTATGAATATGGAAATACTTGAATATAATAAGAATATTTGTTTCTGAAAATACACTGGAGTAAGTATATCATTGGTTAAATCACCTTTTGGACAGTGGTCAGAGGTCATGTAGATATCATACTTCCCACGTGGCCATTCAGTACTTTCGCTGAGTTGTTGTTGCCAATATTCATCAGTATTGACAATGGGTGATGGTGTTACCCTATTGCGCTCTTTAACACAGAGACGAATCTCTAAACGTTCTATACTCATTCGACCAAGGTGAAGTAAATTATATCGGATTGTCAAATTAGATATCCCATCTATTATTGTCCATGAGTAAAGATGATAATCCATCATGAACGACTTGTGCTTCCAATTGTTTATTTCTTGATCTGGACATCCAAAAACAGGCATTGGGATAGCATAATCACCATCTGGCCATTGCCGCCATGCAAATTCTGAAATAAATTCATGGTATTATTGAAGATTAACTATACGGAGAAATTAGTTTGAATCAGTATTTTCTTTTTTAGCTTAAATACACTGAACCAAAGTTCTTAGTGGCTACTTTTCAATTTATTTTTTATGACTAAGACCCAGTGATATTGAAATGAATTTTTGCCCAAGTATGTGCATTGTAATGGACGAAAGTTAAGCGGTGTTTTGAAAGAGTTTTCAATCACTTCACGATTTTTAGGTTCAAAAATGCAAAAATCAACTTTTGAAGAAAATAAGCGTTTTGAGTGCAGTTTTTATCAAATCCAAGTACAGGTGATTGCAAACCTGCCTAGTAGACTTGAAAAAACACCAAACACTTGACATTTTGCCTATGACAGGTTTTTGATGAATTTTTAAGATTGATTATTTTCTGAATTTTCGAAATTTTTGAAAACCATCAGCTGCACATACTAAAATTATTGTATGTGTTTTGTTTTATGTTAATATGTTTGATAAAACACAATGCAACTTGATGAGCTCTTTATTTTACTTATTTAGTATCCACTTCCGATTTTAACGTGAAACTTTAAAGGTAAGAAAAATGGAATTTGTAAAAGATTTCTTTTAGTTATAAAGCAGAACAGTGACGCCAATTCATAATAAAGAAACCCTGAAAATTGCACTGCTGTGTCGCAGATAATAAAGCGTACAGAGCAATGCAAAGTAAATATGCAAACTGTATGGTTTAGCTAAAAAACCTTTGATTAAGTTGCTGACCATGGCTGTGCTAATGTAGAACAGAAATGGAGTGTTCAATTGCAAAAAAAAATGATTCTTTTACTTTTATCTCACAGCTGTTATAAACATCTTCAAACTAATTAAAATATAAATGGATAACATATCTGATAAATGGCAAATATCACACTAAAAAGTGTGACTTTGTGAAATGAGGGTACCTTTACTCGGATCTCGTCTGTGCAAGGTCTACATGTCATTATGAAATGAGATATTTGCAGAGTCTTGACAAAGTCATGAACCTCTTTATAGAATTTAAATTTTTTGGAGCGATTTTTACTTTCTATATGGAAGCAAAAATCGTATGGTGGTTACTTATAACTTTGGTTCAGAGTATATGTTGGAGGTTTTTAAAAGACTGTCTCACTGAGGTGAGTCTTTTAAGAAGCAACATTGGGTTTTAGGAAAAGAGAGGTACTCAGGCACTTGCAATGAAGTTTGTGGTAAAACTGGTTTAGCATATTTTAATACTGTAAACTATCGTAAAAAGTCATATTCATATAACTTATTTGGAAAAGATAAGATAGTAGATATATTTTTGAAAAAAGCAAGTAAGTATGTTCAGGAAAAGTCACAATCACACACTGCATACATACCCACGGCATGGTGAGGAAGAGGCATGGTGAGGAAAAGCCGCAGAGCATTAAGAGTCACAAGAAATCAGAGAGATAATTAAAGTAAAGAAACCAGCTCTGCATTTCTCATCAAGATGATTGCTAAAAAAGGCTACTAAGTACTGAATAACAAAAAAGGACCAACACAAAATCTTTACAGACAATGGGAGCAGTAATAGGACAGATTGTCCCTGATTATTTTTTTATCTTCCAAATTGTCGCCTTGAATCACCTCCAATCGCAAACCACGGCAATGGGACGAATCTTGGACGTTCCTCGCGCTAAAGACACTTTTCCAGAGCGCATATTTGCAAAAGTTCGTAAAGTACCTTGTTTATAAAACCTTTATTCGTTACTCCGCCAAGAGAGGTCGAAAATGGTTGATCTCCGCTTAGGTGAGGAAGCTTAACGGCCGAGTTCCACCATTATTCATGCGTTAGTGGGCGGTTGTAGGCGTATGTGTACTCAGGTAGCCAAGCGTTGAGGTCTTCTGACAATTTTAATATTATTCCAATGACTAAATTTGCCATGACAGGCTGGAGAAGCTGTTTTTAAAGGTCAAACTATATAAACTAAGTCCGATTAAAGTAAGAAAATGATATAATCAAGTACCACACCTGACCCAGGATACCAATGGAAAAGTATCAAACTCACAATTAGACATCACAAACGAGAGCCAAGAAGTCAGCCCTTTCCCAGAATTGGCTGAACATCGTATTTTGACATTCAAACAAACACCATATTCTGTCCCTGTTCTAATGCCAAAATAGGATCCTGAATGCCAAAAGAAGACATTAGGCCCCATCCTAAGCTGCTCATCATTTTCTGAGCAGCAGTACTTGACCTTTGTGTAGCTCTACATTCGCGTTCTGCAATAGATTAGCAAAATGTTGTATTTTATGACAAAATACTGAGGTGGAGGCCAAAAACGGAGAAAAAGTATGCCAAAAATGTTGAGTTTTTCTTACCTTTTAAAAGCGTTATAAAAGTGTATTGTTTTTACGTCTGTATATGGTCTGTGAAAAGAGTGCTGATTTAATTATATACTCAAAGCCAAAAGTAACTTGACACTTTAAACTACCGAATATATTTTTACTGTTTTTGATTTTAACCAAATTAAATATTGCAATGAGTTGCTGGTACCCGCCCTAACCTAATTCACGAAAAACAACTTCTGCTAATTAATCTTCTTTCAAGTTATCTGTGCTTTCATTAAAAGCACAAAATCAGCATTTCCTAACAAAATCCAAAGTAAACCTAGGATTTGAACACTCTATTTTAAGGGTCATCGATTGCCCATTAAAAATACTGTTTGACATTTTGTCTCCAACGTATAGTTATTTTTTGACAGCATCTTAAAGTTGGTTCACATTGAAATTATCTCCCTTTGAATTAAAACTATTGTAAACTTTGGCCCCTGCTAAAAGCTTTATTTCAGATGGCATTTGATTTTTTTATTCAGAGAATTTTTTTGAACTTCTGCCCTGAGTATGTGACAAGATAATCTGGTAAAAATTCCCATCAGTTTTTTCTTATGGGAAATTCCATTGAAAGCACTGAAAGTTCACAAAAAGGGGTATGGACGTAAAAACACCACTCTAATTTGTGTTACTCGAAAGGTGATCTGGGCTGATTTGGACTTAAACAACTTTTCGATAGCTTGCCTTTCAGACTGGTTCTTTAAAAGTGAAAACTGTCCAATTTCAAAGCTACAGTAGCACATCAAAAGTGATGCGTTTGGAAAAGTTTATTTTGCCCCCTTGCCTCTTTCATTAGGGCATTGTGGTTGCATTTATGACACCAAAACATGAAATTCAATTGCAATATGAATTATTGATCGAACTTTAATATGAATTAAACACATTTTAAATACCAATCACCAATACTCAGAAAAGGTATATATATTTACAGTGTAGAGTTACTTTTGGCTTTGAGTATATATTATGTTTATAATTAAATGACATTGGTATTGATTTGTAAATATATTAAGACCACCCAGCCAACATTTTCTGACTGGTTACTATCTTTCACCACTTTAAACAGAATTCGATTACTTTTTTGGTACCCCTACCTTGAAGGACTGCGCAGATTGCGCCAGATCTCTACCGCCACACCCCATCGTATTGGGTACAATATTGAGTAGGACAATGCGGTTGAATTTAAGCCCTTAGCTGTAATTTTGCGTAGATCTATTCATATGTATGTTAGACCATGTATCCTTAGTTAGTATGTCCTCCCTCGGAGGGCTATTGGCTGGAATACTAAATCTAGGTTTTGGCGTCCCACTTGATGAGATATTATCGAATTAAGACTATCTGACTAAATATGTTGATTTATTATATACAAAGTAATGATATACAGGAAAACATTGAATAAATATGATGCATATTTAAATGAAGCTTAGCCGTGAAAATATAAAAAGTTGTATAAGTTGTATTTTTACCGCAATGAAAATATAAGTTGTATTTCACGGGTGAAATAGGATGTCCTCTGCTTTGTCTATTGACATTCATTAGTCCACTTGAGAATTTCGAACGCCTGTAACTTTCTTATTGGTGATAAAAAAAGACAAAGTGTGAGTATTCATATTCTTAGTAAGATTGCAAGAAATATTTTGGTAATTTAATTGTCGCGATCTGCTGAAATTATCATTTTTCTCCTCATGGTCCTATGGATTCAGCGTTTGCACATTATCAAATGCCATCATTAATATGACGTAATGTACGACCGCGTATGACGTCATTTAGTGCAAAAACTGTCCTGCTTAAAATTGTATATGATAAAAAGAAAATTCATTTCTTTTTTTTTTGTATATGCCATTTTTTCATCTCGTGAAGCTAGAAAATGCATATTTCATTCGTGCCTTTGCAACTCATGACATATGCATGTTTCGCTTCACTCGATTAATGGCATATTCATTTCAAAAACTTTAATATCCTCTATGTATTGCACTACAGCACTGATTCTTAGAGTGCCTATCTTGGCAGAACTTTCGGTTGGACAAGCAGCAGAACTACAGGTAAGTGAACATATTTAGATATAGAGTCGTTGACCCATAGCATTGCTTAGCTGTTAGTTTAGATATGGAACTTGTAGGATACAAACTTCTTTGCTACAGAGTTCTTCCAAACACATTCCATCGACGATTTTCTAGTAAACGATGTCAGAGCTAAAATGGGACATGCTAATCGCATTTTATACAATGTTCCATACAACATTCAAGCTTCAGCCATTCCAAATACTACAAAACAGCCACAATTCCAACATACTATGATGGTGTTTGTTTTTTTGGTTTGGTGCTTTTCCGTCCCTGTCAAAAGCTTTGATCATGTCGGGATGGTCAGTTTGCCAACCACACGTTTATCTAAGGCAACCTTGACTAAACGGTTAACCAGTACTTTGTGCACATACTTTTTACGGACAACCCTTAAGATAGGAAAACCTCTCTATTAATTATTTCCATGGTCAATTTTCCTGCAAGTATTGGACATGACCGAAAACAAACTCTGCACAAATGAATTAGTATGTTAGTCTTGGTAAATGTTTCAATTCCTGTGTAATAATAAGCTTACCTTCCGCATATGAATATCCAGCGACAAATCCCTTTCTATTTGTACTGCTGTCAGTTGTAAAGTGTACAACAATGGCGTTGGACAGCGATCGAAATTTGCTAGGAGCTGTTTTCCCACAGAATGTACCAAGATCTCTTCTATTGTTAGCAGTCCCTTCATAAACCTTTGCAAAGAATATAAAGGCTGTTGTGGTTTATATATAAAGGATAATGTTCATTTTTTATAAACACGACATTTATGCCATCATGTGAAGCGAAAAATGTATATTTAATGAGTGGCGATGCTTCACGTGATGAAACACATACTATTCATGACATACTATATACAAATTTAAAGCATACATGTCACATAATATTTTGCACTGTGACGTCATACATAATCGCACATGAACACATGCACGATCGTTAAGGACGTCACATCCGTGATAATGTTGTATAATGTGTATATCTTCCGAAAATGAAATCACAGGAGCTGGATTGAGGTATAAAAATTGAAAAGTTAAGCAAATCCCTATATTTTACCACTTAATGTTCATTACGATCCAATTAATAAAATAAATACCCACTATTGTCGTAACTGTCTACCTAAAAGAAGGTTAAAGGTATTTGAAAATCCAAAGTGGGCTCAGGAATGCCAACGTAGAAAAAAAGGATTCCAGAGATTTATTTTATATATTCTCGTATGAAATCAACTTTTTTATATTTTCACATGTCAAAATATAACTTTTTGAATATATGATATAGATCTATTTACTAGACATTTTCCTGTTTTTATTACTTTTTAATATATTATTGGATAGCCTTTCTTTTATGAATCAGGTCATTAAAAGTTATAAAAGAGTATGATATAGCAAGGATGTAATGCGGCAGTCTGCATGCCTGGTTATAAACACAATCACGGTTTCTAGCTATTATTTCCTCCTTAATTGCACGACGGTGCGTCAGACCTCAGACTGAATGACTACATTGACATATATCTTAAGTTGGTGGGTTGGTGCGTGATGTTTGTCTGAGGCTGGGTCCACCGTGGCTCAACGGGGGATTTCATAAGCTGAGAAATATATACACCATAGGAAGGGCAGCGAGGGACATCACCATCAAGGAATGGGAAATTTACTATTTCAAAATTAAAATCATCCCTTTTATCGTAAATTTTAGATGAAACTATGCCACGTGTTATTGACAAGTTCAAGTCCAAAAACGGAGATTCAGTATCAGAAGAATTCGTTTAATTTAACTCAAGTTCAGTAGGATAATATGACCTACACTTTGTTCAAAATAAGGGTTATCAATATTAAGTAAGTCATTTAAATATCTGGAGGTGGAATTTTAAAAGCTTCAGTAATATCAGTTTGATTAAATTTCTGACAGAGTCAACATGAAGTCTCTCATAACAAAAAAAAAACAATTCTGCAACAAGAGGAGCATAATTAGTTCCCATTGTAATACCTACAATTTGTCTATATTATTTCAACCCTAATCTTATAAATATACAGTCCAAAAGATAATGGAGAGCGTCACACATTTTCTGACATGACCACAATTTATATCGTTTTGGTTGTTCAGAAGTAAAAAGAAAAGGACATTTTTATCATTACAAAGTAAGTAAGGGTGCAAAGATCAGGAATCGATACAATCAAGTAAGGGTTGAAAAAAGGTTTGAGAGTAACATGTCCAGGTTCAAATATAGTAAGTGAGTATGATCAGGAAATACCACATTCACAAACCGCAGACAACCCCATGGCACCGCGAGGAAGAACCGCTCAACCATCACCAGACACCAGGAAGACAAATTAAGCAAAGCAACCAGCTCTCTCTTCCCCATCAAGATGATTGCAATACTAGAATGGACATAAAGTAACGTACAACAAAACATAGAACAATTACAGACTCCCACAATGGGAGTAACAATAAACAAAAAGTCAACAACACCAGAACCACCGCCTTAGAGCTAACAGCAGCCTAAGCCACAGGGGGGGGGGGGGGGGGGGCTTAAATGCATTTTACTGGTATCAAATACTTTATTTCAACCTCTTTTGATAAGAAAGGTATGTTGCCTAACGTCTACAATTACTTTTCTGTTATTTTACAAGCACTACTGCATGCATAATCAGTAGCATAAGAAATATTACATTTTACATAAGATGTCCTTTGCTTACCTCCGCAAAAAACATTGTAACATTTAGTCAAGTAATATGTGACATCCACTCACTTAAATAAAAAATAACATTGTTATATTGTTGTATGAAATATCCCCGTCTCTTGTAAAGTTTACGGAGATATAAACCAGTCAGGGGCGTGGCTAGAGTCGGTGAATAGTTGAACAATTAAAATATTTTAAAGAAATTTGTACGACGAATTGAAAAAAAAAACGACATGTATGATATATGATATGAGTAACGGGAGAAATGAAAAATATTAAAGGGAAAAAACACCAATTTGATTGGTTTTTATGGTTGCTGGAGATATTGAAAAAAATTGTATGTATCAGTCAAATAAGCTCAGTAAATTGGTTGGCTTATGTGAGCTAGTGATGGCCTGACGACCAATAATTTGTAAATGCTCATCTCACATATGGGCCTCGACGCGAGAAAACCTGTCTTCGGGGTTTTGCGAACAACAAAGCCACAGACCAGCTTGCGCATCCGCGCAGTCTGATCAGCGCCTTTGTTATTCGCTTATTGGAAAGTTTCATATCTAGACATGCTATGAACGTACTTTCAGTATTCTAGCTAGTCTCTGTGGCTGAGGAGACTGTCTTGAGTCTCATTTTGTCGGAAAACCCGAAGACAGGTTTTCTCGCAACGCGGCCCATATGGTGGTTCTAGGGTGCATGATTGCGGGACTCGTGCGAAAATTCAAGACATAACGCAAACAGTCATTGCCCCTCTGCCCAAATGTCGCATATTTAAATAGTGCCACGCATTTTCGTTGTTTGTTAAGCTCAGTTAAAACAAGAAATATCTTTAAAAAAGATATTCGGCGGCTCTCAAATACTGACAATTTTAACACAATCAAATGACGAAATCCCCTTATACCCCTGTCTTTGCATGCTGGAAAAAGATGTTGAATTTGGAAGTTGTGGTTATGTTTCTGGTCTCTCTTTTGCTTGGTGCTCTTATCCCTGAGCAATGTGCATCTGAATCTTCCAAACTTTAGGTACTTCACCAGCAAAAGTTAGGGAACAATGTTATTAGTCATAAAATATTGTTGTTGTTGTGACATAGACTAGATTCTGCCCGTCACGAATCTCAACTTGGAGTAAATGGTTTACACTTACATATTAGGAATGTCTCTATTTACAGAAAAATGCTGATACACCAAATCGCTTTTGTGTGGGACTAACTCCTATAACGTTTTATTTCATCTGGCCGGGGTCGGGGAATAAATACATGTAGACTCAAAAACTGATCGACTAGCTCCCAGTAAGCACGTAAAATCGGGCCACTATCGGCTCACCAGAAATTACCATCCGAAAAGCGTTTCACTGGCGGGCCAATAGTGGCCCGAGATGTGATGCTGGCTGCTTGCAAGTTAGCCTTATATGATACATGTTCGTCTGATGACAGCGATTAAACATAGTTAAAGAAACTGTCATCTTCTTAAAGGAAAAAGCAAAATACGCTTATACATGTATAACTGCGCAGGTTGATCTGAGTCTAAGTGGAGGATTGGGGGTTGCGGGCACATTCAAATTGTAGGAAATTATGTGCCGTTATTAACATTAAACATCCATCCCCCATTATAACCTCTTTTTTTTTAAGATACATCTTTTTTTAAAAGACGTATCTTGTATCTTGTTAAGCGCTATTAATAGACATTACAACGTGGGGTTTTTTGGCTGTCTATTTATAACGCACCATGTTGTCTGCCGATAGCTACACTGTCCTTGTAAGAAAATGCATTTGCCATCAGAGCAAACTTTGCAGGTGTTTACTCGCCTGAACCCAAAGGTTACTCTCTAATTCGCGATGAATTTTACGCTATTATAGTGTAACACATTAAATACACTTGTTAATAGACTAAAGACCTCTTTGTCAAAATTTATGAAACAGACTATAATCGTATGGGAAACTATTATGGCTTGAAAAACACACACAAATATTTGCTTTATATGATGCTGTTAAAGTTCTTTAGGATTTAGTGAGTTATTTTATATTGCACTTATTTACTATGTGCAATTATGCAAGGCATGCAAAGAATGGTAATAGAGCAAATTAGAAATGCTGTACAGCGGGGGTTTACCTATATTCGAGATCAATGTCAGGAAATAAATTTGCATTGTTATGACTAGTGCACAGACTGGTTCTCAGCCATTTTTATGGAAATTTCAAGTAAAATTGCATCTATAATAAGATCGTGTGGTCAGTCTGAATATTAACCAATGAGGGCATTGTTTTCTAGCTTGTGTGATGAATATTACAAGTTAAGAATACTTCTGATTGGTGAAAATTTACATAACATTTAGGTCCAAAATGATAATAGAACGGCGGCGAAGCCGCCGAAAAATCAATAGCAGTGTGCTTCCTGAACAGTTTAGTGAAACCGTGTATATTTTGGCTGGTACCTCGCATTTATCAATGTGGCTTACAACATAGTCGTGGAGGCAGGATACGAGGCTCTACGGAAGAATTTTCGTGCCATAAAATCATAAATGTTAAATTCATCGACGTAGATATTTCTTGACATTTCTCGCGCCTTATAACTATCCTTTTTAAGCGTCTGTCGTCAACATGAAAATCATAATGAAAACTAATGAAAAAGTGCATTAAAAATATTTCATACAACTAAATCGCTTTAATAGATCGATAACCATTTCAAGACATGTACTTTTTCCATACAGATATCAAACCAGCGTTTCACTGACATGAAATTATAACAACTTCGTCGAATAGTACACAATATTTAAGACATACATTCATTTTGTCAAATCGACACCATGTATCCTCTTCCAGATCGAATTCGAAGATGAACAGTTGAATAACTTGATGTGGCCGTGCATGTATTTCCCAAATGCATTCAATATTATGGTCATATGTGCCATCTCCATCGTGGTCGGGACTTCTAAATAAACCATATTCATCACTGTTATTGAAAACAGTTGTTTCACAGTCATATGAGTGTCCTGAAAATAAATGTTCTTCAATACTTGACAACGATGAGGTGAAAAATAGAGGATCTTACATAAGTGATCATGTTTTTTTTTAATTTATTAAACGAGTTGATGAAAACAATAAAATATGAGGCTTGCCAAGCATTTTATTGCTTTACTGCAATGAGTTAATAAACTTTATATGATTATATATTTTACATATAACTCTTAACTTTTATTTAAAAACGCGCTTTTGGTGTAAAAACGTGAAGAATTCGTCATTACATACTTAATGGTGTCCTGGTGGTCATTACATAACGTTACAAAATCTGAAAACCACTAGTGGTTCAGTACTGACATTAAAGCATGGCGTTTTATTACACCCAGATTCAACTTCATAGGATAATAACGATGTTCCTTTTCACAAAAAGATGTAAATATCACATTTGAGGGTCGATACACTCAGGTCAACTGATGAACGAACATATGGTCCTAAACGTGACAAAACCTGTCTTCATTGTTTCCGATGAAGGGAGATTCAAACCAACCTGCTCAGCTACAGTGGCTAGCCTACAAATTGAAATCATTTTGCTTGTGGCAAGCTTTGATATGATTTTTTGAATAAACGAGGCGCTTATAAGACTGCGTAGATGCGGAAAATGGTCTGTGCCTGTGTTGTTCGCACCCCCCGAAGACAGGTTTTCTCGCATTGAGGCCCAAATGTTATTTTCTACACGCTTGCTCAGAACGTAAAAATCGGTAAAACAAATTTGTTGATTCCATAAATCAGTCAGGTGCATAACCTCCAAAAGTTAAATCAAAGCACTGGGAGTACTGATGGGGACGGCTGTATTTAAGCGTGCACGTCTTCAAATAGGGAGATTTTTAGTTTGATACCTTTTGTACAACCTGCGATTTAGCTAACAAGAATGGTTGACTAAAACCTTACAACAAAAAGCCAAACAAGGACCAAGAAAAAATGGAAGAAACAATAAACAATTAACCAACATCAAAACAACTTCCTTAGAACTGGCAGCATCAGAATTTGAAATTACTTGGTTCCTTTATAAATTGTCATTTCTTATTAGTATCTACATCACACGGAATTAAATATGAATTGATGTACTGTCATATAACGGACACGGCAAACAGTTTAACTACAGACTATTAATGGCTATGCATACGTATCTACAATATAAGAGTATACTTAATTGCTGAAGGAACAGGACTTACTCTCATACTTTAGTATCACCGTCCATTTGCATGCACATATGGTCAAATTAAGATACTATTCTTTCTCAGCTTTTGACTTCAGCAGAATCAAGAGTGAAGATCTGTCCAGTAAAATTAATTTAGGCACCAAGTGGTTTCTGCTGCTGTCAGTTCTGAGACAGTGTTTCAGTGTTGACATAACGTCGGGATCATTTCTCCTGTATTATTGGATATAAGGAATGCCAAATTACGTGAATTCATGCATCTTGGGGTCACGGAGCCTCGCGTACCCTACCTTAACATATGCCCTCAGATCTAGAAAAATCGTGTCACGAGCATAAATCATATATTATTTGATATAGGAATCCCAGATTTGGTTTGTGTACACGTCTTGGGGGTCACGGAGTGTCGAATATCATTCAGTGTCACTGTTACCTTGCTTTCTGGCCTCAGTTTTAGGAAACAATATCGTAAAAATGGGCTGTCCAGTGTTGTCAAATAACGTTCCATAAATGTGTTGCATGCTAGATCCATTATCGTAACATATCTTGTTCACTATAGACTATAGATGGCCATGCATACGCCGGGTACTTAAAATCGAGCCATATAAAAAGAGTAGACCTATACGCGATGGAAGCACGTTTTAAATGGTAAACAATTACAGCTCTGACGGTTATATCTCAGAGCTTCGAACCATTGTAAATGGACAGGCTCGAGAAGTTCAAAATTGAAGCATGCAGTGTGCATGAATACATATTATGATCAGGTTAAACGACCGCCAGCTATTTTGAAAGCTAATACTTGTTTCATAATTATTATTACCTGCGTGGCTTCAGCGAAAGCAGGTCTAGTAGTAGGTCCACTCTGTCCATTTGTACTCACGAATGGACTCTCATTGGGTACTTTGAATTTCCGAAATTTCTTGGTACTTTAAATTTCCAAAATCAATTATGGAATAAACCTCATTTGCATATAAAGGGAGCTAATAAATTCAAAATGAGATTTATTCCGTTAAACTTTTCTGGGATTTGTTGGGTACTTACGCTTTATTGGCTACCAACAAGAATCCATTTGTAAGAGTCTGTCTGTCTGTCCGTCCATCCATCCACAATACTTTTGGGGCCCCTAGTTTCTGTAATCTGTAACTCCAAAAGTTTTCATTCATTTGTATTAAAACTTTGCATAGTGATTGTTCACATATCGAAGATGTGCACCTCCTATTTTGTGCACAATTCATGAATATCAAAGTTCTTATATTTGAGGGGCGTTGCACTTAGACATATTTTCTGTCCAGAATGCTAAGATGGTGTTTGGTCTGTGTAATCTGTAACTCAAACACTTTTCATTCCTTTATATTCAAACTTTGCATAATGATTGTTCACACATTGAAGATGTGCATCTCTTATTTTGTGTACATTTGATAATATTTTCTCAATTTTTGACGGGTGTTGAACTTAAAATTGTATTCACTTCGAAATGGCTTGGGGTGTATAGTTTGTGTAATCTGTAACTCCAACAGTTTTTTCCTTTATATGAAAACTTTGCATGATAATACGATTGAAGATGCGTATCTCTGATTTTGCGCACGTTTCACGAATATTTTGTTTCATGTTTGGGGTCTTGAACTTAGGCATTTTTACGTTCAAAATGCTTAGATGGTGTCTAGTTTGTGGAATCAGTAACTCCCACAGTTTTCATATCTTTATTATTCAAACTTTGCATAATGATTGATCATTCATGCATTGCACACGTGTACCTCCTATTTTGTGCACATTTGAAAAATATTTTCCGTTGAACTTGGACATTTTTCCATCCGAAATGATTGGGGTGTCTGATTTGTGTAATCTGTAACTCCAGCAGCTTTCATTCTTTTATATTCAAATTTTGCATTGTGGTTGTTCCCACGTTAAACATGTGCACCCTATATTTTTGTGCACATTTTACCCCTATTCCACACAGGCCACGAATGGCCCGAATCGCCGCAAATTGATTTTTTTATTGATTCGGGGGGATTCGTGAGGTTTCATTATTTTTGTCTCCAACCCTGATGTTGTTCAAGTCAATCCCGATTCAGATACGATGTCGTTACGAATATTCGGGGGAATCGGCTCAATTCGGCTGGAATCGCGCAAAAATTCATTACGATTAGCAAAATAACATTAGATCATGCTGCACGAAAGTAAAGGAATCAATTACGAATCAGTTAAGAATATGCCGAATGCAGCACGAATTGAGCACGAATTAACAGAAATCCAAGACGAATCGCGACGATTCGCGAGATTTTCTCTCACAATAGTTATAAAAAAATGCCCATCTATGCTTGGGGGCATCAGTTCCAAAATGAATGTTCCTCGTAAAGCAGCAGTAGAATTGATCCTGCAACTTGAGTGTTGAAAACGGCTTCTTATATAGATAGAAGAAAACAACTACCTTAAAGTCGAAGGGCCCTGGCCCAGACTCTTTGACTTGGAAAAATATGGCAGTTCACCATTGGCAAAATCACCAGCCAGGAGCTACTGACTGATCCTGATTGTGCTCCAGAATCGTCCAAATCTGTTTCAACTTTTAGGACTGGCTCACATGCGCGTGGCGGGGTAATTAATCTTAGCGAAAATCCTTCTACTATCTCTTCCTTGGTTTTATTGCTTGGCTTAACCTCCCGATTCCCCATGAATGAGCTAAGAGTAGCTACTATTGCCCCAAAACGCCTCCGAATCGATTACGATTCAGTTACAATATCCAAGAATGCCTTAGGAATTTGGTACGAATCACGAACGATTTTTCGAATCGGGGAATTCGTGGCCAAAGTTTTGACTACGTTTTCTGACTACGGACTGTGCGAATCAGTTAAGATCTTCACGAACTGAGTACGATTCAGACACGAATCCAAATATTTGTCAATTCGTGGGATTCGGGGCCTGTGTGGAATAGGGGTATTTGATAATATATTTGGGAGTTTTGAACTTAGACATTATTATGTACTCTCATGTTTTTCTTCATACGTAGGCTTGGACCCAGCATCTACTGTCTACCCCCAAAATATATCGGGAATATCAGCCAGACCCCAAAAAATATTTGTAATTTTGGGCTACCCCAAATAATATCCCCATCCTGCACATTGACATTAAGAAAAAACCCTGAAATGTATAGAAATGACCCCTAAAACCAGCCCCGTTTTGTAATGATATATCCACAAAATCTTCATACCCCCTCAGATATTTCTGAAACCCCCCCCCCCCCAAAAAAAAAAAAAATATTGAAATTCAAGATTTTGAACCCCCAAAAATGGTCCCAGCCTACGTATATATATGAAAATATCAGAGTACCCCCCCCCCCCACACACACACACACACACATTCTTGGGCCATCAGGGTGTGAAAAGCGGACGTTACAAAAATAAGATTAAGAAAGTGACACCAATTACAATTAAAGTATAATAGTGAGCGTGCATCGAAGTGGTCTTAAATCATCATTGCCGACCCCTGTGAGCTGAGAAGGCACAGAAAAAATAATATAAAATTATGCTGTTTCAAATCAAACATGATTTCGTGTTAACCCGTAGTAATGTTGTAGATGCGCAACCTGATTTGAGTCTTCTCTCGATATAGAATCATAGGTCCAGATAAGCAAACAATTCCAGCGTAATAGTGAGAATCATTTCTTGTCCATCAGTTTTAATATTTGTTTTGGGTACTCAAAAGATGAGACAGTTCCATTTTGATTATCCACAACATATGCCTTGGTAGAGATTTAAACATATGTTTGGGTGCTTTAAAGAACCGTCTTATTGAGACAATTCTTTGAGTACCCGCAACTGTGTTTTGGTTGAGAAATGTAAAACTGTCCACCGCCACCGCCGATGGGCCGAAATATGTGTTAATGCATTGATGGTGAGGGTTCAAAAAGCTGTCATATGCATTTGAAAAAAAAGTTAATGCTTGTAAAAAAATAAACTTGGTTTCACTAGAAAAATATGACCCCAAATTTTTAAAATGCATTAGAATCGCTTTTACGGACATTTTGCATTAGAAATATTTCTTTAGGGAGGCCCTATCCCCCAACGGGAGGGGTCATTTCTCTCACACACACACACACACACACACACACACACACACACACACACACACACACGTGCCTTTGACACTCGAAAGACGCATACTACATTTCAAGGTCGTACCACTTTTCAAAAGTCGACAACGGCCCTGGAGTCAGTTAGCGGCCTATATTGATGAAAGCATAGGTAGTATTATACTCCCATGAAATGACATTTTCTTGATAAAATAAGCAATTAGTTCATAACCTTGAAGTGAGCATTGAAATAACGCAACGATGGTTGCACCCCGTTGTAGTATTTACTGGTGCAGACTCGCCAGAGCCTTAGCTGCTCGTATAAATAGGACACAAGTCGTCATTTGAGCCAACGCATAAAATTTTGGTACAGTGACGAAGGCTCAGTTGAGCCTGTGTGAATGTGCAGACTCGCCAGAGCATTCGCTGAAGTACTATATGACAGCGAAAGCGCATTTTGGGCCAGCAAGAGAGTTTGGTACATATTAGATTGTCGAGTGACAAAAGGCTCAGGTGAACCTGTGCAGCCTTGTGAATATTCACCAGAGCCTTAAGAGCAATTCTCTGTAAATATGGAGCGAGTTATATAGGAACCATTTCACGCTCCGACTCGGATTTTGATGAAACTTGCTGACAGTGGTAGTGGTCATGTAAAAACAAGAAATCAAGTGTTAGTTCATTCAATTCAACCTCCGTTGCCATGGCAACAGCATCCAAAGATTTGGGCCAAAAAACAAGCAAAAATGACATGAAAAATGACATTTTTACCATTAAACTACTCTTAAATTGGCTTTTACCAATCACAAACATGGAATTATTTTAAACAAACAGACTTAATATAACCGATTTAGCTAATGGTAGCAGCCTTACGAAAAAGCTTAGCTATACTTATCTTTCACTGAAAGTG
The DNA here is from genome assembly GCA_964019695.1 of Loripinus fragilis. NCBI lineage: Eukaryota > Metazoa > Mollusca > Bivalvia > Lucinida > Lucinidae > Loripinus > Loripinus fragilis. The sequence goes on from OZ026515.1 coordinate 123,672,983, forward strand.
GGTGGGGTAAGTAGGACCGGAAAATTACGCTTTTGGGGCATTTTTGCACAAACACGACAACTTTGCGCGGCTACTTTCACATACATTCATGTTAATATATAATAGGCCAGGGTATGAAATTTTATAATATGAAAGAAAATGTTTGGGAAGTTACCGTCTTCTTGTTGTTACCATGGTAACAAATGTTTCCCTGTAGAAATACTAAAAAAGATAAATATTGCATAAACAATTGATTTATTGCTATATTACAGTGATATAGTCTATTATAAATAAAATATTTTCATTACTCACACATCTCTCTTATATATGACATTAAAGTCTGCTGCAGATAAGCTATTTTTAGACTTTTAGGGGCATCATAAGGGGTAAAAATTATGATTTTCAAAATCAAAACCAACACATTTTGCTAATTTGCCCTTTCAGTACCCTCAAAATTGCTATTATTTATCACCAATGTGCGATATTTTTGAAAATTTAGACTTAAATTAAAGAAATAAGATAAATGTTTTCTAATTAAATTATCTAAACATACTTATTTATAAGGAAAAGTGGGTGGGGTAAGTTGGACCTGAAAAACATGCCTTTTTAGCATTTTAAACACAGTCAACAACCTAAATCATGCATTTAAACTTATATGCATGTTAATACATATTAGAGCAGGATATTTTTTTTTGTTTTATGAAAAACATGCTTTAGAAGTAATCAGCTTCTGTTCGTAACCATGGCAACAAAAGCTTTACTGTAGGATAACTGAAAAATGACTTTATTGCACAATGATATTAATTTATTGTTATAAGAAATGATAGTATCTATTATAAATCTCTTTATATAATTACTTAATCACATTTCTTACAAATAACAATAAAATAGCCAATAGGAAAACTGCCTTTGAATTTTTAATGTAATTTTAGTGTTTTAAATTCTGACTTAGGCTAGTTAAAACCCCAAACCCAAAAGTTAGGCAAACTTGCTCTCTGACTTGTATTGAAATCGCCCATCGTCATCACAATTAATATGGTTTGTGTCAGAAAATGCAAATTTTCATTTCAATAGATGGAAATAATTTAATACAGTAGCCTAATTTAATTGCTACAATATACTTATCTTGCATGAGAAGTGGGTGGGGTAAGTAGGACCCTCGAATTCTCATTAATCATTCAGCAATCTCCCATAGAAGTGTTTCACATATGGTCTCTCGGATTTTGTAAAAAAAATAATGGCAATTTATGTATTTTAGTAAAATCAACCACATTCATGTTTGCTCAGCTGTTGGTTTTTCGGTTGTCATGACAACAGCTTTCAAATATTTTGGCATAAAATCAATCTAAATTCCTTTAAATTTAGATATACGTTCTACCAGGTCCAGAGTTGTAAATAGAAAAACTAACATTTGTTTGTGTATTACAACCCCTCTATTTAAATAACTACCCAATTACCAAAAAAAAAATGATTTCATTGCTTTAAAACAGAAAAATATGGATAGTATGTGAGTTTATTGGACAATGTGATATATTTGTTGCCATGGCAACGTTAGTTTTTGTGACATGGTGTTGTTTCTTCATAAATGTGTTTTCCAATATGTCATTAATATATATGAAACCAACAAGCAAATATATCTTTTATTACCGTCTATGAAACTGATAGAATACAAAAGTATCTATTACTAAAACACATACTCTATTTCTGTTGCCATAGCAAACATAAATTGGGTTTCAAACTTGTAGTTGTTGTTGCTGTTGTTGTTGTTGACTTATATTTGGATATTCAAAACAGGGCAATTTTGGTTATTCGTGAGAACAGAACTTGCGTACATTTGTACCTGTAATTGTTTTAGCTGATTTGTAATGCATATGGAGCTATCAGCTACCCTCATGCACTGTGTGACTTATTTACATACATTTATGCATGCAGAACCTTATAGATCTACTTTTCTCATTATTTTGCATACTATCGAACACGTTGGCGTTTAAATGGTAAATGACAGTTGGTTCCGCATGCAGCTTATACCATAAATACCTTTTCTGCAAACCCTTTTCATTCTAAAACGTATCAACATACTCATTTAAGTACTAGAAAGACCGAAAATTATGGGAAAGTCTTATGATTCCTGTCTGAAAATGAAATAAAAAAAATATATACATATTATATTGTCAAGCTTGTATCATAATTGTTTTGTTTACAGAGAAACTTGAACAAGTAACTGAGCAACTGTTTTTCATCAGTCGATGCAACCTCAAAATTGGGATTTCATTTCTTAATGCATGCTGTTGTCGATCAGATGAGATTAGTAATTCACCATGGTTGCACACCGTCTTGAATAAATAGGTGGCAATCTGCTCTCTCATATAGTGCAATAATTATAACATGAGGAAGGTATGATAACTTTGATTATGACCAGCTAGCAAAACATTAAAAATCCCTATTAAGTATTTGAGACGAGCAATTTTTTAGTTTGAAACAGCTTTTTAGTCTCTTATAACCCTCCAAACACAAATATAATAATGCATAATTATAGTTATTGGTTGAGTTAATCTAACTCGAACTACAGTGTATTCAGAATTACACGAAAATTCACCTGTGTTATAGGTTTTATAGTGAAAATACTACTTCTGAGACAACCCTTTTTAGGGGCTCAAAATGAACTGTTGTGATCCTAGGATGTCCGTCGTCAGTCAACATTTGCTTTAAATCACATCTCCTAAACCTCTGGTTGGAGTGTCGCCAAGCTACACCTGAATAATCTTTTGTGGTCTCCTTTTTAAGGTCATTACTGACATCGGCGCAATTTTTATTCCGAAAAATAAATTTTCTTTATTTTCTGTTATTTGCTGTTTCATTTTATTTATAATTATAAAAATAATAAAAATCAATGTCACCGTTTAGTATTTGAGCTATGGCTATTCAAAGACATGCATAATACACCCTTTTTCTCCAAAAATGTTCAGGGCCGAAGTAGAAGATAAACAGGTCTTTGATATGGTAGCTGATGATTATGGCATATTGTGACTTATTGCTTCATAGCAACTTAAGTTTACTTGAAATACTAGGATGGTTAATTGATGTGAATCTAGCCATTGTATATTTAATGAACAACTTTTTCTTTAAAGAGAATAGTCAAAATTATTGCAATTTTTACGTTTGACAACTAAATATTCAAATATTTTAGGCCATTCCAAAAATAGATTTTTGTGAAACTTGTATATCATAAACATCATTACTTGAGGTGAATCAGTATGAAATTTGAGCAATTTTCACCGTCTCAAAAAAGAGATACCCCCTGTAATGCACAGTTTCAATTTCGTAACTTTTTAACTGTATAACAAGAAATAAACTTACTTTCAACAGACCAATAAATTTTAACAATGCTTCGTTGCTATCTGTATGTGTAGAAACTAGTTTTGAGAGGATTGACCAATAAAAGAAAGTTAATCTTAAGAAATAAATAAATATTGTTAACCCACCATTTTTTTCTACGATTATCTACTCTGACACAATGAAAGAGATATAAAAAATGGCTCAAATAGTTGCATATATACAATTCTGTTGTTGATATATAAAGACAATTGCAGTAGTCATCAAAATATATAAAAATATTATGGGTTATTCAATATTTGTTCAATATTTTGAGGACAGTGATGCATTCATAAGCCATATTATAATGAATTTTTTCACCCCAAAATGCAAAATGAAGGGCATTAACTCATGTTTATGCAAAATTTTATATTATTTAAGTTAACAAATGTAGAGATCTACCAAACCAAATACATTGTGTATGCTTTTACTGAAATCTGATCCCTAGTAAGCAAGTTATATGAGAAAATTTGATTTTCGACCCATTTTCTATATAAATTTTAGCATTAAAGGGCAATAACTCATATTTGAAAAAAAATAAAAATGTGGCATAAACAACTTTTGACCTACAGTTTGATATAGTAATGGTTCATAACAGCTTTCACCCAATTTAGCTAGTTATTGAGCTTTTACTCACTATACTGCAGTTTTCCCATAACCTTTCATGATTATGAAAACCTCACTAATACAGTTTATGATTACAGATATTGGTTAAGCCAATCTTACTGGTACACAAAATGCATTAAAGGTACTGATTTCATAGTAAAAAAAAAACTACTTTTGAGATAACCTCCTTATAATACATGTACTTAGGGACTTTTAATTTAAAATTTTAACAGAATATGAGAAGTTTCATTAAAAATCTAACATTCATTCTTTTATCTAGGGTTTATATGTCTAAATTTTCCTGATTTTTGTCAATAATTTCGTCTTTTCCATTGGCCTAAATGCTAAAAATATGCTTTTCTTATGGTATATTTGAGACGTCCACTAATTTCCCCTATTGTGGGGTTGTTAACATTTGTTTGGACTTAATTGGTCAAAAGGCTAAGTTCTTCCTTACTTTACTTGATAAATGTAGCAGCAGGAGTCAGGTTTTTACAATGAAATTGAGTCAAGTGTACTAAAACATGTGTTTTGATAAAATGTACCTCATTTACCCCCTTTTGAGCCCTTTGCCGAACCCTAGTTTGAATCAACCCCACATGTTTATTTTCTAAACTGCTAGCTATTAGTACAATGCCCCAAACATATTTTGATGACATTTGTATGCTACACATATAGAAGTTAGGCATTTTCGATTAAAATTATCATTTTACCTATATAAACCTCTAAAGGGGCTATTATCAAGTACATTTTAGGGCCTCTCACCACTGATTTGTCAACAAAGTAACATGTGAGTATCATTTTAACATTTTACTTTTTATTGTGTCAGATGTTCATTGTTTTTGATACAAAAAGGACCTTCATACTGTTGTTGTCCATTTTGGCTTTTTGAAATGGTTATGGTAAGAAGATGGTTACTTCCTAAAATATTTTTTTCAATGTATTATATACCATATTTAGCTTGGTCTTTCTAAAGTTTGTAAACCTTTCCAAGTAACCCCGACTTGAAACAATGTGCTTTCAAAAATGTCAACAACTGCCATATTTTAGTACATTTTACCCCACCCACTTTTTTGCAACATTGCTATATGACAGAATTACCAAAATGATTAACCATACCATCCTTGTATTCACATTGAGCAATACTGCCTAATACAAGTTAACCTAAGGTCAAAATTTTTCATTTTAAAAGTTGCATTTGCGCAAAGTATGTCTATTTTTACTGATTCTCTGCCATATTTTAGTACATTGTTACCCCACCCACTTTTTGCAACATTGCTATATTACAGAATTACCAAAATTATTAACCATACCATCCTTGTATTCACATTGACCAATACTGCCTATTACAAGTTAACCTAAGGTCAAAATGTTTCATTCTAAAAGTTGCATTTGCGCAATGTATGTCTATTTTTACTGATTTTCGGGCACTATTTGGTAAAAAAATGACACCTCATTTACTCCCTTTTGAGCCCATTTTCGACCCCTCAATTGAGACAACGCCCTATATTTATTTTTCATAAAAAACTAGCTATTAGATCAATGACTTGAAAATATTTAATGTAATTTCTACGCTACTTTTACATGAGTTTGGCATTTTTTACAAAATAGTGTTTTTTTTTTTGCCTACAGAGACCTCTAAAAGGGCTATTATCAGATCCCTTTTAGGGCCTTGTACCACTTACTTGTCAAAAAGCAAAAAATAAGTATTATTTCAACATTTTATTGTTGATTGTGTCAGATGTCTTCACGTTCTGCAATACAAAAACGCCTTATAAGCTGCAAATGTCCATTTTGGCTTTTTTAGACGGTGGCATCAGAGTTGCCATAGTAACGATAAGAAGGTGGTAACTTCCTCAATTTTTTTCAGTTAATTACAAACCATATTTAGCTTGGTCTTACTAAAGTGTGCAAACCTTTCCAAGTAACCCCGACTTGCAACCATATGGTTTCAAAAATGTCGAAAATTACCATATTTATGTACATTGTTACCCCACCCACACTTTTGCAACCATTCCTTTATGACAGAATTGCCAAAATTATAAACCATACACTCCATGTATTCACATTGAGCAATACTGCCAAGTACAAGTAATCACAAGGTCAAAAGTTTCTCATTCTAAAAGTTGCATAAGCACAATATATGTCTATTTTTTCTGATTTTCGGGCACTATTTGGTCAAAAAATTTGACGCCTCATTTACCCCCTTTTGAAACCCTTTTGGACTTCATATATTGGTACAACACCCTATATATTTTTTTATAAAATGCTAGCTATAAGATCAATGACTTATACATATTTTAATGTTATTTTTACACTTCTTATACATGAGTTTTGCATGTTTTATTTTTTAAAAAAAGGCTTTTTTCCCTAAGTAGACCTCTAAAAGGGCTATTATCTGGTCCCCTTTAGGGCCTTGCACCACTAATTTGTCACAAAAGCAAAATATAAGCATTATTTCAACATTTAATTGTTGATTGTGCCAGATGACTTCATGTTCTGCAATAGAAAAACGCCCTATAAGCTGCATTTGTCTATTTTGGCTTTTTGAGACGGTGGCATCATAGTTGCCATGGTTACGATAAGAAGACGGTAACTTCCCAAACATTTTTTTCCAATTCATTACATATCATATCTAGGTTTGTCTTACTAAAGCATGTACATTATTCCGGGTAACCGCGGCTTGCAACAAAATTAGTTCAAAAATGTCGAAAATGACAAATTTGAGTATCTTGTTACCCCACCCACTTTTCTGATACAATTGCTACAAGACAGAAAAACCAAATTTAAGTACCAGACCCTCCTTGACTTAACATAAAGCAATACTATGGAGTACAAGTTGTCACAAGTTCAAGACTTACTTATTCTAGAAGTTGCAACTGTGCAATTTATGTCTATTTTCAGTGATTTTCGGGCACTTTTTGGTCAAAAACTTTGGATTCGGTTACCATGGCAACGGAAGTAAAAATTAAAGAATTAAGCATGAATGATTTGGTTTTGGATGAAAACAAAAAAGTATAGAAAGTTTCGTTGAAATCTGAGACTATGCGTGAAAAACTTTGCTCCATATTTACAGAGAATCGCTCTTAATTCGCTGCTCGCATAAATGACACACACACCGCCAATCGAGCATGCACATGGGATTCTGATACTGTTACGAAGGCTCAAGCGAGCCTGTGCAAATGTGCAGACTAACCAGAACCTTCGCTTCTGGAACACAGATTTCCAGTTGAGCCACCACATGATATTTTGAAACTGTGACGAATCATTAAGTGAGCCTGTTCTCTAGAGCATTTTCTGCTTGCAAAAATGGCACCGAAATCGCCATTTGATAGAGCACGAGATTTTGACACTTATCGCATTGTGATGTGACTACGGCTTTGGCGAGTCTGCATATTTGCGCAGACAGTTTCGTCTGAGCCTTCGCAACAGTATTAAAATGTCGCGTGTTTGATCAAATGGTGATGGGGTTGCCGCTAACACGAGCAGCGAATGCATGACGAGTTTGCACATTTGCCTGAGACACTCAACGATGCGACTGCGAAGGTGAGTCTGCACACTGGACAATGCTTTATGTACCAAAAGGTCGTGTTGACTCAAATGGTGATATGGTTCACATTTATGCTAGAAACGAAGGCTCCGAGAAGTCTGCACATTGTACAGTCAACAGGTTTAGATTTTCGTTACCTTACGGCTTTTGCATTTTCCAGGGTGCATTAAATTGGAAAATGTATCAAATTGTAAAAAAAAATCACAGCTGGGATATTAATAATCAAAACTTAGAACAAATGTTAATGCAATTGGACAAGTCTGAGAGGCTCAAACACAAGTAAGTATGTAGTGCGTAAGACGACTTACAATCATATCGCTAAACGACCGCTATTTTTTTAAAGCAAATTCTTGTATATGTATCAACTGGTTCCCTGCTCACGCGGTCGCTAATTATATAAATTTATTATTGCGCGATAATAATTTACATATATTTATGATTAGTTAAGAACATTATATATGTTGAAATCGAGCATATAAATCTCAAATACTGTAGATCTAGACCTATTTTTAAAAAGACAAAAACAACAATGACAATGAAAAACACGAAACAAGTTGGAACTATTTTTACGCGGAAGCTTTCTGAATAGGTGTTGTTTGGATTGCATTAATCCCTTATCATGCGGCTTAGTAATGCCCTGTTTTAAATACAATGTAGATCCATATCAGCCGGCTTCTAAGAAAGTAACTGATCAGAATCAACTGTTTACCACTCTGCCTCTAAATCAACCATAAAACCTGATACTTTGCAACACATATGGTGGAAAATTGGGTATAAGTGTAACATTTTGATGTGTTCAACAGTGCAAGAGCGAATATCGACGTGTGGTCGAAACGCTATTGTTAAAATTGGGGAACGGACTAACATCCGTCCCCAAAAATATATCACTTAAAGCAGTTAACTTTTTTGCAACAAAAACAAAAGTAACCTGTTTGAGTGAACGTGTCTTTTTTCAACTTCATATTCCCGAGTTACCGCAATTTTCACGGCCATGTGGGTAATTTTATCTGAAAGACCTATTACATTACTTTACGATTATGCAATAAAATTTTGTACGCATCGTCTATAAATAAGTACGCGAGGTCATTGAAGTTCAGAAAATAAGCTACTTTTGAACCTGAATAAGTTATATTGTTGACGGCTTGCAATTTGACCTTGGCCTAAATAAATTTCAGATATAACTTAAATAAGTTACTTTCTGTAGCATCACTTAGAAATTATTGTTGAAAAGGCACAATTTTAACTTCCTCAAGTGATATATATTTTAACTTATAGAAGTTATGTCCCTAACTGTAAATAAACCAAGTAGTATATAAATATTACTTTCCCTGCGCGGGTGATAGTCGAAAATATAATCCCTCGAAATGTGATTATCAACCTCGGCGCAATCACCCGCGCAAGGGAATGTAATATTTATTTTATTATACCGAACAGAACATTAGATCCCCAATTATTTTCTGAAGTACTTCTCTTACTCAATAAACCTATCATGGTGAGGGAAGATCCGAAGGGAAAATAATGAACGGCCTCTCATCTATATGCTTCAATGAATTTAATCTTTCACAAAAATGTTAACGATATGAATGCTCGACCTGATCACTGACGTTCCGTTTAACAAATTACGTCATTAAAGCTGATGACGTCAAACTTACCGAGCAGCATCATTTTTAAAGGAGATACTTCACATGAGGCTGTTTTGATGCATAATAGAAAATTTCGCCTAATCGGCTTAAATTTGGTATCAACTTGTTCCTCTCGACCTAACTAAGAAAACGAGTACCCACACTTTATGTTTCTGACCATAAACAAGGTAGTTATGTGTAGTTTAAAGTCGCCAAATCATGCGTCATGACCGCCATTGCTGTTGAACGTCTCCTGACGTGAACGAACCGTACGCGCATCTACGTTGCGCATCATGTGACCGCCCTGATATTTTTTGATATCACCCTCTGCTATGGCAAACAAGTGGCAGTATTCGCCGTCGCTGTAGCAACGGGTGATATAAAATATCAGTCGTTCGTCTATGGAAGTTTTGTATGGGGAATTCACGTGAGGTATAATAATAAGAAATAGAATACACAATCACACACTACAAATTAACATATGGCAACACGAGAAAGAGTCACAAAACGTTAATATACTCAACAAAATAATTGAAGGACCAAGACTTTCGAACGCAGGTTTGCTTAGCTCAAACTTTTACATTCTGCAAAAAATGGCCCAAATCTTTCTACTGTTTCAAAAAATTATCTTGATTCCCATGCCTAATTCTACCATTACTGCGTCTCAATACACATACCCCCAAAACACACTTTCAAAACGCAGTAGGTGGGGTAAAGAAATCCACTTGTGGTTATTCGAGCAGAATGAAAGTGACATCAAATTCAACTTTGTTTTTAACAGTTCAGCTTACATGCGAAAGATTTCTTCAAAAAGTGGCATTGATTTGGGAAGCACACATTTTTACCTCTGACAATGCAGTTTTGGTATTGTTTTGTTTTCTGAAAACAATGTTTGTACCAGGCCATCAAGAATCCGATTTTCAATCGTCATTGTATGCTTTTGAGGGTTAGAAAGATGTCCTGACGAATTGTTAAATAAATATTATCACATACAAACGCCAAAACTAACTGTCTGAGCCCATCTAGGAAGTAGGTAGTATCAAAGGGATTAAAACACCATAAAATCATGCAAACACAGAGATATCAGCATCTAAAAGCATTATTAATCTATTTCATGCAGTTCTGTGACCCATGTCTCAGAAACAAAAAATGAAATTCCAATACAGTTTGGTCTAGTTTGAAAATGAAACAAAATTCACATCAGTAACAGTTCTACCATTTTTTTTTCTGCTGTTTTACTTAGTAGTAGGGCCGCAAAGGTGTCTAAATCGTAAAATTGATTTTTAAAAAATGTTCTACACAAAATGCATCAACATTATAATTGATACTATTGGTCCTTCATTTATTTTTGAGGAGTATAGTAAAACAACCAATTATCTTGTCCGAATACAGATTATTGCAAATTAAAAGACACACCGTACTACATGACAAACAGGGACCAAATACTTAACCCTCACAAACATTGGAAGCAACACTTATCAATGAATCAACAACACCAGAGCCACTGTTTTAGAAAGGACTGCAGCGGAAGCCACTGGGGAGCTTAAATGCATATACCTGGGGCCAAAATGTCTCCCTAGATTCTGTTATTGTAAAAACAAATACTGTTTAGCCCGCATGGCGGCTTCTATTAGATTGTATTTATCAAATGTTATTAATTAAAGAATACTTTGAAATCTGAATATTGTCTTAAAAAAGTTCTGATTTTGTTATTTTGTAGTACGCAACGTTGTTACTGATGTCATTTCATAACGTCAGCAAATTTTAAATCTGTAAATCGCTAGCGGAAGATCGAATTTAATGCATGCATATCGTTAATTTACTCCGACATCCGCCGTCATATGATAAAATCAAATATAAGTTATGATTTATTTCGTCAGTCATTTGGAATGCAGCTAACTTTGGGAAAACACAAAGTGTTGTGTTGCTACTGCCAATATATGGGCTTGTTTTTACACAAAAACTAAACTGCACACATTCATAAAATGATAATTTGATTTTACTGACATATTTAAATGATTCAACACGATGGTCACCAGGCTTGGCCTATCAGATAGACTCTTTCTATGCTGCATGGCCTGTTTCCTTTTTAAATGAAATTAAAATGCAACCATTCACTCCAAATGTTTGGGGGACTCTATGTGCAGATCAAAATTAATCAAAACGCCATTTATAAAGAGTATGTAGGCTTGGTATAATATGTTGTATGTGGTTTCTCTTCTCTCTTTGCTTGTTGTTTTTAGGTTTGGGATAAGGTTAGAGAGACAGTAGCCTACATGTATCTCACTGCATAAAGCATGTGTATTGTATTTTAATATCGAAGTGTGTTTCTTAACTTACTGTGATTTCATTACTTTTTAATGACTGGCGTTAAACATATCTTATTTTTGTTTGCTTGTTGTGTTTTAGGTAGGGGAAAGGGATAGGGAGACAGTAGCCCATATCAGATAATAAAGCATATGTATCTTATTCTGTACAAGCTATATGTAAGGTAGATGATACACTATATATATTACTAAGTTAAAAAGTAAAGAGGTGGCAGCCAACATGTACCTCTTTGCTGTAAATTTACAATTACTGTCCTCCTACAAATACTTAGGCCACTATCTCTCCAGTGATTAATGTTTTACATTTCTACCCGATATCATTTAGTTATTCTCTTAATTAATGCACTTGAACAGAATATAAATTTTGAAGCACTTGAAAGGTTACACAAAGGCTGGTTACAGTTCAGCTACCACCGATTTTGTGGTAAAGCTACACTGATATTTAAAATGTATTTTAAATGAGATATCAAGTTCGTGATCAATGCTACATTATAGTGTATATTTAACTGATGCATTTTTTATCTAAATTACCTTGTATTTGAACATCAAATATGGCCCAAAATCCATCTCCCTTCGAAGCTTCCTGTGAGTGATAGTGAACGTATAACGTTCCAGATGAAGATAGTATAGTAGGAGGCGGATCGGTGCCACAGAGTTTCGCCAGTAACGTGCCACGGCTTGTCAAACCACTGTAAACCTAAAATGTTTGGATAAATAAATTGTATACACAATAAAAAGTATTGCTTTTATTATATGATATGTTTCTGTCAAATTCATTGTCAACAAAATCAGACAATGCATAAAGAGTTTACCACAGCAACTTTAACATTTGGGCTATTATTAAGATATTGGTGAAAAGCAAGTGTTTACATTGAAGAAGATTGTTGGCTCTAATAATTTTTCAGCGCAATTTTTTAAAAAAATTACCATTTTAAAAAGATATGATATAACTTTACTGTATTGCAACAGACTGCATGCTTGATAGTCAACCCAATCATGGTTGGCAACTTTGCTTTCTTCTTTAATTGCATGCCGTTGGGTCGAATTTTAGACTCTTTGACGGTTCTGAAATTAAGCCTTTTCTATTGGTGAGATGGTAGGGGCCTGATGCTTTGGCTGTAGCCAGACCAACAGGGGTTTGCCTGTTTGATTTATGTTGCTCCGGTATTCAGTTTTATGTACTGTTGAGTCCTTATCTTTGCTCTATCCCCTTTTTAATATCTTAGTTTATATGTTCTAGGAGATAATGCATGGATAATTTAGGGTTTTTTTTATGCAAACCAAACATCTATGTGTCTTGATCAAAATCTGAACTTAGGGTGAGGTTTGCACCGTGAAACTGGTTTAAGCCCTCCAGTAAAATATTTTTACTGACCGTTCAAAGGCTGTACTTCTTTTGTAGATCATTTGTGTAATCTTTATCTTGTGTTTGTAATGCTTTCGCGTCTGTTCATTACTGCCTTGTGGTCACCTGCTGGGAAAGGGCTGAACTCTTGGCTTTTGTGTGTGATGTTTAATTGCGATTTTGTCACTTTAATATGTGGTACGCTGGGTCAGGTGTGGTACTTAATTGTATCGATTCCTGATCTTTGCCACCTTATTACTCTCAGTATTGTGTTCCAGAGGGCACCAAATAAGCCCTTTAAAGCACGTAGCTGTTTGCAAAGCGCAATATCTAAATAAACAATTGTTTTTCAAAAAATACACTACGTAATCACCCTACTCATCGTATTGCATCAGCTGACCTAACTTGATGCCTCTAGCTGTAATACTATTTGTGATATCTGGATGACAAGTTTTAAATGATCAAATTTGCAAAGGTCATGAAAATTTCAAGATGATCTACTTGTTAATTTTTATCAGCTGATCAAGTTTGAAGTTCCTAGCTATAATAATTCTCGAAATAGCTCGATAACAAGTCATCAATGTCCAAAGTTGTTAGTGGCAATAACTCTAAAAATATATAATGTTTTGCAAATAATTCATCGGATTATCAACTTATTATTTCTCTATCTAGCTGTAATAGTATTTTGAGATATCACTATTACAAATTTTAAAAGGCCAACTGTGCAAAGGCAATTATTAAAAAAAATCTGTTTTTAAAATTTCACTTATTAATTTTTTCATCATTTTCTATCAGCTGACAAAGTATGAGCTCACAACTATAATAGTTTTTTTCAGATATCTTGATTACCACATTTCATTCTGACTATTTAAAAGGGGCATAGCCCCACAAAGGGAGATAATTCAGACCAAAAAAATTTCGGTCAGCTATATTTAATGAGTACTCCATTAATTTTATGAATTTTCAAAATATTTTTTAACAGACGCACAAACAGGTGGACGGACATGCCTAATGCAATATGTCCCCTTAACATTTTTTAAAATGGTTAAGGTGTAAACTTTCTATTCAATAAGTTAAGAAAAACTGAGTTTATATGAGACATGTTCCTGTTTATTTGAACAGACGTCAATTCCCTTTTTGCAATTGCATATAGATAAAACAAACACATTGACTTTCTTAAAAGCAACGGATGGTTATACGAATGGCCAAACAGACAACATGACACATTAAAGATTCTTTCACGACGGATAGAGACCTCTGAGATTTTACCCTGGGTTAGAAAATCTAATCTTAAGAATGATGTCTTACCCAGGCTGTCACGTAAGGGCTAAATACATTGGTTGTATTGGAACTCACGCACATGGTCGGCAAGTGACGTCATTGTAATGTCAAAGTGACGCATCATAATATAAGTAAGTAAGGGTGCAAAGATCAGGAATCGATACAATCAAGTACCACACCTGACCCAGGATACCAATGGGAAAGTGACAAACTCACAGTAGACACCACAAACGAGGGCCAAGAGGTCAGCCCTTTCCCAGCAGGTGACCACAAAGCACATATAAACAGATGCGCACAAAGACATAGCAAACACAATACAGAACAAAAACATAAAAGATCCACAAAAGAAGTACCGCCTTGGAATGGTCAGTAAAATATTTTACTGGAGGGGTTAAACGGCGCCAACCTCACCCTTAATTCAGATGTGGATCAAGACACATAGATATTTAGTTTGCATGAAAGACCCCTAACTTTTAAAGCTGCATAGTCTGCAACTTTTGATCTTCTAATTTTAAAAATAATGTTTTTATTTTTCAAGAACACAGTAAAAATACTCAAATTCAGGTAAACATTTTACCATTTTCGTAAATCTTAACAAGGTATCACTATCAAAACAACTGCATTTATGTTAAAATTCAACGGTCTAGAATTATTGGAGGGACGCAAATAATTACAAGCAAGAGAAAAAACACACCTATTTGATGAGATAATTCACTTTTCCATGCAGTTTTCAGCTGTACTGAACATTTTTATTGTGAAAACATAGCTTAATTCTACTTTTACAAATGATTTGCAAAGAAAAGAAAATGTTTCGAAAAATGTTTAAAGTTACAGAGTATACAGCTTTAATGCATCATCTCCTAAAACATATAAATCAAGATATAACAAGGAGATAAAGCAAGGATAAGGACTCAACAGTAAATTAAACTGAATACCGGAGCAAAAGAAATCCAACAGGTAAACCCCGGTGGGCCGGACAAACAGCCAAAGCATCAGGCCCCTACCATCTCATCAATAGATTAGTCTTTAAGTCGGAACCATAATAGAGTCTGAAGTCCGACCCACCGGCGTGCAATTAAAGAGGAAAGCAAAGTTGCCAACCATGATTGGGTTGACTACCAAGCATGCAGTCTGCTGCAGTACATTAATGTTACAGCCAATCTTTTTATAATGGGAAATTATTTTAATGAACTGCGCTGAAAAATTATTAGAGCCAACAATCTTCAACTTATACACCAAGTCACCATAGAAATCAGGTTCCGAAAGTCCTTGGCGCAAGAGAGATTTAAGTCCAACTTGGAATTTAGAAATCAAATCATAGTATCGTCTATACAATTTTGAAAATGTTTTGCGAAGTTTATGATACTGATAGCCTTGTTTAAGAAGTTTCTGAGTTAACAATTTATTACGTGTTTTGAAGTCAGCAACATAGCTAGATGCTCTAGCAAAACGAATGAGTTGAGAGATATAGACTCCATAGGATGCAGAACGAGGTCTCCCTTCTTTACTGCATATCAAAACAAAGACCACACCTGACCCAGGATGTTGCATCTAGGCGTATTCAAGAACTTCTGGGAGCCTTTTCTTAAGAATAAAACGTGGTATCTAATGGTGAGCAAGAAAAAGAATCCATTATTCGTGTGAGAGTAGGATAGAAAAATCCGTCTCTCTGGATCACCGTTTGTCATCACAATGCAAGCCTCGTGATGCTGAACGGTGATCCTCAGGACGAATTTTCTATCCCACCCTAACACTCATGACAGATGCTTATTATAGCCATGCTACGGAGCCCCACCATAGATACCCATCCAGAACTTAAACGTATGAAACTTTCATTAACTGCAGTCTAAAATATGCTATGTTCTTTGAAGATTAAAATAACACTCAATTTATCATTCGAATAGAAACCATCCAGCATACAAGTTTTCAATAATGAATTCCAAGTATAAAAAATGAGTAAGGGTGCAAAGATCAGGAATCGATACAATCAAGTACCACACCTGACCCAGGATATCAATGGGAAAGTGACAAACTCATAGTCACAGTTAGACGCCACAAACGAGAGCAAAGAGGAAGAAGAAATGTGAAAGCCTATCGCTGGTACGTTATAAATACATCTATTTTGGATATGCTTTAGTGTTGCCTTGGAAATTGTTATGGCTAAAATTTGATGTTTAAGAAAGTAAGTGATTATGATCAGGAAATACCACAATCATACGCCGAGGACCAACCTAAGGCACTATGACGCAGAACACTAACTGTCAAATGACATCAGGAAGAAATTAAAAGTACAACAACTAGCTCTCCCTTCTTTACTGCATATCAAAACAAAGACCAAATACAAACTCTCACAAACATGGGGGCAACAATAAACAATGGCTCAAAACAGAATCAGCGCCTAAGGACTGACAGCAGCCTAAGCTGATTGGGACTTAAATGCACTTTACTGGTACCAAATCTTCGCCCAAGATTGTGTTGTTTTTAACACTCAAAAATGCTTAGATAATCTGGAATAATGAATCCTTCAGAAATAGAGAGTACCTATACTTTTAGAAAACAGCAGACTCGGTTTTATTGAGACTGTTCTTGAAAGGCTTCCTAACTTATTTAATATATCTTCACAGAGAACTAATCTAAACACATAAACACGCCATGATGAAATTAATACAAGGGCGCACGACTAACTTAAGTCAGAGCAAAAGGCAATTTCAAGTTGAGCCGCTGTGGGTCCAACAAATGAATAAAACCTGCCACCAACCCATAAATGAAAGCTTTATGTCATTGAGTCTGAGTTGCTACCCGAACTTAAATGTCTATCTGTATTATGTTTTCTATAAGAACACGCTTCAACTGTAAATATATATACTTAAAACCAAATGTAACTTTACACTGTTATTATATATACCCGGGTATTGGTGAGTGGTATTTCAAATGTGTTTAAATCATATTAAAATTCAATCAATTATTCATATGAAAGTTGCACTTTTTGTTTTGCTGTCATAAATGCAATCACAATGCCAAAATGAAAGAAGCAAGAGGGGCAAAATACACCTTTCCAAAACGCATCGACTTTTGATGTGTTACTGTAGCTTTGCGACTGGACATTTTTTTGATTTTAAAGAACCAGTCTGAAAGACAGGCTATTGGATTGTTGTTAAAAGTTCTAATAAGCCCTGATCATCTTTCAAGTAACACAAAATAGAGTTGTATTTTTACGTGCATACCCCTGTTTGTGAACTTTACAGTGCTTTCAATGGAATTTCCCATAAGAAATTGTTTGCCGTTTTTCTTCTCAACCGATGGGAATGTTTATCAGATTATCTTGTCACTTGCTTTGGGCAGAAGTCAAAACAAATCTCTGATAAAAAATACAGATGTCATCTGAGATAAAGCTTTGAGCAGAAACTAAAGTTTACTATTGTTTAAATTCAAAGGGAGATAATTTCAAAATGAACCACTTTGAGATGCTGCCCAAAACAAACTATACGTCAGAGATAAAATGTCTTGCAGTATTTTAATGGGCAATAAATGTCCCTTAAAATAGCGTGTTCAAATCATAGGTTTACTTTGGAGTTTGTTAGGAAATGCTGATTTTGTGATTTTAATGAAAGCACAGAAAACTCGAAAGAAGATTATCTTACCTAAGTTGGTTTTCGTGAATTAGGCTATTGCGAGAACCAGCAACTCATTGCAATATTCAATTTGGTTACACTTAAAAACAGTAAAGATATATTCAGTTGTTCAAAGTGTAAGGTTACTTTTGGTTTTAAGTATACACATAACATTAAGATTCAAAGCATTTTGGTTAAAAGCATTTAAATTCTGATTCAAATTAACAAAAAATGTCAAGAACTGCTTTATGTTGATAACGTATTTCTAAAGATCAGACTAACATATGTCAATTAAATATTACAAAATTATTTTTTGAAATGAATATGTTATGGCAAATTTAAATCTGTTCAAATAATTGTGAAACACCTCTTGCAATCGAAACAATTTTTTCTTATTTCTCAACCACTACATACATGTAGATGTTGTAATAACTAAACATCTCAATGAGATCCACAACAAATGTTCCCACAGATAAATAAGAAATTCTTCACAATTTTAAGCTTAAAATGTTTATTAACTAGATTTATCACTTGACCATCTTGTTATTCAGTGAAATAGCTCATGTCATAAATAATGTTATGACCACACGTGTAATAACACCTGCACAGCTTCCCATTGGCTATCGTAATTAACCGCATAACTATTCGTATTATTACGCTTGTCAATAGCAACCAATATGGCGTCTATATATTTAGAATGCATACCGGCGACGCCAGCATATGATTTTGAATCGAGCAATAAAGTAAAATTGTTGGTCATGGGCAAGGAACCGTGATGAATAAAAGTAGCACCATTGGTAATATGTATCAGGTCATGCTTGACGGAACGGAGTTCGTAGTCTGAATCACAGTTAGGGCCAAGTGTCCCACCTAGTTCGAAACCGAAAGTGAAATAGAGTCTCAAAGCAGGCCAACCTCAAAGCCAACGGGAACCAATATCAACTAGAAAAAGTGTCCATGGGACACGGATGCCCCCGCCTACTGTTTGTCTATAAGCTTCTGTAGTAGTCGAGCCTAAAAACGACTAAGTTCAAACTGCGAAAAAATTATAAAAACTGCGAAAAAATTATAAAAAATTAATCTGAAGATTATATGCAAATGTAAAGCATATATTCCGTTCTTGACAAAACAACTGTAAAGTTTAAAAAGGATTTAGTAAAATTGTAGGAGGATTTGTGCTCACAAGGTATCTAATGTCCATAAGCTTCTGTAGTAATTAAACCCAAAAATGACTAAGTTCAAACTGTGAAAAAAGTGACAAAAAATGATCTGAGGGTTATATCCAAATGTCATGCACATCTTCAGTCCTTGACAAAAACACCAGTAAAGTTTCAAAAGGATTGGGATAGAATTGTAGGAGGAGTTGCGCTCACAAGGTACCTAATGTCCATAAGCTTCTGTAGTAATTTAGCCCCAAAAATGACTAAGTTCAAACTGTGAAAAAAGTGACAAAAATTAATCTTAGGGTTATATCCAAATGCCATGCACATCTTCAGTCCTTGACAAAAACAACAGTAAAGTTTCAAAAGGATTGGGATAAAATTGTAGGAGGAGTTGCGCTCACAAGGTACCTAATGGCCATAAGCTTCAGTAGTAGTTGAGCCCAAAATTGACTAAGTTCAAACTGTGAAAAAAGTGACAAAAATTAATCTGAGGGTTATATCCAAATGTCATGCACATCTTCAGTCCTTGACAAAAAACACCTGTAAAGTTTCAAAAGGATTGGGAAAAAATTGTAGGAGGAGTTGCGCTCACAAAGTACCTACCTAAATGATGGACAAACGGAAGGACGCACGGACGGACGGACATGGGCAACGCTTAATGCCCTTCCGCATTCTACGAATAGCGGGGGCATAAACAATAGGTGGCATGACTATTGCATACTGTCGATTATTTAGTATCGCGCCTGCGCAGACAATGAACGAGAACTGCAACAAACAAGAGATTTGTTGATGTCAGATCTGATGATATACCAAACTTTGTGAATCAGCTGAAAAACAGAAACACTCTTAACAAAACATTCTATGATCCGAAACTTTTAACCAGATTCTTGCAACAATTAAGAATAAATGAACACAGCCACAGGTTAATTTATATGATCTTTGAAATGCTACTACTTACAGGGATTGCCAAATCTTTAAGGTCAATTCTCGTTGTGTCTGAATCAGTTTACACTAACTCTATGGCACAATACACTCCAAATCTGAACAATACTTTTAAATCCTACCGCGTTTAGCACATTTCGTTATCCAATACACAACGAGCATTGATGAGGTCACTGATTTACACCTATGAATAAAGTGACATATATTAGAGCCGATGGACTGTTTCTTCTTCTCGAAAATAAAGTTAAATTACATGGGGTTTTTTTCTCTCAAAAATAATTTTTATTGCTTTTGCATATATGCGTGTTGCAATTTCATATTTATGGGCCTTGTTACGCGAGTTGTTACGTTGCTACGCGGAACTATGTTTCTACTGCGTATCGATGTAGAATTCCAGTCCAATAATGCGATTTGTCAGCTATGGAAACCTATAACTGCATTTTTAAAAGGATTTTCGTCGCAGTAGTGGTCATGTGATAAACAGAATCTTTCATTCGTGGTCATTTAATATGGAATTTATGAAACTCTTTGGTAAATTTCTGTATTTTGCTCGCCAAGGCTCGCATAATACCGAAATTAACGAACTCGCTTCATAAATTCCGATGAATTAAAGTAAATGACCAGTCATGTAATATCCTGAATTTATGATGATTTCAGAAAATGTATCAATACAAACTGAGAGGAAACTCCTGGCACATTCCTCGCTTCTGGCAATTTGAATCGTGTGAATCTTTAATTCTACATTTTCACTATCCGAATGAATTATTTGCCATCCACAATCTACTAAGACATCTTCATATGCACTTTCAACGTTTATATGACCAAACTCTCCAGAACTAGATTCTATTGTACTGCCACAAACAGTTTCAAAAAATTCTGAAAAGAGATATTGGCCTGACCTGACCAAGCAATCTAGTGTGCCTCATATATTGTGCCTTATTACCTGAATAAAAACAACAGCATTTCATTTTAGGAGATATACCTCTGGTGGAAACAATGTGAGTTCAGATGAGCTGGCTTCTTCAAGTGTCCACACAGCTATATCCACTCGGGGTTAGGGTTTCCAAGCTTTCATCATATAGGTATCAAATGTTAGTAGAACAATATACGTGTGTACAAAAAGAAACGCAAAATGAACATAATGTTTCGTGACTTGAGCCTTTTCAAAGATACGCATTTCAAACTTGAAAGCTATTTAGATTAAACTGCCACTTATCAGTAGATTGAACTCCAGATTGTTTTTATGCATTGTAACCTCATATTTAATGTTGGTTTTCAAGGGTACCCATTGATCAAAAAAGCACAAACACAGCATATAATGAGAGCTTCTTATATTCTTTGAATTACAGACTTCCTAGGGCCCACAGACATTTGAACGATATTTAATCATATCCCCATTGTGCCTCTGGTATCCTACTTATGTTTTGATGCACATAGTTCCAATTTACGCCAATACCATCGTAAAAGAGATAGCTAAAAATGACCAGTCTGGCATACTGACAAAATTGCCATAAAACACCAGTTTTGTCAGTTATGCCAGGAAGACCATTATTTGGCTATCTTTTTGTCAATACTTTTTTGTCAAACTTGAATAATCTAACAGTGTGACGCGTAAACTAGACTAGGACATCAGGGAAACAATAGGAAACTGAAATATATCTTTCCCAGTATGTTACGGCATATTTAAGTCTGTAAATCAAAGGATACATGGAGTTTTCACTACATGTTGTGTTTGAGACTTTTTAGATTCATGGGTACCCTTGCAAGCAAATAGAAAATATGATGATACAGTCCATGAAAAAATATGAAATTATCTGCTGATAAATTACAGAATAACCGAGGTATACTGAGAGTTTGAATTGCCTATCTTTGAAATTGCTCTAATTATCAAGTATTATGTGCAGTTTGCGTTTCATTTTGTACACACTGTATAATATGCATGGCTTCGTTTTGGGGTTAGTGTATATTTGATTTCAACAATTATCCACTCTTACAATTTGTGTACATCATACGCAGATCCAGAATGTTATGTCAGAGGGGGTCCAAATTTGACAGTTGTTTTTTTTTTTTTTGTTTTGTTTTCTTTTAAGTTGATTAGGGGATAGAGTATCAAAATATCACTATAAATGGGTCATCATCAGCCCGCCAGCGAAACACCATTTAAATTGCGTTTAGCTGGTGGGCCGATGATGGCCCAACGTTGATTGCTGGTTTGGTAGCTTTGTGATTTTTCAGGGGAACCGCCCCTGTATTGCAAAGAAACCCTACATTTTTGTGATTTTTCAGGGGGGGTCCCGACCCCCTCTCCCCCTCTGGATCCGCCCATGTATGTAAGTCAGCAAGGCTTTCATGCACACCAGATCAGTATTTCAGTTGTTTTTGCCCGTATGCGAAAATTATATTTCACATACCCCATACCAGCCCATGGGGAAGATAATATATGAACAGATGCACGCCGGCCGCACGCTGGCCGCATGTCGATCCGTGACGTCATTGTAATGTTAAAATGACGGCACCATGTCACTCGATGTCGCATCTCAGCGTATACAGGATTTTGTGAAGCCTTTTTATGTTGTTCCAATATATAACGAGTTATTTAGTGGTGAGCATAATTTGTGTGAGGATGGGATAGAAAAATTCGTCGCTCAAGATCACCCATAGTCATCACTCGGCAAGCCTTGCGATGTCAATTGGTGATCCTCGGGACAGAGTTTTTTATCCATCCAACACACTCATGATATCTACTCACCTAAAGGATAAGCAACATTCTAATGCATTTGCAAATGCAACGTGGTGGCTGATGGGATAACGTCATAAATTTGCGACAGTATATCCTACGGTATACTGTTGCAAACCTGACGTCATTACGTAACGTCGTTTTTCATTGATTGATAAGTGAATATATGCAGCTAGCAAGCGCTTTTATCCAGCTGGCAGCTGCTGGGTGTATAGGCGCAACAAAGTACATTTTCACTGTCTTTTTGAAGGGAAAATGTTCATAGTGCATTAGAATGGGGATAACCAAATTCAAAATTTCATTTGGGGAAGTATATCCGGATTTTCGTTCGGAAATCACGTTTTACGGCTCCGCTTACGCGTCGCCGTAAAACTAAATTTCCGACCATATATCCGATGATACACCTCTCCTAATTAAAATTTTGAATACAGTTGTATCCCCTAATTAACAGTATGTATTAGCTTTGTACTAAACAAAACTGCACACTCATACCATGGGTTTCTTCTGGTCCATCGATTATAGCCATGTTCGTTTGTTACTTACGTATCTCCTTACAGCACATAAAACAACTATATTTTATTTTTGAGATAAGTGAACTTCCGTTCAGTAGAGTTCTAACAATCCCTAGATATGAGACAAACACATTGAAATAAATGGTTCATTTTGACAAATAACCGACCAAATTGGTCACTTTTACTGTTTTCCTCTAAATCACAATACAAATAAACTTAATGAAAACTCTACTCAAGCTAAAGTAACTTGTTTTCAGACAAGTACAAATATATAGTATATATGACGTGCATGCAAAGTATAATGCGTGACAGAACAAGCAATTCAGTTGTTACTGTAAACTCCTCCATATAAAAAATGAAGAGTAAGTAGCAGAAACCAAGAATCCAGTTCAAATATTTGAGCCATGGCATGAGATTTCCAACAATGTGGTATTATGACATATGTAGACTCGGACGAGCCTCTGCAGCCCCCTTTGAAGCTTAGAAAATCCAAATGGTGTTTAGTCAGTAGCTTAACGATCATAGAATACTCAAGCGACTAGCAAAGGCTCTGATCAGACTGCGCGTATGCGCAGGCTGATCTGAGGCTTTGCTGGTCGAACATACCACATTGTTGGGAATCTCATGCACTGGCTCTTTTTATTAAATTCATTGTGTCAAGGTTCAATGTTTAAACGTTTTCGTGTATACACAACATCAACATTGTCAGGAAAAATTGTCCCAAGGTTTGAAAGGTTTTTGAATGGGTAAAATCATATTGCTCCACTCTTTATTCCCTTCATATGAGTATCTTTTGGTGAGTTCTAACCTACCTTCTGGAACACGTATACTATATTCTGCTTTAAAACCAGATAAATAGACACTATCGTCAGTATGAAATATTATAGTCATATCGTCTTTCGCAATTAATCGGGGCTGTAGTATCCATCCACAAAGAGTGTCCAAAAGCGTGTCTTTATCAAACACCTGTAGGATTTAAAAAGCATTACGATATCAACAACACTTAATCTATTTATAAATAGCCCCTCATGAATTGTCGTCATATAACCATACTGAACCCGATTCAAAGGTTTAACTTAAGTTGTTATGGACAAATTCAAGTCCAAAACCCAAGGTTCATTATCAAAAGAATTTGCTTAATAGCTGAAGTTCAGTAGGATATATCTGACCTACAATTTGATCAAAATAAGAATGATCAATATTAAGTAAGTCATCTAAATATCTTGAGGTGGAGAAAAAAGCTTCAATAATATCAGTTTGATTATTGTCTGACAGAGAAAACATGAAGTCTCTCTCATAACAAAACAAAAACAAATCTGCAACAAGAGGAGCACAATAAGTACCCTTTAAAATACCTATAATTTGTCTATATAATTTCGAGCCAAATCATATAAATATCTTGTACAAAAGATAAAGGAGAGCATCATTCTTTTTCTGACGTAACTACAACATAAACTGTCTAGGTTGTTCTTAATTAAAAAAGACATTTTTTCATTACAAGTCAAATAAAGCGAGTCCTCTCCGTTAAATGTTTGTTCAAATAATTATGTTAGTTTTTTTATAAGATTTTGAAGCAATGTAGTATGGAGAGTAGAGAAATCATATGTAGACAAACTACATGCTAGAAAACTTCTGGACTTTAATTTATCAAGAATTTCAATTGAATTTTTAGTAGACTAAAATAATTTTTTACCGTTTCTTTCATAAACTGTTGTGTAATATTTATTGACATGGTTGTAAATCGTAGTGAGGCAAGAAGTGAAAGGAATTAACAACTCAGTAGTTGTACATGAACTAGAATTAGCAATAAAACGTGACTTATAGGGCCGTTTATAAAGTTTAAGTAACCAGTATAACGTAGGAAGTTTGCTATGGTCCTCATCAAAAAACACCCTAACCATTTGTTTGTAAACATGTATATTTGTCTGTAAGTGAGTGGAATGAAGATGGCATGTTCACATAAAATATTTATGAAACAGAAACCAGGTATTTTGTTACAACCAGGAAATAACAACAGCATGTATTAACCTACTGGCCATAATAAGGCAATAGGCTACCAATCAGCAGACCAATTAGCATGTTATATGGTTATTGGAGATTCACTGCAGGGTACTGCATATAATAGGCCTCTGAGTACTGTTAATGAACTCAACATTTTCCAGTATTCTGAGAGCCAAAGATTTGTTTGTTTGATTTGATTCTTTACGTCCCATCAACAATCTTTCAGTTAAACAGGGACGGGTCTTCCTGGGTTGAACCAGTACTAAGATAGGATAAATGTATCTTGCTTAAGGACCACAACGCAGTGACGCGGATGAGGCTCAAACACGCGGCCCTTGGGTCTGGAGTCATGCACTCTACCACTGAGCAGCTGCGCTCCATGAGAGCCAAAGAGACCCTCTACAGGAGTGGATCATGGATTCCTTATTTTCAAAATAAATAGGAAGAGATACTAGACAATATCTAAATATAATGGGTAAGTTAATGAATGCAATCCCCTTGTTGACAATTTGAATATTGATAAATTGTCTAATATGATTAATTTTGGAGTCGATATATGGCCAAAGAGCATGTTGAGCGTAACATCAGGTAAAAGTGATGCATCACAAAGTCGATGAGCTTCATCATAGAATTTATTAGCCTTAATATCGAAATTATGAAGTGAAGAGATAGAAAGAGTAATTAAACGTGAAAGGGTCATATGTCGGCCTGCATGGTTAAATCTAAAAGCGCGAAGTACTGGTTAACTGCTTGTTCAAGCTTGCCCAGGAAAAAGTGTGGTTAGGTCAACTGACCGTCCTGCAATGACCATAGCTGTTGACTTGGGACGTAAAGCAACAAACAAACAAACAAATCTAAAATACACTGACCCAAAATGAAAACTTTACACTTTATTTCTCTGAATAACTGTTTTGTTAGTATGCATGTCGTTGTAAGATTTACGAATGCTTATCGGGACATCGTCGCAGATAACGATTATGCAATTTTTATTCGAACCCCAGATCTATTCTGGTGTCAACGCCTGAAAAACGTGTTCCTTACGTTGCACGTGCTGAGGAACAGGTGGTTCATTAACAGCTTTAAAACCGACAAGAAAACATTTGCAGCTGAGTACTGGTAATAAAAACTAATCTATTGTCACAAAACGCTTCCATTTAGTGACAGCACGTCTTCCAAAACATCAAAGAAACCAAGTAATTGGCGTGCTCATGGCGGGGTCTACGGTAAATGATATCGCGCATCATTTTGGCTGCTCTAGACAGACTATTCATTATCTTATGACACGGTACAACAAAACTGGGTATGTCAGATTTCGTGCAAGACCTGGTCGCGCACGTGTGGCGACGTTACGTCCTTATCGCGTTAACACGTTAACTCACCCACTTAAACGTTTTAAACGGCAACCATTATTGCTCGTCTTTACGGGGTTCATGCACAAATGATAATTAGTCATTTCGTGCAAAATAACGGACCTGGCATTTTCCAGCATGAAAATGCAAGGCCTCACACAACACGTAAATAACCACATAATTCCATGCTAAACCTCTTGCCTTGGCCTGCTTCATCCCGGGTCATGAACTCAGATGAATTGGGTCGGAGGGTCAGGTCCAATCATCAAATGGATGTGTTAAATGACTCCAATATGCACCTCTGTTAGCATTACATACGTATCCCTAACGTGCCTATACAACGTTACGTAAATTCAATGAGGCGACGTTTTCTGCTAAGCATTCGTAAAAATGGAGGTCACACTGGTTACTGATGATCTTTTTAACATCACTTAAAGCACGCAGTCAGTAATTTCTTGCTTCTAAAATCTGGGTGACTGTTTTAATTGTTTTTAGAAATTTTCATTTTGACCCCTCTGAACTGAATTATTCATAAAAATTATGTAATTTATGATTTTCATCTAAAACATTTTTCAGAGATCATCGATAAGGCATTGAAGATTCGATAACCGAAAAAATTAACAACGAAACTTAATTAATCATCAAAATATATACTTTTGAATACTATGTAAAGTTTTCATTTTGGGTCAGTGTAGTTAAAACATGTTTATTTTTATGTTAAAATTTGCATTTTTGCGTTTACCAATAGATCACTTATTGCGTTTACCGATACCTAAAAGAGAAAAAAACATCAAAATCTGTTAACTTAGAAATGTTACCTTCATGGTAAATATTATCACTAAAACCAAGTGGATGTGGTGTTTGTTTTAATTCTATCCACTTTAATTCTAAATAATGCCGAAGAACATTTCTATATCTTTTAGTGAAATTATCATCATAAGTAATCTATTCAACAGGCTGAATATATATATATATATATATACAGCTAGTAGAGTGAATATAGTTTGAAATGCCTAGAAAGAAAATTATCAATTTTGCTAGGGTTTTTTATTTGACGATGGTGCTAAGAAAATCTATAGTTATTTTTAGAAATATTCGCTGTCAACAACCGGGTATTGAAAGAACAGATGATTAACTAAACTTTGAGACCACTTTCATCCTTTCAAACAAAATAATGTGACGTGTAGTGTGAATATTGAATATATGTATATCTTTAAAAGAACTGTGTCAAAATGGATGGATCCAGAAATTTTCGTCATGGGGTGGGAGGCTTCCTGACAATTTCTGTTGGTCATCAATGTATTTCAAAGAAGGCCGTAACAACCGACCTCGAGAAGTACATTGTGAGCTAAGGGGTTTAATTGCTTCCCTTAGGGTCCGTACCAGTATTTTAAGGGCACCTATCTCTACTTGTAATTTACCATGGGAGAAGGGGCGTCTGGACCTGCTGTCGCCCCCCCCACACACACACACACCTCCAGATTCACCCATGCTCAATAAGGTACGTATTTTATGTATCAACATATGTTTATGTTGTTCGCTTTAGTGGGGCAGATATGTGAAAAAATCGTGCATTTTATGATAAAAGCATGAAACTTGGTACATGGCCAGATTAGTAATTATCAAAATTTCTGAGGGTCAGTGCCAAGCCAGAAATGCACCTTGACGGCCGCCATCTTGAAATTCAAAATGACGACCTATTTTCATGTAATGCCTGTTAAGTTGGGTATCATTTTGCAATAAACTTTTATTTAAAGCTTGTGTAAGTGTGAATTTTAACAATAAAACATTTGTTATTATCTGAAATCACATGTAGATTGGCATATTATCCAAGATGGTGGCCATTTATAAGATGGCCGCCATTTTTATATCTTAAATCAAGCTTGCAATATGAAAATATCATATAATTAACTTAATTCAGATTATTGCATCAAATTCAAGTTGTTTCAAGCATGGAAAGGCTCAAAATGTGACTTTGTTATTTGTGAACAATTTATAAGAGAGCCTTGATACAATATGGCATCCAAGATGGCTGCCAAATAAGAATGATTTTATGTTTTTCGTTTTTTATACATTAATATATCATTGAGATTTGTATGAGTGAAATTTGCTTTAGTAGCAATGAATGTTCGCTTCTTATATATAATATGTTATATTGAAATTTTCTTAACTGTTAATTCGAGCATGGCATCCAAGATGGCCGCCGAATTGGAAAATCCTATTTATTGGTAATTTTTGCTGTTCTTTCTAAATAAATCTATACATTTTTGCTATTAGGCGTTTTCGACATCACTAGCTAGGATGTATAATGCTAGGGAACATACATTCAAAAAAAACAAAACAATGAATGCATGTTTATTACTACCTGTCTCGTGTCAAGGGCAGCAGACGATCATAAGGTTAAGAAGTTTACGGAGTTTCTGCCATGTACATTTGCAATGTATGACTGCAGGCAGCTCGAGGATATCTCTAGCGTAGAGAATGTCCAAATGGTTACAGATCCCCTACCTCAAGTTTTTATCAGGTGCTATCACCTTCATCTTCCATCATTAAGTAGTGTTGTGCCACAGGCATTTGGTGCACTTTAGCTCAAGGGACGACTTTACTTGTATATGACTTCATATTATTATGTTCACATGAAGAGCCTTCTCCTTCCAATACTTTCATGCATCCAATTTCACCAGCAATTCCTCCATGGATTCAGCCTTGATCACCGGATCATATTTGTATGTGCAGTCTGTTCTGAATTCCGTGATTAGAGCCTCTTGCATAACAATTAAGAGCAGTGAAGTCAGGACAGAGCCACGATGAACATCAACACCAAAAAACTTCTCACTGCGACAATTGCCAACTATTGTCCTGCTTTTCATGTCCTTGATCATGCCATTCATCAATTCCGCCAACTACTTGTTGATTTAAAAGCATGCACACTATCTACCTGCTGTCATTCTCTATGTTAATGAATGTGACGTAGAATGGCTTGTTAGAAGTCAGGAGCAGCTTCTGTAGCTGGCTTAAAATGAAGACAGCAACTGTAGTGCCACCATGGCCTGACATAAATCTGCACTGCATCTCGTCAATCTCAACTCTCTGCCTGATATGTCTCTCCAATATGCACTTCAACACCCTTATTAATTGCTTAATTAACTTCAAGCCTCTGTTCAGAGCACTCCCTTTCAACTTCACTCAATACTAACACTCGAGATTATGTGGCAGATTAGGCCAAACACCTCGTCTGTACCAGTTTCCCAAATGCATGTAGAATAAAGCATCTGGATGACAGATGGTTGCTGATGGTATGTCTGCTTTGTCAGAACACATCCTGCTCATTGTTTTTGTGATAATTCCTGTACTGATCAGCTGGCTGGACCTTCAACTGGGATTTCCTCTGGCATGCCTTCTGCATTCCAAAGAGTTCAAATTTGAGTAACTTCATAATGCTCTTTCCACGCTTCTTTCATCGCTTCTTCACCTAGCGACTGTTGGCCTGCGTCATTCCGGACATGTTATTCCCATTTCTGCTTATATACTAGGTAAAATTATAGCAATAACCAGAAACTAGTACAATCAGAGCTTACATTCTTCCTACAAAATCAAAATGGGGAAAAACTAAATATACAGTTAGATAGTATACAGTGGTGATGTAGCTCTCCCCTTGAAGGCAGTTACTAGGCTACCTTAACATAACCAAAATCATTCACATGCGTGTATATAAAAGTACATACAAACCCCTAATAAAATGAGAACCACAACAGCACTACTACCTTGGAACGATTTCTAGGACGAATGTTTAACTAGTCAATGAATAACCACAGTGAACAATAAATCACGAAAAGCAAGAATTGATACAGCAAGGACAGGGATTTGACTGAATATGCGGTTTGGGCACCTAACTGAAGCTCCCTGGGCTGTAAAAGGCCATTACTGTAAATACAGAGCAAAATAACATCATCATTTAAAAACCCTACATACCTAAATAGACAAAAAGCTTTGGTTTCAACTAACTAAACTGAAGAGGTTTTTGGACTTAACTATTATGGAATCAAATGCCCGACTCACTAGCAAGCAATTGGTGAGGGAAGCTTTGGCTAGAAACTAAGATGTCTGCAACATTATATATTGGATTGACTTCAGAATTATATAAACTTTGATTACTTTCAAGTAGATATGATAGTGCCAGCTACATCATCAACACAACCTAATAAGGCTGGCTGCAGCAAATACGTCATTTGTCAAGATCAAGTTGAAAAGTTGATGTGTTTGAAAATAGAGGGTTGTGGTCTAAGTACTTTTTTTAAATTGTATACAGTTTTGGGAGACATATAGCCTTTTAAGCCTATGGTAACTTGATGAGAAGGAGAAATGTCAAAAAGAAACTTTGATATCTCTATGACAGATTTTATAGGATTTTTCACTAAAATCTGATGTAAACAAAATGATATTTTATGCAATGGCAATTCTACAAAGGACAGTTTTAGTTTGCTATAAGTACAAAAATTCTTTGTATCTCATTTTGATCATATCAATTTTATATAGAACACACTTAATAGCAACATATGTATAAGTGTCTAAAACCAAATTTGGCAACCATCATGGATGACAGGTTGGATGTCCCCTTTACTATTCTAATTCATTAAGTATAATAATTTCTTGAAAATCATTTTCATACCTTCAAACAACATCAAAAAATGTTCCTATAGAAAGTAAAAATACGTTTCTTTCTTTCTAAACTAAATACAAAGCCATCTTGAATACCATGTTATAATAAGTTAAAAATAAAGTCTGATAAGTTCGTCCCTTGTTTGTGTAGCTATTTCTACTTAATTGCATAATAATTTTGCATGGAAATTCATAATATGTCAAGTTGATATACCACCACTATTGAGAATGCAAAATGTTTTTTGTTTGTTTGATTTGAATCTTTACGTCCCATTAACATTCTTTCAGTTAAATAAGGAAGGGTCTTCCTGGGTTGAACCAGTACTAAGCTAGTATAAATGTGTCTTGCTCAAGGACCACAACACAGAGACGCCGATGAGGCTCAAACCCGTGGCCCCTCGGTCTCGAGTCAAGCACTCTACCATTTAGCCACTGAGCTACCTTTGGATGCAAAATGTGACAGCCACCTTGAGACTATGTCCTAAATATTGTGTTTTCTAAGCCTAAATGACAATTTTGAGGCAAGTTAGTATGATTGACTGCAAAAAAAGTGGAAATAAATGAAGACAACAAATTGGCTTGCAAGTGTATGAGCTTAAATAATGCAATTTAAAATTGTTTTGGAAAACCCAAGATGGCGGCCATCTTATAAATGGTGTCCATATAACATTTCTACTTTGACAGCCGTTTGGATGGTATGTTGGATGCTCTCTTTTTCATTCAAAGCCATTAAATAAAGTTATTCTTGAAATCGTTTGCATTAATTCAAACTACATTCTTCCAGTTCCAAATGATAGCAGATAGTATGTTATGATTTGCACATTGATAGCCATCTTTGATACCATATTTGAACACTACGCAACAATAAAGCCATGCTGATAAGTTTGAAACTTGTTTAACGGGACTATTTCTACTTGCTAGAAGTAATTTGCATCAAAATTTATAACTTTGTAAAGTTCTATAATATAGCTGCACTATTTATATACAAAAGTGGCGGCCATCTTGAAAAATACAGCCTCAATCCTGATTTTTGAAAATTGAAAGGTGATTTTAAGGTATTGGGAAATAACTGATGGCTTTTTAAGTAAAATTAACTGAAGAAAACATAATGTTTGCAAATAAATGATGAGATTATAATGCAAAAGTTGAAAAAGGCGGCCATTTTGGAAAAACAAGATGGCGGCCATTAGAGGGCATTTCCGGCGTGGCACTGACCCTTATTTTTTTTGTTTTGTTATCAACTAGCCATGTACCAAGTTTCATGCTTTTATCATAAAGTGCACGATTCTTCTCAAAATTGTTACATATCCGCCACACTACCTTGGAAATAAATACTTTTTGTCATAACCTTGCAAGTAACAATAATACCTTTTTAATTTGCTCAGAAGCATGAAATTATTTAAAGGGTGAAGGAAAATGGACAGTAAATGTCTTATAATTCCCCTTTTTTTATCAGTATCACATTTTGTTGTTACAATGTACACAGTGAAATTGCTTCTAAGTGGCAGTTCCAGTATTTACATTTGTACATATAGCTGTAGCATAATTCAGTTGTTTTTTCTTCGAAATATAGGCGTTTCTTTCCATAAAGCTTTTTCATCCATTTTTCATTCTCCTGCTACTTCTTGAAATAAGCATATAGAAATGAACAAGTTTTCATGAAGGTTGGCCCGGACATGGAGAACAATACGAGCATATTAATTACATGTAGATGTTATTGTCAGGTAATAACATGTATGAGTTTTATTGGAATGAAAGCTAAATTGGTATGGTTTTAATAATTCATAACTCAACTCTTTTAGCTCTAATTATTGACAACGATAATATAATTGTCTAGTCATATAGACTTCGAGTAAACGTTAGTAGAATGATTTGTAATAAACAATAAAACCTGTGTAAAACGACCACTCTCAAAAAGCCTGAAAAGTCGTTCTCAAGACCAATATCGCTTAATGCAGGTCAAAAGTGGGGAGCGTTCTCCAAAACTTTAGACCTTCATTATGCTATCATTTGTCATCAAGATCTTTGTTTTGGCCTTTTTAGAGTGGAAGTTTTACACAGGTTTGACTATACATGTTACATACTTTTACATAATCCATGCATCCCCTGTCGCCGACATAAGGGTTCTTTTCCAAATTAATCTCTAAGAATTGAAGAATTATCACGTGACTTTCTACGGCTTTGATGATCCAGTAACACTCTATCATATTTTCATATTCACCATTATTATCCAGATCTGGTGAGTTAATTATTCCAGTCAGGTTCGTCAATGTTTTTCCACAGAGATGGCTTAATTCTGAAAAAAATGAAGTGTTCATTTTGAATACAAACATGAAACGAACGCACAGTTTAAATTTTATACAATCTAACTATATTAAGGTCAAAACATTTTTCCCTAAAAGTAGCCAAGTTGCGTATCAACTTAATGGAAATGGGGCATAGAATACCTCTCAAGCACATAATCTGTCCTCACACACCCTGGGTCCCTGGGGTCACGTCAAAAGGTCAAACATATTTTTTGAAGGTAGTCACGTGTGCATATCAAATAAATGTGAATGGAGCGTAGAGCACCATGCAAGCACATATTCTGTCCTTACACACACCGTCGACCCGTGAGGTCGAGTCAAAAGGTCATGTTTCTGTATGTAGTTATGTTGCATATCAAATCAAAGGGAAAGAAGTATAGGCCAACATAAAAGCAAACACTTTGACCTTTCACAAACCCCTAACCTCTGGGTTGGGTTAAAGGCCAGATATTGAATTTGTACAGGTAGGTATATTCTTATTGAGCTAAACATTAAAAATAGTTGACAGACTTTTAATTACGATCTGTATGATATGCAAGTTTTTTTATTTACACGTTTTTTTTTCTAGATTATCCATTCGTCGTGGGATAATAATTCTATGAATTTGTTAGTTTGAAACATCCGATTTCTGAATATGATGGACGAGGCTCTGCTGAGCGTGAGTCTGTTAGCAGTTAGTTAAAATGCTCATATCTCTTGATTCAATCAAATTTTGCATACGTATGCTTGTCAACATTGCCCAATCACTGGCATGCATAACAGCTTTTTCGATGGATCAGGTTTTGCTTAGCATCAGTCCGTCCGTCTGTTAGCAGTTAGTTATAATGTTCAAACCTCATGAAAAGCATGGTATATTTCAATCAAATTTTGCACACGTACGTATGCATATCAGCATTGTCTAACTACTGGTTGCAAGGCCCTTTGGGTGCTCTTAATCACTGTGTTAGTCCGTACGCCCGTCCATCCGCTAGCAGTAAGTGTAAACTAAAATTCTGAGAAACGGATGTGTCGCCTGGCTAAACAAAAGTCCAACAAGGCAAATTTATCGACTTTTGGGTTATCTTAGAGAAACTTATAAATCACAGAATATAAATCACATTTCTCTAACCCCTAAGTCAACCTTGGGTATATTACAGATCGAAGTTAAAAACCTATCAACTAGTTTTCAATGAATAGTTCAATAAAAAATAAACTAACCTGTACAATTGCAACCTTGTTGCGACCGTGTTGCTTCATTTCGT
Source organism: Loripinus fragilis (assembly GCA_964019695.1). Lineage (NCBI taxonomy): Eukaryota > Metazoa > Mollusca > Bivalvia > Lucinida > Lucinidae > Loripinus > Loripinus fragilis. The sequence goes on from OZ026515.1 coordinate 123,707,586, forward strand.
GAAATCTTTTAATTAAGATAGGCAACATGACCATGTTCTGAAAAAATTTAATTTTGACCTATTGACCCGGTCCCAAGGGTGGGGTCGGTATGCGGGCAAAATATTTGCTACAATGTTGCTTTGTTTGTGATTCCCTTTAATTTGATATGCAAAATGACCATGTTCTGAAAAAGTTGAACTTGACCCTTAATCCCTAGGGTCGTGGTGGGGGGGGGGGGCTGAGGGCAAAATATTTGCTACCATGTTGCTGCATTTCTGATTCCCTTTAATTTGATTTGCAACATTACCATATTCTGAAAGTGGAATTTTGACCCCAACCCCAGGATCAGATGGGGGTCTGCAGCAAAATTTTGTGATTCACTTTAATTTGATATGCAACATGACCATGTTCTGAAGAAGTTGACTATTGACCTATTGACCCAATCACCAGGGTTGGGGGTCTGCGGGCAAAACATTTGCTACCATGTTGCTGCATTCGTGATTCCCTTTAATTTGATATGCAACATGGCATTGTTCTGAAAAAAGTTGAATTTTGACCTTTTGAAACCTATGGTCAGGTTATGAGGGGCTGCGGGCAAAATATTTGCTACCTTGTTGCTACATTTGTGAATCCAATAAATTTGATATTCAACATGAGCATGCTCCGAAAAAGTTTGTTTTGACCTTTTGACCCAAAGGTAAAGAAGGTGGGGATTTGTTGGCAAAATATTTGCTACCATGTTGTTATATTTCATGAGTTCGTTTAATTTGATATGCAGCATGACCATGTTCTGAAAAAATTGACCTTTGGCTCTAAGGTCAGGTAAGGGGTCTGCGGGCAAAATATTTGCTAACATGTTGCTATATTTCGTGATTCCATTTAATTTGATATGCATCATGACCATGTTCTAAAAATGTTGAATTTTGACCTATTGACCTCATCCCCAGGGTGAGGTTAGGGATCTTTGGGCAAAATATTTGCTACCATGTTAATGCATTAGTGATTCCCTTTTATTTGATTATGCAACATGACTATGTTCTGATAAAGTTGAATTTTGACCTATTGATCCCATTCCAAGGGTCGGGAGGGTCTACAGGCAAGATATTTGGTAACATGCTGCTGCATTCGTGATTCTATTTAATTTGATGTGCAACATAACAATGTTCTAAAAAAGTTGAATTTTGACCTAATAACCCCATCCAAAGGTTCGAGGGGGGGGTATGTTGGCAAACTATTTGATACCGCAATCGTGATTCTCTTAAATTTGATATGCAACATTACCATGTTCTGAGAAAATAAAATTTTGACCTGTTGACCCCATCTCCAGGGTCAGGTGAGGGGGGGTCTGCTGGCAAAATATTTGCTACCACGTTGCTTATTTCGTGATTCTATTTAACTTGATATGCAACATGACCATGTTCTGAAAAAGATGACTTATGACCAATTGGCCCCGTCCCAAGGGTCAAGAAGTCAGCAGACAAAACATTTGCTACCATGTTGCTGCATTCGTCATTCCCTTTAATTTGATATGCAACATGACATCGTTCTGAAATCGTTGAATTTTGACCTTTTGACCCCTAGGCTTGAGAGGGGTCGGGCTGCGGGCAAAATATTTGCTACCTTGTTGCCACATTTTTTGATTCCAATAAATTTGATATGCAACATGACCATGTTCTGAAAAAAGGGGAAATAGGACCTATTGAACTTACTACCAGGGTTGGAGGGTATTCTAGTGCATTCGTGATTCCCTTTAATTTGATATGCAACATGACCATGTTCTGAAAATGTTGAATTTTGACCTTATGACCCCATCCCCAGGGTCAGCGGGGGTTGAGGGGGGTCTTGGGGTAGGGGGTCTGAAGGCATAATATTTGGTACCATGTTGCTGCAATTGTGATTATCTTAAATTCGATATGCAACATGAGCATGTTTGTAAAAAATGAACTTTTGAGCAAACCCCCTAAGTACACCAAGAGGATGAGATACAGGCCTTGGATCGGAAATCGCGTTTGATATGTTTCATATTTTTGTTACTCTGTTAGCATGCGAAATGTAAAAAAATGACCTTTGACCCCGACTTAGTGGTCAGGGGGTAGGTTTAAACTTTTATCACTGTCATGCTTATCTACAGGCACTTTGTAATCATGGCCTACAGTGAGAAGTTGTCAGATATTATTGTTTTGGAGAATCCACAAAAAAGCCAATATATGTCTTGCATTAGCCAAAACCTAAGTCAACAGCAGGGCCATAACTCAGTCAAAAGATGCAAATGACCTCCAAATTCAAACTTGACCTGTATCTTATTATGCTTTATTCTTTGGTAAAATTTGAAATTGTTGCATTCCTTCAAAAGTTATTGATTGGAAACCAAAAATTGACAATTTAGGCTAAATCTAAGTAAAAATAAAAGCCATAACTCAGTCAAAATTTGCGGATTATCCCTCTTATCGACCTTGACCTTTATTTTACGACACCGACGACGACAAAGCCGCTCGAGTCATGATCCCTATGTGTCATCTTTGCTTCGCAGGCGACACAACTAATGCGTATAACTCTTGAACCACAGGGTATCTTTGAATCAAAATTTGCATAGGAATGCCTTTGTTGTTTGATTTGATAATTTACGTCCCATCAACAATCTTTCAGTTATATAGGGACGGGTCTGCCTGGGTTGAACCAGAAATAAGTTAGGATTAATGTTCTTGCTAAAGGATACAACCCAGTGACGCCAATAAGGATTGGACCTGCGGCCCCTCGGTCTCGAGTCAAGCACTCTACCACTGAACCACTGTGCTCCCGCATAGGTATGTGTGTCAACATTGTCTAGCCACCCGCATGCATAGCAGTCTTATTCAATGTACGAGACTTTGCTGAGCTTACGTCCGTCTGTTCGTCCGTTAGTAGTAAGTAAAAATGTCCATAACTCTTGAACCACGCGGCATATTTAGTCACGTTTTGCATTCGTATGCATACTAACATTGTCAACCGACTGGCATGCATAACAGCCTTTTTCGATGGACGCAGCTTTGCTGAGCAACAGTTCGGCCAGTCGTGATCAGTTAGTAAAAAAGCTCACAACAACACTTGAACCACACGGTATACTAATACATTTTAACATTGTCTAGACACTGGTTTAAAAAACGATTGATTGCACGACCCTTTGGTGTGCACTATAATCACTGTGTGAATCCGCCGTCTGTTAACAGTAAGTGAAAATTAATGCCCATACCTCTTGAACCACACGGTATATTTTAATCAACTTTGGATTACGTTTGCATGCATGTTAACGTTGTCTAACCACTTGCATGCATACATATAACATCGTTTTCCGATGTATGATGCTAGGCTTTGCTGAGTGTGTGCCCGTCCGCTTGTCCAATATCATTAGTTAAAATGTTGAACAAAATGGTATATATTTTTAACCAAATTGTGCATATGTTTACATGCCACAATTGTCATGTCTGATAGTCTTTTGAGATGGAAGAGGCGTTGCTGAGCGTGAGTCTGTCCGCAGTTTGTGAAAATGCTCAAAACATTAGAACCATATTTATATCAAAGTATATTTTTGTATCAAAATGTTGCATACAAATGCGTATAATCTATGTCTAACCACTGTAATGTAGTAGTTGATTCTAATCTTCAAGTTCGCGTTGTGTTTTCAAAGTCTCTTTAGAATTTCTAAGTCTTGTAAAATTTCAGTAACAACTTTCACAATTTTATAATTTTATTAAATCTTCTTAAGTCCAACTAAAATACTTCTAGAAACTAACTATAACCCAAAGTTCCGAAATCTACCCAAAGTCTAATCAAAGTCTGGAGCTCTGCCACTGGGTTTCATTTTATATACCATGAGGTCACGTGATAGAAGCTGACCACAGCGCCACCTAATGACATCATCACTAACCAATAATAATTAAGTTTACTATATAGCGCCCTCTACATAGGTAAGCTTCCATTTATATCAACCAATCAGAAGATACAAAAGTGACTCATAGTCACACTAGTTGTGCAATTCCCCAAAGGTCATATGATTAAATGTATTGCGCAATCCTGCCAATCAATGTCAGAATTGACACAATCTATTTATTGGGCTTATGTAATTTTACTAAACTAAGTAACATCTATCATCATGACCTTTTAAAAGTGTTAAAACATCCCATCAAAATTGACAGTCTAATAAATATGACATTTGAGAAACAATAACAAACTGGTGTCAGAATTCCCTGTAAAAACATAAACATGTCAATCACAGATGTCAACACCGCACCTGGCTGAACACCTGCGTCCTACCCAAACCAAGCATTCACAAATATTGTAAATACCCACAGGCAATTCACAATTATTATAAACCCTCACAGATGAAACCAGTGGTTAGTTTATACCACTGCATGAATAACAACCTTTTTTTGATGGATTAGGCTTTGCTAAACTTGAGTCTGTCCGTAAGTAGTTAGTGAAAATGCTCATAAATCGTCCACCACATAGAACATTTTAATCATTTGCGTACATGCACGTATGCGTGTCAACATTGTCTAACTACTTGTTGCACGACCCTTTGGTGTGTACTATAATTACTGTGTGAGTCCGTTCGTTAACAGTTTGTGAAAACTTATGCTCATAACTCTTGAACCTTATGGAATATGTTTTAATCTAATTTTGCATAGTATGCATCAACATAGTCTAACCACTGGCATGTACATTTTTGTATAACAACCATTTCAATGTATGAGGCTTTATAGAGCGTGAGTCTGTCCACTCATCCACCCATAAACAGTTAGTGAAAATTATCATAACTTTTGAAAAACATAGTATATTTTAATTAAATTTTACATGCGTATGCATGTAAAAAATGTTTAAACATTTACATGCATAACAGCCTCTTTAGATGGACGAGGCTTTGGCTGGTCATGGTCAGTGATCGAAAATGCTCATAACTTTTGAACCACAGGTTATCTTTGATCTAATTTCGCATACTTGTCTAAACACTGGTTTGAAAAACCTTTAACTGCGCGACCCTTTGGTTTGGCACTATAATCACTGTGTGTCCGGGCGTACGTCCGTCCGTTAGCAGTTAGTGAAAATTAATGCTAATAACTCTTAAACAACAGGGTATATTATAATCAAAATTTGAATTCGTATGCATGTTAACAAAATCTAATTACTGGCATGCATAACAGAATTTTCCAATGCACTAGGCTTTGCTGAGGGTGTGTCCATCCATTAACAGTTAGTAAAAAATCTCAAAACTCTTGAACCACATGGTAAACAATCCGTTAATATGTCCACCCACCCGTTAGCAGTATATTAGCAGTAAGTGAAAATAAATGGTCATAATTCTTGAACCATATTGTATTTTTTTTATAAATTTTGAACACGTTTTCAAGTCAACATTGTCTAACTACTTGCATGCATAACAGCCTTTTCAAAGGACAATGCTTTGCTGAGCATTAATTAGGCTGATTAGTGAATAAAATAGTATATGCAAAACTTATACATTTTAACATTGTCTAGACACTTGTTTGAACAACAATTAATTGCACATATCTTTGGTGTATAGTCTATGTGTAAGTTCAGTCGACGTGCGTTAGCAGTTAGTGAAATTGCTCATACAGTATGTACAATAAGAAACACAAACCATACATAATCTTTGATAACTAGAGCCCTATTAAGCTGAGCATTTAAAATTTGCAGGGTACTAAGATATTTATGTCTTTTATCAGTAAGTCATGTTTTCTAATGTTTCCGACTTCTTCACAACATGTTTTCTTTCGTTTTTTAAGGGTACCCATAAGACTAGAAGTCACAACACACAATATGTTATGATCTGTCATCGTATCCTTCAATTTACAGACTCCATATGCCCTTTCACATTTTGGAACGATTGTTTTGTCGTTTTCCAATGCTATTCTGATATCTTGATAACTTTTGCGAGTTGCTCAGACAAATGAACACTGTTTGAGCCTTCGTCAAAAACATCGTAAAGAAGATAGCCAAAGAATAGCCCAAGAATGGTCAATCTAACATTTTACGAAGTTTGTGTCTTAATGCAATTATATTGGTCTCAGTCACATATGGTAATGATGACAGCTTTCCACAACTGTATACTGTCCATAAAACGTAACGTACCATAAATTTTTGGTAAATGGGCAAAATTTAAAAGGCTTCTAAAATTTACTGTTCGCAGAATTAAGAATTGAAAACCATGTTTAAGAAATGTCGTGAAGGGCAGAAAATAAAAATATTCGTTTGATGTAGATTCTATTGCAATAGAAAATGATATTCAATAAACAGGAAGTTCTTTGAAACGGTCAGAAATTTGAATCACGGATGAACATTTAGAAGAAGAGTGAGATATAGACTTTCATTAAATGGTCACAAACAACACGTCAATTCATCAAGAAATGGCGAAAAAGCCAATTTTCAAAATCTCTGGTATTTTTTCAGAAAGCGCGGTTATTTAAGACCCCAGTAAAGCCTCCAATTTTGCAAAAATTAAAATGTTTGATGTTTTTTCTTATTTGCTAGTTCAAGAAAAACACATTTAAATTGAAATTTTGAAAATAAGATCTTCGTAGGAAATTTTTGGGTTAAAAGTAATGATTTTAGACTTTTACTCCTAAAACAGGACTTGAGGTCCAGTTTTCGATGAAACTCTGTAGTAAAGTTCCTTAATGTGCCACTGATGCTGTACATGCTATAATAATTATTTATCGCTACCTCCGTACTATCGTTTTACCTGCAGTGTTATTTTTTTTTTCTGAATGAATAACGGTATTGAGCTGCGACACCTGTTTTCTATTGGACTCTATTCATGACGGACTATACTCGTACTGTATGATACCTATACCATTTGAGCCAGTGCATGAGATTACCAACAATGTGGTATGTGCGACCAACAAAGTCTCAGATCAGCCTGGGCATATGCGAAGTCTGATCAGAGCATTGAGTCGCTTGAGTATCCTATGATTGATATGCTACTGATTGAACATTATTTAGAGTTTCTAAACTAAACAGGAGGCTGCAGAGGCTCGTCCGAGTCCACACATATCAAATACCACATTTGCGGAAATCACATGCACTGGCTCATTTGGTTCAAGAAGTACACTCTGTACAAAAAGAAACGCAAACTTTTAAATGGATTCTTTTTATGGTAAAAATCATTGATTTTCTAAATGATTCTATTTCAGTGGCTTTGTCCTTCATTAAGGAACTTTACTACAGACTCATCGAAAACTGGACCTTGAGTCCTGTTTTGGGAGTAAAAGTCTGAAATCATTACTTTTAACCCAAAAATTTCCTACGAAGATCTTATTTTCAAAATTTCAATTTAAATGTGTTTTTCTTGAACTAGCAAATAAGAAAAACATCAAACATTTTATTTTTTGCAAAATTGGAGGCTCTACTGGGGTCTTAAATAACCGTGCACTAGGCTTTGCTGAGGGTGTGTCCATCCATTAACAGTTAGTAAAAATTCTCAAAACTCTTGAACCACATGGTAAACAATCCGTTAGTATGTCCACCCACCCGTTAGCAGTAAGTGAAAATAAATGGTCATAATTCTTGAACCATATTGTATTTTTTTATAAATTTTGAACACGTTTGCAAGTCAACATTGTCTAACTACTTGCATGCATAACAGCCTTTTCAAAGGACAATGCTTTGCTAAGCATTAATTAGGCTGATTAGTGAATAAAATAGTATATGCAAAACTTATACATTTTAACATTGTCTAGACACTTGTTTGAACAACAATTAATTGCACATATCTTTGGTCTATAGTCTATGTGTAAGTTCAGTCGACGTGCGTTAGCAGTTAGTGAAATTGCTCATACAGTCTGTACAATAAGAAACACAAACCATACATAATTTTTGATAACTAGAGCCCTATTAAGCTGAGCATTTAAAATTTGCAGGGTACTAAGATATTTATGTCTTTTATCAGTAAGTCATGTTTTCTAATGTTTCCGACTTCTTCACAACATGTTTTCTTTCGTTTTTCAAGGGTACCCATAAAACTAGAAGTCACAACACACAATATGTTATGATCTGTCATCGTATCCTTTAATTTACAGACTCCATATGCCCTTTCACATTTTAGAACGATTGTTTTGTCGTTTTCCAATGCTATTCTGATATCTTGATAACTTTTGTGAGTTGCTCAGACAAATGAACACTGTTTGAGCCTTCGGCGAAAACATCGTAAAGAAGATAGCCAAAGAATAGCCCAAGAATGGTCAATCTAACATTTTACGAAGTTTGTGTCTTAATGCAATCAAATTGGTCTCAGTCACATATGGTAATGATGACAGCTTTCCACAACTGTATACTGTCCATAAAACGTAACGTACCATAAATTTTTGGTAAATGGACAAAATTTAAAAGGCTTCTAAAATTTACAGTTCGCAGAATGAAGAATTGAAAACCATGTTTAAGAAATGTCGTGAAGGGCAGAAATAAAAATGTTCGCTTTGATGTAGATTCTATTGCAATAGAAAATGATATTCAATAAACAGGAAGTTCTTTGAAACGGTCAGAAATTTGAATCACAGATGAACATTTAGAAGAAGAGTGAGATATAGACTTTCATTAAATGGTCACAAACAACACATCAATTCATTAAGAAATGGCGAAAAAGCCAATTTTCAAAATCTCTGGTATTTTTTCAGAAAGCGCGGTTATCTAAGACCCCAGTAAAGCCTCCAATTTTGCAAAAATAAAATGTTTGATGTTTTTCTTATTTGCTAGTTCAAGAAAAACACATTTATATTGAAATTTTGAAAATAAGATCTTCGTAGGAAATTTTTGGGTTAAAAGTTGTGTTTTTGGACATAAGAATTGTCATGAAGAACGCTGTCATCATTACCGTATGTGACCGAGACCAATATGATTGCATTTAGACACAGACTTCGTAAAATGTTAGATTGACCATTCTTTGGCTATTCTTTGGCTATCTTCTTTACGATGTTTTCGAGGAAGGTTCAAACAGTGTTCAGTTGTCTGAGCAACTCGCAAAAGTTATCAAGATATCAGAATAGCATTGGAAAACGACAAAACAATCATTCCAAAATGTGAAAGGGCATATGGAGTCTGTAAATTAAAGGATACGATGACAGATGATTACTTATTGTGTGTCGTGACTTTTTGTTTATGGGTACCCTTGAACGACGACAGAAAACATGTTGTGAAAAAGCCAGAAATAAGAAAACTTGACTAACTGATTATAGAAATGAATATCTTAGTATCCTGCAAATTTGAAATGCTTAGCTTTAATAGGTCTCTTGTTATCACAAATTATATGCTAAGAAAAACAATTGAAGGATATTGAAATTCAACTTACAATTTTTATAAAATGTTAAATTCTGGCTTTGGGCCATTACAATTTTTTGGAAGATACATGTCCTTGGCAATATTCAATATTTCCAGCTCAGGTCATGCTACAGTGGTTATTCGAAATTTAAGTTGTAAACAACGTGAGGGTCGGACAGCAAATTTCACGTGCAATACAAGGTTGAATTTCTACATGTATTCGTTGACCATATCGATTGTTTTCGAAAGGAAAGTTCTCAAAGTTTATCAAGGATACCTGTTAGCATGGTTGGACGCAGACGTTTAACGGATAAACAGCGCTGGCAAGCTATCAGCCAGTTAGACGTAGGGAGACGTCAAATTGATGTGGCTGCAAATTTCAGTGTTTCCCAAAGTGTGGTGAGCCGTCTGTACCAAAGGTATCAGCAGACGGGTGAAGTTGCGGAAAGGCGTGGTAGGGGCCATACACAGGCGACTTCTAGAGCAGATGACCGTCACGTTGTTATGGAGTCATTACGTTCAGACTTTAAGTGCCCCAAAACTGCGTCAAGAACTTCGAAATACGCGCGGTGTAAACGTCAGTGTGCAGACAATACGTAACAGGCTATATGAGCGTGGTCTTAGTGCCAGAAGACCTGTGATAGCAACGCCTTTAACACGACGACATAGGCGAGCTCGTGAACAGTGGTCCAGAGCACATTTGAGGTGGACTCAGCGGCAATGGAGCACAGTGCTCTTCACAGACGAAAGTGTCTTTCGGTTGTCACGTGCAGACGGCCGGACATGCGTTAGGCGACGTAAGAATGAGCGATTTGCAGATTGCAATATTATTGAACGTGACCCATATGGTGGTGGGTCCGTAATGGTGTGGGCGGGCATCTCTAACAACTTTAAAACTGATTTAGTGATTATCAATGGGACCCTTACAGGTCAACGTTATATTGACCAGGTCATTAACCCTTATGTTGTGCCATTTTTTCGTGGAAATAGGGCCAATTTCACATTAATGGATGACAACGCTCGTCCCCATCGGGCAATCATTGTGCAAAATCGCCTTCAACAAGCTGGAATCCAAACCATGGATTGGCCATCGCGCTCCCCAGACCTCTATCCTATTGAACACGTGTGGGATGAGCTGAGGAGGCGTCTGAACAACAGAGCCAATTGCCCAACCACAATCGCCCAGCTTGGACAAGCGTTGATTCAGGAGTGGAAAGGCATACCACAACACGTCATTCGAAGGCTTGTAACAAGTATGTGATGTCGTTGCCAGGCAACTATTGATTCTAGAGGCGGCCATACCCGTTATTAATAGGGTGTGACATTTTTTGTAGTGTGGTACATACTTTTGAAAAGGTACTGTACCAACACTAATGGAGTAAAACAGAAAACTTTATTTGTGCAAATCCTTTAGTAAAATGACGTTATTTTCTATCAAATCAAATTTCTGTATTTTTCACATTAAAGTAATGAATTTAATATCCTTCAATTGTTTTTCTTAGTATATATGGTTTGCATGTCTTATTGTACAGACTGTATGTTGTATCCCACTCCTTATTAACGTTTAATTATCTCTTTATAATGGATTAGAGGATACTAACCGGTACATGGTGGAAAGTTGCAATACTCCCAGCGAAATTCCAGGTCCATTGTATAACACCATGTTCTCCCTTCATTCGCAGGATCTCTGCAATAATTCCTAGCAGCAGCCACAGATCCATCCGCAGAAAACTCACTATCTTCCACAAAATTATCATGGGGTTGAGGCCATTGGGATGACCATGACTGACACGTGTGTCCATTAGAAGTTACAGACAACGTTCCTCTGTATATCTCTGTAAGCAACCTATTCCAGCAGTCTGCAGAGCCTGGAACATAAGTTTATTCTAGCACATCAGGTAAGGATGTCGGAGATTATTATTTACCCATGATAAAATATAACAATCTACAGCGGTTGTCTTGTCGATTCAGTTATATGAATCTACTTGACCAGTAGCAAAGTTGTAAAATCTGTTGATAAAACTCTAAGTGTGTTAATAGTTATAATCAGATAGCAGATATTTATAACAGTAAAATTATTATAACGTTGGCTTGCGTGTCAACTGCTGTGTGGCAGTTTTGATCGTCTGTTGCCAAATTCATGATTTGGTTGTTAACCCCACCGAATCATGCAGTTATAAGATGTTGATTTGCGTTAAAAAGCTGACGTAACAGTGATTTGTTGTGCAGTGTTGATAGTTGGAATATGAATGTAAACTTTGTTTTGAAATGTTGAGTCCAACATTGAGATGAAAAAGATTTTAACAGTTGAAAAACGATTGATAGCCGATGTTTAAACATTTAGTTGAAATACTTGTTCGCAGTTGGTGAACAATTGATAAGAGTTTATGGTTGGTGTGGAAAGTTGATTTGAAAAAAACTGCCACCGGAATTTTTTTGCCAAACCAGTTTTTGGCAAAATGACCTAGTACTTTTAGTTGACATAGAAAGCTAAAGTGACTTATTTCCAGTATAATAAACCCTACTGAGGAAATTCTATAGGTTTTTGGCTTAAAATCTGTAATGACCTAGAAAATATTCCACGACAAAGGTCAAAATCACTGCGGGGAAAATATTTCCCCGTGGGGATTTATCACCATCCCTGCGGGGATTTTTTCCCCGTGCGGAAAATTTCACCGCAGGGATTTTCGAAAATTCTAAAACTCAGTTTTTTATTCAAATATGACAAGATCTCATGTTAATGGTGTGTAAAAATGAATGTCCACCAGTAATAACAATTTTTCATTTTTCCCCGCGGGGATATTTCCCCGCAGGGATTTTTGGAGAAAAAATCTGTTTAAGGGTCTAAAATCAAGCTTAGGTTCACTCTTGCAATCTGTATGACACATTTGAGTATGTTTCAAGTATATATTAACATTTTGATTTTCCCCATGGGAATTTTTCCCCGCAGGGATTTTTCCCCATGGAGATTTTTTTTTCTGCACAGTATTCATCCTTAGAGGATCTTATTCAATGACAAAGTATTTTTTCTGCATTTATTCACATTTATATTGTATATGGTATGGATCCAGCTCAGTTGCTGCATGTTGTAGTGAAGCAAGCGGGTAAACTGTATTTTTACATTAACTTGGCCACGAACCCAAAGACAGTTTTTCACATTATGCTGTCCATATATCTGTATTCACAGTAAAGCTGCACCTGTTAGGGCCACCTGCTTGTTCCATCTCTTTGTTCACTTTGCAAAGAGTTTAGATCCAGATCAGGCCCTACATCTCGGGTACAGATTACAGGATCAAAGTTGTTTGATATTGTGGTGTTTTTTTCTGAATTTGCTTGGGCATAGTAATAAAACTAATATTATTAATATCAGCAAATAAAAATAAAACATTTGTCTACTTTAACAGTTTTTGTTAAATAGTTGAGAGGTAATATGATTTTAGCATTTGTGTTGTCTGCTGATTCTTCATGATGTAACTTCTTCAAAACAAATTCAGTAATACCAACAGAATAACAAACAGTTGGGTTCGGACTTTGTCTTAAGGGATAATTAGTAGGTTTGTTTTGACATGCACAGTCAAACAAGCCGTGCCTCCTTTAAGCAATAACTGTTTGGATCCAGATCAGGCCCTACATCTCAGGCCTGATCAGAATCCAAACTGTTTGACATTGTGGTGGTAGTCCTGAATTCGCATAGTAATAAAACTAATATTAATATCAGCTAAGTATACATAAACATTTGTCCACTTTAACAGTTTTTGTTAAATAGTTGAGAGGTAACATTATAATTTTAGCATTTGTGTTGTCGGCTGGTTCTTTATAAAATTACTTTTTCAAAACAAATTCAGTAATACCAACAGAAAGACATACAGTTTTGATCCGGATCAGGCCCAAATGAAATATGTATTCATAATTTAGATGACCTTTTGGGCCATCTGCTAGGGTATTCTGTTGGTAGAGTTTGAACAAAGTTTAAATCCAGATCATACTTGGCTGCATAGCACATGGCAGTCAGTAATATGTCTGACTACAGATGTATGTCTTACTGCAGATCCAGGGGTCGCAATTTCAATCCCAGTCTGGTCCCATAATTTCTTGGAGACTGATCATGAAATAATTTCTATGGTTATTTTCCTCCATTAATGCTGATTTATTCAAGAATTATTGTCAGAACTTTATGCACGAACTACTGGTTAACTGCTTGTTCAAACTTGCCCAGTAAAAAAAGTGTGGTTAAGTGAACTGACTGTCCCGACATGACCATAGCTGTTGAGTGAGACGTAAAATAACAAGGTAAACCAAACTAAAATACAAATCATACCTACACTAAACATCAGTCCTGATCACTATCCAAAATTTTTAACATCAATTTGACACCAGGACTCTCAGATGTTTATATTACAAACTGTATCCTGCATTGTGACAAGGATTTTTACAACTACACAAGAACTTAGCCAGCAATTACTTTTTTCCTTAAATTATTGTCTGCTCATACATTCAAATGAACTACAGACTGGATTTTTTCAATAAGATTTTCCATGGAAGGAAATGTTTACAAGGGAAGCAGTCTGATCTGGGTCTGTATTGTTTGCAGTATAAGCTAAATAAGAACATTTACAGACCAGGAAAGCAGACAAAAGTGGCTAAATAATGCTTTATTAGTCAGGGCAAGCCTTGAAATATCATAAAATAGCATTTGCCCTGCATCACAAAGTATTTGCATATATATATAAGGAAAAAAATCACTAGAAATATCAAAATTTTCACTTGCCCTTCAGCCTAAGGCACATGTAAATCCGAGCAGATAAGTGCTATTTTCCAGCCCTGTGGGGGCAGGGGCAGTTGACTGCTACATACCCAATTCCCTTTAATTTGAAATGCAACATGACGGTGTTCTGAAAAAGTTGAAATTTGACCTTTTGACCCTATCCCCCAGGGGGAGGGGGTGGGTGGGGGTCTGCGGGAAAAAATATTTGCTGCCATGTTGCTGCATACCTGATTAACTTAAATTTGATATGCAAAATGACATTCTGGAAAAGATGAAAGTTGACCTTTTGACCCTATCCTCTGGGTAAGGGGATGGGATTCAGGGGGCAAAATATTTGCAACAATGTTGCTGCATTTGTGATTCCCACGGGGAAAAATGAAAAATTGTTATTACTGGTGGACATTCATTTTTACACACCATTTACATGAGATCTTGTCATATTTGAATAAAAAACTGAGTTTTAGAATTTTCGAAAATCCCCGCGCGGAAATTTTCCGCACAGGGAAAAAATCCCCGCGGGGATGGTGAAAAATCCCCGCGGGGAAATATTTTCCCCGCGGGGATTTGCAAATCCCAGCGGGGATTTTGACCTTTGTCGTGGAATATTTTCTAGGTCATTACAGATTTTAAGCCAAAAACCTATAGAATTTCCTCAGTAGGGTCTATTCTACTGGAGATAAGTCACTTTAGCTTTCTATGTCAACTAAAAGTACTAGGCTATTTTGCCAAAACTGGTTTGGCAAAAAAATTCCGGTGGCAGTTAATAGTTGTTCAAAGTTTAACTTGTCAATATAAATCATACATTGAATTTATTAATTAACAATATAACAAAATGATCGCCATGATAGCTAACATTGAATTATATCAGTTAAGCTTCATTTACGTTGGTTTTATTTAGTTATGGGTCTCAGAAGTGAATCACTATCGCTTCAGCTTGGTTCGTTCATCTATAATAAAACAATCTACCATGAGTGCCCATGTAGGACAGATATCTCACACGTGAGGTCAGGATTTAACCAGGGACGAGGCTTGGAAATATCCCCGTGTTAAAAGCTCTTTGTCGGAACAAAAAAGTCCATAAATGGATTTTAGAGTTTAAAAGTGTTGTAAGCAGGTGTGAAAATGGGTGCAAAGATTTCCTGCACCTTGCCATTTACTAGAAAACACGATTGAAGGAGGCATTAGTAAAGTAGCAAAATGCAAAAAGAAATTCTGGCTAGGCTCGAAGAGCTGTTCTAACATGCGTACATGAGAATGCACGTTACATGCATGAAATCATTTGAGAGATCATTGCGGCATTAATCATCCGAATTCCGTGTTATAGATACATAAATGTGAATGCCCGTCACATGAATAATGTCAATTGAGAGATCATCACGGCAGTAAGCATCCAAATTCATTGTTATAAATGCAAACATGATACTTTACTACACAAGTACATTGTATAACGTCAAATGGTAGATCATCGCGGCATTAAGCACCTGAATTCCGTGTAACAAATACATACATGTGAATGCACGAAACATGTATAAGTCAATTGAGAGATCTTCGCGGCATTAAGCATATTCTGTCCTTACAAATACCCTCCGCCCCTGGGGTAAGGTCAAAAGGTCAAACATTTTTTATCTGAAACTAGTCATGTCACATATCAAACTAAATGGAATGGAGCTTAGAACACAATGTAAGCACATATTTTGTCCTTACACGCAACCTCAAATGTGGGTCTTTTAGAAATAGTAAGTGAGTATGATCAGGAAATACCACAATCACAAAATGCAGACAACCCCGTGGCACCGCGAGGAAGAGCTACTTGACCATCAGCAGACACAAGGAAGACAAATAAAGCAAAGCAACCAGCTCTCTCTTCCCCATCAAGATGATTACAATACTAGAATGGACATAAAGTAACGTACAACAAAATATAGAACAATTACAGACTCCCACAATGGGAGTAACAATCATTGGATACTAGTTTACCCAATGGAATTCCCTTATGATTAAGTTTTCATTAAAAATCATTAATATGGAAATGAGAAAATTTCCATATAGGACCTCTTGATGAAAGAACTTATCAAATTATCATGACTATTTAAACCTGGCATTTATGGTGGTTTGATGATGCTTTTTGGCTGATTTATGTTGAAGTTTTTTATGAATTTAACTCATTTTAATGTTTTCATTAGTATTCATGAATATGCAAATTAGATGATTTACATATCTGACCACAGAAAGAAAGGCATATGTCCAAGCTTTAAATCTTACAAAAATTTTAGTGTTCGAGGATAAGTGAGCCCTTGATTGAATGGTTTTTTTTTGTTTGTTTGTTTGATTTGATTCTTTACGTCCACTCAACAATCTTTCAGTTATGCGGGACGGGTCTTCCTGGGTTGAACCAGTACTAAGCTAGGATAAATGAGTCTTGCTCAAGGACCACAACGCAGTGACGCTGGTGAGGCTCTAACCTGCGGCCCTTCGGTCTCGAGTCAAGCACTCTACCACTGAGCCACTGCGCTCCCTTGATTGAATTTGTAGGCGTACCCCCATTCCCGAGAATTATATAAGGGGTTGCCATGGAAAAAAAGAATTTTCACATAGCCCATACCACAATTCTTTTGCGGACAACCTCGTTTTGCACTCAAGGGGTACCAATGAATAATTTAGCAAACATGAAAAATTGTCCTGAGGTACAAGGCAACCTAAATTGGATGTTAGATTACTGGGTAGGGGTCAAAGGTCAAAACATTTTTACTGAAAGCAGTCATGTTGCATATAAAATTAAAGGGTACGGAATATAGAGCAATATCCAAGCTCATCTTTAATCCTTACACACACCCTCAACCCACAAGATGGGGTCAACGGATCACACCATTTTTTTCTGAAAGTAGTCATGTTGCATATCAAATTAAAGGGAATTGAACATAGAGCACCATGTAAGCACAAATTCTGTCCTTACACACAAACACACTGGGCCTCTGGGATGGAATCAAAAGGTCAAAACATTATTTCCTGAAAGTAGTCATATTGCATTTCAAATTAGAGGGAATGGAGCTTAGAGCACTTTGAGAGCATATATTGTGTCCTTACACACATACTCAACCCCCAGAAGGGGTCAAAAAGTCAAATTATTTTTCTCTGAAAGTAGTCATATTACATATCAAATTAAAGGGACGGAAACATAGAGCAACATACATGAACAATTATGTCCTAACACACACCCTCCGCCCCTGGGTGTAGGTCAAAAGGTCAAACATTTTTTGTCTGAAATAGGTCATATTGAATATCAAACTAAATGGAACGGAGCTTAGAACACTTTGTAAGCACATGATTTACATATCTGACCACAGAAAGAAAGGCATATGTCCAAGCTTTAAATTTTTACACAAATTTTAGTGCTTGATGATAAGTGAACCCTAGCTGAGATTTAATTTGAAGGCCTACCCACATTCCTGAGAATCGTATAATGGGTTGCCATGGAAAACATGCATTTTTACAAAGCCCATACCGCAATTGTTTTTAGAACAACCTCGTTTCGCACTCAGGGGGTACCAATGAACTATTTGGCAAACATGAAAAATTGTCCTGGGGATGCAAGGTAACCTTAATTGGACGTTTGGGTACAGGGAACGGGTCAAAAGGTCAAAACATTTTTATTGAAAGTAGTCATGTTGCCTGTCAAATTAAAGGGTATGGGACATAGAGCACCATGGAAGCACATATGCTGTCCTTACGCACACACTAGGCCTCTGGGTTGGAGTTAAAAGTTCAAAACATTTTTTTCTAAAAGTAGTCATTCAGCATTTAAAAAATAGAGGGAATGGAGAACCACGCAAGCACATAGTCTGTCCTTACACACATCCTCAACCCTAAGATGGGGTCAAAATGTCATATAATTTTTTCTCTGAAAGTAGTCATGTTGCAGATCAAGCTTTTTATTCTCAAAAAAGAACGGTGACGTAATAATGAATAATCGCTGAAAATTTCATTGCCATGTCACTGATAATAAATCCTACAAAGCAGTGCGAATTGTGTAAGTTCTTTGCAAGCTTTCAGCTGAATTTCTATGGTTTGGCTGCTAAAAGTCTTATCAAAACAAAACTTTTGAGGTTTTTTCTTCTTAAATCACGGGTAGTCCGTAAGATCTTCAAACATACAAACAAAACCTTTGTTGAATATTTTTATCATAGAAAAGGTGTGACTTTTCGAAAAGAGGGTACCTTTTCTCTAACTTCGTCCATGGAAGAAATACGCGTCATTTTAAAATGAAATAACTTGCAAAGTCTTGGCAAAGTATTGTTGTTTTTTTATTAAAGCATGAATGCTGCATACCCTATGTTTGACTTTCTAAACTAGAGTAAAAATGTAAGGTGACCGATTAGAACTTAGTCTCTCTTTAAATTTGACGAATTTGCCATGTTTGACTTCTGTTTTGCCAGGCGACACATCCGATTTTCGGAATTCTAGTTAAACATTTTTGAACCGGATCAGGACCCAGATTGAGTTGGTCCTGATTTGGTTACAAACTGTTTGTGTGTGTTGGAGCTGGCAGCCGGTAGTTGACTGATCCCTTTTACCTAATTTCTCGATGCCAGTCATATAGATCAAACAAGCTGGTCATCGGTGTTGTTTGTGAGTTCTCCTAAGAATCACCTCTTCAATGCGTTTTAAACCCATAAAATACGTTTTAAGGGAGAAAATGTACTTAAGATCATTAAACCCTTTTTAGATTATTGGACTTTTCTATAAGTTTGATACTTCTAAGTCAGAATGGTCTTTTGTGTACATTGAGGGGTAACGGGTTATAATTTACAAAAAATCTATTATATATCCTTTATAAAAAGGCTATCTCACGCTTCGTCACTAAGTCGGTGCTAAGAGAGATGTTCAGATATAAATGCAAGTAGCTTCATAACTTTTGGTACAAATATGCTAAGACAAAATGATATACAATTCCATAAAGGACTATATATTACCTTTAAACTGGCACCAGGCCTAAAGTAAAAATACTGTATACTAATCGAGTTATAGCCCTTTGAATGAGGGCTAATCTAGTCTACTAACGAACTCAATGCTTTGAACATATAACAGTGATATCTAGACGAGCGTAAAATTCTTTAACCAACAGGTGATTTTTTTTTGATTTTTTAAAGAAGTATCCCCATGTTTTCATAAAATGATTCTGTGGAAGTTGCGAAAATCCGGCATGTTTTTGCTAAATTACATCAAATCGTTTTCACTAAAGTCTCTATATGTTTGCAAATAAATGGAAAACAAAACACCACCTTTCAGTTTTCAGTTGAACTTATTTCTAACAAAATGCACGAAGCAACATTAAAACTAGTTCTAACTCAAAGACAATATGCTGATCGCTCATACTGAGTTGTTGCTACAAAATATTGATGGATAGTGGGTAATTTCTAAATGCTGAAAAACATTCTTATTAAGTCAAAAATGCCTTAAGTGAAGGGGTTACAGAATTTATACTTATTTTTATATTCATAACATTGCGGCTTTATTCTAAATTTGAACGTAAACTTAAAGTTTTACCACTACAGACATTATATGCAATAAAATTACTCACCTGGTCTTGAGGGCTAGACAGATTGAACATATTTTTATTAATATAAACACATCATTGACAGGCAGAAAAATGCTTGAAAGTGATATAAAATGTGATATTTTTTAAATAGAAGTCAGAGCGCGTTTTGAAAACTCTCTTATGTCATATTTAGCATATTTTCAGCAAAACGCAAAAACAAAAGATACAGCGATGTTCATTATTATATCACCAATAATATAACTCAAAATGACGTGCCTATTTACTCGAGCTTTTTCCTGCAAGCAACTTTGTGAATATTACTTAAAATCTACAATTTGGTGTCATTTTGTCTCTAACTTACAAAGATATGACACTATATCCGCTTATGTACCAAACCCTGTTTTGCAATTTGCTTCAGAAAAATTCAAGATACAGGCGTGGCCTTTTTATATGTGTCTGTAACTGAGAAATATAATGAGTGCTTTCTTATGTTTGGTGCCGTTTTAAAGGCGACAGAAAAGTATGCTATTTCGTCTTAGCATATATATTGTTTATGAGGAAAGTTATAAGGCTACTTGCATTCATATTAGAACAGCCCTCCTACCATACAGGTTGCAAATTAGATATGCCATATTTCTTGAAAGATCGGAATAAACCGTACATGGGTGAAAGTTGCAAAATTCCCAGGTAACATCAGGGTCAGTTGTAAAACACCAGATTCTACCCTTGACACTCGGGTCTCGACAGTAGTTCTCTGCAGCTTTCACTGAACCGTCCACTTGAAACAAACTGTCCGTATGAAAGCCATGTTCGTGAGGCCAACTCGATGACCAGGCCTGACACTGGCGACCATTTGCTGTGACAGATAATGTTCCCTTATACTGTGTAGAAGGTAGGAAATCTAAACAGTTTGAAAGAGCTGAAATAAAAGAAAATCTAGACGAAAAAATAGATCAATAGATGATTTATTTATTTTTTATTTTTTTATTTATACTTTATTTCAAGAGGGTGATACATTTGGCATAAAAGCCATTCTACCATGTGGCCCTCTGAACATAAAACATTTGAAAAACAAACAATATACATATATACAAATAGCAATACAAACAGTGCACACTGTTTAAGTTATCGCTGTTATCTAAAATATGAAACAACTAATATGTTCTCTTGCCTGTGTCGTATACGGGGAACAGAGAATGTGACGGAAAGACAATGCACATGCGTCACACCCCTGTTTCTCACATATAGCATCACCTATGCTCAGTTTACATAGATTATAACTGTAATGAACCTCTTGCTATCGCATGGGACCATAATTCAACAGAATATGGTCGATTTTGAGTGCACGAGTATCAAAGACAGTTCATATTTGCCAAAATGGATGCACACAAAAAAGAACAGTACCAATTTTTTAAAACCTGGGTATATAAAACATCTCGCATGATATCATTTAAAACCATTTAAAAAGGATTAATATCGCATGATATCATTTAAAATCATTAAAAAGACATACATTAAGTGGTTTTAAAACAACAGATATTTATTCAGAAGACTTCTTTGGCAGCTCTTTTGAATGCATTTAAAGACGGTGCCAATTTTTCAGCTGTATGGAGGCTGTTCCAAAGTTTTGGAGCTGAGAAAGTAAAATAACCTGTAAAGAATGCAGTCCTGGCTTTTGGCTGTGCTAGAGAACCATCCTCAGACGACCTAAGTGTTCTATTTACATGAGTGTTCATGTTTTATTGAATTTATTAAACGAGTTGAGAAAAAGAGATAAAATGCGAGGCTTGCCGAGCATTTTATCGTTTTTTCGCAACGAGTTTAATATATTTAATAATACAGGAACACGAATGTTAGATTATATTTATCATATGACATAAAGATTACTTTGAAATCTTATTTCTGCCATAAAACAAACGTTTTAATTTTGTCATTATGTACGCAACGCTGTTATGGACTTCATAACGCTTCCCGAAAATCTGTAAACCACTAGTGGTTTATCGATTTTATTGCATGGCGTTATTTCACTCCCAGACGCGACGTCATATGATAAATGAAATTATTGCCTGCTACATATGATATTTTTGTTGGTTTTCTTCCTTTGAAAAATAGGATTGATATGGCTGACGTCTATAAAGAGAATAGCGTCTGCTTGTAAACTTCTGAACGTTACAATGTCATTTTATACACTGAAAACGCATATATATGTCTCATTCTTACATGCAAATGTCACATTTGTACAAAAAGATGTCACATCCTTACATATAGTCGAGATATGCCACATTCTTACATTCAGATGAATCAAATTTACGTACATATATAGCATTTACATAGAGATGTCACGTCTTTACAGACACGTTAGCTGTAATATTCTTTCATGCAGATGTCACATTTTATGCGAAAAATACGTTTTAAACCAATATCAGTTTTTGTGAGCAAAATAGTAGACAAAATCAAATCAGGTACTTTTATGTTTCTGTCAACGTTCATTTTGTCAAAATGACATCTTTATTTTTTTGCGTAATTGGCCATTTTTATCAAAATGAATATTAATAATCGAAAACTTTTAATGTCACAATATTGCACTCAATACATTGCATAGAAGACATAAGTATCGCGACACGATCGAATAAAATGCGTCTGAACTGTTTTAAGAAAAGTAGGTTGACGTCAGTAAAGAAACGCAGCAACGCAGCGACTTGAAGCGTTGATAATCAATAACTTGCAAACCGTTTAAGTGTTTTCCTTTTGTTTTGACATCTGGCTATCAGATCAAGCTGTTTGTTTTCAAACCGAATGAGACATCACTTTTTTAAGACTCCATTTATTGATTTTTTTTATTTTTTGTTTGTTATTTATATCTTTATTAAGTCTTCCAATCAAATAGTACAACTCTATGCATGACACTTAACTATATACAATAATTTATTTGTAACGATTACCCAGTGCATAAATATGAATATCAGACTGGCAGGCTTAACAATGATCATTTTTAAAAAAAGGAAAGAAGGAAGGAAGAAGTAAAAAAGATAGAAAGGGGAATATGTGACTAGGACGCATTCATTATGTAGGCATTTTATAGTCTGATAGTTTATTTTTGGAAATTATAATTTTTTTTATCTTTGTGTTCAGAGTCTGGTCAAATATCCAATAGTTCATATAAGCTCAATTTTAGGTCTCTTCAGCAAATAAGAGTCATATTTATGGGTTTTTATATTAAAAGCTTAAATTTCCAACATTGACTTTATCTGTAAAAGAATTATTCTGCATTAAGAAAAACATAACCAATATATACAACAGCTCATGTGATTTGGAGTAGTTGTCATTTTTCCTGTTGACCTCAAGTGAATCTTTGGAAAATGCAATGTGTTCTTCTTTTTCTCGTGTTTGATGCAATAGTAGGAAGCCATTTATAGTTGGTCTTTGTAATTTATAATTTGAGGGAAAAATGTAATAGTTTACTTAAAGAACAATGAAATTAAAATCTAAATTTTTTGGCTTGTTTTTATAATTTACTCAAAAGCTTATATTGAAGTAACTCAACTGGATTTCAATATTGTTAGAAGTCAGTATTTCCTGAACGTCTGCCCACAGATGCTGTATATACCAACATTGCCAAAACAGGTGGAAATTGGTTTCCTCTTACATTGAACAAAAATCAAATAGTAAAGACGGGACTAATTTACATTTGAACAGATATCTATTATTTGATATTATTCTCATGAGATATTTATAATTGAAATTTCTAAGTTTAACATCAACAATGCGACTAAAGCTCATTTGATAAAATTGAGACCAGTTCATCTCTTGTTGATGAAATTCCTTTGTCCATTTTTCTTCTGCTTTTATTGTAGGTACTTTTTTAACGTCTAACTGTAGTTTATATAAGCTTTTGTTTATCAAACATTTTTGTTGAGTAATAATATGCAGTGCTTTGTTTATTTTTTTAGGTAAGTTGTTATAGTTTTCATCTTTTAGTTTCCATTCTTTTGATATGTTAGATACTATATCATAATATTTAAGGAAATCTTTTTGATGGATATTATACAAATTTTGTATTTGTTCTAATGTATAAAATTTTTGAATTCTAAAGTCATATATATGTTCTATTAATTTTATCCCCTTTTTATACCAGTCATGGTAAAAGGGAATCTTATTATTGCATTTTATTTGAGAATTATTCCATATTATTTCCTTTGTTATCACATGAGTGCTTTCAGAGTTATTAATTGTGCACCTACCTGCTAAAACATCCCGCAGAAACATATTTTCCTTTTTAATTTGACTACAATCTTGAATTGTATAAGATACTTTCTAATATTAATTTCCCCCCAAACACTTTTAATTTTTCAAGATAAAACTCTTTCTATATACCTTTGTTTTGTTCATCAAATATCCGTCTAACCCATTCAGCTTTTAGAGCCTCAGTAAAATAATCTATATTTATCAACCTGAGTCCCCCGTTCTTATAGTCCCGCATAATGACTGAACGTTTGATTTTGTCTGGCTTTGAGTACCATATAAAATTAAAAATTTCAAACTTTGTTGTTGTTTTTTCAAGATATCTACTAGTGGATTATTTAAGACGGTTAATGGATAAATAAGTTTTAGTAAAGCAAAGGTTTTCACTACAGTGATTTTCCCATTAAAGATAGCTTTCTATGGTTCCAACGTTAAGGCAGTTTATAAAATCATTAAGCTTTGGTATAAGATTATTTTCAATTTATATTTGTTTGTCATTAGAAAAATGATTCCTAACGTTTTAGCCGAATTAGAAGTCCACAGGAATCTTAAACTTTCTAAGTGTTGAATGTTTGTATATTTCAATGAGCCTACTCTCAACATTTTAGTTTGTTTACGTTTAGTTTTAGACCTGCTATTGATTTAAAGTCGTCAAGTATACAGATAAGCTTTTGGAAATATTTTAATGACCCATTCATTGCAAAAGTGGCATCATCTGCAAACATGGTGCTTTGAAACTCTATTCCATTTATTTTTATTCCTGTTATTTCACTTTCTTTTAAAAGTGTTGCAGAAAAAATTTCAATGCATAGAACTTAAATACAGATGTTACATTTTACATACAGATGTCACATTATTACATACAGATGGCACATGTTTACATACACAAGTCACACACTTATGAACAAATATTATTTTTACACAAAAATGCTAACAAAGAGATGTCTCACATACAGATGCACAATTCTTATATACAACTGTCACAACCATACATACAAATGTCATTTTACAGACGTCCAATTTGTACAGATATATTACGTCCTTACACAGATGTCACCTTATATACAGATATAACAGTCTTATATAGGGTTGTCACATCCTTACATACAGACGCCACATTTTACATAAAGGTGTCAAATTCATACATTAAGATGTCACATGCTTACATGGAGATGTCACATTCTGACAAACATATATCACAGTCTCACATAAATATGTCACACTCGTGCAATAATGCCACGTTCTTGCAAACACAGTATCATATTCGAACATAGAGATCACACATTCTTCACACAGATGTCACATTCTTACAAAGAGATGTCACATTCTTACATACAGAATATGACATGTAATATATTAAGTAGGGAAACGTCATGTTCGTGTTGATGATGTCATATCATCTTACACAAAGATGTCATATTCATACATAGAAATATTCATACACAGAAATAACACATTATTAACAAGAGATGTCACGTTTTAGGTACGGGTGCCACATTCTTAAATAGAAATGTCATATTATTAAAAAGCGATTTTACATTTTATATACAGGTGCCAAAGATACATCACATTCTAAATAGGGATGTCATATTATTACACTTAAATGTCACATGCTTAGAAAAAATTGCCACATTCTTACATAGAGATGTAACATTTTTAAATAGAACTTATCGCAATCTAACATAGCGATATCACATTCTTATACCCCTATTCCACACAGGCCACGAATCGCCCGAATTGCCACGAATTGATTTTTTTATTGATTCGGGGGTATCCGTGAGGTTTCATTAAAAAAATTTCTCCAATCGTGATGGTGTACGAGTCAGTCCCGATTCAGATAGGATTTCGTCACGAATATTCGGGAGAATCGGCTCAATTCGGCTGGAATCGCACAAGAAATCATTACGAATAGCAAAATAACATTAGGGCATGCTGCACGAAAGTTAAGGAATCAATTACGAATCAGATAAGAATATGCCGAATGCAGCACAAATTGGGCACGAATTAACAGAAATCCGCGACGAATCGCCACGATTCGCGAGATTTTCTCTCACAATAGTTATAAGAAAAGGCCCATCTATGCTTCGGGGGCATCAGTTCTAAAATGAATGTTCCTCATAAAGCAGCAGTAGAATTGATCCTGCAACTTGAGTGTTGAAAACGGCTTCTTATATAGCTAGAAGAAAACAACTACGTTAAAGTCGAGAGGCCCCTCCCCAGACTCTTTGACTTGGAAAAATATGGCAGTTCGCCATTGGCAAAATCACCAGCCAGGAGCTACTGACTGATCCTGATTGTGCTCCAGAATCTGCCAAATCTGTTTCAACTTCTAGGACTGCTTACATGCGCGAGACGGGGTAATTAACCTTAGGGAAAATCCTTCTACTATCTCTTCCTTGGTTTTATTGTTCGGCTTAATCTCCCAATTCCCCACGAATGAGCTAAGAGTAGCTACGAATGTCATAAACAATGCAAAAACGCCCCCGAATCGATTACGATTCAGTTACGATATCCAAGAATGCCTTAGGAATTTGGTACGAATCACGCACGATTTTTCGAATCGGGGAATTCGTGGCCAAAGTTTTGAACAGTTCAAAACTTTTGAGCCGAATTCCCGATAGACCTACGAATTGCAAGAACTCACTACGGACTGTGCGATATCAGTTAAGACCTTCACGAACTGAGTACGATTCAGCCACGAATCCAAATATTTGTCAATTCGTGGGATTCGGGGCCTGTGTGGAATAGTGGTATTACATAAAGATGGTGCATGCTTATATAAAGATGCCACATTCGTATATAAAGATGTCACAATCGTATATAAAGATTTTACATTCTTAGGTACAGATGTTACATTCTTAGATACAGATGTCACATTCTTAGGATTATTTTTCACATTCTTACAACATAAATAACATACTTGGCTTTGGCCAAATTGATTACAATTAATACATGATAATATATTATAAATAAAAACATTATTGTTTGTTGAGGTTGCAAAAATTCATGAAACATTCTTGCAAAGAAATTTAACAATCTTATGTCACATCCTACTATACATATAGAGATGTCACATCCTTACATACAGATGTCACATTTTTATATACAGATGTCACATTCTTACATAAATAACACCCTTTGCTTGAACGAATATGATTACATTAATACACTATTTGGTGACAAAAGATACTATTAGACAGATAACACCTTTCCCTTTAAAGGTAGAATACAACTTTCTTTTGACTAAAGGTGGCATTTATCAAAAAGCATTGTTACATTAAACATATCGATTCGATTCCATTGATTACAAAAGGTGTTTTGTGACACAAAACATTTTTGTTGCGAAATAATTGCGAATTATACGAAGGGTAAAATATAAATCTCCTAATAGGGGCAAAAAATTCTTTATTTCTAATCCAAATTATTTTAAACTTGTGTCATCTGCAACTATACATTTATACACTGCCCCCAATATGAACACTGGTCATTTATATTGTCAACAATAGTAAGTGAGTATGATCAGGAGATACCACAATTACAAACCGCAGACAACCCCATGCCACCGCGAGGAAGAGCCACTCAACCATCACGAGACACCAGGAAGACAAATTAAGCAAAGCAACCAGCTCTCTCTTCCCCATCAAGATAATTGCAATACTAGAATGGACATTAAGTAACGTACAACAAAACATAGAACAAATACAGACTCCCACAATGGGAGTAACAATAAACAAAAATTCAACAACAAAAGAACCACCGCCTTAGAACGGACAACAGCCTAAGCCACCAGGGGTTTACATGCATTTTACTGGTACCAAATCTTTGCCCAAGATAAACATGATTTCAGGATACTACTAATCTTTAAACGCCTATTTTCTCAAAAGTAGGAAAATGCACTTAGCACCTTCTACCGTTAAGTTAGCGAAATATTTATTAGGTAACACCAAAGGAAGTGGCAGCCTAATTTTCACCTATTTTGGTGTAATTTTCGCTTACTTTCCTATTAAAAAGTCTTCAGATCGACATTTTCGTGACCAATCTTAAACCCGCCTACCTATTATTGTTAAAGTTATCATCATGATCAATATAATCGAAAACAACTTATCGCACCCTTACCATCTTCTGCATGAAGTACCTCGTAATAAGCCTGTTCTACACTGTAGGTGTTATAAAATAGTAATATCATGGTTTGTTCATCTGTACGGGAGATAATCCACTTGCTAAAGCCTATGCATGATCTCCACTACAGGCGAACATACTATGGTATAACTATAAGATAGCTTTACTATGTATATAAAAAAATAGTTTTAAAATGTCGCAGCTCAATTGTATTGATTCGGAGACTTACAGCAGTACATGTAGCAGATAGAAAAATCCAATGAGTGTTGACCTCATGTTGTTTAAGTATACTTCCACAAAACGCTTTGAGGCGTGACTGTCACAGTAAATGCACTGAATGAATCGAGGGTCATTACTTAGAGGTCATGGTAGAAGTGTAGGAAAGCAAGTGTGCATGTAATTAAAGTAACACACACCGAAAGGGTTGGCAACTTTGTTACCACCTCTTTGGTGCTAATTAACATGTATTTTACGTTTGAGCCAGTGTATGAGATTTCCAACAATGTGGTATGTGCGACCAGCGAAGCCTCAGATTAGCCTGCGCATACGCGCAGACTGATCAGAGCCTTTGCTAGTGGCTGGAGTATTCTATGATTGTTAACCTACTGCCTGACCACAATTTGTAGTTTCTAAGCTTAGAAGGAGGCTTGAGAGGTTCGTCCGAGTCTACGCATGTCAAAACGCCACATTGTTGGAAATCACATGTCACAGCTCATTTAACCCTTAAAGCGCCAAGAAAAATGCATCTGAAAATGACGTCTGCTGAAGTCGTCTGCTGCAAATAATTGCCAAACATTTCTTACAAATTTATGTATAGAAGCAAACAGGGTGGACCGGATCAGACTGCTCTTATAGGAGCAGTCTGATCTGGGTCCAAACTGTTTGTCATAGAGGCTTTTAAAACATTTCAGCAGAAGAGAAAAGCAGACGACTTTTGTTGCTATTGGCGCTTTAAGGGTTAATATTCAGCTGGAGTCATTAGCATGAAAACATACCGATACATGATGGCGTTGTGCAATATTCCCAGCCAACACCGTGCGAGGATGTATAGCACCAGAGCCTGTATCTGCTTGCTATTCCAAAGTTCCATGCCGGATTTCTGCAGTAGTTCCTAGCTGCAGCAAAAGAATCTTCCGGAAAGTATGCAATCTGGGTAAAAACTGAAGTATCTTCGTGCAGTGACCAGTTATCACACTCTTGACCAGACTCTGTCACAGACATAGTCCCTTTGTAAAGATAATGGCCGGTTTCTGTCCAACACTCCATGGTTTCTGAAAATGAACATTGTCAACATTACCAAATATTCTGAACAAAAGTGAAAACGCTACACCTGATTTGTTGTTATTTATCTTCTAAAAGTGTAACAAGTCATTAAGCAAATGAAAGTGTATCTGAATGTTCAAAAACTGGATTTTGCATAACAGGTAAACGTTTTACGGATGTTGTCACGAGAAAATACATGAAAGCCATATATATGTGACAGGGGTCCAATTTTTAGGTTACAAATTTGAACAGAAATCTGACACAGTTTAGGCCTTTAGAAATGCAATTCGAACCAAATATGTTCTTAAAAGGGTTATCCTTTGGAAGAAAAGACTGCACAAAAGAACTGAAACCAGAGTGTGCATATTTCATGGGCCAGACTAGCTAGTTTCTGCCATTTAGGCGTCATCAGTGACCCTCTAATAGTTTCAAAGTTCCACAATGAACCCATGATCCCAATGTACAAGAAAATAAAATATACACTATAGTGAAGGGCAGGGAGACGTTTTACCGCCGCCACACAGTCCCAGTCACCAGCTGTAGTGAGGTCAAATATGTTCTTAAAAGGGTATCCTTTGGAAGCAAAGACTGCACCAAAGAACTGAAACCAGAGTGTGCATATTTCCTGGGCCAAACTAGCTAGTTTCTGTCATTTAGGCGTCATCAGTGACCCTCTAATAGTTTCAAAGTTCCACAATGAACCCATGATCCCAAAGGACAAGAAAATAAAATCTACACTATAGTGTACAAGTCCGACTGCACGAAATGGTAGCCTGGACATGCGATAACCAGAAATGTCCAGGACTTATCACAAGCGTGTTTTGATCGTTTATGGAATTAATTTTGAAAAGCGGAGTTTTCATCAAATTGCTAAGCTTGAAATTGTATCACTGAAATCTCAAATGTAAAATCAATGTGTTGTTTTATCTTCGTCCAGGGACATTATTAGTCGAGAAATGGTAGGAAGAATGTGCTGATAGTAATAATATTACTGACGTAGCAGAAAAATAAGCGAGTATTCTGAAAAAAAGTTATTTTAACGATGTTAGAAGTTTGATTACGTAATGTGACGTCATTGGGGTCCAAAAAAGAATGAGATACAACTTGGATATCATGCGACATTGTCACAATCTGCATGTCCGGTTGTGAACCCATTCACAGTTGATAGCTATGGTATCCTCTTTAATTATACGACGGTGGGTCAGGCCTCAGACTTAATGATGGCCCTGGCGTACGCTTTAATCTGTTGAATGGTGCCTGATGCTTGTCGATAGCTGGGCCCTTCTTAGCTAAACTTGATGTTTTTAGCTCTGACTATCTGTGAGTTATTAGCCTTTTTCTTTGCATCATAATATAGATAGTACTAGGTGAGTGTCTTTTGATATCAAGTTTACCAGGCAAGGCTTTGAGAACGCTTGTTGACATCGCGAGGCTTGCCGAGCGATTCAACAAGCGTTCTCAAAGCCGAGCCTGGTAAACTTGATATCAAAAGACGCGAACCTGGTATTCTATTTATCAGTTTACCCATTGTTGGACACTCAAAGCGTTCTCAAAGCCGAGCCTGGTAAACTTGATATCAAAAGACGCGAACCTGGTATTCTATTTATCAGTTTACCCATTGTTGGACACTCTTCAAACTAGCGATTGTGACGTAATTTTTTATTTTGTGTTGATTAAGCGTCATTAGCGACGTCAAAAAGTGCAACGTCATCATGACCTGATAAAGGTAACATGCCGTGAGATAGGAAACGTTTATTAGGCAATGTTGAAACAATTCAGCTTATAATAGGGGAGACTGATAAAATGTGTTATTTCAATTTGATTGTTTCCCTGTGATGATACATGGCATTAGTAAGGAAGCCTTTATGCGAGCTAAACAATTCTGTTTTTCAACAACAACAGAATCTAGGGCGAAGATTTAGCGCTAGCAAAATGCATTTAAGCCCCTCCCCCTTCCCTGCAGTGGCTTATGTTGCTGTTCGTTCTAAGGCAGTGATTCGTTTGTTGTTGATCTATTGTTTAATGCACTTCCCATTATTTGTGGGAGTTCTGTGTTTGTATTTGTTTTGTTATGCATAACTTTGTGTCCATTCTAGTCTTGCAATCATCTTGAAGAGGAAGAGAAAGCTGATTGTTTTGCGATTATTGTCTTACAGATGAATTGTTACTATAAATTTTCTGTGGCTCTTCGTGTGTGATTGTGGTATTTCCTGACCATACTGTCCTGCCAGCCAAGAGTGACAGTGACGTCATAATTTGTATACAAAGTTATCAGGGCCATAATCGGTAGATCACTTGAGTATTAATCCTATCCGCAGGATATGATTAATACACACGTGATCTACCGATTCGTGTTAGCTCAAGTGGAGTGTACAAGTTAATGTTTTACTTAACAATTGTAAATAAAATATTACGTCACTGTCACTCTTAGTTGGCACGACAGTACTCACTTACTTTTTTCAATTACTTTTTAAAAATGTGAATCTCCTTAAAATTAATTTACCTTTCAAAAATCATTAACATTTGGAGCTAAATTAGTATGAGGACGCTTTTATCTTTTACAATTAATATCTGGCAAGTAGCTACCATGGATGGTAAAGAGCTACCTGCTTATTTTACACTATGATGCTACACTTTTTCGACGTGTCAACACCCAGATATTGAAAGAAGGTATGCTTAGCTAAACTTTGAGACCATTTTCATCCTTTCAAACGATTGGTGTTTTTACGAGTCCATACACCAGACTATAAAACATTGCGTTGCGTCCAAGAGTGATATAACGCCATGCTGGTAAACTGATAACCATTAGTGGTCGATATTATAACGTTACACAACGACGTCCGTAAAACCATGACGTTTTATTGACAAAATCTGTTTAAAGTCATTTTAATGTCATGTGATAAAACGAATCAAACATTCGTGCTCCTTTATTATTGAATTTTTTTAGCTCGATGCCTGACATTTTTTTTCTTTTCCTCAACATGAATTTAATGAATTTAATAGAACATGAACACACTGGTAAATGTATACGTCGATTTGGTGATATTTACGCGTATTGCTGGTACTTCATAGACCGGAAGTGGTAGATATTGGTGTTAATACTATATAGAAAAACATGTCATATGCCTAAAGGACTATAGAATTAGATCATTTTTAAGTATTCAGTACGTGCATGGCGATTTATATAAGCATTTAGGAATAGATTCGAGTACCGATCATCCAAATCGGTACTCGAATCTATTCCTAAATGCTTACATAAATCGCCATGTGCATGCCGAATGCTTAAAAATGATCTAATTCTATAGTCCTTTCGGCATATGGCATGTTTTTCTATATAGTATAAACACCAATATCTACCACTTCCGGTCTATGACGTACCGGCAATACGCGTAAATACCACCAAATCGACGTATACATTTACCAGTGTGATGAATATTCATGCAAACTCCTCTATATCTGTAGCAAGAAACAGTCCTGTAATACTCTCTGTTTCATAACCTACCGTTTGGTGTGATCGTATAGGCAGCCTGTAAACTCTCACCGTAAAGATTCTCCGTCTGAGCTGGAACAGCAAAGTTTAACAATATCACCATTTTGTTAAGGGATCGCAGTATTGGATGCCCACGAGTTTCACATAATCTTGAAAAAACTATACCAGATTCATCAATCACCTGAAATTTGATTTATGGCAATGATCAATAAAACAAAGTCATTGGGCTGTGAGTTTTAGGTCACGGTCCTTCATTCATAATCAGATCAAATGTTACATCACACTAAAACAGTAAACAGTTGTATTACATGTACATACTGTCGTGCCAACCAAGAGTGACAGTGACGTAATTCTTTGTTTACAATTGCTAAGTAAATCACTAACGTATACACTTCACTTGAGCTAATGCGAATCGATAGATCACTTGTGTATTAATCCTATCCTGCGGATAGGATTAATACACAAGTGATCTATCGATTTTAAGTCCCTGATAACATTGTAAACAAAACATGACGTCACTGTCACTCTTGGTTGGCACGACAATAAATGGCGTAGCGCACAATGCACACATGAGGCAGACACATCACATAATATATAGGAATAATATAAGCACCGATAGGCTTGGCATATACTCCCATCTACACAGGAGTTGTCATGTTAATGCGTGAAATCTCCTTAAAAGTCATTTGTGGAAAAAGCAAACTTTTAAACTGTGATTTTTGCAATTATATTCGTGACTATGAATGGACATACATCTAATATATTCAAAACGTATTTTATGATGTTCAAACCCAGGGTAAAGGGGAGATAAATACGGCTTAATATAACTACTCTAAACTTTGCACTTTGATACTCTATCAATTTAATGGCTAAAAAGTACTTTATTTTAAAAATTACACAATTGTGTCTAACCATCAAAGAATGTTAAATAGACTATTTCAATAAAATCTGATTCAATGAGTCTGATCAGGATGCTTGCGGACTTTTAAGCGTGTAAAATACAGTTAATTACCCTGGTTGTCAACGCTTAATTTGTTCATATAAAAATATTGTCCCAAATTTGACCCAGCCAATCCGTCATGAGGAAGTTTGCGCCATATTTTGTGACATAAGTAAAGCCTTTGCTAGAGTTTGGCAAAACGTTTTTTTTTTGTTTTTGTTTTTTTTTTTTTAAACTTTAATCTACAGGTGTATCTGATTCGTTCTTGACTTGGTTCTTTAATTATCTAAAAGACAGGAAACAAAGAGTTGCTTTGCCTGGTGCAAGTTCTTCTTGGACTTCATTAAAAGCTGGAGTTCTACAAGGTTCTATTCTTGGATCTCTACAGTTTCTTTTATTTATCAATGCCATTGTTGAAGACATTAACTCCTCTATTAGATTTTTGCTGACGCTACTAGCTTGTATATCATTGTCGACGACCCCATTCAGGCTGTTGAACAGTTAAATTTGGACTTGGCTAATATCCATCGCTGGGCAGATAAATGGCTAGTGAGATTTAATCCTGGGAAGTCAATGTCTATCCTTTACTCTGGGAAACATTGCAAACCATATCACCCTCCAGTACTGTTGAACCGAACCCAAATTGTAGAAGTTAACTATTACAACCTCCTTGGTATTATTTTTTCAAATGATTACACTTGGCATGAACATCTTAAACTAGTCAAATCCAAAGTATGGAGCGAATCAATATAATGCGTAAACTAAAATTTCAACTAGATAGGAAATCCCTTCAGACTATTTGGGTAATTGCAATTTACTGACCCTACGATTTCACCATACCATACATACAACGCTACGCAAAGTTATCCGCATCGTACACCAGAGTTTAATCGAATCCAAAAGTGTGGTATCTCCCATTT
Organism: Loripinus fragilis; assembly: GCA_964019695.1. Lineage (NCBI taxonomy): Eukaryota > Metazoa > Mollusca > Bivalvia > Lucinida > Lucinidae > Loripinus > Loripinus fragilis. The sequence continues at coordinate 123,742,147 of OZ026515.1, forward strand.
TTATCTGGGCGAAAAGACAATACTTCTGTCATACTGAAGGCTCAAAATCGCTTTAGTACTCACAAAGACCCTATATCTTTAGAAGTAGAAGTTCCTGTGTGGAGTTCGGGGTACTCCCTATTGCACATAGAATAACGCATAATCCATAGAGTACCTCCTGCACAAGCGCTTAAGTAGCCCAACTGAAGTCGGCCCCTTTCTTCTAGCGGGTACTCCCTACCCTGCAGAGTACCATTTGGGGAATATGTGTTACCTGTGGAGTGGGGGTTCTCTATAGATACGCCATGGATGTTGAGGTACTCTGTAGAGTAGAGGTTCTTCCTAGAGTAGGAGGCACACTTTGGTGTTTACGGGTTAATAGTACACCCTAGTCTAGAATGCTAATCTGTGCAGTAAGGGTTATTATGTACACAAGAGTTACACTGTTAGATAGGGGCTATATACCATTGGAGTTAAATTTTGAGTGCCATAAATAATTCTGAATTCCGAATTCTGAATTCCGAATTCCGAATTCCGAATTCTGAATTCTGAATAAACTTGATAGACGCTTTCATTTACTATATCATACACTTGTGTAAAACGCCAGACAGACTGAGATCAAAATGGCTAGACAGCATTTGAAATACTGATATTATTACAAAGATAAACACTTGCTGATAAATGGTTTTCAATTGATTTGTTAGCATTTTTGGAAGCTCCCCACTTATGAAAACGAAAGTACTTCCTTGGCATAACCAGTACTAAGCCAGTGCTTTTATGTCCGGGAGCACTCCAACGCTACTGGGAACCTAAGGATACTTTTGTATAAATCTTTTTTTTAAATATATATAGTGTTATGTAGAAAATATACATGGCTTTATCAATAAATTATGTTGTATGCTTCAGCTGGACAAATACATAATCAGACTAGGTTCTTTTAACATGAACATGACAAAGGAGAAATCTGAACAGGATTAATGTATTCAGATATAAATTAGACTAGTATATATTGAATATAAAATATAGAAATATACCTGGGAAATATAATGTATGTTTCCTAGTAATTATCTCCCTTATATCATAGAACTGGAATTTCGGCCCCGTTTTGGGGATAGACGAACACCAACTGAAAATTGCCGAAATCCAGGATACCTGTCCAATCCCCACTCACCCCCTCCCATCCCCCCCCCCCCCCCCCCCTATGTCATGTCTTCCAATTCGCTTGAATTTTGGAGGTAAATAGCAATGGACAAAGAATTGTAGAAGAATGCAAGCAAACTTCAAAATAATTTGTTATTAAGGGGAAAATCTGGAATGGACAATAACCTGCACACCTATGTTACGGCGTATTAACCAGGTAGAAAATCATTTCTGCTACAGGATAGACGAGAAGACAAAAATGCCCAAAAACAGCCCAACGATCTCGTACAGTGTGCAAGCACAGCAGGCCCTTGTCATATTATATGCTAATGTAGTAGGATGCCTCAGAACTCGAAGCTACTTAGCATTATCTTGACACCCCACCAACCATGTATTGAAAGTACTTTCGTTTTATTAAGTGGGGTGCTTCCAAACTGCTAACAAATTAATTGAAAACATTTATCAGCAAATGTTCATCTTTGTCACAATATCAGTATTTCAAATGCTGTCTAATAATACTTCAAAACACACAAATACTAGTTATCAACTAAAAGGGAAGGGGATAATAACATCTGTCCCGCATGGTGTTATAAATAGACGTTATAAATAGACAGCCCAAAACCCCATGTCTATTAATAGCACTTAACAAGATAATAGGTCATGGAGAGATCTTATAATGAAGATGGATGTTTAATGTAAATGATTGCATACAATTTCCTACAATTAAAATTCTCTAAACCCCAAATCGTCCACTTAGACTCAGATGGCCTCAGATCAGCCTGCACAGTTGTAAATGTATCAGCGTACTTGCCATTTCCCTTATGAAGATGACAAACACAAGCACTAGTTTCTTTAAAGCTGCATAGTCTGTAACTTTTGATCTTCTAATTTTAAAAATAATGTTTTTATTTTTCAAGAACAGTAAAAATACTCAAATTCAGGTAAACATTCTACCATTTTCGTAAATCGTAACAAGCTATCACTATCAAAACAACTGCATTTATGTTAAAATTCAACGGTCTAGAATTATTTGAGGGACGCAAATAATTACCAACAAGAGAAGAACACACCTATTTGAGGAGATAATTCACTTTTCCATGCAGTTTTCAGCAGTACTGAACATTTTTATTGTGAAAACATAGCTTAATCCTACTTTTACAAATGATTTAAAAAGAAAATAAAAACTTTCGAAAAATGTTCATAGTTACAGAGTATGCAGCTTTAACTAAGTGAGACGATCTTATATCATGCAAGGCTAGCCTGCAAATATGTCAAAATGCCCATACATGTAATAGAAAGAAAGCAAATATATGGGCATTAACGTTTTGTTTTTGTTTGATTTGATTCTTTTCGTCCACTCAACAATCTTACAGTTATGCGGGACGGTTCTTCCTGGTTGAACCAGTACTAAGCCAGGATAAATGTGTCTTGCTCAAGGACCACAACGCAGTGACGCCGGTGAGGCTCGAACCCGCGGCCCTTCGGTCTCGAGTCAAGCACTCTACCACTGAGCCACTGCGCTCCCTATGGGCATTAACGTATATAAATATGTTCTAATCATTGTCATGAGAAGGTCAGCACTGAAAACAACTGACAGAGCATGTTTCATACCCTAGGGGTAAATAAACCTATTTCGTCTGTTGTCTTGGGACGATGACATCTAACGGAGCATGTTTATTACCTCAGAGATATACTAAATGACTTTGAAAACGCATCACCCAAATTAAATCCTTTACTTCACAAAGTCTGAGAACGTCAGCGAGATAATTGTTATTGCATATCATAGTCTGACCATCTTGTAATGTGTCCTAGAAAATTCATGGTTGTAAATTTACTTTAAGGTATTGAAAAAGTATCCGTTTTAAGACAGGGGTGGTCGATGTTGAAGACCACAAATTCAGCTGCCAGTTAACATGCGTTTGTTTTGATTCCTGACTCAACAGATTTGCGTCCTTTGCTTCTTTGATGATTAGACATTCATCATTGAATGATTAGAAATGAATTGACAGTTCGGTATGCTCAAAATTACACCCCTTTAAAAACACCGACACACCCCACCCACCCTGATTACTATAGTCTAGTAATAAAATTCAACGTCGTGGGCCTTTCAAACTTTCGATTTTTACGTCCGGTTTTAGTGGAAGAGGCTAAGGACATACACAAATGACAGATTATGCATAAATTACGTTTGTATCACGTGTCTTTTGTATTGTGCAGGTGACGTTAACGTACCTTTTTAAGACGTTCTCGATCACATGACAGCAGATCTCCTGCCATAATTTACATCAAAACGTCTTCCCCAAATGACTGCCAGTGTATGTAGTCAATATCAGTAATAAAAATTTGCATAAAGGTAACTTATGGAGATATTTCTAAAAAGGAGCTACAAATTGATGTTCAAACTTGACGTTTATTTTCGAAATATTGAAGTTATCAGTTACTTTTCATTAGAAAAAGTCTATAAACTGTTTTGGTGATATGGTATCATACGTGCCACAGTTTAAACATTTAAATAATCAAAAAGCTTCATTTAACTGTGCAGAAAGGTGTTGGATGCTGTATGTACCCATGTGACGTCATCAGCAGCGTCGCGTGATAGTGCAGTCAAATAAATGACTGATTTATACCAATTCTGGGTTGCACATTAAAGCCTGCGAGTAACTTTTCAATCGCTTATACGGTTTGCAAGAAAACTGCAAAAATATGGTGATGCGTTTTCAAAGTCATCTAGTATATATAATCATGCTCTGTCCGTTTGCTTGGGACGATGACAACTGACAAACATGTTTCATACGTGAGCGGTATCACCATGATCTGACCGTTGTTACGGGACGATGATAAGTGACGGAGCATGTTTCATACCTTAGGGATGAATAACCATACTATGTCCCTTGTCATACGACGATGACAACTGACGGAGCATGCTTCATACTTGAGGGACATATAACCATGCTCTGACCGTTGTCATGAGACGATGACAACCTACATAGCATGTTTCATACCTTAGGGATAAATAACCATGCTCTGTCCGTTGTATTGGGACGATGGCAACTGAAGGAGCATGTTTCTTACGTCAGGGATATATTACCAGCTTTTGATCATTGTCTTGGGTCGATGACAACTGACGGAGCATGTTTCTTACCTCAGGAATACATTACCATGCTCTGACCGTTGTCAGAAAACGATGGCAACTGACGGAGCGTGTTTTATACGTGAGGGGTATCACCATGCTCTAACTGTTGTTATGGGATGATGACAAGTGACGGAGCATGTTGTATACCTTAGGGATGTATTACCATGCCCTGTCCGTTGTCATGAGGCGATGACAACTCACGGAGCATGTTTCATAAATGAATGATATACTACCAAGCTCTGACCATTATCATGAAATGATGGCATCTCACGGAGCATGTTTCATACCTTAGGGATAAATTTTCATGCTCTGACCGTTGTCATGAGACGATGGCATCTGAAGGAGCATGTTTCATACCTAAGGGATGAATACCCATGCTCTGAACGTTGTCATGAGACGATAACAACTGAAAAAGCATGTTGCAAGCCTTAGGGATGAATAACCATGCTCTGTCCATTGTCATGAGACGATGTCAACTGTAGGAGCATGTTCATACATGAATAATATATTGCCATGCTCTGACCGTTGTCATGAAACGATGACAACTCACGGAGCATGACTGATACCTAATGGAAATATTACCATGCTCTGACCGTTGTCTTAAAATGATGGCATCTCACAGAGCATGTTTCATACCTTAGGGATATATTTCCATGCTCTGTCTGTTGTCAGGAGACGATGGCAACTGACGAAGCATGTTTTATACCTTAGGGATGAATAACAATGCTCTGAACGTTGTCATGAGACGAATGCTCTGAACGTTGTCATGAGACGATAACAAATGACAGAGCATGTTGCATACCTTAGGGATGAATAACCATGCTCTGTCCGTTGTCATGAGACGATGACAACTGTTGGAGCCTGTTTCATACATGAATGATATATTACCATGCTCTGACCGTTGTCATGAGACGATCACAATTGACGGAGCATGTTTCATACATGAATGAATTATTACCAGGCTCTGACGGTTTTCATGAGACGATGACAACTGACGGAGTATGATTCATACCTGAGGAATACATTACCATGCTCTGACCATTGGTATGGGACGATGACAAATGACAGGGATGTTGCATACCTTTAGGCTTGGCTCATACTTGAGGGGGTATCATAATACTCTGACCGTTGTCATGAGTCGATGACAACTGACGGAGCATGTCTCATACCTAAGGGATTTATAACCATGCTCTGTCCGTTGTCATGAGGTGATGATAACTGACGGAGCAAGTTTCATAGATGAATGATATATTACCATGCTCTGACCGTTGTCATGAGATGATGACAACTGACAGTGCATGTTTCATACCTGGGGAATACAATACCATGGTCTGACCGTTGTCATGAGATGATGTCTACTGACAGAGCATGACTCATACTTGAGGGATACATCACCATACTCTGACCGTTGTTATGAGACGATGACAACTGACGGAGCATGTTTCATACTTGAGTGATATATCACCATGCTATGACCATTGTAATGAGACGAAGACAAATGATGGAGCATGATTCATACCTTAGAGATATATAACCATGTTCTTACCGTTGTCACGAGACCATGGCTACTGAGGGAGCATGTTTCATATCTTAGGTATGTATTACCATGTTCTGTCCGTTGTCATGAGACGATGACAACTGTAGGAGCATGTTTCATACATGAATGACATATTACCATGCTCTGACCTTTGTCATAAAACGATGACAACTGAGGGAGCATACTTCATGCCTAAGGGATATATTACCGTGCTCTATCTGTTGTCATGATGCAATGGCAACTGATGGAGCATATTTCATACATGAATGATATATAACCATGCTTTGACCGTTGTCATGCGATGACAACTGACGGAGCATGAATCGTACCTCAGAGATATATTACCATGCTCTGACCGTTGTCATGAGACGATCACAACTGACAGAGCATGTTTCATACATTAATGATTTATTACCATGTTCTGACCATTATCATGAGACGATGACAACTGACGTTGCATTTTCCATTCTTGAGTGATATATCAATATATCACCATGCTCTGACCGTTATCATGAGAAAAATGACAAATGACGGAGCATGATTCATATCTTAGAGAATATTTCATAGATGTATGCTATATTAACATGCTCCGACCGCTGTCATAAGACGATGACGATGTTCTGAACGTTGTGATGAGACGATGACAAATGACGTAGCATGATTTATAACTTAGAGATATATTACAATGCCCTGACCATTGCCATGAGATGATGACAACAGTTGGAGCATGTTTCATACCTTAGGGATGTATTACCATGCTCCGTTCGTTGTCATAAGACAAAGCCAACTGTCGGGCCATGTTCCATAGATGTATGATATACTATCATGCTCTGACCAATGTAATGAGATGAAGACAACTGACAGAGCATGATACATATCTTAGAGATAAATGTCCATGCTCTGACCGTTGTCATGTGGCGATGACAACTGACGGAGCATTTTTCCCTTAGGTATGAAACCAGCTATGTCAGTTGTTGTCTTCCCATGACAACGCTCAGAGCATGGTTATTTAACCCTTAGGTATGAAACATGCTCCGTCAGTTGACATCATCTTATGACAACGGTCAGAGCATGGTAATAATATTTCCCTAAGGTATGATTCATGCTCCGTCAGTTGTCATCGTCTCATCACATCGGTACTAAACATGGTTATATATCATTCATGTATGAAACAGGCTCCGTCAGTTGTCATCGCCTCACGACAACGTACAGAGCATTGCACCAGTTCGGACCATTTTTATAAAAAAAATTCTGGACCCCCCCCCCCCCACACCAGCATGAGTCTGGCTACGTATTGTTAAAGTGCTACCTACTATATAATCCTTTTTTTAGATAATAAGCTCATTTTATAAAGAAAACTTGAAAATGCTGATCAGATATATACTTATTTGATGAAACTAAGTTAAACAAGTGTGATTTGATATCTAAATTCCAAGTTGGACTTAAATCTCTCTTGCGCCAAGGACTTTCCCAACCGGAATTCTATGGTGACTTGGTGTATTAATTAAAGAAGATTGTTGGCTCTAATATTTTTTCAGCGCAGTTCATTAAAATAATTTACCATTACAAAAAAGATTGGCTATAACATTAATGTATTGCAACAGACTGCATGCTTGGTGGTCAACCCAATCACGGTTGGCAACTTTGCTTTCCTCTTTTTAATTGCACGCCAGTGGGTCGGAGTTCAGACTCTATGACGGTTCCGACTTAAAGACGTATCTATTGATGAGATGGTAGGGGCCTGAGGCTTTGGCTGTTTGTCGGGCCCACCAGGGTGTACCTGTTGGTTTTCTTCAGTTTTATTTACTGTTGAGTCCTTATCTTTGCTTTATCTCCTTGTTATATCTTGATTTATATGTTCTAGGAGATAATGCATTGATATATTAGGGGTCTTTCATGCAAACCAAATATCTATGTGTCTTGATCCACATCTGAATTAAGGGTGAGGTTGGTGCACCGTAAAACCGGTATAAGCCCTCCAGTAAAATATTTTACTGACCGTTCCAAGGCGGTAATCTTTTGTGGATCTTTTATGTTGTTTTTAGCTCACCTGAGCCGAAGGCTCATGGGTGAGCTAATAGTATACCAGTCACTCCGGCGTCCGTCCGTCGTCTGTCGTCCGTCGTCCGTCCGTCCACAATTTCAAACATCTTCTCTTCTGAAACCACTGGGCCAATTGAACTCAAATTTCATATGGAGACTCCTTAGGATAGGGGAACGAAAGTTTGTTCAAATGGTGCTGGTCACATGACCAAGATGGCCGCCATGCCCATATATGGTAAAAACCCTTTAAAAATCTTCTTCTCTAGAACCAGAAGGCCGATGACCTTGGGCCTTGGTATGTAGCATTGGGGTAGTAGGGCCTACCAAGTTTGTTCAAGATGATCCTAGGTTGACCTTGACCTACTTAACGTCAAGGTCAAATTTGCTTTCTAATACATTTAAATGGGAATTTTTTTGAAAAGTTAATTTTTTTTTGAAAACTGTAGAAGCCTTAGTCATTATTCTCACTTGATATGTTTAACCTAATAAGACAATGGCTATAAATAAGTTTCAAAGGTCAAGGTTGACCTTTGACCTTTCAGCTAAGTCATTCATATTGGGAGTCCCATCAATATATTAAAACATAGATTTCTCACAAACCATTGGCCCAATTGAACTCGAATTTCATGTGAAGACTCCATATGATAAGTTAGCCAAAATTTATACAAAATATTATGGTCACATGACCAAGATGGCCGCCACGCCCATATATGGTAAAAACCCTTTAAAAATCTTCTTCTCCAGAACCAGTAGGCTGGTGACCTTGGGGCTTGGTATGTAGCATTGGGGATGTTGGGCCTACCAAGTTTGTTCAAATGATGATCCTAGGTTGACCTTGACCTACTTAACGTCAAGGTCTAATTTCCTTCTTATGCATTTAAATGGGATTTTTTTTTTTGAAAAGTTGATTTTTTGAATGCTATTGAAGCCAAAGTCATTATTCTCACTTGATGTGTTAAACCTAATGAGACAATGGATATAAATAAGTTTCAAAAGTCAAGGTTGACCTTTAACTTTTATGCCAAGGTTGCTCATATTGGAGTCCTATCAACACATTAAAACATAGTTTTCTCAGAAACCACGAGGCCAATTGAACTCAAATTTCATATGAAGACTCCTTATGATAGGTTAGCCAAAATTATACCAGTTGTACTGGTCACATGACCAAGATGGCCACCACGCCCATATATGGTAAAACCCTTTAAATATCTTCTTCTCTGGAACCAAAAGGCCAATGGCCTTGGTACTTGGTATGTAGCATTTGGGATGTGGGCGTTACCAGATTTGCACAAATGATGAATCTAGGTTGACCTTGACCTACTTTATGGCAAGAACAAATTTGATTCCTGATGCATTTATATTTCTATACATGTAACTGTTTAAGCCAAAATCATAATGCTTGCCAGAAATGTTTAACCTAATGAGACAATGGTTTTACATGTATATAGGTACCAAATGTCAAGCTGACATGTGACCTTTTATCCAACGTCACTCATTTGGACTGCCATATATCTATCTAAACATCTTTTTCTCAGATATTGCTAGGCTGTTTGATGGAGTATTCATAAGATTTATAGGTCACTTGACCAAAATGGCTGCAACCCTCATATATGGTAAAACAAAATATGTTTCATTATAAGCTGTAGTGACCTATTTTTACATTATTAAGTAGATCAGGTGAGCGCCTCAGGACCTTCAGGTCCTCTAGTTTCTGTCTTGCGTTTGCTATGTCTTTATGCGCGTCTGTTTATATGTGCCTTGTGGTCACCTGCTAGAAAGGGCTGACCTCTTGGCTCCCGTTTGTGGTGTCTAACTGTGAGTTTTTCATTTTCCCATTGGTATCCTGGGTCAGGTGTGGTACTTGATTGTATCGATTCCTGATCTTTGCAATCTTACTTACTTTGTAGAAAAGACTTTTTATGGTTACAAAAAATACTTTCACTTTGTCTATAAAAATCTAGATTAAGCTGTTGGAAAATATCAGCTCCTGCCTCATAACCAGAAAAAATGGTCTGTCTCTAATTATAAAAACCAAATCTAGAGAGCATTCCTCCATGCCTACTCTACCAGGTATAGCAACAGCATTTCAAGGAATACTTTGAGCCATATACCTTGCATTTCATTTAAATAATTATATGTCATGGATTCCATGACTAAGCTCTGTCTTTACATGTATAAGGCAAAATATTAAGTTATCATTAAGTCTTGCGCTATTGTATAGCTTCATAGTTTTTAGTATGTGACTTTAACCCTAAGAAACGAAAATACATTTTAGCAAGAATCGGCTTACATTTTTGGGGATTTGGGGAGAAGCTGGTCTATTTTAGAGATTTGGTGACAAAAGCAAAATGCTTTTATGGAGCCGTGGAAATTTTTTTCAGGGAGTTGGGAAGATCAACGCATTATTTTCAGGGATCAAGGGAGCACAGACCACCCCCCCCCCCCCCCCTGGGGGCCTCGATTGTTTGAAAGAGTTATCATTAACTTTCAAGCTCTTACTGATAGAGCAAATCACTGGGGAAATTGGCTGAAAGATAATTCATTCCTAATGTATGAGCCTGTGTCCGATTGGACGGCGCGTACCGTCCAGGACGCACGTATTATGGCACATATCATGTTTCTTTTAAATTAGCAACTCATTACAATTTAAAATTCATAATATCACCAGTCAATCAGAAGGCAACTCTTGATAAACATGAGCTAAATATATGCTGAACAAAACTTCTAAACCGCCAGTTAACAAAACACATTTTTCAGTATAGCTCATTCATTATTTAACTATTTGAAATGATATTTGGCACAGTATATTTGTACACATGTATTCGTCGATAGGACATAACAAATTTTGATTCAACAAGGATGTTCAATTATGCGTAACGATAGAGTACTAATACCGGTTTTGCACGTTGCGCACGATACTAAATGTTTTTCACCGTGTGTATACTCGTATTTTCATCGACAACTATCCGACAACTTTATTTTATCACAAAAAATGCCAACTTTTGGGTTGTATGTGTATAAAGTAGAGGGGTTGGGCTGTGGGTTCAATCGAAAACGGGGCCGCGCTGAGACTGATTCATAATTTATCAAAAAGTTTGGCATGTTTTGATACAGCCGAAAGTTTACACCACAACCTGTCGGTCATTTTTCATTTTTGCATTCGTATGACGAGAAAAATCGACAAAAACGCAGTATTACGTATGCCATAAAATTTCCTGTATAGTCCACCATACTTTGGTTCGGTGATGTACAAATGCTGCATTGGAACGTCGGAAGTGTCCAGATTGATGTGCAGTACACAGTTGATGGGTGACGGATGTTTCAAAAATATTGTAGACAAAAACATTTTATCACTAAAACACATTTCTTTGTTCTTTTAGGCCATATGGGCCTCCATAGGAGAACTAAATTGCATGAAAATTGCTACTTTATTACAAAATAAACACGATAGTATTCAATAATGTCCATTTTTTCAATAATATTGTAGACAAAAACATGTCATCTCCATTAGGCATTCTTGTGTTGTTTTATGTCATATGGGCTTCCATAGGAACATTCTGGATTACCTGAAAATTCCTACTTAATAAAAGTGAAACCCAAAATGTTCAATAATGTTCATTTATAACACCATAAAGTTGGGGTTTTTTTCATTGTAGGTCCCTGGAATACTCGGTTATAAGCGATGAGTTCAAATTTTAGCGTTTGTGTGAAAATGATATGCGATGGTGCCTTTATACAGTCTATCATTTGAGCATGTTAGTTTCAATTTATGAAAATGAAATTTTGACAGATTCTGTTTATTTGATTTTTCCATATTGAGTGTAAATTGTAGCCAAGTATTTTTCATATATGTTAAGATATATGAGAAAATATCGAGTGGCGGTTTAGAAGTTTCGCTCAGTATATGTTCAAGGTCACCTAATTTGGTCAAAGGTCTCATCAATACAAAAGCACTTGCAAACTGTTGTAAAATGTTCAATACGCCAGGAAACCAAATGCCTTACAGAGGACAGAGCTCCTATCTAATATGCACAGACATTGTCCATCATGCAACTTCACCTAACTTCACTTCGATAAATGATGGCGTGAATTCATCACTCCGCATGCTGATGCTCACACACATGCAAATCAATGACAAGCACATGACATGTCATTTTCAATGAAACATAACCACCACAAGGAGCAAAAGTGACAAAGAAATTGCGATTGAGTGGCAAGTAACGGCACTTGCAATATTTAACATTGGAGGATCAGTCACTTGCTCTTTTAAGAGAAAACACAGAGTGCATACATATGTCAAAATGGCAGCAATCGGCATGTTTGATTTGTTTTTATAAGAGGGCTTCATTATCTCAGGAATTAGCCTTATTTAACTGGAGTTCACTGGGATATATCTGACTTACCATTTGTTCAATTTAAGGATTATTAATTTATGCAAGTCATCTAGATATCTTGAGGTAGAGCTAAATGCTTCAACAAAATCTGTTTGGCTATTGTCAGAAAGGGACAACATGAAGTCTCTCTCATAACAAAACAAAAACAAATCTACAACAAGAGGAGCACAATCAGTGCCCATAGAAATACTTACGATTTGTCTATACAGTTTTGAGCCAAATTAATATACAAACTTTCTGACATGACCACAATTTAATCTTTTAGGTTGTTCAGAAATAAAAAAAAAATGCGCGTTTCTCATTACAAAGTAAGGAAGGCGGCAAAGATCAGGAATCAAAACAAGCACCCAGAATACCACATGGGCAAGAGACAAAAACACAATTAAACATTACAAACAAGAGCCAAGAGGACAGCTCTTCACCAGCATGTAACCACAAGGCAGCAATGAACAGACGCTAAAGCCTGACAAACACTAGACATAAATAACACAAATGATTCTCATCAGTGAGCCCTCTCTGTTAAAAGTGTGTTGAATTAATTCAGTACGTTTGTCTTTGATTAAATTAAAAGGCAATCTAACATAGAGAGTAGTGAAATCATAGGTACACACACTAGATGCTAGAAAACCTTTAAATTTTAATTTGTTAAGAATTTCATCTGGGTCCACCTAAAATTCTGATCAAAGTCAAACACATGAGTCATTTAATAACGTTGACGTCCTTGATAAATATAGAAAATAGTAAGTGAGTAGGATTAGGAAATACCACAATCACAAACCGCAGACAACCCCATGTCACCGCGAGGAACGCCCACTCAACCATCACGAGACACCAGGAAGACAAATTAAGCAAAGCAACCAGCTTTCTCTTTCCCATCAAGATGATTGCAATACTAGAGTGGACATTAAGTAACGTTCAACAAACATAGAACAATTACAGACTCCCACAATGGGAGTAACAATAAACAAAAAGTTTAGACCAGATAACTAAATAAGCTAATGCAGATATCGTTGTACAGTAAAATTAAAAAAAAAGATACAGGTGATCACCCTTCCAATTAAATTAAGTTCAAACTGTACACTTTTGAATATTAGAAAAGTAATTGATGATTCAGTAGATGAAATATTAGAGGCTCAGATAATTGAAAGGTCAAAGTCTCCTTTGAGTTTTTTTCTGTTGTAATTGTAGACAATAGGATAGATCAAAAAGAGTTTGTGTTGATTTTCTAGCTTTGAAATTAAAAAATAAAAATAAACTCTTATCTTCTTCCTATCATTGATGATATTTTGGCACTTCCAGGTCATTGGAATTAAAAGCGGATATTGACAGGTTGCAATGAGTAGCCTTGGACTAGCTTTACTGGAATTAACCTATTTTGACTCATTTAAGCTACATAATTGGTGACTATTAATTATTAATTATTAACGTTAGATAGCCTTCATCAGGTGTAAAGGTTTCATACAAAGGGTGCTCAGTATGTAATGAAAACAGTCCAATAAATCCATTTTAGCTCACATAAGCCATTGGCTGCTATTGTGCTCGTTGGAAGTCCGCCTTGCGTCTTGCGTCGTCCGTAGTTTGTCATATGTCGTTAACAATTGTTTTTAAGGACATATCCTCCTAAACTACTGGCTGGATTTAGACCAAAGTTTGCAGAAATGAGCCTTATATGGCCCTCTTCTAGAATCGTTCAACTTGTTTTGGTCTGTTGCATATCTAGGTTACAGAGGCTAAAAATAGAGTTTTAAGATGAAATCTTTGAACATCTTCTTGTCTGAAACGACAAGGCATAGAACCTTGATATTTAGTACGTAGCATTATCTAGTAGTCCTCTACGCAGTTTGTTCAAATTATGCTCCTGGGGCCAAAAATAGGCCCCGCTCCAGGGATAACAAGTTTTACATAGGCTCATAAAGTGAAAAATATGAAAAAAAAATCTTCTTGTCTGAAACAATATGTCCTAGAGTCTTGATATTATGGATACAGCATCACCTGGTAGCCCTCTACCAACCCTGTTCAAATTACGCTCCTTGGGCGAAAAATGGCTCACCCAGTGGGGGTCACATATTTTACATAGGCTTATATAATGAAAAAAAAATGAAGTAATTTTCTTGTCTGAAACCATATGGCCTATAGTCTTGATATTTGGTACGTAGCCATCACGTAGTGGACCTCTACCAAGTTTGTTCAAATTATACCCCTGGGGCAAAAAATGACCGCGCCCTGGGGGTCACGTGTTTAACATAGGCTTATATAGTGAAACACTTAAAAAATCTTGTCTGAAAACATACGGTCTAAAATTTGGATATTTGGTATGTAGCATCACCTGGTGTCCCTCTTCATGGTTTGTTCAAATTATGCCCCTGGGGCCAAAAATGGCCCAGACTGGGACTCACATGCTTTACATTGGCTTACATAGTGATAAACATGGAAAAAATCTTCTAGTCTTGATACTTTGTATGTAGCATCATCTAGTAGACCTCTATCATGTTTGGTCAAATTATGCCCCTGGGGCCAAAAATGGCCCCTCCCTTGGATCACATGTTTTACATAGGCTTGTATACTGAAAACATGAAAAAATCTTCTTGTCTGAAACAATATGACCTAGAGTTTGGATTTTTAGTATGTAGCATCAACTGGTGAACCTCTACCAAGTTTGTTCAAATTATGCCCCTGGGGCCAAAAATGGCCCCGCCCCTGGGGGTCACATGCTTTACATAGGCTTACATAGTGAAAAACATGAAAAAAATATTCTAGTCTGATACCATAAGGCCTATATTCTTAATATTTTCACGTAGCATCACCTAGTGGACCTCTACCAAGTTTGTTCAAATTATGCCCCTGGAGCTACAAACGGCCCCGCCCAGGGGGTCACATGTTTAACATTGGCTTACATAGTAAAACACATAAAAACATCTTCTTGTTTGAAACCATAAGGCCCAGAGCCTTGATATTTTGTCTATAGCATCACCCAGTGGCCCTCTACCAAGTTTGTTCAAATTATGCCGCTTGGGCCAAAAGTGGCCCTGCCCCAGGTGTCACGGGACATGACCAGCTTTCAACAGATATCTATACATAACTCAGGTGAGCGATTGAGGGTCACTTGGCCCTCTTGTTTATATTTGCATGCATTATATACTGAACGAAACTTCTAAACCGCCAGTTAACAAAACACATTTTTCAATATAGCTCATTCATTATTTAACTATTTGAAATGATATTTGGCACAGTATATTTGTACACATGTATTCGTCGATAGAACATAACAAATTTTGATTCAACAAGGATGTTCAATTATGCGTAACGATAGAGTACTAATACCGGTTTTGCACGTGGCGCACGATACTAAATGTTTTTCACCTTGTGTATACTCGTATTTTCATCGACAACTTTATTTTATCACAAAAAAATGCCAACTTTTGGGTTGTATGTGTATAAAGTAGAGGGGTCGGGCTGTGGGTTCAATCGAAAACGGGGCCGCGCTGAGACTGATTCATAATTTATCAAAAAGTTTGGCATGTTTTGATACAGCCGAAAGTTTACACCACAACCTGTCGGTCATTTTTCATTTTTGCACTCGTATGACGAGAAAAATCGACAAAAAACGCAGTATTACGTATGCCATAAAATTTCCTGTATAGTCCACCATACTTTGGTTCGGTGATGTACAAATGCTGCATTGGAACGTCGGAAGTGTCCAGATTGATGTGCAGTACACAGTTGATGGGTGACGGATGTTTCAATAATATTGTAGACAAAAACATTTCATCACTAAAACACATTTCTTTGTTCTTTTAGGCCATATGGGCCTCCATAGGAGAACTAAATTGCATGAAAATTGCTACTTTATTACAAAATAAACACGATAGTATTCAATAATGTCCATTTTTTCAATAATATTGTAGACAAAAACATGTCATCTCCATAAAGCATTCTTGTGTTGTTTTATGTCATATGGGCATCCATAGGAACATTCTGGATTACCTGAAAATTCCAACTTAATAAAAGTGAAACCCAAAATGTTCAATAATGTCCATTTATAACACCATAAAGTTGGGGTTTTTTTCATTTTAGGTCCCTGGAATACTCGGTTATAAGCGATGAGTTCAAATTTTAGCGTTTGTGTGTGAAAATGATATGCGATGGTGCCTTTATACAGTCTATCATTTGAGCATGTTAGTTTCAATTTATGAAAATGAAATTTTGACAGATTCTGTTTATTTGATTTTTCCATATTGAGTGTAAATTGTAGCCAAGTATTTTTCATATATATTAAGATATATGAGAAAATATCGAGTGGCGGTTTAGAAGTTTCGCTCAGTATAGTTACTTTTATGATAAAAAAAAATGTCACAGTAACGTGACGAATGGCCCTAAAGAAATTGCTCTAGCATAAGACCCTTTTGAGGAAAGTTATTTCTAATAATAGAGATATGCTCCAGATACGAAAAACCTAGAAATGACGTCAAAAGTCAATGCCCAGGTCAAAGTGACCCAATATGGTATGCAGCACTCAATTTATTGTGCACGCTTAAATATTGCGCAGGATTACTGGGGCCAATTTCATCAATAAAGATCGTACGATATATCTTAAATTGTGCGTACGTTGTTTTCTGAGAAGTGCGTACGTCAGTTTCATCAAAACATCTTAAATTGTTCGTAAGAACAAAAATTTGCGTTTCACTAAAAACGTCGTAGTTTTAATTTTTGCCTAACTTCAGTCTCCAAATATCATGTGATTGGTCACGTGCGGACTTTATATAGCCGTGTAAAGTGGTTTAACACTGAGTGAAAAATATGTAGGTATGTGAAGAAAGTTTTTAAGAAAAAGCACGTGTGGATCCGAATGAAGGCAGGGGGTCCGGACCTCCCTCCCCTTGGAAAATCACAAGTTCTGTAGGTTTCCACAGATATATGCGGCAGTTCGAATATCAAATTAAGAATATCGAATTGGTAATTTGATATTCAAAATCGTGCATTAAAAGTTAGTTTTGATATTAAAAACTTGATATTCCGTAACTTTCCAAATGCTAAAGAAGGTTTTTGACCCTAATTAGATGAAAAACAGCGGCAGTTCGATTTATTTCAGTAAAACTGAAAAATCGAATATCGAGTTATGGATATCTAATTGGTAATTTGATATTCAAAATCGTGTTTGGTATTGAAAACTTGATATGCAGTAATTTTCTGGATGCCAAGGAAGGGTTTTGAGCATAATAGCATGAAAAACATTTATAGTCCGAATAACTAAATTGAATCTCGAAAATCGAATATCGAACTAACTTTTCGGTTTGAATCTCGAATATCGATCTAACTCCTCAATTTGAATTTCGAATATCTAATATCGAACTTACTTCTCAATTTGAATATCGAATACTGAACTAACTTCTAAATGCTTGATTGTTGGAATGCTCAATTACAGATCCCTAAAGAGGGACATACTATTATCATTTGAACATAAAAGAGATAGATCATATTTATTCATAGCAAAATGGTACATGTAATGGTTCATGAAACTGTATCCCGAAAAGTACTCGTTTTCACACTTTATGTTTACCCATACATGTCGAATGGAGTTTCCCAATTTTAATCTTTTGGACGGGCTCATAACCACTTTATGGGTTTTGTTTTTGGTGGTGCTTTTTTATTCAAATTTCTAGCGAACAACAGCGGAGAACCTGATCCGACGCCACCTTGGTTATATGGCGTCTGATCTGGATCGTGCTGATCCAGATTTTTTGTTTGCCAATGTCCCACAAAATGGAGGCAATGTGTAAATGAGTTAAACATCACACTCCGGGTGCTTGAGATAACAAGTCGAAATTTGCGAAAACGTAAAAGTCTCTAGAATGCAACTTCTAATACGGTTGGAACTGAGATTGTGCTAACCCGGATGTATGTCCCTTCATGGAAAATGTAAAGTTTTACTGGAAACTCTTGTGAACAGCTCCCACATAAACATACTCATACAAAGACATACGTTTTGAAACTTTATCGAATGTAAAACGTATGGTTGTTTAACGAAAGCACCCTTGAGCTCATCAGTGTCGCCCCTGGCAGTCATGCAAATGGACGATGACTTACCCGTACATTTGAATGTGCTCATTAGTATGTTTAAGCAATCCAGACATGTGAAAAGTACAAAAATATCCTTATGATCCTTTCCTTAGACGTGATGGTTGTGCATAAATTCAGCTACTGACGGAGGCCATATGCGAATCTCTTGGTGACAGTATACAGCGTGGTAGGGAAAGGGGTGGGAGAGGTTACTTGGACAAATAAATAACTCATAAGCACCAAGGAAAGGAGGTCTTATTTTCTCATTTTGGTATATGTAAAGGGTGGTCTTGATTGTAGTACTTTCGAGGTATTTAAACCTTTGTCGATTTTTTGCTCTTCTGTGAAATGCAGCAGCCTTGGTAGCTAAGTAGTAGCTAGTTAGTAATATTTAAGACAAAGAGGTCAGCTGCGACACCTAAATATTTGTCTTAAATATACGACAAAAAGTAAGAAGTTCGCAAAGTTCAATAGTTTGATGAAACCCGATTTTTAACGTACGAACTTCGTACGATGCTTTTAAGACAAAAACACGTCGTAAACTCGTTGATGAAATTGGCCCCTGATCAGACATATCGAACCAGGGGCCAATTTCATCAATAAAGTTCGTACGATATATCTTAAATTGTGCGTACGTTGTTTTCTGAGAAGTGCGTACGTCAGTTTCATCAAAACATCTTAAATTGTTCGCAAGAACAAAAATTTGCGTTTCACTAAAAGCGTCGTATTTTTAACTTTGCCTAACTCCAGTCTCCAAATATCATGTGATTGGTCACGTGCGGACTTTATTTAGCCGTGTTAAGTGGTTTAGCACAGAGTGAAAAATACGTAGGTATGTGAATAAGTTTTAAAGAAGAAGCATGTGCGGATCCGAATGAAGGCATGGGGTCCGGACCTTCATCCCCTTGAAAACCACATTCAAGTTATATAGATTTCCATAGAAATTAGCAAGTGGACCACCTGGAAAATAATGGATCCCCCTCCTAGAACCTTGCAAACTTGAAGTTTTCTGGGCAAAAGATTCCTGGACCCGCGCATGAGAAGATGAGCAGGCGACAGCCTACCCCATCAAGAAATCAATTCCTTTAACTCTGTGAATATACTTGTGTTAAACGTCGGTCTGATCTGAATCCAAACTCTTTGACACTTAAATGACGGGTTTCCCGAAATCACAAGAAACCATGTCCAAGTAAGGCACAAATCAGTAAGATTACCTAAAACCACAAAATATACTGAGAGGAACTAGAAACTGAAGGGGTTTTTCTAACATGTCTGGATGAAAAATAATAAGTCAAATTCATTATTTTATGAAATCTGATATCCTCAACATCCATCTTACAAAAACAATTCACAGAACAAATGATAGCATCAAGAACCAGTCCTATACTGCCGGCAAATTTCGTGCGCTCTCAAAATTTGGTCCTGAGTTGTGGGCATTATGGGCGGTTGTCTCGGCTTTCTTCACACCCCGATGATTGATTGCTGTAATGCTCAATTACAGATCCCTAAAAGGGACATACTATTATCATTCGAACATAAAAGAGATAGATCATATTGTATTCATAACAAAAACGGTTCTTGTAATGTTTCATGAAACTGCGTCCCGAAAATTACTCGTTTTCACACTTTATGTTAACCCATACATGTCGAATGGGGTTTCCTATTTTAATCTTTTGGACGAGCTCATAACCTGATCCGACGCCACCGTGGTTATGTGACGTCTGATCTGGGTCTGCACTGTTTGCCAACGTCCCACAAAATGGAGGCAAGGCTTAAATGAGTTAAATATCACACGCCGGATGCTTGAGTTAACAAGTCTGTAAAAATCTAGAATGCTACTTGTAATATGGTCGGAACTGAGATTGTGCTAACCCGGATGTATGTCCCTTCATGGAGAATGTAAAATTCTTCTGTAGCTATTGTGAACAGCTCCCACATATACACACTCATACAAAGACATACGTTTTGAAACTTTATCGAATGTTGAATGTATGGTTATTTTCGCAAGCCGCTCATCATTGTCGTCCCTGGCAGTCATGCAAATCGACGATGGCTTACCCGTACATTTTAATGTGTATATTAGTATGTTTAAGCAATGGTGAAAACGTTCAAAAATATCCCGTTGGTTTTACTACAGAATCCCTTCCCTTAGACGTGATGGTTATGCATAAATTCAGCTACTGACATGATGGTCATAGGCAAATCTCTTGGTGACAGTATACAACGTGGTAGGTGAAGGGGTGGGAGAGGTTACATGGACAAATGAATCACTCATAAGCACCAAGCAAAGGGGGTCATATTTTCTCATTTCGGTAAACCATATGGTATGTAAAGGATTGACTTGATTGTAGTACTTTCAAAGTATTTAAAACTTTGCCGATTTTTGGCTCTTCAGCCTCTATAATCGTGTGAAATGCAGCAGCCTTGGTATCTAAGTAGAATGTTAGTAATATTTAAGACAAAGATGTCAGCTGCGACACCTAAATATTTGTCTTAAATATACGACAAAAAGTAAGAAGTTCGCAAATTTCAATAGTTTAATGAAACCCAATTTTTAACGTACGAACTTCGTACGATGTTTTTAAGACAAAAACACGTCGTAAACTCGTTGATGATATTGGCCCCAGATAGTGTTAGATAAATATATTTTACATTCTTTGATGGTAAAACACAGTTGTAGAATCGATCTAAACATGATTTTAGCCCTTCAAAATGATCTTATATCAAAATACAATTTTTGCAGTAGTTATGTTAAGCCATAGTTATCTCCCCTTTTCCTTCGGTTTGAACATCACTGAATAATTTAAGTGTATGTATGCCCTTTCATTATCACAATAAATATTTCAAAACTCACAGTTTGAAAATTTGACTGGAGGGCTTAAGCGAATTCCTCATCCTTAATTCTGATGTGGGTCAAGACACAGAGATGTTTGGTTCGCATGAAAGATCCTTAATCTATCTATGCATCATCTCTTGTACATACAAAATCAAGATATAAACAGTAGATAAAACAAAGGTAAGGACTCACCAATACATACCAGTGAATGCCGGAGCAAAAGAAATCCAACATTCATGCGCAGACCCAAGAAATTTTGTCAGGGAGGTCTTGGCTCGACAGCCAGAAAACAGCCTGGACAACGTTTTTGTGGGTTTTTTTAGTCCTCAGCTTATCTTACAGTTTACAGAGAGGGTCCAATGGTTTTATTGCAGAAAAAAGGGTCTGGATCCTCTATCCCCCTCTGGATCCAAACATGAACAGTTTAACCCTGGCGAGCTTCGAAATCTCCGAATACTGGGCATAAAAAAGTATCTCATTTTCATGGGATATTTAAGAAAAATGCGATGAAATCATCAAAGCGAACCTCCATCCCCTTATACATATGAACCCTCTTTCCAGAAATCCTCGATCCACCCCTGATGCTTCATCGAAATTGGGCTGTAGACAGTGAGGAAAATGTCTAGCATATATCATTCCATGTATAAAAATAAGTAAACAAATATAAGTATCAGAGAAATTATATTTTTCAAGCATCCAAACATAAGTTGAATATTGAAATACGCATTTTATATAAACAGAAACTTTGGCAAACAGTGAAGACCAAAATGAAATGCCGCGTGTGTATAATGGTCTACACTGTTTGCTCAGTTCAAAATCTCTTCTCGTTTTATACCTTTTTATCATGTTATACGGCCATGTCGAGAGAAAACATTTTCGTCTTACCAATCTGAGTAATCTGTTATTACTTCACTTTTTGGCAACTGTAAAGGCGGCACCTTATGAATGCGTAATTAGGACTGGTCAACCTTAGACATAGGTAAAAGATGAATTATTCAAAAGTAACTGTCTCACTTTGCGCAATTATCTCAGTATAGACGCAAAACACGTTATTTAGTCCTTAAAACGCCAGCAAAATAACTGCATCTGACAATGTCTATTTAACATAAGCATATAGGCAAACATTGTGGACCCAGATCAGACTGCTCCTACAGGAACAGTCTGATCTTTGTCCACAATGTTTGTCTGTGAGGCTTCAAATATTTTAGTGGACGAAAAAAAACATACATTTTGTGATTGTGCGCTTTAAGGGTTAATAAATGTGAGTTCAGTGTGTATACGGTTAGGATTTTCACGAAATGCACGCACGTTTGCGCTGCTCAAAAAGCTTATTAACTATTTACCAAATTATAAATAAAACCTGATTTCCCTTCCTTAGTAGATGAAAAAGCCGAACCACGCCCAGATATGAATATTAAAGTTGCCGCCTTAACAGTAAGCGAAAAGTCTAATAATACGAGAATCTTATCAGAATTATACTAAAACTAGTTATACCTCCGGTACGAAGTATATAGAAGGTATATAGTTTTTGCCTTTTCTGTAATTGTGTTTGTCTGTATGCCTGTCTGTAAACTTGTTTCTGTCAAAGATTTTTCGGCAACTACTTGAGTTAGAATTCTGAAATTTGGTACAAAGCTTGATAGTGATGAGTTGTATTGTGTAGCAAAAAAAAGGCACATATTGCCTCTCCAATGGAAATTACTGTCACAGATTTATCAGCTCCTATTAGAGCCAGTGTTTTAATTTTTTGCGTACACCTTCAGGGAGGCTTAGTGTATTGTGTATATGAACATTAAGATGCTAATCCTCATTTTGTCTTTTTTTCAGGTTTTCCATTTTTCATTCTGTCACTCCCATATAACACATATGGACATTTTTTCTGTCAAAGATTTTTCAGCAACTACCTGACTTAGGATTCTGCAATTTGGTACAAAGCTTGATAGTGATGAGTTGTTTTGTGTATCAGCAAACAGCCACATATTGCATACCAGTCCCTTTATAAGTTCATTTTCTCCAATGGAAATTTCTGTCTCCTGTTAGAGCCAGTGTTTTATATTCTGTGTACATCTTCAAGTAGGCAAAGTGTATTGTGTATGTGAAAATTAAGATGCTAATCCTCATTTTGCCTTTTTCAAGTTTTCAATTTTTCCTTCTGTCACTCCTTTAAAATACATATCGACATTTTTTTCCGTCAAAGATTTCTCAGCAACTTCTTGACTTAGGATTCTGAAATATGGTACAAAGCTTGATAGTAATGAGTTGTATTGTGTAACAAAAAACAGCCACATATTGCACATCAGTCCCTTTATTGGTTCATTTTTCTTGCTTCCCATTGGAACCAATTTTTTCAAATTTTGTGTACACATTCAGGTAGGCTACGTGTATTGTGTAAAGGAAAATAAAGACGTTAAAGCTCGGTTTGCCTTCTTTTTCATTTTTTCTACTGTCACTCCTAAATAACACATATGGACGTTTTTCGTCAGAGTTTTATCAGCAACTACTTGATTTAGGACTATGAAATTTTGTGTACGCTTTCAGGTATGCAAAGTGTAATGTGTAAATGAAAAGGGGCACGTGCATTAAGGGGCTATTTTGGCCCCTTTAGAGCAAAAAACTGAAAGTTGCTTTTCACCAATTTCATCTTATTGGTTTATTAGAAGAATAGCCCAAGTATAAAATTCTGTCATTTTTTTTACTTTTACCGGTTGCTATGGTAACCATAATGGCCGACAAAATAGGCTTAAAATAGAGAAATTGCCATTTTAGGCCAAATTTGAGGCTTTTGGAGACCGATTTTTTAAGAATTAGCTATCAGCACAAGCAAATACCAAAAAAAACCTTTTAATATATTGTTTGGCGTGATAATCGCCACCATCTGTTAAAATAGTTTTTTTTGTATTTGCTTGTGCTCTATATTAATTCCTCCGTTACATGTCTCAAATTTGCTCCAAAATGGTCATTTTCCTATTTTCAACCTATTTTGGCGGCCATTTTTGTTACCATAGCAACCGTAAAAAGTCGAATCAAGGCCAGACTTTTACACTTTGGCTATTGTTCTAATAAACTAATAAGAAGAAACTTGTGAAGAGCAGCTTTTATTTTTTGACCTCATAGGGGGGCCAAAAATAGCCTCTTAATGCACGCCCCCCTTAAGATGCTAATCCTCATTTTGCCTTCTTTTTTCAAATTTTCAATTTTTCCTTCTGTCACTCTTATAATAACACATATGGACATTTTTCATCAAAGTTTTCTCAGAAACTACTTGATTTAGGATTATGAAAGCTTTAACATTTTTGTTTTTTCTCTGAAAATGTTACAACCTCTGATGGCTACTATCGGGGGTATGTGAGCTTTGCTCACTTCTTGCTTTATTTTTCAGATGTTTTGTTACCTGAAAACATTATAATTTACAGTCTGTGAGGCTAACCAGTATCTGCAGGTTAGCCTAGGTTAGCAAAATTTCTCGTGACCGTGGTGACGCGGATGACTTTATCACTTGAAACAGCACAACCCTTCCGGCATTTTGCACCATGCTGTGATTTTGCGAGTTGCTCTTTTTGCGTCGGCCTGACCTGAACCCAAACTATTTGACACTGTGGTGATTCCCGAAAACAACTCGTTAAAGTGACATTGGAATAAAAAAAACAGTGGACGACAAAGACGCATGCACAATTATACAACAAGAGACAAGCCCTGTATTAAAAAAATAGATACATGTATGGAGCATTACATTGGTCTTAACCCATAAAAGCCTAGCGTCCTCTTTGTGGCACATTAGCAACCAGTGGAAAACCAATTCAGACGCCAAACAACGCTGAGTCTGATCAGGTTCTCCAATGTTTGCTTACAGAAGTTTCTTTTAAAACGAAATTGAATTAAAATCCAAAGTACCACCCAACAACCCTAAAATTGGAAAAGGACTCGTCCAATTTATAACAGTGGGAAAGTCCATTCGGCATAAATGGGTTAAAAGTGTTACATCTCGATAAATTACCTCCAAATCCAATGCATTATATATAGATGAACAATAATAGTTAGTCAACCTCAGATTTAGGTGTAAAACTTGTAATTCGATAGCTTTGTTTTCTGCCACAATCGTCCAATTGCATGTAGTTATTATTGGACTTGTACCATTGTAGAACACCTCTGGTGAGTTGAGCTGACCTGATTCGGCTGTCAAAATTCCACCACACTTTATACCATTATCTGAAACAACGAACATATTAACCCATATAAGCCAACTAGAATTTCCCACTTCTATTAATTGGACCAGTCCATATCCGTTTTAAGGGTTGTTTGATAGTATTTTTCATTTTTATCAAATTTTTGATATAACATTCTGTAAGCAAGCAGTGGAGACCCTGATCAGACGCCGCGTTCTGCGGCGTCTGATCTGGGTCTGCAATGTGTGCCTATGTCCCACAAAAAGGACGCTAGGCTTACATGGGTTAAATTATAATGCGTTTTCATCTCAATCAGGCAAGTCTATCCAGTCGGATCCGGTAAGTAAAACTGCGAGTATCATGTATACGAGGGGGATTCAATATGAAATGGAAGCGAATACATTCTAGACTATATATGCGAAGCTTAACATTTAAAATGGCAAATTCAACATAATTTTATATTTCGAACTTATATAGTAGCAGACTTTTGTCACGTGCCAGGCGTAACTAGAAACAAATTCAGGAAACCAAAATTTGCTATTTGGAAAGTCAGCAAAAAGCACTTTAAAAATTTAATGAAATTTATTAAAAACAAAATTATCATTTTCAATGAGCAATGGAAAATAGCTGTACATTGCACAATCAAAGAAAATCTAATTTACAGTACCTTATATGTCCAAACTGTCCCTCAGAATATTAATCAACACAAGTCTTTCAGCAATTTCTGATCCCCAGATTTTGAAATTAATACCAAATGAACACTAAGTCTGAATCCAAAACTGAATAATCCGAAGTAATCCAGAATGAATAAATTAAACACAGTATTCCACTATAGAATTCCAGCACAAAAGGTTTAGACTTTTAAATGGTGCTATTATTTCAAAGATCACTGTTGTCTAACGCCACCGTTGGTGCTCTGATTCGAAAAGTAGGCCCCAGTGAGAGCATGATAAGACTGAGTTTCAATATGGCGGTAGCGTCGCACACTTGGTTGAGAAACGAGGAGTTTTAACATATTGCCGTAAGTTTACATTTTTATGGCATACTTGTATTTCTTTGAAGAACTTATCAAGTTGAGTATGTTGTTGATTCCAGCATATCGATGCCCTAAAACGAGATATTGACCCCTAAAGTTGTGCTCACGGAAAACAATTGATTTGAACCCAACAACATCCTTCAAAATGTAACTGTTATTTACTCGTATTTTATACCTGTACTCTATTTCTATGTGAAATTCACAAATAAGTGATAGCCCTTGCTATCTATTCCATTAACTTTGTTTGCTTTTGGTATTTTGTGGTCAAACA
The DNA here is from genome assembly GCA_964019695.1 of Loripinus fragilis. NCBI lineage: Eukaryota > Metazoa > Mollusca > Bivalvia > Lucinida > Lucinidae > Loripinus > Loripinus fragilis. Next base: position 123,768,736 of record OZ026515.1, read on the forward strand.
AAGGAGTTTAAATGTTGTGAGCCTGGCTGTGTTAGGCCCGGATTAGCAACTAGTGGACTAAGGATTGGTTTTCTATAGAAATCGGATTGGAATGAGTTTTCCCTGTAAAGAGTGCGGATTAGTCGTCCTTAATTGTTTTAAAAACCATTTTTATGAAGAGAATAAACATGCAATTTTCAAATCCAATTTATTTCCTCTGCTCCAGTGATACTGTTAGTGAAGTTTGCTAACTCATTTAAACATTTAATAAAGACCATGCAGCGTATGCATTATGGCAAAGAAAGTATCAGAACCAACGTTGCTCTTCAAGAGATGTCCTTTGATTAAATTTCTCTTTGAAAAGGTAAGTGGGCATAATCAGGAAATACCACAATCACACACTGCAGCCCAATCCAGAGCACTGTGAGGAACAACCAAAGAACACTTACAGTCATAAGAGACCAGGAAGACAATTAAACCTTGTGTCCTTTCTAGTTTTACAATAATTTTGATTAGGCAAGGAAACTGGTTGCATAACAAAACAAGAATCAAGACACAAAACTCCCACAAACAATCAGTAGAGCATTAAACAATGAATCAACAACAACAGAACCACTTCCTTAGAAGGGACAGCAGCCTAAGCCATCGGGATGCTTGGGGGGGGGGGGGGGGGGGGGGGGGGGTAGGGGGTCACAACTACATTTACTGGTGGTAAACTTTCACAAAAGTGCTCTTGTTAAAAGCAAAAACTGCTTACTAGAACGAGCAGTCGATTGGGCATCATCACAAATCTCCACGCCCAAGATTTTGACCCCAAGCATCCCCAGGTGACACCACTTGTGTATGACGCAGGCCACAGATTGAATAGTCCGGTCGATATGTTTTATATCTTTTTTGTGAGGACACACACAAAATTTGGTATAAAAATCTTTTCGATTAAAATTCTAAAATATTTGACCTTTTGACCTCACCAAAGGACACCAGTTTGACCATAGTGTGAAAATTTTACTTGTATTCTGTTCTACTTATTATCCCCGTCAATTTGATATGTCACATGACCATGTTTGAAAAATAATTTTTGACCCCAGGGTACCCCGGAGCCCCAAGTCCCACCCCTAGCGTCAGAAAGGGAGCGCAGTGGTAGAGTGCTTGACTCAAGACTGAGGGGCCGCGGGTTTGAGCCTCACCGGCGTAACTGCGTTGTGGTTCATGAAAATCACATAATATAGGGTTTTCTAGTATTACTGGTCTAGATCTTCTGAAAATCTCAAAGCTACAAAGCCAGCATTCGATGTGGGCCATTATCGGCCTGTCAGCAAAACGCCATTTCAATGGCGTTTTGCTGGTAGGCCGAAATTTTGCCTGCTTATTGTGGTTTTTGGAGCCTCGCTCCCCTCGAAATGACAAAACAAAAAAAAACTTATCAGAGACCCCCTCTGACAAAATTTTATGGACCCACGCATGATGTTTCCTATCTTGTATTTGGAGGAATTCATACAAAGTTTGGTATAAAATCTTTGAAATTAACTTTGTTATTGAAATTTATTTATATTTGACCTTTTGACCCCGACCAGGGGGGCGGGGAGCACTTCTTTTTTGGCTGTTGCAAACCCTATTTATGTGAGTAACTCAAACACCAAATTAGGTAATATTTCATTCAATGGTTAAGGAGAAGATAGCATAACGGACTGTGATGATGCGAGAAAATACTTGGAGATTTTTTTTTCGAAAAGTCTTACTTGCTTACCGTTCGCTTCAGAATGTGTTTGCTGGTTTAATTTAGATGTCTTATTTATATATTCAAAGGAGAACTGCATAATTAGGCACTTACTTGCAAGTATTTTGGCTTTACTTGAGTTCGTTTCATCAAGTGTACCAGCAGTACTGGAATACCGTCTTTTTCAAACAAGTACACGCACCGACTTACCCATTATTGGTTGATGGAAGATAGCCTTGAATTCATAGTTTTATGCCCCCAACTTTGAAAAAGTTGAAGGGGCATATTGCTTTCGGCTTGTCCGTGAGTGTGTGCGTCCGTTACAAAAAATATTTATATATGGATTCCTCATCAAAAAATAATTGACACTTATTATTTTTTATGTCTGGATTATCCTCCTTTGTGGAGTTATGGCCCTTTTAAAGGGTCATAATGAAATTTTGTATTCAAGATATCTCAAAAACTATAACAGCTTTACTTCAAACTTGGTCCGCTTTTAAAGCATAATGAGTAGATAACCTTGTGAAAGTTTTTAAAACAGTTATTTTTTTAGTTATTGCCCTTTGCAAATTTGGACATAGAAAATTTGATATCTCAACAACTGTAACAGCTATGATCTTCAATCTTGGTCAGGTAGTAGTGTAAAATGAGAAGATAATCTCGTGAAGATTTAAAAAAAAAATTATTTTACTTTTTTCGAGTTATTGCCCTTTGCAAATTTTGGCATTGAAAACTTGTAGTCAAGATATCTCAAAAACTATTACAGCAAGTAGCTTCAAACTTAGTCAGCTGATAGAAGATAATGAGTAGATAATCTGGTGAAAAATAAAAAAATGTTTAATTTTTTCGAGTTATTGCCCCTTGCAAATTTTGGCATCGAAAACTTGTCATCAAGATATATCGAAAATTATTGTAGCTAGGAGCTTCAAACATGGTCAGTTGGTAGAAGATGATGAGTAGATTATCTGGTGAAATTAAAAAAAAAATATTTTATTTCTTAAGTAATTGCCCTTTGTAAATTTGGGCATTGAAAACTTATGAACCCTTCTTGACAAGCAAAGGGTTAGGGGCATAATGTTTCATAAACATCATTTCTAGTTATAACATTGAAATGGTCGAATTTTGCAGGTAGCAGTTCTAGCCACAATATAACTTTACAAATTAATCAAGGTGCGTTTATTTGATTATAATTATCAATAATTTTAGCAGACAATTTAGTACATGTCTAACTTATTACCCCTTTTAAGTGAAATTTGAGATGTGCCACGAGTATAAAAATAGTTGCTACCGTATGAGATGAGCAACGTCATTATCTCGTTGTTCATGACAGAGGATAGATCTGGCAGATCGTTGACTGTGATAAGTTGATTTGGAAGCAGGTAACCTTTTAGTATTGCACTAAGGGTAACCTGCTTCTTGAGTTGTCTGTTTTGTTTGTTTGTTCGATTTGTTTCTTTACGTCACATAAACAATCTTTCAGCTATGTAGGGACGGGTCTTCTTGGGTTGAAGCAGTAGTCTAGCATTGCGCTAACGAACAACTTGTGGAAACACATAGGCTAGAGTTCTGACCAGTTTTTTTTTTATAAAAAAGCATGGGGATAAAAACGAGTTTTGAAAATTAAAATTATTCCTATGAAGAATATATTTTGTCAAATCCAAGTCAATGAGATCAATGACTACATGAACGAGTCAAGAACAAAGATATGACGTCACGAATATCGAAATCGTAAAGTCATGATAAGCAGTCATTGATCATGTGACTACTGATAGGCATAATGACCCTTAAGTTGAAATTGGTAGCACCTGGTGTGAATTCAGTGATCTTTCAAATATTAACGACCCAAATATTTGATGCAAAGTTACTTTAATGCTGTGCAATTGCTCCTTTTAACTTAAACCACTCCGTTTCCTTCACCTTAGAATCCGTACTCCTTGCTCAGCTAATCCGTGGTTTAACCTAAACAACACAAAACCAATCCGAGTTCTGACAATTTCGCCTACGCTTTAAATACATTTGAAAAGTCCATATGTGTGGTCCCATACTTTGGTGATTGTTAAGATAATCATATCAAGTGATCTAAAGCGCTTTATCGCACTGTATAACGTTTCATAGATGCAAAAATGCAGTTTTCAATCATCGTGACTCGATTCAACAAATTTATATCCAAATGAGCACGCTAATTATGGAGGGCTGTGAATCATACGATGACCAGATCTGACTGAGAAATCCAATATTTACGTAAGAAACATTTAAGTTTAATGTTGATAACTGCAATTACTGCTGAGGGTAAAAACAAGTGGTTAAAAAGCTCAATATTACCTGCTGGCATCAAGCGTTGGTATTGTATCCGCCATTTTGAAACTCAATCTAATCATACTTCCTTTTGGGGCGTATAGTACCACTCAAAGCACATTCGGAGGCGTTAGACAACAGTGAAGATGCCCTTTTGAAAATTTACTCTTCTATATACTGTTTAAGAATGTTCCGGAATAATCAGGAAAGAACTATGATATCATATGCTATATTTATTTATTCTGGATAGTTCCAGAGACTACTCAATGATTCCGCTTAAATCCAGAAGCTTCTATTTGCATGGAAAAGAAAATTCTAGTGACTTTTCCGCAAACCTCCGTGACAAAACATTTTAATTGTAGATGATTAGTCATCCTACTAGAAAAATCTTATAATCAAATAAACATCTTGTTTACAACAACTTATTTACCATCAATGTCTCCAATATCTGGGTCAACGGGCAACGATCGCTCACCATGGAGCCAGCATAATGTTTGGAGACACAATAATTTACGATGCTCAAAGGCAGATAACTCTGAACTTGAAACAGTGTCCATAAAATAATTAAAAAACATAAGATATTATGCCGGTTCTAATTATCTGCAAGTATTAAAAAGATCTGAATAAAAATTGCATTGGAAACCTGGTGAAAGTGTAGTTTTCAGATACTCAAGGGCAGCTAACTCCGTAGTCAGTTACGGGATCTGACCGAAATTCAAACTCATCCATTTTTTATGTATGTCCTTGTAACCTACAGGGATGAAGAAAATCAAATGAAAAATGAAGGCGCTAGAGTGGTCACAACATTATATAGTTTATATTTTATATGCTCAAGGGCAGCTAACTCTGTAGCTGGTGGATGGGTGTGGCGGAAAATCAAACTCATTCAAACTTTTAAGGAAGTCCTTATTACCTACAAATAAGGAAGATCCATTCAAAAATGAAGGTGCTAGAGTGGTCACAACAGATCTCTCATTGTAAGTCTGTGCTGATTTTTTATGATGCTCAAGGGAAGTTAACTCCACAGTCTAAAGTTGGTTCTACTTTAAATTAAACTCATCCAAGCTTTTATGGTTGTTCTTGTTACCTGCAAGAATGAAGAAGATCCAATCAAAAATGAAGGAGCTAGAGTGGTCACAACATTATTCATTTATTTTTAAGATGCTCAATGGGAGCTAACTCCGAAATAAAAATATGTGATGGGATCTTGACGAAATTCAAACTCATCAAAGCTTTAATAGTTGTCCTTATTGTATGCAAGAATGAAGAAGGTCCATTCAAAATTGAAAGCACTAGAGTGCTTGCAATAAATCTCCCATTATAAGTCTATGGCGATTTTTCCAAACGCTCAAGGGCAGGTAACTCATAAGCCCCTGGTCGGATCCTGCTGAATTTCGAACCCATCAGAGATATTATGGGTTTACTTGTTGCCTGCAAGAATGAAGAAGACCCAATTAAAAAATGAAAGAGCTAGAGTGGTCACAACATTATTCATTAATTTTCTGACGCTCAAGGGCAGCTTACTCCAAAGTCAGTGATGGAATCTTGCCAAAATTCAAACTCATCCAAGCTTAAATAGTTGTCCTTATTGTATGCAAGAATGGGGAAGATCCATTTAAAATTGAAAGCACTAGAGTGGCCACAATATTTCTCCCATTATAAGTCTATGGCGATTTTTCCAAACGCTCAAGGGCAGGTAACTAATAAGTCCCTGGTTGGATCCTGCTGAATTTCGAACCCATCGGAGATATTATGGGTTTACTTGTTGCCTGCAAGAATGAAGAAGATCCAATCAAAAATGAAGGAGCTAGAGTGGTCACAACATTATTCATTAATTTTTCTGACGATCAAGGGCAGCTAACTCCGAAGTCAGTGATGGAATCTTGCAAAAATTAAAACTCATCCAAGCTTTAATAGTTGTCCTTATTGTATGCAAGAATAAGGAAGATCCATTCAAAATTGAAAGCACTAGAGTGGCCACAATATTTATCCCATTATAAGTCTATGGCGATTTTTCCAAACGCTCAAGGGCAGGTAACTCATAAGTCCCAGGTCGGATCCTGCTGAATTTCGAACCCATCCGAGATATTATGGGTTTACTTGTTGCCTGCAAGAATGAAGAAGGTCCAATTAAAAATGAAGGAGCTAGAGTGGTCACAACATTATTCATTAATTTTTCTGACGCTCAAGGGCAGCTAACTCCGAAGTCAGTGATGAAATCTTGCCGAAATTAAAACCCTTCCAAGCTTTTATGATTGGTCTTGTTATCTGCAAGAATGAAGAAGATCCGTCCAAAAATGAAGGTACAAGAGTGGTCACAACATTTCTCCCATTATAAGTCTATGGGGATTTTTCCAGACGCTCAAGGGCAGCTAACTCATAAGTCCCTGGTCGGATCCTGCCGAATTTCGAACCCATCCGAGATTGTATAGTTGTCCATGTTACCTGCAAGAATGAAGAAGAACAAATTAAAAATGAAGGAGCTAGAGTGGTCACAAGATGTTCCCCATTATAACCCTATGGGAGCTATCTGTTGCCATGGAAACCAGAGTTCTGATCCGATCTTACCCAAAACCTAATGCAGTCAATCCCCCACCCCAATGATGCTCCTGATGAAAGGACCTCTGACGGTGGTAATGGGAATCACAGTGTATCGCTGCCTATTATTTTGATAAAAATCAAAGTCGATCAAATGCTTCCATTTTCATATATAAGCTCGCTGTTGGTCTCTATTTTATGATTTTGCATTTGATTTCCTATTTCTATAAATGTACGGCTTTATTTTTGGGCTAAAATGGTCACTTTTTGTATTATACATATAGGAAATAGAAAAATATTTTTAAAACATCGTTCCCCCCCGAGTCCCAACTAATCCTTTTGCGCTCAAGTGTGTTCTCATATTTGACATAATATATGTGAAGAGCTAGCTGGGACTCGGGGGGGAATGATATCCCACAGCCCAAAATGTGACTTCTGGGCGAGCCCGATCATTAGCATTTGAATTTTTGGTGTGCTCTCTTGAAAAATCTTTTTTCCAGTATAATGAAATAATAAGTACAAGTAAGCTTCCTTTTCATAACCCATTAGTCATGAATTATTACAACGTTGTAGCATATTTTTCTTTAGATTATGAAAATTGTCCTTTTACTAAATTCAGTTGGTAGATTATTTTGCACATATCCTGAATCTATCCAATACACATAAACTACATGGCCATTGACTAGGTGTACTTTATGCATGGATGAATGGTTGTAGTACATTGCTGCATAATATTGCACCAGGTAAATACATTGTCATCAAGGTTGAATATGGACTACAGTTGCACTTCAAAATATTGCTTAACAAATCAGATAGAAAAAACAACAACAAAAATAATCATTAAAATGCTCATGATTTTGGACTTTGAAATACTTTCACTGTGATTTGTAATCGAGGATTGATGATATAATACCCTTACACGTGAAAATAATTGATTTCTCAATGTTTTGGTGAAGTCAAATTTTGCAACCCCTACCCCATTTGGTAGCGACTCCTGTTTTGTCGTATGGATCTGTCTGTCTAAATATAACCTTAATTCGTTCCTAATACATCAAGCATCCTATTCAAACGAATACCAGCAATATCTTATGCATAGGGAAAATTTGAGAAGCATCTGAAAAATAGGCAGATACCCTATCAAAGTGTCAGAGGTCCTTTGATAATGATTGGCCGGCTAGTTTTAGAGATAGTCATGTTTGAAAGTGTGAACAGACGGACGCATGGACGCCGGCTCGAGTCCCATACTATAAGCTCACCCTGAGCCTTCGGCTCTGGTGAACTATTAAACAACAAACTAAACAGATTTACACCATACATGTCACGCTTTAAAAAAGGACATTCAGATACACTGTATATATTTTCCTCTGGGTTGCAATGAAACATCTTAACAAAGTTACAATGATGCTGTATTCTGCACTTTGTTTTTTAAAGCCAACGTCAAAAATTTGCGACAGTTTATCCTGCGATATACGGGAAGGGGATAATGACATCGGTCCCCGCATGGTGCGTTTCTGCGCATGCGTCATTTGTTTTTAAAATAGACAGCCAAAACACCCAATGTCTATTAATAGCGCTTAACAAGATGCAGCTTTTAAAAAAGATAATACTATATGTAGAGGTCATATTTTAAGATGCCTGAAATGAGGATGGATGCCTCTATGGAGGCTTAATGTAAATAATCGCACATCATTTCCCATGCGCGGATCTAGAAAGTTTTTTCAGAGGGGGTCCAACTTTGACTACGTATTTCTTTCGTTGATGATGGGAGAGATGATCCAAATACCAATATAAGCGGGCCATCATCGGCCCAGCAGCGGAACGCCATTTAAATGGCGTTTGGCTGGCGGGCCGTTGGTGGCCCAACATTGAAAGTTTGCTTGGTAGCTGTGTGATTTTACAGGGGATCCGGACCAGTATAGTACAGAAACCCTATATTTTTGTGATTTTTCAGGGGGGGGGGGGGGGCGGACCCCCTGTCCCCCCCCCTCTGGATCCGCACATGTTTCCTACAATGTGCCCCCGACCTCAATCCTCCATTTAGACTCAGATCAGCCTGTGCGTATGTGCAGTTGTAAACGTATCAGCATATTTGCTATTTCCTTTATGAAGATGACATTCACAAGCGCTAATTTCTTTAACTATGATCAGACGATGGCTATCGCCTGTACATATATAATATAAGGCTAGCATGGAAACATGTCCTAATTCCTGTAATAGAATGAAGGCAAATGGATGGGCATGTTTCTCCTTTAATAAACGTACAACTATGTTCTGACGTCGTTGTGAGGAGACGGTCAGAACTGGATGAGCGTATTTCTAAATCAGATATTGGTATTACCATATTCTAACTACGATCACAGCTGGCTGATCATGTTCCTCATCAGGTAGATGTATAAACATTATCTTACCGATGTAATGAAAAGAACATGTTCCTTATGAAATAGGGGTATAACCATACTCCGAACATGGTCATGAGATGATCATAATGGACGGAGCATGTTTCTTACCTTAGGGATGAATAACCATGCTCTGACCGTTGTCATGAGGCGATAACAACTGACGGAGCATGTTTCATACCTAAGGGATGAATAACCATGCTCTGACCGTTGTCATGAGGCGATGACAACTGACCGAGCATGTTTCATACCTTAGGGATGAATAACCATGCTCTGACCGTTGTCATGAGACGATGACAACTGACGAGGCATGTTTCATACCTTAGAGATGAATAACCATGCTCTGACCGTTGTCATGTCACGATGACAACGGTCGGAGCATGTTTCATACCTTAGAGATGAATAACCATGCTCTGACTGTTGTCAAGAGACAATGACAACTGACAGAGCATGTTTCATACCTTAGGGATGAATAACCATGCTCTGACCGTTGTCATGTTGCGATAACAACTGACGGAGCATGTTTAATACCTAAGGGATGAATAACCATGCTCTGACCGTTGTCATGAGGCGATGACAACTGACCGAGCATGTTTCATACCTTAGGGATGAATAACCATGCTCTGACCGTTGTCATGAGACGATGACAACTGACGAGGTATGTTTCATACCTTAGAGATGAATAACCATGCTCTGATCATTGTCATGTCACGATGACAACTGTCGGAGCATGTTTCATACCTAAGAGATGAATAACCATGCTCTGACCGTTGTCATGAGGCGATGACAACTGACGGAGCATGTTTCATACCTTAGAGATGAATAACCATGCTCTGACCGTTGTCATGTCACGATGACAACTGTCGGAGCATGTTTCATACCTTAGAGATGAATAACCATGCTCTGACCGTTGTCATGTCACGATGACAACTGTCGGAGCATGTTTCATACCTTAGAGATGATTAACCATGCTCTGACCGTTGTCATGAGACGATTTCAACTGTCAGAGCATGTTTCATACCTTCGGGATGAATAACCATGCTCTGACCGTTGTCATGAGACGATGACAACTGTCGGAGCATGTTTCATACCTTAGAGATGAATAACCATGCTTTCACCGTTGTCATGTCACGATGACAACTGTCGGAGCATGTTTCATACCTTAGAGATGAATAACCATGCTCTGACCGTTGTCATGAGACGATGACAACTGTCGGAGCATGTTTCATACCTTAGAGATGAATAACCATGCTCTGCCCATTGTCATGAGGCGATGACAACTAACGGAGCATGTTTCATACCTTAGGGAAGAAAACCCATGCTCTGACCGTTGTCATGTCACGATGAGAACTGTTGGAGCATGTTTCATATCTTAGAGATGAATAACCATGCTCTGACCGTTGTCATGAGGCGATGACAACTAACGGAGCATGTTTCATACCTTAGGGATATAATACCATGCTCTGACCGTTGTCATGAGACGATAACAACTGACGGAGCATGGTTCATACCTTAGGGATATATTACCATGCTCTGACCGTTGTCACTAGACGATAACAACTTACGGAGCATGGTTCATATCTTAGGGATATATTACCATGCTCTGACCGCTGTCACTAGACGATAACAACTGACGGAGCATAGATAATACCTCAGAAATATATTACCATGCTCTGACCGTTGTCACAAGATGATAACAACTGACGGAGCATGGTTCATACCTTAGGGATATATTACCATGCTCTGACCGTTGTCATGAGACGATAACAACTGACGGAGCATGGTTCATACCTTAGGGATATATTACCAGGCTCTGTCCATTGTCACTAAACAATAACATCTGACGGAGCACGGTTCATACCTTAGGTATAGATTACCACGCACTGACCGTTGTCATGAGGCGAATACAACTGACGGAGCATGGTTCATACCTAAGGGATATATTAACCATGCTCTGATCGTTGTCACTAGACGATAAAAAGTGACGGAGCATGGTTCATACCTTAGGGGTATATTACCATGCTCTGACCGTTGTCACTAGACGATAACAACTGACGGAGCATGGTTCATACCTTAGGGATATATTACCATGCTCTGACCATTGTCACTAGACAATAACAACTGACGGAGTATGGTTCATATCTTAGGGATATATTAGCATGCTCTGACCACTGTCATGAGATGATTACAACTGACGGAGCATGGTTCATATCTTAGGGATATATTACCATGCTCTGACCGTTGTCACTAGACGATAACAACTGACGGAGCATGGTTCATACCTTAGGGATATATTACCATGCTCTGACCGTTGTCACTAGATGATAACAACTGACGGAGCATGGTTCATATCTTAGGGATATATTACCATGCTCTGGCCGTTGTCACTAGACGATAACAACTGACGGAGCATGGTTCATACCTTAGGGATATATTACCATGCTCTGAGCGTTGTCACTAGACGATAACAACTGACGGAGCATGGATAATACCTCAGGAATATATTACCATGCTCTGACCGTTGTCACAAGATGATAACAACTGACGGAGCATGGTTCATACCTTAGGGATATATTACCATGCTCTGACCGTTGTCATGAGACGATAACAACTGACGGAGCATGGTTCATACCTTAGGGATATATTACCAGGCTCTGTCCATTGTCACTATACAATAACATCTGACGGAGCACGGTTCATACCTTAGGTATAGATTACCACGCACTGACCGTTGTCAAGAGGCGAATACAACTGACGGAGCATGGTTCATACATTAGGGATATATTATCATGCTCTGACCGTTGTCACTAGATGATGACAACTGACGGAGCATGGTTCATACCTTAGGGATATATTACCATGCTCTGACCGTTGTAACTAGACAGTAACAACTGACGGAGCATGGTTAATATCGTAGGGATATATTACCATGCTCTGACAGTTGTCATGAGACGATAACAACTGACGGAGCATGGTTCATACCTTAGGGATATATTACCATGCTCTGACCATTGTCATGAGACAATAACTAGTGACGGAGCATGGTTCATACCTTAGGGATATATTACCATGCTCTGACCGTTGTCAGTAGATGATGACAACTGACGGAGCATGGTTCATGCCTTAGGGATATATAACCATGCTCTGACCGTTGTTATGCGACGATAACAACTGACGAAGCATGGTTCATACCTTAGGGATATATTACCATGCTCTGACCGTTGTCATGAGACGATAACTAGTGACGGAGCATGGTTCATACCTTAGGGATATATTACCATGCTCTGACCGTTGTCACTAGATGATGACAACTGACGGAGCATGGTTCATACCTTAGGGATATATTACCATGCTCTGACCGTTTTCATGAGACGATAGCAACTGACGGAGCATGGTTCATACTTTAGGGATATATTACCATGCTCTGACCGTTGTCATGAGACGATTACAACTGACAGAGCATGGTTCATACCTTAGGGATATATAACAATGCTCTGACCGTTGTCACTAGATGATAACAACTGATGGAGCATGGTTCATACCTTAGGGATGAATAATCATACTCTGACCGTTGACACTACATGATAACAACTGACGGAGCATGATTCATAACTTAGGGGTATATTACCATGCTCTGACCGTTGTCACTAGATGATTACAACTGACGGAGCATGGTTATTACCTTAGGGATATTACCATTCTCTGACCGTTGTCACTAGACGGTAACAACTGACGGAGCATGGTTCATATCTTAGGGATATATTACCATGCTCTGAGAGTTGTCATGAGACAATAATAACTGACAGAGCATGGTTCATACCTTAGGGATATATAACCATGCTCTGACCGTTGTCATGAGACGATGAAAACTGACGGAGCATGTTTCATATCTTAGAGATAAATAACCATGCTCTGACCGTTGTCTTGTCACGATAACAACTGTCGGAGCATTTTTCATACCTTAGAGTTGAATAACCATGCTCTGACCGTTGACACTTCATGATAACAACTGACGGAGCATGATTCATAACTTAGGGGTATATTACCATGCTCTGACCGTTGTCACTAGATGATTACAACTGACGGAGCATGGTTATTACCTTAGGGATATTACCATTCTCTGACCGTTGTCACTAGACGGTAACAACTGACGGAGCATGGTTCATATCTTAGGGATATATTACCATGCTCTGAGAGTTGTCATGAGACAATAATAACTGACAGAGCATGGTTCATACCTTAGGGATATATAACCATGCTCTGACCGTTGTCATGAGACGATGAAAACTGACGGAGCATGTTTCATATCTTAGAGATAAATAACCATGCTCTGACCGTTGTCTTGTCACGATAACAACTGTCGGAGCATTTTTCATACCTTAGAGTTGAATAACCATGCTCTGACCGTTGTCATGTCACGATGACAACTGTCGGAGCATGTTTCATACCTTAGAGATGAATAACCATGCTCTGACCGTTGTCATGAGACGATGTCAACTGTCGGAGCATGTTTCATACCTTCGGGATGAATAACCATGCTTTGACCCTTGTCATGAGACGATGACAACTGTTGAAGCATGTTTCATACCTTAGAGATGAATAACCATGCTCTGACCGTTGTCATGAGGCGATGACAACTAACGGATCATGTTTCATACCTTAGGAATGAAAACCCATGCTCTGACCGTTGTCATGTCACGATGACAACTGTTGGAGCATGTTTCATACCTTCAGGATGAATAACCATGCTCTGACCGTTGTCATGAGACGATGACAACTGTCGGAGCATGTTTCATATCTTAGAGATGAATAACCATGCTCTGACCGTTGTCACTAGACAATAACAACTGACATAGCATGGTTCATATCTTAGGGATATATTACCATGCTCTGACCGTTGTCATGAGACGATAACAACTGACGGAGCAAGGTTCATACCTTAGGGATATATAACAATGCTCTGACCGTTGTCACAAGATGATTACAACTGACAGAGCATGGTTCATACCTTAGGGATATATTACCTTGTTCTGACCGTTGTAATGAGACGATAACAACTGACGGGCGATGGTTTATACCTAAGGGATATATAACCATGCTCTGACCGTTGTCACTACATGATAACAACTGATGGAGCATGGTTCATACTTAGGGATATATTACCATGCTCTGACCGTTGACACTAGATGATAACAACTGACGGAGCATGATTCATACCTTAGGGGTATATTACCATGCTCTGACCGTTGTCACTAGATGATGACAACTGACGAAGCATGGTTAATACCTTAGGGGTATATTACCATGCTCTGACCGTTGTCACTAGACAATAACAACTGACGGAGCATGGTTCATACCTTAGGGATATATAAACATGCTCTGGCCGTTGTCACTAGATGAGAAAAACTGGCGGAGCTTGGTTCATACCTTGGGGATACATTACCATGCTCTGACCGTTGTCACTAGATGATAACAACTGACGGAGCATGGTTCATACCTTAGGGATATATTACCATGCTCTGACCGTTGTCATGAGACGATAAGAACTGACGGACCATGGTTCATACCTTAGGGATATATAACCGCGCTCTGACCGTTGTCACTAGATGATAACAACTGAGGGAGCATGGTTCATACCTTAGGGATATATTATCATGCTCTGACCGTTGCCATTAGATGATGACAACTGACGGAGCATGGTTCATACCTTAGGGATATATAGCCATGCTCTGACCGTTGTCACTAGACGATAACAACTGACGGAGCATGGTTAATATCGTAGAGATATATTACCATGCTCTGACCGTTGTCACTAGACGATAACAACTGACGGAGCATGGTTCAAACCTTAGGGATATATTACCATGCTCTGACCGTTGTCACTAGATGATAACAACTGACGGAGCATGGTTCATACCTTAGGGATATATTACCATGCTCTGACCATTGTCACTAAACGATAACATCTGACGGAGCATGGTTCATACCTTAGGGATATATTACCATGCTCTGACCGTTGTCACTAGACGATAACAACTGACGGAGCATGGTTCATACCTTAGGGATATATTTCCATGCTCTGACCGTTGTCACTAGATGATAACAACTGACGGAGCATGGTTCATACCTTAGGGATATATTACCATGCTTTGACCATTGTCACTAAACGATAACATCTGACGGAGCATGGTTCATACCTTAGGGATATATTACCATTCTCTGACCGTTGTCATGAGACGATAACAACTCTCGGATCATGGTTTATACCATAGGATATATAACCATGCTCTGACCGTTGTCACTAGACGATACAGCTGACGGAGTATTGATCATACCTTAGGTATAGATAACCATGCTCTGACAGTTGTCATAAGACGAATACAACTGATGGAGCATGGTTCATACCTTAGGGATATATTACCATCCTCTGACCGTTGTCACTAGACAATAACAAGTGACGGAGCATGGTTCATACCTTAGGGATATATTACCATGCTTTGACCGTTGTCACTAGACGATAACAACTGACGGAGCATGGTTCATACCTTAGGGATATATTACCATGCTCTGATCGTTGTCACTAGATGATTACAACTGACGGAGCATGTTTAATACCTTAGAGATAAATAACCATGCCTTGACCGTTGTCATGTCACGATGACAACTGTCGGAGCATGTTTCATACCTTAGAGATGAATAACCATGCTCTGACCGTTGTCATGTCACGATGACAACTGTCGGAGCATGTTTCATACCTTAGAGATGAATAACCATTCTCTGACCGTTGTCATGAGACGATGTCAACTATCAGCATGTTTCATACCTTCGGGATGAATAACCATGCTTTGACCGTTGTCATGAGACGATGACAACTGTTGAAGCATGTTTCATACCTTAGAGATGAATAACCATGCTCTGACCGTTGTCATGTCACGATGACAACTGTTGGAGCAAATTTCATACCTTCAGGATGAATAACCATGCTCTGACCGTTGAGACGATGACAACTGTCGGAGCATGTTTCATACCTTAGAGATGAATAACCATGCTCCGACCGTTGTCATGAGGCGATGACAACTAACGGAGCATGTTTCATACCTTCGGAATGAAAACCCATGCTCTGACCGTTGTCATGTCACGATGACAACTTTCGGAGCATGTTTCATATCTTAGAGATGAATAACCATGCTCTGACGGTTGTCACTAGACAAGAACAACTGACGGACCATGGTTCATATCTTAGGGATATATTACCATGCTCTGACCGTTGTTACTAGATGATAACAACTGACGGAGCATGGTTCATACCTTAGGGATATATTACCATGTTCTGACCGTTGTCATGAGATGATTACAACTGACGGACGATGGTTTATACCTTAGGGATATATAACCATGCTCTGACCGTTGTCACTAGATGATAACAACTGATGGAGCATGGTTCATACCTTAGGGATGAATAATCATACTCTGTCCGTTGACACTAGATAATAACAACTGACGGAGCATGATTCATACCTTAGGGGTATATTACCATGATCTGACCGTTGTCACTAGATGATGACAACTGAGGGAGCATGGTTAATACCTTAGGGGTATATTACCATGCTCTGACCGTTGTCACTAGACGATAACAACTGACAGAGCATGGTTCATACCTTAGGAATATATAACCATGCTCTGACCGTTGTCACTAGATGAGAAAAACAGGCGGAGCATGGTTCATACCTTGGGGATATATTACCATGCTCTGACCGTTGTCACTAGATGATAACAACTGACGGAGCATGGTTCATACCTTAGGGATATATTACCATGCTCTGACCGTTGTCATGAGACGATAACTACTGACAGACCATGGTTCATACCTTAGGGATATATAACCGTGCTCTGAACGTTGTCACTAGATGATAACAACTGATGGAGCATGGTTTATACCTTAGGTATGAATAATCATACTCTGACCGTTGGAACTAGATGATAACAACTGACGGAGCATAATTCATAACTAAGGGGTATATTACCATGCTCTGACCGTTGTCACTAGATGATAACAACTGTCGGAGCATGTTTCATACCTTAGAGATGAATAACCATTCTCTGACCGTTGTCATGAGACGATGTCAACTATCAGCATGTTTCATACCTTCGAGATGAATAACCATGCTTTGACCGTTGTCATGAGACGATGACAACTGTTGGGGCATGTTTCATACCTTAGAGATGAATAACCATGCTCTGACCGTTGTCATGTCACGATGACAACTGTTGGAGCATGTTTCATACCTTCAGGATAAATAACCAAGCTCTGACCGTTGTCATGAGACGATGACAACTGTCGGAGCATGTTTCATACCTTAGAGATGAATAACTATGCTCAGACCGTTGTCATGAGGCGATGACAACTAACGGAGCATGTTTCATACCTTAGGAATGAATACCCATGCTCTGACCGTTGTCATGAGACGATGACAACTGTCGGAGCATGTTTCATATCTTAGAGATGAATAACCAGGCTCTGACCGATGTCACTAGACAATAACAACTGACGGAGCATGGTTCATATTTTAGGGATATATTACCATGCTCTGACCGTTGTCATGAGACGATAACAACTGACGGAGCATGGTTTATACCTTAGGGATATATTACAATGCTCTGACCGTTGTCACTAGATGATAACAACTGACGGAGCATGGTTCAAACCTTAGGGATATATTACCATGCTCTGACCGTTGTCATGAGACGATAACAACTGACGGACGATGGTTTATACCTTAGGGATATATAACCATGCTCTGACCGTTGTCACTAGATGATAACAACTGATGGAGCATGGTTCATACCTTAGGGATGAATAATCATACTCTGACCGTTGACACTAGATGATGACAACTGACGGAGCATGATTCATACCTTAGGGTATATTACCATGCTCTGACCGTTGTTACTAGATGATGACAACTGACGGAGCATGGTTAATACCTAAGGGATATATTACCATGCTCTGACCGTTGTCACTAGACGGTAACAACTGACGGAGCATGGTTCATATCTTAGGGATATATTACCATGCTCTGACAGTTGTCATGAGACAATAACAACTGACAGAGCATGGTTCATACCTTAGGGATATATTACCTCAGGCCCGTAGGAATAGGGGGGGACATGGGGGGCCGTGCCCCCCCCCCCAATAATTTGCACAAATATGCCCCCCCCCCAAAAAAAAAAAAAATTAAAAAAAACAGGTGTGTCATTTTAGAAAAAAATATGTGTGCCACCCCAATCTGTAATTGCTTATTATGTGTGCCCCCCCCCCCCCCCCCCCAATCTGTGATTGCTTCCTACGGGCCTGTACCATGCTCTGACCGTTGTCATGAGACGATGACAACTGAGGGAGCATGTTTCATACCTTAGAGATGAATAACCATGCTCTGACCGTTGTCATGTCACGATGACAACTGACGGAGCATGTTTAACACCTTAGAGATGAATAACCATGCTCTGACCGTTGTCATGAGACGATGTCAACTGTCGGAGCATGTTTCATACCTTCAGGATGAATAACCATGCTCTGACCGTTGTCATGTCACGATGACAACTGTCGGAGCATGTTTCATACCTTAGAGATGAATGACCATGCTCTGACCGTTGTCATGAGACGATGACAACTGTCGGAGCATGTTTCATATCTTAGAGATGAATAACCATGCTCTGACCGTTGTCACTAGACAATAACAACTGACGGAGCATGGTTCATATTTTAGGGATATATTACCATGCTCTGACCGTTGTCATTTAACGATGACAACTGGCAGAGCATGGTTCATAATTTATGGATGTATAATAATGCTCTCTCGGTTTCCATGAGACGATTACAACTGACGGAGCATGTTTCATACCTTAGAGATGAATATCCGTGCTCTGGCCGTTGTCATGAGATGATGGCAACTGACAGAACATGACTCATTCTTGAGAGGGTATAATCATACTCTGAACGTTGTCATGAGGCAATGAAAACTGACGGAGCATGTTTCCTATATGAATTATATATTGCCATGCTATGACCGTTTTCATGAGACGAAGACAACTGACGGAGCATGTTTCATACCATAGGGATATAGATCTATGCTCTGACCATTGTCATGAGACGAAGACAATTGAGTGAGCATGTTTCATACCTTAGAAATGAATAACCATGCTCTGACCGTTGTCATAAGACGATGACAACTGACAGAGCAGATTTCATACCTTTGGGGTGAACAACCATGCTCTGTACGTTCTCATGGGACGATGGCAACTGACAGAGCATGACTTTTACTTGAGGGGGTATCATCATACTTTGACCGTTGTCATGAGGCGATACAACTGACGGATCATTTTTTATAACAAAGGGATGTATAACCATGCTCTGACCGTTTCCATGAGACGATGACAACTGACGGAGCATGTCTCATACCTTAGGGATGAATAAACATGCCCTCTCTGCTGTCATGAGATGATGGCAACTGACAGCTTATGACTCATACTTGAGGGGGTATAATTATACTCTGACCGTTGTTATGAGACGATAACAACTGACGGAGCATGTTTCATACCTAAGAGATATAGATCCATGCTCCGACCGATATCATGAGACAAAAACAACTGATGGAGCATAATTCATACCTTTGGGATGTATAACCATGCTCTGTCTGTTGTCATGAGGCGAAGACAACTTGTGGGACATGTTTCATAGATATATGATATATTTCATGCACCATGCTCTTACTGTTGTCATGAGACGATGACAACTGACAGAGCATGATTCATACCTTAAGGATAAATAACCATGCTCTAAACTTTGTGATGAAACATAGACAACTGACAGAGCAGGTTTCATACCTTTGGGATGTATAGCCATGCTCTGTCCGTTGTCATGAGACGATGACAACTGACGGAGCATGATTGATACCTTAGGGATCTATTACCATGCTCTGACCGTTGTCATAAGATGATGGCAACTGACGGAGCATGTTTCATACATGAGTGGTATATTTCCATGCTCTGACCGTTGTCATAAGATGATGAGACCTGACAGAGCATGTTACATACCTTAGAGAAAAATAACCATGCTCTGACCGTTGTCATGAGATATGGCAACTGACAGAGCATGACTCATACTTGAGGGGGTGTAATCATACTCTTACCGTTGTCATGAGATGAAGACAACTTGTGGGGCATGATTCATATCTTTGGGATGTATAACCATGCTTTGTCCGTTGTCATGAGGCGAAGACAACTTGCAGGGCATGTTTTTAAAGATATATGATATATTACCATGCTCTCACCGTTGTCATGAGACGATGACAATTGACGGAGCATGTTTCATACCTTAGAGATGAATAACCGTGCTCTGGCCGTTGTCATGAGATGATGGCAACTGACAGAGCATGACTCATTCTTGAGAGGGTATAATCATACTCTGACCGTTGGCATGTGATGATGACAACTGATGGAGCATGTTTCTTGCATGAATGATATATTACCCTGCTCTGACTGTTGTCATGAGATGAAGACAACTGACAAAGTATTTTTCATACCATAGGGATATAGATTACATCAACCGAAAAAAGAAGGTACCACAGGTGCATTCGCGAGAACATGTCCACTTTCACATGGAGGCACTATTGTGGCAATTGAGTGTATAAACCATCACTAGATGGTACTACAGCGACAGTTGAATGCGTTTATAAAACTAGGAGGCACAACAGTGGCATTGGAATATATTAAAAAGCAAAATGAGGTACTATAATAGGACTTGAGTACATGTACCTATACTACGAGCACCTACAATTGCACTTTAGTACACCTACCATCACAAGGATACACTACTTTGTGGCACCTGAGTGTTTATATCATCACAAGGTGACACTACAGTGACACTTCAATACATGCACCTTCACTAAGAGGCACTAAAGATACAATTGGACACATGTACCTTCCATAGGAGCACCACAGTGCCACCTCAGATCACGTAGGAGGCACTACAGTGACACTCGAGTATATATATCATCACTAGGTGGCAGTACAGTGACACTTGAGTATGTGCATCTTCTCAAGGAGGCACTACATTAACACTTAGGCATATGTTCTTCACTAGGAGGTGCTACATTGACACCTGAGAACATGCACCTTCACTTGGAGACATTTCAGTTACTCTTGAGTTTGTTTATCATCACTATGTGGCACTACAGTGACACGTGAGTATATGCAAGTTGCCATGGAGGCACTACAGTGACACTTGGGCACATCTACATTTGCTAGAAGGTATTTCAGTGACACTTGAGTGTGTATAACATCACCAGATGGCACTTTTGTGACATGCACCATCATTATGAGGCACTACAGTAATCTTTGAGTAGATTTATCATTGCTAGGAGGCACTTCAGTGACACTTGAGTACATGTATCGTCACTACCTTCACTGTTATGCAGCATATAAACACTTGGGTGAACGTACTTTAACCACGAGCCACCACAATGACTTTTAGGTGCTTGTATCATCACTAGTAGGTACTACAGATACGCTTGAGTATATAACCTTCACTAGGAGGCACTATAGTGACACTTGATTACAATAACCATCGATATGAGGCATTACAGTGACACTTGAGAGCATGCACCTTCACTAGGATTTGCTACAGTAGCACTTGAGGGCACATATCTTCACTAGGATGTGCTACAGTAACACTTGAGTGCACATATCTTCACTAGGATGCACTAAAGTGGCACGTGAGCGTATATACCAGCACTAGGAGGCACTAATATTAAAGTGTCACTGCAGCGCCAAGTTATGACTGTAAATGTACTAAATTGTCTTTGTAGTGTCTCCTTGTGATGATTAAAATAGTCATGTGTCAATGTAGTGCCTCCTAGTGATAGTATATGTACATGAATATCACCGTAGAGCCCATAGTGAGATACATGTGCTCAAGTGTCACTGCAGTGGTTTTTAGTGATGATGTATCTTCTCCAATGTCAATGTAGTGCATCATACTGTTGATGCATGTTCTGAAACGTATATGTAGTGCCCTTAGTGAAGAAAGTTGCAATCAAGTGTTACTGTAGCACCTCCTGGTGACAATGCATACACTCAAGTGTCATTTTAGTGCCCACTATTGATTGTAAATATATCCAATTCTAACTGTAGTGCATCAAAAGGAAGATTCATGCACTAAAGTGTCACTCTAGTGTATACTTGTGATTGTAAATGTACTCAAGTGTCATTGTAATGCCTCCTAGTGATGGTGAATGTACTCAGCGGGTCAATGTAGTCCCTCTTGGAGATGGTAATTGTACTCAAGTGTCCCTGTAGTGCATCCTAGTGACAATATATGTACTCAAGTGTCACTGTAGTGTGTCCTAGTGATAAATACTATACTCAAATGTCACTCCTAGTGAAGTTACATGCACTCAAGTGTATGTGTAATGCTTACTAGTGTTTATAAATGTACCCAAGGGTCACTGAAGTTCCTCTTATGTGAGGTATATGTTCTCAAGTGTCACTCTAGTGCCTCCTAGTGATTTTGCAAATTCTCAATTGTCACTGTTGTGTACCCTTGTAAGGGTATGTGCACTCAAGGGATACCGTAGTGCCGCCTAAAGAAGGTACATGCACTCAAGTGCCACTGTAGTGCTGTCTAGTGATGGTAAATACACGTATGTGTGACTGTAGTGCCTCTTAATGATGATATATGTACCTAAGTGTCCTTGTAGTGCATCCTGGTGATGGTGCATATACTTAAGTGTAACTGTTGTAC
The DNA here is from genome assembly GCA_964019695.1 of Loripinus fragilis. NCBI lineage: Eukaryota > Metazoa > Mollusca > Bivalvia > Lucinida > Lucinidae > Loripinus > Loripinus fragilis. Next base: position 123,791,462 of record OZ026515.1, read on the forward strand.
CTCCTAACGAAGTCAAATGAACTAAGGTGTCACTGTAGTGTCTCATAGTGTAAGAGGCACAACGATGACACTTGAGTACATTCATCATCACTAAGAGGCAAAGCAGTGACTCTCGAGTATATGTCTTATAATTAGGAGGCACCACTACTGTGACACTTGAGTACATGAACCTTCTTTAGGAGGCACTACAGTGACACATGGGGAGTATATAGTCCATCACTAGGATGCGCTAGAGTACCATACTCAAATGTCACTGCAGCACCTCCTATTGAATATACAAGGTTTTAAGTGTGACTCTAATTGCGATTGTAAATGTACTGAAGTGTCAGTGTAGTACCTCTAATGATAGTACATGTAGTCATGTGCCACTATAATGCCTCCTAGTGAGGATACATGTGTATAAGTGTCGATGTAGTGTGCCTCTTAGTAATGATGCACGTACTCAGGTGTCACCGTAGTGCCTCTTATTGATGATGCATGTACTAAAATATCACTGTAGTGCATCTGAGCGGAGATAAGAGAACTCAAGTGTTGCTGTAGCACCTCCTGGTTAAAGTACATACACTTTTGTGTGATTTTAGTGCTTACTAGCGGGAGCGCAGTGGCTCAGTGGTAGAGTGCTTGACTCGAGACTGAGGGGCCGCGGGTTCGAGCCTCACTGGCGTCACTGCATTGTGGTCCTTGAGCAAGACATACTTATCCTAGCTTAGTACTGGTTCAACCCTGGAAGACCCGTTCCTGTTAAACTGAAAGATTGTAAATAATTAAATCAAGCAAACAAAGTGTTTACTAGTGGTTGTAAATGTACCCAATCGAAACTCAAGTGTTACTGTAGCGTCTACTAGTAATTGTAAATGTACTAAAGTGTCACTATAGTGCCTCCTAGCGATGGCACATGTACTCGAGTAGCATAATCGGGCCTCCTCATGATGGTACATTTACTCAAGAGTCATAATAAAGTCTCATTATGATGGTACAGGTACTCAATGGTCACTATCAAGCCTTCTAGTGATGGTACATTCACTCAAGGATCACTATAAAGTCTCCTAGTGATGGTATATGTACTAAATGGTCACTATAAAGGCTCTTAGTGATGGTGCATATCCTCAAGGGTCACTATACAGCCTCATTGTGCTAGTGCATGTATTCTAGAGCTACTATGAAGCCACCTCGTGATGATACATGTACTCAGGGGTGATAATAAAGCCTCCTAGCGTTGGTACAAGTACTCAAGGGTCACTAAAAAGTCACTCAGTGATGGTATGGGTTCTCAAGAGTCACTATAAAGCCTCCTAGTTATGGTACATATACTCAAGCGACACTTTTTAATCTACTAGTATGATGCATGTACTCAAGTGTCATAATAGTGACTCTTCGTGATGCTACATGTACCCAAAATCGTAATAAAACCTTGTGATGGTACAGGTACTCACCGGTCATTATAAAGCCTCAATGTGATGGTACATGTACCAAAGCGTCACAATGAAGCCTCCTAGTGATGGCATGGGTACTCAATAGTCTACTATAAAGCCTCCTAGTCATGGTAATATACTTGAGTGACACTATTAAGCCTTCTTGTGATGGTACATGTACTCAAAATACACTATAAAGCCTCCTAGTGATGGCACATATACCCAAGGGTCACTAAAAGACTCCTAGTGATGACATATGCAGTCAAGAATCATAATGAAGCCTTCTTGTGATAGTACATGTACTCAAGAGTTATTATGAAGCATTCTATTGATGGTACAAGTACTCAAGGGTCAATATAAAGCCTCCTTGTAATAGTACATGTACTCAAGGGTCACTATAAAGCCGCCTAGTGATGTAGCATAGTCACAAGAGTCACTATAAAGCCACCTTGTTAAGGTATATGTCATCTAGGGTCACTATAAAGCGTCCTACGGATGTAACATGTACTCAATGGGTCACTTTAAAGCCTCCTAGTGATGGTACATGTACTCAAGGGTCACTATAAAGCCTCCTAGTGATGGTTCATGTATTCAAGAGTCACTATAAAGCCACCTTGTGATTTAACACGTACTCAAGAGTCACAATAAAGCCTCCTAGTGCTGGTACATGTACCAGAGCCTCACAATAAAGCCTTCTAGTCATGGAATGGGTACTCAAGGGTCACTATAAAGCCTCCTAGGCGTGGTACATATACTTAAGGGACACTATCAAACCTCCTAGTATGGTCCATGTACTCATGTCCACTATTAAGGCACCTAGTGAAGGTACATGTATTAAAGGGTTACTAAAAAGCCTCCTCGTGATGGTGCGCGTACTCAAGGATCACTATTTGGTATTCTGGTGATAGTATATGTAGTTAATGTTCACTATAAATCCTCTGAGTGATTGGACATGTACTCAAGGGTAACTATACAGTACCCTTGTGATGGATCATGTATTCTAGAGTCACTATAAAGCTCCCTCAAGAGTCACTTTAAGCCTTCTAGTGATGGTACATTTACTCCAGAGTCGCTATAAAGCCTCTTTGTGATGTTGCGTGTACTCAAGAGTCAATATAAAGCATTCTAGTGATGATATGAGTACTCAAGGGGAGGTTTAAAGCCGATAGCGATGGTTTATGTATACAATAGTCACTAAAAAGCCTCCTTGTGATGGTACATATACTCAAGCGTCACTATAAAGCCTCCTGATGATGGTACATTTACATAAGTGTCACTATAAAGCCACCTTGTGTTGGTACATGTACTCAAGGGTCACTATATAGCCTCCTATTGATGGTAAATGTACTCAAGGGTCATTATAAAGCCTTTTTGTGACGGTACATGTCCTAAAACACTATAAAGCCTCCTAGTGATGGCAAGTATTCTTAAGGGTCACTATAAAGCCTAATAGTTATTGTATATGTACACAAGGGTCACTAAAAAGACACCTAGTGATGATACATGTACTCAAGTGTCACAATAAAGCTTCCCAGCGATGATACATGTACATAAGTGTCTCTATTAAACCACCTTGTGATGGTACATGTCCTCAAGGCTAACTATACTCCTCAAAATAATTAAAGGACCAAGATTTTAGAACGCGATTATAATTAGCTCAAACATTTAAATTCTGTAAAACTTGGCCCAAATCTTACAGTTCTTTATGCCCATAAACCAAGAATCATTATAAATGATTCCCATGTCTAATTCTGCCATAACTGTGTCTCAAATGCACATACCCTCAAAAACATACTTTCAAAAGGCAGTGGGTGGGATAAAGAAATTCTTCTGTGGTCATTCGAGTAGAATGAAAGTGACACCAAATTAAACTTTGTTTTAAACAGTTCAGCTTACATGCAAAAAAATCTTCAAACAGTTTCAATATACTGGGAAGCAAGCATTTTCATCTCTGACAATGGAGTTTTGACATTGTTTTCTTTTCTGATATCAATGCGTATACTTGGCCATCAAGAATCAGATTTTCAATCGTCATTCTATGCCATTTAGTGTTAGAAAGATGTCCCGACGAATTTTTAAAGATTGTCACAGACAAACGCCAAACCTGATGTCTGAATCTATAGTCTGGCTATTACGCCACAGCCAAACAGGGCAATTTTCTCTCACAGGAAGAGGTGGATGGAATTGATCGGATTCAAACACCATAAAAGCATGCGAAAACAGAGATTTCAGCATCTAAAAGCAATTTGCATGTCCGAAAAGTTTAGGCTAGATCGTAAAATTGGTTTTCAAAATACGTTCTACACAAAATGCACCAATGTTATAATTGATAGTATTGGTCCTTCAATTATTTTGAGGAGTATATATAGCCTTTTAATGACATTACATGTAGTTAAGTGTCAGTATAAAGCCACCTAGTGATGGTACATGTACTCAAGGGTCACTATAAATCCTCTGAGTGATTGTACATGTACATAAGTGTCACTATAAAGCCACCTTGTGGTGGTACATGTACAAAAGGGTCACTATATAGCCTTCTTGAGATGGTACATGTACTCATGGTTCACTATAAAGCCTTCTTGTGTTGGTACATGTACTCAAGAGACACTATAAAGCCTCTTAATAATGGTACCGATAATCAAGGGTCACTATTAATCATCCTAGTGATGATACATGTACTGAAGAGACACTATAAAGACTCCTAGTGATGATACTTGTGTTTAAGAATCGCTATATAGTCTCTTAATTATGGTACATGTACTCAAGGGTCATTATAAAGCCTCCTATGGATAGTACATGAACTGAAGTGTCACTATAAAGCCACCTAGTGATGGTACATGTACTCAAGAGACACTATAAATCCTCCTAGTGATGGTACCGATAATCAAGGGTCACTATAAAGCCTCCTAGTGATGGTACATGTACTCAAGAGCCACTTTAAAGCATTCTAGTGATGTAACATGTACTCAAGAATCGCTATATAGTCTCTTACTTCTGGTACATGTACTCAAGGGTCATTATAAAGCCTCCTATTGATAGTACATGTACTGAAGTGTCACTGTAAAGCCACCTAGTGATGGTACATGTACTCAAGAGACACTATAAAGCATCCTGTTGATGGTACGCATACTCAAGGTTCACTATAAAGCCTCCTAGTGATGGTACATGTACTCAAGAGTCAGTATAAAGCCTTCTAGTGATGATACATGTACTCAATGGTCACTAGAAAGCCCCTTGTGATGGTACATATACTCATTGGTCCCTATAAAGAATCTTTGTGATGGTACATTTACTAAAGAGTGACTATAAATCATCATAGTGATGGTACATGTGCTCAACGGTCACTATTAAGCATCCTTGTCGTTGTAGATGTACTCAAAGATCATTAAAAAGCCACCTAGTGAAGGCATAGGTACTCAAGGGTCACTATCAAGCATTCTCATGATGATACAAACACTCAAGTGCCACTATAGATCCTCTTTGTGATGGTACATGTACTCAAGAGTCACTATGAAATCTCCAAGTGATAGTACATGTGCTCAGGGGTAATTTGAAGACTCATTGTGACGGTGCATGTATTCAAGTGTCACTATAAGGCCTCCTATTGATGGTACATGCACTCAAGGTCATTATTAAGTTATCATTCATGACAACGGACAGAGCATGGTAATTTATCTCTAAGGTATGAAACAGGCTCCATCAGTTGTCATTGTCTCATGACAACGGTCAGAGCATGGTAATATACCATTCATTTAACAAACATGTTCTGTCAGTTGTCATCGTCTCATGACAACGGTCAGATCACGGCAATATATCATTCATCTATGAAGCAATCTGCGTCAGTTGTAATCGCCTAATGACAACATACAGAGCATTGTTATGCTCTAAGTTATGAAACATGCTCCGCCAGTTGTCATCGTCTTATGACAACGGTCAGAGCATGGTAATATATCATTCATCTTTGAAACATGTTCTGTCAGTTGTCATCGTCTCATGACAACGGACATAGCATGGTTATACATACCTAAGGTATGAAACATGCTCCGTCAGTTGTCATCATCTCATGACAACAGTCAGAGCATGGTAATATATCTGTAAGATATCAATCATGCTCCTTCAGTTGTCATCGGCTCATTAAAACGGTCAGAGAATGGTGATATATATCCCTCAAGTAAGAAACATGCTCCATCAGTTGCCATCGTCTTATGACAACGGTCAGAGCATGGTAATATATCATTCATGTGTGAAATAGTTTTGTCAGTTGCCATCGTCTCATAACAACGAACAGAGCATAATTATTCATCCCTAAGGTATGAAATATGCTCTGCCAGTTACCATCGTCTCATGATAATGGTCAGAGCATGGTTATATATCCTAAGGTATGAACCATGCTCCGTCAGTTGTTATCGTCTCATGACAACGGTCAGAGCATGGTTATATATCCCTAAGGTATGAACCGTGCTCCGTCAGATGTTATCGTTTAGTGACAATGGTCAGAGCATGGTAATATATCCCTAAGGTATGAACCATGCTCCGTCAGTTGTTATCGTCTCATGACAACGGTCAGAGCATGGTAATATATCCCTAAGGTATGAACCATGCTCCGTCAGTTGTAATCATCTTGTGACAACGGTCAGAGCATGGTAATATATCCCTGAGGTATTATCCATGCTCCGTCAGTTGTTATCGTCTAGTGACAACGGTCAGATCATGGTAATATATCCCTAAGGTATAAACCATGCTCCGTCAGTTGTTATCGTCTAGTGACAACGGTCAGAGCATGGTAATATATCCCTAAGATATGAACCATGCTCCGTCAGTTGTTATCATCTAGTGACAACGGTCAGAGCATGGTAATATATCCCTAAGATATGAAACATGCTCCGTCAGCTGTTATCATCTCATGATAGCGGTCAGAGCATGCTTATATATCCCTAAGATATGAACCATGCTCCGTCAGTAGTTATTGTCTATTGACAACGGTCAGAGCATGGTTATATATCCCTAAGGTATGAACCATGCTCCGTCGGTTGTTTTCGTCTCATGACAATGGTCAGAGCATGGTATTATATCCCTAAGGTATGAAACATGCTCCGTTAGTTGTCATCGCCTCATGACAACGGTCAGAGCATGGTTATTCATCCCTAAGATATGAAACATGCTCCGACAGTTGTCATCGTGACATGACAACGGTCAGAGCATGAGTTTTCATCCCTAAGGTATGAAACATGCTCCGTTAGTTGTCATCGCCTCATGACAACGGTCAGAGCATGGTTATTCATCTCTTAGGTATGAAACATGCTCTGACAGTTGTCATCGTCTCATGACAACGGTCAGAACATTTTTATACATCCCGAAGGTATGAAACATGCTCTGACAGTTGACATCGTCTCATGACAACGGTCTGAGCATGGTTATTCATCTCTAAGGTATGAAACATGCTCCGACAGTTGTCATCGTGACATGACAACGGTCAGAGCATGGTTATTCATCTCTAAGGTATGAAACATGCTCCGACAGTTGACATCGTCTCATGACAACGGTCAGAGCATTATTAAACATGCTCCGTCAGTTGTCATCATGACATGACAACGGTCAGAGCATGGTTATTCATCTCTAAGGTATGAAACATGCTCCGACAGTTGTCATCGTGACATGATAACGGTCAGAGCATGGTTATTCATCTTTAAGGTATGAAACATGCTCCGGCAGTTGTCATCGTCTCATGACAACGGTCAGAGCATGGTTATTCATCTCTAAGTTATGAAACATGCTCCGACAGTTGTCATCGTGACATGATAACGGTCAGAGCATGGTTATTCATCTCTAAAATATGAAACATACTCCGTCAGTTGTCATCGCCTCATGACAACGGTCAGAGCATGGTTATTCATCTCTTAGGTATGAAACATGCTCCGACAGTTGTCATCGTCTCATGACAACGGTCAGAGCATGGTCATTCATCCTGAAGGTATGAAACATGCTCTGACAGTTGACATCGTCTCATGACAACGGTCAGAGCATGATTATTCATCTCTAAGGTATGAACCATGCTCCGTCAGTTGTTATCATCTTGTGACAACGGTCAGAGCATGGTAATATATCCCTGAGGTATTATCCATGCTCTGTCAGTTGTTATCGTCTAGTGACAACGGTCAGAGCATGGTAATATATCCCTAAGGTATAAACCATGCTCCGTCAGTTGTTATCGTCTAGTGACAACGGTCAAAGCATGGTAATATATCCCTAAGATATGAACCATGCTCCGTCAGTTGTTATCATCTAGTGACAACGGTCAGAGCATGGTAATATATCCCTAAGGTATAAACCATGCTCCGTCAGTTGTTATCGTCTAGTGACAACGGTCAGAGCATGATAATATATCCCTTAGGTATGAACCATGCTCCGTCAGTTGTTATCATCTAGTGACAACGGTCAGAGCATGGTTATATATCCCTAAGGTATGAACCATGCTCCGTCAGTTGTTATCGTCCAGTGACAACGGTCAGAGCATGGTAATATATTCCTAAGGTATAAACCATGCTCCGTCAGTTGTTATCGTCTAGTGAAAACGGTCAGAGCATGGTAATATATCCCTAAGGTATGAACCATGCTCCGTCAGTTGTTATCGTCCAGTGACAACGGTCAGAGCATGGTAATATATTCCTAAGGTATAAACCATGCTCCATCAGTTGTTATCGTCTAGTGACAACGGTCAGAGCATGGTAATATATCCCTAAGATATGAACCATGCTCCGTCAGCTGTTATCATCTCATGATAGCGGTCAGAGCATGCTAATATATCCCTAAGATATGAACCATGCTCCGTCAGTAGTTATTGTCTATTGACAACGGTCAGAGCATGGTTATATATCCCTAAAGTATGAACCATGCTCCGTCGGTTGTTATCGTCTCATGACAACGGTCAGAGCATGGTATTATATCCCTAAGGTATGAAACATGCTCCGTTAGTTGTCATCGCCTCATGACAACGGTCAGAGCATGGTTATTCATCTCTAAGATATGAAACATGCTCTGACAGTTGTCATCGTGACATGACAACGGTCAGAGCATGAGTTTTCATCCCTAAGGTATGAAACATGCTCCGTTAGTTGTCATCGCCTCATGACAACGGTCAGAGCATGGTTATTCATCTCTTAGGCATGAAACATGCTCTGACAGTTGTCATCGTCTCATGACAACGGTCAGAGCATGGTTATACATCCTGAAGGTATTAAACATGCTCTGACAGTTGTTATCGTCTCATGACAACGGTCTGAGCATGGTTATTCATCTCTAAGGTATGAAACATGCTCCGACAGTTGTCATCGTCTCATGACAACGGTCAGAGCATGGTTATTCATCTCTAAGGTATGAAACATACTCCGACAGTTGACATCGTCTCATGACAACGGTCAGAGCATGGTTATTCATCTCTAAGGTATTAAACATGCTCCGTCAGTTGTCATCATGACATGACAACGGTCAGAGCATGGTTATTTATCTCTAAGGTATGAAACATGCTCCGACAGTTGTCATCGTGACATGACAACGGTCAGAACATGGTTATTCATCTTTAAGGTATGAAACATGCTCCGACAGTTGTCATCGTGACATGATAACGGTCAGAGCATGGTTATTCATCTCTTAAATATGAAACATACTTCGTCAGTTGTCATCGCCTCATGACAACGGTCAGATCATGGTTATTCATCTCTTAGGTATGAAACATGCTCCGACAGTTGTCATCGTCTCATGACAACGGTCAGAGCATGGTTATTCATCCCGAAGGTTTGAAACGTGCTCTGACAGTTGACATCGTCTCATGACAACGGTCAGAGCATGGTTATTCATCTCTAAGGTATGAACCATGCTCCGTCAGCAGTTAATATCTTGTGACAACGGTCAGAGCATTGTAATATATCCCTGAGGTATTATCCATGCTCCGTCAGTTGTTATCGTATAGTGACAACGGTCAGAGCATGGTAATATATCCCTAAGGTATAAACCATGCTCCGTCAGTTGTTATCGTCTAGTGACAACGGTCAAAGCATGGTAATATATCCCTAAGATATGAACCATGCTCCGTCAGTTGTTATCATCTAGTGACAACGGTCAGAGCATGGTGATACATCCCTAAGGTATAAACCATGCTCCGTCAGTTGTTATCGTCTAGTGACAACGGTCAGAGCATGGTAATATATCCCTAAGATATGAACCATGCTCCGTCAGTTGTCATCATCTAGTGACAACGGTCAGAGCATGGTAATATATCCCTAAGATATGAACCATGCTCCGTCAGAAGTTATTGTCTATTGACAACGGTCAGAGCATGGTTATATATCCCTAAAGTATGAACCATGCTCCGTCGGTTGTTATCGTCTCATGACAACGGTCAGAGCATGGTATTATATCCCTAAGGTATGAAACATGCTCCGTTAGTTGTCATCGCCTCATGACAACGGTCAGAGCATGGTTATTCATCTCTAAGATATGAAACATGCTCTGACAGTTGTCATCGTGACATGACAACGGTCAGAGCATGAGTTTTCATCCCTAAGGTATGAAACATGCTCCGTTAGTTGTCATCGCCTCATGACAACGGTCAGAGCATGGTTATTCATCTCTTAGGCATGAAACATGCTCTGACAGTTGTCATCGTCTCATGACAACGGTCAGAGCATGGTTATACATCCTGAAGGTATTAAACATGCTCTGACAGTTGACATCGTCTCATGACAACGGTCTGAGCATGGTTATTCATCTCTAAGGTATGAAACATGCTCCGACAGTTGTCATCGTCTCATGACAACGGTCAGAGCATGGTTATTCATCTCTAAGGTATGAAACATACTCCGACAGTTGACATCGTCTCATGACAACGGTCAGAGCATGGTTATTCATCTCTAAGGTATTAAACATGCTCCGTCAGTTGTCATCATGACATGACAACGGTCAGAGCATGGTTATTTATCTCTAAGGTATGAAACATGCTCCGACAGTTGTCATCGTGACATGACAACGGTCAGAACATGGTTATTCATCTTTAAGGTATGAAACATGCTCCGACAGTTGTCATCGTGACATGATAACGGTCAGAGCATGGTTATTCATCTCTTAAATATGAAACATACTCCGTCAGTTGTCATCGCCTCATGACAACGGTCAGATCATGGTTATTCATCTCTTAGGTATGAAACATGCTCCGACAGTTGTCATCGTCTCATGACAACGGTCAGAGCATGGTTATTCATCCTGAAGGTTTGAAACATGCTCTGACAGTTGACATCGTCTCATGACAACGGTCAGAGCATGGTTATTCATCTCTAAGGTATGAACCATGCTCCGTCAGCAGTTATCATCTTGTGACAACGGTCAGAGCATTGTAATATATCCCTGAGGTATTATCCATGCTCCGTCAGTTGTTATCGTATAGTGACAACGGTCAGAGCATGGTAATATATCCCTAAGGTATAAACCATGCTCCGTCAGTTCTTATCGTCTAGTGACAACGGTCAAAGCATGGTAATATATCCCTAAGATATGAACCATGCTCCGTCAGTTGTTATCATCTAGTGACAACGGTCAGAGCATGGTGATACATCACTAAGGTATAAACCATGCTCCGTCAGTTGTTATCGTCTAGTGACAACGGTCAGAGCATGGTAATATATCCCTAAGATATGAACCATGCTCCGTCAGTTGTCATCATCTAGTGACAACGGTCAGAGCATGGTAATATATCCCTAAGGTATGAACCATGCTCCGTCACTAGTTATCCTCTCATGATAACGGTCAGAGCATGGTTATATATCCCTAAGGTATGAACCATGCTCCGTCAGTTGTTATCGTCTCATGACAACTGTCAGGGCATGGTAATATATCCCTACGATATTAACCATGCTCCGTCAGTTGTTATCGTCTAGTGACAACGGTCAGAGCATGGTAATATATCCCTATGGTATGAACCATGCTCCGTCAGTTGTTATCATCTTGTGACAACGGTCAGAGCATGGTAATATATTCCTGAGGTATTATCCATGCTCCGTCACTTTTTATCGTCTAGTGACAACGGTCAGTGCATGGTATTCTATACCTAAGGTATGAACCGTGCTCCGTCAGATGTTATCGTTTAGTGACAATGGACAGAGCATGGTAATATATCCCTAAGGTACGAACCATGCTCCGTCAGTTGTTATCGTCTCATGACAACGGTCAGAGCATGATAATATATCCCTAAGCTATGAACCATGCTCCGTCAGTTGTTATCATCTAGTGACAACGGTCAGAGCATGGTAATATATCCCTAAGGTGAACCATGCTCCGTCAGTTGTTATCGTCTCATGACAACGGTCAGAGCATGGTTATTCATCTCTTAGGTATGAAACATGCTCCGACAGTTGTCATCGTCTCATGACAACGGTCAGAGCATGGTTATTCATCCCGAAGGTATGAAACATGCTCTGACAGTTGACATCGTCTCATGACAACGGTCAGAGCATGGTTATTCATCTCTAAGGTATGAACCATGCTCCGTCAGCAGTTATCATCTTGTGACAACGGTCAGAGCATGGTAATATATCCCTGAGGTATTATCCATGCTCCGTCAGTTGTTATCGTATAGTGACAACGGTCAGAGCATGGTAATATATCCCTAAGGTATAAACCATGCTCCGTCAGTTGTTATCGTCTAGTGACAACGGTCAAAGCATGGTAATATATCCCTAAGATATGAACCATGCTTCGTCAGTTGTTATCATCTAGTGACAACGGTCAGAGCATGGTAATATATCCCTAAGGTATAAACCATGCTCCGTCAGTTGTTATCGTCTAGTGACAACGGTCAGAGCATGGTAATATATCCCTAAGATATGAACCATGCTCCGTCAGTTGTCATCATCTAGTGACAACGGTCAGAGCATGGTAATATATCCCTAAGGTATGAACCATGCTCCGTCAGTTGTTTTCATCTAGTGACGACGGTCAGAGCACGGTAATATATACCTAAGGTATGAACCATGGTCCATCAGTTGTTATCGTCCATGACAACGGTCAGAGCATGGTAATATATCCCTAACGTATGAACCATGCTCCGTCAGTTGTTATCATCTAGTGACAACGGTCAGAGCAAGGTAATATATCCCCAAGGTATGAACAATGCTCCGCCACTTTTTCTCATCTAGTGACAACGGTCAGAGCATGGTTATATATCCCTTAGGTATGAACCATGCTCCGTCAGTTGTTATCGTCTAGTGACAACGGTCGAAGCATGGTAATATACCCCTTAGGTATGAACCATGCTCCGTCAGTTGTCATCATCTAGTGACAACGGTCAGAGCATGGTAATATATCCCTAAGGTATGAACCATGCTCTGTCAGTTGTCCTCATCTATTGTCAACGGTCAGAGTATGATTATTCATCCCTAAGGTATGAACCATGCTCCGTCAGTTGTTATCATCTAGTGACAACGGTCAGAGCATTGTACTATATCCCTGAGGTATGAACCATGCTCCGTCAGTTGTTATCGTTTAGTGACAACTGTCAGAGCATGGTAATATATCCCTTAGGTATGAACCATGCTCCGTCAGTTGTTATCGTCTAGTGACAACAGTCAGAGCATGGTAATATATCCCTTAGGTATGAACCATGCTCCGTCACTTTATCGTCTAGTGACAACGGTCAGAGCATGGTAATATATCCCTAAGGTATGAACCATGCTCCGTCAGTTGTTATCCTCTAGTGACAACGGTCAGAGCATGGTAATATATCCCTAAGGTATGAACCATGCTCCGTCACTTTTTATCGTCTAGTGACAACGATCAGAGCATGGAAATATATCCCTTAGGTATGAACCATGCTCCGTCAGTTGTATTCGCCTCATGACAACGGTCAGTGCATGGTAATCTATACCTAAGGTTTGAACCGTGCTCCGTCAGATGTTATCGTTTAGTGACAATGGACAGAGCATGGTAATATATCCCTAAGGTATGAACCATGCTCCGTCTGTTGTTATCGTCTCATGACAACGGTCAGAGCATGGTAATATATCCCTAAGGTATGAACCATGATCCGTCAGTTGTTATCATCTTGTGACAACGGTCAGAGCATGGTAATATATTCCTGAGGTATTATCTATGCTCCGTCAGTTGTTATCGTCTAGTGACAACGGTCAGAGCATGATAATATATCCCTAAGCTATGAACCATGCTCCGTCAGTTGTTATCATCTAGTGACAACGGTCAGAGCATGGTAATATATCCCTAAGGTGAACCATGCTCCGTCAGTTGTTATCGTCTAGTGACAACGGTCAGAGCATGGTAATATATCCCTAAGATATGAACCATGCTCCGTCAGTTGTTATCATCTCATGACAGCGGTCAGAGCATGGTATTATATCCCTAATGTATGAAACATGCTCCGTTAGTTGTCATCGCCTCATGACAACGGTCAGATCATGGTTATTTATCTCTAAGATATTAAACATGCTCCGACAGTTCTCATCGTGACATGACAACGGTCAGAGCATGGGTTTTCATCCCTAAGGTATGAAACATGCTCCGTTAGTTGTCATCGCCTCATGACAACGGGCAGAGCATGGTTATTCATCTCTAAGGTATGAAACATGCTCCGACAGTTGTCATCGTCTCATGACAACGGTCAGAGCATGGTTATTCATCCCGAAGGTATGAAACATGCTCTGACAATTGACATCGTCTCATGACAACGGTCAGAGCATGGTTATTCATCTCTAAGGTATGAAACATGCTCCGACAGTTGTCATCGTGACATGACAACGGTCAGAGCATGGTTATTCATCTCTAAGGTATGAAACATGCTCCGACAGTTGTCATCGTAAAATGACAACGGTCAGAGCATGGTTATTCATCCCGAAGGTATGAAACATAATCTGACAGTTGAAATCGTCTCATGACAACGGTCAGAGCATGGTTATTCATCTCTAAGGTATGAAACATGCTCCGACAGTTGTCATCGTGACATGACAACGGTCAGAGCATGGTTTATCATCTCTAAGGTATGAAACATGCTCCGACAGTTGTCATCGTGACATGACAACGGTCAGAGCATGGTTATTCATCTCTAAGGTATGAAACATGCCTCGTCAGTTGTCATCGTCTCATGACAACGGTCAGAGCATGGTTATTCATCCCTAAGGTCAGTTGTTATCGTTTAGTGACAACTGTCAGAGCATGGTAATATATCCCTTAGGTATGAACCATGCTCCGTCAGTTGTTATCGTCTAGTGACAACAGTCAGAGCATGGTAATATATCCCTTAGGTATGAACCATGCTCCGTCACTTTATCGTCTAGTGACAACGGTCAGAGCATGGTAATATATCCCTAAGGTATGAACCATGCTCCGTCAGTTGTTATCATCTTGTGACAACGGTCAGAGCATGGTAATATATTCCTGAGGTATTATCTATGCTCCGTCAGTTGTTATCGTCTAGTGACAACGGTCAGAGCATGATAATATATCCCTAAGCTATGAACCATGCTCCGTCAGTTGTTATCATCTAGTGACAACGGTCAGAGCATGGTAATATATCCCTAAGGTGAACCATGCTCCGTCAGTTGTTATCGTCTAGTGACAACGGTCAGAGCATGGTAATATATCCCTAAGATATGAACCATGCTCCGTCAGTTGTTATCATCTCATGACAGCGGTCAGAGCATGGTATTATATCCCTAATGTATGAAACATGCTCCGTTAGTTGTCATCGCCTCATGACAACGGTCAGATCATGGTTATTTATCTCTAAGATATTAAACATGCTCCGACAGTTCTCATCGTGACATGACAACGGTCAGAGCATGGGTTTTCATCCCTAAGGTATGAAACATGCTCCGTTAGTTGTCATCGCCTCATGACAACGGGCAGAGCATGGTTATTCATCTCTAAGGTATGAAACATGCTCCGACAGTTGTCATCGTCTCATGACAACGGTCAGAGCATGGTTATTCATCCCGAAGGTATGAAACATGCTCTGACAATTGACATCGTCTCATGACAACGGTCAGAGCATGGTTATTCATCTCTAAGGTATGAAACATGCTCCGACAGTTGTCATCGTGACATGACAACGGTCAGAGCATGGTTATTCATCTCTAAGGTATGAAACATGCTCCGACAGTTGTCATCGTAAAATGACAACGGTCAGAGCATGGTTATTCATCCCGAAGGTATGAAACATAATCTGACAGTTGAAATCGTCTCATGACAACGGTCAGAGCATGGTTATTCATCTCTAAGGTATGAAACATGCTCCGACAGTTGTCATCGTGACATGACAACGGTCAGAGCATGGTTTATCATCTCTAAGGTATGAAACATGCTCCGACAGTTGTCATCGTGACATGACAACGGTCAGAGCATGGTTATTCATCTCTAAGGTATGAAACATGCCTCGTCAGTTGTCATCGTCTCATGACAACGGTCAGAGCATGGTTATTCATCCCTAAGGTATGAAACATGCTCGGTCAGTTGTCATCGCCTCATGACAACGGTCAGAGCATGGTTATTCATCCCTTAGGTATTAAACATGCTCCGTCAGTTGTTATCGCCTCATGACAACGGTCAGAGCATGGTTATTCATCCATAAGGTATGAAACATACTCCGTCAGTTGTCATTGTCTCTTGACAACGGTCAGAGCATGGTTATTCATCTCTAAGGTATGAAACATGCTCCGACAGTTGTCATCGTGACATGACAACGGTCAGAGCATGGTTTATCATCTCTAAGGTATGAAACATGCTCCGACAGTTGTCATCGTGACATGACAACGGTCAGAGCATGGTTATTCATCTCTAAGGTATGAAACATGCCTCGTCAGTTGTCATCGTCTCATGACAACGGTCAGAGCATGGTTATTCATCCCTAAGGTATGAAACATGCTCGGTCAGTTGTCATCGCCTCATGACAACGGTCAGAGCATGGTTATTCATCCCTTAGGTATTAAACATGCTCCGTCAGTTGTTATCGCCTCATGACAACGGTCAGAGCATGGTTATTCATCCATAAGGTATGAAACATACTCCGTCAGTTGTCATTGTCTCTTGACAACGGTCAGAGCATGGTTATTCATCTCTAAGGTATGAAACATGCTCCGACAGTTGTCATCGTGACATGACAACGGTCAAAGCATGGTTATTCATCTCTAAGGTATGAAACGTCATCGTCTCATGACAACGGTCAGAGCATTGTTATTCATCCCTAAGGTATGAAACATGCTCGGTCAGTTGTCATCGCCTCATGACAACGGTCAGAGCATGGTTATTCATCCCTTAGGTATGAAGCATGCTCCGTCAGTTGTTATCGCCTCATGACAACGGTCAGAGCATGGTTATTCATCCCTAAGATATGAAACATGCTCCGTCAGTTGTCATTGTCTCATGACAACGGTCAGAGCATGGTTATTCATCCCGAAGGTATGAAACATGCTCTGACAGTTGACATCGTCTCATGACAACGGTCAGAGCATGGTTATTCATCTCTAAGGTATGAACCATGCTCCGTCAGCAGTTATCATCTTGTGACAACGGTCAGAGCATGGTAATATATCCCTGAGGTATTATCCATGCTCCGTCAGTTGTTATCGTATAGTGACAACGGTCAGAGCATGGTAATATATCCCTAAGGTATAAACCATGCTCCGTCAGTTGTTATCGTCTAGTGACAACGGTCAAAGCATGGTAATATATCCCTAAGATATGAACCATGCTTCGTCAGTTGTTATCATCTAGTGACAACGGTCAGAGCATGGTAATATATCCCTAAGGTATAAACCATGCTCCGTCAGTTGTTATCGTCTAGTGACAACGGTCAGAGCATGGTTATATATCCCTAAGATATGAACCATGCTCCGTCAGTTGTCATCATCTAGTGACAACGGTCAGAGCATGGTAATATATCCCTAAGGTATGAACCATGCTCCGTCAGTTGTTATCATCTAGTGACGACGGTCAGAGCACGGTAATATATACCTAAGGTATGAACCATGGTCCATCAGTTGTTATCGTCCATGACAACGGTCAGAGCATGGTAATATATCCCTAACGTATGAACCATGCTCCGTCAGTTGTTATCATCTAGTGACAACGGTCAGAGCAAGGTAATATATCCCCAAGGTATGAACAATGCTCCGCCAGTTTTTCTCATCTAGTGACAACGGTCAGAGCATGGTTATATATCCCTAAGGTATGAACCATGCTCCGTCAGTTGTTATCGTCTAGTGACAACGGTCGAAGCATGGTAATATACCCCTAAGGTATGAACCATGCTCCGTCAGTTGTCATCATCTAGTGACAACGGTCAGAGCATGGTAATATATCCCTAAGGTATGAACCATGCTCTGTCAGTTGTCCTCATCTATTGTCAACGGTCAGAGTATGATTATTCATCCCTAAGGTATGAACCATGCTCCGTCAGTTGTTATCATCTAGTGACAACGGTCAGAGCATTGTACTATATCCCTAAGGTATGAACCATGCTCCGTCAGTTGTTATCGTTTAGTGACAACTGTCAGAGCATGGTAATATATCCCTTAGGTATGAACCATGCTCCGTCAGTTGTTATCGTCTAGTGACAACAGTCAGAGCATGGTAATATATCCCTTAGGTATGAACCATGCTCCGTCACTTTATCGTCTAGTGACAACGGTCAGAGCATGGTAATATATCCCTAAGGTATGAACCATGCTCCGTCAGTTGTTATCCTCTAGTGACAACGGTCAGAGCATGGTAATATATCCCTAAGGTATGAACCATGCTCCGTCACTTTTTATCGTCTAGTGACAACGATCAGAGCATGGAAATATATCCCTTAGGTATGAACCATGCTCCGTCAGTTGTATTCGCCTCATGACAACGGTCAGTGCATGGTAATCTATACCTAAGGTTTGAACCGTGCTCCGTCAGATGTTATCGTTTAGTGACAATGGACAGAGCATGGTAATATATCCCTAAGGTATGAACCATGCTCTGTCTGTTGTTATCGTCTCATGACAACGGTCAGAGCATGGTAATATATCCCTAAGGTATGAACCATGATCCGTCAGTTGTTATCATCTTGTGACAACGGTCAGAGCATGGTAATATATTCCTGAGGTATTATCTATGCTCCGTCAGTTGTTATCGTCTAGTGACAACGGTCAGAGCATGGTAATATATCCCTAAGGTATAAACCATGCTCCGTCAGTTGTTATCGTCTAGTGACAACGGTCAGAGCATGATAATATATCCCTAAGCTATGAACCATGCTCCGTCAGTTGTTATCATCTAGTGACAACGGTCAGAGCATGGTAATATATCCCTAAGGTGAACCATGCTCCGTCAGTTGTTATCGTCTAGTGACAACGGTCAGAGCATGGTAATATATCCCTAAGATATGAACCATGCTCCGTCAGTTGTTATCATCTCATGACAGCGGTCAGAGCATGGTATTATATCCCTAATGTATGAAACATGCTCCGTTAGTTGTCATCGCCTCATGACAACGGTCAGATCATGGTTATTTATCTCTAAGATATTAAACATGCTCCGACAGTTCTCATCGTGACATGACAACGGTCAGAGCATGGGTTTTCATCCCTAAGGTATGAAACATGCTCCGTTAGTTGTCATCGCCTCATGACAACGGGCAGAGCATGGTTATTCATCTCTAAGGTATGAAACATGCTCCGACAGTTGTCATCGTCTCATGACAACGGTCAGAGCATGGTTATTCATCCCGAAGGTATGAAACATGCTCTGACAATTGACATCGTCTCATGACAACGGTCAGAGCATGGTTATTCATCTCTAAGGTATGAAACATGCTCCGACAGTTGTCATCGTGACATGACAACGGTCAGAGCATGGTTATTCATCTCTAAGGTATGAAACATGCTCCGACAGTTGTCATCGTAAAATGACAACGGTCAGAGCATGGTTATTCATCCCGAAGGTATGAAACATAATCTGACAGTTGAAATCGTCTCATGACAACGGTCAGAGCATGGTTATTCATCTCTAAGGTATGAAACATGCTCCGACAGTTGTCATCGTGACATGACAACGGTCAGAGCATGGTTTATCATCTCTAAGGTATGAAACATGCTCCAACAGTTGTCATCGTGACATGACAACGGTCAGAGCATGGTTATTCATCTCTAAGGTATGAAACATGCCTCGTCAGTTGTCATCGTCTCATGACAACGGTCAGAGCATGGTTATTTATCCCTAAGGTTTGAAACATGCTCGGTCAGTTGTCATCGCCTCATGACAACGGTCAGAGCATGGTTATTCAACCCTTAGGTATTAAACATGCTCCGTCAGTTGTTATCGCCTCATGACAACGGTCAGAGCATGGTTATTCATCCATAAGGTATGAAACATGCTCCGTCAGTTGTCATTGTCTTTTGACAACGGTCAGAGCATGGTTATTCATCTCTAAGGTATGAAACATGCTCCGACAGTTGTCATCGTGACATGACAACGGTCAGAGTATGGTTATTCATCTCTAAGGTATGAAACGTCATCGTCTCATGACAACGGTCAGAGCATTGTTATTCATCCCTTAGGTATGAAACATGCTCGGTCAGTTGTCATCGCCTCATGACAACGGTCAGAGCATGGTTATTCATCCCTTAGGTATGAAGCATGCTCCGTCAGTTGTTATCGCCTCATGACAACGGTCAGAGCATGGTTATTCATCCCTCAGATATGAAACATGCTCCGTCAGTTGTCATTGTCTCATGACAACGGTCAGAGCATGGTTATTCATCCCGAAGGTATGAAACATGCTCTGACAGTTGACATCGTCTCATGACAACGGTAAGAGCATGGTTATTCATCTCTAAGGTATGAACCATGCTCCGTCAGCAGTTATCATCTCGTGACAACGGTCGGAGCATGGTAATATATCCCTGAGGTATTATCCATGCTCCGTCAGTTGTTATCGTATAGTGACAACGGTCAGAGCATGGTAATATATCCCTAAGGTATAAACCATGCTCCGTCAGTTGTTATCGTCTAGTGACAACGGTCAAAGCATGGTAATATATCCCTAAGATATGAACCATGCTTCGTCAGTTGTTATCATCTAGTGACAACGGTCAGAGCATGGTGATATATCCCTAAGGTATAAACCATGCTCCGTCAGTTGTTATCGTCTAGTGACAACGGTCAGAGCATGGTAATATATCCCTAAGATATGAACCATGCTCCGTCAGTTGTCATCATCTAGTGACAACGGTCAGAGCATGGTAATATATCCCTAAGGTATGAACCATGCTCCGTCACTAGTTATCCTCTCATGATAACGGTCAGAGCATGTTAATATATCCCTAAGGTATGAACCATGCTCCGTCAGTTGTTATCATCTAGTGACGACGGTCAGAGCACGGTAATATATACCTAAGGTATGAACCATGGTCCCTCAGTTGTTATCGTCCATGACAACGGTCAGAGCATGGTAATATATCCCTAACGTATGAACCATGCTCCGTCAGTTGTTATCATCTAGTGACAACGGTCAGAGCAAGGTAATATATCCCCAAGGTATGAACAATGCTCCGCCAGTTTTTCTCATCTAGTGACAACGGTCAGAGCATGGTTATATATCCCTAAGGTATGAACCATGCTCCGTCAGTTGTTATCGTCTAGTGACAACGGTCGAAGCATGGTAATATACCCCTAAGGTATGAACCATGCTCCGTCAGTTGTCATCATCTAGTGACAACAGTCAGAGCATGGTAATATATCCCTAAGGTATGAACCATGCTCTGTCAGTTGTCCTCATCTATTGTCAACGGTCAGAGTATGATTATTCATCCCTAAGGTATGAACCATGCTCCGTCAGTTGTTATCATCTAGTGACAACGGTCAGAGCATTGTACTATATCCCTAAGGTATGAACCATGCTCCGTCAGTTGTTATCGTTTAGTGACAACTGTCAGAGCATGGTAATATATCCCTTAGGTATGAACCATGCTCCGTCAGTTGTTATCGTCTAGTGACAACAGTCAGAGCATGGTAATATATACCTTAGGTATGAACCATGCTCCGTCACTTTATCGTCTAGTGACAACGGTCAGAGCATGGTAATATATCCCTAAGGTATGAACCATGCTCCGTCAGTTGTTATCCTCTAGTGACAACGGTCAGAGCATGGTAATATATCCCTAAGGTATGAACCATGTTCCGTCACTTTTTATCGTCTAGTGACAACGATCAGAGCATGGTAATATATTCCTTAGGTATGAACCATGCTCCGTCAGTTGTATTCGCCTCATGACAACGGTCAGTGCATGGTAATCTATACCTAAGGTTTGAACCGTGCTCTGTCAGATGTTATCGTTTAGTGACAATGGACAGAGCATGGTAATATATCCCTAAGGTATGAACCATGCTCCGTCTGTTGTTATCGTCTCATGACAACGGTCAGAGCATGGTAATATATCCCTAAGGTATGAACCATGATCCGTCAGTTGTTATCATCTTGTGACAACGGTCAGAGCATGGTAATATATTCCTGAGGTATTATCTATGCTCCGTCAGTTGTTATCGTCTAGTGACAACGGTCAGAGCATGGTAATATATCCCTAAGGTATAAACCATGCTCCGTCAGTTGTTATCGTATAGTGACAACGGTCAGAGCATGGTAATATATCCCTATGCTATGAACCATGCTCCGTCAGTTGTTATCATCTAGTGACAACGGTCAGAGCATGGTAATATATCCCTAAGGTATGAACCATGCTCCGTCAGTTGTTATCGTCTAGTGACAACGGTCAGAGCATGGTAATATATCCCTAAGATATGAACCATGCTCCGTCAGTTGTTATCATCTCATGACAGCGGTCAGAGCATGCTAATATATCCCTAAGATATGAACCATACTCCGTCAGTTGTTATTGTCTAGTGACAACGGTCTGAGCATGGTAATATATCCCTAAGGTATGAACCATGCTCCGTCAGTTGTTATCGTCTCATGACAACGGTCAGAGCATGGTATAATATCCCTAAGGTATGAAACATGCTCCGTTAGTTGTCATCGCCTCATGACAACGGTCAGAGCATGGTTATTTATCTCTAAGATATGAAACATGCTCCGACAGTTCTCATCGTGACATGACAACGGTCAGAGCATGGGTTTTCATCCCTTAGGTATGAAACATGCTCCGTTAGTTGTCATCGCCTCATGACAACGGGCAGAGCATGGTTATTCATCTCGAAGGTATGAAACATGCTCCGACAGTTGTCGTCGTCTCATGACAACGGTCAGAGCATGGTTATTCATCCCGAAGGTATGAAACATGCTCTGACAGTTGACATCGTCTCATGACAACGGTCAGAGCATGGTTATTCATCTCTAAGGTATGAAACATGCTCCGACAGTTGTCATCGTGACATGACAACGGTCAGAGCATGGTTATTCATCTCTAAGGTATGAAACATGCTCCGACAGTTGTCATCGTCTCATGACAACGGTCAGAGCATGCTTATTCATCCCGAAGGTATGAAACATAATCTGACAGTTGAAATCGTCCCATGAATACGGTCAGAGCATGGTTATTCATCTCTAAGGTATGAAACATGCTCCGACAGTTGTCATCGTAAAATGACAACGGTCAGAGCATGGTTATTCATCTCTAAGGTATGAAACATGCTCCGTCAGTTGTCATCGCTTCATGACAACGGTCAGAGCATGGTTATTCATCTCTTAGGTATGAAACATGCTCCGACAGTTGTCATCGTGACATGACAATGATCAGAGCATGGTTATTCATCTCTAAGGTATGAAACATGCCTCGTCAGTTGTCATCGTCTCATGACAACGGTCAGAGCATGGTTATTCATCCCTAAGGTATGAAACATGCTCGGTCAGTTGTCATCGCCTCATGACAACGGTCAGAGCATGGTTTATTTAAACATGCTCCGTCAGTTGTTATCGCCTCATGACAACGGTCAGAGCATGGTTATTCATCCCTAAGGTATGAAACATGCTCCGTCAGTTGTCATTGTCTCTTGACAACGGTCAGAGCATGGTTATTCATCTCTAAGGTATGAAACATGCTCCGACAGTTGTCATCGTGACATGACGACGGTCAGAGCATGGTTATTCATCTCTAAGGTATGAAACGTCATCGTCTCATGACAACGGTCAGAGCATGGTTATTCATCCCTAAGGTATGAAACATGCTCGGTCAGTTGTCATCGCCTCATGACAACGGTCAGAGCATGGTTATTCATCCCTTAGGTATGAAGCATGCTCCGTCAGTTGTTATCGCCTCATGACAACGGTCAGAGCATGCTTATTCATCCCTAAGGTATGAAACATGCTCCGTCAGTTGTCATTGTCTCATGACAACGGTCAGAGCATGGTTATTCATCCCTAAGGTATGAAACATGCTCCGTTAGTTGTCATCGTGACATGACAACGGTCAGAGCATGGTTATATATCATTTATGTATGAAACTTGCTCCGACAGTTGTCATCGTCTCATAACAATGGACAGAGCAGGTAAGAAACATGCACCGTCAGTTGTGATCTTTTCGTGACGACGGTCAGAGCATGGTTATACCTCATTCAAGTAAGAAACATGCTCCGTCCATTATGATCATCTCATGACCTTGTTCGGAGCATGGTTATACCCCTATTTCATAAGGAACATGGTCGTCTCATTACATCGGTAAGATAATGTTTATACATCTACCTGATGAGGAGCATGATCAGCCAGCTGTGATCGTAGTTAGAATATGGTAATACCAATATCTGATTTAGAAATACGCTCATCCAGTTCTGACCGTCTTCTCACAACGACTTCAGATCATAGTTGTACGTTTATTAAAGGAGAAACATGACCATCCATTTGCCTTCATTCTATTACAGGAATTAGGACATGTTTCCATGCTAGCCTTATATGATATATGTACAGGCGATAGCCATTGTCTGATCATAGTTAAAGAAATTAGCGCTTGTGAATGTCATCTTCATAAAGGAAATAGCAAATATGCTGATACGTTTACAACTGCACATTCGCACAGGCTGATCTGAGTCTAAATGGAGGATTGAGGTCGGGGGCACATTGTAGGAAACATGTGCGGATCCAGAGGGGGGGACAGGGGGTCCGGACCCCCCCCCCCCCCCTGAAAAATCACAAAAATATAGGGTTTCTGTGCTATACTGGTCCGGATCCCCTGTAAAATCACACAGCTTCCAAGCAAACTTTCAATGTTGGGCCACCAACGGCCCGCCAGCGAAACGCCATTTAAATTGCTTTCCGCTGCTGGGCCGATGATGGCCCGCTTATATTGGTATTTGGATCATCTCTCCCATCATCAACAAAAGAAATACGTAGTCAAAGTTGGACCCCCTCTGAAAAAACTTTCTAGATCCGCGCATGGGAAATGATGTGCGATTATTTACATTAAGCCTCCATAGAGGCATCCATCCTCATTTCAGGCATCTTAAAATATGACCTCTACATAAAGTATTATCTTTTTTAAAAGCTGCATCTTGTTAAGCTCTAATAATAGACATTGGGTTTTTTGGCTGTCTATTTTAAAAACAAATGACGCATGCGCAGAAACGCACCATGCGGGGACCGATGTCATTATCCCCTTCCCGCGATTATACTGTAGGAAACAGTTTGACGTCATGAATTACGTCACATTTCATTGGATTACGTCCAGCATTATGCGGCTTGCAACGTTCCAATTTGCGACGAAATTGCAGAAGTGCATTAGAATAGGGATAACCATATTAACATTTTCATTTAGGAAGGTATATCGTCGGATATACGTTCGAAAATCGCGTTTTACGGCTCCGCTCGCGCGTCGCCGTAAAACTAAATTTCCGACCGTATGTCCGACGATATACCTACCCAAATGAAAATTTTGAATACAGTTATCCCCTTTTTTCTAAAATAAACTGTTTTCAAGCAAGAATGACACAGACATAGTTTTCAGATTCAATTCTTTTTAATGCTTAAAGGATAATCAAGGCATGCAGGGTTGGATATAACTTGGATATCATGCGACAGTGTGCATGCCTAGTTTTAAACCCAATCACGGTTTATAGCTATGGTTTCCTCTTTAATTGCACGACGGTGGGTCAGGCCTCAGACTCTATGACGGCTCTGACGTAAAGCTTTAATCGGTGGGTTGGTGCCTGATGCTTATCTGTAGCTGGACCCACCGTGGCTCAACTTGAGGTTTTCTTTAGCTGTGACTATCTGTGAGTCATGAGCCCTTTTCTTTGTTTCATTATGGTGTGTTAATTTGATTAGAGTGTTTCTCCATGATGATACATCGCATTAGTTAGATTGCCTCCATGCGAGCTGAGCATTTCTTGTACTTCAACAACAGCAGAATCTAGGGCGAAGATTTGGTACCAGTAAAATGCATTTAAGCCCCCCCCCCCCGGTGGCCTAGGCTGCTGTCCGTTCTAAGGCGGTGGTTCTGTTGTTGTTGACTTTTTGTTTATTGTTACTCCCATTGTGGGAGTCTGTAATTGTTCTATGTTTTATTGTATGTTACTTGATGTCCATTCTAGTATTGCAATCATCTTGATGGGGAAGAGAGAGCTGGTTGCTTTGCTTAATTTGTCTTCCTGGTGTCTCGTGATGGTTGAGAGGCTCTTCCTCGCGGTGCCAGTTTGTGATTGTGGTATTTCCTGATCATACTCACTTACTAATTTCGATTTGTGGGCTTTCATCTTCATCTTGCACCATACGCTTATAAGCCATTGGTTATGCGACAGATGTGATAGAAATTTTATGCTGAAAACACCAGCTGTAGTCATCATTTGATTTAACTTCTTATGGTAATTGGTGTTTCAATTCAACAGAGAATCGGTTTACAAAGATATCATAGGTTTACAATGTAGCTCATTAAATGGTTGATTAATGGTGCGACGTTTTTGTGAGATAACGGTGACGTTAGATTTTAGCGTTCGATTCGTGCTCTGTAGCTGTGAAGATGTCTCATTTTACATTATTTCTGAATGTGTTGGAAGACATCAAACAGATTTAAAAGCCTTAATATAAACGTCAAATTATGAAAACTTGATTCTTCTTTTCTCGAAGAAAGTTCAGCAAATTGCAATTTGATGTGTGCAATTTGCTGTGCATGTTTTGTTTTTAGTGACCAAAATTTGCTTAAAATGGTTTTGAATTCCCCAAATGATCAGAATTGCTCAAGGTACACGCTTGTTCTAAAATCTAGTCACTTTAATAAGAACTGTAGTTTATGCTACTCTTGCACTATAATTGTGTATCAACGGCGAATATCGCCATAATATATCCGCGTATCAATCGAAAAGAATCCTGGCGAATTTTAGGCCTGCGACATACGAGGTGTATGTGTGACGTTTCTGCAACGTATCTACATGGGGTTTGCAAGACGGATTTGCGTCGAACTGCTATACGCCAATGATCTAAATAATCACACTGGTAAATGTATACGTTGATTTGCTGGTATTTACGCGTATTGCCGGTACTTCATAGACCGGAAGTGGTAGATATTGGTGTTAATACTATATAAAAAAGCATGCCATATGCCTAAAGGACTATAGAATGAGATTAATTTTAAGTATTCAGTATGTGCATGGCGATTTATGTAAGCATTTAGGAATGGATTCGAGTACCGATCGTCCAGATCGGTACTCGAATCTATTCCTAAATGCTTACATAAATCGCTATGTGCATTCCAAATACCTAAAGATGATCTAACTCTATAGTCCTTTAGGCATATGGCATGTTTTTCTATATAGTATTAACACCAATATCTACCACTTCCGGTCTATGAAGTACCGGCAATACGCGTAAATACCAGCAAATCGACGTATACATTTACCAGTGTGAAATAATACGGCATTCAATCGCATCCGATCCGCTATAGACAAGAAAAGTGCGTCATAGGTATGCCATGACAACGCTTTATTCGCCGAACGTAGGGAGCGCAGTGGCTCAGTGGTAGAGTGCTTGACTCGAGACCGAAGGACCGCGGGTTCGAGCCTCACCGGCGTCACTGCGTTGTGGTCCTTGAGCAAGACACTTTTATCCTAGCTTAGTACTGGTTCAACCCAGAAAGACCCGTCCCGCATAACTGAAAGATTGTTGAGTGGACGTAAAGAATCAAATCAAACAAAAACAAAATACGCCGAACGTACGGCGTAACATGCGCGTATCTAGAATATTTTGTCAGAGGGGGTCCAATTTAGACAAGGTTTTTTGTTTTTTTTAGTTGATGAGGGTTGGGGGATCCAAATACCACAATAACGGGCCATCATCGGTCCGCCGCGGTAAGGCCAATTAAATGGCGTTTCACTGGCGTGCTGATTTCAGGCCCAGCATTGAATGCTGGCTCGGTAGTTTTGAGATTTTCAGGGGATCTGGACCAGTATTGCTAAGAAACCCTATATTTTTGTGATTTTTCAGGGGGGTCCGGAATCCCTGTACCCCCCCCCCCCCCCCTCTGAATCCGCACATGACAAAGAACGCCACAGCAACGCCACTGTATTAAAAGCTTATGTTCATTTGTAGCTGATACGCTGCACGACCGCATCGTTTTCTTGCTTTCAAACTCTTATAATGTATTTATTTATCATGTTAATAAAAGTTAAAATGCCAACGATTGTTGGCATTTTAACATGTATGGACTTAATAAATTCCATTCCTAGTTGAGTTGAGCATGAACAAAGTTTTATAACCTCGGGAACAGTTTGTATAGGGTAAAGTCGGGTATATTCGGACATACAGCCAAATTCGGACAGCCACCTTGTTGGTTTCATAGTTCAATTATTGGAATAAAAACTAAATTAACTAAGCAAACAGTGAAAATCCTGATGAGACGGCTCATAAGGAGCCGTCTCATCTGGACTTCCACTGTTTGCAAACGTGCGTCCGAATTTACCTGATGTCCGAATTTACCCGACTTTACCCTAACTTTTACATACACCCGCCCGAGTTGTCTCGTATTTTGTACTACCTTTAAGATGCCAGTTTGGTGTCTTTTTGCATGGAGATGCGTTTATAAAGCACTGTTTTTTTTTCTTTCTCTTGCTACAGCAGATATACCACTTGATTTGTATCAAGGGTCCGCAGGTTCGACCCCCAGTTTTTCCAGTCTTCTCCATTCTTTCAGGTGAGACTCTTAGCCGTGGTCCAGTCCCCATATGACCTTAGCTATTTGTGGAACATTAAAAACATACAGACTTAATTCTCTTACCTGGCTTTTGCCCAAATGCACTGAAAAATATCACATAGATGAGCACCGTTGTAACAAGGTATCTACCCATCTTAGCACTGTAATAGGTCCTCAAAGCACACAACACCGCTGAAAAAGATATCGACGATTATACACCATGCTTACACATGAGCGGATCCAGAGGGGGGGACGGGGGGTCCGGGCCCCCCTGAAAAATCAAAAAAATATATTAATGGTTTCCTAGCAATATTAATCCGGATCCCCTAAAAATCACAAAGCTACCAAGCCAGCATTCAATGGTGGGCCATTATCGGCACGCCAGCGAAACGCCATTTCAATGGCTTTTCGCTGGCGGGCCGAAGATGGCCCACTTTTAGTGGCATTTCGATCCTCTCTCTATCCCATCGACTAAAAAAACTAAAGTAAACCGGTGTATGTGTTGGACCCCCTCTGACAAAACTTTCTGGATCCGCGCATGTTACAGAAGGCAGAACTAAATAGTATAATTGTGTCGCTTTGGTGCACCACTGTCACCCATAAAGTAAAAAACGGAGCCAACATTATTTCTAAACAGACTACTTTGCTAAAAACGTTTGTGTCAGTTCTTGGTCGTTGGACAAATACAGGAAATGTACAATATCACACCGGTTTGGCGGCAATCGAGAACGCCCTTAACAATCGACGGACGCGGATCAAAAATCGCTAGAAACAGTGTTTTCGATTGCCATTTGTCGCCAGGCTGGCGACAAATGGCAATTAAAAACTATGTTTCTATCGATTTTTGATCAACGTTCGTCGATAGTAATTACGTTTTCGATTGCCGCCTATCTGGTGTGGAAATAGGAAATCAGTACAAATTGCATAGATTCCAAAGGACCTCGGACAGTCTTAATGAAGGATTGCCCATAAAAATGACCAGAGAAAAGTTTCAAAGAAAACGATATTTTTTCTATGAAAAAGATAGTAGGTTCAACCCTCGACTTATCCACAAAAGCAGTTTTCTCATTGGACAAGTACCAATTATAAAATATGGGTTGAAAACTCTGTTTTTGCTATTCAACATATAGAAAATAGAAAACGTTTTACTGAAGTGCTTTCCCTCCCGTGACCAAACTAATCCTTTTGCATACAGTTGTAGTTTTACATTTCACACATCATATAAAAACGGCATGATTGGTCACGGGGGGGAACGGTGTCGAAATGCTCAAAAACACTTTATTATAAAAAATTATTAGAAACTTATTTTGTAATAACCTGTAGGTAAATATCAATTTACAATGGCATAAATCAGGGCTTTAGTTATGAGTGCTTACAAAGTAATTAATTGTCTTATTTCTCAACCAAAACATATGTTTTGGGTACTCAAAAGAACCGTCTCAATGAGACGGTTCTTTTACGCACCACACTGTAGATTAAATCTGATGTGTAAGAAAATATTAACGCTTTTACGCTCAAAAACTGTGTTTATCTAGACTATGATTTATACAGTATGCAGATATGATACACCTCAGTGCACACAAACTGGTTGACTTGGAACATTACAGGTAATAGTCAAAAGTGATTGACAGCACACTTCTTTAGATGAAACAATGAAATCTTCTCAACCCGAATTTTATGCAAACGCATCCCTTTCTTTTCAAGTTTTATGCTGCAAACATAATATTTACATGAACTTACTCGTAGGTGAATACTCGACGAAACTTTGACTTTCTGTGAAATAAAATTTGGTCAAAAAAAATACCCTCACCCCCTAAACCCTAGAGTCCTGGCATAATTATGCTATATTTTCAAAATATTTCTATTTTTCTAGGTGCACTAAATATAAGGGTTTGATTTAAGCACAAAACTATAGTTGTCAGTTATGCATTATCCTAGCCACAGGCTGTCAAAATTTGGGCAGATTGAATAGGAAACTGTCCGAGGTCCTTTTGTAAATTTCTTGTGAATGAATAGCTTATACGAGTAATCAATACATTTTCATTAATTATGAAGAGAATAAGAAATAAGCTACTGTCTCAAAGTTGTTTAGCTAAGGTTCTTCAGCCAAGTTTAGGACAATTTTACAGACCTTAACGAAATAAAGAAGAAAAAAGTACTAAGTATAGCAATTTTGGTTGACTGGAATGGCTAATTTGAGGTGAAAATAATTTATTTCATGTCATTAACAATTATTTTTGCGGGCATTAAAAGTCCTTTAACTAAGATGAAAATGTTGGTACATATACCAATAAAAAACATTATAACTGAGAAATACCGTATTACTGCGTTTACTGCGCAATTCAATGTGCTAGCCAATATAACCCATGTATCCTTTTAGGATATTTTATGCAAAAGTGCTGACCCAGATCAGAACGCCATGTCTGATCAGGGTGTCCATTGTTTGCTTACAGAATGGTGTATTAAAATTTGAAAACACAATAAAAATACAACCAAACAACTCTTCAAACGGACATGGACTGGTCCAAATGATAAGAGTGGGATATTCCACTCGGCTTAAACGGGTTAATAACAATAATTGCTTAATTCATCTTTATTTCGCTTTTGACCAAAGATGTATGTTGTGATGCCAATCATTGCATTTTGGAAACCTCTAGAACGAACAGTAGGCCTATGCACCACGGAACATTCTAATCTGGGTTAAATATGTTAATTTGATTTGATTTGATTCTTTACGTCCCATCAACAATCTTTCAGTTATATAGGGACGGGTCTTCCTGGGTTGAGCCAGTACTAAGCTAGGATAAATGTGTCTTGCTCAAGGACCAAAACGCAGTGAGGCCGGTGAGGCTCGAACCCGCGTCCTTTCGGTCTCGAGTCAAGCACTCTCCCACTGAGCCACTGAGCTCCCCATTAAATATGTTAACATTCTTAGTTTAAACCATTTAAGCCGAATGAGATTTCACACTACTATCAATTGGAGCAGTCCATTTCCAATTTTAGGGGTGTTGGGTGGGTTTATTCTCTGAATTTTAATAGAAGATTCTGTAAGTAAACAGTGAAGTTCCTGGTCAGACATCGCATTATGAGGTGTCTGATCTTGATCTGCACTATTGACCTATGTCCCATAAAAGGGACGCTAGGCTTATATGGGTTAAGGTATACATTTCGTGCATGTGCAGCAGATTATAATAAAACATACATTTCAAGACTTCGTTTTATCTTTTGTCATGCTGTCACCTCATTCCTGAAAGTACTGATAATGTGCCTCTAGGTTTCCTCTGTCTTTTAGCAAATATAAGTGAAAGCGACACACACACACACACACACGCACACGCACACGCACACACACACACGCAACGTAATTCAGTGAATAGGTACAGTAACTATTTGAACATTGTGTCTTTCTTGCTGATAAGCGCATTTAAAACGCGGTGCGCGGTTTCATCCTTTCGACATTATTTTGCAGTTACATTTTATACAGCAGAACACTTTATTGGCATGGACAGTTAATAAGTAATAAAAAAACTAGAAATGTTGTTCATGAAACAGTATGCCTCCAACCCTTTGCTTGTCAAGAAGGGTTCATAAGACAAGTGGCATCTTAAGCTTAAAGATTCTAGCTATATTGCATGTACTCATCATCCTCTATCATCTGACCTAATATGAACTAAAAGATATATAAAATAATACCTAGTAATCAGCTGACAAGGTATGAAGCTGGTTATCTACTCACCGGGTATCCTCTATCAACTGATTAAGTTTAAAGCTACTTGCTGCAATAGTATTTGAGATATCTTGATAACAAGTTTTCAATGCCAAAATTTGTATAGGGCAATAACTAAAAAAAGCTTGAAGCTTCTAGCTGTAAATGGTTTTGAGATAATATCATATCTTGATTACAAAATTTCATTATGACCCTTTAAAAGGGGCATAACTCCACAAAGGGAGATAATCCAGACTTAAAAAATACTGGTCAGTTAATTTTTTGATGAGGAATCCATATATGAAATTCAAAAACCCTAGCTTATTTTTTGTTCGAACGGACGGACGGACGCACCGACGGACGGACGGACAGGCCCAAAGCCATATGTCCCTTCAACGTGTTCAAAGTTGGGGGCATGAAAATTTGCGTCTGCTGGTAACCCTTGCAAGCAGTTTGAACCCAGATAAGGACCGGAAAAACGTCGGTTCTGATCTAGATCCAAAGCGTTTGACTCTGATAATGTTCCTGAATTGTTTAAAGTAAATTTTGAAATAAAGGTCAATATGCGAGAAGAAAAGCACAAAAAATCCACGGCAGGCAAATATCTTTTAAATATCAAAAACAATTGCTAATTTTTGAGAGGCGATTTTTTCACATTATCTTGTATATATTTATGATCAATAGGTTTTAAAAGTGAAAAACTACAGCAGACGATATCAGCAGACGAGCTTTTTGTTGTTGTTTTCTATTGACAGTCCGTGTTTATTATCTACTATTTTACTATTCAGTTAGTTACCTGTCTCGTCACGAAAATATTTTTTCTAGCTGTTTTATTTGTTCCGAAGTCACTCTGTAAAAAATAACATACTTTTCGACATGATACAGTTTAGTGTATCTTGATTCAACTGCCAATAGCTGCTATCTGCAGCTAATAAATATGCATAGACGAACGTACTGACACAGTGTTCCTTGTTTTAGATTGGTAGATGCATGTCGTATACCAAACAAGGCCGGGGCCGCGTAGCGCAGTCGGTAACGTGTCTGGCTACAGATGCGTGTCTGACTGCAGATCCAGGGGTCGCGAGTTCGATCCCGGTCCGGTCCCATACTTTCGTGGAGATTGATCATGAAATGATTTCTACGGTCATTCTCATCCCTTCCGCTGATTCATTCAAGAAGGGTTGTTGTCAGTTACAAGCGAAAGTATGTGCACGAATTACTGGTTAACCGCTTGTTCAAGCCTGCCCAGGAAAAAGTGTGGTTAGGTGAACTGACCGTCCCGCAATGACCATAGCTGTTGACTTGGGACGTAAAGCAACAAAACACACAAAACAAAACAAGGATCGTATTACATGGATGATCGCGCGCCATCCAGACGCTTTATGCTTCTTATTGCACATGCGCAAACATTTTGGGCGACCTTTTCATTTCCGGTTTGTGTTCAAATTTTGATATGAATCTTGATTGATTCAGTACGCAAGCACTGTGCCACTTAGCCACTGCGCTCCCTTTCATCTGTGGTGAGAATTCCCGCGGTGAAAAAAAAACATTTATAGCTTTTCTTTATTATGCACAGTCAGCATTAAAATACTACGTTTTACAATTGTACTGTAAAATCGAACATGTTCGCGAGAATTTTATTTTCGCGAGAATTTATTTTCGCGAATAGTGTTATAAATATATTTGCGACGTAAAATAAATCGCGACTGGAGCATGATTTACGTTCATTTCGCGAGGGTTTTATTTTGGCGAAACTTCGCAACCGCGAAGTTTCGCGAAAATAAAACCTCTCGAAAATCTTTGAATTTAAAGTAATACTAAGCGGTGTCAATTTCTTTTTGTACAGTTGTTTTAATCGGTGTCTTCAAAGGGGCGTTTGAAACGAGCTTAACTAAATTCTGGATCTCCTTCAAAAAAACAGGTACATATGCCGGTCTTGGTCATGCACATGTTATTGCTATAGAAGCCATCGGCAAACTTTTAATTTCGAAATTGTCAGCCAACTTTTAAACAATTTATGTTGGTATACAAATACAATGGGAGTACAGTCAGATTAACGAGGATGTAGTATGCCTGGACTTAAATGCGGCGAGACAATGATAAGCACAATGCATGTAGCAATTTCAGGTTATGCTGTGTATTGTATACAGAAACCTTATAACTCATTCCACTATATTTAGACACTGTATAGACCCATAGTTTTGTCTCGGGCCCAATAAACATACTGGGTCCGAGGTTTTGTTGAAATTATGTATTTACAGTCGGTTCAAAGACAGATGAGAATCGTTGTAACCAAAAAATATGAACTAATCCAGGTAATGGGTATTTTATACAGGTATATATCATTAACTGCCTCAAACTGCAGTAATACATGTACATATTCCGTTATTTACCTGATTCAATGAAACATAGTATAGTCCTATTATTATGCATCTTGGAAACAACAGTACAATACTATTTACCAATTACAAAGTTATTTTAACTTACTATTTTAGAACGATGCAGTCGATTCAAATATGCATTATGATAGGACTATACCATAAGGATCATTGACGGTTTGGGCCTTATACGCCTATTTTTCTGATTCGCAGAACGCTGCTTTTGAGCTTCTAGTGTGGTGCATGTAGTATCAGTGCAATAGGTAAATCTAATAGCAAGAGTCAGCTAGCAAAATATTTTCAAAATTCTTACGCACTCGAGAGTTATGGCGGGTAGAAAGGGGAGGGGGTCTGAAATTTCATGAAAATAAAAAGTGCTTTAAAAAGTGATTTCTGCACGTTTTCTTGATTTATTTGGTAGGCATGGTGATATCTATTGAACATACCATATGCAGAGTATTAACGAATCACGATAATCGATGAAATTGTTTTAAAAACAAAATATGTTTTGTAATAAAATTATTTTAGGGAGATAATTTAGAAGTTACCTGTACATTTTTGACTACATGTACCGTAAGTAATACAAAACTGAATGCTCAACAAAAGCAATAAATATTTTTGAAGGAACATAAGTGTCCCATTTAGCATTGGAAAGTAAAACTGATTCTAACTAGATCCTTTGAATATTACTTTTGCTTTGTTTAAAGGGCATAGCATGTTAAATGTATTTAAAGTGTCCGAATATTTATGGTATACATATGCATGTATATCCCAATATGAGACAATATATTGAACACTAAAGTATTTACCTGTTATAACTCTTTGCATGCCAGTGGATAATTTTGTCGTCTGTAAATAGCCTTTTGCAAACAGTTTGAACCCAGATGAAGACCAACACAATGTCGGTCTTGATCTGGATCCAAACTGGTTGATACTCTGGTGGTGGTCCCGGGTGGTTTATTTTTAAAAAACTTAATTTTGAAGAGAGTCAGCAGACAAAAATAAAAACATGAACAATTCCCTAGCATGCAAATAGATAAGTACAGGACGTTTGCAAAATAATGTGCCATTTAATAACAGTGAGATGTTTTCTTATGAAAAAATGCATAAAACCTTGCTAATTCTACTTTTAATCTTTAAGTACGTAATATTAAACTAGCACAGAATACAAAGCAATTTAGAAGGATGGTTCTAAAGAACTTCATTACTGTCATCAATTTCTTATTTGGTGGAAAAGGCATTTTATGGGCTAAGGCCCTGGGTTTTTGGGCTGCTGAACATCTTCCCCCCCCCCACACACCCCTTGTGCCAGCAAGCCACTTCCATACAATGTGTAAAATATGGTAACACATATACATGCAAAAGCTTTTGCTGGCACACGGGGGGGGGGGTGATATTTTAAAAAATGTTTTCGGATTTCTATATAACTTAATGTAAAACTGATTGTTCTACCCAAAATTTTACATCTTTGAAGCATTTAATATCGAAAACGGATTTCACAGCCATAAAGTACTCAGGTCAGGGTAGCTTTAAGGTGAAGAAAGAGACGATTGGCAAACTTTTATTTTTACTGAAAACCATAGGCATTTACCCATAGCAAGTGTCAATGATCCTTTATAGAAACATGCAAATAACGGTAAATATATCAGTACAGGCTAGAGGCAGTGTATGATATATACCTGTATAAAATACCCATTACCTGGATTAGCTTATATTTTGATGTTTACAACGATTCTCATCTACAGATAAACCAAAAGCTTTGAAGCGTGACTGTATTTCAATATTGGTATGTTGCTCTAGAAAAAATGGTTTGACATTTATTTACATTAATTATAAAAGCTTTGACATACACAGACGTTCAGACGTTCCAGCCCGACTGGCTCACTTTACGCATTCTGCATCAATCTTTTAAAATAGTAAGACCCAAAGGTCATTAATCAGAGGTCGTGGTACATCTATATCTTTGAACCGACTGTACATGCATTGTATTTGTATTTAATATGTAATTGCAATGAGATGAAAAAAAAATGCACATAATGGAAAATAACGGATTATTTCTGCTGGCAGCTTCTGTACCTACGGAACTATCCATGCTGACAACAAATGGTTTCAGTCAAAAAGCAAGACCTGACTTCTGACCATGCCACCCAAATGCTTTGATTTCAATGTTAATATCCAAGCGCGACTAGAGCTAAGGCGAGCTATAGTTGTAGTTGCTTTAGATGAAACCATAAGTTTAGGCAGTGGCAACATAGAACAGTCACGTAATATAGAACGCGCCTTAATGTAGAGTAACGTCAATCAATAGCTTTCGTTGTTCATCAACGTTTGTGTGTCGTCATTCATTTACTGTCACGACGTTTTGTACAGGACTTTATTCGCTGGCTGTTGCAATTTGAATATTTAATTTTATCACATGACGTCACGTCTGGGAGTGAAATAACGCCATGCAATAAAATCGTTAAACCACTAGTGATTTACAGATTTTCGGGAAACGGTATGACGTCCATAACAACGTTGCGTACATAATGACAAAATTAAAACGAAATCTTAATAGAGTCTAACATTCGTGCTCTTGTATTATTGATAATATTAAACTCGTTACGAAAAAGAGATAAAATGCTCGGCAAGCCTTGCATTTTATCTCTTTTCCCCAACTCGTTTAATAATTTCAATAAACATGAGCACTCGTGTAAGATCCTCTATGCATAATGATAAAACAATATAGGGATCACACATGTTTTTTCATGCATTAACATTTGCCGGGTCCCGAGGATGCTGTTTGAACACGAGGCCGACAGGCCGAGTGTTCAACATCATCCGAGGGACCCGGCAAGTGTTAATGCAATGAAACAAACATGTGTGATCGTTATTCTTGCATATTTTACCTTATTCCAGCTCATTTTGCGCTGAAAACGCTGCTAAAACATTGAATTGTCCATTTTCCTACACTGGATTTCTCTAAACAAAATGGCGTCGGCTGTGTACTTTCGAACGTCATTACGTCATAACCGTACGCAACGTTTTCGCGAACAAAAACATCGGTGAAATGAACAGTCTGGTCCGCAATGTGTTCCGTATATAACGCCATGCAAATAATGCAGGGCTCATTTTAAGTATTTTCAAGTACAGACCCATGTTCAAACAGCACGTGAATCTCCTGATTTGAACATGGATTTTCGCTCATTTGACGATGGGTGTAAACAGCTATACGAATAGATATCTATGCAAGAATACACATTTGTAAATATATAATAAATATTCAGAATTTCAGCTTGCACAGGATGGTAATGAAACTATTGCTTATTAAATGTCGCAGGCTGAATAAAAGCCTGATGTTGGATTTTACAGACATTTAAAGACTTATGTTTTTCATCACTACGTGCAAGCTAAAAATCTAAATATCAATCTTTAAATGTTGCATAGTCATTATGTTTTTGAATTAATTAAATCCTGCATTGTCATTTGTAATATTAAAATGTACAAATTTTTAGCTAAGTCAAAAGATATATTAAAAGCTAACAATATCAACTTTCGATAGAGCTCAATCATTATTACTAACGTATTGAACCACACCACCAGAAAAGCCGTCTTTGGTGTACAGAAAAACCTGTGTAAAAGGGCCACTCAAAAATAGATATAAAATAAGATTTTGATGACAAATGGTAGCATAATAAAGGTCGAAAGTATTGCAGAATGCCGCCCTTTGAGCATTCTGCAAATTTTTGACCTTCATTGAGCGATATTTAATATTGAAAACCAATTTTCAGTCTTTTTGAGAGTAGCCGTTTTACACAGATTTTACTGTATTTGATAAGATACTTCGATGCGACTAATGCCAACCAGCTCAGCTACAAATACTAGCTAAACTCTTGGAAGATTTGGATGCGGCAAACCTCTGGGCAGCGGACAGCGGAAAACAATGTCATAGGTCGGCCTGCGTTTTTGTTGATCGATTTGAGCATATGAGATTCTATCATGAGTGTGGGGATGGGATAGAAAAAGCCATCCCGCGCATCACCGTTTGGCATCACGAGGCTTGCCGAGTGATAACAAACGGTGATCGCAAGGGACGGGTTTTTCTATCTATGATTCTTTTTCTTGTTCACCATCTAATACCGCATTATCATTTTTAAAATGGGCTCTTAAAAGTTCTAAGCTACGCTGAGATGCGACAACATGATGCTGTTACTGACGTGCGGCCGTTTGTTGGTACGGGGTATATGAGATAAAACTCAAATGGGTAATAATAGCGAAAACCCCGATCTGGTGTGCAAAAATGAAGGTGTCTTTGAATCAATTAATAAACCGTATCCCCATATTAAACACAGAGTGCGCACTTTGCGTATAACTTGCTTTTCAGTTACACAGATTTTTTTTAAACCATATCAATAAATAAATTACACATTTGGACAGGCTGATATCGCTTATAAAACATGTGCACTTATTATACCGAATGAGGTGTTTATTGCTTATTTATAGCCAGTCACTTTTACCGTTACTTATAATGAATCCCAGGTTGATTGGAACACATATAATTGGAATCAACACAAGCTACTTTTGAATAAGAGTTTTCATTTTTAAACCTTTACTTTTCAATCTGATGGATTATGCCATGCATATTGATACCTTCAAGAGTTTGCTGGTCAAAATGTCTGTAAAATCTTTTATTTCATTCCCTGAAGACTGTTTATTTCTTTTTTATCTCAGCAAACAGTACAAACCCTGGTGAAATGTCCCCTTATAAAAAAGTAAGTGAGTATGATCAGGAAATAGCACAATCACACACTGCAGTCCAACCAATGGCACCTTGAGGAAGAGCTATAGAAAATAACACTCACAAGACATCAGGAAGACAATCAAAACAAAGCAGCCAGCTCTCTCTTCCCCATCAAGATGATTGCAAAACTCTGATACGCTTAAAGAGTTGACAAACAAAAGAAATACCTTCACTCTTCTAAAGCAGAAACGTCGACTAGCTACTCAGCACCCGAAATTCCTTATATAGAAATAGAGAATACTAGGTGAGTGTCTTTTGATATCAAGTTTACCAGGCAAGGCTTTGAGAACGCTTGTTGACATCGCGAGGCTTGCCGAGCGATTCAACATGCGTTCTCAAAGCCGAGCCTGGTAAACTTGATATCAAAAGACGCGAACCTGGTATTCTATTTATCAGTTTACCCATTGTTGACCACTCTTCAAAACAGCGATTGTGACGTAATTTTTGATTTTGTGTTGATTCAGCGTCATTAGCGACGTCATTAAAAAGTGCAACGTCATCATGACCTGATAAAGGTAACATGCCGTGAGATAGGAAACGTTTATTAGGTCATGATGAAACAATTCAGTTAATATAAGGGGTGACTGATAAACTCTGATAAAAGCTCACTGCAGAAAAAAGCGAGACACAAACTATATAATTTTGAAACATACTCCCGAAATACACGTTTCAAACAAAATGCTCATGCAGTCATTAGACTTTTAGTCCGGTATAAAACCAGAATGACCTGGAACTTGATTTTAAAGTTTTTTTCTTTTATGATTCTGTTGTTGAGGCATTGTACTTGATGAATCCAACTGATGCGGCTCTGCCATTATTGAGCGTTTTGAAATATTCAAGGTGGCGTCCACGATGGCCGTCAGTTAGGATCCTAAGACCTATATGACCGCCATACACGATCAAAAGCGTTTTAATTTTGACTTTTTATGGATGTTTTAGAGGCTTGATATTACAACCAATTAAAATGGAATATTATTTTGATTCAGAAGGTTGAAATATAAAAGATGGCGTCCAAGATGGCCGTCAGTAAGGCCTTCTAAGACCTATATGACCGACATACTCGATAGAAACACTTTAAATTTGACTTTTAATGGATGTTCAGAGGCTAAATGACACAAACAATCAAATTAGAGCATGGGTTTGATTAAGAAGTTTGAAATTTTAAGATGTCGTCCAAGATGGCCGTCAGTTAGGTTCTTCAGACTTAACTCACTAAAAAAAACTCGATATTGAGCATTTTACTTTTGGCTTTTTATCAATGTTTAGAGGCCTAATAATACAAACTATTAAAATAAAGCATTCACACGTTTGATTCCCAAGGTTGAAATAGTGAGGATGGTGTCCAAGATAACCGCTATTTAAAGCAAAATTCAACCTGAAATCAAATTCGCAGTTGGTAACTGTATCTGATAGTTTTCGGCTGTGAGAATTTGACTGGCATGTTATTGTTGTTTTTCAGCGTTGTAAAATACTTAAGATGACGCTCAAGCTGGCAGCAATAACAGAGTGGGGAATCACATGTTTTTGCTATAATACACTGCATGAAAAAGTAGCAGACTCTTAATTTTCGTAACTGTAATGTTTTCGTCTTTATTCTGAGAATCGTATCCATCAATTCATGCACCATGCACTTTCCAGATTACTTTTAGCCAGATCTGATAAAACCATAATATACTGAACAAAAGTGAAAACGCTACACCTGAAATGTTTGCCACCTATATACAAAATTATGCAAACCAAAAGTGCAATTGAAAGTGTATCTTAATGTTCAAATACTGGGTAATGCATAACAGTAAAAGTTCTACGGATGTTGGTTTAAACTTTATTTCTTTGTATAAATACACAATAGCAAAATTACAAGCACTAAAATGAATAGTTACAAGTGTTATACTAAAGGGATTCAGAAGGAGGTCTATTGACTTTTGTGAACTGTATCCCTTTAGACGAATATGCGCTAAATGGTAACCGTGATATGTAACGGCAAGTACAAATTTTATGCCATTAAACTTAAGAGCAAATTTAGTCACGTAAACCAATGTATACAGATAAATGTAGCGCTTGTCCCAAACATACACAAAATGTGTCTGATTAGAACAAGCGACATTCACTGTACTCATTAGAGACAACAAAATAAATATATCAACAACAAAATAATACATTGTACCAACCTCCACGGGGTTAGGAGGTGTATACTGCCCTTGGTAAGAACTTTGTTGGAGAATACATATGCATGAGAGAGCGTCTTAGCTAAAGACTAAAGGACAAACGACAGAAAAGGGATGTTATTAAAATATAAGTCAGTCAAGCCAGGCTGAAACGCTTAGATTTTATAATAAAATTGTGAACAGCTATAAAGATATTGAGATTTTGTTCTTCAGAAAAACCGTCGTTTCCATGTAACAGAATGTTTTAATTAGGGTTACAAATGGCAGATATACAAGTAAGCATGTCCCTTCGAATGAGATTGTATTGGTTACACTCAAAGAAGAAGTAGAAAGGGTCTTCAATTTCACCACAGTTACACAAAGGATTTTCAATTATTTTTTTGAGTAGAGATGGATACGTAAGGTACTACAGCCTGTTCTCAGTCTTGCATGATAAATTTGTGCAAGACGATTTCCTTGAAAATATAGTTTTTGAGGTGGGATGATATCAGAATTTAATTGATTGGCAAAGCAATCATGGAGCTCAATTCTCTTGTGACTTGTGAAAGGGCATTCCATTCTCTGATAACAGATGGAAGGAACGAGTTGAAGTAGAGCTGTGTATTTGCATGTACAGTTTGCGAGTGTTGAACATTTCTTAAGTTGTACCTTGAAACGACTCCTACGTTATTTGGAACTAAGCTAGCAAGGTAAGGTGGACACAGATTATTTTTCATTTTATAAAAGAGTGTGAGCTTGTGCTTTGTTCGTCACGATGAAGGAGTTTCCCAACGTGTCTCAGTAAGTAGAGCATTAATGGACACTAATTTAGTGGCTCTCGTCACGATGCGAGCAGCTTCATTTTGATTTTTTCAAGCTCGTTGGATTCATAATTTGTGCAATTTTCCAAGACAACATCAGCATATTCGAGAAGGGGTCTAATGAACGCGAAATAGATAGTCTGTAATGATTTTCTGTCTAGAATTTTTTCAGACGGCGCATGACGTGTGTTCTTTTCCATGCTTTGGCCTTTATTTACTCGATCTGTTCGTGCCATGTACAATCTCTAGACAGATATATACCTAGGTGTTTATGCGAGCTTACTTCATTAACTTGCTGATAGCTCATATAAATAGGTGGGTGGTATGGTTTATTTACTTTTCTGGAAAAGATCAATAATTCAGATTTGGAAGGATTAAAGGTTACAAGCCACATGAAGCCCACATATCGATTCTTGAAAGGTCAGCATTTAATTTGATGGCAGCGTCAAGAGGATCATCAACATTATGTAAAGACTGGTATCATCGGCAAACAGCATGAAAGATGAGTTTATTTCTTCTATAATATCATTTATGAACACTAAGAACAACAAAGGTCCAAGAATAGATCCCTGTGGCACACCAGCCTTTATAAAACACCTGTCAGATGAGACCCTTGGTAGGACAACACGTTGTTTTCTATCTTTGAGATAATCAGTAACCCATTGTAGCAGTGTGCCGTTGATTCCAACAGAATTAAGTTTGAATAGTAAGCCTTTGTGCCAAACTCTATCAAAGGCTTTGCTGACATCACAAAACACAGCACGGACCTCTTTACCGTCGTCAAGTGCTTTGCAGAACATATTATATATGTCAAGAAGTTGATTGGTAGTTGAATCGCCAGGTACAAAACCAGACTGTAAAGTTGTTATAACATTGTTATCTTTGAAAAAATTAAAAACATGTTTATGAACAATTTTTTCCATTACTTTGCCTATCGTATTTAGAAGTAAAATTGGTCGATAGTTTGATATTTCTGATGGGTCATTCTTTTTAAATATAGGTGTGATATTGGCCTCTTTCCAAGTAGTTGGAACTTTACCATGTTCTAAAGAAGAATTGAATAGATCACTTAAGGGGTTGGACAATGGTTTTGAAAGTTGCTTTAAAAGTCTATTGTTAATACCATCAGGGCCTGCAGCTTTACCCACTGAAAGTGAATTTAAAAATGCTTCTACTTCGTGTGGATTTGTGTGTATTGATTCCAGTGAGTGTCTATTTCTAGAAGCAGATGGGGGGAGAGTAGATTGGCTTTCATCAAGGACTGTCTGGCTAGAGGAATAATCATTAAGCAAATTAGCTTTGTCAATATTTTCCTCATATGTTGTTCCATCTTTGCAAAGTGGTGGTATTGGGCCTGAGAGGTCTGGCTTTATAAACGCTTTTAATGTCTTCCACCAGTCTTTGGGTGAGTTATTGTTTGTTTTGAGTTTTTCAACTAATTTATCGCGTTCTGCTCTTTTGGATTTCCTGATTTCATTTGTAACAAAGTTTCTGTAGTTTTTATAGTTTTCATGATCAACTATTCTACCTGTGGTTTTAAATTTATCATACAGCCGTTTTTTTTCTTTCTGATTACTCTTTTTATATTACTATTTAA
Organism: Loripinus fragilis; assembly: GCA_964019695.1. NCBI lineage: Eukaryota > Metazoa > Mollusca > Bivalvia > Lucinida > Lucinidae > Loripinus > Loripinus fragilis. Next base: position 123,835,449 of record OZ026515.1, read on the forward strand.
CCATTTTGGATCAGATTGTCTAATTCTAACTATTTTATTTGGAATATGCTTTTTTGCTGCATTGATGATATGTTTCGTAATATTTGACGTGTAGCCAAATATTGTATATTTGCATCAAAGTATAAAATGCAGAGACCTACTGTTGAGAGCTTTCTTAAGACATTACACCAAAGAAAGGAAGCAGAACACTATATTGCTTTAGCCAAGGACAAAATCGAACAACATAATCAGAAATGGGGATTTTTGGGAAACTTCGAATAGGTTCTGTTCTTGCACTTTGCTTTTTTTGTCTGATTGCTTTACAATAATAATTATAATAAGAACCATAAACAGCATCAAAAGTTTCTTCAAATATACTAAAAAAATAGACCCAAACCCTCTCGATTGCTAGCATGTTAGAAAAGACAAACATTTTACACAAACAGACAAGGACGTTGGGAGGCAGGCGTAGAGACTTTTTTTTCTATTTATTTATTTACTTATTCATTTATTTATTTATTTATTTATTTATTCAATTATTAAATCATATATAGTTAAATAGTTAAAATACTGCAGTATTTGGAGTTACATTTGGACATAACTATGTAATACATACTTAAGTCTAAATTTATTTGACAAACCATTTTAGCATATGTTTTAACGAGACTCAACATGGTTGACGCTATGGAGAAAACAAGCATTACTATATTATAGTTAACTAATTAAAAAACAAAAACAGCGGATATATAAAGGTGTATATTTGGTTAAAAATTACACCAATCCATATATACAATCGCATTTATATTGCCTCTGCCATGTTGGTTCTCGCTTTGATAAAATATTGTGTCATTGTCAAATATATTGTATGTTTATTTCATGTTACATATACTGAACAGATGTATTTCTGAATAAAGAGTAAATAACAAAAAAAATATTTGACGTGTATATGTTGGTATCATTGCTCTTAAATGTATCCCAATTGGTGTTATAATACTCATTTGTCAGCGAATTGAAATTTCCCTAATCATACAGCCAAATTTCTCTTTCATATTCGTGGGTAATTGTTTTATCAAGGTTAAGTACACAATATATTGGGCAATGAAACCTAATATTTTGACCAAGGAATGGCTTGCCAACACCACTAAGAAGTGTGTGATTTTTGTTTGTTACCAAAGAGAGATCAATTAGAGAAGATGATGATTCTATGAAATGTGTAGGTTCAGAAATTATATGAGAGAGATTATACATCTGACACAGAGTTTCAATTTTCCAACTTGAAGTAAGTTTTTGCATATCTAAGTTGAAGTCGCCAATAACAATGACATCGTTGATAGTTGTGTCAAAAGCAAGACCAATAGAAGTTTCAATTGATAACATAGAACCAGGTGGAGAATTAGGGGGTCTATAAAAGGTACCTAGGAAAAATTTCCTGTGTTAAGTACAGATCTCTATCCACAGACATTCAACATCATTGACTTCCAGATGTTGTCACGAGGAAACACATGAAAGCCATTTAAATGTGACAGGGGTCCATTTTTTCAGGTTGCCAATTTTAACGGAAATCTAACACAATAAAGGCCTTCAGAAATCCACTACCTACGAGATCTGACTGCAAGAAATGGTAGTCTAGACATGGGACAACCAGAAATGCGAAGGACTTATCTCAAGAGTGTTTGATCGTTTAGAAAAGCAATCTTAAAAAGCGGATTATCCATCAAATTGCCAAGTTTAAACATTTAACACTGAAATCTCCATAGGAAATCAATGTGTTGTTGCATCTTAGTATGAGGACATTACTAGCTGAGAAACGGTAGAAACAATGTGCTGAGAGGTCTACCTGATTTGGCATAAGAAAATTATCGAAAATCGTGATAAATCGAAGATTACCAAACATTTACTATTCCCTATTTGTTTTTGTCAAAGGGAGATAATTTTCAATAGTTTACAAATTTGCTAAATTCGAAATTGATTTCTGAGCTTGTTTCAAGTGATTAAGCAGTTTTCTTGTGTTTTTATGCAACACAATTAAGACCAATTTTGATAAGCATAACAATCTTAATTTGCGCATGCGCAATCGCAAATTTCAGTAAATAAAGCTTTAAACACTTAAAGGAGCATAACTCATACACCAAACGAGACAAATTGGTGGTGTTTCAACAAATCGTTTGCTGGATGTCTGGGCAACATTATTAAGCTTTAGCAAATACTTTTTGTCCAATACTTTCTCTTAAAATATAGATAATTGTAGTGTAGCGTTTTCACTTTTGTTTGGTATATCATATTATTATCATAAAAAGTCCTACTTTGCAAAACACAACTTCAGAAAATGAAGTGATAAATGCCAGGGTATACTGGAGAAACGATATCACTGGAAACTTTTTTGACAGAGTGTTTGATCAAAGTACAAACCTTTTTTGAATCAATGTGCAGGGAAATAGTCAGCTGGATGGATAGATAAAATTTACAAAAAAAAAACTTATAGAATATAGTGTATCAACACAAATTAAAAAAAAACAACCCCTGAGTAAGGTATCTGCATGCTGCAGATGTTCGTTACCATCTTGACTGCTGGTTGGTACAGGCCCGCTTGCCCGTTGCAATTGTAACAACCATTACTACTTTTCTGGTCTGTTGCAAGTGCAACAGACAATATGCAACAGTCAGCATAGATGGTTGAATATTGCTATAACAAAAATGTATGCTGGACCTGTGCAACTGTATCAGACATGCATGCTTGTAGGCACAAGTTTACAGAGTTATATGACTGCTGGTTAGATGCAACTGTTAAATACATGGAGATTGGCAGGGTGCAATTGTAACAAGCATGCATGCCGGTCGAGTTTAATTGTAACTGACGTGCCAGGTGGTTGGGTGCAACTGCATCAAACATGCATATTGGTTCACAGCAAAGTTTAAAACATGCGTGTTGCAACATGCCTGCTAGTTTCGTGAAGCTGTTACAGACATAACTGCTTGGTTCGATCATGTTTGCTGGTCCAGTGCCACGTAATCAAACATACGTAATGGTAAATATGTCTGCTGTTCCTGTAGCAATTATGCCTGGGCTGCTGGTCAGGAGAAAGTAGAACAGACATGCACACTGGCCTGGTGAAACTTGAACAGACATGCCCGCTGATCCAGTGCAACAGTACCCATCATTCTTATTAGTTGGGTGCAATTGTAACATACAGTATTGCTAGTGCGATGTAACTAACTTGCATGACTGCTAGCCCTGAGTCTAGTTAAACGACATGTGTGCTGGTTCTGTACCACATTATTAAACACGGAGTCTGTTAAGTATGTCGGATATGATGAGCTGGGGGCGTTACGTGGCCGCTGTTCAGTGAAACTTCAACAAACATGCCTGCGAACTTGGTACCATTCAATAAAACATGCCTCCTGATCCATTGTAAACCAAAGAGAAAAGCTACTTGGCCGATACCCCTCCATCAGACATGACAACTAACAATGTGAAACTTTATCAGCCAAAACTGCCACATTTTCAATACAACATACACGCCGTGTACAGAGTTGTTATATCGTTGCAGCTGCAACATATATGCTGGGCTAGTGTTACTGTCACCAACACCGCTTCTGTTCAAACATGCCCACTGGTTGAGTGCTGCTGCAAGATGGATGCTTGCTGGACTGTGGACACTTAATCAGCATGCCTGCTGACATTTCGTTACTCAATATTGCATGTATGCTAGCGTTGTTTTTCTCTATCCCTATACCTGATGATATGGTGTTTCACTATCAGCAGTGCCTGCTGGTATGGCATCTCACTGCCAGCCGTGCCTGCTGGTGTGGTGCATCATTATAGGCCATGCCTTTTGGTTTGGTACCTCACAATCAGCCATGCATGTTGGTGTGGTGCATCACTATAGGCCATTCCTTCTGGTGCCGTGCCTCACTGTAGGTCATGTCTTCTGGTGTGGTGCCTCACTATGGGCCATGCCTGTTTTGCGTGGTAACTCACTATAGGTCATGCTTGCTGGTACTTCAACCGACATTTTGACTAGTTGAGTTGAGAGAGAAGAGGGATTGCTACAAGTCTGGTGCTACTCTTACAGAGGTGCCATTACATCAGATATGTCTGCTGCTCCGCAACTCTCAGACATGCCTGTTGGTACAGTGCAACTCTATCAGACATGCATGCTGGGTTATTTATTCAGATACACGTGTTTGTAAAGTACTTCTCCATCAGGCAAAACATCTGGTATTTTACAAATCCACCAGACATGCGTACAGGTAAGGTGCGGCTCCCACGGGGTTGTAAAACTTATCAGCTACCAGACTGGACACCATCAAATTCTGTGTCATGCATCAGCTGCATCACTGGGGTGTCACAATGATGATGTCTGTAACTCCAGAATTAGTAAAAGGATCATTGACGGTTTGGGCCTTAAACGCCTATTTTTCTGATTCCCAGAACGCTGCTTTTGAGCTTCTGGTGTGGTGCATTTAGTATCAGCGCAGTAGATGAATCTAATGGCAAGAGCCAGCTAGCAAAATATTTTCAAAATTCATACGCATTCGAGAGTTATGGCGGGTAGAAAGGGGATGGGGTCTGAAATTTCATGAAAATGAAAAGTACTTTAAAAAGTGATTTCTGCACGTTTTCTTGATTTATTTGGTAGGCATAGTAATAGCTATTGAACATACCATGTGCAGAGTATTAAAAAATCACGGTTATTGATGAAATTGTTTTAAAAACAAAATATGTTTTGTAATAAAATGATTTTGGGGAGATAATTTAGAAGTTACCTGTACATTTTTGACTACATGTACCGTAAATAATACAAAACTGAAAGCTTAACAAAAGAAATAAATATTTTTGAAGGAATGAAAGTGTCCCATTTAGCATTGGAAAGTAAAACTGATTCTAACTAGATCCTTTGGACATTACTTTTGCTTTGTTTAAAGGGCATAGCATCTTGAATGTATTTAAAGTGTCCAAATATTTATGCTATACATATGCATGTATATCCCTATATGAGACAAAATATTGAACACTAAAGTATTTATCGGTTATAACTCTTTGCATGCCAGTGGATAATTTCGTCGTCTGCCAATAGCCTTTTGCAAACAGTTTGACCCCAGATGGAGACCAACAGAATGTCGGTCTTGATCGGGATCCAAACTGTTTGACACTCTGATGGTGGTCCTGGGTGGTTTATTTTTAAAAACTGAATTTTGAAGAAAGTGACCTGACGAAAATAAAAAACATGAACAATTCCCTAGCATGCAAATAGATAAGTACAGGACGTTTGCAAAATAATGTGTCATTTAATAACACTGAGATTTTTTCTTATGAAAAAATGCATAAAACCTTGCTAATTCTATTTTTAATCTTTAATTACTTTATATTAAACTTGCAAAGAATACAAAGCAGTTTAGGAGGTTGGTTCTAGAGAACTTTATTACTGTTATCAATTTCTTATTTGGTAGAAAAGACATTTTATGGGCTTAGGCCCTGGGTTTTTCGGCTGCTGAACATCTTTCCCCCCCCCCCCCTTGTGCCAGCAAGCCACTTCCATACAATGTATAAAATATGGTAACACATACACATACAAAAGCTTTTGCTGGCACACGGGGGGGGAATGATATCTTAGAAAATGTTTTCGGATTTCTATATACCTCAATGTAAAACTGATTGTTTTACCCAAAAAATTTTATCTTTGAAGCATTTAATATCAAAAACAGATTTCACAGCCATAAAGTACTCAGGTCAGGGTAGCTTCAAGGTAAAGAAAGGGACGATTGACAAACTTTTATTTTTACTGAAAACCATAGGCATTTACCCATAGCAAGTGTCAATGATCCTTAGCATTTTGTATGCAAATCCCTGGAGTTTGTCGATCTCAGGGAAAAAATCTTATATTTTTGTAATAAAGTGCCATTTTGGCGGCCATTTTGTCTGCATTCTAATTTTATTATATTTTTGTTAGAAGCTAAGTGTCTTCAACTAGATTTCAACTTCATAGCTTAAAAATTTAAGGGAAAAAATGGGTTTTAGACATTTTTCCATATCACACAATTTTTTCACTTATAATTGGCCTCTATCTTGGACGCCATCTTGGATATATCGAAATGCTCAATGATTCCGTAGTTTTGGCTGTTTCCGTAGTTTTGGCTGTTTCATTATTCGATTCAGCCTCATTAACAAGTTGCTCCTTAGTGTCAGTCGGTAACCTTTCTGATACTGAAACTTCATTTATCACATAACGTCGCGTCCGGGAGTGACATGACGCCATGCAATAAAATCGATAAACCACTAGTGGTTTACAGATTTATGGGAAGCGTTATCACGTCCATAACATTTTTGCGTACTTAATGACAACATTATAACGTTTTTGCGACAGAAAGGAGATTTCAAAGATATGATAAATATAATTTTTCATTTGTGCTCTTGTATTATTGAATTTATTAAACTCGTTATGAAAAACTCAATAAAACATGGGCACCCATGTAAGATCCTCTATTTAGTAGATAGCGCCTCATTGGCAAGAACTGGTATGGATGGCTATTGTTTTCCCCTGTCCTCACACTGGTAAATGTATACGTCGATTTGGTGGTATTTACGCGTATTGCCGGTACTTCATAGACCGGAAATGGTAGATATTGATGTTGATATTATATAGTAAAACATGCCATATGCCTAAAGGACTATAGAACTAGATCATTTTTAAGTATTCGGCATGCACATGGCGATTTATGTAAGCATTTAGGAATAGATTCGAGTACCGATCTGGATGATCGGTACTCGAATCTATTCCTAAATGCTTACATAAATCGCCATGCACATACTGAATACTTAAAAATGATTGAAGTCTATAGTCCTTTAGGCATACGGCATGTTTTTCTTGATAGTACTAACATCAATATCTACCACTTCCGGTCTCTGAAGTACCGGCAATACGCGTAAATACCACCAAATCGACGTATACATTTACCAGTGTGGTCCTCCACGACAGTAGTTTGTGTTATTGTAACAAGTGTGTAAATCATCTCTATTATTCCATCTACATAGAGGAGCTAACATGAGTGCTCACCTTTGATTGAATTTATTAAATGAGTTGAGGAAAAGAGATAAAATGCGACCCATTTTCTATGTAAATATTAGCATTGAGGAGCAATAACTCATGTTTGAAATAATAGAAATGTGGCAGAAACAACTTTTGATCTCCAGTTTGACATAGAAATGATTCAGAACAGATTTCACCCAATTAAGAAAATAAGTTTTCAAGTATTTTAGCTTTTACTTACTTAACTGCATTTTTCCCATATAAAACAATGGTAAAATAATAACCAGGGTCAGTTACTCTAGCTGAAACATGTAGATAGATTAATTCATCATAATTGCGTCTGGCATACTAGTTCCGTTTATATCAGTAAGTTTCAGGTTGATAAGGTAACAACTTTTGAAGTTACAAGCCAAAATGTGTTGAGTCATGCAAGCGTTATGGCTATTGGTGTCAGTAGTGACCTTAAGGGATCAAGAAGCTTCATAATGGCAGAATGAGGAACTAAGGCCAGTACAAGCCAACATATTATACCCAGACTACTATAGGAACAGTTAAGCCAAATTAAAGCCAATGTAGTGTCGAGATTGAGATGTTCACCACGTAGTAATAGTGGACAAAGCCTTAATGAAGAAGCTTAAATGCAGTGTTCAGTCGGAAGCTGAGTAATTGAAGACAGTGGATGCATCAGGCACCATGTATGAATATTCAGATGATAGTGAAAGTCAAATAAATGTTGACAAAAATCAAAAGGAAAGTTCTGACTTCATTGAAATAATGGACTCAGAAATGTACAAGTTAAAAAGACGACTAACACAGCTAAGAGAACAAAGAGAGAATATTAAATCTACGGGATTAGATAAAAAAAAAATCCAGTTAAAAGGAAATCTCTAAAATTATAAGTAAGGAGGCAAAAGATAGACAGGAGAATGGCAAAGAGTTTGCTGGTGTAAGGAAGAAAGACAAAGCATATGCAAATACAAAAACAGCCAAAGAGTAAAGATAAATTATACCACCTGACACCACAAATGGGAGAACAAGGGATGAGCAAGATGGTAAATTAGATAAACGTTATGATTTGTATGTTAGAAGGGAAGCCAGGGGTCAGTTCAGGTTAAACCAGACTGATCCAGAGATGAAATAATCAAGGTCCACAAATAAACAGGAACATTCCTACACAAATGGATCAAATGACTCATGAAAAAGAACCATATCGTTATGCCCCTCAAGTTGAATGGCAGATAAGGTACTATATCGACTTAAAGTATATTTGAGACATTGTCCTGTTTTGTCTTAACGTCGCCAGCTTGATCATAAGGTAGAAGAAAAGTTATTGAACACTTTGACGTTGCTCTCGCAACATTCACTGCCGATTGACCGGACACTGGAGCCGGAATGGGTACCGAGAGCTTAGTTTCACTCTTGCTGTGAGCTTTAGGTTTTGAGGTTATATAGGTGATATAAGGACCGAACTTCAAGCTCATGTGCATGTAAGTTGTCTGTATAGACTATCTTAGTCTGGAGCGTTTCAAGGGAGGATATGAGAACATGCTTGTTCTCACCGGTCTTTATATGAGGTACTCCCAAGCTATTCCTACCCAAAATCAGACAGCTCAGACTTCTGCTAAGGCTTTGTACAAGAATTTCTATGTTCACTATGGATTCCCGACTGACATTCATAGTGATCAGGGAGCTACATGTAACTTCGAGTCAAAGTCGAATCAGAGTCTTTTCAGTCTGACTGGGATGAAGAAAACGAATACAACACCATATCACCCAATGGGGAATGGCATGGTCAAGAAATTAAATAGAACACTACTGAACCTGTTGTGGAATATTGAAGAGAGTCAGAAAACAGACTTAAAGTCCAATGTCTCGACCATGATACATACATTTAATGCAGCAGTACATGCCAGTTCAGGTTTCCCCCATTCTTACTCATGTTTGGGCACCATCCCCGCTTGGCAATAGATGCCTTCCTTGGAATACCTCAAGACACAGAGTCTACCAGGAGCCACAATGACTATGTTGACAGACTCAAACAACGACATAAGCTGCTTATGTCATAGCATCTAGTGAGTCAGAAAAGAATGCAAACAGACAAAAGGGATATTTTGATGCTAAAGTCAGACAATCCAACCTTGAAGTGGGATATCGTGGACTGGTGGAGAAGAAAGGTCATAAGGGGAGACATAAAATCTGTGATATTTGTGAGCACTGTCCCTATGTTGTCATAGGAAAGCCTGCCCCTGACATACCTGTGTATAATGTAGTGAAAGGGAATGTGAGAAACACAAAACCTTATGAAATGCATTCTTTCAATATTTTAGACAAGCCATGATTTTGCTGTAAGTGAACAACAAAAGTGCAGATCAGTCTGATTTGTTTTTCACTCTTTGGAAAGTATAGTAGCTGAACTTCTAGTTAATTCCCAGATTTTGTTGTAGGCAAACAACATAGGTGCATACCAGCATGTGCATTTGCACAGCCTGATCAGCACCTTAAGCTTCCTTCAGAAGCTAAAAACTATCTCCATCTGATTTACACCATATTGTCATGTAATTGAATAAGCATCTTAGATATGGGATCTAACACTAAATTGGTTGAATATTAACTTCAATGCTAGCTAGTAGTGTGATAATAGAACAACAAATTACAACTAACATATTGCCTAGATTTATACTGCATGTAATGACATTGTGGTGATTTTCCTGAGTTTGCTTTGAAAAAAAGCTTTAAAGAGCATCAGCAGATAATATATTTGCAAGCAAAATTATCCAACATGCAATGAGTTGAAATAACCTGTCAACTTCTGATCTAATGTGAAGAGCATACTGCAGCTCTGATTGTAAAGATTAACAGGATAAAAATTGGGGAGGAGTGTAGTTAATACACCTATTCTACAAAACAAGGGTTATGTTAGGCGATTTTTGATCTGATAAGACTGCCCACATGCTGACTTTTTTCAAATTAAACTTTTTCAACAAAAAAATCAGTAACACTGTCAGAGTGTCAAATGGCTTTGAATCCGATCAGGACCGATGTTCTGTTCCGCCCAGTTTAAAGTTGCTATGTCCAACAGTTTGGGAGGAGATAAATTTAAAAGAAAATACATCGTTTGACCTCTGACCTTGGCATCGAGGTCACATAAAATATTGCCCAGTACCCTCCACATAATGAGACCTATGCACATGCAACGTTTGAAGTTGCTACGCCCAATGGTTAACGAGGAGATGCATTTACAAGAAAATACAGTATTTGACCTAGCCCTTGGGATCAAGGTCACACAAGATGTTGCACAGCACCCTCTACATAATGTGACATATGCATTTGCAAAGTTTGATGTTGCTACGTTTAACGGTAAAGGAGATGCATTTACAAGAAAATACAGTATTTGACCTTGACCCTTGGGGTCAAGGTCACACATTATAATGCCCAGTACCCTCTACATTATGTGGCATAATTATGCAGATGTAAAGTTTGAAGTTCCTACATCCAACAGTTTGGGAGGAGATGCATTTACAAAAAGAACATTATATGACCTTGACCTTAGGAGTCAAGGTCACACAAAAGTAGCACAGTTCCCTCTACATCATGTGACCTACGCACATGCATAGTTTGAATTTGCTATGTCCAACGGTTTTGGAGGAGATGCATATACAAGAAAATTCATTATATGTAGCCCAGTACCCTCTTTATCATGTTACCTATGCAGCTATAAAAGTTTGAAGTTGCTACGTTTAACGGTTAAGGTTGAGAAACATTTACAAGAAAATTAATTAATTGACCTTTGACCTTGACCTTGGGGTCATGGTCACAGGAAATGTTGCCCAGTACCCTCTACATCATGTGACCTACGCAGCTGTAAAGTTTGAAGTTGCTACGTCTAATAGTTAAGGAGGAGATGCATTTACAAGAAAATACATTATTTGACCTTGACCTTGGGGTCTTCAGTTTGCTGTTTTCTAGTGTTGTAAGTTCTCTCTATTTCTGAAGGATTCCTTTTTTCCGATTATATAGAGGTCACAACAGCTGTCGTTGTTTCTGTGTGGAGTTGATAAAACGTCTCCCCGTACATCGATTTAGTGTTGATATTTTTTCAAAGTCTGGTCCTTCATGAATATTGGTTCTGACGGAAAGCAGAATCCTGCTTAATTCGTTGCTAGGGAGTGAGAATTGTTGCACTTTCCATGCACATTTCGTGAACAGACTCAAAAAAACTGAGTCTGCTGTTTTCTGGTGTTGTAGATTCTCTCTATTTCTGAAGGATCCGTTTTTCGAGATTATTTAGAGGTCGCAACAGCTGTCGTTGTGCCGCGTGGAGTCGGTAAAACTTCTCCCCGTACATCGATATAGTGTTGGTATTTTTTAAAATTCTGGTCCTTTAGGAATATTGGGTTCTGACCGAAAGCAGATTAACGCTTTAGCCGGTGCTAGTGGGGGCGTGAGAATTGTTGCACTTTCCATTAGTTCTCATGAACAGACTCAATAAAACCGAGTCTGCTGTTTCCCTATATTGTAGGTTCTCTCTATTTCTGAAGGATCCGTTTTTCTAGATTATTTTGATTGTAAAAAACAATATTTGCTTAAAGACCCTTCTGTTACAATGCATATCAGAACTTGTATTTTACGGCTATTAAGTTTATTAATTTAAAAGAATTGTTGGAAAGCCTAATTTTAGTGATCAATTTAAACGATTATTAAACGTTATAAGAGAGTTGGATACAACATGGATATCATGCGACAGGCTTTATGCTTGGTTGTAAACCCAATCACGATTTATAGCTATGGTTTCCTCTTTAATTGCACGACGGTGGGTCAGACCTCGGACTCAATGACGGCCCTGGCGTAAAGCTTTAATCCGTTGGTTGGTGCCTGATGCTTGTCGTTGGCTGCGCCCACCGTAGCTCAACTTGAGGTTTCCTTTAGCTTTGACTATCTGTGAGTCCTGAGTCCTTTTCATTGTTTCATCATATTGTGTTAATTTGATTCGATTGTTTCTCTGTACACTGTATTCGTTAGGAAGCCTCAATGCGAGCTAAACAATTTTGTGTTTTAACAACAACAGAATCTAGGGCGAAGATTAGGTACCAGTAAAATGCATTTAAGCCCCCGATGGCTTAGGCTGCTCTCCGTTCTAAGGCGGTGGTTCTGTTGTTGTTGATCCGTTGTTTGGTGTGCTTCCCATTGGTTGTGGGGGTTCTGTGTTTGTCTTTGTTTTGTTGTGCATTACTTTACATCCTTTCTAGTTTTGCAATCATCTTGAAGAAGAAGAGAGAGCTGGTTGCTTTGCTTTTATTGTCTTACGGATGTCTTGTTACTGTAAATGTTTAGGCTCTTCCTCGCGATGCCGTGGGTTGGTGTGTGATTGTGGTATTTCCTGATCGTACTCACTTTCTTTTTGTTATTGTGTTGGCATGGTTTCTGTGACGTCAGCGTCACGTTATCATAGTAGAACCTCGATGTACATCCGCGGTCTGATTCCACGGAAATGGCCAAAGCTGTTCCGATTGCATTCACTGTAAAGACACCAGCCTATACTTTGCTTAAATACACTACAAAAACAATCAGTGTCCTATCTTAAACAACTCATTGGAGTAGTACCTATCAATGATGTGCTCATGTAGATTGTATAAACTAAGTTACTGGTTAAACACGAACCCTGACTAGCTAATGCCATAAAGCCAGACAAAGCTACATTCTTGCGACTAATTCAACCGTCCAAATATATCTTTGACTGACTTGTTTGACTAATAAAGTGTGATGTTAAAAGGAATGTGTATTTGAAATGGCTTCATAAGCCCTCTTTGTGCTGTTTTATACCACCCTTACCAACTTTACCACCAGATATCTCATGATGTGCAAGGTCTACACTGATGTAGGTGGTATAAAATAGCCGACGTCGTACTCTCCCAATAATGAGAAAACGTGCCTTTCCTATGATTTCACCAGCAGTGAAACAGCTCAGCCCGCGCATCAGAACATCTAGGTCAGTAGCATTTCGATGGACCAATATATCAGAATGAAATGTCGTTTTAGGATTTTCTATCTTCGCTCATTATGTTCGTTTGAACGAACCCGTTTGTGGATATTCTCCGGAGCATTTTTATCAAATAATTTTGCATTGGGTGACAAACGCTAACTCAAAATCACTCTCAGATTAGTACCGTGTGATAAATAGAATGTATCATTTGTATTCTTGCATTATCTTATTCATTAAACTCGTTTGGCAATTTCATTAAAATTCACATAAGATCCTCTATTTATCACATGGCATCTTTCACGCTTAGGGATGTCTGTTACAACGCAAGGTGGTTCTGTTCGACAGTACGTTACGGGTTCCAGAAGAAATATTTCTTAATATAGGTTTTTACTATTGAATGTGTATCGTTTTCCGGAGACTTAAGACACAATAAACCGCATGCATCTTATTTTGTCTTTGTATATTTGTCCACGACACTTATCTAAACTTAATCAATCCTCTAGAGCATGGCAACTGTATCCAGTTAACGCGTATATGATACATTATTATCCTTGAAACTGTATTTTACTACTACGCATGTCCTCATATCCTTGTTTAGTATTTTCACTTTCGTTTTCTTTGAACATTTTATGACTTGATGTGATTAGACATTGCATTGTCCATCAAATAGACCAAGAAAGAACTTTCTTATAAATCTGCTTACTTTAGACAAACGCGTTTTGAAAACCAAAACGAATGTACTGCCGTCATTTTTCCATGTTAAAGATGTGTAACGACTGCAAATATTTTGTTACAGGTTATTGTCGACAGCGTAGCAGGTGGAGACGACAGTAGTAATGGGGGGGGGGGGGCACTATGGCCCCATTTTTTTAAGCCTGAAAAGAACTTAGAATTTTTCAGGCTAAAAAAATTGGGGCCATAGATGCCACCCCTGGTAGGCTTGAGTGACTAGCTGTGAATATCTTAGTTTATTTTTAGGGGTATTTTCGGTTGGGCCTTTGATTGTGATAGTTTCCTGGTCTGATTTACTGGTTGGGTTGTGATTATGATAGTTTCCTGGGCTGTTGGGAAATAACTTTTTGAGGGGGATAAAGGTTCTGCTGTGGTGATATATAAAATAACTTAGTTGAATTCAGCTTTGAAGATAACTTAGTCATTTTAGGGGGTATAGTATGTGGTGCTATATGGTGTGTGTAATAGTCAAGGCTACTAAGTACCATGCGTCTTAAGAGTCTCTTGGTCAATCAAGACCTCAACTCCTAGAGGCATTACTCTGTAACGTTAACTAGTGTATATTATTTAGCAAGTTTAGTGGTATTCTTTCTAGGGAAGTGGTAGCCCTGAAAAGGGCTGTTTGTTGATTGTCTTGGTGATTTTTTAGCATTTCCTCTTAGAAATTCTAATTTTCTTAGTTGCTTTTCCAACTCCTATGTTTTGACTGGTGTCTTGATCATTTGTCGTAATGTCAAGTCTTATGGGAATCTGGATGGATGGCATCTCTAAAGGTTGCTGCTGTGCACGTTGCTGAGACAATTCTTCTAAGTTCTTCACTCTAGATCTTAACTCATTTAGTTCCTTGAGTAAGACTTCAATGACTTGAGTCTTTGACTGTTGTTTTTGCAGCATCTGTTGAACAGGTTGAGGTATATACGCTGAGGGTGTTTGCGGTGTATAATACTGTTGTGTCGTATCGCTAGCAAATGTCTCATTCACTGCTGATAGCAAAAGGTCAGGGTTGTTGATCACATCATCTATTGTCAGTGATGACTCCATGATTATGAATGGTGAAAACGTAGTGTGTTCAAGCCTTTTATACTTGTCAAGCGGATTGACCTAGTTTAAAGTTCCCGCGCTTGATTTCTTGAAGTGCGGGAACTTTAAACTAGGTCAATCCGCTTGACAAGTATCATAATCACAACCCAACCAGTAAATCAGACCAGGAAACTATCACAATCATAGGCCCAACCAAAAATATCCCTAAAAATAAACTAAGTTATTCACAGCTAGTCACTCAAGCCTACCAGGGGTGGCATCTATGGCCCCAATTTTTTTAGCCTGAAAAATTCTAAGTTCTTTTCAGGCTTAAAAAAAATGGGGCCATAGTGCCCCCCATTACTACTGACGACAGTGATGGATTAATTAAATATATCTTACACCGAAGAATCTTCTGTTTTGACTGAGGGTGAAATGTCATTAATCCTGTATGAGAATACGAATATGGCCAATACTCAGATAATGTACTGTTATTTCGAGACGCGCATGACTTGACGTCGTGGCCTTGTGCTTAGCGTGTCAGACTTTGGAACCAGAGGACCAGGGTCGATTCCAGGGTGGGCACTTATAACAAGTTGTTGTTGTTGTTTCTTTTTTCTATCTTCCTCTTGTAACGCCAAATTACTGGACACAAGAAATATGGAATTATATAAATGATAAAAATTACACTCCTTAACTTTTTGAATTGAATTATTCTCGAAATCTGTGATGGTGGTGATAACTTTGGGCCTCCTGCAAGTTAATTAGTCTGGTAACCCCATTTTTTTCTTTTTCTAAAATGTCAAATGAAATCCATGAAATAATAACAATAAATAAGATTTTTAATGTCAGATTTTTTATATATAATTTACTCAAAAAATCGAAGTCCTTTTATGGAGGAATAACCAAAATATATCATGCACTATCTTGACATGGCTTGGGAAAACAAATACATTTTCACATTTTCTAGAAAGCTTCTAGAAAGAGGTCATGAGCAATAATTAAAATTAGAATAAAGAAGCTGGTTGGCGATTACAAAATTTTTACCTTAATATTTAGGACTTGGGTTTTTCTTTAGAAAATTTGTAAAATGCTGAAAACTTCCATTTGAGATTATGAAAAATTTAGTGTGGTGACATATCCTTTTTATTTCATAAATTGACAGTCCATACATTAAACAAACTGTATGCAAACAATTAAAACATTTTAATGTGGGAAGTATTACCCTTGCCCTTAATAAGCTCCAGGTATGACAAAGTGTAAGTCACATATCATACATGGTCGAATATAATAACGTTTTAAGCTTACCAAAGCTCAAGGCTCCAAGGTGAGCTTATAGTATACAAATGACTCCATCCAGCTGTCTGTTCGTCAACATTTTCAAACATCTCCTTTGAAACCACAATGTCAATCAATTTCATATGGAGACTCCTTAGGATGGAGGGACGAAAGTTATTCAAATGATCTAAAAATGCATTTAAGCCCCCAACCCCGTTGCTTAGGCTGCTGTCCATTCTGAGGCGGTGATTCTCTTGTTGCTGATCTATTGTTTAATGTACTTTTCATTATGGGGGCTCTGTGTTTGTCTTTGTTTTGGTATGCATTACTTTGTGCCTTTCCTAGTTTTGCAATCATCTTGAAGAGGAAGAGAGAGCTGGTAGCTTTGCTTTTATTGTCTTACGGATATCTTGTTACTGTAAATGTTCAGTGGCTTTTCCTCACGGTGTAGTGGGTTGGTCTGGAGTTTATGATTGTTGTATTTCCCGATCATACTCACTAACTTTCTCGGTCTTGTGACCAAGATGTTGCCATGCTCATATAACGTAAAACCCCTTTTAGATATTCTCTGGAACCAGAAGACTAAAATGCCACAAACTCCAAATATGGTATTTACCTCTAAGTTCTTCTGATTTCCTGGGGCTTGGTATGCACATTCGATGGGAGGTCGCACAATACTGAACTACTTTTTCAGGCGTTGAATTGGCTTCAGAGCAGTATTTACATCTACTCAAGTGTTCATGAAAGAAAGAAAAATATCGTCTCGCATCTGTTACAGAAAAACTGACGTCGTCTATTTGCCTGTTACACAGTCGTCTCTAACAAGTAACATTAGAAAAATGAAGTTTTGAGGTTTTCAGTTTTCTTTTAAGAAGGACATGTTAAAATTGACTGAAAAATCATGTGAGATCTATTGTCTGACCATTTATGCTTATTTCGTGATGAACGCAAGTAATTAATCACAAATTACACATTTCTAAAGTTTCTTTTCCAGCCCACAGTTTTAAAATTTAACTACAAATATCAATGGTGTTTGTACTTCTAATGTCGAACTTACAAACACTAATATGACAGGAATTATTTAAAATAACCAAAACACACATTTTCTGCGACGTCTGTGTGTATTGCCCCTTACCAGTGTCATCCAAAACCCTAAATCTGCCATCTACAACCTGTTACCTGTCGTCCAGCACAGGTAAGCAGTCGTCATGGGCCCGTAACGAATTGTCGTCCAGAACGACCTTGCGTTGTAACTGACATCCCTAAGCGTGTCTTTTCTGGGAATGAGATAATGCCATGTATTGAAATCAATAAATTACTAAATTACAAGCGGTTTACATATTTGTAATTCAGACTAATTTGCGTGGCGTTGACCTACTGTCCTGCCAGCCAAGAGTAACAGTTACGTCATGTTTGTTTACAAAGTTATCAGGAACTTAGAATCGATAGATCACTTGTGTATTAATCCTATCCACAGGATAGGATTGATACACAAGTGATCTATCGGTTCGCGTTAGCTCAAGTGAAGTGAACACGTTAGTGTTTTGCTTAGCAATTGTACACAAAGTATTACGTCACTGTCACTCTTGGTTGGCACGATAATATATGCATGAATAAATTAAAGTGAGATGACTCAGTATAAATTAAGAATCAACAGCTAATCGTACACTGTCGGGAAGGTTCGATAAACATGTATCTTGTTACATGTACAGTTGTGAACACTATACCCCATTCGCATGTATCTTGTTACATGTACAGTTGTGAACACTATACCCCATTCGCAACCATACATTTTGATATATCTCATCTGTCATAGGTTTCTTTTTAGTGTGGAGAAATTGTTTTTGCGAGGTCCAGTGTTCGAATTCTATTTAAGGTAAATTTTCTTAATGTGAAATCTAATTGACACTTTAAAATGCTCGTCTAACTGTCTTCTTACATGTACCTCGTACAATCTCATGTCACATCGTACACTCTCTAACACACACCTGACCGATCAAATATCTAAACAGAAGACTTAGTCTAATCATTATTATCTTCAATAATTTTGACTTTCTTTTATAGCGTTTCTTAGATGCATTTGAAAAGGAGCAGAACACATGATCAAGCGTGACACAGTTGACCGCGTTCGAAAGACAAAGGAGGAAACTGTCACCAAGTTGAAACACAGGAGCTTGAAGTTCGATCCTTAAATCACCCCTATAGCCTCAAAACCAAAAGCTCACAATGTCATTACGTAATGACAGTGTAAGCTTTTGGTTTTGGGGCTATTGGGGTGATTTAAGGATCGAACTTCAAGCTCCTGTGGTTGAAAGAAGTCTGTGGACAGTAGGCCGTACAAGACGTTAGATTGGTTTGACAAGGTTGCGATACGGCATAAAATCACTGAGTTTTACACCGTGAGGAATCAGCTTCAGACACAAAGTATTGTCTGAAGACATAATATTGCATTGAAGTCTCTAGTCTTCGATGATACATTACTGCTGGAAGAAGACGGTGCACAACCAGAAAGTATTGATTTAGCTACCGAACTTTGCTATTCTACCTACAGAAAAAGGAACTGGCGGACATCGAATATGAGCTGATATACATACACGAGACCTAGAAACGCACAGCGTACAGCGCCATGCAATGCTGGCAAGGGTACAGGATTTTTTCTCCGATGAACCAAGGCCGAATGATGATTGTGGTACATGCTAGAGGCAGACATGGTTTCATTCCGGGAGCTCCGTTGACACATAAGCAGCATTCCGTACTGTGTATACCACAGATAGGTAAAAGAGAGGCTTATTTCAAATATTGGATATCATGCGACAGTCTGCATGCCTAGTTTTAAACCCAATCACGGTTTATAGCTATGGTTTCCTCTTTAATTGCACGACGGTGGGTCAGGCCTCACATTCTATGACGGCTCTGACGTAAAGCGTTAAACGGTGGGTTGGTGCCTGATGCTTTTCTGTAGCTGGACCCACCGTGGCTCAACTTGAGGTTTTCTTTAGCTCTGACTATCTGTGAGTCATGAGCCCTTTTCTTTGTTTCATCATGGCGTGTTAATTTGATTAGAGTGTTTCTCCATTATGATACATTGCATTAGTTAGATGGCTTCCATGCGAGCTGAACATTTCTTTTTCGACAACAAAATCAGAATCTAGGGCGAAGATTCGGTACCAGTAAAATGCATTTAAGCCCCCGGTGGCTTAGGCTGCTGTCCGTTCTAAGGCGGTGGTTTTGTTGTTGTTGACTTTTTTGTTTATTGCTACTCCCATTGAGGGAGTCTGTAATTGTTCTATGTTTTGTTGTACGTTACTTTATGTCCATTCTAGTATTGTAATCATCTTGATGGGGAAGAGAGAGCAGGTTGCTTTGCTTTAACTGTCTTCTTGGTGTCTCGTGATGGTTGAGCGGCTCTTCCTCCTGGTGCCACGGGGTTGTCTGCGGTTTGTGTAGGTCCTGCGCATGCGCGTAGTCTGACCAGCGCCTTTGTTTTTCCGTATTCGAAAGTATTATATCAAAACAAGCGCAATTTCACAAGTCTAACTAGTCTCTGTAGCTAAGCAGGCTTTTTTGTATGCGCCGATTGGAAAACCAAAGACTGGTTTTCTCGCGGCCCATATTTAATTGGACATGGTATTTTGCTACAAATATGACAATGTCTTAGATTTCACTGTACAGCTGGTGATCGGGACTGTGTGGTGCCGGTAGAACGTTTCCCTGTCCTTCATTGTAGTGTAGATTTTACTTTCTAGTCCTTTGAGATCATGGATTCTATTGTGGAACTGCGAAGCCATTAGAGGGTCACTGATGAGGCCTAGCTAGTCTGGCCCAGAAAACATTCACACTATACACGTTCAGTTCCTTGGTGTACAGTTAAACCTGTGTGAAACGACCACTCAAAATAGACAAAACAATGTACTCAATGACAAATGGTAGCTCAATGAAGGTCAAAATTATTGCAGAATGTTGCCCTTGGAGCATTCTGCAATACTTTTGGCCTGCATTAAGCGATACTTGGTATTGAAAAAACATTTTTTTAGGATGGCCGTTTGCATAGGTTTTACTGTATTGATATCTTTTTAAGAACATATTGGAAGCTAATGATGCTCCTTTTGCGTATATCAGCCTTGCAAGATGGCGAGCAGTGTGCGACCACATTGAACATAACATCCAGACGTGCAGAACAAATGATCACGTTGTAGATGACCACATAGACGCAAGCTTACTTGATCACCTACAGAGACAACTCGCCTGACAGCAGCAGAGATGACGACTGATATGTATTACGCATTTACCATTATGACGTTACTGTTAATCAAACAATAATATCAAGTTATAAATAATGTTATGACCAAACCTTACATAGCACTTTCTGCGGAACAAGTAATGACATGGCGACGTCCGTTGCAACAATTTCAAATTTTCATTGAAATAAACACTTTGAAAGCGACACAATCACATTTAAAAGGTCATATGATAAACAGAATCTTACAATTAGGATTAATTCACATCAAATTTATTAAACTCGCCAAAGGCTCGTTTAATAAATTTCATATGAAATGACTGCTCGTGTTTAGGATCCTCTTTATAATGATAAATGATCCTTTTATGCCAAAATGTTATCTCAAAGTATTTTAATGTCATATTATAATGGAATCTAAAATTCTTGTTCATAAGTAATTGTCAATTGTTTTAAACTTGTGGCAAAAACAAACAACCAAACAAAGTGCTTGGCAAGCCTAAAGTTGCGTTCCTTTTCCTCCCAACTCGTTTTATAAATTCACTAATACACTAGCACTCATCTTCCATTTTCTGAAGGTGACACGGGCTTGTTTGCGATGTCATATTTCCTTGTCATACATACTTGTTTTAAGCTCATCTAAGCCATGGACTTTTGTGATCCCCTAATGTATGTTGTCCGTCTTCTACCGTCGTCCATCCGTATGTCGTCCGTCAGTCAACAATTTGTTTAAAAGAGCATCTCCTCCTTAACTACTTGGTGGAATTTCACCAAACTTCACAGGAATGATTCTCGGATGGTCCCCTTTAAAAGCTGTTCAAAGATTTTAATTTCATACAGAATTCTTGTTGCCAGGGCAACCAAAGTGAAAACCTTTAAGAATATTCTTGTCTGAAACCACAAGACCTAGAGCCTTGATATTTGGTATGTATTATCATCTGGTAAATCTCTATCAAGTTTGCTCACATTACTTACCTAGAGCTCAAAATGTTCCAGGCCCAGAGGTCATAGGCTTTTATAGGGAAAAGAAGAAATATTCTTGTCTGGAACCGCAAGCCCTATTGTTGATATTTCTTATGAAGCATCATCCAGTGGGCCTTTACCTAGTTTGTTCAAATTTTGCCCCTTGGACTAAAATGGCTTTACTCCAGATGGCATATGTTTTACATAAGCTTATAATGGGGGAGCATTAAACTCTTCTTGTCTGAATCCACAATGTCTAGAGACTTGATAGTTGGTATGTAGCACCTTCTAGGGTACACTGCACTAAATATTCAATCTGGCCCCGCATTTTGTGGGGAGAGCATTAACTTTACATTAGAGCTAAGATGACGTCATTTTTCAATATTCGTTAATTGACAGGTGTTATGTTGTGTTTGATTAAAAGATGCGAGTCATAGTCCGTTTTAATGGGGATGGCCAAGGTGATAACTTCTGAACAGATGGGTTTTGCTTCTTGGTCCCTCGTGAAGAGTTATCTATATTAGGAAACATGTTGTTTCGTAGTATGTCAGTTTAAATGAATATAGTGCCTGATTAAGCTGGTAAACATGTAGTTATTATTCATTGAAACTAACTGGCAAGGATAATATTTTAAAATGAGGCCAGTTTGGTAAATTTTGTATGTATAGTTTTCGAACAAGGTGTTAAAATGTAAACATTGTCGTCTATGGAAAACCTAATAGTGGAGTGCAACCTCTTGAGGACATCCACCAAGTTTGTTTATATAATGCACATGGGGCACAAAAATGGCCCAAATAACACGGGCTGGGGTCACGTGTTTTTCATAGGCTTATATAGGGAAAACATAAAACAAATTTTGGTTTCTAGCATTACCAAGTAGATATCTACCAGGTTTGTTCAAATTAGGCCCCTTGGGCTAAAATGGCTCTGCCCGGGGGGCACATGCTTTGCATAAGCTTATGTGGCGGTAGTCTTGAAAAAATATTGTCTAAAACCACAAGGCCTAGAGTCTTGATATATGGTATGTAGCATCGCCTAGTAAACATTTATCAAGTTTGATCAAATTATATACCTGGGGCTTTTATAAGGAAAACATGAAATATTATCGTCTGGAACTGCAATGCCTAGTATTGATATTTAGCTAGAGAATCTAGCCATTTGCTGACTTCAGCAATCGCAATAAATTTGTTAACTCAGAAACTTCTTAAACAAGGCTATCAGTATCATAAACTTCGTAAAACATTTCCTAAATTTTTTAGACGATACTATGATTTTATATCTAAATTCCAAATTGGACTTAAATCTCTCTTGTGCCATGGACTTTCTGAACTTGAATTCTATGGTGAATTGGTGAATAAATTGGAAAGGATTGTTAGCTCTAATAATGTTTCAGTGCAGTTCATTAGGATAAGTTCCCATTATAAAAATATTGGCTATAACATTTATGTATTGCAGCAGACTGCATGCTTGGTGGTCAACCCAATCACGGTTGGCAACTTTGCTCTCCTCTTTAATTGCAAGCTGGTTGGTCAGATTTCAGACTCTATGACGGTTCCGACTTAAAGACTTATCTATTGATGAGATGGTACGGGCCTGATGCTTTTGCTGTTGTAAGGCCCATCAGGCTTTACCTGTTGGATTTCTTTTGCTCCGGTATTTAGTTTTATTTACTGTTGAGTCCTTATCTTTGCTTTATCTCCTTTTTATATCTTGATTTATATGTTCTAGGAGATGATGCATTGATAAGTTATGGGTATTTCATGCAAACCAAACATCTATGTGTTTTGATCCACATCTGAATTAAGGGTGAGGTTGGTGCACCGTTAAACCGGTTTAAGCCCTCCAGTAAAATATTTTACTGACTGTTCCAAGGCGGTACTCATTTTGTGGGTCATTTATGTTATTTCTGTCTTGTATTGTTATGCTTTCAAGCACGTCTGTTTTTGACGCCTTGTGGTCATCTGCTGGGAAAGGGCTGGCCTCTTGGCTCTCGTTTGTGATGTCTAATTGTGACGTTGTCACTTTCCCATTGGTATCCTGGTTCAGGTGTGGTGTTTGATTGTATGGATTCCTGCTCTTCGCCCTCTTTTTTTACTTTGTAGCAACACCTAGTGGACATCTACCTAGTTTGTTTGAATTATGCACTCAAGGGGTTATATGATTTACATAGGCTATATGATTTACATAGGTTTGGTACCAGTAAAATGCGTTTAAGCCCCCCCCCCTTCCCCCCCCCCAGTGTTGTTAAGACAGTGGTTCTGTTGTGTTGGATTTGTTGTTGATTGTTACTCCCATTGTGGGATTCTGTAATTGTTCTATGTCTCTATTTGTTATTTTGTTGTTTGCGATGTCATATTTCCTGGCCATACTTACTTGTTTTAGCTCAACTAAGCCATGGGCTTTTGTGATCCCCTTATGTATGTTGTCAGTCTTCTACCGTCGTCCATCCGCATGTCGTCCGTCAGTCAACAGTATCGATTCCTGATCTTTGCACCCTTACTTACTTTGTACGCACGGCTTTTGTTTTGTTTTCCGTGATAATCATTTATCTTTCATATTCGAAATACTATATTATGTTTAGAGGGGAATGTCGCCATTGTCTGTTTTAGTGCTTCTTAATTGTTACTGTACTCGTCCATAGTCAGTTTCCACGTCCTCTTAACTACGGTGATAAAATGGTGGGCTAAAATTTTGTATCGATAAAGGACAATGAGGGAGTGTATGGAAGGCCTTCTCAAAAATCCAATATGAATATGTAATAGTTATACCATAGGTTGTCCGCCTGTACGTGGAGATAATCCACGAGCCTTAGCGAGTGGATTATCTTACGTACAGGTGGACAAACATGGTATAACTATTTTATACCACCTACATCAGTGTAGACCTTGCACATCACGAGATATATTGTGCTAAAGTTGGTAAGGCTGGTATAAATCCACTTATGACAAGTGGATACATTCATATTGGATTTTTGAGAAGGCCTTCAATACACCCCTCATGAACTCATTCAAAGTAAACTGTTCTGCTATGAAATAGGGTGGAAAACTTTAAGATGAAACAATTATTTTCTGTGCTTTAGACAACAACGAGTAGTTGTAAATAGTGTGGTCAGAGTTGACTCCAGTCTTGTTTATTGTCCCACAGGCACAGGTTAAGATAAGCAAAGATTTCAGCGTAAAATTGTAAATATTTTCTTACCCATCAATTTTAACATATGTTTTGGGTGCTTAAAAGAACCGTCTCAATGAGACGGTTCTTTTGAGTACCCACAACATATGTTTTGGTTGAGAAATACGAAAATTATTTCGTACTAAAGTTCTGCGGGGCCACAGGGCACTGGTTTTTCATATAGTATATAAACAACATCTTAACAGATAATGAGTCTTAAATAATGCTTGCTGTAGATAATTGTGTCTGCTAAATATTGTGAAAGAATTTCTAACGATAAAACGAGCAATCTCCCTAAACGAGACGTTCGTTTTATTTTGTTGAAATAACTACTAGAGAAACTAGGCACATTCAACAAATATATATAGACGAGCCGTCGATGCACCATTGCCCCCGAATTTGTATATTTAAAACGGGTTTCCTAAATGCATGTAATAACTCTACTTCTTATTGAATGATAATTTATTTCGATCATCAACTGTGCTTGTTATTCAGTCCTATCACGCTATGTACAGTAAAACTATTTATACAGTTGATGTACAATAAAAACGACCATCTTGCAAAGTGGTCTATTTTTGTCAGATATTTGATGTCTTCTGTCGCTTATACAAACCCTTTCCCCCCTAGACCCAAGACGCCCTTTACATATGTTATATATTTGTATAGCGACATTTAATTGTCCAAATGGCATCTTGGGTCTAGGGGGGGGGAAGCATCTAAAAACAAACTGAAAGACGACAGTTTCATCTTTTTAATGACAAACGTCACAATTTTAAGTATATTTCGTACGCATGCGTAGTAGGAATACCGCAAAATTTTTGAAATGAAGGGTACTTATATCCTTAATATTTTAACACTTTTACTTTTTGAAAACCTGCTAAGGTTTTACTAAAACTCTCGTCTAAACGGCACCCAGTCTAAAGACGTAAAATAAGGGGTGGGAGTAGAAGGCGCAAGTTTTCACGGCTTTTCAAAAGATGAATCGCTTTGAAATCTATTTTGATTCTTTATATGCATATTTTACTACCGAAGCAGACCAATTTTTAAAACATTATGGCAATTTGAAAATTTAGGTTTTGTAATCATGTCAACTAGGGAAAATATACGCCTTATCGCTAGAGCTCCTTAAGGAAAAGGGGTCACAGTGATATTTCAGAAAGACATTGACCAACTAGAATACTGGACAATGAGATTC
The DNA here is from genome assembly GCA_964019695.1 of Loripinus fragilis. Taxonomy (NCBI): domain Eukaryota; kingdom Metazoa; phylum Mollusca; class Bivalvia; order Lucinida; family Lucinidae; genus Loripinus; species Loripinus fragilis. The sequence goes on from OZ026515.1 coordinate 123,861,026, forward strand.
CAACTCGTCAAATGCAATATGATATAGCTGATAAGGAAATGGGTCGAAACGATCAATACAGAGTACATGTACGCTATAGTTGATACAGATCTTCAAAATGTTGACAAAATTAAATACCTTGGAATAGCAATTAGAGAGAATCTGAGCTGGATTACACATGTTAGCAATATTTGCACAAAAGCTAACCGAACCCTTGGTTTCCTTATTTGAAACGTATATCCCTGTCCCCAAGGCGTACAAAGGACTGGTAGTATAGTAGTTCTTTTTGAGATTCATTAGGTGTTGTTCTTCAGAAGTAATTAGAAGCGTGCAAAAGCGGCTACCAGATTTGTAACAGGAACTACAACTATGAAACTGAAAGTATGGCTGAAGATTAAAATGGGAATCCCTTCAGAAAAGATGGAAAGACAATAAATTCATACCATTATACAATTGACTAAAGATAAAGCCAGCTTACCCAACAAATGGCCTTATCGTCTTAACTGGGGGTTGAAGAAGTCATCACCCAGTGCCATTTTAGTCTCCTACAGCTTACACATATATTTACAAAGGCAGCTTCTTACCACATGCTATTAGCCCTTAATGCGCCAATTGCAATAAAAGTCGTCTGTTTTTCTCGTCTGCTGAAATGTTTAAGAAGCTTCTATGAAAAACAGCGTGGACCCAGATCAGACTGCTCCTAGGAGCAGTCTGTTCTGGGTCCACGCTGTTTGCTTCCATACTTAATTCGTCAGTGATGTTAGGTAATTATTTGCAACAGACGACTTCAGCAGACGACATTTTCAGATGCATTTTTTTCTTGGAGCTTTAAGGTTAAGGGATTTGAACGCCCTCTGAGAATCTGTAATTTCCTCTGCTGAAATCGCGGATGCTTGTGTTGCCAGTTTACTTTTGTTGTAAGAAATGAGATAATCCCCCACCCCCACCTCCACCCTCCCCCCTCCCCAATTAAAGGTCCTGGGCCCGGAATTACAATGCCTCCTTAAAGTTAAGGTAGACTTAAATTGACGAACTTACTTAAATTTCACGAAAAGTGCATTACAATCATTTTCCCTATCTTAAATGTCTCCTTATCTCGACAAAATACTTAAATATTTAAGGTAGCAGCGAGGCTACCATAAAGTTAAGATTTAACTTTTTGACGGGGTTGCGAGTTCGAACCCCGTCACAGTACCATGTTATTTTTTTATTTTTTTTTATCAATTATTTATTGAACCGTGGCATGTAATTTCCAACAATGTGGCATTTTGACATGTGTAGACTAAGACGAGCCTGTGTAGCCGCCTTTTAAGCTTATACAGTCAAAATGCTGTTTGGTCAGTAGCTAAATATTCATAGAATATTCAAACGACTAGCAAAGGCTCTGATCAAACTGCGCGTATGCGCAGGCTGATTTGAGACTCTGCTCGTCACACATACCACATTGTTAGGAATCTCATGTAGCGGCTCATTTAAAGATATAATTCATAAGCATTTCCAAACCATTTGGGTTGCTTAATATCACTTTACTTGATTGTATCGATTCCTGATCTTTGCACCCTTACTTACTTTAATGACAGCAAACAATGCGTACCCTATTGAGTTGATGCATTCAGTGGCATCTCGCATATGCGTTTTCGTGTTTGATAATGTCCCATTTGATGGGCACTTTGTATAAATGTTAAAACTGTTTTCCAATGATGCTTAAAGGACACATGTGAAAATATGATACAATAAAAATGAAGAAAAAGACATGAAAGCATTGATGGGATTCGAACCCGCGCATAATGGAAAAAAAATGTATGTTCTGCTGCCAGCGACTCTATCTTCTGAGTTATACAAGATTATATCAAACAGTTTTCAAAACAACACCTGTCTACTGAATATGCCAGCCTACTGTTTTGATTTCAATGTTTACAAACAAGCAAATGTAAACATGGTCCTTAGATCTTGGCAGCGCTATAGAAGGTTTTAAGGAGCGATATCGTTTCTATACCACCACGATAACGTATATCCACGCTCGGATCCAGGAACTTTTCGTCGGGTTTGGCGGTGGAAGGGGGGGGGTCCAAGTCCGACTGACTAAAAAAAGCTCTGAAGTTGTATTTTCTCTTCTTTTTTCTGTAAGTCCTCAGCTTATCTTGCAGAGGGAGTCCAGTGATCATGGCTTTTTGAAAGAAAACTATCATTAAACTATAACTTTCCGATATTCCATGGAGAAGGGCGCTCTAACATTTTCAGGGGGGGTCAACTTTTCCCAGGTGGAGTGGTTCCAATTGCATTTTTCTATATAAACCTATAGAATTTGTGATTTTCCAGGGGGCTGGGGTCCGGACCCCTGCCACCTCCTCTGGATCCGCGCGTGGCATCGTTAACTGGGTTCGTCGACACATCGTCTTGGCCAAAAGACTTAGCATGATACTCACTCCATTGATGCAAGTTCTGTGCGGCTGTGGTAAACAACGACAGGGTCCTACTGTTTAGTGATTGGAGATTTGATTGGGGTATCAAAAATGCCATTAGTGGGGTAGTGCACCGTGTATCAAAGGCGTTTTATGCTATGGGATATTGTATTATTCCCAACGTCGGGTGTGAAGGGAGTCTCTACATATAAAATACCGAATTACCCACATGCTTTGTCCCACACTGTATGCGGCGATCACAAATGAACTGAATTGCTAGAAACGCTGTTTTGTATTTAAAAAAAATGCGTATCGCTGCCTATCAGGTACGATTTTTTAGTAATAAGGTTGAAGGGTTCACCACATCAAGAAGTCTGCGAGTATTCTATAACTACCCCCCCCCCCCCCTGTTAAGCATATGAACAAACTAGAGGATCTGAAGGTCATGTAGCGCTTACCTGATCTCATTGATTAAATTAAGATAGGTCAAGGTCAACTTAGGCTTATTAATGAAACATATTTTGTTTTAACATATATGCTCGCCTATGCGATAAGTACCATAATATCGTGCTGGCTCGGTTGCAGTTTGCTCATACGAATGTTTAAAGTTCAGGTAAACAGTACAATATCAGTTTTGTTTGTTTGTTTGATTTGATTATTTACGTCCCATCAACAATCTTTCAGTTTTAAAGGGACTGGGCCTCCTGGGTTGAACTAGTACTAAGCTAGGATAAATGTTCTTGCTCAGTGACACAACGCAGTTACGCCGGTGATAATCGAATCCGCGTCCCCTCGGTCTCGAGATAAGCGCTCTACCACTGAAGCACTGTGCTCCCAAGCAATAACAGTAATTTGTGAGACTTCGAGGTCTACGTAAATTCTGGATTTTCATCCGACTTGAGCTGTACAACACTGATGCCATGCTATAAGCTACAAATATCTCTGCCAAACTGGCACCCGGTTACCCATCTATTTCGCGAGCCCTGTCGAGTCATAACTAATGACTTACATGGCGTACATGTACTCATTTTGGACACATATATTCCCAATGGCAAGCCAGAAATTGGCTGATTATCAGATACTTAGCTAGTTTATTTTAATTTAAAGGCGCCAATTGAGCCACAACGCGCTGCAATGCATCCGTGATAATTCCAAATGAAAAAAACAACACTCCCATATATGGTAAAACAAAATATGTTTCAATAATAAGCCAAAGTTGACCTTGACCTATCTTAATTTAATCAATGAGATCAGGTAAGCGCTACATGACCTTCAGATCCTCTAGTTTGTTCATATGCTTAACAGGGGGGGGGGGGGGAGGGGGGGTAGTTATAGAATACTTGCAGACTTCTTGATGTGGTGAACCCTTCAACCTTATTACTAAAAAATCGTACCTAATAGGCAGTGATACGCATTTTTTTAAATACAAAACAGCGTTTCTAGCAATTCAGTTCATTTGTGATCGCCGCATACAGTGTGGGACAAAGCATGTGGGTAATTCGGTGTTTTATATGTAGAGACTCCATTCACATCTGACGTTTGGAATAATACAATATCCCATAGCACAAAACGCCTTTGATACACGGTGCACTACCCTACTCATGGCATTTTTGATACCCCAATCGTATCTCCAATCACTAAACAGTAGGACTATGTCGTTTTTTACCACAGCCGTACATAACTTGCATCAATGGAGTGAGTGTCATGCTAAGTCTTTTGGCCAAGACGATGTGTCGACGAACCCAGTTAACGATGCCACGCGCGGATCCAGAGGAGGTGGCAGGGGTCCGGACCCCAGCCCCCTGGAAAATCACAAATTCTATAGGTTTATATAGAAAAATGCAATTGGAACCACTCCACCTGGGAAAAGTTGACCCCCCTGGAAATGTTAGAGCGCCCTTCTCCATGGAATATCGGAAAGTTATAGTTTAATGATAGTTTTCTTTCAAAAAGCCATGATCACTGGACTCCCTCTGCAAGATAAGCTGAGGACTTACAGAAAAAAGAAGAGAAAATACAACGTCAGAGCTTTTTTTAGTCAGTCGGACTTGGACCCCCCCCCCCCTTCCACCGCCAAACCCGACGAAAAATTCCTGGATCCGAGCGTGGATATACGTTATCGTGGTGGTATAGAAACGATATCGCTCCTTAAAACCTTCTATAGCGCTGCCAAGATCTAAGGACCATGTTTACATTTGCTTGTTTGTAAACATTGAAATCAAAACAGTAGGCTGGCATATTCAGTAGACAGGTGTTGCTTTGAAAACTGTTTGATATAATCTTGTATAACTCAGAAGATAGAGTCGCTGGCAGCAGAACATACATTTTTTTCCATTATGCGCGGGTTCGAATCCCATCAATGCTTTCATGTCTTTTTCTTCATTTTTATTGTATCATATTTTCACATGTGTCCTTTAAGCATCATTGGAAAACAGTTTTAACATTTATACAAAGTGCCCATCAAATGGGACATTATCAAACACGAAAACGCATATGCGAGATGCCACTGAATGCATCAACTCAATAGGGTACGCATTGTTTGCTGTCATTAAAGTAAGTAAGGGTGCAAAGATCAGGAATCGATACAATCAAGTAAAGTGATATTAAGCAACCCAAATGGTTTGGAAATGCTTATGAATTATATCTTTAAATGAGCCGCTACATGAGATTCCTAACAATGTGGTATGTGTGACGAGCAGAGCCTCAGATCAGCCTGCGCATACGCGCAGTTTGATCAGAGCCTTTGCTAGTCGTTTGAATATTCTATGAATATTGAGCTACTGCCCAAACAATATTTTGACTGTCTAAGCTTAAAAGGCGGCTACACAGGCTCGTCTTAGTCTACACATGTCAAAATGCCACATTGTTGGAAATCACATGCCACGGTTCAATGAATAATTGATAAAAAATAAAATTAAAAATAAAAAAATAACATGGTACTGTGACGGGGTTCGAACTCGCAACCCAGTCAAAAAGTTAAATCTTAACTTTAAGGTAGCCTCGCTGCTACCTTAAATATTTAAGTATTTTGTCGAGATAAGGAGACATTTAAGATAGGGAAAATGATTGTAATGCACTTTTCGTGAAATTTAAGTAAGTTCGTCAATTTAAGTCTACCTTAACTTTAAGGAGGCATTGTAATTCCGGGCCCAGATTTGTAAGTGAAACTTATAATTATGATATCAGCTACTTAAAAGTAGAAACATAGTATAGTCATTAAAATTGAAATCAGTATCAAGTATTTCATTGAAAGATAATTATTGAATGATTTTACATTTCGATGAATTACAAGTTTGTGTATATAACGCATTAAGAAAAGAGCCGTGACATGTGATTTCCAACAATGTGGCATTTTGACAAGTGTGGACTCAGACGAGCCTGTGCAGCCTCTTTTCAAGCTTAGAGCTTAAATGGAGTTCAGTCAGTAGCTTAATAATCAAAGAATATTTAAGCGACTAGCAAAGGCTCTGATCAGACTGCGTATATGCGCAGGCTGATCTGAGGCTTTAATGTTTGCAAATACCACATTGTTGGAAATCTCATGCCGCGGCACAAAATATTACTGGACATCGATTTTCGTCAAATTTGGTCAACATATTCTAAACCTATAGGGCCAGGTATTATGTTGAAATAGTATTTTGACAAAGATCGGAACTTGATACAATTGACATTTTGACATAATGAAAAAACTTACAGTTGAAATATTGGGGTACGGTTACATAAAAATGAATGCACGCCCACCACCCTTATAAATACAAAAATGTCATTCATAGTATCAACAAAGTTATCAATGATGGCGTTAATTCATAAGTAATTTCAGCGTTAGTAACATAACATGCAAATTAGCGTAGATATGATTATAACAGGGTTCCCTCAGGTTTGGTAATGATATCATACATAACGTGATAACTTTACAATTAAATTACATTAAAAATGCACCATAATTATATATGTCATACCCCGAACAATAAACCGGCATTTCATAAGCAAATTCTAAGCATTGGCATACTCCCATGTTAATTTCCTATACCTTATAAGAGCCCCTTTCCTTAACAACATCAATGGGAAGGAAACTAAAATCTGCAATAGAATGTGAATGTGAATTGAAATGCAAAGTAACGTTTGAAGCATAACCATGACTATCATTATTATTGATGTCGAATATATGGCTATTCATACGGTTTGAAACTTTTTTTATTTTCTATGCAAATTTTAATAGAACAATCTGTTAGCAAACAGTGTATATTTTTAACAAACGTAACTTTCTGCAGCGTCTGATCTGTATCTTCACTGTTTGTCGGCGTCCCATAAAAATGACGTTTAGCTTTATAAACTGGTTATAATGAAGAAAGTAACAAAGCTTGTGCATGTTCCACCAAGAAACAACACTAATAGGACATAGTCCACCATTTTGCTGATGTCGCACCATGTGATGAGCTTCCCTGTTGATTTTGACATGCCTTGTCCCATCCGAGATTCATGATCCTTACTAACTTCGACAAATCCGTTTTCCTTCACATTTTCCCTACTTCCCAATGAAGTGTTGTTTTGAGCTATGGTTTTGTCAGTACAAGAATCATTTGTTACCTGGTTTCTACAGTTACAACTCAGAGAATTGTAAACATATTGTAGGAACTTTGGTAATCGTTTGTCACTGTTCCTGTGAAATATACGCATATTCAGTATCGTACATAAACTTATGAGAGCACTTTTGACGAGATCAATCATTAGGAAATAAGAGATTATCGGCATTGGTTCCGATGTCTTCGGTAAAGTATCGGTTACAATAGTCATGAAGACAGCAATCGATAGTAGAACAGTAATAGCATAAGACACCCTCTCTCCGGATTCTGTTGGTAATACAAATACCAATACATTTAAGAGGCTAAGGAAGAGGATCGGCAGAATTATACTCACAATAAATGATTCAGGCTTTCTTTTTAGACGAATCTTAAAAGTAATCCTGGAAATGCCCCTAAACTCTTCCGCAAAAGCCGATGTGTTCAACACTTTCCACGTGCCATGTTCACGAAGACTTGATGTTTCAATGTCGTCTCTTACAGACACGAGATTAACTTCACTAGCAGCATATCCCCACGCGTACATTTCCATGCTGCAATCTTGAACGTCGAAAGGAAAATAGCGAACATCTAAGACGCATGTCGCTTTGATCAAATCAGCTGGATTCCAAGTACTAACTCCTGAAGAATAAAATCGAATCATTTGCCATTTCTTACCGTAGGAATCCAATTTCTCTGATGGATTGGTCAGAATAATCTCTGGCACCCATACCTCATTGTATCCCATAAAGATTGTAGAAATACCGCTGTATTCAGTTTGATTCCAGATCATGTTTTCATCAACCCAGTATATAAAGAACACGCCTACCACAGAAAATCTTTCCAAAACTTCATTGAATTCTTGAATAGCAACTATTGTCAGGTAAAGGTACACATCAACTGTGTGGGACTGATTTCGCACAGGTCGAATATATTTACTGTAGTTTGTTAGCAGATCGCCTCGCAGTGCCCTTGTGTCTTCAATAGATGTCAAATTGACTAGCATAGTGCCAGCACACAACCAAATCACAACAACACAAATTCCCCAAGTTTTGCCATTCATTTTGGCCTAATTCAAAACTTTGCTCTGTATACTAAGGATTTTGGCTAATGGGCGAAGTGTACAACGTCAGTTGCCTATACCCTGCAAATGACAGAATAATGATTTATTAATTTGAATCAGACGACTGTTTGAACATGTGCAGTAAATTGTTTCCATAGATATGAAGATGCGATTTTGTCAATACACGACTCACGCGTAATTTTAGTGAGAATTTTGCATATGTTACCTGCCTTCGTAATACGCAATGATTAATCCCTTATTATATTCCTGCGTGTGGCCTGAGTTTAGATACAAAATAAGCATTTGTTCGATTCTGTTATGTGCATTGCTGGCGGACAGAAAAATCTTGATACAATCCGATTCGTTTTCCTGTTGACCTGTCCGCCAGCGATGCACTTGATAGGATTTCCCAGCGTACAGTATTTCGGTCAAATTTGGCTCTCACGATGGACAGTGTTTGGTATACTCCCCGACATACAGTGCATTTATCAAAAATACTATCTCTTCCCGGTGGACAGTCGCGAAAATTTCACAATCAAATTTTATCTAGTATAACGTAAGTTTAAACAAAGTTGATATTATTCTGTGATACATTTGCAATATAGTTATCATGTGAAAATGAAGCTACCACTTCGCCATTTTGTATTTGTCCTGATGTACAGTCACGGGAGCGTACTGCGTACTTATCTCACAGTGTAGACTGTTTGAACATGCACAGTAAATTAGTTCCATAGTCCTAAAGATATGGTTTGTCAATACATGACGCAGACGTATCATAGATTGCATACTGAAAATACACGAATTTTCATAAGAACTTTATTTTCCATATGTTACCTGCCTTTGAAATGCACAATGGTTTATCTCCTATTCTTCCCTGCGATTTACAAAACAAACGTTTGTTCAATTCTGTACTGAATCATATTATACAGGTTAATTTGTCGATATCCATGCTAAAACTTCGAAATATTGCTTTTAATGCGTGATGTATAAGAGTGATTTTATCAATCAGTTTTTTAATTAACTATATGCCTGCTAATGTCGTCTGCTAATAAATTTTGCAAACGGTTTAGACCCAGATCAGGCCCAACAAAATATCGGGCCTGATCTGGATCCAAACTGATTGACACCACAATGGTGTTCTTGATATAATTTTTCGAAAAGCTGATTTTGAACACAAAAATCAGAAGACGACAAAAAAACATGCAAAATTACCCAGTAGGCAAAGAGTTAATGAATATATATGAGCTAGTGATTTTAACAATCAGTTTGTAATTAATAATTCAGTGTGATAATTATTCCATGTTACTTTTAACTCCCTGCATGCCGGCTAAATTTTCATGTTTTGTCGTCTGCTGACTGTTTTCATAATTACCTTTTCAAAAATTCTTTCAGGAACACTATCAGAGTGTCAAACGGTTCTGATCCAGGTCAGGACCGACGTTCTGTCCTGATCTGTGTCCAAACTGTCACGGTAGCAAAGGTTATCAGCAGACGACAAAAGTCGTCACTAGCAAGGAAATGATGTTTGTTTGTTTGTTTGATTCTCTACGTCCCATCAACAATCTTTCAGTTAAACAGGGGCGGGTCTTCCTTGGTTGAACCAGTACTATGCTAGGATAAATGTGTCTTGCTCATAGACCACAACGCAATGACATTGGTAAGGCTCGAACCCGCGGCCTCTCGGTCTCGAGTCAAGCACTCTACCACTGACCCACGTTGTTGTCCAAATCTCAGCACGAATATCGCCAAATTACCCCAACATACTTTTAGCGTTTTACAAAATCTCATCGCAAAGTCCGAAAACGGATTTTCTATAGCATTGATTGGTGTGATTCTATTTAATTTTTCGCTGAACGAGTGATTGTTATCACAGTCAATTCCAGCAATAAAATTCATCGCGAATGTTGTATTGAATGTATTAAATTAATTTGCGTTTATTTCTGCACTCTGGGGGACTGAAAACAACTTGAGTTAGCCATATTAAGTGAATGTGTGCTTATCACACCATCGATCAGCGAGGACACTGTCAAGACTGAACAGACTGGGGTTCGTACAAACTATGTGAGTAGATTGATATTCGTACAGAAACTAAATAATGACATAACAGTATGAGGTAAGAACCAGGCCACGAGGTTATCAAACTTTTTTCATGCCCAAGTCAGCTGAGCACGAAATCACTCCTTTCTATTTTATCTCCCGCCAATATAACATCCATTAGATTCACTGACACTATCCAGGATGTACTTAAGATACGTGTTGCATGTATGACATGACCTTGACAACAACTGAGCGTATGTCTGTGCAATGTTAATTAAAGGTCAAACGTGCAAATTTCGCAGAATAAAAGTATGCAATGTTAATGCTGCAATTTTTATCGTTGTCATACCAATCTAACAGTACAAACTTATCAAAAACTGCATGTGAGTGGTTTAGAAGTCATGCATAGTGATATTGATAGTGTTACTACAAGCCAGGTCAGGATTAAAGGTCACATTAGTGCCCAGTTTGTGTAAAAATGCATTGAAAACAGTTTCTTTATATAATCAGCATATCCAACATAACCATTAATCAACAACATAAGTGAGTAGGACGTATGAGCACAGCAAATATTTTCACTAAATGAAATATAGGTATCCAATTATAAACTAACATCAAAAGGCCTATTGGGCTTCTCATAGGACACACTAAGAGAAATCGGCTTAATTGTATAAGAACAGCAAAACACAGTTTTAATATCCAAGCTGTCTGACTAGCACTTTTGTTGTTCGCTGATTAGGTACTAATCTCCCAGAATCTAGCTAAGCTTTGTAGCACAGCAGGCCAGATTGAGTCGTGCCTGGTGGTCAAATCTTAAAATACATTTTCTCTTAATGGGGCTCAATTATGATAAAGTAAGCATAACATATAAATGCTGCTTGTTTTAGTTTTCTACAGCTGCATTTTCAATGGTTGTAAACCCACTCACAGTTTAACGTTATGGTTTCCCTTTAAAAACAAAAGTGTACCAGGCTGCAGGCTCAGTGATGACCCTATCTTAAAACTTTCATCGGTTTGTTAGTGCCTGATGCTTGTCTTTGTCTCGGCCCACCATAGATCCACTTGAGGATCTATCTGTGGGTTACAAGCATTTTGTCTTTGTTTCATCAAAGTTTGTTAATTTACTTAGATTGATTCTAGATTTGATAACACATTGCAATGGTCAGCCACCATGCTAGCTAAGCAATTTTTGTGTTTAAACAACAGCAGAATCTATGGTGACGATTTGGCACCATATTATTGTAGTGCACCTTAGACCAAAGTGGTTTCCGCTGCAGTCTGTTCTAATGCAGTGATTCTGTTGTTGTTGATTCACTGTTTATTGTTGTTCGAATTGTTTGTGGGGGTTGGCTTTTGGTCAATGTCTTGTTACTTAGTGGACAATCTAGTTTTTCAATAGTCTCGCTGAGGAAGAGAGAGCGGGTTGCTTTATAACTGTCTTCCTGCTGACTTTTGGCTATTAGTGTTCTGTGTCTCTTCCTAACAGTGCTGTAAGTTTGTCTGCGCTGTGTGATTGTGGTATTTCCTGGTCATACTCACTTGCATTTTGGTCATTTCTTAATTATTACAATCAAAATAAATCAGTTCTCTTGTGTAAGTTGCTTAACTGTTTGTCAGTGCTCTCAAACAGTGAATTATCTCACAACAATTATTGCTATAGCAGATCAATTTTAAGTAGAATGTAAAATTTGGAAAACCAATGACATCAAACCTACAAGCTGATGTGAATTTTCAGAGATGTTTTTGAACACTTGCACCTTATTGACATGCATTTTGTCTTGCATAAACAGTTAACTGGATGCATGCACACAACTGTGATAGCTAGCAAGCACTTCCGAATAACTTCTAGTCAGTCTGTACCTTCTTGCCAAAAGTCAGTAGTTTCAGCTAGTTTAAGATAGATCCATTATTACATGGTCCGCCTGAAGCCATATCTTAGCTTGATAGTTTGCCCTAGTGATATGTACCTCTAATGCACCATGGGTTGGAGGCAACACATCTGGGTCATGTTTCGCTTTCACCAAAAGACTACGCCTGGCAACATCAATACCTCTGACATCCTTTTCTCAAATTCCATATAACGAACATACTAACGCTCAAGCATCATCGACGTTATCATCCCTTACCACTCCAGTAAGAAGATGGGCATACCTAATGAACATTTTCCAACATGTCTTCTTGCCTTTGCCAGATAAAGGTAGCATGGAATTGTATCATGTTAGCGCATGAAAGCCTAAAATAATGGACAATACTAAATTGGGTAGCTGTTCAGCAGCAAAATGGGAAGGAACACATTTCATTACTGTCGCTGTTCCTGAGAGCATCCAAACCTATCAATACTGCAGGCCCTGAGGTGATACAGTCACATTATAAACACATCTGATACACTAAATACATTTGCCAACATTTCTTTTATACCCCACTGCTGTTGCATCTCACGCATGTTATGCCATCCTAGTGTCCAGATCTTCATGATCGGATGGCAAGTGGGGCGCTTCATGTATATTTGATGTAGCTTTTATTTCATTTTCAATTCCTCCTGAAGTAACCTCTTCCTAGTCTCAGTAGTAATTTGAGAGTTTTAGCTGTCAAAATTACAGGCAATGTATCAGCAGCCACATCAGGCTTATTCTCACCCAGTACTATGAACTTTTCCTAAACTTGTGGCAAAGTCACAAACTTCGAACATATGAATTGTCCCACATGTCATCATATTATGAGGGGGCGAAAACTAGGATGGGGTAACATATCTCAATGGCAAACTATCATGCTAAGAGATACAGATGCCCGTGTATGCAGCTAATTAGTTGTGGATGCAAGACAAAATGTGTGCCAGTGAGATGAAAACGCTCTGAAGTATCTCACAAATGCACACCAGTTAGTGGATGTGATGTCATTGACAGCGCAAGTATTACATATTTTACTTAAATAGATTTGCTATAGCAATAATTATTGAGAATTAATTTGCTGCTTGAGTACACTGACAAATCTGGAATTATAACTCAGACGCTTACACAAATGAGTAGATCTGTTTCTTATGTTGTATAGAAGAAATGACCAATACGCAGCTGTAGAAAACTGTTTGACATCAAAATAGCATCTATTTGTAGTGCTTACTTGATCCTTATTATGACCTGCCAAGATAACACGCTTTCGTTGCCAACGACCAGGTACGACTCAATCCGGCCCGCTCCGCAAAATCCTAAGTAGAGTAAGGATGAACAGTACCTTATAATTAGCAAACAACGAAACTGCTAGTCAGATAGCACTAATAGGAAGCTTCTCTTGTTTTTATGCTTAAAGAAGATTTTCTCATAACTTGGCCCAATGGGAATCCCGTGAGTTTATCATGTCTCGCCATGTTCAATGGAGAATGACCCTTGCTCGTACAACCCATCCCGTATGTACTGTACCTTATGTGTCCCGTACAAAGACTTTTTCTCATATAATGGTCCAGGGTGGGGGCATTTGTGTCACACTGACACATTCTAGTTTACTGCTAGTTAACAATTATAAACATATATTACCTTTAGTTAGGCTGTTTGCTGCGCTCATACGTCCTACTCACTTATCCTGATGTTGAGTGGATATGTAAGGTATGCTGATCGCTAAAAAAGCTATTTTCTATGCACTTTACCTTAATTGTGCACTTAGATGACCTTTAAACCTGGTCTGGCATGTAGTGGCACTATTAATGTCACTATGCATTGCTTCTAAACCATTCACATGCAGTTTTAAGATAATTTTGTGTGTATGATATTGTCAAAAGAATGCTGCGCCTAACATAACATACTTTTATTTGTAAACTGTGCACTTAAATTACCTTTAACCTTGCACAGGCTTACCCTCAGCTCTTGCCTAGGTTATGTATTAAATACAAAATGAATCTCCATTTCATTCTGAATAATTTCAGTGAATTTAATGGAGGCTTTATAGACAGGAGATGACAGAAAGGAGTGTTTAGTCTGATTTTTATGGTTATTTTGCACCCAGTTGACCTTTGACCTAATTCTGAGTCATAGGGACATTCAGACTGCGAGTTCGGCACTTTCCCTTTGGTATCCTGGGACAGGTGTGATATTTGATTGTATCGATTACTGTTCTTTGCACCCTTATTTACTTTGGCATCCACCCCTATCGGTTTTACTATACATATTGGAACATATTTAGCATGGATGCCAGCTTTTACCCCATTTTTCATCAGAATTTTTTTCGTGATATGGACTACCAACTATATATAAAATACGAGGGCGTTCATTCTATTCTGGCACTAATTTTATGATATCTATAACTTTTGTTTTAATAACTTAGCAGTTAAAAATAAGTTTCTGTTGTTGAAGTCATCGACATTAGAACACACTCTTGCAAAACGAATAAGCTGAGAAATATATACACCATAAGAAGGGGAGCTAGGAACATTTCTGTCAAGAAATGGGAAATTTAATCAAAATTAAAATCATTCCGTTTATCATAAATTTTAGAAGAAATTATGTCATTTGTTATTGACAAGTTCAAGTCCAAAAACGGAGCTTCAGTATCAGAAGAATTCGCCTTATTTAACTGAAGTCCAGTAGGATATATCTGACCTACCATTTGTTCAAAAATTAGGATTGTCAATATTAAATAAGTCATCTAAATATCTGTAGGTGGAGTTAAAAGTTTCAATAATATCAGTGTGAGTATTGTCTGACAGAGACAACATGAAGTCTCTCTTATAACAAAACAAAAACAAATCTGCAACAAGAGGAGCACAATTAGTACCCATTGGAATGCCTACATTTTGTCTATATAATTTCGAGCCAATGTTTATAAATATATTATTTAAAAGATAATTGAGAGCATCACACAGTTTCTGGCATGACGACAATTTATATCGTTTAGGTTGTTCAGAAGTAAAAAATGCATTTTTATCATTACAAGCCAAATAAAATGAGCCCTCTCTTTTAAATGTTTGTTCAATTAATTCTGTTAGTTTTTCTTTGATTAGATTATGAGGCAATGTAGTATAGAGGGTAGAGAAATCATATGTAGACAAACCAGATGCTAGAAAACCAGTAGACTTCAATTTATAAGGAATTTCACCTGAATTTTTAAAAGCCCAAATTAATTTTTTACTATTTCTTTCATAAACTGCTGTGCAATATTTAAAGGGAAAATTCACTCTTTTTCAAATGCATTTATTACAAAGCTTACAGTATGGCAGGAATAATCCCTCATTAAATGTTTGTGAATGCTCTTCAATTAGCCTGTAATTAATTACTTTTGCTTGTTTAAGGGGGTCTGGCTATTCTCAGGTCAATGAGCTCTACACAAGACAACTGGAGGCACTTTCATCTGCTACACACAACACAAGCAAAGTTTTATATCCTTGATAATGTCAAAAATAACAATGTTTCAGAGTAATATTTTAGCAGTGGGTGCATTGGTAAGTACAGTTTGATACCTGGCCAATATTTTATATTTCTTACAAAAATTTAACCCTTAAAGCACTAATTTATTACTATTTTGTGAAAATTTTCTTCATTTTGGGTACAAAAATATAGATTAAAATCAAATGAAACTTATTTAAAAAATAAAATACTCTTCTTTTGACAGTTGTAACATTCTAGTTTGCATTGATCTTTCCGTTGATTGTATTTAAAACAGAATATCCATTATCCAATATTGAAATGAAGAAATTGACTGAAGGTGCTGCTTCTAATATTTAGCTGACCTGCATAAAGAGGTTAACTCATGTTAAAGTGTGTGTGTGTGTGTGTGTGTGTGTGTGTGTGTGTGTGTGTGTGTGTGTGTGTGTGTGTGTGTGTGTGTGTGTGTGTGTGTGTGTGTGTGTGTGTGTGTGTGTGTGTGTGTGTTGCTGTAAGATGGCTGCTCCCAGATGTTTGCATAAAGCTGATAAAATAGTCCTGTAATTAACTTAGCAGATAATTAAATGATCTGTGAAAATTAAATCATTACAGAATAAATATTTATTTTCGATTCAAGTAAAATGTTAAAAGTGAAGAACAAAGACTTTTATGACATGGTTTTTAATCGCAGTGAGGCAAGAAGTTCAAAGAATAGATAACTCAGTAGTTGTACATGAACTAGAATTAGCAATAAAACGCGACTTATAGGGCCGTTTATGAAGTTTAGGTAACCAGTATAACGTAGGAAGCTTGCTATTGTCCTCATCAACAAACACCCCAAACTTAGCTACCATATGGCTTCCATGCATATCAACAATAGACGTCTCATCAAGCCTGCTATGCTCATATGTTTTTGCAGTGCTAAGTTCTTGCTTATGGGTGTTAATATAGTACCTTTTTAAAACGACCACAACATCGTTAGCAGCCTATGGAATTCCTGGATCCGTTTCTTCAAATGTCTAAAAGTGAATTTAGGTTTAGGCGGTAGACGATCTAAATTGTTTCAATAAAATGAAATTCTACTATCAATAATCTTAAAAATATTTTGTTTCCTGCTATTTAAGGCATAAGACTCAACATGCTCTCGTTTACACCAGTGATTACAAAATTCTTGTAAGGCGCCTGCAATTTCCTCACGACATGATTTGAAGTACATGTAAGTAAGGGTGCAAAGATCAGGAATCGATACAATCAAGTACCACACCTGACCCAGGATACCAAAGGGAAAGTGACAAACTCACAGTTGGACACCACAAACGAGAGCCAAGAGGTCAGCCCTTTCCCAGCAGGTGACCACAAGGCACATAAAAAAGACGCTCATAAAGGCATAACAAACACAAGACAGAAAAAAACATAAAAGATCCACAAAAGAAGTACCGCCTTGGAACGGTCAGTAAAATATTTTACTGGAGGGCTTAAACCGATGTAACGGCGCCAACCTCACCCTTAATTCAGATGTGGATCAAGATATATAGATATTTGGTTTGCATGAAAGACCTCTAACTTATCAATGCATCATCTCCCAGAACATACAAATCAAGATATAACAAGGAGAAGAAGCCAAGATAAGGACTCAACAGTAAATAAAACTAAATACCCAAGCAAAAGAAATCCAACAGGTAAGCCCCGTTGGGCCCGACAAACAGCCAAAGTATCAGGCCCCTACCATCTCATCAATAGATAAGTCTTCATAGAGTGTGCAATTAAAGAGGAAAGCAAAGTTGCCAACCGTGATTGGGTTGACCACCAAGCATGCAGTCTGTTGCAATACATTAATGTTATAGCCAATCTTTTTATAATGGGAAATAATTTTAATGATCTGCGCTGAAAAAATATAAGAGCCAACAATCTTCTTCAATTTATACACCAATTCACCATAGAATTCAGGTTCCGAAAGTCCTTGGCGCAAGAGAGATTTAAGTCCAATTTGGAATTTAGATATCAAATCATAGTATCGTCTATAAAATTTAGAAAATTTTTATTGGCTATTGGCAAGGGAAACCTATATTTAAGTCCCTTACATATAATAGACCGAATTCTTGAATCAGTTATGATTTTTGAATCCCCAGTGACTATATGACCAGCGGGTTGATAGCAATACTTTGAGTCTTTACAATCTCAAGAGTCAGGGATAGAATTTTTCAATATCAAATTCTGTTACTAATTTGTTATAGTTAAAAACAATACTACGAATAGGTTTATTGTACTTATAACAAATGATAGGGGATTCCTTATCTTCAAAGTAAGTAGGAATAGAAGAGATAACAGATTTGTCTTAAAATAAACTGGGTAAGTTAATGAATTCAATCCCCTTGTAAACCAAATGAATTTTGATAAAATGACTAATATGATTAGTTTTGGAGTCTATATATGACCGAAAAGCATGTTGAGTGTAACACTGGGTAAGAAGTGCTGCGTCATAAAGTCGATGAGCTCTATCATAGAATTTATTAGCATCAATATCCAAATTACGAAGTGAAGAGATAGAAAGAGTAACTAAACGTGAAAGGGCTATATGTCAGCCTGAATGTTTTAAGGTGATACTTAATTCTGAGTTAAAAATGTTTATTTTTGCGTTTTAGGCTTGCAATGAGATCGCTTATTGTGTTTACAGATATCTAAAAGAGAAAAAAACATCTAAATCAGGTAATATAGAAATGTTACCTTTTTGGTGAATATTATGTTATCCACTTTAAATCTAATTCATGCCTAAGAATATTTCTATATATTTTAGTGGTTGTAGTGGTTGCACTATACTATTCTGTTCCATTGGGCTTGCACCGTATATGTCCGGCTGGGTATTCAAGGTATTCAGAATGGGATGGACCTATAAATGGACGAGATCTCCTGTTAGAGTGCGAAAACTGGCGAAGCCCTGAGAGGGAACAGACGCCGATAGACTATAAACTAATGCAAAGCCTAGAATATTTACAGCCTAGTGGCTCTATACCTAAAGGATAGGTAAGATTACTATATTGGTGGCAGCGGTAATCTGGAAGAACGTCGGCTGTCATCACAGCATGTGTGGTATTCTTGAAAATTTGAAAATTTGCAAGTAGCCTTTCCTGCAATTTCCCGCTTCCATCGACAATTTGCACTCGTCTGTCTCCCATAGGAATTGAACTGGCCATCCATTCAAACCTGATCAGATAGTCCAAAGCCCCATAACAACGTCGTCCCTGCATAAGCCTGAAAAAAGAGAAAACTGGTTAATTTGTGTTGCTACTTCCTGTTTCAAAATGTACCCTTGTAAATTTTACCACCCCCAGAGAGCTGCGAATCATACCTGGGATTGGTGACAAGATGGTCCAGGCAATTGTAGAAGTGAGACTGAGGCACGGCAATGTGGCACAGTGACAGCCCTTTTGCTCTCAAGAATCTTGAGGAAAAGGCTTCCAGAGGATCTCCTGGCTTGTTTAGACTTCAGGCCAAATCCCTACTTTGCCACAGCAGATGAGCAACAAGACGACGGTTATGGTGCAGTCAGTTTGGACTACGAAGATGGTTCCAAGGCACAGTTGACATAAAAAATATTAAGGTCACAGATAAGCGAGAGATAGAGAATGGACTATGGCCAGAGAGCTCGACTTTACCGAAAGAGAGAGGCGCAGTTGGTGGGCCAGAAACAATTTCTGTCCCATGGACTATGCCCGTATACAAGATGGCAACAGGCATGCAAGAAGATCCTATTCATCCTGGTACGGTCTTTCCAAAACAAAAAAAGAGGCACAAAGATGATAGATCACAGTCCAAAAGTCAGACAAAAATTAAATCTTGAAAAATGTTCTGATGAGTCTGAGGGTGCAGAAAAAAAAGCACAGATCAACAAAAATGAAGACCGACCAGAAATCCACAAAACAGAAGATTTCAGAAGATGATGGTAAGATATAACACTCCAACAAGTTGAAGCTTTCAGAAAATAGTGACAATGCCAGTGCTCCAGACAACTAAGCACAGCTTTCTGAAAAGAGTGGTCATAAAAACAAGCTGTCACTTTCAAAAAATAGTTTGTCCAAAAAACACAAGATCCATTCAGATTCAGAAAACAAAAACACAAAAACAAGTACCAGCTTTCAGAAACTAGTGAGAGTACAAAAGAAACCAGTTCAACTGAGAGTAGCTCAGATGTTCCTCAAAATAAAAAAACATAAGAAAACACACAAGAAAGATAAATATTTATCTGCAAATTCCAGACATAGGAGATTAAGGAAAAAGAAGTATTCATCATCATCGTCTTCGTCATCAACAAAAGATTCAGACTCGGATTCAGATTTAAAAAAGAAGAAAAAAACATTAGAAATCAGCTATTCTTTTAAAGAACATCAGCATGAAACATCATCTTCGACATCATCTTCATCATCATCTAAAGATTCCAACTCAGATTATGATTCAAATTATGTGACCAAGAAGATGAAAAGCCAAAAGAAGTCAGCCCTTCGTACTTTGCCAAAACAACTCCAGTATGATGGTAAAAGCAATTGACAACTTTCAAACACAGATTCACCAAATATGCAGAATGATCAGATTGGAAAGCTGAGGAATGTTAAGATTGTTTACGTTGGTGCTTAACTGGTAAAGCAGCGGACTTTTGTGGTGCTTTAATGGAAAGGATAAAACTTCTTATCGGAAATTGTTGATAAAGTTGGATGAAAGGTTTGGTGAGAGAATTGGCAGCTTCAGCTCAAGTGCGGTTTCAACAGGCAACCCAGAAAAAGAAGAATCTTTGGAAGACTAGGCGGACCGAGTGTTGACGCTTTCTGGCAAAACATTTAAGGAATTGCCAGAGAAGTACAGTTATCAGCAAGCAGTGGCGAGGTTCTGTCAGGGATTAAATGATGCTGAGGCGGGCTTCTGTGTTTGCGTGAGAAAGCCATCAAGTATGGGAGATGCTCTGAATGAAATTAAGTTATACCAGCACACAAAGGATGATACTTATGGCCATAGGAAAGACCAAAAGGTTCCTTCTAGAGTCACTGCAGAAGACCTTGAGGAGGGTTTGGAGGCATGATTGGCAGGAGAGCTTCTAGAAGAGACAGCTATCGCATTGGCAGTTATTCTCTTACATGAAATCAAAAACACTACTGTTCTACAAAAGCTATACTAGGTTCTGTAGAAATTTTGGACACTAATTATCAGGTATTCAAGTTTAAGTTGGTTATTGCGACTAGAAAAGTCACAGTGGTTATTGGCAAGTCTGACATACACTGTGAAGATTGGAGTTACTGCGTAAGGGCTGATGGGCCAATAGGATTCTTTGAAGGAAGTTGTGGCGATGCAGTTCCATTGACATCACAGGTACTTCTAGAGCCATGAGACAATAAGGTGTTTCTGGGGGAGCTCGAGTGGCGGTCATGGGGGACAGCGCTACCATTGGTTGGATGTGATACATCTCAAAGTGTGAAATAGGACCAACAAACGACGTGTACTGCATTAGCGTCGATGTTTATGAAGTGCTAGGCGGTGTTGTCGTGGTCGTGGGTTCGAATCTTTTTGAACTAATATACGACGTGCACTGCATTAACGTTGATGTCTGGTTAAAGTGCTAGGCGAAGTTGTCGTGGGTGTGCGTTTGAATTTCTCTTCAGACACTTGGAGAAGCAGCAGTTGTGTCACTGAACATCAAATGTAGACCGCAGGTGTCGGGGCGAATGACCAGGGTTTCGAGATGGCAAACAGCCTGTTATGATGTTATATCTGATATGGTGGAGGAACAGTCTGCAGAGAAGACATGTGCAACAAAAGCTGACTGGGGAATAACCAGTTCATTGTCTAGCACGAAGAGCTACAGAGAGTACAGTTAGTGTCCGGGAGTAACCAGTCAGAAGCTGAAACCAGTGGCTTCGCCAACCAGTTGCTTGCTTGAAGGAGCGTGACAGGCAAGAACTTAACAACATGTAGCCGCCCAGCTTTACATGGATAGAAGAAGAGAGCCTTCTTGAGGGAAGTTATAACAAGTTTCATCTGGACAGGTCAAGGGCCGTGTAGGAAACCATGGGACTATGTGGTACTCAATGTAAACATGTACACCTGGATCACATAGAGGTTGTCTTAGACTATATTGCGGATCCATCTATGTGGCCAAAGCAGTAAGGCAGTATTGGACAGAGTTCTGGAGCATTTCCAGCGCTTGCATGTCCTGGTACTTCACGCTCACAGAATGACATCTGGCCAGCCAGGAGGCACCTTTCTTTAGTTCCTGTATCTGTTGGAAGGAGGATGGCAAATATGGTTGCCAAGATTCTAGACCAAATGTGGAAGGAGGTGTTCAGAGTATGCCTCACGCTATGTGAGTCATCTCTATCAGAACAGTGGAGAGGTGGCAGTTGTCAGTTACTGTAGACAGCTTTGCGCTCGAGTACTGGTTATCTGCTTGTAGCTTGCCCAGGAATAGTTCAGGAGGATTAACTGACCGGCTTATCATGACCATAGCATTGTGGATGAGGCCAGAAATTTGATAGGATATCTTCCCCAGCATTGGGGCGGATAGTGAAAAATGCTAGCACAGAGATGTGTCCCACACCTTTCAAATAAAGAGGGGAGGAGTGTAGTGGTTGCACTATTCTATTCTGTTCCAGTTGGCTTGCACCGGGTATGTCAGGCGGGTAATCCGAGGGATGAACCTATAAAAGGACAAGATCTCGTGTTAGAGTGCGAGAACTGGCGAAGCCAGGAGAGGGAATAGACGATAAAATTAATGAGAAGCATAGAATATTCACAGCCTAGCGACCCTATACCTAAAGGATAGGTATTACTATATAATTCATGCCTAAGAATATTTCTATATATTTTAGTGGAATTATCATGAAATGTAATCTTTTCAACATGCTGAATAGAAATACTGCCAGTAGAGTGATTAGTTTGTTTAAAATGCCTATAAAGAAAATTATTAATTTTGCATGATTGGCTTATTTATTCGGCGATAGTGCTCAGAAAATCTAGTTTTTAGAAATCTACAGGTTTGGCACACATATTGCATGCTACAATCTTTCTGCACAAACTTGGATATCATGCGACAGTCTGCATGCCTGATTTTAAACCCAATCACAGATTATAGCTATGGTTTCCTCTTTAATTGCACGATGGTGGGTCTGGCCTCAGACTCCATGACTGCTCTGACGTTAAGCTTTAATCAGTGGGTTGGTTTCTGATGCTTATTTGTAGCTGGAGCCACCGTGGCTCAATTGGTTTTCTTAAGCTCTATCTGCAAGTCGTGAGCCATTTTCTTTGTTTCGTCATAGTGTGTTAATTTGATTAGAGTGTTTCTCCATGATGATACATTGCAATAACTAGATGGCTTCCATGCGAGCTGAACATTTCTTTTACTTCAACAACAGCAGAATCTAGGGCGAAGATTTGGCACCTTAAGCCCCCAGTGGCTTAGGCTGGCGGTGGTTCTTTTGTTGTTGACTTGCTGTTTATTGTTACTCCCATTTTGGTGTCTGTAATTGTTCTATGTTTTGTTGTACGTTACTTTATGCACAGGAGCTTGAAGTTCGGTCCTTATATCACCTATATAGCCTCAAAACCCAAAGCTCACGGTGTCATTACGTAGTAATGACCAGGAGTGAAACTAAGCTCTCGGTAGCCATTCCGGCTCCAGTTTCCGGTCAATCGGCAGTGAATGTTGCGACGGCAACGTCAAAGTGTTCGATAACTTTTCTTCTACGTTATGATCAAGATGGCGACGTTAAGACAAAACAGGACAGTGTCTCAAATATACTTTAAGTCGATATAGTACCGGGAAACCTATTTGATAGGGCATAAACAATGAGACAATGACGTTTTCATCTAAGGAATAAGCCATAAGACGCTATAACATAACGTTACGCTTTGTACGCCAAATCCTGCGCGACGTCAACGTCACACAATCTTTGAAAAACAACGGTTTCAGTTTTGAATTTCCGCAAAGTTTATGAAAAACAGAACTTTGATAAGTAAATGTAAGAGTTTGATTTATTTATTATTCTGAACACATTTCAATGATCGTTTCATTTTTTGTTTGAAGAGTTTGTAAGTTTTGAAATGTATTTTCTCCAAGTGTGACAAAGGCTCGGATAAGCTGCGTCAAACCGGATACTGGAGCCGGAATGGCTACCGTTTTTTCCTTCTTTTCAAACGCTCATTATTTTGACTCAGTGATATGTCAGAAAAAGTTATCCATGCCTCGCATGACCTGTTGACATAGTTTTTATGGTTAGATGTTCAGTTTTCGCCAAAACCTCCTGGCAACGGCGATTCAAAGGTGCCTGAAATTTAGTTTCACTCCTGGTCATTACTACGTAATGACATTGTGAGCTTTTGGTTTTGAGGCTATATGGGTGATTTAAGGATCGAACTTCAAGCTCCTGTGCTTTATGTCCGTTCTAGTTTTTCAATCATCTTGATGGGGAAGAGAGAGCTGGTTGCTTTGCTAAGTTTGTCTTCCTGGTGTCTGGCGATTGTTGTGTGGCTCTTCCTCGTGGTGCCATAGGTATGTCTGCAGTTTGTGATTGTGGTATTTCCTGATCATACTCACTATTTTCTACCTTACAATTAGTGGATTTAATATTTTGCATGCTGGGTATTTTTTTATGTGTTTTGTCGTATTCTGATATTTTTAAAAATCATATTTTTCGAAAAACCATCAGTGTCAAACAGTTTGGATTCAGGTCAGGCCCAACAAAATGTTCTGCCTGATCTGAGTCCAAACTGTTTTTGCAAAGAATATCAGTAGATGACACTAGCAAACAAAGAGAGCTATTTATGAACAGGAGCTGACCAACCTGTGGTATCAAGGGGAAGAGACAAAAGAACAAAGATTAGTTTGTGTGTTTATTGCACTAACTTACTATATACATAGCAGCACTATTAAAGAGATTCAATGAGCCAAGGCCCAAAAAACATACATTATACACGAAAGCCCAGATCAGTCTTCCCAAATGCACAGGCTAAGCATTACCATGCTAACCATCTATTCATAGGTGAATGTGCTGAAATAGAATTAACTCCTTGCCCCCTGGGAGATTTTCACCGCTCTTTTGTTGGCTGCTATTTTTCTTATCAAATTCAACTTTTTCAAAAAATTCTTTCAGGAATACCATCAGAGTGTCAAACAGTTTGGATCCAGATCAGGCTTGACAGAATGTCAGGCCTGATCTGGTCCCAAACTGTTTGCAAAAGTTATCCGCAGAAACACTAGGAGATAAAGTTAATAAACCAGAATTTAAAATCCTAGAACAACCAGGCTTTGAGATTATAAACTTCTCAAAGGCACAACTAAACTGAACATTTTTCATTATGGACTTTTACTTGTCCCTGGGCAAGTATAAAACTTTGCAATTTCCACCCCTGAAAGGTTTTCAAATACCCATGCATATCCTTTTGCCAGTAGCTGACAACTGCCCTACTTGAAATGGAATGGAAATAGTAAATGAGCCACTACATGAGATTTCCAACAATGTGGTATGTGTGACCAGCAAAGGCTCACACCAAGACTGATCAGAGCCTTTGCTAGTCGCTTAGATATTATATGACTATTAAGCTACTGAAAGATCATCATTTTGAGTTTCTAAACTTAAAAGGAGGCTACACAAGCTTGTCTGAATCTACACCTGTCAAAATGCCACATTGTTGGAAATCACATGTCGCGGCTCAAATATCTTATAGCAATGAGAGCTGAGCTATTCCCTTTATAAATAAAGTGATCTGGGCATTCAGTACCTGCATATGCTTGAAGGGCCTTCATCTCGTGTTGCATCTCAAACAAGCCTTATCAGGCAAAAAGGTACATAATGTATATACAAAGAGTACAGACTCACATAAGCCTGTACAATTTAGTAATAATAGTATCCACTGTAATAAAAGTAACCATTGTTATAACAGAATGGGTGAAAGATCAAAATTTTGAAAATCCTGAACTCTAGAAATCTAAATTTTCAGGCAGTATGCCTGCTCATTATTAATGATTTCAAGTTTAAATGGTCAATTGTCTTTAGGCAGACTGAAAATAAATAAGCTAGAATAATCTGCCTATTCTAGTGTTTTCTATGGAAAGCCAGCATCAAAATCCTGAACTCTGGAACTATCCTGAAACTTTTCACCCATGTAATACATGTAGTAATGATATCCATAATAGTTATATTGTTCTTTGTAATAATAGTACCCAGGGCTAAGCATAAACAGTTTATGACATTATCTCTAATCAACAGATTCGTTAACCCTTTTAAGACAAATGGAATTTCCCGTAAAGTTTGATACAGTTAAGTTGGGATGGTCCATCGTATATATTGAGGGTCACAGGTTATAATTTTCAAAAATATCCCATTTCTTTTTTCTCTGACAATCAATTTTGTCTTAGCAAACAGTGCAGACCCTGATGAAATGCCGCATTAGGGGGCATTTCATCTGGGTCTTCACTGTTTACTAAAGTATCCATTTAGGGGTTTCTGATCTTAAAAGGGTTCATAGTACTCAAAAGAATCATCTCAAAATGATGATTTGAGCATAGGTACAGATAAGCAAACTTTACGAGTGTAAAATTATATTCTAAACCATCAGTTTAAACATGTGTTTAACATATGTTTTGGTTGGGAAAGAAGAAAATTAATTCTAAAATTAAACATTCTTATCTATAGGCCATTCTATGCCTTTGTTATATCAGTGTTCATACAGGCAAGCTTAACCATTTACTCCATAATAACGACTTTTGATGCCTTTGAAATATAATGTATTTGAAAATATTATGAAAAAATGAAGCATTTGTTCAAAAAGAGCAAATGCTCCATTTTTCATGATATTTTAAAAAGTATTCAAAACTTTACTTAAATTTTTCATCATTTTTTTCAATGTTGTCTAAAATTAGAAAATGATGTCATGATCTAAAAATAGCCTATCGAGTCAAGTAAGGACTTTTCAAGGACTGCATTGTTGTGAAAATTACTGCTTGAAATTTGAAAATTCTACTTTGAAAATGTAAGAATCAATATAAGAAAACTGGTATAAAATTTTGATTTTAATTGGTGCAGCATATGCAGCACCAAATAAAGACGCAACAATTTCCTACTGATTTCAGTCTCCATTTGCAGTTTTGAAAGTCCTACAGAAAAAAGAAAATTCAAGAACTTTCAAGGCCTCAGAGTAATTCTCCCGTACTTTTTAAGTCAGATTTAATTTTCAAGGATTTTTTAAGAAAGCCCTCTATATTCAAGTACTTATCAAGCCTATGTGAACCCTGTGTTTGAATGCATCTAGGTCCAAATAATATACCTGTGGTACAAAAAATCCAAAATCTTATAATTCATAAGAGCTGAATAGAAAGAAGACATATTGCTTTTGCTGAAATGCTCCAACACTTTAACCCATATAAGCCTAGCATCATTATTGTGGTACATCAGCAAACAGTGCAGAAACCAGATCAGACGCCGCAAAATGCAGCATCTGATCAGGTTCTCCACTGTTAGCTTATAGGAGTTTCTTTTAAATTTGAATAAAAATTAAAAATAACGCCCAACAACCTTAACATTGGAAATGGACTCTACCAATTGATAAAGATGGGAAAATACATTCAGCATAAATGGGTTAAAAAATGATCAAATGGGACAGCACAGAGATTTTGGTATCGGCAAGCAACCAAAGCTCAGACGAGTCGGCACATCCACTCACTCTTGCCAGAGCCTTCCCTGCTCGCATACACAAAGCAGGCCTTCAGATAAGAGTGTGTAACAGAAAATTATTTTTCTTATTTCTCAACCAAAACATATGTTGTGGGTGCTCAAAAGAACCGTCTCGACGAGACAATTCATTTGAGCACCCAAAACACATGTATAAACTTATGGATAAGAAAATAATCACACTTTTACCCTTAAAATATTTGCTAAACTGGACCTATGACAAAGTATGGATGTGCTGGTCAAAATCTTTTTTTCCTTTAAGCTCCAAAATCGGCTCCAAATCAATGTTGGATCCAATTTTACCATCAGTCCTATAAGTATTGATTATATTTACTACATATGATATTTCATTTGATTATTTGAAGCCCGATAATCATGTCTTTCCTTGCTAGTGGCGAAATTTATCCTCTGCTGATAACTTCCCAAACAGTTTTGACCAGACTAGGATCGACAGAATGTCGGTCCTGCTCTTCATCTGAACAGTTTGACACTCTGATAGGGTTTCTGAAATAATTTTTTGAAAAAGTTAGATTCGTAAAAATAAAGTCAGATAACAAAAGCATGAAAAATTACCCAATTTGCAGAATTAAGCCTTCAGTTTCACAGCAATACGCTATACAAAGACTATCATCAGCTTTCAAACCTGAATACTTTATTGTAAAAATCTTATGGACCAATGAATCATATTACAGGAAAATCAGTTTCACCCATTTAAAAGTGATTCACAGCACAACAAAACTAACAAAATGACAGGGATTTTGGGGCCTCATGCTGACATTTTTCCCCATTCTCCATTGGCGGTTTTCCTAAAAAAAATCCAGAAAAAAATCCCAAACTCTTAAAAATAAAATTGAGGTGGGATTTTTTATTGTGTTGAATCCCTTTTGGCTGCTGCAAGCTCTGCAATTTTTAAATAATGAAGAGTGATATAGTAAAAGATAATGACAAGGAAAAGTTTACCAATTCTAAAATAAAACTGATGACCTTCAGGCCCCCAGATAAGAGTGCGTAACTGAAAATTATTTTTCTTATTTCTCAACAAAAACATATGTTGTGGGTACTCAAAAGAACCGTCCCGATGAGACGGTTCTTTTGAGCACCCAAAACACATGTTTAAACTTATGGCTAAGAAAATTATCGTAATTTTACGCAAATTATTTTTGCTTAACTGGCCCGATGGACATTTCTTCTGAGGCACCTCCAAAAAATCCCTGACAGTATGCAAAATAAATATGGTAATTCACATAATGCTTGTTGGAATGGTTAACAGCATAGCGTAAGGAGATGTTAAAACACATCTAACAGTTTATTTCATCAACCTGGTTTTCTTATTTGAGCCCAGCATGGGATTCCCAACAATGTGACATTTTAACAAGTGTAGACTCAGATGAGCCTGTGCAGCCTCCTTTTAAGCTAAGAAACTGCAATGTTGTTCAGTCAGTGACTAAATGGTCATAGGATATTTAAGTGACTGGCAACGGCTCTGATCAGACTACGCGTATGCGCAGGCTGATCTGAGACTTTGCTGGTCGCACATACAACATTATTGGAAATCTCATGTCGCGGCTCATTTTTTTATCTTATCTGTTAGGCCAAATAAAAAAGGAATATGTGTGGTTCAGGTTACACCCTGAAAATATTTAAGGTAGGTAGGGAGGATACTTTTTTTTTTTTTTTCTTGAAATATTCAGACCTGCTTGGAAATGTATTAAATAAGACGCAACTGATATGAAGGGGTCTACTTTTGAAGA
This sequence comes from Loripinus fragilis, assembly GCA_964019695.1. Classification (NCBI taxonomy): domain Eukaryota; kingdom Metazoa; phylum Mollusca; class Bivalvia; order Lucinida; family Lucinidae; genus Loripinus; species Loripinus fragilis. The sequence goes on from OZ026515.1 coordinate 123,889,873, forward strand.
TATAACCTTGTTTTAATCCTTTTACTCCCAAAATCCAAAGACTTAATGCATAGAAATTTAGATTTCAATTTCAGACGGTCATTTTGATATGTATTATTTCTCCAAATTCTGAAGTTGGAAGAGAATAGCAGACCACAATTGTTCTGTTCTGCTATTCTCTTCCAACTTCAAAATTTGGAGAAAACAATTTAGGGTAGGGGGTAAAAATTTAGGGTAGGTCGGGTTACCTGAACCAAAACATATTTTTTTCTTGACCTTACACAAAAAAAAACACTTTATGGCACTCAATATTTCCTGGTTTTGACAAAAAAATTGTTATGGTAAATGTTCTAAAATTTCGAGCACTAGTTGCCAGCCAAAAGGCATAGACAAACAGTGCAGACCCATATCAGATTGCTTCTGAAGAAGCAGTCTGGTCAGGGTCTTCCCTGTTTGCTATTCTGACAAGCATTTTTTGAATTCCAGACCTGAAAAGCAACAATTTATTTGAGACTATAAAAAGAAAAGTGTTCGGAATTTTAGAACATTTACCGTATGTCTGTGTTGATGCTTTATGTCCCAGTCAACAGTTTTCCAGTCACAGCTGTTTGTTTAACTCCATAAATAACTTTGATGCTTTCATTAACTCATTGCCCATCCTCTTCTCAAATTTTCAGAGTGAAAAAATGAAATAAAATGTGATTTTAGTGTCAAATGATAAAGAGAATAAAGAGAATATCGATTTCATGGCCTATTGACTTCATTAACCCTTTGTATTCTGATGGATTTTCCAATACATATTGATACAATAAGTATGGAACAGCCCATTGTGTACTTTTAGGGGTCACAGGTAGAATTTGCTAAACTATCATGCATTTCTGTCCCAGAAGGTAACTTAGGTTGTTTTAATCTAAGCAAACAGTGCAGACCCTGATGAAATGCAGCAATATGCTGCATTTCATCTGGATCTTCACTGTTTGCCAAAGTACCCATTTAGGGGTTTCCAAACTACAAAGGGTTACTCCCACCCACTCAGTCATTGGCCAATCCTTTTCGAATTTTTTTTCTGGTTTCTAATTTTCACAACTTGTTAAATGAGCCTATATGCCCAAGTGCAGATTAGCAAATATTTGTTTTTGTTTAATCTGATTCTTCGTCTATATCCCATCATCAATCTTTCAGTTATATAGGGACGGTTTTCCTGGGTTGAACCAGTACTAAGCTAGGATTAATGTGTTTTACTCAAGGACACAACGCAGTGACATCTGTGAGGCTCAAACCTGCAGCCCCTCTGTCTCCAGTCAAGCACTCTACCACTGAGCCACTGTGCTCCCGCCAATTCATAGGTGGCAAGGTATCTCTAAATCCTAAACTTTAAAAATTCAAATCTCAATACTTACAGAATGCCTATCTAAACTATACACATTCTCAAGTTTAAATCATAAATTGTCTTTAGATAAACTGAAACTAAATCAGAGAAGATAATTATAAACTGCCCAATTCAGCAGTTTGAGGAGGACTTTCTTTGGGCTTTCTTTGGAAAGTCGGCCTCAAAATCCTGAATTCAAAAATAATCCTGAAAACTTCCACCATGTCAGTGTGTCCAGCAATAATACTTCTTAGAATACTTCTTAAATTGCATAGCATTTGATAAAAGAGGTATCCATATCATTCCAGATATACAATTTTTTTGCGTGTAAGATTTCCAATATCATCTTATCCTTCAGTTTATACATAAGTTTTGAGTGCTCAAAAGAACCGTCTCATTGATACGATTTTTTGAGTATCCCAAACATATGTTTTGTTTTTTGATTACGCAATCCTATTTTGAGGCCTGTATCCATATCCTAGAATAGAAATGATATGGGTACTACATGGGCCTCGATGCGACAAACCCTGTCTTCGGGGTGTCTGACAAAGCGAGTTTCAAACCAGTCTTCTCAGCCACAGAGACTAGCTAGAAAATCGAAATTTCACCTGTATCAAGTTTACATATGGTACTTTTCGAAAAAGCTAATAACAAAGGCGCTGATCAGACTGCGCCGCAGTTTTTCTCAAACCGAGGCCCACATGATGATGAACTTGTCTCACCTACTGCAGGAGATTGGTATACCCTTTCATTGATGGATTAAGCATGGATTTGTCCATTTTGTATTTTTAAGGGGCCACAAGTGGAAATTTCTAAATTTTATTATATTTTTTACCCTGAAGATTGAATCATCTTACCAAACAGTGCAGACCCTGATAAAATGCCACCTTAGGCGGCATTTCATGTGGGTCTTCACTGTTTGCCAAAGTACCTGTTTACCGGTATTCGGAATAAAACGGGTTAATGCAAGAATTAAATATTCAAGAAAATGGCCAAAGCTGAATCTTTAAAAAGCAAGCAACTGCCTTAAGCAACAAAATTTTACTTTTCATAGAAAAGCAAAATCTGTTTGCTTAGGACAGACGCTTGCTACAATACAGAAATTAATTTATCAAACAACTGCCCTAAGCAAGCAGATTTTGAAGTGAGCAAGCACCTGCCTTTGACAAGCAAATCTTGCTTTCCACAAAAAAATCTACTCAACACTTAAGGAAAGGTGTCAGAAAACAATATGAAGATGTTTGGTAAAAGTAGTTCAATTAACACTCTTAACGGTTAAATAACAGATATTAATGGCCAATAAACACATACAGGCTATAACTGCCACTGAAAATACACTTTAAGAAGACAAGTGTCCAGCTATAGATCTCCTCAACCCTTAATGTACTAATGGATTCTTCCTTCTGGTTTGATACAATAAACTTGGGATGGTCCATTGTATATATTAAGGGGTCACAGGCTATAATTTCCAAATAAAAATTGTATTTCTCTAAAGATAGTGTAGACCCTAATGAAATGCCTCACTATGCGACATTTCATCTGGGTCTTCAATGTTTGCCAAAGTTCACATTTAGGAGTCACTAGACTAGTATACAAAGGGTTAATTCAAGACCTTCTGTATTCTCTCCATCATCCCTTAGTATTGTTCTGTATGGCTTAAGTTCACTCATTCATACAACTACAGTAAAACCTGTCTTAAGCGGCCACTCAAAAAGAACACAAAAAACTGGTTTTAAGGACAAATTATCGCTTAATGCAGGTCAAAAGTATTGCAGAATGCTCCAAGGGGAGCATTCTGCAATACTTTCGGCCTCAATTAAGCTACCATTTTTCATTAAGACCTTTGTTTTGTCTATTTTTGAGTGGCTGCTTAAGACAGGTTGTATTGTATTTTAAAACACAGCCACCCATGCATGTTGGCCACAGACAAGATGGTTATCAAATATGGTATTTGTTTTCTTATTTCTCAACAAAATAAGTTGTGGGTATAGCCAAACAAATTGGCATATTCTTAGGTGGCACAATATAAATATTTTATTGTGACTTGCCCAGTTTGTTTTAGATTAAACAAGGCCTCCAGTTAAGAGTGCATACTACATAATTAAGAATTATCTTTCTTATTTCTCAACCTAATCATATGTTGTGGGTTCTCAAAAGAACAATCACGATGAGAGGGTTCTTTTGAGCACCATAACATATGTTTATACGGATGTATAAGACCATTATCACAATTTTATGCTCAAAAACTTTCCTTATCCAGACTTATGTAAACTTGATAATGGGGTGTGGTTATCTCAAATAACTTATGTTTATCTTTTTCCAACAATAAGCTCACAGCAACATGTCTTAATGCGACAAATATTAGTTTTCCCACCTACTCCTGACCCTATTTGTTGTTTATACTCATTGGCTAAAGAGCACCACAAAAATCTGCTTTCCAACAGTAAGAAATAATTTAACCATTTCATGGTTGAAAAAAAGAAAGCATTTTGTAAAGTGATATGCAACCCATTAAAAATTCATCTTAAATGAGCCTGCACACAAGATTTTGGTACTTATCATTATTTACTGTTTAACCCTTACCTCACAGACGCATTTTAACACTTTTGCAAACAGAGCAGACCCAGATCAGGCAGCTCTTGTAAGAGCTGCCTGATCAGGGTCTACACTGTTTGCTTAAGGAAATTTGATTAGATATGATCCTACACTAGTGGGCCTGACAAGTAATTTCTTTGTTCTATGTACAATCATGAACATTTATTTATATAATCATTCATAGTGGGTGGAACTTAGCATGAATATTCATGAAGGAAAGGGTTAGACAAGCATGCATAGCTACACAGTTGGACTTCAGGTCCAAATTCTGGTCTGAGCCATTCATCATCTTCAATATCTTATGTATGTGAGCAGTGAAGGCTCTGATGAGATTGTGCTTATGTGCAGGCCCATCTGAGCCTGGGCTGCTCATGGTTGCCATAAATACCAATACCTCGTGCTGGCCAAAATGTTTATTTGTATATACCCTAGTATTCACCCCTTTAAGTGCCCAGGGTGCATAGAAAATTGCAGAGACTGAGCATTTATTAGAACAATGTAATAACAGTATTTTTTTGCTTCTGCACATCGCATGACATCACTCAAAATGCGTAAAAACTGTGCTGTAATGGTGGTAACAGATACTCAGAAATCGCTGACGGATTAGAAGTTATTTGCTGGATATACTCAAGGCTCAACCACAAATGATTTCTAGACTTCAAACCTTATTTTAGGAAAGAACATGGGGCCTTATATCAGTTTTGAGTTCAGAAATAGGTGGGTGGGCGCTTATAGGAGCATGGGCATTTAAAGGGGTGAATACGGTGCGTCTGACAATCTCATTGTTTAACTGTGTAACACCTATAGGTGTTTGAACCTAAAACTGTAATTATTCTCTTTTATACAAATGTTTCAGGGGTTAAAAAAGTTACAACACATCTTTGGGTTGATAAATATGAAAAATCATTCAATATTTTCACTTTGCCTCTGAAGCTCCAGGTAGGTGCTTCTAATGACAAACTGTTTTTCTTATTTTATATGAGCCGCCATGGTGTAGTGAATAAGCTGCTTGCCTTGTACCCGGGGGTCCCAGGTTCGATTACCAGCTTCTCCAGTCAGTCCGATGAGACTTAAAGCTATAGCCGCAGTCTCCATATGACCCAAGCTGTTGGTGGGATGGTGAACACAAACCCATACAGAATTCTTATTTTTCTCAACCAAAACGCATGTTGTGGGTACTTAAAAGAACGGTCTCAATGAGACGGTTCTTTTGAGCACCCAAAACATATGTTTAAACTGATGGATAAGAAAATATTTACCATTTTACACTAAATATATTTTGCATATCCGCACCTATGAGTATTACACCACTGCCACAACTTTTCTTCAATAGCTCGAAAGGTTATAAGCACAACTTTTTAAGATTATCACAGTAGCATAAGAGTTACTTCCCATCACAAAGGAAGAGCTCAAAACTATTTGTAACCTCCCCTGATGAATTGCAGACCAATAGAGGAATCTCAGTCTAGGTGAAATTACTCCCCTTGGAGTTCTTATTGCTACGAAAGAAGGCGGTTCACATTGATGCTAGCACCAATCTGCTATATAATTGAAGTCTCTGAATAAACCCTGATCCTCAAGATTTAATGAGCGTCTGTCTTTGGCAGGAGTGAGAACAGCGCGTTCCTGAGTGAATTCATCATCAAAATTACTCACATCTTCAGGATGTTTCTGAAATAGAGTAACATAAATTAACTCTTTGCCTGCTAGTAACCTTTGAGAACAGTATGGACCTAGATCAGAACCCACATTTTGTCAACCCGGCTCTGCATTTTTGCCACAAGGGAAAATCGTCCAAGATCTCATAGCTGTCAATTTGTCAATTTTTTTTTTCAATTTTTTGCACCAAACTCCTTCATGGATATGTTAAATGTGTCTACATTTTGATGGCAAAGTATCAAATTGCTCCCATAAAAGCTGTGGTAGGAGATGATCAGCCCATGAAGACACTATCTATGCATATACAAAAGCCATATTAGGGAAAATTGTCTAAGTTCTCATAGCTGTCATTTTGTAAAAAAAAAAAAAAAAATGTAACCAAACTCCTTCATACATATGTTCAATGTGTCTACATTGTGAAGGCAAAGTATCAAAATGCTCCATCAAAAGCTGTAGCATAAGCATAAACACTACATAAAGAGCCATTTAGAATTACAAAGAGAATTAACTCTGAGAATTGGCCCCTAGCCCTTACTTTAAGTATTTGTCTTGTTGATATGAATATGTTGCAAGGTTTGATGAAATTTCAGCAATGAATCTTCAAAATATTAAGAAAACAAAACATTAAGGATGGACGGACAGACAGACAGACAGACAGACGTGAAAACAGTATACCCACCACCAACACAGTACGAAGAAAACCCTAATTAGCCTGCTCCTGAAAAGCCAGCTCCTTTAGTTATCTTGAGGAGCAGGCTGATCTGGGTCTGAACTAAATGCTTTTGCCTTTTTGTCAATGTTAGGCTACTATTAACTAGTACACTGGAACGTGTTTAGAACGCTGTTGCATATAGCGCGATGTTCGATATAGCGCTGGTCTAACGTGGATCCCGTTTTTCTCTCTAAACTTTGACCTTTTTCCATGAAAAGAACAAGCAGATGGCAAGCAAGACAGCAGGGATTCAGTTTGGCGTCGGCCATCGGACATAGTCCGAAAATAGTTCCAGATGTCCGAGAGTTTGCTGTCCAGTTTGGACAGTTTGTCCGAGACGATTTTCAGAAGTGCATACTGTACGGTAATGCACAGTGATGCAATAGTATTTTTGTTTTATAAAACGATCGCTGATTGGCCAAATTTCTGTAAGCGGTAGGCTGGTTTGCATAATTTTACTCCTAAAATACTTATTCACTAAAGGAAACCAGTCATGAAGTTTTGTTACGCGACGCCTGATTGGTCTATTGCATCCTGAAAACTTCTTACCTCGATTTCATCTCGAAGCGGACAGCATATTTGCATTGGCATTCGCCGATAAAATGACTAAAAAACTTAATTGCCACCAAGAAATAACGGGAACTCAAGGTTTTTTATGCCCCAAAACAGTTTGCCCGCTCCATCATTAACTGAACAGCCACTTTCCGTGACTAACGAGTCGTGCAGCGGCCGAAAATAGCAGCAAAAAAACAGTACCCCACCCACTTCCACCGATCAGCAAGCTCCAGTCGCCTCATTAAATAAAAAGCCAGCCAATCAATCAGGCCATCCGAAATGGTAGCAAAACTACCCCTTGTTTCATTATGAGAAGGGCAGATAGCATTTTCGGTTTATGGTTGTAAAATGAATGTCTGAAAAAATGTCCTAAAAAATTTCCAAATGTCCGAACAATATTGGGGCTGCTCGGACAAAATGTCCGAAGCGAATTTCAGTCCAGCTGAAACCCTGGACAGGAGGGCAGGCGATACACATGGCAGACATGTCTGATATGGTCAATTCACTGATGAGATAATAGCTTATCCATCTCTCCATATGATAAGATTTGATATATTCATTATACCTAATCACTTTAATTGTTTATGTTGGTTTCTTTTCAACTCCAATCCACCAAATTGACAATATTCGGAACACCTCACCTGTTAGATTTAAATTGAATGGTTTGGTGAAATTGATTAATACCATTCCTTTTGTCAGGCGCTCCTTGGTGGTGAACCCATAATGCCTTATAGTGACCATAGCGGCTTACAACAGTGTGTCAAGCATTTAAGACTGCACATCCAGGTGTGTGTGTGTGTGTGTGTGTGTGTTTGTTGGGGGGGGGGGGGGGGGGGAGGGGAAGGTCTCCATTTGAGTTTTGTAGTCATACATTAATTCACCAGTCCATTTGAGGTATATTTGGCTTCAACATAGGCAAGATATGCTGTTCCAGTTATTTCCCTTGATTCCCCCCTTCCCCCTCCCCAACCCCCCCCCCCCCCCCCCCCCCCCTGGAAGTAAATAGAAAAAAAAACTAGGCCAATGTTTAATTTCATTTCATTTCATAAATACATCGTTTAAACACATGCTTTCATTGGAATTATTATTTTTATAACAAACTAGGTAAACATTTACTTATTTTACAATGCTAAAGCTTAATACAACAGAAATAGGCATGTTTGGCAGCGTCCTTGCACATCGATACAGGGTGGCAAGGGGTAAATCACTCAGCGTAAAAGGCGGTCTTTCTATGGAAAGTCAGCCTCCAAATCCTGAATTCAGAAATAATCCTGAAAAATTTACACCCAAGCTGATTTTATATAGATGTGGGTTAAAAGTGGGGTTCTTAGATTTTCATTTTTTAATGATAATAATCGTTTTTTTACTTACAACAGTTGGTGTAAATGGTGGTTTAACTCGTCGCATCAACAATTCGTTCCAATTTAAATTCTGAAAGGAACAACAGGGATAACATTGATGAAACCTTTAGAATGACACTTTAAAATGACATGGAAATGTGGATAACAAAGAGCAATATTTCTATTTCACTTCATTAGATTTCTTCACTTCATTAGATTTCCATGCTAACACACTATGTGACATTTTCTATTATTATACGAAATCAAATGATCTGGAGGCCTTTTGCAATACAATCTTATTTTTTGCCTGTGAACAACCTGATCATTTTCTTTATCATTCACTTTATAAAAAACATGTACAATATACCAAACATGTTACATTCAATTTTCTAGATTCAAGCTAGTCTCTGAAGCTCAGTCATTAGGTCTAGCCTTACCTGGTCGCAAATACAAACTATAGGCCCAGATAAACCATTTTTAGCGTGAAATTATTAATGTTTTGTATCCTATGTTTTGGGAGCTTAAAAGATGATAGTACCCACTACATATTTTGGTTGAGAAATAAGAAAAATAATTTTCAATTTTGCACTCTTATCTCCACTCATACCCACCCCTTAACCACTTATAATAGTGTTCCTTAACCCATATAAGCCTAGCATCCTTTTTAAGGGACATAGGCAAACAGTGCAGACCCAGATCAGACGGCGGCATCTGACCAGGGACTCCACTGTTTTGCTTTTTCTATTGAAATTTGAATAAAAAAGTAAAATACCATCCAACAACCCTTAAAATGGAAATGGATTGGTCTAATTGATAACCGTGAGAAATTCCATTCGGCTTAAATGGGTTAAACAGGGTTCATACAGGCAAGTATGAGTAACAACAGTTTTCAAGGACTTAAAAGTTAATGAAAAATACTGATCCAAGAGTTAAAATTCGACTTCAGAAATGCTAGACTGAGATAAAGGAGACATTAGTATTAGAAAATTTAGAATAAGCTGCACCAAATAAAGGTTTTATACTGATTTCGGATTCTATCTACAGTGCTAAGTCCTACAGAAAATAGTAGAATTCAAGGACTTTTCAAGGCTTTTGAGTGATTTTCCAGTACTTTTCAAGGAAGATATAATTTTCAAGAAAGCCCTCTAAATTCAAGTACTTTTCATGGGCGTGCGAACCCTGTAAAAGATTTTTACTGTTTTCTCTCTGTTTATGGCCTATGCTATGCGGGAAATGCCCTAGCTGACATATCCAGCTGAGCTAGAGTTCTTAAATTTTGATCAAAGTTTTAATCTATTATTCATACTTTATAGTAGAAAACAGTTGTTGTTTTTTTTATATCTATCTTAAGTTTTACAAATGCCAGTCTTACCAAATGTAAGAAGATGTGGAATATGCTCATGCACCTGCACATTAATCAAAACCTGATGATGATGATGAGTTTTAGAGAAAAAATGCTTGAAATTTCATGTGAATTGTCTACCAGAAGACAATCCATATAGCCTTCTTTGTTTAATCATTTTTTTAAGAAGATTGACAAAATTTGAAAAGGTTGACTGCTGCAAATTCTAGGTGACTTTTTGTTTGCTTTGATGCTTTACGTCCCAGTCAAGAGCTATGGTCATGCTCACCTTACCACATTTTTTTTCTGGGCAAGCTTGAATAGGTGATTAACAAGTACTTCATGCACATACTTTCGCTTGTAATTGACAACAACCCTTCTTGAATCAGCGTAAGGAGGGGATTGACCATAGTAATTATTCATGATCAATCTCCACGAAAGTATGGCACCAGGCCAGGATCAAACTCGCTTTGTTTTGATTTGATTCTTTACATCCAAGTCAACAGTTTTTCAGTTATGTCGGGATGGGTCTTCCAGAGTTGAACCTGTACTAAGCAAGTATTAATATGTCTTGCTCAAGGACACAACACTGTGAGGCTTGAACCCGCAAACCCCTAGTAACATGTGAAACATTCTACCATTGAGCCACTACGCTCCCTGGATCGAACACTCGCCCCTTGGATCTGCAGTCAATCGCTACAGACTGCGCTACAAGGCCCGTTGAAATTCTAGGTGACAATTTAATAGTAAATCCTATAATTACCCTGAAGAAAGCTTGTTTCTTTACATCTTCTGCATCTCTTTCACTTGAGCCAAGACGTCTGTCGGGATTCCGCCGTAATAACTATAAAGACAGCAAAAATTAATTGTATCAATTATAGACTAATTTTTATATTTACTGTCATCACCATGTGACCTGCCAGACACAAATGATTAGCTTGGACAGTTCAGGGGTCAAATTTGGCACTTGCTAACTTGCTAAATGCTAGTAGATTTTACTAAAAAGCAAGTTTAAATTACCACTTGCTAATTTTAGCAAGTGAATACAAGTGACTTAGTCACTCTCACATCAACTAATTTCAAAATTAAGTTTAAATTACCACTTGCTAATTTTAGCAAGTGAATACAAGTGACTTAGTCACACTCACATCAACTAATTTCAAAATTAATATTCAACATAGCATATACCGCTTGAAAAACAGTGTAGATCCTGATCAGACAGCTTCTGTAGAAGCTGGCTGATCTGGATCTACACTGTTTGCAAGGTTAACAAAATGTGCTTTCAGAAAGGCGATAATATTTGAAGAAAAAAATTTGGCACACAATCTTGTCAATACATATGCTAATTGAATTTGTTTAATTTTCTAAGGTGAATTATAGCAAGTTGATCATCATCTACAGCAAGTTAGAAAAATGATCACTTGCTAATTTTAGTAAGTGGATAAAAATCTTAAATTCGATCCCTGCAGTTTTGATGTTACAGAGTAGACACGATTAAATCGCATATTACTCTAAAGATAGACAATCCAGAGTTCCAGTTCTGGCATTCTGCACGACATCTAAATTGATGTTGGTTAATATTTGTATGAAGTTTCATGCAAATATTTTGAATGGTTTTTAATTTACAGAGCGAAAACGATAAAATCACAAAATCTACTATTTTAAGTTTCAAAGGCCCATAACTCCTAAATTAGGCAATACAGAGTTATGGTTCCTGCATTTGGCACGTTGTTTGAGGTTGGTTAATATTGTGTAAAGTTTCGAGAGGACAGCTTGACCAGTTTTCAAGTTATAGAGCGGACAGGATTTTGCAACAGACAGATGTACGGATATCCAGGGGGAAAACAATATACCTCCCTACCCTAAACTGGGACACATAATAAACAGATAGTGATACAGTAAGTCCTGTCTTAAGCCGCCACTCAAAAATTGACATAAGAAAGGTCTTAAAGACCAATTATCCCTTAATGCAAGTCAATAGTATTGCAGAATGCTCCACGGGGGAGAATTCTGCAATGCATTTGATCTGCATTAAGCAATAATCAGTCTTGAAAATCAATTTTTGGTCTTCTTTTGAGTGGCCGCTTAAGACAGGTTTTACTGTAAGTGAACAGATGATAGTTGTCATGAATGGCGGGAAAAGGATTAAAAAACACTTTTCTAAAGCTATGATTATAGAAGCGTACCCGTCTCATGATAGCAATGGCCTCTGTTGATAAAAATCTCGGATATTTCACTTCTTCATTCACAATGCTGTCAAATACTTCCTCTTCATCATCACCGGGAAACGGAGACTGAAAATACCGCAAAAACAAAATCAAAGTCCAGATATGCAAACATTTTAAGCATTTTCTTATCTATCTATCTAAACATATGTCTCAATGAGACGGTTCTTTTGTATAATCACAACATTTGTTTTGGTTGAGAAATAAGAAAATTAATTGATAAATAGACAAAGGGAGGGGTAGGGGTAAAATGTTTTTAACTGTTGTGCATAGGGAGAAGTTGCAAGATGGCTTTGAGCAAATGTGAAGTTCAATACTCAAAAAACGAACATAGCCTTTGCACTATAATTGCCTATTCAAAGTAAAGAGCAGTAACTAAAGTGTTAGTGAGTCATTTTGACAAGATTTATAGGATATCGACTGTAAATGGTACTTATACAGTAAAACCTGTCTTAAGCCGCCACTCAAAAATAGACAAAACAAGGATGTTAATGACAAATGATATTTTAATGAAGGTCGATAGTATTGCAGAATGCTCCCCTTGGAGCATTCTGCAATACTTTTGACCTGCATTAAGCAATAATAGGTCTTCAAAACCAATTTTGGCATTTGTTTTGAGTGGCTGCTTAAGACAGGTATTACTGTAATTTATACCAAGAATGCGGTATGACCAATGGGTACTTTAAAAACTAAAACTAATTGTAGCTTACCTCTCCTACTAACATTTCAAATATGAGCACACCAAGACCCCACCAGTCCACTGATCTTGTATAGGATGGTTCTGTTAGCACTTCTGGAGCCAAGAACTCTGGGGTACCACAGAATGTACTTGTTCTATCACCAAAACCCATTCCTTCTTTACATAAACCAAAATCTGCTATCTTCAAATAACCCTCAGAATCCAGCAATAAGTTATCTAACTTTAAATCTCTGAAAAAAACACAAGTTTATAAAAGGAAACATTTTCGTACGTAGCATAGACTATTAATAAAATCAGTATTAATATTTGAGCAAAAATTTTACCAGAATGTCATGCAGTGTATGAACCGGTTGCTTGCAACTGACAACAGCCCTTCTTGAATCACCAGAATGAGAAATACTGTAAACTAAACAGCATTTCTTGGTTAGTCTCTTTAAAACTATTTGGCCGGGCTGGGATTGAACTCTTTATTGTGTATATATGAGCAGAGACACTAGAAAACCTGTCTTCGGCGATTTCCATAAACCAACCTGCTTGGTTATAGAGACTAGCTAGAAATTTGAAATTTTGCTCGAAGTATGTCTAGATATTAAACTTTCCAATAAGCTAATAACAAAGTCGCTGATCAGACTGCGCAGATGCGCAGGCTGGTCTGCACCTTTGTTGTTCTCAAACCTCAGAAGACAGGTTTTATTCTGTTTTCATGTATTATTTCAGCACAGAAAGGGCTACTAAAGTTTAATTATTTGTGCACTATCTGTTCTTTAGGACAAGTAAAAGTTTCTTTGCTGGAAAAAGTACATTACAGAAATTGAGTTGCCCCAGGGCATGTATTGAATATTTCTATTCACATACCACTGTGTATGCACTTGCTTTGTGTTGATGCTTTACATCCAAGTCAACAATTTTTCAATCAGGTCAGGATGATTTCCTGTCTTTCTGGGTTGAACCAGTACTAAGTGTGTGTATAAATGTCTCTTACTAAATATTCACTTACAAAAAATAGCAAGTAAATGAAGTAATGTCCCTGGGCATGTATTAAATATTGCTATTTCCACACAACTGTGTATCCACTTGCAAAAAATAGAAAGTGGTGTTACCGTCTACTTACTTTTTGAAGAAAACAGCATTTAACACTTAATCTCATAGAGGCTCCTTTTAACACCTATGCAAACAGAGCAGACCCAGATCAGGCAGCTCTAATAAGAGCTGCCTAATCAGGGTCTAGTCTGCTTGCTTAGGGAAATGTAATTAGACATGATCCTACACTAGTGAACCTGAAGAGTAAATTCTTTGTTCTATGTACAAACGTGAAAGTTTATAATATTCATGGTGGGTGGAGCTTAGCATGAATATTCAAGAAGGAAAGGGTTAACAAATGCCAAATTTGCAAATTTGATCCCCAAGTAAAATTTATTTCAATATTTTCTGTGAACCTACCTATAGACAATATTATGCTCATGCAAGTACTGAAGGCCTAAAACAACACAGCCAGCGTAGAACACAGTCCTAGTTTCAGAGAACACATCATTGTGTATGTGCATCATGAGATCCCCACCACAGGCATACTCCATCACAAATACCACATGTTCCTATAAAGACAGATATGGTACATGTTGTAAAATTTCAAACACAGGAAGCCTGCCAAAAAAGGCCTAGACAAACATGGAAGACCTAGATCAGGTCTTCACTGTTTGCTACAGTAAAACCTGCTCAAAGCAGGGACACTCAAAATTAGACAAAACAAAGATCTAAATGACAAATGGTAGCTTAATGAAAGTCGAAAGTATTGCAGAATGCTCCCCTTGGAGCATTCTGCAATACTTTTGACCTGCATTATTAAAGTGATAATTGGTCTTGAAAACCAATTTGTGGGCTTTTTGAGAATGGTCATTTTACACAGGTTTTATTGTTTTTTGGTAAGCATTTTGTAAAATCCAGCCCTGGTAACCAACATGTTATTTAAAACAGAAAGAGAATAGTGTTTGAAATTTTAGAACACTTACTGTAGTTTAATATACTTACTACAAAACTCATTCACAAGACTGTTTACTGTGTTACTCTTTCCTTGCTAGAGGCGAGTTTTGTCATCTGCTGATAACATTTGCAAAAAGTTTGGACCCAGATCAGGGCCTAACCATTAGATACACTGAAAGTGTTCCTGAAAGATTTTTTTTGACAAAGTTAATTTTGAAAAGTCAGCAGATGACAACAAAAACATAAAAAACTCCAGCATGCAAAGAGTTAACCTTGTTTATTATACTGATGCATTTTCCCAATTTCCCATACATATTGATAACATATGGATGGTATCATCCATAATATATTTTAAGGGGCCACAGCTTGAATTTTCTAAACTGTCACATACAAGGGCTGCTCCAAAATGGGCTGAGGGCGTGGTGGACACTTATTATGGCTCCCACCTTATGGGCCACTATCACATTTTAGGTGCAGTCAGTAAAGTAAAAAACAAAAAAACAAAAAAAAAAATCAGTTGATTCTTAGTTTTAATATCATGATTGAAGTTTTTTTAAAAGATGTTAAAACTTCATTATCTTTATACATGTTTTAGGTTGAAGTTTCAGCATAATTGACTCGAGGCCGAGAATTTTTTCTACCAGATACAATGCTGTTAAACCATACTTTATATGTAAAGAAAAAAAATTCACATATATTCCATTTGGATTTGGTTAATCATACTTGTGCATACAGGCCTCTAGTTAGGGTGTGTAATAAAAATTCATTTTTCTTATTTCTCAACCAAAACATATGGTGTGCAGGCTTTCAAGTGCCCTTCAACAAAAAAGTAGGGAAAAAGTAGGGATAAAAATTGGAAAAAGAGGTGAAAAAGTAGGGATTATCGGTGAAAAAGGTCTTTATCAAGTACAAAATTAATTACAATGAATCATCAGAAATAAGAAATTTACACTAAATAAGCAGGTTTAATAATTGTGATAATAAACAGAGAGACTTTTTTGGTTAATCCATAAAATCAGAGAGTGAGGAAAAATTTCTGGCTTTTTACGTGTAAATGACATTTTAGAGTAAAAATGTAGGGATAGCAGGGCGTTTTCAAGGAAAAGTAGGAGCAAATCAAAAAAGTAGCGAAGAGTGGGGCCCGCTTGAAAGCCTGGTTGTGCGTACTCAAAAGAAACGTCTCAAAGAGACGGTTCTTTTGAGCACCCAAAATACATGTTGAAAATAATGGATAAGAAAAATTTAACAACTTCATGCTCAGATATTTTTTTGGTTTGTCTGACTTATGAGTTATAAATGTCAGCAGGACATGGGTTAAAGAACTCACCTCTGTTTGGAAGCAGGCAAACAAATTCACTAGATAGGGATGTCTCATTGCATTGATCACTTCAAATATTCTCTTCTCTGACATTAAACTCTCCACTTCATCTCTGGCAATAATCTCTCCCTTCTTCAATGCCTTCAAGGCAAAATATTCCCCAGTGTTCTTGTATTCGGACAATATCACCTACAAAGATTATAAGAATCCATCATGAGTGTGAGGGTGGGATAGAAAAATCTGTGCCGAGGATCACAGTTTGGCATCACTAATCTTGCCGAGTGATGCCAATGGTGATCAAGAGGGATGGATTTTTCTATCCTACCCTCACACGAACAGGGGTGGAAACAGTCCAAGATTCTCAATCAGGAAAATCTTTCAGCTCAATCCTGAACTTGGCCAAAAATGTTCAGAAATCACCAATAAAATGTTTAAAAGAACCAAACATCCATAGAAAGCAATCAGATTATGCTTATCTTATAGTAAATATCTGATTAAAAGATCATGATAGGTTCTGATACAAATTACAGCAATAATAAATTTGATCTTATATGCAAAATGCATGAGTGCTCAATCAGGAAATCCTGATAAATCTTGAACTTTATCACCCCTGCACCAATAATGGATTCTTTTTCTTGCTCACCACTGTTTTTTATTTTAAAATAAGCTAAAATGCAATTTCACATGATGACGTCACTTTAACATAACAATGACGTCACTTGACGACCATGTGCGTGAGTTCCGATACAACCAATATCTCCTACGTGTTTCAAGAATTACAAGTTTATGTAAAATACTGTTTTGAAAATTAAAATTTTACTTCCGAAATGCAAGACTGAGATAATGACGAAATTAAAACTAGACAATTAGTATAAAATCACAACAATTTTATACTGATTTAGGTCTCCATTAACAGTTTAAAGTCATACAGAAATTAGCAAATATCTAGGACTTTTCAAGGCTTTAGAATAATTTTCCAGTTCTTTTCAAGGCAGATTTAATTTTCAAGAAAGCCCTCTGTATTCAAGCACTTTTCAAGCCTGTGGGAACCCTGTATTTGCATGTCACTCTTCAAACATCTATGCATAGCTCAGGCCTTTACTTAAGAATGCGTAACAGAAAAATATTTTTCTTATTTCTCAACCAAAACATATGTTGTGGGTACTCAAAAGAACCGTCTCGATGAGACGGTTCTTTTGAGCTCCCAAAACATATGTGAAAAAAAATTATGGGTAAGAAAATATTTACAATTTTACGCTGAAAAAAATGTGTTCATAGCTACTCTCTGCCATTGACCTTGAGATTGAAGTGGGGTGACTGAAATATTAGCATTGCATGTTGTTTGTTTGTTTGATTTTGTTCTTTACGTCCCAGTCAACAGCTATGGTCATGTCAGGACGGTCAGTTCACCTAACCACACTTTTTTCCTGGGCAAGCTTGACTAAGCAGTTAACCAGTACTTCATGCATATACTTTCGCTTGTAACTGATAACAACACTTGTTGACTCAGCGGAAGGGAGGAGAACGGCCGTAGAAATTATTTCATGACCAATCTCCGCAAAAGTATGGGACCAGGCCATTGTATGTTGTCTGATAGCAGTGAATATTTGTATCACAGGTTTAAATAAACAAAAAAATTCAGCGTATAGATGTAAATATTTTCTTACCCATCAGTTTTAACATGTGTTTTGGGTGCTCAAAAGAATGGTCTCATTGAGACGGTTCTTTTGAGTACCCACAACATTTGTTTTGGATGAGAAATAAGAAAATTAAATTTTTGATACGCACTCTTAACTTATAAGTCCTGTAAGTATGCAATATTTCAGAATTGGACCAGATGGTTAAGGTAATATGGGACAAACACCAAATTGGTATATGTGACCTTTGATCTTCTAACATGAACTTTACCTGTGACATTTGATCTGGGTCTGCACTGTTTGCCTATGTCCCATAAAAAGGCCTCACATACCAGGGTTCGTACAGAAATGGGAAAGCAGAATTTCAAGACTTTTCAATGTATTTTTTTAATTTTAAAGGGCTCAGTTTCTTCCCAATTTTGTATAAAACAACACGAAAAAATGCACTTTTTTCAGCCGGAAGGGTCAAAATGAAAAAAAGGCAATCAATTTCTTTGATTCTGACACCGCTGATAAAAAACAGAACTACCGCACAAATTGAATTGAATAGAATACAAGTTGCACCTCGCTCTTTGACAAGTATGTAGCGATCTTCACAGGGTTTTTTTGCGCATCCCATTAATCTGAAAGGACTAGTTGTATTTTATATTTTTCAAAGACTAATCCATATTTTCAAGGATGATTTTACAAAATTTCAGGGGGAGCGCAGTGGCTCAGTGGTAGAGTGCTTGACTCGAGACCGAAGGGCCGCGGGTTCGAGCCTCACCGGCGTCACTGCGTTGTGGTCCTTGAGCAAGACACATTTATCCTAGCTTAGTACTGGTTCAACCCAGGAAGACCGTCCCGCATAACTGAAAGATTGTTGAGTGGACGTAAAGAATCAAATCAAACAAACAAACAAACAAAACAAAATTTCAGGACAATTCCAGGACAAAAGGCACTTTTTTCAAATTTCAGGCGTTTTCCAGGACTAAGGTCAAATTCAAGGACTTTTTCAGGTCTGCGAGAACCCTGTGTACTTACTTTTCCAAAATGTCCTCTTCCTAACACACTGATTGGGCGGAAATCTGACATCATCACAGATTGACTTGTGAAACTGGAATACATCAATTCAACAATATACATTACAAATTCGTCTGCTTTTCTCGTCTGTTGAAATGTTTAAGGGCCTCTATGGCAAACAGTGTGTACCCAGATCAGACTGCTCCTAGGAGCGGTCTGATCTGGGTCCACGCTGTTTGCTTCTATACTTAATTCATCAGTAATGTTAGGTAATTATTTGCAGCTGATGACTTCAACAGACGACATTTTCAGATGATTTTTTTTTCTTGGCGCTTTAAGGGTTAACCCTTTGTGGATCGGAAACCCCTAAATGGATACTTTGGCAAACAGTGAGGACCCAGATTAAACGCCACATAAAACCGCAATTTATCAGGCTCTGCACGGTTCGATTAGACAAAAACAATCGTCAGAAAAATAGAAATACAATTTTTATTTGGAAATTATAACCTGCGACCCCTTAGTAAATACAAGGACCATCCTATGCTTATTGTAACAAACCAGAAGGAAGAATCCATTTGTGCATAAAGGGACTTTAGGGTTAATATACTGATGGTACATAGAAATCAGAAATCTGCAGGCATTGAAAAGGAAAGACATTCAGTTGCTTTTTGGCTGCATTTTAACAAGAACAAATAAATGGGTCAGTGCATGAGATTGCAGAACTTATCCATCTGGGAGCAGACTCGCCAAAGCCTTTGCTGATTCATACACAAAGTAGGTATGTAGATGAAACCCCAGACCAATTTAGACCTCTAGATCTGCTGGATACGTCAGCATGGGTATTTATGAATATGTGATAGGCACCAAAATCTTGTGTGCTGGTTCAAATGGCTGGTCTTTTCAGTACTACATCATTTTTAAATTTATTTTCAAAAATTCATATTCCAATTGATGATAATACAGGCCCCCAGATAAGGGTGTGTTACAGAAATTTTTTTTCTTATTTCTCAACCAAAACATGTTTTGGGTACTCAAAAGAACAGTCTCTCTGAGACGGTTCTTTTGAGCACCCAAAACACATGTTTTAACTGATCGGTGAGAAAATAACGCCATTTTATGCTGAAATTATTTGCTTAACTTGTCCTATGATAATATATTCTAATATAGGATTTGATTGTTTGCGGTTGTGGTTGCTTAAAGTATCCTTAGCGATATAAAAAAACTTATAAGTTGATACAAGACTTTCTAATTGGTCTTCTATGCCCACAGGCAGATGAAATCTTCAATCTATTCAATAGAACAGATATGGATGGTACAAAACATATTTTGAGGGGTGACAGCTTAAGGCATTTAAAACAGTGAAGACCAAGGTCAGACTGCTCTGGGCCTTTGGACAATAATTGGGAGTTCAAACCATTAAAAAATACCATATATATTTTTTGTCTTATCAGATTTACGTATACAAGGTTTTAGAACTGGTACTTTTGACTAATTGAGGTACGAGATTTTGGAACGTCACAAAACAACAACTTTTCATTGGCTATTGCATATAAGGTTTTGTGACTGGTGCGCTGAACTGTCCTTATTGGCGCCATGTTAAAAACAGACTTTGGTAAAAAAGTGCACATACGAGGTTTTGTAAACGAACCAACGATATGTTCAAACTGATGGGTAAGAAAATATTTACAATTTTACACTCAAAAATTTGGTTTATCTAAACCTGTGATAATTCCATTGTGTTACTTACTCAGGTTAAGAGTGTGTTTCGAAAAAACAATTTTCTTATTTCTCAACCAAAACATATGTTGTGGGTACTCAAAAGAATGGTTCTTTTGAGCACCCAAAATATATGTTAAAACTGATGGGTATGAAAACATTTACAATTTTACGCTCAAAAATTTGGTTTATAATTCCATTATGTTACTTACTCAGGTTCTGGAACAACAGGCCGTGCGTTTCGACTCGGAGTATCGTATATTACAGGTGGTTTTTGCGTGGGAAGTGGTGGGGGCGGTGATGGCTGTCGGGGACTGGTGTAGTTGGCAGGTGGTACATAAGGCTGTTGCTGTCTGACGTTGTTATTATTCGAACTTATTGTATCTAAGTCGATTGTGTTCTGTGTGTTTAGTTCTTCTGGCAAGAAGTTGAAGGATTTCATGGCATCCTGAAAATATACCATAATATGTATAATATGGGGTGGGCGACGGTGGCGTCTGCTGCCGTGGCTGCAAACTTTGGGTGCATGGGGGATGCGGTGGGCTGCAGTGGCTGGCACCGGGTCCTGATTATGGGTGTGCGCGGTGCATGGGAAATGCTCGCCCTATTGACGGCAGACCGCGGAGTGGGGTCCAGGTCGGACCTGGTGGGCTTGAGGTGGTGGCTTCCTTCTGCTGCCTGGGTGGCATGCTTTCTGCTGGTGGGGGCTGTGGGGTGGCAGTCGCTGCTCGTGTGGGATCCGCCTGGGGGGTTCAGGGAGCTACTGACGGTTCTCGCGTCCCGCCGCCTCTCTGGCGGGGCCCGTGGCCGTGTGTGCAGCTCTTGCGTGCGGAGCGCCGAGCTCCATGCCAGTGAAACTTGGCCACTTACCAAGACAAACCTGCAGCGCTTATAACGCAATGATAGGGCCATGGTAAGACAGATCTGCAGTATCAAGCCAGAGGATGTGGCCAGGGTAAGATCAAGCGAGCTACTGGCAAAGCTTCAGCTTGAGGACCTCGACCTCATTTTGAGAGAGAGAAGGCTTCGCTGGTTTGGGCATGTGGAGCGTTCGAGTGGTGCAATCAGAACAGCATATGATATGCAGATTGACGGCAAGCAGGGGGCAGGGAGGCCCAAACAAACATGGAAGAAACTGACAGAGAAAGACTGCCGTGAGTGGAAGCTCACCACAGTTGACCCTCAAGAAAGGAGCACCTGGAGATCAGGTGTGAGATCTGCTATGCATGCAGCTAGCCAGTTACCTGGAAAGGGGCCCACTGATGTGGATGATGCCCCTGCACCTGCACGTTAATCAAAAATCCGATTATGATGATAATATACTTAAACACAAAGAAACACATCACTAACTAAAATGCTAGTTCCTTCTTTTTGACCAAATATTTCACTCAGAGATTATGGGATCCCTATGTCCCGTTATTTGCCTTGCATGTAATATCAAAAGCAGCATGCTGTGGCATATGGTTGCCGAGCTGCAACAAGAACTCTAAGGTGACCCCCATTTTTAAAGTCACAGTTACAATAGCTTACATGTTATGCAAAAACAAAGTTTTAACACAATACTGTTCAAAGTAAAATTGTAGATAAAATCAAATCAGGTAATTTTAAGTTTCTGTCAACCTTCATTTTGTCTAGGTGACATCTTTAATTTTTCAAGTTATTGGTTATTTTTATCCAAACAAATATTGATAATTGAAATCTTTGAATGTCTCCATATAGCCCCCAGTCTGTTGCATAGAAGACATAAGTACCGCAACATGACAAAACACAATGCACCTGTGATAACTGTTTGAAAAAAAGCAGGTTGACGTCAACAATGAAACGCAGAGTTGCAGCGACTGTGTTGATAAACGATTATTTCCAAAACTTTGAGTGTTTTTCTTTCAGTTAAGACATCTTGCTATCTGACAGATAAAACTGTTTGTTTTCAAATCAAATTTAATATCACTATTTTAGATGGCAATTGTTGAAATACACTGACATCTTTATAATGTAAGAATAGAAAGTCTGGTCAAAACCAGTTTACGGAAAATCATTACTCATTGTGCAGTAACATTGGATATAATTAAGAAATTATCATTATGTGGTCCATGTGGAGTTTTTATTGCGTTTAAGTATATAATAGGTGCAGATAAACAACATTTTGTGATCAAACAAACCGTCTCATTGTATACAATTTTTTTAATGCTAAACTCACACGAGCATGATAAACCTTGCAATCTTCATAAATATCAAAAACAAGTTTTGCATGGTAAGTTTTGCGCTAATAGGAGCTGAGCACTAAAAACTTTAAAACTAATTATTACCTAGGGTACAGGTGAGGATGATCATCTAACTTTAAGCAGTGCATAGCCTAGTAGGGCTCGCATCCTTCGATTTTAAGGTTCATGCTCATTCGAGTTTAGCATAAAAAAGTGCATAGCCTCCAGTCCTTGTAAAAACATAGTTTGAGTGTGCTTCTAAGAACCTACTGAAAATACTATTGCTATTGCAACTTTCCTATCGATATAGTAACATTGCATAGGTTACTATTGCAGTACATCTATAGTCTGATGCATTGTTACATGCCTACTTGAAATCCCTAAAAGGGTACTTTTACGAACAGTGATGACCCAGGTGAAATGCCACATACAAAGAGTGAAAATATATAAGAAATTATATTATGTTCAAACTAATTCTGATTTCTATGGAAAGTCAGCCTCAAAATCCTGAATTCATGAATAATCCTGAAAACATTCACACATGCATAAATGTTTGAATGATTGTAAATGTCTGATACACATACCATAATTTCTTGCTCCTGACCTCTCGAGTCATTTAATGGTGAGGTATTGATGATTTTTTCGGAATGATTTTTCTCATTTTTTAACCGGTCATCCTCAGTATAAGGTTCGAAATTTATTTTTTGTGGAGGGGGCCCTCTCTCTGAAGCTGTTACACCTGCAAAAATAGAAATATAGAGCAGCGTATGAGCTGATGGTACTTATTACAGTGTTGTCCCTTTATAACACTAAGGTCCATAGGAATAGTATACATTTATTTCATGCTTATTTGTAGTATAGTCAAAACTGTTTCCCCGAGGTGCCGTGGACGACCTGATGCACTATTGCACGAGGCCGAAGGTCGAGTGCAATAGTGCATCAGGTCGTCCACGGTACCGAGGGGTAATAGTTTGACTATACTACAAACAGGCATGAAATAACTGTTTTATTACCCAACCCATTTGATGAAATACTTAGCAGCGTTCCTTGAATGGAGTTACTGTAAACAGCCACCAGTTTTTTTTTGCCACACCAGAATTTGGCAAAATCACATCATCTTTCTAGTGGTGCAAAAGACTCAAAACCACTAAAATACATAAATACAGACATAAGGGAGCAAAACATATATGATTATGACTAAAAAAATATATGCCATCATAATGAAAAAAATGGTCAAAGTTAAAAACCCCGCGGGGTTTTTCGAAAACCCCGCGGGGTTTTTTAAACCCCGCGCGGGGTTTTTCCCCCACATTTTCAAATGGGGGAAAAACCCCGCAGGGTTTTTTCAAAAAAATAAATATTAAAATTTGTTCAAGAAACAAGTTTGTTTGATTGTAATTATTGCAGAAAATGATTGATATGGCTTAATTCAAAACTTTGATTTCCCCCGCGGGGTTTTTCTCCCATTTCAGATTGTGGGGGAAAAACCCCGCAGGGTTTTTTGAAAAATTCAAATTGACTTTTTTGAATTATTATTCATCACAATGCATAATAAAAGGTATATCAAAAACTTTCAGCATTATATTGTGCCTCTAGAGGAAAAAGAAAATTCCCCCGCAGGGTTTTTCCCCCGCGGGGTTTTTCCCCCACAAAATAAAATGGGAGAAAAACCCTGCGGGGTTTTTTATCCAAAAATAATATTTTTAGTTTTTAGCTCAAAGAAGCATTTTACACTCTGTGTTCAAAGTTGTGAGAGTTTTATATCAAAACAGAGAGATTTGAATTTCTCCCTTGGTGGGAAATCCTAAAATATACGTTACCAAAATGGCAATGTATCATTGTTAGAATGATGGCTGAGAATGTTTTGCTCCCCGCTAAAGAATTTTGCAGACACATCGTATCTTAGAAGAGCATTTCAAGCTGCGTAGAATAAGAGATGTTTGCATGTGTACGATTTGGTGTTTGCCTCTGACAGTCTGTTACATATGTTACCATATAAAATTCAGAAAATGAAAAGTTAAAAGGCTGTGCTACAGAAAGAAGGCATTAAACTAACTATTTAAATCACGCATATAGTCTGCCTGCTGGATACCTAAGCTGCAGATAAAAGTTTTAAAGCAAAATTACGGCATCCTAATGTGTTATGTGCGTTACTTACATAAAACTACCCTTTAAAAACGGTAACTGTGACCAATAGCATTTAATTTTACAGCTGATTTGTGAATTTTTAAAATGCTTTTAATCTAGTTGTACTAACACACTTATTTGGCTTATAGAAAAAAAACAAAGTGTGTTTATCTATCTTAAATGCATTGCCTTATATAAGCAATTAAACAACACTACCCCAAGTTTTAAGGAGCCCAATTTGGTAGGTATTATTTACGTAAAAATTATATAAAATCTTCCATATTTTGATAGTCTTGCTCATATAATAAAGAATCATAGATTTTGCATGTTAAACAACAAGATAGGAGTACTTGTTACAGGTTGTGTTACAGGTTGTAACTTATGTTACCTAACATAATAAATTAGCAAGGCCATTGACTTGGTGTAAGAGATGATATTTCAAAGAGAAATGAATATTTTTCGCATGGTTTCTTATAAATCTCTGGGCTTTGGTGCTTTAATCTTAGGAAGCAATTCATTGCTCTATTATCAAGACCTTTTTTACAGATGTTATATATAAACTTTTTCAACATTTCCATATATGTATAATACTACGATATAGATAGAGGGGCGTGGAAAATAATAGTTTCTATTTTAACATGACAATTTAGTATTTGTTAAATTGGTTAAATGTTTTAAAATATCTTAACTAATCCTTATCCAAGTCGTATACAATATCTATCATTATATCTGCTTGTGTGGCAAAATAATTGCTCATCTCATCACAACCAGTAGAGTAATCAGACAGAATTATAACTGTAGTCTAACTAAGGGCCCTTTGGAATTCTGTAGACATACTTGTATTCTATATTAATATAATGTACACAGTGGTCAAGAATAAATCAAAGGATGAGAAGATCCAATTAAAATCAAGTTTAGCTCATTTATTGCCCATAATTAGACATTTAAAAAACATCAAACAAAACCATCATTGCAGACGACCTTAATAAAATAATAATAATAATAATAATAATAATAATAATAATAATAATAATAAAAATAATGATAATAATAATATTCTTTATTTCCTCCACATGTGAAGAGCATACAAATAAAGCACAATTACAAAAGCAAGATAGAAACATTGAACATATATACATCATATACATTATTGGTTTGGTTTTAATATTTTAAAACCTGTTTGTTTATATATCGATATTCAGATTTGAATCGTTTCATTCAAAATCAGGTCACCAACATCCATGCTGTATATGACAATAGACCACGTCAACACTGATGAAGTATTATTGTAATGGCATTCACCTATTTTTTTTCTTATTATCAATCTATATAATAAAAATAAACTTGACCAAACAAAGAAATCATGATCACCATGCGTGACATTTGGACTTCGAATCTTGAAAGGTAATTTAATAGCCATTTCTTTTATCGGGACCGACAAATCACTTCGAAAAATTGAATTTTTCGGATAATCAAAATTCGAATAATAGGTAGTTTTATTGCAATAGATAATAGAGAAAAAAGTCAGGACTGTCCGTAGTCTTCGAATAACCCAGTAGTTTCGGATAATCGAAAATTTGGCTGGAAGGTTAAAAAAAAAAATGTTCTTTACCACTCCCCACTTGTGAGAAAGTCGACCTTTCAACAAATTAGGTTTAATTCAGCCCAGCATGTTTGGATTAGCATAAAAGAAGAATGGGCAGACACTTTTGTCCCCATTATATGGCGCCTCTGAGTGGGGTACCCAAAAATAAGCTCTTGTATACACAATTTGTTTAAGTTGTGCACAAATTTGGTTGATAGACTTCGAGCTAAAAAAGGTCCTGCTCCCCCCCTAGGGAATTTTGCAGACATATCCTATCTTAAAGAAAATTTCAAGCCGCATCTTTTAAGAGATGTTTGCACTCTGTGTCTCGTTAGTCTCTGACAGCCTGTTACATATGTTACTGTAGCAAACTAAAGAAAAAATCAAAATGAAAGTTTGAGCTACAGAAAGAAGACATTAAACCATCTAATTATTCAAATTTCTTATGTAGTTTGCAAGCTGGATGCCTAAGCTACATGAAAGCAGCATTTTAAACAAAATTACAGCCTTCAATGGTGTTATATGCGTTACATAGATTAAATTTCCCTTTGAAAGTTGAAATCGTGACAAACATCATTCATTTTACAGACGATTTGTGCATTTTTACAAGTGTTTTTAATCTTAGTTTACTAAAATACTCATTTGACTAATAGAAAAAACAAAGTTTGCCTTTCTTTCTCAAATACATTGTTTTATATGTGCTATTAAACAACCCTACCCCCAATTTTAAGTATCCAATTTTGGTATCTATTATTGAAGAAAAATATATGAAAATATTTGACTTATTAAAGTATGTAACGTATGTTACATGGCATAATGAATGAGCTAGGAAATTTTCTTGGAAGTAAGAGATGATATTTCAGAAAAATACTGTTTTTCACATGTTTTCCTATTAATCTCTAGCCTCTGGTGCCTTAGTCTTAGTAACTACAGTCATTGCTGATAACAAGCCCATGGAATTGTGTTACCTATGTTATAAATAACCTTTTTTTTAATCACATATTTCCTAATGCCTATAATATTAAAATATATAGACATATAGATAGAAAATAATAGTTCTCATTTAAATGACACAATTTAGTAAATATTCCTATTAAATAAAATTAGTCAAACAATCTTTATTCAAGTCACCCTCACAATGTCTATCATTGTGTCTGCTTCTATTGCAAAATAATCACCCATTTCATCACAACCAGTAGAATCATGGCATTGTATTAGGACTGCAAACTGAGTACAATCCTGTTCCTCTCCACACCTTTGGGAATTGTGCAGACATTTCCTACCTTAAAGAACAATTCAAGCTGCATCAAATAAGAGATGTTTGCACTCTATTGACTAGGGGGTTAGCCTGTAATGGTATGATACGTATGTTACCATATCAATTTAAGAATAAATGAATTGAAAGTTTGAGAAACAGAAAGTAGACATAAAACTATCTATTTATTTGAATTATTCATGTAGTTTGCATGCTGAATACCTTTGATACATAAGAAAAGATTTTTTTAACAAATATACAGCTTCCTATGGTGTTATGTGTGTTACATTGATTAAGATTACTTTTTAAAATTGGTAATTGTGACAAACATCACTTATAAGCATTTCGTGTGATCCTCCTCTTTAGCCATCAAAAGACTTAATTTTCTTTGTATGTGTGGCCAGTGCCAGCGTCAAACAACTTGACTCAGCCAAACTTGAATCCTTAGCATTCTTCAAAAGCAGAAACAGCATGTCAGTGTCATGGGATCAAACACCTAATTAAATATGGGTTTAATGCCATTTCACATATATGCATACAATGGAGTATGACTCTGGTATATATCTCTTCCTGTGAAGTGGCAAGAGCAATCTAACTGCAGCTGCCTCTGCATCCGTGCTAGTCAAATGATAATTTTGCTCTGATTTTGCAAAATCTATGTCTCTACTGTGTACCTCTAAGAATACTTTAAGATTTCTGACATTGGTCAAACAGAAATTTGATAGGCTGCTTTTTTTGCATCATTTGCCATGGAACCTATCCAGTCTTTTGGTGCTTAAGTCCTCAGGTCTTAGATCAATAGTATTTTGCTGCGCCCAAAGAACTTTATAAGTTTTCTTTAGTTACAATGTTGACTCTTGATGGTTTTGGAAGACCGTCTGAAACAATTTCTGTGACACCTTGAAAGTTATCTGGTATAAGACAAAGAATATGAAGTTGGACATTGCCATCAATTATTTTTGAAGTTGGTTGTTTTTTATGTCAGTACATTGAAGCATGTCTTAAAATAATATAAAACCTATGATTTCTCAGTTTTTGCAGCCATATCATTGGCTGTTGCATTCAAAAGAAGGAAAGTGGACTATAGGTAGAATGGGATAACCAGTAGTTCTATATTATGCTCTATGGAAGATTTATACAGAGTAAACAAATTGATAATGTGCCTCATTTCATGATACATTGAAAACACTGAAATTGAAAACACTTGCCTCTGACTGTGTAATCAAAAAGGATGTCACGACAATGCCCTTGCTCATTATTATGACGAGTTATATATGTTACATCCTTTAATAAGCGCTCTTATCTTAGAAACTTAGTGAATCATTGAATTGAAAGGGTCTAATTTGCGCTCTGTTCATCCTGCATTTCATTGCTTTACCTGCTGTGATACGTCTAGTTCGTTTATCTGAAGGGAAAGAGTTACCTCGGTTTCAGCACTTCAGAAGTGCTAAGACTTCAAATAAGTTTATGAATGCTTGGGGAAAGATAATAAGTGTAGAGACATTATTAGATGAAAATATGCGGGTTGCATGTATGGAAAGGCTACATTTATAAAAGTTAACCAGCTTAGATATGATTCTTTATCACAGAAATATCAAGGTACATCAGTCCAGGTACTCATTGCTCTTAATTGCATAGTTCCTCCTTGTAAAGCTTTAGTCTTTCTACTACTTGCAGAGTATCACTTGAAACGCATACTCAAAGAGCCAACTATTAGGAATTCATATCAGTTTCCGAATGTTCCAAGCCATAAATGGCAAAATTGGAAAGTTGATAATGGCTCATCAATTTTAAGTGGACTGGTGGTAAAATTGAATAACAGTAAATGATTGAAATATTGTGTGATGATTCTACTAGTTGCAAGATGGCATGTGATAATAATGATTACCACAGAAGCAGACAACGACAAACGTTTAACATGAGTGTTAAACTGATGAGAAATAGTTTGGACCATTTCATTTATTGTATTTTCTTGTAAAAATGTAAAACTAATTTTTCTATTTGTGGCTATATATTTAGCATTATATGGCAGTATAAGGAAATGTGTCCAAAAGGTCATTGATAACATCTGTAACACCAGTCCATGGGCTTGATAATCAGAAATGAATATAATTTCTAGTGTTTTGGCACCAAAGACTTATAAGTACACATTAAGTGTCCTGATCTTTAACTTAATGACATCTTGTAGATATATGAGCAAGACAGACTAAGAAAATGAAAAATATCCACACGCTGTAATCGCTTTCATGTGTTTTACTTAAACGGTAGTAACAAAATTCGCTTCTCTGTAAAACTGGGAGAAGGGCTGTGTATAAGCTCCTATAAGACAATCTATTTAAGATAGAAAAGCAAACTTGGTTTTTCCTATTCATCAATTGAGCATATGTTTTTAAAATCTAATAAAACAGTTTGAAACCAAGTCATAGTAGTTGTTTAACTACATGATGATAGCCACAATTATAGCTTTTAAATTATAATTAGGTTCATGTAACGCACATAACACCACAGTTAGCCATATTAATGTTAAACAGCTCCCATATGTAGTAAAGACATCCAGTATAAAGATTATAAGAATGTCAATTTCTTAGATAATTTTAATGTCTTCTTTTGGTAGCTCAAACATTCTTATTTCTTATTCTCAAATTGATATAGTAACATATGTAACAAGCTGTTACAGGCTAACGCCCCGACTTACAGAGTGCAAACATTTCTTATTAAATGCACCTTGAAAGGTTACATAAGATGTAATTTGTCTGCAGAATTCCAAAGGGGATTAGGATGGAGCAGGCCCTTACTCAGCTTGATGTCAAAATACTGTTTGATGATTTTACTTATCACGCTAACATATGTAACGCTCTCTGATCTTTAAAACTTGATGACAACTAGCAGATCTATAAGTCTTTATCATAGGAGCCAGTTTAAAATCCCTAAACAATGTAAGATATCCAACAGCTGCGAGTTTCTTCACAATTTTAGCTCAAACTTTCAAACTACATTTCCTTTATTTGATATAGTAACGCATGTAACACGCTGATTCAGACTAACGCCCCAACATAGAGAGTGCAAACATCCCTTATTCGATACAGCTTGAGTTGAACTATAAGAAGGAATATGTCTGCAAAATTCCCTCGAGGAGATTAAAACATTTTTAGACATATCTTACGTAAAGACAATGAGCTTGCCCATTTATTACATCAGGTAACATATGTTACAGCCTCTGATATTAAAAATTTTGCAACAAACTTGCAGATTTATGAGTCTTTTCATATAAGCAAATAAATCCCAAACAATGAAACACATTCATCAACTGCAAATATTTTTTAACTATTTTTACTTTAGTTTTAGTACCAAACATTTCACCTTAAAACTGGGTAGGGGTAGGGTTGTTTAATTGCTTATTTCAGAAAAAAAATATTTAAGCTAGGGAAACAAACTTTAATTTTTCTGTTAGCCAATTGCATAAGCTAGTCAGACATGGTTAAAAACATTTTGCAAAACACACAGAGAGATTGTGAATGTAAATGATGTTAGCCACACTTGCAAATTTTAATGGGTTATCTGATTTATTAACGCATATGACACCTTAGGAAGCCGCAATTTTGTTCAAATGGCTGTCATACGTAGTTACGATATCCAGTATGCAGACTATATGAATGATTTGTAAAAATAAATATTTTAATGTCTTTAATTTGTAGCCCAAACTTTCAATTTACTTTTTCTTAGTTTGATTAAGTAACGTATGTTACAGGCTCTTACAGACTAACGCCCCGGAGCACAGAGTGCAAACATCTCTTAAAAGACTCGGCTTTCAATTCTCTACAAGATAGGATATGTCTGCAAAATTCCCTAGGGGGGGGGGGGAGCAAACCCATTCTCAGCCATCCGTCTATGAGTTCTACCCAGCAATTCAGAAAGAGACTGCAATTTAGCCAGAAAATGCACACTCTCTGAGGCCCATGCAAAGGGGATCCAAAAAGCAAAAAACAGTAATGCTCCTGCTCACCCACTTGTGCAAGTAAGTCACCAAACAAATTCGGTTGGATTCAGTATGACCGTTTGCGCAGTGGGTAACGTGTCTGGCAACAGATGTGAGTCTGAATCCAGGGGTCGTGAGATTGAATCCCAACCCGGTCCCGTACTTTCGTGGAGATTGATCATGAAATAATTTCTACGGTCATTCTCCTCCCTTCCGCTGAATCATTCAAGAAGGGTTGTTGTCAGTTACAAGTGAAAGTATGTGCACGAAGTACTGGTTAACTGATTGTTAAAGCTTGCCCAGGAAAAAGTGTGGTTAGGTGAACTAACTGTCCCGCCATGACCATAGCTGTTGACTTGGGACGTAAAGCAACAAAACAAACAAACCGTTTGCAAGGTGAAAGTATTGCAGGCAAATGGGCAGACCGAAGGACACTTTTGACCTACATCCCACATCATTGGGGTATTGGAATTTTGCTGTTGCATACACCAGTTGCATACACCAGTTGCTCAACAAATTTGGTTGGATAATCTGTCCAGTTGTTTAGAAGATAGCATAACAAACAAAAACCTGATATACAGATGAAGGCAATCGCAATATCTCCAACACCTTTTAAAAAGAGAATGGATAAAAAAAATCAAATAAAAATAAGCCCCAATGATCAGCCTGATTATCCTGTAAATTCAGTAATTAACCTGCTTACATGTACCACACTAACTAAGTGTTGTACTGCCATAAATGCTGCTGTAAATAATAATGATAATGGTAAAATTGTATAACCATAATGAACACAATTCAGTATTAAGCGTCTTTCATCAGCATTTAAAGAAAGAAACAACTAAAAATGGCTTTGTTTCTGAGAAACTAAATTATATGATGAAAAGTCTCATGCAAGTATAATTTATAAGCATAGAAATATGTTCTATTTACTCACATTGTCTGTTGTAGGATTTATTTTGTGCAGTTTATGCAGTATATATCCAAAATTAACACAGGATTTATCAAATAGTTAGAGCCTTGCAAACCATGAGGTTTATTTGAATCTTTTTCTGGTTTCCTGCAAGATTAAAGAATTTCAGCTTGAGTCATTGAAATGAGAGAACCAGGTTAACACAGTTATATCATATTTCAAGGTCAGACTGAGTTCAGAATATAATGGTCCTATGCAAATCTAGGTTGGGATTATTTGGTATTAAATGGAACCAAATTATTTACTAGCAGTACCAAAAGATTCCATTTAATCCCAAATTATATGGATGTGTTGAATTGATGAAGTCCCAGAAAATCTTAATAATCCCATTTAAAGTACCTACTGGGACTTTCTGGGATTAAATGGAATATTTATCCCGGAAAGTAACATAAAATCCCACTTATATTTTTAGCAGAATTGTTTGAGACTTTCTGGGATTTTCCAGTTCCAGATAGTGACAGAAAATACCAATTGTTTCAACTTTTGGGATTTAATGGAATTCCATTAAATGCCATGTAAAGTGAAGTACCACAAAATCCCAGGAAGTTCTATTCAAGCAGAATTGGAACTGGACTGAGACTTTCTAGAACATTCTAGAACATACCAATTATTTGGGATTATAACATTCTTCTCGGCCCTGATCTGGGTCCTTACTGTTTTCAAAGGTTATCAACAGATGACAAAAGTCTTTGTTAACAGAACAGAACATATCTTTATTGACATAAAACTCAGGCCACTCATAGATAGCGTAAAGGCATAAGATACAAAAACAAAGCATATACATGATATACATAAAATGCATGAGTACAAAGAGCATGAAAAAGGTGAAAATTAAAATGCGAGCAAAATCAACCCTGAAAGAGCCTTCTATAACTTACAGTAGGCAACATAATCGACTGTTGTTGCTTCATTAAGAAACAAAATAAGGCTTCACATTATTGATTATAGACAATTCGCATGATTTGACATATCATGTGAACTGTCTATAATCAGGTTATTCCCATGAAATATTAAGCCAAGATATAGTAAGAAGTATATTATCTTACTGATTGACTCTTTTAGGGTTAGGCTGCACATGAAAATTTATTCATTATAATTTCTACAAAACTTGATAACTTTACAAGCTTCCTGGTATTTGCTGAAGAAAATAGTTCTTTGAATTTTATAATGTTAGGACTTTTGTATAAATATGATCTTAAATATTTCTTTCTGTCAGATATAAAGTGATCACAAACAAAAAGATAGTGAAATTCGTCACCGATATCATATTTGCTGCATAATATGCATTTTCTGTCTTCTAAAGGTGTGTTTTCCCAGCGACCAGTTTCAACCGGAAGCCGATGATTACTTAATCTAAACTTTAACAATGAAGAACAGTGTTTCCTATTTAATTTGATTAGGTAATTTTCAAAATTTAAATCTTGCTTGAAAAGAGTATAATTCTTTCCTTTAGAGGATGAAGTTACTTTGTTATGCCACTCCTGAACATAAAGGTCTGATAGAGTTTTAGAGATTTGATTTTTGATTGATTTTGGGTTTTCAATGACTTCCTTGTTTAAAAGATCGGGACACCCAACAGATATTAGAATATGTTTAATAAAATGGATCCATTTATGTTGATGGATGCCACCATCATATTCTCCTAGTAGAAGTAAGTATAACCATTTTGATAGTTTTGTTTGTTTACCATTCACAATATTCATCCAAAAGCTAATAATACGGGTTTTTATTCTAATGTCTACTGCCTTGCAACCTAGTTAACAAGGATAGTTAAAATGATATAATTCAAAATAACATAAGTTATCAAGCAGGATACAAAATGACAATCTAGCATAAAGCACATTTCTTTATTCGCTTAATATTTTCGAGTTATGAATTATAACAATACAATAGAACCAGAAAGATCTTTATCTATAAACTTTTTTGTCATCTGCTGACTTTTTTTTTTAAATTACTTTTTTCAATAAATTCTTTCAGGAACGCACTATTAGAGTGTCAATCCTTTTGGATCAAGATCAGGATCGACATTCTTCTCGTTCCAGATCTGGGTCCTTACTGTTTGCAAAGGTTATCAGCAGATGACAAAAGTCTTTGCTAACAAGGATAGTTAAAGTGATATAAGTTATCAAGCAGGATACAAAATGACAATCTTGCATGAAGCACATTTCTTTATTCGCTTAATATTCGAGTAATGAATTATAACTTAAGTTGTTATGTGAATTGCATGATGTTCACTATTAATGCACACTATGTCTAAACTTAGTAAACATAATGTGTACTACCTGGGTGTAAGGTTTTTGTTTTTACACACCTGAAGGTGCCGCCTATGTCTGCTCCCAAAATGATACTCACACAATATATACTCCCAAGCAAAAATCCTTTTAAAATGCTAAACTATTCATTTTAAGTACATGTTTGTAGTTTGTATATATATTTTTAGTGAATATTTTGTTCATTTCTCTTCTATCGATTTATTATTTTACCTATCACAATTCTTGCACCTTACAGTGTGGATCCTGATCAGCTGGCCTCTCAGAAGCTAGCTGATCTGGATCTACACTTATAGGAAAAGTCATAATCAGGCAGTATCCTAAATTTCTTCTGTGTTTTTGTCGAATTTTATGTGCATATAATTCGGAGAAAATTAACAAAAATAAAAATTAAAGAAATATGATGACCTGTAAATAATGTAAAATGGCCCATACCATGTTGTACCTGGGTATAACTTGTTTTGAAAACAGTAAAGATCTGAATCAGCTGGCCTGAAACCAGCTGATCAGGATACATATAGTTTTCTACTTTGGTTATAAATGCATACTACTAAGTGGAACCCTGCAAGTTGGTTAGATATACACTGCTGAAGTTTCTCTTTGCCTACAATTGTTGTCTGCTGATAACCTTTGCAAACAGTTTTAGAACCAGATCAGCACCGACAAAATGTCAGACCTGATCTGAATCCAAACTGTTTGACTTTCTGATAGTGATAATGAAGGAACTATATAGTAAATTAATTTAGAAAAGACAGCAGATGACAAAATACCTAAATAATTTCCAACAAGCAGAGTAAAATAGAAATGGATGCTTGTCGAGACAAATAGGGTTACTATGTTATAATAAATGCACTTGCATAAATTAACCTTTGTCCTGCTGAACCTAGATATATCCCGTTTTTGGAAACAACTGATCATCAAACTTTGGTCATCTGCTGATAACATTCATGAACAGTTTGGAGTCATATCAGGACCAACAGTATGTTTGGTCCTGATCTGGATCCATACAATTTGACACCTTGATTTTTTCCTGAAATTTCTTGAAAATATTTATTTTGAAAGGAGTCAGCAGACGACAACAAAATCACTAAGTATGTCGCATGTAAAGATTTATATAAAAATTCAATGCAGTCTGATCAGGGACTATTTTTTTGTTCTTTGAACAAAATAATTTATTCACTAAAAGGTAATTCCAGAAGACTATCTTAAAGGACCTTAATGATTTCACTCTTTCCTTATTAGCTGCTTCTCATCTGTATCTACACTGTTTGCTAAAGCTGGTATGTGATTGACAGTGTAAAACTGAAATTTCAGTGTTTATTGGGATTAAGAAACCAGGTAATAGCCTCACCATGTGGTCAGAAGCCTGCTATTTGTTGCCAGGGTAACAAGAACACTTCAATTTAGATGAACAAATCCAAATGTTTTGAGGTCTGCTGACCATTAAAACCAAAAAGATCTTTTTTAACTAGTTGAATACTTTTTATGTCTTTTGCAAAAATCCTTTTAGGAACTCAATTAGAATGTCAAACATTTTGGATGCAGACCAGGAATGACTTTCAATTGGTTCTGATCTTGGTCCTAACTGTTTGCAAGGTTATCAGCAGACGACATTGTCTGTCTGATGAAATGTTATACACAGTAACAAGGGTCTTTCTACACATTTCTGTACAGTGACATAGGTCACAGTTCTACAATATAAAATGCAAGTTGTACCTTAAATTCAAATACAATACAATAGAACCAGAAAGATCTTTTTTCTATAAACTTTTTGTCGTCTGCTGACTTTTTTTTTTAAAATAACTTTTTTCAATAAATTCTTTCAGGAATACACTATTAGAGTGTCAGTCGGTTTGGATCAAGATAAGGATCAACATTCTTCTCGGCCCTGATCTGGGTCCTTACTGTTTGCAAAGGTTATCAGCAGATGACAAAAGTCTTTGTTAACAGAACAGAACATATTTTATTGTCATAAAACTCAGACCACTCATAGATAGCGTAAATGCATAAGATACAAAAACAAAGCATATACATGATATACATAAAATACATGAGTACAAAGAGCATGAAAAAGGTGAAAGTTAAAATGCGAGCAAAATCAACCCTGAAAGAGCCTTCTATAACTTACAGTAGGCAACATAATCGACTGTTGTTGCTTCATTAGGAAACAAAATAAGGCTTCACATTCTTGATTATAGACAATTCGCATGATTTGACTTATCATGTGAGTTGTCTATAATCAGGTTATTCCCATGAAATATTAAGCCAAGACATAGTAATAAGTATATTATCGTAATGATTGACTCTTTTAGGGTTAGGCTGCACATGAACATTTATTCATTATAATTTCTACAAATCTTGATAACTTTACAAGCTTCCTGGTATTTGCTGAAGAAAATAGTTCTTTGAATTTTATAATGTTAGGACTTTTGTAAAAATATGATCTAAAATATTTCTTTCTGTCAGATATAAAGTGATCAACAACAAAAAGATAGTGAAATTCGTCACCGATATCATGTTTGCTACATAATGTGCATTTTCTGTCTTCTAAAGGTGTGTTTTCCCAGCGACCAGTTTCAACCGGAAGCCAATGATTACTTTACCTAAACTTTAACAATGAAGAACAGTGTTTCCTATTTAATTTGATTAGGTAATTTTCAAAATTGAAATCTTGCTTGAAAAGAGTATAATTCTTTCCTTTAGAGGATGAAGTTACTTTGTTATGCCACTCCTGAACATAAAGGTCTGATAGAGTTTTAGAGATTTGATTTTTGATTGATTTTGGGTTTTCAATGACTTCATTGTTAAAAAGATCGGGACTCCCTACAGATATTAGAATATGTTTAATAAAATGGATCCATTTATGTTGATGGATGCCACCATCATATTCTCCTAGTAGAAGTAAGTATAACCATTTTGATAGTTTTGTTTGTTTACCATTCACAATATTCATCCAAAAGCTAATAATACGGGTTTTTATTCTAATGTCTACTGCCTTGCAACCTAGTTAACAAGGATAGTTAAAATGATATAATTCAAAATAACATAAGTTATCAAGCAGGATACAAAATGACAATCTAGCATGAAGCACATTTCTTTATTCGCTTAATATTTTCGAGTTATGAATTATAACAATACAATAGAACCAGAATGATCTTTATCTATAAACTTTTTTTTCGTCTGCTGACTTTTTTTTTTTAAATTACTTTTTTCAATAAATTCTTTCAGGAACGCACTATTAGAGTGTCAATCCTTTTGGATCAAGATCAGGATCGACATTCTTCTCGTTCCAGCTCTAGGTCCTTACTGTTTGCAAAGGTTATCAGCAGATGACAAAAGTCTTTGCTAACAAGGATAGTTAAAGTGATATAAGTTATCAAGCAGGATACAAAATGACAATCTTGCATGAAGCACATTTCTTTATTCGCTTAATATTCGAGTAATGAATTATAACTTAAGTTGTTATGTGAATTGCATGATGTTCACTATTAATGCACTCTATGTCTAAACTTAGTAAACATAATGTGCACTAGGGTGTAAGGTTTTTGTTTTTACACACCTGAAGGTGCCGTCTATGTCTGCTCCCAAAATGATACTCCCACAATATCTACTACCAAGCAAAAATCCTTTTAAAATGCTAAACTATTCATTTTAAGTACATGTTTGTAGTTTGTATATATATTTTTAGTGAATATTTTGTTCATTTCTCTTCTATCGATTTATTATTTTACCTATCACAATTCTTGCACCTTACAGTGTGGATCCTGATCAGCTGGCCTCTCAGAAGCTAGCTGATCTGGATCTACACTTATAGGAAAAGTCATAATCAGGCAGTATCCTAAATTTCTTCTGTGTTTTTGTCGAATTTTATGTGCATAAAATTCGGAGAAAATTAACAAAAACAAAAATTAAAGAAATATGATGACCTGTAAATAATGTAAAATGGCCCATACCATGCTGTACCTGGGTATAACTTGTTTTGAAAACAGTATAGATCTGAATCAGCTGGCCTGAAACCAGCTGATCAGGATACATATTGTTTTCTACTTTGGTTATAAATGCATACTACTAAGTGGAACCCTGCAAGTTGGTTAGATATACACTGCTGAAGTTTCTCTTTGCCTACAATTTTTGTATGCTGATAACCTTTGCAAACAGTTTTAGAACCAGATCAGCACCGACAAAATGTCAGACCTGATCTGAATCCAAACTGTTTGACTTTCTGATAGTGATAATGAAGGAACTATATAGTAAATTAATTTAGAAAAGACAGCAGATGACAAAATACCTAAATAATTTCCAACAAGCAGAGTAAAATAGAAATGGATGCTTGTCGAGACAAATAGGGTTACTATGTTATAATAAATGCACTTGCATAAATATCAAATTAACCTTTGTCCTGCTGAACCTAGATATATCCCTTTTTTGGAAACAACTGATCATCAAACTTTTGTCATCTGCTGATAACATTCATGAACAGTTTGGAGTCAGATCAGGACCAAAAGTATGTTTGGTCCTGATCTGGATCCATACAATTTGACACCTTGATTTTTTTCCTGAAATTTCTTGAAAATATTTATTTTGAAAGGAGTCAGCAGACGACAACAGAATCACTAAGTATGTCGCATGTAAAGATTTATATAAAAAATTCAATGCAGTCTGATCAGGGACTATTTTTTTTGTTCTTTGAACAAAATAATTTATTCACTAAAAGGTAATTCCAGAAGACTATCTTATTTAACTCTTTCCTTATTAGCTGCTTCTCATCTGTATCTACACTGTTTGCTAAAGCTGGTATGTGATTGACAGTGTAAAACTGAAATTTCAGTGTTTATTGGGATAAGTCACCAGGTAATAGCCTCACCATGTGGTCAGAAGCCTGCTATTTGTTGCCAGGGTAACAAGAACACTTCAATTTAGATGAACAAATCCAGTCATGCCCACATTCATGTTTTGAGGTCTGCTGACCATTAAAACCAAAAAGATCTTTTTTAACTAGTTGAATACTTTTTATGTCTTTTGCAAAAATTCTTTCAGGAACTCAATTAGAATGTCAAACATTTTGGATGCAGACCAGGAATGACTTTCAATTGGTTCTGATCTTGGTCCTAACTGTTTGCAAGGTTATCAGCAGACGACATTGTCTGTCTGATAAAATGTTATACACAGTAACAAGGGTCTTTCTACACATTTCTGTACAGTGACATAGGTCACAGTTCTACAATATAAAATGCAAGTTGTACCTTAAATTCAAATACAATACAATAGAACCAGAAAGATCTTTTTTCTATAAACTTTTTGTCGTCTGCTGACTTTTTTTTTTAAAATAACTTTTTTCAATAAATTCTTTCAGGAATACACTATTAGAGTGTCAGTCGGTTTGGATCAAGATAAGGATCAACATTCTTCTCGGCCCTGATCTGGGTCCTTACTGTTTGCAAAGGTTATCAGCAGATGACAAAAGTCTTTGTTAACAGAACAGAACATATCTTTATTGACATAAAACTCAGGCCACTCATAGATAGCGTAAGAGCATAAGATACAAAAACAAAGCATATACAT
Organism: Loripinus fragilis; assembly: GCA_964019695.1. Lineage (NCBI taxonomy): Eukaryota > Metazoa > Mollusca > Bivalvia > Lucinida > Lucinidae > Loripinus > Loripinus fragilis. Next base: position 123,929,945 of record OZ026515.1, read on the forward strand.
GATATACATAAAATACAGTGTACAAAGAGCATGAAAAAGGTGAAAATTAAAATGCGAGCAAAATCAACCCTGAAAGAGCCTTCTATAACTTACAGTAGGCAACATAATCGACTGTTGTTGCTTCATTAAGAAACAAAATAAGGCTTCACATTATTAATTATAGACAATTCGCATGATATGACATATCATGTGAGTTGTCTATAATCAGGCAATTCCCATGAAATATTAAGCCAAGACATAGTAAGAAGTATATTATCGTAATGATTGACTCTTTTAGGGTTAGGCTGCACATGAACATTTATTCATTATAATTTCTACAAAACTTGATAACTTTACAAGCTTCCTGGTATTTGCTGAAGAAAATAGTTCTTCGAATTTTATAATGTTAGGACTTTTGTATAAATATAAACTTAAATATTTCTTTCTGTCAGATATAAAGTGATCACAAACAAAAAGATAGTGAAATTCGTACCCGATATCATGTTTGCTACATAATGTGCATTTTCTGTCTTCTAAAGGTGTGTTTTCCCAGCGACCAGTTTCAACCGGAAGCCGATGATTACTTAACCTAAACTTTAACAATGAAGAACAGTGTTTCCTATTTAATTTGATTAGGTAATTTTCAAAATTTAAACCTTGCTTGAAAAGAGTATAATTCTTTCCTTTAGAGGATGAAGTTACTTTGTTATGCCACTCCTGAACATAAAGGTCTGATAGAGTTTTAGAGATTTGATTTTTGATTGATTTTGGGTTTTCAATGACTTCCTTGTTTAAAAGATCGGGACGCCCTACAGATATTAGAATATGTTTAATAAAATGGATCCATTTATGTTGATGGATGCCACCATCATATTCTCCTAGTAGAAGAAGGTATAACCATTTTGATAGTTTTGTTTGTTTACCATTCATAATATTCATCCAAAAGCTAATAATACGGGTTTTTATTCTAATGTCTACTGCCTTGCAACCTAGTTAACAAGGATAGTTAAAATGATGTAATTCAAAATAACATAAGTTATCAAGCAGGATACAAAATGACAATCTAGCATGAAGCACATTTCTTTATTCGCTTAATATTTTTGCGGTATGTATTATAACAATACAATAGAATTAGAAAGATCTTTTTCTTTAAACTTTTTTGTCGTCTGCTGACTTTTTTTTTGTAACAATTACTTTTTTCAATAAATTCTTTCAGGAACACACTATTAGAGTGTCAATCCTTTTGGATCAAGATCAGGATCGACATTCTTCTCGTTCCAGATCTGAGTCTTTACTGTTTGCAAAGGTTATCAGCAGATGACAAAAGTCTTTGCTAACAAGGATAGTTAAAGTGATATAAGTTATCAAGCAGGATACAAAATGACAATCTTGCATGAAGCACATTATATTCGAGTAATGAATCATAACTAAAGTTATTATGTGAATTGCATGATGTTCACTATTAATGCACTCTATGTCTAAACTTAGTAAACATAATGTGCACTAGGGTGTAAGGTTTTTGTTTTTACACACCTGAAGGTGCCGTCTATGTCTGCTCCCAAAATGATACTCCCACAATATCTACTACCAAGCAAAAATCCTTTTAAAATGCTAAACTATTCATTTTAAGTACATGTTTGTAGTTTGTATATATTTTTAGTGAATATTTTGTTCATTTCTCTTCTATCGATTTATTATTTTACCTATGACAATTCTTGTACCTTACAGTGTGGATCCTGATCAGCTGGCCTCTCAGAAGCTAGCTGATCTGGATCTACACTCATAGGGAATAGTCATAATTAGGCAGTATCCAAAATTTCTTATGATGTGTTTTTGTCGAATTTTATGCGCATAAAATTACAGAAATATTGTAAAATGGCCCATACCATGCTGTGCCTGGGTTTAACTTGTTTTGAAAACAGTATAGATCTGAATCAGCTGGCCTGAAACCAGCTGATTAGGATACATATTGTTTTCTACTCTGCTTGTAAATGCATACTGCTAAGTGGAACCCTGCAAGTTGGTTAGATATACACTGCTGAAGTTTCTCTTTGCCTGCAATTGTTGTCTGCTGATAACCTTTGCAAACAGTTTAAGAACCAGATCAGCACCGACAAAATGCCAGACCTGATCTGAATCCAAACTGTTTGACTCTCTGATAGTGATAATGAAGGAACTATATAGTAAATTAATTTAGAAAAGACAGCAGATGACAAAATACCTAAATAATTTCCAACAAACAGAGTAAAATAGAAATGGATGCTTGTCGAGATAAATAGGGTTACTATGTTATAATAAATGCACTTGCATAAATATCAAATTAACCTTTGTCCTGCTGAACCTAGATATCCTGTTTTTGGAAACAACTGATCAGCTGATCAGGATCCACAGTTTTGCATTCAGTTTACGGTCTTGCCAAAATTTAGCTATATTTGCTCAGCAGTACAGGGTTAAACAATTTAAATTTGATAGTTTGTGTAGAATTGTTGTTTTATTTTGTGTGTGTACATATTCTTTATTTTGAGGGCCTCATGGAAGATAAGTTGTACCACTAAATGTTGTCACCCTCTTTAAATAAAGACTTTACTTACTTACTTGCTTACTTACCAATATACTCCTGAAAGACCTATTCCATCATTACAATTGATTTCTCCAATTTTTTTTTTTTGATTTGATTTGATTCTTTACGCCCCAGTCAATAATTTTTCAGTTATGGCGGGATGGGTCTACCTGGATTGCACCCGTACTAATGCAAGGATTAAAGTGTCCAAATTAAATGATAGTGCTTCAATCATAACCCTTGATTGAAGTAACTCTAATGAATTTTTCAGGAATACCAGACTGTCAAACCATTTTGGATCCAGATCAGACCCAGCAAAGTCATTTTGATGTTCCTGATCTGGTTACAACCAGTTTACAAACTGTTACTAGCAGATAGAGGGTTAACATGATGACCATTGTCATAATTTTCTCTAATGAATTTTCAGGAATACCATCAGAGTGGCACACAGTTTGGATTCTGATCAGGCCTACCGTTTTGACAGTCTTTATCCAGATCCAAACTGTTTTCAAATTGTCCCTAGCAGGTAAAAAGGTTAATACAATGCATACTGGGGATCAGAGATTGCTGAAACGGGCATGGACATCCGCCCGGTCTTGCAAGTTGCCATAGTAGACATCATGGGAATAGACATTTTGGCACAGTAGACATTTCAGGAACAAACATTTTTGGGGACATAATAACACTAACCCATTTAATACATACTTCCACAAAGAATGGCTTGTAAATTTTCAATAATTCCTCCCCAGTCACAAATTGAATTTCCAATTGAATGCATCCATCTCCAGTTGGGATTATAATTACACTCAAATATTAAAAGTATGTAATGTTAGGAAACAGTGCAGAACCTGATCAGAGGTCACATTATGTCATATCTGATCTGGTTATGTACTGTTTGCCAATGTCCCATAAAATGATGGATAAACCCTTGTCCTGCTGAAACCGGATATGTCATCTTTAGAAAAGAGAGTAAATCCAGAATCAGCTGGCTAAATCTAGTGAACACATCTGTGGACATGAGATCTAGATCTGACTGCTTTCCAGACAGCATAAGATTCCACTGGAAAACAGAAGTGAATGTGCCATATTCATATTTATGCAGCAGAACAAGGGTTAAGGCACTGATCAGCAGAGGACAACAAAAGCTTGTAAAACTATTCGCATGCTAACATTCATGACCTGACCTCATGGTGTGCTGTCAATTGAAAATGCACATGCTAAGTTTAGTGTTCAGAAGGGCCTCTTGTCTTGACACACAAATGACAGACACACCATTCACATCTTGCAGACATATTTGAAGGCAATATTAAATGTATAGCTCAGTTTGAGCACTTAATAGCCAGGTGACTTAATATGTCCAATTCCAAATCCACTATTTGGCCTCCAGATGAAAGTGCTTATAAGAAAATATTTTTCAAATTGTTATTTCAAAACCAAATCCAGGAGTGCAGTGGCTCAGTGGTAGAGTGCTTGACTCGAGACAGATGGCCCCCGAGTTAGAGCATCACCGGCATCACTGCGTTGTGTCCTTGAGCAGGACACATTAATCCTAGCTTAGTCCTGGTTCAACCCAGGAAGACCCATCCCTTTATAGCTGAAAGATTGTTCATGGGATGTAAAGAATCACATAAAATAAAACAACCAGAACAGATATTCTGTATGTTTAGATAAAAACTCTCATTTGGTGATATAGAGGCTTTTGAAGGGCTATTGAGCGGTTAACCTATACCTGTGTACTATATGACTAAATTCCCAGTATGGCACCTGTCCTTGATTTGGCTGCAGGCAGTCTCTTATCAGTTAAGTCCATTATAGAAAATTTCTAATACACTTTAGGTATCCAGTTGAATGTGCTTAAAAATCATATCAAAAAACAATTTTCTTGATGCTCAAAAGAGCCGTCTCAATGAGACGGTTCTTTTGAGCACCCAAAACAAATGTTCAAATGATTGAAAAATTGCATATGTTCTCACAATTTTGTCAATAAAAGTTCACTTATCTGGACTTATGTTAGACCAAACTCCATATACATATAAACTCATCTATTTCAATATTTAAAAGTTATACAGCTTAAAATTATGCATTTTATTAAAACAGATGACATTTGATTATTTCTTCAGTCTTTTCTATTTAACCCTTAAAGCACCAATCACGACTGCAGCAGATGACAAATATGGCGACAACTTTCCTAATTTTTGAAAAAAATAAGGTATGATATTTCATGAGAATCGTCTGCCAGCAGACTATTCTCATGAAACGTTGTGCCTTATTTGTTTTTTTTTATTCTTTGAAAAAGCAGCAAAATTTGCAATTGTCGTCTGCTGCAAATTGTATGTGGCACTTTATGAGTTAACTTTTTGCCTATTATTGTTGTCTGCTGATTACCTCTGCAAAATCTAGAGGCGGCCACTGGCTCCCTTAAAGTGGCCCCCTTTTGTATCAAATGGCCCCTTGCTAAAGGTAGAGTTGGCCATCATCAACATCATGCAAATGGGCAAATATTAGACAGTGTTTTTCCATCTGAAATCACATGAAAATGACCACTGAAAATTTAATGGATTTAACACTGAAGTCGGTCCTAATCTGGATCCAAAGTGTTTGATTATGGATGATTTGTTTCTTCAACCAGTCAATAATTTTTCAGTCATGTCGGGATGGGTCTTCTGTGTTGAACCAGTACCAATCAGTCTCAGGTTAAAGTGTCTTGTACCACTCCTGATTTCCTGCTGACATTGAAGCTGCCCATCACTGGCCATCATTCGACAAGCCAATCAGTTTGTCAGAACTTGTTCCTTATTTATCACATCCAGAAATCATGGGTTAGGGATTCAATATTGGAATAGAGTCCTAATGGCCAAGAAATATGTTATATGTTCAACTCTTGCTGAGACCATACTGAGTAGTTAAAATTTGGCTCAGTGAGTAACAAATCTGTACTCTTATCAAACATTAAAATGAAAGAGGTATAATTCCCTTGAATCACATCAGATATTGCTGTAAGTTGGTGACTGTGGTCAATGGACTCCTTAGAACTGGACTTTCTCTGAGACCAAACTATCTTATCTCTGAGATGCTGTTCACCCTGAAAAAATTATTGCACAAACCAATATGACATATTGTTATATAACTGGAGAGAATTCATTTAGAAAAGACAGCAGATGACAAAATACCTAAACATTTGCCTGGTCCTGAAGTCAGCTGATCAGGATGTATACTGTTTTCTACTCTGCTTGTAAATGCATACAAATAAGTGGTATAATGCCTTCAATGTTTGCTCCGGTACCGTTAGGTCAACAGATAACAGGGCCCAGGGCGACGGCGGTAAACATTGCGCTTACCGTACCCTGCAAGTTGGTTAGATATACACTGCTAAAGTTACTCTTTGCCTGCAATTGTTGTCTGCTGATAACCTTTGCAAACAGTTTAAGCCAGATCAGGACCGACAAAATGTCAGACCTGATCTGGATCCAAACTGTTTGACTCTCTGATGGTGATCTATATGGTAATCTATATAGTAAATTAATTTAGAAAAGACAGCAGATGACAAAATACCTAAACATTTTCCTGGTCCTGAAGCCAGCTGATCAGGATGTATATTGTTTTCTACTTTGCTTGCAAAGGCATACAAATAAGTGGTACCCTGCAAGTTGGTTAAATAAACACTGCTGAAGTTACTCTGCCTGCAATTGTTGTCTGCTGATAACCTTTGCAAACAGTTTTGGAACCAAATCAGGACCAACAAAATATTGGGCCAGATCTAAATCCAAACTGTTTGACTCTCTGAGAACTATATAGTAAATTAATTTTAAAAAAGACAGCAGATGACAAAAATATCAAAAAATTTCCAGCAAGCAGAGTAAAATAGAAACGGATGCTTGTCAAGATAAATAGGGTTACTATATTATAATAAATGCACTTGTGTAAATATCAAATTAACCCTTGTCCTGCTGAACCTAGATATATCCTGTTTTTGGAAACACTAATAGTGTGGAAACTGATCAGCTGATCGGGATCCACAGTTTTGCATTCAGTTTACGGTCTTGCCAAAATTTAGCTATATTTGCTCAGCAGTACAGGGTTAAACAATTTAATTTGATAGTTTGTGTAGAATTGTTGTTTTTTTGTTTTTGTTTTTTTTATGTGTGTAAATATTATTTATTTTGAGGGCCTCATGGAAGATTAGTTGTACTACTAAATGTTGTCACCCTCTTTAAATAAAGACTTTACTTACTTACTTATTTACTTACTTACTTACTTACTTACTTACTTACTTACTTACTTACTATCCAATTATGGCATTAAATTAATAATAAAATTGTGATTTCCTATTTTTATCTAGTGATTTCGGTGAATTCACTGTGCACTGAATTTGAAAGTGAAATCATAACATTTTTTTCATTTCTTTTTAAAATCAAAGTAGAAATAAGCTTTTTATACTAATTCTTATTATATTATGACATTAAACTAACAATAAAATGGTAGTTTTTTCTTATTTTTATCTGGTGATTTCTTGGTGATTTCTGCTGATTTCGGTTAATCATCGGACCCTCCTGATTGGCTCAATTTGTCTTCATAAATCTCTGTCTACCTGAAAACCGGTCTAAACAGGCCTACAAGTTAATATTGCATGAAAACCAGCTCAAACTAGTTTCCAGAAGTTAATATTTTGACACTAATATCACCATCTGTAGAGCTAAAAATAGCATGATTAATATAAAACTAACATGTGCTGCATGAAATTGACATGATTTGCTGTTTCACATCCCAGACTTTCATGATCTTTTTGAAAACAGTTTTGTATTATCTTGTTTGTTAATTTATCTTTGTTTTGAAAAAAACAAAAAGTATAAAAAAAAGTTTTATATTAATTAAATTTTACGTTCCACACTCAGAGAATTAGTATCCTTTTCAACATGCAAAATACTATGTTTAAATATTTTAATAACAGTTGATAAAACTTATGAGAAAGTCCTTAGGCTGAAGGTTGAACATAACTTAAACAACAAAACAAAAAGTAGAAAAGTTTCATTCTTAGTTGAAACGCCATACAACAAAACAGTTATTGACTTCAACTTAGGTAGACATAAGGATTATCTACCCTGTTTCACTCCCTTTAATTTGATATGCAACACAACTAATTCACACCGGGTAGGCGGCAACATCGAACGCTGAACACAATCGAGGAACTGCGATCAATACATGTATGTACAGCCACTGTTATAAATAAGTCAGTTTATCTGTGTTTTTTTTATAATTTATAGCAGTATTTTAATAAAATTGGTTTCGCCTATCTATTCTGAAATGAATCGTGATTTGTTCTATGCAGGTGTTGTTTATGATAAACAAGTAAAATGAACTTACAGTCAGCCGATCGCAGACAATGGGTTCTTAGCTTTCTTTCATATGAGCTCCGTCACAAGAAAACCTTTTTTTTCGATGTGTCTGGTGATGTCCAAACAGACCTTGGAAGGAGTACAACTACTAGGGCTGGCTAATCGAAGCTACAATGCTAATCGATAATCGGTCCTTGCATTTCGATATATAACCGATTAGTAATCGCTCAAACTTGACAGAGGGTCTCGGAACGTTTTGACAACTCTTGCACGGTCAACGACATTGATTTTCCCATCATTTCGCAAAACAACACTAAGTAGCACGTGTTAGATTCAAAAGATAATAGGTTTTAAATAAAAAAGGGCACCTTTGCTCAAAACAAGTCGTCATCCACTCTGTTGGAAGAAAATTGAAAGAAAGTCGGTAATTGAACTCGCAGTCCGCCATTGTTTGTTGTTAATTTCGGCACGTTGCGTGACGTCATACAAAAGGAAGTCAAGTATGCATGACACGAACAACTTTGTTTTAAATAAGACCCGCTGTACGTCGGTAAAATTGAAAGCTTCTAAACTCGAATTTAACCCAAAGAAAAACAACTTTCATGCTAGATTATTCATCTGATGAATTTTCGTGATTTTGTACTACTTTATATAAAACAAAGGAGCGTAGGAATAACTTTTTCTAACAATCAGTTGTTGAGTTAGCCTGCAGAGTACGTTTTACTACTTCGTTACAGCAATTTATACGCATCTACTGTTTACGACAATGCACTTTACGGCACTTCCGGTTGAAATAGAAAATAAAAGGAGGCAATTACGCTTGGATTTTAATTGAATAAATAGACAGAACATCCATTAAAAGTAACCGACTTTTAAATTTTCATATCGATAATCGTTTTTCTTATGTATATCGACCGATTAACCGATATTTCGATTAATCGTGCCAGCCCTAACAACTACCCTGCCGTATATATTGTAGAACTGGGAGGCTCATCGTGTGGCCCGTTAGCTAAGTGGTCAGAGTATTTGCACGGTCTGTGATAGGTCCCGGGTTCGAGTCCCCATCTGGTCATATGCTTTTTCTTCACGTGTCATCTACACACCCCCCCTCCCCATGACCCGTCCTGAACTTGAACCCAGGACCCTCTCAGAATGTGGGTGTATGTTTACCACTGAATTGTCGGGCCACACAGTAGGCATGTGACATAGGGTTTGATCCTGAGCCTTCCAGGTCCGATTTGAGTTTATGGATCAATATAAAACAGAAAACATACTTATAAAGCTCGGATATATATATATCGGACAAAAGCAAACAAAAAATTGCTCATTGATTGCCAAAAACATTGATTGCTATCGATAACCGATTGCCATTAATGAAGTTTTCGATTGCCTTAGTATCATTACCATCATCCTTTAAAACAGATACTGCGCTTTTCACTTATCAGATAGAAATTATTGAATACACACAGAATATCCACCAATAATTTAATTTTACCCTTCTGTTTCTGAAAGATCGAAATACGACAATGAATGCGAAAAAATATACATATTTTTCAGTTTTAAGTTGAAATAAGTAATGATCAGAAATAAAATGTTATTTTTCAGCCAACTCTCACACATTTTTTGGACAAATATAACACAAAGCACATTTCTTTGATCTTACATAAAACTGATATCATGCTTACTTTTACTGAAACCTGAGCATTCCAATGAAAAAAATAAAATATTAAACTTACCCAAAACGGCGGCTGTAAAATATAAATATTGATCACAGTTCCTCGGTTGTATTCTTGTTGCGCCTACCCAGTGTGTAATTTCAGAAAAGAAAAAAATGATCTTTTGACTGACCACACCTCAGGGGTCAAGGGTGTGTGTTGGCACAAAATATTAGCTAGCATGTTATTGTATGCTTCATTCCCTTAAATTTAATATGCAACATGACTATATTCTGAAAAAAAATTGATTTTATATTTATAAGCCTATGACATAATGTGAGGTGATGCTACATACCAAATATCAAGGCTCTAAGCCTTGTAGTTTCAGACAAGAAGATTTTTTCAAGTTTTCCTTATTAAAGCCTATGTAAAATAGTAAATCATGTGACCACTGAGGCGGGAACATTTTTGGCCCCAGGAGTATAACTTGAACAAAGCTGGTAGAGGTCTACTAGGTTATACTTCATATCAAATATCAAGGCTCTATGATTTGTGGTTTCATACAAGAAGATTTTTTCATGTTTTCCATAAGCCTGTGTAAAACATGTGGCCCCTTGGGACAGGACCATTTTTGGCCCCAGGGTCATAATTTGAACAAACTTGGTGGACCTGGATCATAGTTTGAACAAACTTGGTAGAGGTCCACTAGTCTTGGTGATGCTACATACCAAATATCAAAGCTCTATGCCTTGTGGTTTTAGACAAGAAGATTTTTTTATGTTTTCCCTATATAAGCCTATGTATCACATGTAACCCCAGGGACAGGCCCATTTATGACCCATGGGCATAATGGGCATAATTTGAACAAGCTTGGTAGAGGTCACTTAGATGATGCACATACCAAATATCAAATCTATATGGCTTGTGGTTTCAGACAAGAACATTTTTAAATTTTTCATCTTGAAAATCTATTTTTAGCCTGTGTTGACCAAAATCATTTGAACAATTATCAAAGAGGGCTATATAAAGATCATTCCTGCCAAGTTTGGCCAAAATCCAGCTAGTAGTTTAGGAAAATTTGTCCTTTGATGCAAATGTTGACCACAGACAACGACTGACTTCCAACGATCACAATAGCTCATCAAGTGCTTTGAAGCAGGATTTCTGTGTAGTTTGGTGAAATACCACCAAGTGGTACAGAAGACATTATTTAAAGGAAATTGTTGACGGACGACGGACATCCTATGATCACAATAGCTCACCTTGAGCCTATACAATTGACTAGTAGTACTTAGTACATAACAATTGGTGACTTGCAGTGCTCTGGAAGAATGTGGGTGGGGGATTTGTGTTAAACACATCTGTTTTACTTATTTAGATAATTGTACAGCTACCTAGATTCTGGGTCAGTCTCTCAATGTATTGCAGTAATCTCATCAGCGCAAAAATATTTACTGTTCATACTAAGGTCAAAATCTTACCTCATTTATCACCATTCAGCATGTTCAGCTGAGGGACCAAACTGCCTGCGGTGTCCCTCTTGTCAGTGAAGTATGTGTTCATCATAGAAGCCTCTACAGCCTCCTGGCTACTGATAGCCATACTTATCCTGCAATTCTGGAATGACTTGGACTGCTGGATGGCAGCTGTTGCATGTTGATGCTCTGAAGAACATTTAAATATAAACAAAGTCCTGCTGAGTCTGGATTTATCCTTTTTTTCAAATACATGTACTGTCAATTAAGATCAGCTGGTGTCTGTGGAGCTATCCGAGCAAAATCCTTACTGTTTTTCAGTCTGAAAATATACAAGGCCCTATATTAGGTCAGGGAAAACAGTGTTCAATCTAAAGCCTTTGACCCCTTGCTGAAAAGCTAGAGTGGGCCATCTATTACATTGTATGTGGATGGGGAAATATTGAGTTATATTATCACGTGAAATCAAATGAATATCACCCAGATTTCCAAGATTGAACAATGGAAAAGTATTATTAGGCCAAATATTCAGCTATGAAAATCTTAAATGGATCAGGGTGATTTCAAAAATAATGCATCCATTTCTATAATCAATGTTTATAGACTATCTAAAGCAGATTTATTGTTAAAATTAATTAAGATATGTAATTAATGTTTTTCTTGCATCATGCCAAGTATCATCGCTTTAGAATGTTCCGTTCAAAAATTACATGGAAAAATGTCATCCAAATTGTCACAAGGGTAACACTTTTTTGTGACATTTTTCCCTTACCTTCAATTCAACTGTAAATTGTATTAAACACTATTCATGTATAGTCAAATGGTGAATTGCAGTTGAAATATAGCATAAAAGCTGTAGGAAAACAATCTTTTCATCTTTTTTAAACCAGATAAATCGGAAATTTGTAACCTTTTATAAACACACCCTTTCAAATTTTTATCATACAGAATTTCATATGATTGGAGTAAAGTGAATTGCCTCATAAAATATACAAAGTTTTATTCAAAAGGAATGCTGTTTTAATGACTAGCTGTCTTTAAGCTTTCTAAAGGAACCAACTTGCCTATAAAACAACAAGTATGATTTTATGTAGCCAGTACTGAATAAAACCACCCAGATATGTCACAAGTGTAACATTTAAGGTTTCAACCATCAGCATTTCATTTTGTTTTGCATTTCATAGCTTTTTTGCTGTTTTTCTGGTCAAGGGAGCCCCCAAAAAACATTATGAGGAATTGTGGTGAAATCCTTAAGCTGCTGACTTTGTGGCATGATTTTAACTGATGTCACAAGTGTAACACATTTTAGGAATATGTGATAAATGCATATACATGGCAAATCTTAAATGAAATATTACTTATTTGGTCTTTTTAATAATTCTTGAATGCATAAATATAATTTAAACACAACAAAAAGTCAACAACTTCACCAAATGTGTAGTCAATACTAGTTACGGTCCAGCAGGAATGATACTTCCTCAAGCCCATATACTAGTTTCATTATGAAGCTGGCCATCCTTGAGCTACATTCTGGGATAGGAATCATGCTAAATTCAACACTGAAGAAATCAGACAATCTTAAACCAGACTATAACTTGATTTAGACAGGTATACTTTAAAATGTGATTTGTGTCACAAGTGTAACATATATTATGGATTGAATTCATCTCACTTTTTCCTGTGTTTGGTCAAAGGATGATCTATTCAACAATTAATTTGATATATTTTGGTATTTAGGGTAGTTATTCACTCTTTCGATACAAAGAAAACACAAAATGGTGTAAACAAAAAGGATAAAATTATGCACTCACAAGGAGGGAAAGGTATTTTTTCACAATTCAAAAAATATTTACAGGAATTTATTGAAGAAAACCAAAAAAGATGCTAAGTTGTACATACTATAGTAGGTTACATAAAGTATAAGAGATAAGAAAAGACAAAAGGGTCATAATCAGTTCCTTTGCTTGCTTGTCACAAGTGTAACACAATTATTTCTTTCTATTTAAGCCTTAAATTTGTTACAGATTCTTTAGAATTGCAAAAATGGTATCAATCAAATCATTCAATTGATAATTTATCCCACAATGAGTGCTGTCAAATGTTTTCTGATCATTAACATTTTATAACTCCTTACTATGCTTAATAAACAAATCTGAATAGTTCATTTTTTAAAGTCTTGTGCTAAAAAAAGGGAATTGATTTATGTTTTGATACATTTTAATCAATTTCCATGAAGCCAATTCACTTCATCCTATATAAAATCTATAAGAGATAAAAAATTCAAAGGAGAAACTCCCTCTTCTGATTTTGTCACAAGTGTAACACATTCCATTACCAACATATGTTATTGTGTTTAATATGTTTTATATCCTATATATTCAAATGAAATTTGTTCTATGTTTTTCATATACCCTACTTGTTATCTAAGAACAATTTTTAACAAAAATCATGCTTATTATTTGAATTAGAAAAACTTTTTCCTCTACACAGTGAAAATCCAGGGGTGTATTTTCACATAAAATTTTATTACAAGTGCAAATTTTGAGCAAAAGATTAAATTTTACTTTGAAAATGTGGATACATAACTACTTCATCAGTTCATGAAAGAATATTTACAATTCTGCATACCTGTGTTGTTTATAATCAAGCTAAGTGTAGCTTATAGAATTGTAAAAAAATAAGGAAAAAATGATTAAAGTATTAAATTTAAAGCATTGTCCTAAATTTTATTCTTAAACCAGTATTTGTTTCTGAAATTTTGATGTTCCCTGGTTAAGAGGATGTAAAAAAGATAATGATAGAACAATTTTGAAATTTGACCCCCAATGTCACACTTCGGATGCATTTTTTTTTAAATCACCCATCAGCGGTTTCAATTGGATCAAATATTATATTTCATTCAAATTAATTTGTACATGTATGGTATATACAGCTTGAAACAATAAGATAAGGAAAAAAACACTAGAATTCCGAGAATCGGATGTGTCGCCTGGCCAAACAGAAGTCAATCAAGGCAAATTTGTCGAATTTATATTCCGGGCGAAGGGTTACTTTAGAGAAACTTATAAATGACAAAATATAAATCGTCAAAAACGCAAGAAACGCACTCTCGCAGAAACACTGCAGTGATATGGGTATAGGGAATAAGTGATTGCCCCTCCTCCCCCCCTGTAAAAAGTTGGACCCCTCCCAGTGGCTTAGCTTCCTTTAGGCCATGTAGGCCGCGGCCTACACAATTTCAGAAAGTAAAAAAAATATAAACGCCAAAAATGCAATAAAATGGAGGGGGGAGGGGGTAGGGGGTGAGTAAATCAGAAAGATATTCCAAATTATCCTGATATCAGACGTCACCCATTACCCACTGTAGAAGAACGGTTTTTTGCGTTCCAGGACGAGCTGTCACGTGATGTTGCTAGCCTACCCAATAGGAAATGAACCATCGCACGAAGCTTTGCAACCTGTATAATTGCATTTTCACCATAATTGGAGTCCTTTTGACCATGCCACCGACGTCTGCAACATGCCAAAGGTAGCATGAAAAGAATTAAAAACTACTTGCGCTCAACAATGATGTCTGCCAGGCTGTCCTTCGTAGCGATGACACTTGATGTTGACAGGGTGATAAACATGTTTGCGTCAGACAAATTTAATGCAGAAAATTAGTTTTTTTTTCTAAGTTGGCTTGTGATTAATAGTTTTGTTGCTACCTGCATTTAGATATTGAAACTTGATGTCGCTTGTTTTTCAACATACATGTACAGTACATTGTATCTTTTATTTGGGATGATCATTACAATGTCACATGTCTTCTTGCTATGTAGGCTCCTATAAGCCTTCTAACCCTTAAAGCACCAGCCAAAAACTGCAAATGAAAGACGCGTCTGCCTAAGTCCTCTGTTGCATATATTTGCTAATATTATTGACTAATGTCAGTATTGAGGCAAACAGTGTAGACCCAGATCTGGATCTCTCACTGTTTGTTGAAGACGCTTGTAAAACAATTCAGCAGATGAGAAAGCGGACTACTTTTGTAGTGATTGGCCATTTAATGGTTAAAAGAGTATGATACCTGTCCCTGACTCCCAGGTCGATGATTTTGTTTTTGCATTTCAGCACCGTAAGTTGATCAAACTTGATAAGCATATTAGGCCATATGGGCGATGATGGTGATAACTACCTGTTATTTCTAACAATCACATGAACGCATTTATAAGTGCGAAATAATTGCAAAATCCATATTTGGACAGTCTAGGACCGAAAATTTTTCTGGGGGAGCATGCCCCCAGACCCCCCTACCATTAGGCCTACACATTCATTGAAGCCAAGCTACGCCCCTGCCTCCCCTTGGAAAAAATGATAGACCCCCTCTGGATCCTTGAAAAATTACAATTTTCTTTAAAATAAACCAGTGGACTTCTGTAAAATAAGTTGAGGACTAAACAAGAAATGTCACAAACACGTGACGAATGCCCCCAAAGGAATTGGTCTAGCATAAGACACATTTGAGGAAAGTAAGCTGTAATATAGGAGATATGCTCCAAACAGGAAAAACCTAGAAATGAGGCCAGAAGTCAATGTCAAGGTCAAAGTGACCCAAAATGGTATGCACCACTCTGCCATCCCAAGAGGAAACATCACCCCAAATTTGGGATTCCTACATCAAATAATATAGGAGATATGCACCAGACTCAATGCAGTTTCTAAAAACTAGGTCAGAGGTCAAGTTCAAAGTCACAGTGACCCGATTATGGTACACGGCACTTCGTCATCTCAAGATGCATCCACTTACCAAATTTGAGATTCCTTACCCAAATAATATAAGAGATATGTTCCAGACACGATTATTCTAAAAACTAGGTTAGGTCAAGGTCACAGTGACCCGAAAATGGTAAACAATACTCCGCCATCCCAAGATGCATCCACATCCTAGGATTTAGGCTCCGGCCGCAATAATTCTTAAAACTAGGTCAGAGGTCAAGGTCACAGTGACCCGAAAATGATATGTGACACTCTGTCATCCCAAGATACATTTACACACCAAATCTGGAATTCCTATCTCTAAGAATATAGGAGATATGCACCAGACTCATTGCAGTTTCTAGAAACTAGGTCAGAGGTCAAGTTCAAGGTCACAGTGACCCAATTATGGTACGGGACACTTTGTCATCCCAAGATGCATCCTCACACCAAATTTGAGATTCCTGCCTCAAATAATATGAGATATGCTCCGGACACGATTATTCCAAAAACTAGGTCAGAGGTCAAGATCAAGGTCACAGTGACCCGAAAATGGTACGCGGCACTCCACAATCCCAAGATGTATCCACATACCAAATTTAGAATTCCTACCTCAAAGAATGTAGGAGATAGGCTCAGGACATAATAATTCTTAAAACTAGGTCAGAGGTCAAGGTCATAGTGACCTGAAAATGGTATGTGACACTCTGTCATCCTAAGATGCATTTACACACCAAATTTGGAATGCCTATCTAAAAGAATATAGGAGATATGCACCAGACTCAATGCAGTTTCTAGAAACTAAATCAGAGGTCAAGTTCAAGGTCACAGTGACCCAATTATGGTACGCAACACTTTGTCATCCCAAGATGCATCCACACACCAAATTTGAAATTCCTACCTCAAATAATGTAAGGGATATGCTCCGGACATGATTATTCTAAAAACTAGGTCAAGGTCACAGTGACCCGAAAATGGTATGCGACACTCCGCCATCCCAAGATGTATCCACATACCAAATTTGGAATCCCTACCTCAAAGAATCTAGGAGATATGCACCGGACACGAAGCGGGACGGACGGACGGACACACGGACGGACTGTGCAATTACTATATGCCTCCCAAAGTTCCTTTGGGGGCATAAAAAACCCAAAGAAAAACGTTGTCTAAGATTTTTTATCTTTTTATGACAGATAAACCTGGACGCCCCACCTGACGAAAATTCCTGGATCCCCGCATGTAGGCCTATTGATACAAATCTTGAGATTATGCTCGAATTCCTTATAACAATAGCTGGGAACTTTTCTTGAAAAGGATAGCTTTTATGACAGGCTGCATATTGTACCAAAGGCATTGAGTGTTCTACTGTTGTTAAAGCTCCTAAGACATTAGAGATCACATCTAAATGATCGCAAACCGATAGCCGTTCACCCCACCCACATCCAAGTTTTTCAATAATTTGTGAATAATCGGTGAAATTATAATTAAATTAATCGTGGTGGGACAAAAGACAATGTTTTTCCTTCGAATTAAGCGCAGACTGGTGAAAAAATCAGAGAATTTGAATGAATGCAGCACGTTTTTCATCATTTTCCTGTTATCCGTATTGTTAAAATTCACTGTCCAATTCACCTCGGTACATTTGTTTATGTGCCGCTAAGGCTGTGACGTCACGGCGGTCCCGAGAATGCAGCATCATTTCTTCTGGTTGTGAGGTTCTATCGACTAGTGGTAGGAATCGGCTGGATTTTTATAATCGATCATTGAAAATAACAAGTGACCAATGATCAATCATTAATCGACTAAAATAAAATACATATTATATATGGTACATATCATGCCAGGTATGTCTAAGATGCCTTACGGGGTCAAGTTGATTGACCAGACATGTTAGGTGTTCAGAGTGTGTACCAAAAAATTAATTTTCTCAACCAAAACATATGTTGTGGGTACTCAAAAGAACCATCTCAATAAGACGGTTCTTTTGAGCACCCAAAACATATGTTCAAACTGATGGATTAGTATATATTTACAATTTTACACTCAAAACTTTTGTTTATTTAAACCTATGTACATTATTTGAACCATATGCTGTTCATACCAGAAACTGAAAATGCAGAAAAGGGTCATATTAAATAAATACACCAAGCTAAAAATTGAAGGCCAATGAAGCAGAAGGTCTATACTGAGTAATCGATTATTGAAAAACTACCGATCAATTAATCAGTTCACTGAAAATGACCAATGATCGATGAGCTCGATAAATCGGCCTACCACTACTATCGACTGTACATATACATCTACATTGTACTGTCACAATTGACTTTAACACAACAGGCTCGGTCCCCAGTGGGTTCGTTCTATCTGTTCTGCCAATGGTTTGTCTGTACCGGCTTAAAAATTGTTATTTAAAAATGTGACAATGCAAAAGTTTATGTAAGCTGTTATTGTTATTAACAGCCCTTTGACTGTATTGTCTCGCAAGTAGTCAACTCTTTCACTCAACTCAACACAAATTTATTTGCAAATCACAGTTAATCACTGGTTATTTTCTGTCTACAGAGGCAGGGCCAGGGGGTGGGGAACTTGTCAGCTTGTAGGCAAAATGAAAGTAGCTAAAAACTAATTGACAAGGCAAAATCAATTTACCTTTCATCAGCTAGTTGTCAAAGTGAGCACATTCCAGTAATACTTTTCTTGTTAATCTCACTATACCTCTGTAACTAGTAGAAAATAGAATGTCAAAAAGATTTAGTAATCAATCTGCCATCTTAGTTTTTTAACTACCCAATCCGTACTCTATCTTCCTGTTCACTCCCCAGGAGTTTGGTGCATTGCTATAGGCGCGACCCCCGTCATGGACCCTTGGATGCATGAAAGACACTGTGTAGTCGGAATTGGTACATTAATTAAGATCTGTGAAATTGGTCTGCTTTAGACCAGGATCTTTCTATAGGATACACACAGGGTTGTAGAAAAGACCCAAATTTCTTGATGCCCAACCCATTCTATGATTCCTAAACAATCAATGAAGACCGTGATCAGATGCTACATTCTGCTGCATCTGATCCTGGTCTGCACTGTCTGTCAATGTACTACATATTAACCAGTTTATAAGATTGCAGTTATGTATGACAGGTACTGCAATGGCCGTTATTAATATTATTGCTTTTATCTGCTGTTAGAACTGTTTCAACCCATAAGACGCATCCTAACATGACTGATAAATGGTTGACTGGGATGTAATGAATCGTGCTAAACAAATAATATCAGTGCTACCTGAACAATATTTTTTGGGCCGTTCGGTGGTGCAAACTTGGTAGTGATCACCGCTGATGCAGTGCATGGCGGACGAGAGGGGGGTGGGGGGGGGGGGTGGCAGACAAGGGTGTGGGGGGGGGGGAGGGGTCATCGAGAGAATTGTTTTATGGCCTTTAATTACTGTAAAAACTTAAATAATATGAGCTCTAAATGTATAACTGATCTCAATCATTAATAAAACTGATAATCACTATTTGGTGAAAACCCCGCAGGGTTTTTCTCCCATTTCATTTTGTGGGGGAAAAACCCCGCGGGGGTTTTCCCCCGCGGGTTTTTTTTTATTTTGCTTAAAAGGCTTCAAATGATGAGAAAAACTTCAATTCAGCTTCTATATTGTTTTGTAAAGCAATACAATTAAAAACAAACCTTTTTATTTTTTCAAAAAACCCTGCGGGGTTTTTCCCCCACAATCTGAAATGGGAGAAAAACCCCGCGGGGGAAATTAAAGGTTGGAATTAAGCCTTACCAATCATTTTCTGAAATAATTATAATCAAACAAACTTATTTCTTGAACTTATTTTGATATTTATTTTTTTGAAAAAACCCTGCGGGGTTTTTCCCCCATTTGAAAATGTGGGGGAAAAACCCCGCGCAGGGTTTTAAAAACCCCGCGGGGTTTTAAAAACCCCGCGGGGTTTTTGGAAAACCCCGCGGGTTTTTTGACTTTGACCATTTTTTTCATTATGATGGCATATATTTTTTTAGTCATAATTATATATGTTTTGCTCCCTTATGTCTGTATTTTTGTATTTTAGTGGTTTTGAGTCTTTTGCACCACTAGAAAGATGATGTGATTTTGCCAAATTCTGGTGTGGCAAAAAAAAACTGGTGGCTGTTTGTAGACGATGCGGTTTTGTTGCAAAGCAGAAAATTTCTCCAAATCTACTCAATTTTGGTCTCAAAATGTTCTGCTCATACTAACTAAGAAAACGAGTACCCACACTTAATGTTTCTGACCATAAACAACGGAGTTATTTGAGTTCAAAGTTGCCAAACTATGCTTAATTTTCACCATTCTTGCTGAACGTCTCCTTTTATAAACGAACCGTATGCCCATCGACGTAGCGCACGCTGATAAGAGCCTGTGTGTTTTTAACAGGGAAGCGGGAAACCAGGCCATGGTATAGTGCCAGTCTATAGTCGAATTTATAACTCCGGTCAATAGTTGAAAGACTCATGACATAGCAAAAAATAGACTATAGACGGTTGGGTAATAAACTGTGTTATAAGTGAACTGTGTTATAATAAAGGGACAAACAAAACAAAGGAATTATAGGAAAATGACAATAAACAAAACAGGTATGTCTGGACGGGTCTTCCTGGGTTGAACCAGTACTAAGCAAGGATTAATGTGTCTTGCTAAAGGACACAACACAGTGACGCTGGGTGAGGCTCCATTCCACAACCCCCCAGTCTCGAGTCAAGCATTCTACCACTGAGCCACTGTGCTCCCACTACAGTGTTGTCCCTTTATAACACTATGTTTGGGGTCCACAGGAATATCTGATTTGATTTGATTCTTTACGTCCCATCAATGATCTTTCAGTTAAACAGGGACAGGTCTTCCTGGGTTGAACCAGTACTAAGCTAGGATAAATGTGTCTTGCTCAAGGATCACAACGCAATGAGGCCGGTGAAGCTCGAACCCGCGGCTTCTTGGACTTGAGTCAAGCACTCTACCACTGAGCCACTGCGCTCCACAGGAATAGAACCTGTTGTAAGTGAATTATGTCATAAAGGGACAATTTTCAGGGTTCCCACAAATTATAGAAAGCAAAATTCCCTGACATTTCCCTGACTTTTCCCTGACCAAATCCAAATTTCCCTGACCCAAAATATCGGCATTTGTCAAGCTCTTCGGGTAGTCTATGAGTATGATTAGTGAAACAAACATGAATTTCAAGCAAATTTTCCTTGTGCCTGTATAGAGTAGGTGAAATGTATGACAATTCATCGAACCCTTCGAAATGATCTTAGACTTAAGGTAATTTTTGACTTACAGTAGTGCTAAAATGCCTATCACTACTATTACAAAGCAATCTGTTGATTAAAGTTCAAAATGTTACGATTCAACATAATGATGATATTGGCCCATAAGTGCATTACAAGACTTCTTATAAATACCTTGTAACCATAACTTAATAGCAAACAGAACAAAACTGGCTAGGTACTATCCAGCCAGCCAAGAGTGACAGTGACGACATGTTTTGTTTACAAAGTTATCAGGACTTGCAATCGATAAATCACTTGTGTATTAATCCTATCCACAGGATAGGATTAATACACAACTGATCTATCGATTCGCGCTAGCTCAAAAGGTGTATACAAGTTAATGTTTTACTTAACAATTGTAAACAAAACATCACGTCACTGTCACTCTTGGTTGGCACGACAGTATATAAAACTGCCATTTTACCACTGATTAATATTTTGATCACCAGAATTCTTCATACCTTTGAAAGCATCAAGTTAAACCATAGCAGATTCTTGCCTGTGACCACAAGCATAATCCCATATTTTAAGAGGCCAACCTAATGAGGCTGTCAAATAATTTGGTACCCAAATAGTTATATGGAAGGCTCAGGGAGTGCCACAATTAGATGATGCAACCCATCCCATGCATCAAAAGGAAAAAAAAGAACAGAGTATCAAGTAACAGAATTTTCAAATGTTCAATTTGGCCATTAGTTTCATGCAGTTTCATCAAAACTGTGGCAGGACACAGTGTTGCTGAATCTGTGAATGAACAAACATAATTTTTGTCTGAAAGCAAGCAGGAAAAACTGAAAGTGTTAACGCGGCTTTATGAAACATAAAGACAAGGATTTTGACACCAACATTCTTCAAACAAATGCTCATTGAGTCAATTGTGTTTACTGAACATTGGGTGTTTAGAATAAGCATAACTACTATTGAAAGCAAGCAGGAAAAGCTTTCCAAGTTTTCAAAGCTGCCAATCTGTCAATCATAATTTTTTCAGCAAAATTTCCTGGTACAAATGTTAACTGCAACCATAGTGTGAAGGAATGTCCTAAATAGAGTGAAGGAATGAACTAAATAATTTCACTAAACTGATCACCATGCAATTTATGTTTAGCTCCTTCAGTATATCCCGGGGCCCCAACTTAAAAGGTCATTCCACATAACTTTCAATATTTGTAACCAAATATTAAATGTGTCTATATGATGAAGGCAAAGTATCTAAGATAGTCTTATAACAAAAACTATGGTATGAGTTGATCTGCACTGTCTCTGCATAAACATTGTCCATTAAGATTTAGAAAGAGAATAACTCTAATACAATTGGGCCCTACCCATTACTGTTGTATTTATGAGTGTCTGACTTGAGCATTTGAATATGACATTTGCTTTTATAATTACATTGAATTCAGCTCTAAATATATTAAGGAAACATTATGTCACAGACAGACAACAAGAAAGACAGAAAATGAAAAACAATACTCCCTTACAGAAAACAGTTTTCAGGGGAGGGTGCTTCCCTATCTGCCAATGTTTACCACCTTCTTCTAATGAGCATATAACTATTTTCTATTTTAGGAGTACATGTACTTACTATTATACAATTTTGTTTTCATATTCCAAATATCCATCCAGTATTCTATATCATATTTTGTGTAAAACTTTGGACATCCCTAAAATTTTGAGGACATTGATCTACTTCAAAACAGTAAATATCATCATTAAAAAATATGAAAAGTTGTTATAAAATTCCCTGACTTTTCCCTGACTTTCTCCAAAATTTCAAATTTCCCTGACTCAACTCAAAATTCCCTGACTTTTCCCTGACCTTGAATTTTTTTCATTTTTCACTGACTTTTCCCTGACCGTGGGAACCCTGATTTTACAAAGTAAATTACAGGAAAATGACCATCTACCATCTATGGTCATTTTCCTATAATTCCTTTGTAAAATTCCAAGGCAAAAAAATTTGGAAGACACAACATGACAGTGTTGTATCCAAATCTGTGTTTATAATAAAGTGTGTTATAAAGGGACTGCACTCTACAAAGTCATAATATGAATCTTTAAACATGCATTTTCAAGCTATACAGTGGAGTTAGGTCAGATAAATAGAATACTAGGTTTGTGCCTTTTGATATCAAGTTTACCAGGAAAGGCTTTGAGATCTCTTATATTGAATCACAAGGCTCTGCATGACAAACAGTGTAGATATTGATCAGCCAGCTTCTTCAGAAGTTGGTTAATCTGGATCTACTCTAAAGTAGGCTAAAATGTGGCTTCAGAAAGTAGGACAAACTGATTTTTGACTCATCTATGCAATACAGCTATGACAATTTAATTTGATTGTTTTTGTAGCAACAGAACTGAATTCAAATGAAAAGGAGTTCATTTGCAGTGAATAAGCAAGTGGCCAACACTTAAAACAAGTGACTGTTTTTTAGCAAATGAGAAAAACAATCACTTTGCTACTTTAAGCAAGAGGTTAAAAATCTTAAATTTGGTCTCTAGCATGACAAATGAGCCGTGTCATGAGATTTCCAACAATGTGGTATGAACAACCAGCAAAAGCTCAGACCAGCCTGCGCATATGCGCAGACTGATCAGAGCCTTTGCTAGTCGCTTGAATATTCTGTGAAAGTTAAGCTACTGACTGAACAGCATTTGGAGTTTCTAAGCTGAAAAGGATGCTGCACAGGCTCGTCTGTTGCTTTACGTCCCAAGTCAACAGCTATGGTCATGGCGGGACGGTCAGTTCACCTAACCACACTTTTTCTTGGGCAAGCTTGAACAAACAGTTAACCAGCACTTCGTGCACATACTTTCGCTTGCAACTGACAACAAACCTTCTTGAATGATTCAGCGGAAGGGAAGGGAGCGCAGTGGCTCAGTGGTAGAGTGCTTGACTCGAGACCGAAGGGCCGCAGGTTCCAGCCTCACCGGCGTCACTGCATTGTGGTCCTTGAGCAAGACACATTTATCCTAGCTTAGTACTGAGTCAACCCAGGAAGCCTGTCCCGCATAACTGAAAGATTGTTGAGTGGACGTAAAGAATCAAATCAAACAAAAACAAAATCAGCGGAAGGGAGGAGAATGACCATAGAAATTATTTCATAATCAATCTCCATGATAGTATGGGACCGGGCTGGGATCAAACTTGCGACCCCTGGATCTGCAGTCAGACTCGCATCTGTTGCCAGACACGTTACCGACTGGGCTACGCGGCCCGGTGTCTATATAATCTGGAACAGATTTTTACCTGGTGAGGTTACTCGAGACTGTGGAGAGAATGTGCCAGGAGCTTCAGCACACTGTTGTGGTATGGCTCGCTTCATCAATCGTCCCCATGTAGCTACATTTATGTTCATCTGGCCTGGACGCAAGAAGTTTTTACCTATAAACACAAATTTCAATGTCATTATATTTTTTCACAGGTTTAGATAAACAAAATTTTTGAGGGTAAAATTGTAATATTTTCTTAACCATCAGTTTTAACATATGTTGTGGGTGTTCAAAAGAACCCACAACATATGTTTTGGTTGAGAAATAAGAAAATTATTTTTTTGTTATGCACTCTTAAAGCTGTATAGTCTGTAACTTTTGATCTTTTAATTTTAGAAATAAAGTTTCTATTTTTCAAGAATACAGTAAAAAATCCTCAAATTCAGGTAAAAGATTTACCATTTTCGTAAATGTTAACAAATAACCACTATCAAAACAACAGCATTTATGTTAAAAATCAACTGTCTAGAATTATAGGAGGGACGTAAATAACTACCAATAAGAGAAAAAACACCTATTTTAATAAGATAATTCATTTTTCCATGCAAGTTTCAGCTGTACTGAACATATTTATTGTGAAAACATAACTTAATTCTACTTTTACAAATGATTTAAAAAGAAAATTTTTTTTTTTCGAAAAATGTTCATCGTTACAGACCTTGTCTCTTTAACTAAAGGCCTGCTTTCTCTGACAGAAAAAAATTGCAGGAAAAATTAAATAGGCATTGTATGTTTCATATGGATAGTACAACAATTCCTTTCCCTTACATTCACATGAGTGATACTTAAAAATTCTAAAACCCAGAACTAAAGAAATTCTAATCTTAGAACATACAGTTTGTCAACAAAATTTAAACAATTTCAAGCTAAATGGTCAATTGCTTTTGGGTAAGCTAAAAATAAATCAGAGTCTGCCAAAATCAGTATTTTGCACCTGACTTTCAGCCTCAACATCATGAATAATCCTGGAAATTAAAACTATGGCGCTATATTTTGTCATTGTTTCAGTCCACACATGATGGGACATTTTGATTCATCGCTGTCTTCCAGGGCCAAGCCATATACAAGAGCAATAATAAATTTTCTTGTTCAAACATGTACTTTTGCTGACTTTCAGCCTCAACATCATGAATAATCCTGAAAATTTTAAATATGGCGTACACAGTAATATTTTGTCATTGTTTCAGTCCACATATGATGGGACATTTTGATTCATTGCTCTCTTCCAGGGCCAAGCCATATACAATCTTGAGCAATAAACGGGTCAGCTGTTCGGAACAATCTATAGAACATCGCTCTTTTATAATAACACTTGCAGTATTATAATGTAGCATATCAATTGTCTTGTTCAAACATGTACTTTTGCTCGTAAAAACATTTTTACCATGTGCCTGTGGCTTTGATTTTTATATTATTAATTTACTTTTAAAGGAGTTTTCACAAACTGGTTTAATAGGCCTTTGTAATCCGATTCTTTGAAATATCTTTGGCATTGACTTTCTTTGTATTCAAAGCATAATGTTCTTACTTCTCACCTAAAATATGGTATATCGTGGGTGCTATAACGTAACGTCTTAGTCTAAACTCAGCGCCCTAGATAAGCTTTTGGGTCAATTGGGTACTTACGCAACCTGGTATTCCTCAATTGCGTACTTGCAAAAACAATTGCGTATTTTCATTTTTTTTTACGCCACGTTTTTTTTTCTGTGATTACACCTTTTCTTATTGCATGAAGCCATCGAGGATGTGCTTGCATATTTATTCACTCCCATTGTCTGCCTTTCCATAGTATCAAACTCCCCGATTTTATTGTTCCTGAAGCAAATCTCATCCCCTTGTTGACATTCGAGCGAGTATACTTTGCAAAGTTTGACTTTCAAATTAGTGTTTTTTCGCGAAATACTGGACTGGGCATCGATATTTTCATAAAACTTGAGTATATTGCGCGCTCACAAGTAAAAATAAAATCAATACCCGACTGGCATTTGTTTATTAGCCGAATGGAAACGAAATGGACCAAATGGTATGCAATGACATCGCATGTAATTGCATACCGATCAATAGAATTGCTTTTCGGTACGCACACATTTCATTTTAATTGCTTTTTTGATGATTTTAATTGCGTATTTACGCAAATACGCTGCTTATCTAGGGTGCTGTAAACTCAAGGGATTTAATCTGTTGAGCACTCAAAACCTTATTTGACCTAATGCACATAACTTTTCAAAATTCTATTAAAAAAAAAATAACAGCACTAGAACATAGGTTTAGATGAGCACAAATTTTGAGTGTAAAATTGAAAATATTTTCTAACCCATCAGTTTGAACATATGTTTTTGGTGCTCAAAATAACCATCTCATTGAGACGGTTCTTTTGAGTACCTACAAGGTATGCTTTGGTTGAGAAGTAAGATAATTAATTTTTTGGTATGCACTCTTAACTAAAGGCCTGACTAGGTTGATCGGAAATATGAAGGTCATCTGGTGTAAACACCCTATAAAGTACAGAACACCCTTATAGGAGCATATGCATTAATCAGATCAAATATGGTAGGCTAAAAGATAGACAATAATCACAAGTTAGCCTATTTAAACCGATTGGAATTTCCTACTCTTATCAACTGGCCAAGTCCATTTACATTTTAAGGGTTGTTGGGTGTTATTTTTCATTTTTATTTAAATTTTGAAAGAAACTTCTCTAAGCAAAGAGTGGAGACCCAGATCAGACGCCGCATTTTGCCGCGTCTGTTCTGGTTTTGCACTGTTTGCCTGTCCCACAAAAAGGACACTAGACTTATATGGGTTAAGCCGATTGGATTTTCCTACTCTATCCATTGGCCAAGTAAACTTACATTTTAAGGGTTGTCATGGTATTTTTCATTTCTATTTTAAAAGAACGTTCTGTAAGCAAACGGTGGAGACCTTGATCAGACTCTGCATTCTGCAGTGTCTGATCTGGGTCTGCACTGTTTGCCTATGTCCCATAAAAAGGACACTAGGCTTAAGTGGGTCAATGCTACAAAAATTGCTGATCTTGTCCAGTTAAGTTTGCCTATCAATTTACTTACCTTTATGTTTCGGGAATATAATTCTTTGTCTTTGAACTTTGGGTTTTCTTGACAAAGTTGGGTTTAAGAAAGTAATCTGAAATTGGAAAGAGAATTTGTTTGTGTGAATGCTTTACATCCCAGTCAACAATTTTTCAGTTATATCAGGATGTTTCCTGGATTGAACAATACTGAGTAGAGGATAAAGTGTCTTGCTCAAGAACTCAACACAGTGTCCCCTTGATGTCAAGTCGAGAACTCTCCTGCTGAGCTACTGTGCAATGGAAGAAAAATTTAATAGGGTTCATAAAGGCATAATAAAATTTGACTACATAATTTTTTCCCAACAGCCAAAGTCAATGCATAAGATGCCAATCAGTATCTCATCCTTAACTGGGATTGACGGAAGTGTAGTGTTGTGTATTGGACCTTAAAATCACTATTGATTATCAGAAAGCCTAATCTGACTGATAACTGTAAATTCAGAAATTTTCTGGAGAATTTTTATTTTCGTGAAAAAGGTTAAAAGACCTATTTGTCACATTTAAAATTCGCGACTGGGGCATGATTTACAAAAGAGTGAAAATAAAACACTCGCGAAAAATTCCAAATTATGGTATCAACAGAGCAGTAAGAAATATGTTATATTTACGATACTGATGACTCAGGTGCTAGCACAAACATCCACAGACATGACAATAGGTAGTATACACCTTTTCTGTCAAAATTGGGTCATATTTTCTTATTTTGATGAAAACATGTTTTGGGTACAAGTTAGATGCTTCTCAGTTTATAGACTTATCTCTGTGAATGTGCAGTATTTCTTCAAAATGAAGGCAATATAGTAGATGCTGCACCAAATAAAGCACTTTTTTCACTACCTGATTTTAATCAATATATGAGGACTAACCCTTACAAAAATAGTCAAATTGAAGTACTCTTAAATATGGGGTTAAAGAGGTGAGAATAAAGCGCAATGATTGGCTGCTTGCGGACACGTGTCCGCAAGCAGCCAATCATTGTAGTTTATTTTGAGTCCAAGACTGTACTCAAGTTTTATAACCTCGAGGCCTGCATTGGTTAGGATGCCTTTTTATTGAAAGATCTACATGTTTCAGCATTGCGGATACCTTCATCAGAATTAAAGTACTTTTAACTGACTTATTTGTGGCTCACCAGCACTTATAAAGGCATATTTCAAGTAAACCCTCCATTTTCAAGCTTTTTATCAAGCCTGTTCAACAATGTGCAGAGATTTTCCTAGGCCTGAATTGGGGCCGTAGATCTGCCCCTTCCCAATTAAATATTGAACAAAAACTACCCAAAATGGTGTTTATCATTCCCATTGCTTAGTTTTACATTTTGGTTGAAATTTCACCAAAATCTGAACACAGATGAATGAAAGTTTGCATAAAAATGTGATCACATTTTTTCTGCAAGATTTTATAAAGGGCAATTAAAGTAACAAATATGTTACAGCTTTACACTGCTTA
The DNA here is from genome assembly GCA_964019695.1 of Loripinus fragilis. NCBI lineage: Eukaryota > Metazoa > Mollusca > Bivalvia > Lucinida > Lucinidae > Loripinus > Loripinus fragilis. The sequence goes on from OZ026515.1 coordinate 123,958,807, forward strand.
TTTCTTATATGGTCTTCAATCAATTTAAAATGGTGGTCCAGTTCTTTTAGACTGCATCAAGTTTTCCCAATGTTGATGGTCCAAATTCAACAGGCCCCTGGCCTGGACTTAGGAAAGGTAGGAAAATCCCTGATGTGTGGTATGGTTTACCTCAGCAAATAAAATTCCTTGTGGCTCTAGGTGTATTGCTATACCATGTCTCTGATTGTCTAAGAAATCTTCCAATTTGAGAAACTTGACAGCAGTCATCTGTCGCCAGTCTCTCCAATATATTGCAATCTCTAATTCTCGACTCTGAAAACAAAAACATAATCAAACTATAGAAATTAAGAAGCTTTGTGACAAAGCAAAACACCAGCCTAATTAACCACCTCAATCTTAACAGGAACATTGATTTTTTTGGTTTTGTTTTAATACTTTGGCCGTGCTAAGCAGCTGGTAAAGTGTCTTGCTCAGACACAACAGAGTGACTCTACCAGGGGCGAGTCTCGAACTAGCGACCATTTGATCCCCAGTCTAATGCTTTACCAACTGAGACATTGTCAACACATGAAAAAAGATCAAATTTGAAGCGTTTTTCATTTGACCCTGTAGAATACCAGTCTGGGTCAATGTCCCCTGTGCAGAGTGCAGTTGCAATCCATGATACTTTGTTGTTAATTTTACCTTGGGGTTCAAAATAATAAATCCAAGTTTCATCCCCAGTTAACAATTCATTGATCCTCTTGTTATGACAATTTTTATATGTTTTGAGTAATTCCCTGGCACATTTCACATGATAAGCCTTTTGCTTCTTTGTTAGCAAGTGGGGTACCCAAGGAGTACATAGGTTCCTAAGTCCCAGATGCTCAGTGAATTTTTTTGCGCAGCTTTTGACGTTATTCCTACACATCGTGCTATATCCCTAATAGTATATGGAGCATCCCCTTCCATAAATTTTTTTCAACAGCAATGTTAGCTTCAGTCACTTGGATACCAGGTCTTCCAGAACAGTCAATGTCTTTAACGCTAGTTTTTCCATTTAGGAATTTACGTAACCACCTCCGAACTGTTTCTATTAAAATCGCAGAAGATACATAATTATCACATAGTTCCCTTTGAATTTGTTTTGCCGTAATTTTAAAGGTACAGCAGGCTTTAATGTAAGCCCTCATTTCTGACTTTTATGAACCTTTCATTGCGGCTATGAAAAATGGCCAATGATACCGAATGACCCCGTTTCAAACATGTATATCTCCTTAACTAAAGATCCGACTGTAACAATTTGTATATGACAGACTAGATAAGATAATATACATTTGGGATATGTAAAACTTGTGCATATGTTGTTTAATATAGCTAGGGTAGCCCATTGAGGACCAATATGTTCCCATTCTTTCCTTTATAGTAGCCCCTTTTAAGACATGGTTTTCTCTACGTTGAAACATACTCTGTCGTTCAAAAGTTGTTCTTGATGACACAGATACCAACATACACTACTGCACATAAAACCTATTAAATTCCGTTAAAAGTCCATAAAAATGCCATTAATAATCAAATTCCTGTTAAAATCATCCATTACTTTTAGTTTCTTAAAATTAATGGTTTTGTGTGTTCGGTCATTAATATTCATTATAATGGCCATTAATTCAGCGGTAATGGCCATTAAAGAGCAAGTAAAATCATTAATTTTTGATTAATTTACACCTTCTGTATTATTAATGACCATTAAAAGAAATAATGGTCAATTAATTTTTGTTTTGTGATGTTTTAATGCCCATGAATTTCCATTCTGTAATGGCCATTACAAAAAGTAATGACCATTAAAACCTTTCGTGTCTATTGATGGCATTAAAAAGTAGTAAATTTGCATGTTTGATATTTTAATGGCCATTAAATATATAAATATGCAATTCTTTAGCATTAGAAAGCAGTGAAATATCGAGAACCAATATTTATACGAAACAATGTGCCATTATTTAAGTGGTAATGGCCATTAATTTAATTCAAGAGCAAGTATGATCATTAAAATACCATTAATTTTTACCCTTGGTATGAAATGATGACCATTAAAATTTAATGGGCCATTATTTTCTGTTTTATGGTGATTTAATGCCCATGAATTTGCAGTATTAATGGCCATTACAAAAACTAATTGCCATGAAAACCCCATTACATGTATAATAATGGCCATGAAAGATGTGTTCATGAATTTTAAATTACTGAAGTTGGGAGATCATTATTTTCATGGCCATTAATTTTTGGGACTGAACATCTTAACCCATTAATTTTTTAATAATGGCCATCAATAAAAAGATCATCAGAGTATTTGATATTGTCCATTATTTGTACACTCATGTAAAGGTTAGTTTTTAACATTATCATTTTACAGCCTTCAAAACTTGCTGCACATTGCATCCATAGTTATGTTTGTGTAATGAAGAGCTCCACCATTCAGTGCTTGTAAATTAAAATCGCCACATTTCTTATTTCATGAAGAAATTGCCTGTGTGATTAAACTGAAATTTCAGGAAGACAAAGAAAATTACCTCGAGGAATGCTGTAGGAAAATGAGTTTTAAAGGCAAACTCTATTAATTTCATCGAAAATCATAACATATCCTGGAGAAATGCTGGAGAAATTTCTCCAGCGTTTATCCAGGAAATTTTAAAGCTTATCAAGGAGATTGTGGGCCTTTGTTACCTTTTCAGACACAAACCAATCTGCTCTCCTACCAAGCATAGCTAGAGCCTGGAAACAGGATTTAGCAACTGCAAGAATACATAGGATATAGGAAAATATGCATTTGGGAGCCATGACCATGCTTTATTGAAATAATGAAATCCGTGATACAGTGAGGGGAGTTTTAATGAGGTACACTGGTAATCAATTGGTAATCAATTTTAAACTTGTAGCACAAACATGTATTCTATGGATCTTGCATTTGTAGAAATTTTGTGCAAAATTTAAAATTCCAAACAGTTCTATAATTCTAAGTTATGTATGCTACCAAACCCTGCTTGTCCATCAACAACATGTGTATTACTGCTTCTGAGTACAAGCACAATCACCATGGAAGCGGGAACCCGCGAGGTGCGAGTAGTATGGCGATTGAAATTTTCAGTCAGGCGTCTCATAAATTTAAGCACTACTTGGTTAGCAGGCTTCGACCACCATGCCTATAAGTCTGAACAAAGAAGAGAAGTAATAAAAAGAGTTAGTGTATTTTTGAAGAAAATACAAAATCCATAGCTATTAATTTAGCCTAAATGAGTTTTGAGCAGGATTTAATGGCCATTAAAGTTGCATCTAATGGATCTAATCTAATTTCATGCCAATTATTTATCCAAACTATTTATTAATGGCCATTAGTTTTGAATTAATATGGTTTTCTTTATATGTGACTGTGTCCTAAGAAGGATTCAACTTGGCCAATAACATTTACACTCAAAATTCATTTCCATGTAAAAGAATGCAACATTTCTCAATAGAATCAGAAAGAAAAAAAGACTTTATTCTAAACGCTCTTGATGAGGCTTCATTAAGACTGTTGGTGTGCCTAATGTGTAAAGCCATTTGATCATGTCTTAGACTTTACTTATTGGATATATGCTGTATCATTATCATCCCCTTTAACAAATTTCATAACGTTTCAAACTATGTTTTTATGTCACAAAACCGAATATCCAGATGAATTAAGTTTTCAAAAAAAAACAACATACCAACAGGTAAATGCTATATGTAACAATGGGATAGAATTTGACAATTATATTGAGAAGTACACAATTTAATGTTTAAAGATGTCTCTAAAATCGTGAAAATACCATACTTTATTTTTACAATTATCTTAATAAAAAATTTTGTTTTACTTTCTGACTGAGAAAAATGATCAAAACATGCAATAATTCTAATAAACACATTTAATGGCCATTAAAATCACTTAAACAAGAGTTGCAAATTAGAGTAGCTCCCCTTGAAAAATCTTATTTTTTCACAAAAGATTAATATGATATACAAAAATGATTTAAGACTTATATTTTTTCTGAAATATTATATTTATTAATTTATCAGAATTTCTGATCTCTATTATTAACATACAGCAAGGTTGTGCCCTAAATTTATCAAAATGTATATGTGTTGCATTCACCAATGGTAATTATATTTTCATCAATATATAGAAGGATTCAGAAATAAAAAGGTAACATTAACTTGTTAATTGGCCTGTTTATCTCTTAAGATGACAGGGGACTTAAACCAAAGGCCAGCAAGATTCTTGCTTGTCTTTCCTGCTTCTAAATGAGAAACAGGAAGCAGCACAAGAAATAGAATCTTGAAAACATTGCAGTGGGCATAAGAGAAAATTAATGACCATTAACATATTTTTATTAGAAATTTGTCATGCTTATCTAATGGCCATTAAATTATGCATTTAATGCCCATTAATATGCTGTTGATTTAAAAGAATGATGCCCATTATTTTCTATCCAATATACTAATGGGTAATTAATGCCCATAAATTTGTAGTTACATTTTCTGTTATAATGGCCATTAAAAATAAAAAGCCATTAATAATGGTTCTAATAATGGCCAAAATTTTCATGGCCATGAAAAATAGACCATATTAATGGGCATTAAAATTAACCAGCAACAATTTTAATGGGAGGTTTTAATGGCCATTAATTTTCACACACTAAAAATAATGCTTAAATGATGCTCATTATTTTTTTCAATTAATGGTTTGAGTTAATGGTATTTTGACAGATTTTCAGTTTTGAAAGTGCATTTTACCATTAAAATTGACCATTAATAGGACCATTTTTAATGGGAAATTTTAATGGGGGCCATTAATGGGATTTTAATGGGAGTTTATGCAGTAGTGATACTTCTATATAGAGTGTGTGTACATTAATTGCTATGGGAGCCCAGTGGCTCAGTGGTAGAGTGCTTGACTCGAGACCCAGGGGCCGTGGGTTAGAGCCTCACCGGTGGCACTGCGTTATGTCCTTGAGCAAGACACATTAATCCTAGCTTAGTACTGGTTCAACCCAGGAAGACCCGCCCCTTTGTAACTGAAAGATTGTTGATGGGACATAAAAAATCAAATCAAACAAACAAACATTATTGCTTGTTGTGTAACTGAATTCAAATCTGTATTTCACAGTTCATATTTTGGCGATTTTGTTTTCACTGCCAATAGTGCCAAATTAAAAATATATGCCAAATATAAATATTTTACAGTACGGAAATCTCCTTAACCCTTAAAGCACCACCTATAATTTGCAGCAAACAGCAATTTCAAATTTTGCTGCTTTTTCAAAAATAACAAATAAGGCATGATATTTCATGAGAATAGTCTGCTGGCAGACAATTCTCATGAATTACCATACCTTATTTTTTTCGAAAACTAGGAAAGATGTCGCAAAATTTGTCGTCTGCTGCAGTCGTGATTGGGGCTTTAATGGTTAAATAGCCGGATAGGTTCTTACTCTGTCTAGATCTATGCTTGCTCTATGATCCCAGCACTGTTGACTACATGGCTTCCATGATGTCTGTACCACTTGCTGGTGATCTAACTTCAACACAGCCATAACTTCATCTGAAATTCAAAATTAAGTTGACTCTTGCTAACTTCAGACAGCTCAAATTATTCTAGACCACGATATTGCTCTGAATCCTAATGAAATACTGTTCAGAATTTTGTTAATCCTTTTCCCGCCATTTAGGACATTTGTCTTACAGTCTTTATGAATTTGTTTGTTTTGATTCTTTACGTCCCAGCCAACATATTTTCCAGTCATGTCGGGACGGGTCTTCCTGGGTTGAACCGTTGAACCGGTACTAAGCAGAGGATAAAAGTGTCTTACTTAAGGACACAACGCAGTGACTTTGGTGAGGCTCGAACTTGGAACCCCTTGATCTTGAGTCAAGCACTCTATCACTGAGCCACTGCGTCCAACATCATCTGCTTTAAATATGCACTTTGGTAGCCAATATTGCAAACACTATGGACACTAAAGGCGAAGTCTGATCAAGGTCCGTATTGTTTGCAATATCTTTAAGCAGATAAGTGAGCAGACAACAATTGTCGTGAATGGCGGGAAAAGCATTAAGTTAATTATGGCAAGACATTAAGGCATCCAAATATTTCAAGCAAATACAAAATGCATTAGTCAATAGCATCAATGACCCATGTCTGTCTGAAAAATAAGAGGGACAATAATGTTTAACAGTACATGGTCTTTGGCATGGAACTTAACTTGCTACCTTCAGAAAATCACACCACACCATGCCTCCAGATAGGAGTACATAAATGAAAAAAAATCTTAGTTCTCAGCTAAAACATATGTTGTGGGTACTCCAAAGAAACGTCTCGATATGACATTTCTTTTGAGTACTCAAAACTTATGGTTAAACTGAGATTTAAGAAAACAATCACAATTTTAAACACAAAAGATTTCCTTATCTGGACCAATGCCACATATTTGATGGGCTCTATCTACTGTGCTGACAGACCCAGGTACACACTAAAGGCCTGTTCAGCAACCATATTCAAACTGATAAAAATTCACATCAGTTCAAACAGAGGTAAAAGACAATACAGTAATAACAGGCCTGTTTGTTTTTGTTTTGATTCTTAACTTCCCATCAACAATCTTTCAGTTATATAGGGACGGGTCTTCCTGGGTTGAACCAGTACTAAGCTAGGATAAATGTGTCTTGCTCAAGGACCACAACACAGTGACGCCGGTGAGGCTCGAACCCGCGGCCCTTCGGTCTCAAGTCAAGCACTCTACCACTGAGCCACTGCGCTCCCTAATAACAGGGCTGTAAAAATCCACTCGTCCACTTGCCATGGCGAGCACCTTATGCTGTAGAACGAGTCGAAATTTGAACTCTTTCTAGTGTAAATTATTGAATTCACCAATACATATGGTGATGTAGGACTATTAGAAATTTTAAGAATTTTCCACCCCTGAATAAGTTCTTGCTACAGTCGTAATTAAAAGTATATTCATACTGATATTTTTCTCTAAGAAAACGTATGAAAAGGGATGCCTATACTGTTATTTTTCTCTAAGAAAACATGTACATGTTGTCAGTTACTATTGGAACCAAAACACTTCCAATGAACACCACTCATACTGAGGAAAATAAATTCCAAATTTGATTGATAAAAATTCGTAGTAACAGGATTAAAATCAAAGATACTTACTTGACATTTCTTCTTTAACATTGTAGGACTTTGAGGTACCCCTACTCTTAGAGCCTCGAAGAAGACTTTTACTTTCTCCTGGACTTGACAACAATAGCTGTAAGCTGTCTTTCCGTCTCCCAGGAATCTCTTCTAACAACCCTTGACAACCTACTAACCTGTGTGGGAATATAGAATTCATGAGGGTTGGTATATTTAATTTTTATATGTGTTAACCAATCATAAATGACCTTCCGTCTGGGATGTATTAAAATCAATAAAACACTAGTGTTTTACATATTTGGTACAGTAAAATATGTGTAAAACGGCCACTCAAAAATAGACAAAACAAAATTCCTTATGACAAATGGTAGCTTAATGAAGGTCAAAGTATTGCAGAATGCAATACTTATGACCTGCATTAAGGGATGATTAGTATTGAAAAACAATTTTTGGTCTTTTTGAGATTAGCCGTTTTACACAGGTTTTACTGTAATGTATTGTTATGAGACATTGAGCTCATAAAATTGCATATGTAAATCAAAATATTAGTGTTTTTATCGCAATTTAAAGTAGTGTCAGATGATCAATAGATCCAACTGTAACATTAAATGCTCCTGTATTAATGAATTTATTAAATTTATTGCCAAAAACACTAAAAGCTGATCTGGATCTACACTGTTTTTAAAAAAGGATATATCAGGGTCCAGCAGGACAAGGGTTAATTAATGAATACCCTATAAGTGTTACTGAGGGGTGTTTGTATATGATGAAAATCTGGACATCAATGATTTAGCATCCCACAATAAATAGTCTCTGAAGTATCAACCATTAAAGAACAAGAATCCCATCCCATTATAGAAAAACAAAGCAAAGCATTGTTGACCCTTTATAGACTCTAAATCATGCCTGCTGTAAAACATATTCAGTATTTGCAACAGATTAAGCTTCAAAAGCTCTGAATACAATAAATGTTGTAAAATTTTGAACACTTTTTTTGTTTCTATTCTCAAATAAAATGGTGATTAACAGGGCTCAAAGCCTGGAATTCCTCAAAACGCTTGTCAGAATAGCAAACATGGAAGACCCTGATCAGACTGCTTCTTAAGAAGCTGTCTGATCTGGGTCTGCACTGTTTGTCTGGGCGTTTTTGGCATTCAACTAGTTTTCAAAATTTTACAACATCTACTGTAATGAACAGCTTTGTTGTAATAGTGACAACTACCTGCTGAATCTCATACCTAACTTCTAATTTTCCTGTTAATGCTGCAGCTTTAGCCAGGGGTGATACACTCTGGTTCTTCTTTAAACTGTTATTTCTACTGCCCTGAGAATATGCCGACCCCACAGCGGCATCCAGCTCTTGCTTCAGCATGTCTACCTTTGCGGAAGAATCTGGACCTAGCTCGTTGATTCTCTTCTCTAAAGAGATTCTAAGCAGCTCAGATTTTTGGTTTGATTCTGAAAGACTTGACTGTCCCTGTAAAATACAACACAGCAGTGTCTAAAATATGGGCCTCGGCGCGAGAAACCCCGACTTTGTTGCATGAAAACAACAAAGACACAGACCTACCTGTGCATCTGGAGTGACCTACCCTAAGGAATCCTCATAATTATGAAATTCAAGTTCAATTGGCCGAGTTGTTTCTGAGAAAAACATGCTTTAATATATTGAGCAACCTCATCTGACTGGGTGATTTACTCTGGCTCTTCTTTCAAGCCTTATTTTTGACACTGATTTATAGTCATTGTCTAATAAGTTAAACATATCTACGTGAGTATAATGACATTGGCTTCAACTTCTCAAAAAGTCCACTTTTCACAAATTTTACCATTGTAAAATTGGACAGACATATGCCAGACATGGCTGTGGCGTTATTGGTACACTATTAGGTCACCCATAAGCCTTTGGCTTATGTGAGATACAAACATATGTTATCCCTATAATCCATATGAAAGTATGAGACAGAGCTGAACATGATTTTTCCTGCAATCAGTAAAGGGAGAATTTGTGGAAAGAAAATTGCTATTTCCCTGTAATGTGGGAGAGTGAATGTCGTGTATAAATACCTCCTGAAGGGCCTTTTTATCTGGAGCTTTTTGCATCTGTAGTAACTTGATGACATTTTTGGCACCGTCTATTAATGCAGTTTCTATTTTGATGTGATGTCTCAACTCTTCTATCCGTAACTCAAGTGGAGACAGAACTTCACAACGCTGTGATGCTAAAAATAAGGAATGATATCTAATAACTCATAAATTACAAGATGGCCCTGGATGGCTCAACTGAGTCCTGGCACATGAGTAGATGATGTATTGGCCTGTGGCTAAGGACATATGATTTAAAGATATTTCTATTTTTAGCTCTGGTAGCCATGTTGTTCAGCCAAGCTGAACCTTCTGATCAATTTTTGTTGAGGGCAATCAATATTAGGACAATTTCTGTGAAATTATTTCAATTTTAGACCAGTGGTTCAGGAGGTGATTTCATTTGAGGATATTTCTTATCTAGATCTCTGTCAGCCCCTTTCTTAGCAGAGCAAACCCATTTGTGCAATTTTGGTAGAGGGCATCATGAGGAACATTTCTGTAAAATTATTTTAAATTTGGACCAGTGGTTCAGGAGATGTCGTCTAAAGACATTTCTCATCTAGAGTGGAGCGGAACCATTTATGAAATTTTGGTAGAGGGCATTATGGGGAACATTCATATGAAATTATTTTAAATTTGGACCAGTGGTTCAGGAGGAGATGTCGTTTAAAGAAAAAGTTTATGGACGCAGGACACATGCCAGACGAAGATGGCCTTGAGCCTTGACTCAGGTGAGCTAAAAATCAGTGTCATGTTCAGGGCCACTCCTCATGGACAGAAGATGTACAGAAGACTTCAAAAGCTAGGGTGAATTTAGAAAGCTCAACATTTACAACATTCTGAACTTTGGAATTATTTATTCAAATCTTAAAGTTAAAACTTGCAGTATGCCTACAAAATTTTTACTATTTCATTTTTAAGGACATATGCTACTAAATATTTCCCATGTTGAAATATTTTCAATACTTTGCATACAGTTTGTTTTATGCATGGGCTATCCATTTATGAAATAAAAAGGATATGTCAGCGTGATTATTTTTTCAGAATCTCATATTGAAGTTTTCAGCATTTGACCAATTTTCTAGAAATATAAAAAAATTGTTTAACCAGTACTAAGCAGAGAATAAAGTGCTGAGACTATCAGTTCTGAAAAGATGTCAATAGATATTTCGGACACACTTTAATTATTTATTTTGTGAAGAAAATGTCGGAACACTGATATGACATAAGAATATCGGAAGCTGTGTTGATCCGAATCCGTTAAGGGACCCAGACAACTTTCCCCGTTTGCAGACGCGGGAAAGGTGCGCATTGGAAATAGCCACATATGTCTTTAAATGGTCTGTTGATTTGAGAAAAACTGAAGATAAACCCAAAAAGCTGTTATAATAAGCCACATACAGAATATTTATGCAAACTTTCTCTGGAAAGTCTGCCTAAAATCCCTAATTCACATATATCCTGACTTGTTTCCTCCATGTCTAGGCTGGTTTCATGAATGCTATTTTACCCATTTCATTTATACCCAGCTCACACTTTTAAGTATTCACAAACCACTTTCAGAGCTCATTGATCATATACTGGAAACCCCTAAACAGGTACTTTAGCAAACAGTAAAGACTCAGATGAAATGCAGCATAATGGTGCATTTTATCAGGATCTGCACTGTTTGCTAAGATTAAAACCACCTTCAGGGACAAAAAATATATCATAATTTAGAAAATTCTACCTGTGACCCCTTAGAGTAGAAAATGGGCAATCAAATATTTATTATATCAATATGTTTTGGAAAGTCCGCCAGAATGCAAAGTGTTAAGTTGAACAAGCATTTCAAACTAAAATTCACCCTTTATAACCCTTAAAGCGCCAATCACAACTGCAGCAGACAACAAATTTTGCGACATCTTTCCCAATTTTCGAAAAAAAATAAGGTATGTTATTTCATGAGACTCGTCTGCCAGCAGACGATTCTCATGGAATATCATGCCTTATTTGTTATTTTTGAAAAAGCGGCAAAATTTGAAATTGTCGTCTGCTGCAATTACAGGTGGCGCTTTAAGGTTTAAACCCTCTGGGGTAGAGCTACCAAGCAATATGATCTGCTTGGATTTGGCTTTCATTTTCTCTGGGGTTTTCCATTCCTAGTATTCAGTAAATTTCAATAGTCCTAAGTGAGATGGAAATGGTAATTGTGTGGTCATGCGTCAGGCCTCCGACTCGATGACACTGTCCATAGACTATCTTCCTTTAGGTTTGTGCCTGTCTTTGGCTGGGTCCACCTTAGCTCAACTCAGGCCTCCTAATAAGAGTAATTTAATATTATTTTTTTCTTTTTTCTCAACCAAAACATATGTTGTGGGTACTCAAAAGAAGACTCAATAACATTTTGAGCACCCAAAACACATGTTTAAACCAATGTATTAGAAAGTAATCAAAATTTATTCCAAAACAAGTAGCCCAACGGGCAACGATCGCTCATCATGGAGCCAGCACAATGTTTGGAGACACCATAATTTACATAGCTCAAAGGCAGATAACTCTGAATTTGAAACAGTGACCAGGAATTAATTCAAAAACATAAGATATTATGTCGGTTCTAGTTATCTGCAAGTATTAAAAAGATCTGAATAAAAATTGCATTGGAAATCTGGTGAAAGTGTAGTTTTCAGATACTCAAGGGCAGCTAACTCCGTAGTCAGTTAATGAGATCTGACCGAAATTTAAACTCATCCATACTTTTATGTATGTCCTGGTAACCTACAGGGATGAAGAGAATCAAATGAAAAATGAAGGTGCTAGAGTGGTCACAACATTATATAGTTATATTTTAGATGCTCAAGGGCAGCTAACTCTGTAGCTGGTGGATGGGTGTGGCGGAAAATCAAACTCATTCAAACTTTTATGGAAGTCCTTGTTACCTACAAATGAGGAAGATCCATTCAAAATGAAGGTGCTAGAGTGGTCACAACAGATCTCCCATTGTAAGTCTATGCAGATTTTTTATGATGCTCAAGGGAAGCTAACTCCACAGTCTAAAGTTGGTTCTACTTTAAATTAAACTCATCCAAGCTTTATGGCTGTCCTTGTTACCTGAAAAAATGAAGAAGATCCAATAAAAAATGAAGGCGCTAGAGTGGTCACAACACTTTAAGATGCTCAAGGGCAGCTAACTCCATAATAGGTGATGGGATCTTGACTGAATTCAAACTCATCCAAGCTTTTATAGTTGTCCTTCTTATCTGCAAGAATGAATATGATCTGTTATAAAATGAAAGCACTAGAGTGGTCACAACAATTCTCCCATTATAAGTCTATGGGGATTTTTTAAGACGCTCAAGGGCAGCTAACTCCTCAGTCCCAAGTCTGGTCTGGCCAAATTTTGAACCCATCTAAGCTTTTATAGTTGACCTTGTTACCTGCAAGAATGAAGAAGATTCAATTAAAAATGAAGGTGCTAGAGTGGTCACAACAATATCCATCAATTCTTAAGATGATCAAGGAAAGCTAACTCCATAATAGGTGATGGGATCTTGACGAAATTCAAACTCTTTCAAGCTTTTATAGTTGTCCTTCTTATCTGCAAGAATAAAGAAGACCCATTCAAAATTCAAAGCACTAGAGTGGTCACAACGTTTCTCCTATTATTAGTCTATGGGGATTTTTCCAGATGCTCAAGGGCAGCTAACTCATAAGTCCTTGGTCAGATCCTGCAGAATTTCAAACTCATCCAATCTTTTATGAGTGTCCTTGTTAGATGAAAGAATAAAGGAGATCCAATCAAAAATGTAGACGCTAGAGCAGTCACAACATTATCCATCAATTTTTAAGATGCTCAAAGGGAGCTAACTTCAAAATAAGTGATGGGATCTTGACGAAATTCAAACTCATCCAAGCTTTAATAGTTGTTCTTATTGTCTAGGCTGGTTTCATGAATGCGTTTTTTTTTCCCATGTCATTTATACCCAGCTCACACTTTTAAGTATTCACCAACCACTTTCAGAGCTCATTGATCATATACTGGAAACCCCTAAACAGGTACTTTAGCAAAAAGTAAAGACTCAGATGAAATGCAGCATAATGGTGCATTTTATCAGGATCTGCACTGTTTGCTAAGATTAAAACCACCTTCAGGGACAAAAAATATATCATAATTTAGAAAATTCTACCTGTGACCCCTTAGAGTAGAAAATGGGCAATCAAATATTTATTATATCAATATGTTTTGGAAAGTCCGCCAGAATGCAAAGCGTTAAGTTGAACAAGCATTTCAAACTAAAATTCACCCTTTATAACCCTTAAAGCGCCAATCACAACTGCAGCAGACAACAAATTTTGCGACATCTTTCCCAATTTTCGAAAAAAATAAGGTATGATATTTCATGAGACTCGTCTGCCAGCAGACGATTCTCATGGAATATCATGCCTTATTTGTTATTTTTGAAAAAGCGGCAAAATTTGAAATTGTCGTCTGCTGCAATTACAGGTGGCGCTTTAAGGTTTAAACCCTCTGGGGTAGAGCTACCAAGCAATATGATCTGCTTGGATTTGGCTTTCATTTTCTCTGGGGTTTTCCATTCCTAGTATTCAGTAAATTTCAAAAGTCCTTTAGGGATGGATATGGTAATTGTGTGGTCATGGGTCAGGCCTGAAACTCTATGACACTGTCCTTTAGGTTTGAGCCGATTTTTTGTCTTTGGCTGGGTCCACCTTAGCTCAACTCAGGCCTCCTATTAAGAGTGTGTAATTGAATATTATTTTTTATTTTTCTCAACCAAAACATATGTTGTGGGTACTCAAAAGAAGTCTCCATAAAATTTTGAACACCCAAAACACATGTTTAAACCAATGGATTAGAAAATAATCTTTTTTTTTCTTTTTTTTTTAAATAAAAAATGCAAAAACTGGTGATTTTCTTGATCTTTGACTGTCTGTATGTTATGAGCCATTATCCTTGTTTCATCTGGATCCATACTGTTTGAAATATAGATTACCAAAGTACTGTGGGTGAGAATGCAGACCCCAAATATGATGAAAGGCCGGGAAAGGGGCTCATATTGTACCTACCATCATCCCCAGCAGTTGAATCTTGGTTCACTTTCAAGATCTGCATGCGAATAATTTCTATCTTGGTTTTAGAGTCTGCCAACATCTGCTGGGCATCAGCTAGCAACTTTCTGTCCTTGGATGAGCCAGAACTGTACATATTGATCAGGTTCTCAGCACCCTGCTTAACCTGTTAATATGTATATCAGATACTGTATTGGACAATTTGCATGAGTGAAAGTTCAAATTTTCCAAAATCCTCAACTTTGAAATTCAAACTTTAAAACAGACAAAATAATAGCAATTTCACATTTAAATGGTCAGTTGTCTTAACACATACGGAAAAAAATCAGAAGCGATTATAGTCTGTTGAAATTCAGCATTTTGAGGCTGACTTTCTTCCGAAAGTCAGCCTCAAAATCCTGAATTCAGGAACAGTCCTGAAAACTTTCACCCATTATCATGCATGCTCTAATAACCATATTCATTGTATTTGTCTTAATAAGTGTACATCAAGATCATTTTCAGCTATTGTATTTCATAATGGCCAATTCTCTATAATAGTCCTTTAAAGAAGTGAAACTTTGTTAGATTTGATTCTTTATGTCCCAGTCAACAATTTTTCAGTCATGTCGGGACAACTCTTCCTGGGTTAAACCAGTACTAAGCAGAGGATAAAGTGTCCACCAAGTTTTATGGTTTGGTTTGATGCTTTACGTCCCAGTCAACAGCTATGGTCATGTCCAAACGGTCAGTTCACCTAATCACTTTTTTCCTGGGCAAGCTTGACTAAGCAGTTATCCAGTACTTTGTGCACATACTTTCGCTTGTAACTGATAACCTTTCTAGAAATCAGCAGATGGGAGGAGAGTGGCCGTAGAAATTATTTCACAATCAATCTCCGTGAAAGTATGGGACCGGGCTGGGATCGAACTTGGAACCCCTGGATCTGCAGTCAGACAAGTGATGGTGATTACCTTAAGCTCTATATTGAGCTGTTTTTCCAAGGACAACAGTCTGTGTGGACGGTCAACATGGTCCTTATCTTCTCCACCTCCTCTCCCCATCCCGGGAGAATTTATAGCTTCTGGAAATAGAATCACAGTTTTAGATAAACAAAATTTTTCAGCGTAAAATTGTAAATATTTTCTTACCTATCAATTTTAACATATGTTTTGGGTGCTCAAAAGAACCGTCTCACACTGAAATTTTTTGATCGAAACATGTGTCCGACAAAAATTAGGGATAAGAGTAACACATAAAAATATTCAGCATGATATGGGCTCAAGCAGCTCCAAGATGAGGTGGGTGGCGTCCCTATGAATGCTGTAACTTAACATAGTACTACATGTAGTCACAGTAGTCAAGAACCAGCTGTCAATATTGTGAATGGTTACTATAGATTGTTCTGTGGGTATTTTCTGGCAACATCTGGGTTAGTCTTAACTATAATAAAAACATTTTTATACAACTGCCTCTAATTTTTTCTTCAATAGCATTTGAGTACAATATTTTAGTGATTACTGTGAGAACCTATACATACTCTCATAAATGCACAATTCGGAAATCCTTGGGTACTCAAAAGAACCGTCTCAATGAGACGGTTCTTTTGAGCACCCAAAACATATGCTAAAATTTATGGTTAAGAATTTTTTTTACAATTTTACGCTGAAAGTAATTGTTTATCTAAACCTGTGCATTATGTACTCAAAAAAAAATGAGTGATCATTTTCTTATCAATTGGTTTAAACATGTGTTTTGGGTGCTCAAAAGAACCTTCTCAGTGAGACACTTCTTTTGAGCACCCGCAAAATATGTTTTGGTTGAAAAATAAGGAAATCATTTGTTAACTGGCGGCCAGACTCGGTGAACACAATTTAGCGACCTGAAATGGAGACAACACCACAGCTTAATGTCTCATCCGACAGACTGGAGAAGCCAGTGATCGAACCTGCAATCCCTGGTTTACAAGGTGAGTGGTTTACCCACTACACCCTGGCAGCTCCTGTCTGCATCTTTGTACATGTAGTTTGTACATGTTGTATATGGGCCACGTCGCGACAAAACCTGTCTTCGGGATTTCGGACAAAGTGATATTCAAATTAGCCTGCTCAGCTACAGAGACAAGCTTGAACATTGAAATTTCGCTTGAAGACTGTCTAGACATTATACTTTCAGTTAAGCGAACAACAAAGGCTCTGATCAGACTGTGCGTATGCGCAGGCTGGTCTGCACCTTTGTTGTTCGCAAACCCCGGAAGACAGGTTTTCTTGCGTCGAAGCCCATATGGTATAATCTGGTTTTCTCATGACATGGCTGGTGTTATGGTTTTGCTTTTGGAAAATAGAATGTTTATTAATGTCAGACAACTTGAATAAGAACAATATAAACAGACAGGGATTCAGACTCTAAACAAGAAGCACATAATACACACTAACATCTAGCATGCTGAGTAATTGTGTATGACTGATTTATTTCAGAATACCATCAGAGTGTCAAAGAGTTTGGATCCAGATCAGAACTACCATTTTGTCGGGCCTTATCTAGGTTGAAAGTGTTCAAAAGGGGGAACAGATGACAACCAGCCAAAAGTTAATTAACCCTTAAAGCGCCACCTATATTTTGCAGCAGACGACAATTTAAAATTTTGCCGCTTTTTCAAAAATGATATTTCATGAGAATACCATAACTTATTTTTTTCGAAAATTTGGAAAGATGTCTCAAAATTTGTCGTCTGCTGCAGTTGTAATTGGCACTCCAAGGGTTAAACTCTCATTTAAAACTCTTTTCTCAATTTTATCCTAACTCATGTGGTTGCAGAGAAATCTTTGACAGAAAAAATGTCTATATGTATTATATAAGAGAGAAAGAAGGAAAAAATGAAAATTTGAAAAAAGAAGGCAAAATGAGGATTAGCATCTTAATTTCCATTTAAACAGTACACTTTGCCATCCTGAAGATGTAAACAAAATTTGAAAACACTGGCTCCAATAGGAGCTGAGAAATCTGTGACAGAAATTTCCATTGGAGAGAAAGAAAAATGAACAAATAAAGGGACTGATAAGCAAGATGTGGCTGTTCTTTTGTTACACAATACAACTCATCACTATCAAGCTTTGTACAAAATTTCAGAATCCTAACCCAAGTAGTTGCTGAGAAATCTTTGACGAAATTTTTTTCCATTGGAGAGAAAGAAAATGAACAAATAAAGGGACTGATAAGCAATATGTGGCTGTTCTTTTGTTACACAATACAACTCATCACTATCAAGCCTTGTACCAAATTTCAGAATCCTTACCCAAGTAGTTGCTGAGAAATCTTTGACGAAAAAAAAAGTTTACAGACAAACAAACAGACAGACAGACAAACATAATTACAGAAAAGGCAAAAACTATATACCCCCTATATACTTCGTACCGGGGGTATAAAAATAGCAAAGTTGCAGGTGCATGAAAATTTGCATAAAATGTGAATGAAAACAGGTTTTCATTTACATTTTTGCGCAAATTTTCATGATTTTTTTTATGAAGGGCATAATTATGTTACAGCTTTGCACTGCTAATTTCTTTTATGGTTTTAATCCATTCAAAATGGCAGTCCAGTTCTTTTAGAGTGCATCAAATTTCCCAATTTTGATGGGTCAAATGATATTTCCCAGAAAGGTAGGAAAATTTGGTTTCCAAAAGAAGACACTAAATAGTGAAATGTCACCTGATGCAAATTAACTCTTTATCTTATGTCCTCTGCCGAGAATGAACCTTTGCAAACAGTTTGGACCCAGATCTGATCTGGTTTTGTCGTATCTGATCTGAATCAAGTTTAAACTGTTTGTAACACTTTGATGCATTCATGAAAGATTTGGTTGGGGGGGGGGGGGGGGGGGGGGGAAGCAGTAGATACCAAGCATGCAAAGGGTAACTTTTAAGTGATTACATAATCATGATAGACGATACACTGGTGAACCACAGAAATGTATCATATATTGTGATTCTTTATGTCCTAGACAACAATTTTTTAGTCATGTTGGGATAGGTCTTCAACTTAACAGCAGATAAAGTGTCTTGCTCAAGGACACATTACTGTGACTTTGCTGGCCGTGAGGCTCAAACCAGCAACCCTTTGATCCCCAGTCGTCTAACGTGTGACCCAGTTAGCCACTGCGCTCCGCATCATATATTGTAAATATACAGGCCTTTAATTAAGAGCGCATACCAAAAAAATATTTTTTTATTTCTCAAGCAAAACATGTTGTGGGTACTCAAAAGAACCGTCTCAATGAGACGGTTCTTTTGAGCACCCAAAACAGATGCTAAAAATTATAGGTAAAAAAATATTAACAATCTTAAGCTGAAAAATTTTGTTTATCTAAACCTGTGAATATGCTATCAATTTTGTCTGTGCAGGCAGTTTGATCAGTATCTCTTCCTGTTTACTTGTTACAATGCTAATCTTGCAGTACCTGTGAGATTACAGGTCTATCAGTAGAATTATCTGGTACATTTAGCTGAGGAAGTGACTGTTTATAACTCTTTGCCTTGTACTGTTCCAGTGATATTTCTGCTTCAGAATATCATGAGAAGTTATCTTTTTCAACCAAAACTAATCGGAAAATGAGAAATTATAAATTTACAGCAATAAATTTTAGCAAAATCCTTAGCTAAATAACTTTTTGCTTTGAGATTTTCTCCCACTTAGCAAATTTCAATGAGATTTTTGGCAGAAAAATGAGCAAATCACTCAATATCTCGCCCGAAAATAATCCCCGCTGCCAGAATAATCTGCTGAATAGTTTGGATTCAGATCAGGCCCGACACAACTTCAGGCCTGATCTGGATCCAAACTGTTTTATCTGAAAGTTTTTTGAAAAAATTATTTTGAACAAGTGTTAAGGGGTCGATTTTGACCAAACTTATAGGATATCGAGGGTCCATCGTACTAATCATTTGTACCAAGAATGAATCAAATCAGACCAATAGGTACTGAGATATGGTTCCGGACAGACAAAAAGTGTGGACGGACGGACGAAATGGACGGACGACGCCAAAACTATATCCCTCCGACTTCGTCGGGGGATAAAAAAAGAATCAGCAGATGACAAAAATAATGAAAAATTTCCCATCATGCAAAGAGTTAAACTGTAAAGTGCCAATCACAACTACAGCAGAGAAAAATGTATGCCCTCTGCCTACATATGGCTGGTAAATATGGCGCGTTGGTAGACAATTCATATGATTTGTTTGATTTGATTCTTTAAATCCCAGTCAACAATTTTTCAGTTATGTCGGGATGGGTCTTCCCAAGTTGAATCAGTCAATGATTAATGTGTCTTGCTCATGGTCACAATGCAGTGACGCCGGTGAGGCTTAAACCCGCAACCCCTCGATCTCAAAACAAGCACTCTAACACTGAGCCACTGCACTCCAGACAATTCGTAGGATTTTAATGTTAAGCATTATTTGGTACATCAAAGAAATGTGATCTGCTGCAAAATTAGGTTATGAAATATGGAACAGATTGATATTTGCCAGGAGTCTGACAGAGATTACACAATATTCAGATCTGCCTAACTCTTTCCTTGCAAGTGGCGACTTTTGTCCTCTGCTGATAACCTTAGCAAACAGTTTTAGACCCAGATCTGGCCCAACAAAATGTAGGGCCTGATCTGGATCTAGACTGTTTGAAGTTTGACATTCTGATTTTATTCCTGAAAGAATGGCAATTTTGAACAAAACATGCAAAATTACCAAGCACACAAAGACTTCAATGGCTAAGTGTTTTTGGTACCAACTGGGAAACTAAGTTTATCTTTTATTTATATGAACCCTTTCCATTTGCGACAATCATCATCTGCTCTCTGATCTGCTTATGCACTTTGTTAGCCTATATTAAAAAATTATGCATAGGGCCAGTTAAAGCGAAAAATTGCAATTCTTTTCTTATCCATCAGTTTAAAACATGCGTTTTGGGTGTTCAAAAAACGTCTCATCGAGACGTTTCTTTTGAGCACATACAACATATGTTTTGCTTGAGAAATAAGAAAAATAATTTTCAGTTACACACTCTTATCTGGGGACCTATCTACCAAATAGCACTTTGACAATAACCAATAAATAAACTCATAGTTGAACACTAATTTTCAATCAGTCCTGAATGGACTTTGAGCAAACCTTGAAAAAATGACTAAGAATTGATCCAGGATACAATAACAAAATCCCCACATGATGTACTGATACAGTACTATTTTAAGTTTCAATTTGGTAAAAATGTACCTGGTTTTTCAAAAAAGTACTTTTTTCAAGGCTCAGTTAACCCATTTAAGCCAAATGGAATTTCCCAACCTTATAAATTGGATCAGTCTGTTTCCATTTTAAGGTTTGCTTATATATTTGACATTTTTATCCAAATTTTAATAGACCATTCTGTAAGCAAACAGTGGACACCCTGATCAGACGTCAGGGTGTCTGATCTGGGTCTGCACTGTTTGCCTATGTTCCACGTAAAGGATGCTAGGCTTAAAATGGGCTAACTCTTTGCATGCTGGGTATTTTTTCTTAATTTTGTTGTAGTCTGCTTACATTTTTCAAAATTATTTCAACACCATGCTAAAAGTCAGGGGATGTGTTTGTGCTTAGCTTTTGTTAGACTGATCCCAGTCTGCAGTCTCCACTCTCTAATGTCAATTTTTTCTAGTAAAACTGATTTTCTCTCTAATATAGCAATTTTCAAACTTTACTTGGAGTAGTTCTGGGCTCGATTTGACTATCAGAGGATAGAATTTTTAGATGATTTTTTCATAGTTTGAAATAATTATAAATGTAATTATATGCATTTAGTGGACTGATGCTGTGCAGATATTTTAGATTGCAGCATGACCAGTTGCCAAAAATGGTCGGGCAAAGGGGATAATCCGTGTAAGTGTGGGCTCAGACTTTGCTATCATTTTCTACTTACAGCATGTCGATTTTGGCCCTATCTAAGCCTCCAGGAAACTTAATTTACTGTTTGTTCTGGTAATGATTAAGTAAAATTCCTATGTAATTCATTTATCCATATATAATTTATTCTATTATGTTACCCTTAATCTGCATATTTTTGTTTTTTGGCCTCCCACAATAATCTATAACAGGACTTTAGTTAAAAGTTCGTAACAGAAAAATAATTTTCTTATTTCTCAACCAAAACATATGTTGTGAGCACCCAAAACATATGCTAGAAATTATGGGTAAGAAAATATTTACAATTTTATGCAGAAAATTTTTGTTTATCTAAACCTGTGCTTTAAGCTCAGTAGGGAGCTATTCTATATTCTGTTTCAGTAACAGAAGTTAATGAGCACCATCTCAGTTGTGATGTAGATGGCTGAGCTGATGATTTAACTCTCTGCCTGACAGTGTCATCTAGATCAGACCCGTAAAAACATCAGGCCTGATCTAGATCAAAACTGCTTGACCCTGTATTTTTTGTTTTGAAAATGTTGATTTTGAAAAATCAGCAGCCGACAAAAAATCATGAATTCAATAAATGGCTCATAAATACTGCCTTGTTTGCTTGGAGTGCGGATGATCTGTTCAAGTGGATACACTTGTCAATGAGCGCGCTATAATTTTAAAATTGTCTTATTTTGTTGTTCAAAATGCTCACACAAAGTCAGATGTACATGAAATCAATAGTCTAAAATTTTACACAACAAATCAGGTAGTAAAATAAATTTCCATTTTGACCTAAATTTTAAAGCATACTGTGCATATACAAATTTCAAAATTTTAGACCTCAAATAGAAAACAGTGTATATCCAGATCAGCTGGCTTCTGATGAAGCCAGTTGATCAGGATCCACACTGATTTCATCCACATGATAAATCCATATCATTTACAGTATGAAACTGAAGCACCGCAAGAAATTCACAAATATAATAATGAGCCGTGACATGTGATTTCCAACAATGTGGCATTTTGACATGAATATACTCAGACGAGCCTGTGCAGCCTCCTATTAAGCTTAGCTTAACAAAGAATACTCAAGCGAATAGCAAAGGCTCTGATTAGACTGCGCGTATGCGCAGGCTGATCTGAGGCTTTGCTGGTCGCACATACCACATTGTTGGAAATCTCATGCACTGGCTTATATACAATGTATATTTTAAACATGCACTTATAGGTCAAATATGGTTGTTTGAATTGAAGGATATAATGAGGTGTCCGATTATTAAGGGCAAATAGAGTATGCAGTCATCACTGAGTTTCATAGATTTCAAACTACCCACTACAAAAAATCTATTATTACAATGTAAACCACCCAACATGGGTGAACAACCCACTAACCAGTGAAGTTTATCAATATTGATAAAGACAGAGAGGTTTTATTACACCCCAACAAAAGAGACCGCCCAGTCAATTACTCACCTCAACCAGCTTAATCACAACAGAAAGGTCAAGTCAGTCCATATGAGAATGTCAACAGACATGCTTATAATTGAACTTACCTGTAAGGTGATATTTAAAGAGTTAACCCTTAATGTCCCAATCACCGCTGCAGTAGACGGCAATTTAATTTTAAAATCTTTTTTTTTTCTTATAAGGTTTGCCATTTCATGTGAATCGTCATAAGATGATACACATGAAATGTCAAACCTTTTTTTTCTAAAAGAAGCAACAAAATTTGTAAAATGTTACAGTAAAACCTGTCTAAAACAGCCACTCAAAAATAGACAAAACAAAGGTCCTAACGCCAAATGGTAGCTTAATGTAGGTTGAAAGTATTGCAGAATGCTGCAATACTTTTGATCTGCATTAAGCGATAATCGGTCTTGTAAACCAATTTTAGGTCTTATTTTTGAGTGGCCGCTTAAGACAGGTTTTACTGTATCTGCTTCAAATAGTAGCCAACAGTTAAGGGTTTAACCATTGAGAAATCAACCCACACGCCCCAGCTAGGTAGGTCACACTATATTTTAATTGATCACCAACTACATCACGTAGCAAGGTACCTAAGGTACAATGAACCTGATGGTCAGAATGGAATAAAGACCCTCCAAGCTACCCTCTATAGCTGTTCTAATCACAGGTTTTCTTCCTCCACAATTTGTCATCATACATAATATATTTAGTCAGGACTAAAAGGGGCAGACTTTGGGGAAAAGTTTCCTTAATCGGCCTCACTGCTCCCATTTTAACTGCAGCGGGAGATGTTATAAGGTTTATGGTTTAACGTCCCAGTCAACAGCTATAATCATGTCGAGAAATTCAGTTAACCTAACCCCACTTTTCCTGGGCAAGCTGATACTAAGCGATTAACCAGTAATTTGTGCACATATATACTTTCGCTTGTAACTGACAACAGGCCTTCTTAAATCAGCAGGAGGAAAATGGCCGTAAAAAAGATTCCATGATAATCTCCACAGAAGTATCATGTATGGGGCCAGACCCCTGGATCAGCAATCGGACTCGCTACCAATAGCGATGGGGGGCCCCGGCTTTATAATGTAAACAGCATATAAACCAAAATTGCAAGCCAAAACCCTCTGAAAGTGGCATCTACTCCGATCATTAACCCTTGTCCCGTAAAACCCAGTTTTAGCCATTTTGAAAACACTGTAGTTTCTTATCAGCTGACACCTGATGAAGACATCTGATCAAGGTTCCCATTGGATGAAAATACATGCATACTACTGGAATGATGCAGACACTAATACATACAAATAAGTAGCATAACATTAGTGTTAACTTGTCTTAGAGTCAAACCAGTGGTCTCGGAAGAGATGTGATAAGAAAATGTTTTGTCTAGAGATGGAAGGATGGATTGATGCTGTCTGTATAGGCCAAGAAATGGGAGATTTAAGCCTACCGTTTCAGACAAACAATTTTTTTCAGCGTACAATAGTAAATATTTTCTTTCCCATCATTTTTTACATATGTTTTGGGTGCTCAAAAGAACCATCTCATTGAGACGGTTCTTTTCAGTACCCACAACATATGGTTTGCTCGAGAAATATGAAATATTTTTTTTTATGCTCTTATGCACCAGCTATTTGTAACCACGGACCCAAGCCCCGTGGTGGCTATAGCAGGGAGCTGCAGACAAAGAGTCACAAGTCCCTGCTGTTCCCTCTGGCTGGGGGATGCCATGGTTGAAAATGACTAGTGCATTAACTTAAGGCCTGTTTAAGCCCCACCATTGGTCAGGCAAAATTAGCAATTTGGATACACCACTATTCTAAGGGCAGGCTATGTAATATGTCTAACTACCTGAGATAATATCGCCTCCCATACTGTTGGCAACCAGCAAATAGGTCTCTATCTCTTTGAGCTCCTGCTGCAACTCTTCAAGCCGGTTGTTGGCTTTCTTCACAATAGTGCTAACATGGGCAAGACTCTTCTTATCAGAAGTGGCTTCTTTAAGTTTTTCAGCCCCTTCCTTGATTTTCATTTCTTTGCGAATCTCTTTCTTAATGGCCTCCTTGGCTTCCTCTATTTCCTGTTCTGTGTGGAATGCAGAATTCTGTGGGGCACCTCCCTACAAGTAGAACAGGTTCATCTTTAATGAATAAATTAAATGAAAAGAATAATTCTGGATGCAACCAACTGCATTTTTTTCTTCCTTAACCATAGGTTTAGATAAACAAAATTGTTGAGCGTAAAATTGTAAATATTTCCTTATCTATCAGTTTCACATATGTTTTGGGTGCTCAAAAGAACCGTCTCAATGAGACGGTTCTTTTGAGTACCCACAACCTATGTTTTGGTGGAGAAATAAGAAAGTTCTTGGTATGCGCTTATTACTTAAGGCCTGTTTAACTGCATGTACTAAGCCCTTGAACCCTTTGTATGCAGCTGACTGATCCTTCCATTTGACTTGATACAATAAACTTGGCATGATTCATTCATGATTGTGTACACATCATGGGGTCATAGGTTAGAATTTCAACATATTACGATTTGTTTTGTCCCTTAAGTTTTATCTTAGCAAACAGTGTAGACACTGATGACAGCATTTCATATGCGTCTTCACTTTTTGCCAATAAGTCTTCATGTTTTGACAATGTACGGTACCCACTCACAGGTTTTAACCCTTTCTTGACTAAAGTTTGGTCGGCCAATTATATTTGCTCAGTGTTCACATCACTAGAATTTAATTTTGCATTTTTATAAGACTGTTTCAATACTAGCAAACAGTGCCGACCCTGATGATATGCCATACAGTTAAGTCTATTTTATCAAAATAAATGGACGGTTCAATTGGTCTAAATAGGTATTCCTTTCATTAATTGGACAAGAAAAAAAAATCACCTATTTAGGGCACTAATATGGATCTCCACTCTTTATTTTATGCTGTGTATGAAGACGATCATAAATGAACAAACATAGACAAATATTTTATCAGCTTGCAGTGCTTTGTAAATAGACTTTGCAAAAAAATGCAGCTGAAACACTTCAAACTGAACACTGCTCTAACAACTGTTAAAATAAATTTATTATACATTTGTATATAGTGATACCAAATTTTCGAGAGCAAAGACGAACTATGGAGGGTATGACAGGAGAGAGAACTCTGCTAATAAAATGACTTAATATAAATGTAATATGAAAAATATGTCACCAACACAATGCATTTCGTTTAGAAAATGTACAGCGTACAAATGTAGATGACCAATAAAGCTCAGACCAGCCTGTTAATCTCTGCACAGTCTCCCTAGAGCATTCACTGTTCACATACACACACCATGGGAGGATCAAGAAATTCCATCAAGGGGGGTCTTAACAATGTCTTTTCTTGTTTTTTAGTCATCAATGTATTTCACAGGGCCGTACGAACCTCCCTCAAGAAGCAATTGGTCTCAATATTGGGGTCAATTGCTTTTCGGGGGGGGCTCCATACCAGTGTTTCTAAAGAACCCCCCCCCCCCCCCCCCCCGGAACTCTGAATCTGCCCACATACAGAATGGAAGCAACTAGCCCCCACTAGATAGCTGTGCATGCAAGTTTATGGAATGACTTTACTCCTGTGAGAATCATTTTCTCATGGGCCGGTCCAAATGTATTTTAATGGAACCATATTGATACAAAAGGGACTGACCAGTTTAGAAGTCTCCATGAGTATGTTCAGGAAACATTTTCTCTGAAGATGCCTGTTTCCCATTGACAGAATTTACCCTTTATATACTGGAAACCCCTATACGGATACTTTGGCAAACAGTGATGGCCGAGATGAAATTTTATCAGGGTCTGCACTGTTTACTTTATTAATAGATTAAAACAACCCTCAGGGACAGAAATACATAATTTAGAAAATTCTACCTGTGACCCTTTAAAGTACACAATAGGCAGTCCCATACTTATTGTATCAATGTGTATTGGAAAATCCATCAGAATACAAAGGGTTTAGGGCCTTTTCTGAATGTCGGTATTGCACATTTACTAAAACATGAAGTATAATTACTTTTTCAGACCTGTAATTAACACTGAACACAGAAAAAGAAACAACAATACAATATACAGAAAGGAATACCTTTAGTACAAAGTTTTAAATGTTGGATGTAGGTATAATGTGGGTGGGAATTTCTCATAATGTAGCCACTTATTTTTTCAACAAAAATTGATTATTTTTCTTAAGAACAGTAAATATTTCTTGCTCTTTGACTTGAATTTTTATTGATATCTTGCTTCTCACATGAAGAAGTACTATATATATATATATACCAGTTACATGATTCAATTTCTCACCCTGTATCCTCAGTGTGAATAGGAAATCAGTGCTCACTTAAGTTATCAATTTATCCGGAGTACTGAGCCATCTGAAGCCTTCCATAAATGTTCAAAAAATATTAACTCTTTGCTGGGTAATTTTGCATGCCTTTAAGTGGTTTGCTGATTTTTTTTATAAAAAATGTTTTTTCTTTTTCCAAAAATTCTTTCAGGAACTCTATCAGGGTGTCAAACATTTTTAACTAAGATCAAGCATGACATACTTGTCCGAGCCTTGACTGCTGGCCAATGGGATGTAAGTATCAGAATCTCATGAGCAATAATATTTGAGCCGTGACACGTGATTTCCAACAATGTGGCATTTTGACAAGTGTAGACTCGGACGAGCCTGTGTAGCCTCCATTTAAGCTTTAAGACACTCCAAATGATGTTCAGTCAGTAGCTTAACACTCAAAGTATATTCAAGCGACAAGCAAAGGCTCTGATCAGACTGTGAGTATGGGCAGGCTTTGCTGGTCGCACATACCACATTTTTGGAAATCTCATGTCGCCGCTCAACTTTTTAAATTGGCAAACTATTGTACACTAATTATTGTTATGCATACAGTAACTATAGTTTACTTCCTAAAATGGGAACAAGGTAACAGGTAACCCCACCCCCCTCCATGAAAGGGCCTCATTTATGGTAAAAAAAATTATATGGTAATAGGGTATTATCTGCAGCAGTGCAACTCTTGTATAATTGCCAGGAAAAAACTACAGTTGATGAGTTTCTAATCTCAAACCTGTTGGAATAACCAGACTTCTTTGATAAGAGTGCATTATAAAAAAATAATTTTCATATTATCAACTGAAACATATGTTATGGGAACTCAAAAGAACCATCTCAGTGAGATGGTTCTTTTGAGCATCCAAAACAAATGCTGAAACCATATTTAGCAAATAGATAACAAGATAATCACAACTTCAAGCTAAAATATTTTGTTTGCCTACCTGTATTACGGCCACTCAAAAATAGACAAAACAAAGGTCTTGATGACAAATGGTAGGCCGAAAGTATTGCAGAATGCTCCCCCTGGAGCATTCTGCAATACTTTTGACCTGCATTAAGCGATAATTGGTCTTGAAAACCAGTTTTTGGTCTTTTTGAGAGTGGCCATTTTACATGGGTTTTACTGTTTATGAATATCATATATCATTGATAAGAATCATATCTGAATAACAATATGTTGCAGTTTTTCTATTCTTAGAAATTTATTTTTTATTTTGTTCAGTCTGTTGATTTGAGTCTCCCCAGGAAAACTATGCCAAATTATTTTCAAGAGGCCAGTAGTTATTATATTAAGAGTTACCTTCATATCGTACAAATTATTTTTTCTTTTCCAATTAAGACCATATCCATCGGAACTGTGCATGGGCTTTAAATCTTTTGACATGAAAAAGGGTAATTTATGTAAAGTTTTATGAAATACCAGTCATTTGAAACAATTTTTATGGGCAGCAATGATCACAGAAAACTCATAAGTACATGTGACTTAGTGATTTTTTTACCTGCGCATCCTGCATCTTTTGCGCATAACTTTGTCTCTGGGATGCAAAGTTTTTATTTCAGCGAGTCTCAGGATGCAGTAATATTTCAGAATTGTCATGAAAAATAGTGTTCTGGACTCATAAGTTTGTAGTTGGACTCATTGATAAAGGAAACAGCTAGTCCCAGGACCCATAAGCCCAAAATTGTGAATGAATCACTGAGTATGTAAACTGTAATACTCAGGTACATTGGCTAAAACAAAAATGTTAAAATTTTGCATTTTTGTAAATCAGGAAAGAACTCTCAAAAGTGTAAATAAGACAGATAGAAGAGCCAACTCCAAGATGATTATCATGATTATTTAATCCTTATCCTGTCATTAACAAATAATTAATATTGTTGTCTTCTCTCTCAACTGCTTACAAACTTGCAAAAAATATGGACCCAGATCAAACTTAGAAGCCTGATCTGGGTCCTTTGTGTTTGCTCCCATGGTCAAAGTGTTCTGGAGTGCCTTTGAAAATATGCAGCAGACATTATAATTCATAAGCTGACATTTTCAGTAGTGTAAAAAAAAATGGCAGGATAAGGGTTAAAATTGTTATCCCGTTATCCCTTTATCTTTAAAAGCACCAAGACTAACTACACCCATTAATGAATTCTAAACAAATAATTATTGTCCTTTAATCTAATTTTTAGCTATGTTAGTAAATTTGTCCCAACTCCTGGTACAGAACATCTGTAGTTAAAGAAAATACAGTTAACAATAGTTTGGATTCCAGTTTTCTCACCTCACAACTTGGTTTGAACATATTTAATTCAAATTAGTTTGTGCATGGTAAATACAGCTTTAACTCTTAAAACGCCAGCAAAAAATTCATCTGAAAATTATGTCTGCTTTGGCGTCTGCTGCAAATTTTTGCTAACATTATTTAACAAAGTTAAGTACAGAGACCAACAGTGTGGACCCAAATCAGACTGCTCCTATAGGAGCAGTCTGATCTGATTCTAAACTATTTGTTGGAAAGGCTTCTAAAACATTTCAGCAGACAACAAAAGCAGGCGACTTTTGTTGTGATTGGTGTTTTAAGGGTTAAACAGTAAGATGAAGATAAGAATGGAAGCATTTGATGTAGCTTATACAGTTCTTTTCCGACATACGTAGAAACCCTGTTACTGTCTTTAACCCTTTACCTAATAGAGAAGACTTTTGACTCTTTTGCAAACAGAGCAGACCCAGATCAGGCAGCTCTTTTAAGAGCTGTATACAGGAGTTGCCTGATCAGGGTCTACTCTGTTTGCTTGTGGAAATATGATATATCTGAGCCTACATTAGTGGACCTGGCAAGTAATTTCTTTATTCTATGTACCAACTTGAAAGTATAAATATAATTATTCATAGTGGGTGGAGCCTAGCATGAATACTCATGAAGGGAAGGGTTAAGGGCAACTGTTTCTTCTTCACACAGGTATACAATTACAAACATGTACTAAATTAACTAACTAGACCAACCTTAAAAAAATTGGTCCCCCTTCCCAACCATATCAAAGAGATTCAGATGGGTTGGTCTGTTGGCCAAATATTTCTTTCTATTTCAAACATTTCACTATCTGCTGTTCAGTTAAGAATTTTATGCTTCAGAAAACTAACTAGAAGACCTGAAGGTCCTGAGGCGCTCACCTGATCTCTTTAATAATGTTAAAATAGGTCAAGGTCAACTACTGCTTATAATGAATACTCCATCAAACAGCCCAGTGATTTCTGAGAAACCAAAGTTTAGATAGGTATGTGGCAGTCCAGATAAAAGGTCACAGGTCAGCTTGACATTTGGTACTTATATAAAACCATTGTCTCATAAGGTTAAACATTTCTTGAAAATATTATGATTTCGGCTTAAACAGTTATAGAAAATGAACATTTCAAGATTTTTCCCATATAAATGCATTAGGAATCAAATTTGACCTTGCCATAAAGAAGGTCAAGGTCAAGCTAGATTCGTCATTTGTGCAAACCTGGTAGGGCCAACATCCCCAATGCTACATACCAAGTCCCAAGGCCATTGGCCTTTTGTTCCAGAGAATAAGATATTTAAAGGGGTTATACCATTTACGGGTGTGGTGGCCTTGACCTTTGAAACTTATTTATAGCCATTGTCTCATTAGGTTTAACATAACAAGTGAGAATAATGACTTTGGCTTCAACAGTATTCAAAAAATCAACTTTTCAAAAAAATTCCCATTTCAATGCATTAGGAAGAAAATCTGACCTTGACATTAAGTAGGTCAAGGTCAACTTAGGATCATCATTTGAACAAACTTGGTAGGCCCCACATCCCCAATGCTACATACCAAGTCCCAAGGTCATCGGCCTTCTGGTTCTGGAGAAGATTTTTAAAGGGTTTTACCATATATGGGCGTGGCAGCCATCTCATCTTGGTCATGTGACCAGGACCATTTGAACAAACTTTCGTTCCCGCGTCCTAAGGAGTCTCCATATGTAATTTGAATTTAATTGGCCCAGTGATTTCAGAGGAGATGTTTGAAATTGTGGACGAACGGACGGATGGACGAGGTGAGCTAACAACCAACTTTAAACAGAGAATATTATAAATGTAATTTGCTTTGATGTTCTATTTTGATTTTGAAACAAAGTCCAGTGCAAAGCTAGCCCAACCCCCTTCAGAGAATGACTCAATGGACAACTATGCCAGATACATGTACATGATGCATACACCCAGAATCACCCCATCTAAGGGGGTTAAGAGTTTACAATTTTTTGACATTATCCTCATATAAATATGCTTACATAACAGATTTTTTTCTAAAAGAACAATAGAGCAAAATGTGTTTAAAATTGATTCCAAAGTATCTTCATGGTTTATCTTTGATCTCAAAAAATAAATGATTATGTGCTGCATGCCTGTCACTCATCTCACAAAATATTCAAATATCAGCCACAAGGGGAAGGCTACAACATACCTGTAGCAGACATCAGGGGACATATAGACAAAGGTGCTCACAAAACCACTATTTTCTCGCTCAGGAAGGAATGGATAAGTGACAAAAAATGAACTTAGTGCAAAAAAAAGAGAAAAACAAGTGAAACATACATTAAGGCTTTTACTTTCCATATATGAAGATCTAGCTTATAATCTGATGAATGCACCAACCATTTTCCAGCCATTCACGAAAAATGTTGTCTTCTCTCTCATCTGCTTATGATTCTTCAGATCAGACTATTCCCGTAGGAGCAGTCTGATCAGGCTTCCATACATGACTGTAAAAAAAATTCTGGAGTGCATTTGAATATATGCAAAAGATGTCACGTAAAAAACGACAACATTTTCAGGACAAAAAAATATTGGCAGGATAAGGGTTCACATAAATCTAAGAAACTAAATTTAAAACAACTCTAAAAACAAATGTTGGCCAACAGTATTTTATCAAGACAGAATTTCAATGGTTATAAATCCTATGTTAACATTAGTTCTATTCAACCAGCTTAGGTGTGTTTCAGTCACCTGTAATTTAGGTAAAAGGTGTCTTTATACCACGCATGAAATATCTCATCTACTTTGTTGTAGGTGGTATAAAATAATATACCATGATTGACGATTGATTGTCCACCTGTACGTAAGATAATCCACTCGCTAAAGCTCGTGGATTATCTCCACATATAAGCCGACAACCCATGGTATAACTATTATGCACCAGTCATTTGTATCCACTGCTCCCCCACCTACGGGGATGGGTGGGGATAGTGACTATTCACTTTTCAGAGCCCTGATATTAGCCCCGCCCTGTGTGGACAAGCTTATGATTACAACACTACTCTTAGCCTCGCCCTACACTACAGAAAATCTCACCGGGTAAGTGTCCCAATATTATAACCCCCGCACTTCCCCGGCATTGTGGGGACAGTCAAAAAGTACTTGCTCTGCACCATAGCCTGACTATTCCACTGCTATCCCCGTAGGTGTGGGAGGCCTGGATACAAATGACTGGTGCATTACATAAACAATACAATATGAATAATCAAAGAAATATCATTCTTAACCCTTGTCCAGCTGAAAAATTAACATATTCTATATTCCAGTCAGTTCAGTCGTACAATTCCAAAGAAGGGATTGAAAACATGTGGATCTTAATCAGATGGCTTAATCAGAAGCAAGCTGATCTGGATCTACAGTGTTTTCAAAACAGGATATATCCTGCTTCAGCAGGATAAGTTAATTATTTCCAATGATCAAAAAGTCTCCTTTTCATTACACATAAAATATTGTTTGGAAGTATGGAGGCTGAGACTGTTCTCAGTCTCAAAACATTTTTTTTTTAATTTAATTAACCCAGATATATCCCCTATCCTGAAGAGCCTCTGATCCAAATCTAATATACCAAATTGTCTTTGGCTTTTAAAAACGGGTCATTTTAAGTTATCTAGATTAGAGTTATTCAGTGTTTCCCTGGAATGTAAGTTTGTTTTCTACATACAAGTACATTGACTTTGTTCAGTTGTCGGCTATTCGATGATTTTCGTATCAGCTAAAATTAACAACTCATTGAAGTAGACAAAATAAGCAGACAACATTTTCAGGACAAAAATTTCTTGACCACTGGATTCTTCTGTCTAGTGTTAGTTTATCTTTTGATACAATAATCTATAATGGCATTAGGCCTATATTAAAAATATGTTTCGTTCACCTGACTCTACCTACCCACCAAAATGCCACCTACCCAAATAATTTTATTATCACATTAATAAGCTGTCATATTTTTTTTAGTTTGGGCTGCAAAAGCGAATCCCATGCAGACTGATGTAAGAGTTTTTCATGTTTTTTCAAGAGCTAGAGGTGAAAAATACTGCGCTTCAATTTATCAAACGACTACATTATTCTTATATGAAGAAAATGTGAAATGATGATATATCTGCCTGAGTTCTGACCAAAAAAAAATAAAAAATACGCCCACCAACCTACCTACCCAAATTTTTCAGACAGGGTTGGGTCAGGTGAAACAGAAATATTTTTAATCATGGCCTTAACAGGTCAATGGTTTTGGCCCTGAGGAATCGCTTTCGTCTCCCCAAACATTGTTATTTGTAGACCCTGATGAAATGTCCCATTCAATGACATTTTTCATCTGATTCTACATTGTTTGCCAAGGTTTCTAATTAAAAGTGGGTAAAAGTGAATAATCTTGACTTGTTAAAATTAATAAATTGTTAGACTAACATGCTGTTATCAATCATCTGGCTGAATAAATTAATACTCCTCTCATAAAGGGTTAAATTCTCTAAGGATTCACTCTTAAATGAATGCAAGTTCTCCGTCACCTCTGGTACACACAGGAACACACAGCCAACCAGGACTAAATTTTGATTCCCCTGACCCAAGCCTCAGAAAAAAGAAGGGATGTCCAGCAGAAGATCATGTATCATTTGTTGAATGAGAAAACACAATCCTACATGTACGTATTAAAATGACAGCAAGTCAATCTGAGTTTCTGTAAAATACTTCAAAAGACAATAATTCCTGTACATGTATATGTTATTAATTCAAATGCTGTAAACAATGACGAGCACACCCAAGAATTCCAGTGCTCTGTGAGCCATGAACTCAGTGGGCATTTCCAAAAAGTTTTTTTTTCTTCAAAGAACAGTTTAACAGCTCTGTGAGCCATGAACTCAGTGGGCATTTCCAAAAAGTTTTTTTTTTCTTCAAAGAACAGTTTAACAGAGTTGGTAGGTAAAGGGGAAACAAAATCTACTTTGCCCAAACCAAGATTTTTAAACACAAGTGCATAAAAGTTGACCAAAGAAAGCAACCCTCAATTCTTTTATATCTATCCATACCACAACAAGAATGGCAAAACTCAATTTTGGCCAATTTCAGCGCAAAATGCTTAGTAAGCCTACATGTGCCTTAAGTCGCCTTTACACTATAACGAATCGGCTCAGCATTCGCTCTGCGTGTGGAGATAATTTGACATTTGTTGACACACGCTGGTGTGCGTTGTAGGTTGTTAGCTCAAACGTGATCAACGGTTTAAGGTCATTTTCAGTTCGTTCAAGAAAGTTGTTGTTCGCACAGTGCATCGAAGATTTTTGTGCATGCACAAAAAAGTTTGACGTTCGCCAACTAACTGTCAATACGCAGAGGGTTCGTTCACTAAATACAATGTGAATGGTTTGTGTGTCGGCATAATGTTAACAGCTAAATACTGAACGCAATTTGAATGGTTTGTTCTTCGCAGTGCGACAACGTGTCGTAAGCTCAATGGTAGTATTCGTGCAACCAAATTGTAGTCTTTTGAATGCATCAAGAATTCCTTAGCTGTTCGACTGAAAATAAACTACTTGAAGAATTACAAAGCTGGTTTTATCGAATGCAATATTTTGCAATTAAGCCATAATTTGATAAAGTTACCAGTAGATTTAACATGTCACATCTGGGACATACTTGCGCAATAGTTAGCCTCTTGGACATTAAGTGGTAGAATGGTCAGTGGCGGTCCCCATTAGGCTGTGTTCTTTAATAAATTACATGTTTAGTCATTTTGTACATACAAAAGGCTTCTCGAAAACGGCAGCACAGCCGAAACTAGTTGGGAGAATAAAGGAACAGGGTTGCCACTCAATATCCATTTCAAAATTCCCTGACTTTTCACTGACTTTTCCCTGGCTTTCAACCGTTTTCCAGACCCTTTTGGAAAGCCAATTTTAGCCATTTTCATCCATCGACTATTCGAAGATTTTGCACAAATATTTGAACTTGCTGATTTAATCTTTAAAGAAAAATCTTAAACCATAAATATCAGAAATGGAATGTTTCTGAACATAAATTGCTTGCTTCAGAAACATTCCTTTTCTAATATTGCTTGCAAAGGATCATTGACACTTGCTATGGGTAAATGCCTATGGGTTTCAGTATAAAATAAAAGTTTGTCAATCGTCCCTTTCTTCACCTTGAAGCTACCCTGACCTGAGTACTTTATGGCTGTGAAATCCGTTTTCGATATTAAATGCTTCAAAGCTCTAAAATTTTGGGTAGAACAATCAGTTTTACATTATAACCTATAGAAATCAGAAAACATTTTCTAAAATATCATTCCCCTCCGTGTGCCAGCAAAAGCTTTTGTGTGTATATGTGTTACCATATTTTACACATTGTATGGAAGTGGCTTGCTGGCACAAGGGGGGGAAAGATGTTCAGCAGCCCGAAAACCCAGGGCCTAAGCCCATAAAATGCCTTTTCTACCAAATTAGAAATTAATGAAAGTAATGAAGTTCTCTAGAACCAACCTCCTAAATTGCTTTGTATTCTGTGCTAGTTTAATATAAAGTACTTAAAGATTAAAAGTAGAATTAGCAAGGTTTTATGCATTTTTTTATAAGAAAAAATCTCACTGTTATTAAATGACACATTCTTTTGCAAACGTCCTGTACTTATCTATTTGCATGCTAGGGAATTGTTCATGTTTTTATTTTCGTCTGCTGACTTACTTCAAAATTAAGTTTTTTAAAATAAACCACCCAGGACCACCATCGGAGTGTCAAACAGTTTGGATCCAGATCAAGACCGACATTCTGTTGGTCTTCATCTGGGTTCAAACTGTTTGCAAAATGCTATAGGCAGACGACAAAACTATCCACTGGCATGCAAAGAGTTATAACAGGTAAATACTTTAGTGTCCAATATATTGTCTCATATAGGGATATACATGTATATGTATACCATAAATATTCGGACACTTTAAGTACATTTAACATGCTATGCCCTCTTAACAAAACAAAAGTAATATTCAAAGGATCTAGTAAGAATCATTTTTTTACTTTCTAATGCTCCATGGGAAACTTTTATTCCTTCAAAAATATATATTTCTTTTGTTGAGCTTTCAGTTTTGTATTATTTACGGTACATGTAATCAAACACGTACAGGTAACTTCTAAATTATCTCCCCAAAATCATTTTATTACAAAACCTATTTTGTTTTAAAAACAATTTCATCAATTATCATGATTCGTTAATACTCTGCATATGATATGTTCAATAGATATCTCCATGCCTACCAAATAAATCAATAAAACGTGCAGAAATCACTTTTCAAGCACTTTTTTATTTTCATGAAATTTCAGACCCCCTCCCCTTTCTACCCGCCATTACTCTCGAGTGCGTAGAAATTTTGAAAATATTTTGCTAGCTGGCTCTTGCCATTACATTCACCAATTTTACTGATACTACATGCACCACACTAGAAGCTCAAAAGCAGCGTTCTGGGAATCAGAAAATAGGCGTATAAGGCACAAACCGTCAATGATCCTTATGGAAACTTAAATTTCCAGAACCCTGTTAACTAGCATCTTTTTAGGAAAATTTTGAAATTCCCTGACTTTTCCATGACTTTTTTCTTTTTTTTTAAATTTCCCTGACTGAAAATGTAATTCCCTGACTTTTCCCTGACCTGGAAAATTTTTCATTTTCCAGAACTTTTTCCCTGACCGTTGCAACCCTGAGGAATGGACTCGAGGTTTGATTTCTCCTTTATATAACTGCAGGACAATTGTTCTTTTCAGACACGCTAACTATTTGCAGAGCGCAGTCAGCGCACGCAGCGAGTACGCACAACACATTGGGTGTTCATTGAGAGAATGTTGATATTCGTTTCTCATTCCTGCCTGGTCGTTACTAGAACCTTATGAGCTCATTCTCTGTGCGTTAATTCGTTTTCAGCAGCAGCTTGTTATGTCAAGCCTAACTGTTCATATTTGTCAAGAGTTTTCAGTGTGCTGTGTGCGTATTCAACATTTTTTCAAGATGTTTCATTTTTTAACAATTTGTTGACAGTGTGTCGACTCAATTTGGTAAAGTGTAAAGGCCTCTTCATGACCATCAATAGGGTAATTATGACTTTTTCAATATGAAGCAATCCAACCAAAAACTTTGAAATTTAGCAATGAAAATTTCCAAAAATTGGAGACCATAACATGACCGTGTTATATCTAAATCTGTTATTAATGAGGTATGTTATAAAGGGACTGTACTGTACCAGGATAAACAACCTGCAAAGCCCTCTTGAAACATGTTTTTGCTACCTAAACATTTTTATTAAAATTTGTCCCATACTTCCTCCAAGGATAAGATTACAGACTTTTGTTGATACACCATATCCTGTTTGTGTATCCAGGAAGACTTTAGTTAAGAGAGTGTACCAAAATGTTAATTTTCTTATTTCTAAGCCAAAACAATGTGGGTACTCAAAAGAACTGTATCAATGAGACCGTTCTTTTGAGCACCCCAAAATATGTTAAAATTTTGTTTAACTTAACCTATGAGACAGCATATACAATATGAATATATCACTTCTCTCAGAATAGCAAATAAAAGAAAGGTGTTAACTAATTATCAGACGATACCAATAACTGAATATATGGAAATTTGTCTTCAAAATGTACACATTAAGAACTAGTCTACAGGTACATTTAATTTGCAGCAGACAGCAATGAGCATTTTCATTTTTTCCCAATCTAAACCAAACTATGTATGTGATTCATCTGGCAGACATTACACATGAATGATTAAGAAGAAGTTTTCTTGAAAATGAAGAGCTTTCTAATATGTTGCCTGTTGCAGTCATGATTGACCATTTGAGGGTTAATCTTGTACCTAAGCTTTCTTACAATAACATAGGGCCAAAGTTAGCAAAATTTTTCAGCGTAAAATTGCGATTCTTTTCTTACCCATCAGTTTAAACATGTATTTTGGGTGCTCAAAAGAACTGTCTCAGTGAAACGGTTCTTTTGAGTACTCACAACATATGTTTTAGTTGAGAAATTAGAAAAATAATTTTTCGTTACACACCCTTATCTGGGGGCCTGTAATAATGTTGGCTAACAATTGTAAGAAATAATGTGTTAAACCAGTATGCACTGTGAAAGAGAAGGGCTTCAAAGGATCAAACCAATACATTACCGTGCCCTTGCCAGCACTCCCTGATGAGAGGCGGCGTTTACTCAAGTTCTTCAGCATCCTACCATCATCAATGCTGGATGTCGGCATACTGACAACACATGCAAAAATAAAACATCTTTATATCAGTTTCTACAGACGCTGTGGAACATTCATCATCATAAGATTAGCAGTGTTTTAAATTATCTA
This sequence comes from Loripinus fragilis, assembly GCA_964019695.1. Classification (NCBI taxonomy): domain Eukaryota; kingdom Metazoa; phylum Mollusca; class Bivalvia; order Lucinida; family Lucinidae; genus Loripinus; species Loripinus fragilis. The sequence continues at coordinate 123,997,498 of OZ026515.1, forward strand.
CATGTACATCACATGCACAAATTTGAGCAAAATGACACTGTGTTTTATAAATCCGGGTCAAGTCGGCCTTGGGTCAAATTGGCCTTGGTCCAAGTGGGCATGTTCCTATATAGTCTACTATCTGAACTCAATCTTGTCAGTTCCATGCTGGCGGCATGTGCTTTATAAAAAAAGTTTGTTCAATAAAAGTTGGAGGGAAGGATGTTTGGTCCTAAGAAATATATATATTTGCGCCGTTTATTCTAGATTCTATATCATTCATACTTTTGTATACAGAACAGAACAGTGGCACCTTTCATATAACTTGCTTTTAAAATCAGATAAAATTTCTATTTGCAATCACTGCTTTTACTAATTTAGTGTTCAGAGAAATAATAATTGCCTTATTTGTTTCAATATATATGGTATCTCTTGCTTGACAAATAGTCTGAAAACTTTAACTTTCATTACATGTAGATTAAAGGCAGTCATTATCTTTAATCAAGTAGTGCATTCACCTTCTATCATATCCATTAAGAGCTTAATTTAGTTGCAATGTTTGTCAATCATGTGCTTATATTAATCTTTGATTAATAGTCTGAAAGGTTATAATATGCAAAACTCAATCCAAATGTAACACTCTCAGAATTATGACTAGCAATGAAAATACACCAGGCTGAGTTGACCCAAGGAAGACTTGACTTCAGGCAGAGTTTACCTGCTACCTACCCGTTTTATCTGCACATATGAGCAAGTGAATTATTTCTAGCATATTCTCTGATGAGAATCAATCAAAAAAACAAAAAGGATGATGACCACTTGCAAAAAATATCAGATCTGAACAAACCAGATTGATTTTCCAGAATTACAGAGAAAAATCTAAAATGCCAAAAAGCTAAAGATTCATTACACCATTTTCAGTAAGCTTCACAATTATGGAAAGAAATAATCGGTCCGTAAATTTACATAATCGGGCCAAAAAATGGTCAATTAGCTTATTTTCATTTCATTTTATATACAGTATGTCTAGCATCATACATATGCGGTCTGGACCATCAATTAACTTAGGGCTTGTTAGTCACTGTGCTGATTGGAACATGAATAGGGAGGTCAGCCATTTGACATTTTCCGATAATACCTTCTGACATAATGTAAAATGATCAATTTTCAATCCAATAATTTTTTATTAAAATGTCAATAAAATTAAAATCTACTGACACCAAATTAAAGAAAAATGTTTAAACTTACAGTTTAGCTATGCAGATAATTTCATATTATCGATTTTATGTTCTTAATGATTAGTTGAACATGACCGACTTTCTAAAAGTGAGGACGGCCGCCATTTAAATTCATTTTATACCTCGTTTAGGTGACCTTTTTCATCATTTGTAATTTAACAACCGATTGGTTTTCTTTTAATATCTTGATGAATATTCAAAGATTAAAGGTCAATCTTTAACCTGATATGCAAATTTTTCATCCTGGCTCTGTATTTTGACGGATGCCATTGGATAGAAAATTGCCTATTTTCACACAAGGAAATCCCCCACTTCCGCTTAAAAGAAAAGCACCGAAAAAAGCCAAATGATTAATGAATATGTAAACAATGATATCATGCAAAAATTCTAATTTTAAACCATAGCGCACATGTCCCGCATGAAGGTCAAAGACGCCTACTGTCTCCATATAAGATACACACGCCGCCTTAAAAATGCTGGGTACCAGCTGTGTGTATTGACGGATAAAGCTGACAGAAAAAGTATTTGACAACAAATCTTTAAAACTCAATAACTTTAACAATTTTGCACCGATTTTCAAAATTCAAACTGCTACTTGTTTCTAATAATGTCCAGAATTCATTAATGATCTTATTTTATTATTTGACTTAGTTTTTGAAAAATCGCTGACCTCCCTAACATGAAGCGGCTTGTGTATCTAACGCTGCCCGTGTCTTTTAATTGCGACATTTATAAGTCATCTGCTGCGCCGCCTATGCTTCTGTAGCAAATAGTGTACGACACAGACCAGTCTGCCTCTGAGTCCACGTACACTGTTTGTCTGACGCGAAAATAAGTGTCAGATGTATGTCATTTAATTAATAAGGCCTGAAACAAAAAAAATCCAGTGTTTCCGATTACATGGGGAAAAAATAGGTAGGCTTTTTATACTTTTTTTTATAGGGACAAGATGCAAACTTGTCGCGTCAGTTCACTGTGACAACAAAGGTAAGTCCTGTCCAGGCCTTGGGACGTTAAATTCATGGTACAGGCGGAATACCTGGTCCATGTTTAAATCGTTTGGTAGGGAGCGCAGTGGCTCAGTGGTAGAGTGCTTGACTCGAGACCGAGAGGCTGTGGGTTTGAGCCTCACTGGCGTCACTGCATTGTGGTCCTTGAGCAAGACACATTTATCCTAGCTTAGTACTGGTTCAACCCAGGAAGACCCTTCCGTTTAACTGAAAGATTGTTGATGGGACGTAAAGAATCAAATCAAACTAACAAAATCGTGTGGAATAGTCTGAAGGCATCTGCTGCAATGAGGGCATTTCTTCACATGTACCGAGAGGATGGCACTCTGGGCCCTGATTCTGTAATTGGACCCAATTCGGTAAATTTACCGACCCAGAAATATTGAAGTGACATCTCACTCAGACTCACTGATATCAGCTCAGTATTTGATTTATAAATCCATTATCAGATAATGCATGTATGAGTATTGTTAATGGAAAGTACGTGTCTATACTATATCAGTATTTCAAGTGTGCTTCTGCAGAAAAATTAATGTTGAAAAATTGGAAAAGTAGGAAGTGGGTCAGGGTGGAGTTGGCTGCTTTAGTTGTTGCCCAAAATTAAAGGCTGTCTGGAAATTTTGGATTACTAGTGTATCAGCGGCTATGAATGAAAACATAAAGATGTTAGCGAAAAGAATACTCTTAATAGAAAACTTTTGCCAACCTGATAATAGGAGGTGCCAGTTTCGGTCGCCATGTTTTCTTCAACTCAGCCGACTTCGAACATCAACAAACCGCCAACCAGCTTTGAGTGCAAAATTAATTGACGGAAATGCTACAAAGAAGAGTCACTATGAGGCGTTAAATCCTCTTCATATATTTGTAAACAATTTGCAGCTGTAACGGCTTAAAGGTTGAGAAATCGTCCAAAAAACTTTGGGAGACCATGAAAAATTCACTGAAATGACATTGATAAGTCACGTGTTACAGCATCTGACTAATCGCAGGAGGTTTTACAAAATTATCGCTATCTGCACAGAGAGGACAAAAGTGATTGGTCCTTTTACTACTATATAATTCCCGGTACCTGCGTATAGACATCCCAGACGCACTGCAATAATCCATAGACTGCATTATGTCCCTTGAAATAAGACAGACCCCTGTATTGATATAGGTCACAGCAGCGTCTTCAGCTGTTTGAATTAAAATAGATTGGTTCTCTATAATGAGTCACATTGTTCTCCCTCCCCCCCCTCTCTCTCTCTCTCTCTCTCTCTCTCTCTCTCTCTCTCTCTCTCTCTCTCTCTCTCTCTGTGATAATATGAAATAGATATGACCTTACTGCAACCAACCCATGGTTAATTGCATTTGGCCTTTAATGATTTGTGTAAGTGTATGACGAAATCCCCCTGGACACCCCTGCTCATTTTTGTATAGGGGACATAATCCCGGGGTCCCTATGTTTTTGCAAGATGGACATAATCCTACCTGATGTTTTTTTGCAAGGTAGACAGACTCAGACTCTCCCAAGTTGTCACTGACATATATGCGACTATGGTTTATAGAACGTCTTTAAATCCAAGGGCGGGGGTACTCTCATTTTTTCGTAGGCTCAGGCCCAGCATCTACCATTCACCCCCCACCCAACCCCCCCCCCCCCCACCAAAAAAAAAAATCTTTCAGGAATTTCAAGAACCAATAAAAATATTTGAAATTTTAGCAACCCCAAAAATATCCACTATTCTGTACCTCGACTTTAAGAAAACACCCCAAAATGCATAGAAATGACCCCTAAATACAGTTCAATTTTGTGATGACACCCAAAAGATATATAAAAAATCCTCATACCCCCAAAAATATTGATTTTATCTGAAAAAAAAAAAATTGAAAATCAAAATTTTGAAATTTTGCACCTTCTCCATAAAAGAGTACCTTAGCGAATGATAAGCACTGCAATTAAACAATAAATGTTATTTATTATTATTATTATGTTAAAGCCTACCTTTTACATCCAACTTTAAGCACCTACCTCTTTCTATTTCTAATTTATGTCAACTAATACGGAAAGAGATAATACATTTGCGAATTGCGGTATCTTTGATTACAGAAAGATATTTCTCTTTTTGAAATGTGTTTCAAAAGGAGCATATGTCCTTAACTTCCCTTCATTTGTGTCTTTCGTCGCTTCAGTGCTATAGTGTTCATTCTACCATTGCTCAAGTTTTGAGAAAAATGAGTTTGAAAATTTTAGTATCCTGATTTTTCATGCCGCATTTGTCACAGACCTTAGAATCATACCATAGAATTAGAATATATGCGTAAATGACCTTGGTTGTAAGAACTTTTCACAGTATTATGGAAATTACGGGAATTTTACAGTTTGCAGATAGAACGTTATGCCCTAAAATTCGTCTTAGAACTGCATTCAGTGCTATATATTGTGTTCTATATTTTCCTAGAGATTATTATCCTGTTAATGGAGTCTATTTGTAGACTATTCTCAACAGAAATTATTGTTTATAACTAAAAGTAGCAGATTTAGTCATTTATTTGGTACAACAGTAACCAACGGCACGGATTATGCCATTAAAATGTATGCAAGGGAGGTAATTTATTTTTACAGTCAATCTTTCTGTCAATGCTGTCAATTTGCATAATATTTTTGACTAAACTGATTATTTGAACCTAAAAGTACCAGATTTAACCATTGATTTGTAATTACACCGACAAATTACTTCAATTAAAGCAGTTAAAATATGTGAAAGGGAGGTAATCTGTTTCTACATCTTATTATTCTGTCCATGGATCAACTTGCACAAAATCTTTGACTGAGTGGATTATTTGGAACAAAAAGTAGCAGATTTAGCCATTAGTTAGTCATTACACCGACAAACCACTTCAATTTAGGAAATTTAAATTATGCAAGGGCGGTAACTGCAATTTGTACCCAATTTCTGCAAGTGAAATGACTTTTGGTAGATAGAACAGTATGACACTGAACTCATCCAGTCACGTGACATAATGATCATTGGCCATTTGATGAAAATCACTTAGAACACTATAGCATGATATGAAAGAAATTGTCTTTTTGTAGGTAGAACAGAAAAGCACGGCGATTTTAAGCTTACTGGGAGGTAGTGTAGGGGCCAAACTGAGATATATGGGCTATTTTGCAAGTTTGTTGCACCCCAGGAAGAAAAAGTTGGTTACTATTTTCAGTCAGAAACATGTCTGGGGGGCCTTAGAAACCCATGTTTTACTAAGTTTTCTGTGGTCAATTTTCTGTAAATGGCCTGTAATCAACGTTACCCCACACACATTAAAATAGCAGTACACAAAATACAAGACTAATAATATATCTTATAATAGTATCAACGAATTTATTTGAGGTTCAAATGTTTGATCTAGTCATAAACATTAATTGAAGACATCTGTGAGATGTTTTACCGCTCATCAGCGTTAGGTATGTTACATTTTATACGAAATTGCAGATAATGACTTTATATATTGCATATAAGAATGAACCATGTTCCCCAGCCACAGGAAGAGAAACTTGGTTACTATTTTTAGTATCGGACATGTCTTGGGGCTATATAAACCCATATTTTAGTAAGTTTTCTATGGTTAGTTTTCTGTAAGTGAACTGTAATCAATGTTACCCTAATTTGGAAAATAGCAGTACACAAAATACAAGACTAGTAGGATAGTTTACAATAGTATTAACGTAATTATTTGAGCTTTACATGTTTTAGCTAGACATAAACATCAATTGCAATCATGACTCACTGTTATACAAAAACATGGTTTGAATTTCTTAAACTCACAGATTAAATTGTCGAATGAGTGTCTGTTGAAAAGTTAGTGCAACGACTCATGCGCAGCTGTTAGCTTTCTTACATTATTCACAAGAAAGTTCTTTTTTCATTCTTTTTTTGCACCTTTTGATCTTGTCGAGCTATTTATAAAACTGATACATGTTTACACATGAGGAGTACGAGACTTATGATCAGTTTGTTTGTTTCAAAGATTTACTGAATTAGCCATTTTGTATGCAAAACCTTCAAAAATTGTGAGCAATACTGCGAACAACAGCTCGTAAACATAATTTTAGACATAAACTGACTCGTTCTTGCACCCATACCCATGTATATATTTGTTAATACTAACATTGTTTGAGGGCTGTTTCTGGATAAAGGAAAGTATTTCAGTTTTATTTTAAGTGTAATGCCATATTAAGATTACAAATAATGAGTATGTTACAAATTCCAAGTGCAAGCTTATCTCGTATATTTAACTGGTTTATATATGTAGTAGGTAACTTTAATGTAAAGACCAACCTTATATGCAACGAATTACTGTTTCAGCAAACTAATATGGTAAAACACAGATGCATTTTTATATGTAAGGACAGGCGAGTTTCCCACCTTAGGGATTTTTCTACATCAAGCAAATCAGACATTAAACCAATTGATTATGCTTGTAATTTTGTATAAGTTAAACATTTCGTGATGTAATTTCTCCAAACATTAGACATGACCTCAGATAAACTGATGATAGACTGGGTGTATACAAGCTATTAGCTGCTGCAATATGGTGAATGACAGATTCTTGCATAGCATGTGTATATATCATTGAATAACCTTGTTAAGAGCCTTAGTCACCAAAAGGCCAACCAAGACTCACTTACCTAATAGGATGTTTTTCAATAGTATCAATGAGCTCATTTTAGCTTTACTTGTTTGAGCTAGACATAAACATCAATTGCAGGCATCCGTGAGATATGTTTCTGCTCGTCGGCGTTACTTATGTTACGTTGAATACTTAATTGCAAATAATGACTTTATAGATTGCAATTTTAGAACAAAACATGTTCCCCAACCTTACATTTATAATATAGATATCTATTCTAATGGTAAATTTCCATTTTTACACATTTGAAGCTGTAAATTGCTTGTAACAGTAGTGAAATTAATTTATAAATATGCTTATTAGCATGTAATTTGTACTGGCCTACAAATTGTCTATCCTAATTTATTAGGTAACATAGTTTACAGGCCTATTATGACATTTTGACAGTAGGAAACGTAGTAATACAAACCACATGAAACGTAGTAAAACATTCAGTCCAATATTTGAATTATGAAGTAGATATTCTATATTTTGACATGTACCATTGATTAAAAACCTGTTAACTGTCGTATCAAAGTAAAATAATAAATCAAAATTACAAACTCTCTTAAATAAGTGTTTATTTAGAATAATTTGTCCATAATTGAAAATATTTAAATAATATGTGGAGAGAAGCCTCAAATATATTCTGAGCCTGGCTTGTTGTCAGGCCCAGGTAAAATTTGAGTCTTCTTTCCACACTTTTTAAATTAGTATTTTATCCATTTATGCAAGGGACAATGTTGTTACCTACGTTACCTGATATAATAACAGCAACAAACTACCCATCGTAGTTGAATTTGTTTAAAGTTATTATTTGGTTTCATTGTGAAAATGGTGAGGAAGACAGTGTACATTCCAATGCAATGTAAATTGTCAGATAGAAAATTTCTACGCCAATATTAGAACTGACATGCTCATAAGTATACTTAAATATTTATTTTTCAACCTCTATTGCCAGTTACAAGTTGTAAATAGCCTAAAATATGTGAAAATGGAAACTCATTATTAGAACAGAGATCTTTAATACAGATTTAAGGTTGGGGAAAATGGTTTATTCTAATATGCAATCTATAAAGTCATTATCTGCAATTTTGTAAAAATGTAACATAAGTAACTCTGACAAGCAGAAATACATCTCACACAGAATGTAATTGATGTTTATGACTAGCTTAAACATGTAGAGTTCAAATAATTTCATTTATACTTTTGAAAATATCATATTAGTCTTGTATTATGTGTACTGCTATTTTCAATGTTAGTAGGGTAACATTAATTAAAGGCCATTTACGGAAAATTACAGAAGAAAACTTAGTAAAACATGGATTTTGAATACCCCAAGACGTTTCCCAGACTGAAAATAGTAACCAAGTTTCTCTTCCTGTGGCTGGGGAGCATGGTTCATTCTTATATGCAATTAATAAAGTAATTATCTGCAGTTTCGTATAAAAAGTAACATATGTTACACTGACGAGCTGCAATACATCTCACAGATGTCTGTGATTGATGTTTATGACTATGTTAAACATTTTAACCTCAAATGAATTCATTGATACTAATATAAAATATATTAATAGTCTTGTATTTGTGTACTGCTATTTTCATTATTTGTGGGGTAACGATGATTACAGGTCATTTACAGAAAATTGACCACAGAAAACTTAGTAAAACATGGGTTTCTGAGGCCCCCAGACATGTCCCTGATTGAAAATAGTAGCCAACTTTTTCTTCCTGGGGGGTGCAACAGAACTCAAAATTTGAGATTTGGCCCATAGACCAAGGAGATACATGTAGGCAAATGAAACCTTCACTAGTAGATAGAACATTTGATCACCATTCCAACGGTATGCATAACTCATTTTTGACCAAAATGTCTCTTAGAACACTATATCACTGAAGCGATGCTTTGTTCTTGAATAAGGCAATGTTTACATGATTTTTAAATCCTTAAATAATGTTAGTTTTTACTATTGACGAAAAATGTTGGTGATAAGCCAACACGCCTCAGACTCAATGACGGCTCTGACGTCAAGGTTTAATCGGAGGGTTGGTGCCTGATGCTTGGCTGTAGCTGGGCCCACCGTGACTCAACTTGAGGTTTTCTTTAGCTCTGACTATCTGTGGGTCGTGAGCCATTTTTCTCTCTTTCATCATAGTGCGTTAAATTGATTACATGTATATTGTTTCTCTATGATGATACATTGCAATAGTTAGAAAATCCTTCATGCGAGCTTAACTTTTTTGTGCTTCAACAGCAGCAGAATCTAGGGCGAAGAGTTGGTACCAGTAAAATGCATTTAAGCCCCCAATGGCTTTGGCTGCTGTCCGTTCTAAGGCGGTGGTTCTATGGTTGTTGATTCGTTGTTGATTGTTACTCCCAGTGTGGGATTCTGTAATTGTTCTATGTTTTGCTGTGCGTTACTTTGTGTCCATTGTAACTTTGCAATCATCTCGATGTGGAAGAGAGAGCTGGTTGCTTTGCTTTGTTTGTCTTCCTGGTGTCTCGTAATTGTTAAGTGGCTCTTCCTAAAGATACCACGGGGTTGTCTGCAGTTTGTGATTGTGGTATTTCCTGATCTAACTCACTATTTTTGGAAGAAACAACAATATGTTTTAATATAAATTTGACACATGCCGGTCAACTCATTTTCTCACGAGTTGCGATTAGACTACTTTCTTTATATGTACTTTGTAGTAACATTGAATTAGTAGAGAGCAGTCACTGTAAAAAATTGCATATGTTTGTAATAACTTTGATACACAAAGGATATCTACCAAATTCACTTAACACAGCTAGATTCGCCGACTTTTAATCATTTTTGGATATGTATTTCAAACATTTTATTTGCAGTTTATCACATAGAAAATTTTCAAATAAATGTTCGAGGGTAAAGTCTGCCTTTTTAATTTTTGATGATAAAATGTTTACTGTTCCCCAAATTTCACTACCATAAAGTACCACTGGCTCAACTGTATGTTCAAACAAGTCTATAATAGTATCTTACTTAGGGGTCATATTTGAGTAACACTTTGTTAGTTTAAACTCAGCTTTTAAAAATAGCAAGTGAGTCTGATCATGAAATACCACAATCACAAACCGCAGACAACCCCATGGAACCGCGAGGAAGAGCCGCTCAATCATCAAGAGACACCAGGAAGACAAATTAAGCAAGCAACCAGCTCTCTCTTCTCCATTAAGATGATTGCAATACTAGAATGGACATAAAGTAACATACAACAAAACATAGAATAATTACAGACTCCACAATGGGAGTAACAATAAACAAAAAGTCAACAACAACAGAGCCACCGCCTTAGAACGGACAGCAGCCTAAGCCTAAGGGGGGGGGGGGGGGCTTTTAAAATGCATTTTACTGGTAACAAACCTTCGCCCTAGACTCTGCTGTTGTTGAAGTGCAAGAAATGTTAAAGCCTTCTTATATAAATCTGACTGACAATATGAAAATGTGCCAGAAGAGGAAAATAAGATCCCAAGATATTTATAGGACGAACTAATTTGTATGACTGTGCCATTAAATTAAAATTCTTTCGTTTGATAATTTGCAACTTTTACAAAAGACCACAATTTTTGTTTTCTTTAAGTTGACAGATAAACAATTATCTTCACTGTATGAAGCTAGTTTGTCAATACATCACTTAAGTCTAGCTTTAGAAGTTGATAATAACGTGAGATCACCTGCGTACAGCAATGAACTGATGGAATTTTTGTCAAGCTGGCCTTGGTCATCTCCGTTATCAAAACTATCTGGCAGATTATTTAGAAATATTTTGAAAAAAATAGGGCTTATAATTTATTATCCCTTTGCTGGACACCAATTTTAGGCTTGAACGCACATGTCAACCATTGTCTGCGCGGGCGCGATACTATAAATTCGACCTGTCTGCTTAGGCCTCGGACCCAATGTATTATTGGGTCCGAGGCTTAGGCACACCACGACTGAAAAGTTGGGTTTGTGTCGTACACGATATGCATTACTCAACACCTACGTTAAAAAAGGAGAAAGCACTGAATGGCTATAAATAATCCTTTTGTGGATACACCTTTTAGTCCTCAGCTTATTCTACGGAAATCAAATGGTCAATGTCAAAGAAATCTATCATTTTTCAAGGTTCCAGAGGGGGTCCAACATTTTCCAGGGGGGGGGGGGGGGTCCAACTTTCCCAGGAGGGGGGTCCAATTGCTTATTCCCTATAGAAACCCATATAACTTGTGATTTTCCAGGGGGGGGGGGGGGTCCGGACCCCCTGTCCCCCCTCTGGATCCGCACTTGATATACTTGATTGTATCGATTCCTTATCTTTGCACCCTTACTTACTTTGTATGCGAACATATAATGCATTGCACGTCTTCATACATATGTTGAATAATGTTTTGAAAAGGGTCATTTATATCTTGTTTTGCTGATTTATATAACAAAGCAGAATGTAAGACGGAGTCAGTTAAAATGCCTTTTGAAAATCAACAAAACAAACATACAATTTTGATATTTTATTTTCTATTTTTTATGATCCACAGTCCTAGCTTTAGGTTGGAGACCTATCTGGCAATGATTGATCGCCTTATTTGTATCTAGAATTTTCTGTAACCTAGTGTTCACAATACCATTAAAAAGTTTGGCCAAGCATGTGTGAAAGAGTCTATCGAAAAAAACACTGAAAGGGGTTGCCACTGTTGGGGAGTAATTTAACTTAGGATCCCGTCGAATAGTATAACACAAGTACTGGGGAGTTGAATTAGTTCCGGTTTATATCCATTAGTGGCGGGAAACTCTGTCAAAAATAATTGATGGGATAACATTACGTTTTTGTGTAATGGCAACTCTCAGCGTGTTATAATTTTGATTGCTTTGATCACGAAGAAGATGTGCGGACGTACTGCATGGTAATATATGTTTAGATGGTGTAATTTATTGCTCATAAATTGTGTATAACATACAAGTATTAGCTTTAATATGAACTTAGGCGCTACCTAAACAGTGCAAAGCAATCAAACATATCCATTCACAATGATTATGCATGTAATTCAGTACGCATCAGCGGATCAGGGTTAACTTGATATGTCTCTTTCAGCTTTAATAACTTAACCTGATCAGTGGCCTATATTCGATATATTGTATAGGTCACTGACGATTGTAAAAGGACTCCTTGATTGAGAAAATTCAAAGGCGGCAGCCCGCTGGACACACGGGAAATGGCAAAAGACAAGGAGGACTTCCCCAGTATCAATGACATGCTTGATGAGCTTGAGAAACCATCTCTATATCTATCTAGTATGATGTATTGGTACTGGCTCGCTCAATTTTGAACATTATGCCAGGAGTGCAAATTTTGAAAAATTGAGGGGGAAAAACTTTTAGCTGTGTTTTTGAATAAATGAGGAGTGCCCAAAACGCCTCTCTTGTGGCCCTTAGTGATAGACCCATTTTGCTTCATTTTCACAAGATTTATTGTCGTGCTGTATCTGCACACCAGGTCATCGCACAGTATCCAACATTATAGATACCGGACATAAAGAGGTGCCCTGAAAATTGTGTGTTACCCTGTAATATATTCCATGTCCCAACTGTCTTTTTTCTTTCAGTAACCAATGCCAAGAGCACGGCCACCAATCCATCTCATTCATCGCATATACCAGTTGGATTACACTTTCTGTTTCCTAAGTTTGAGAGCAAAATTTAGAAATCGGGCATACTATTCGATGAGACACTTATTAAATTTTTCGACACTGATATTGGTTTTAAGAGGATATCCTGCTTGACAGTTTAAACTGTTTTGTAATGAAGAAAAACTACATTTTTTCAACTTCAACACATATTCTAGAATCAGTTTATGTGCCAGGGCACACTATTTCAGGTATGTAGAAGGTAAACACCAAGGCCATGGAATAGCATTTTCGGATTTCTAAAATTGTGTATTATTCAGAGAAAATAACAATTTTGCCGAATTTTTGGTCCCATCTCGTTAATAAGGAAAAGGGTCCCTCTTCTTCATAACACAGTACTGGCAGATTTTATGCGATGAAGGAGATTGATTGGTGGCCGTGAATAGTACCGAAGAGTTTAGGATCTCCTCATTTAGTCAGAAACGCAGCCAAATGATTTTTGTCAAACTTACAAAATAAGCACTACCTGGCATAATGATCGAAATTGGATTGAACCAGCAGCTCTGGTAGGGTATTGTAGTTGGTAACTCTTCTTATTTTAATTAATGATTTACTAGATATGTTTTGTATTCTGTTTGCCTTTTCTCAAGCACTTTTATCATGTGAGGCAACAGACTGTCTTATAATGCAAGAAAAAGGGAGTATAGCCAGGAATGCAACAATTACATACTATATACAGGTCAACCCATATGGCACCGTGAGGAAGAGACAAAGAATGACAACAGAAACGTGACATACAAGAGACAATACAGCTTATGACAGTGGCAGGCTGATTGGCTAAATGTCATAATTAACCCTCCAGTGAAACACCATTGAAATGGTGTCAGCAGATGATTCGGTAGTGGCCTGCGTTTATATTAGACAGCCCCCCCCAAAAAAAAAACAAACAAAAAAAAACAAAAACAAACAAACAAACAATAACAAACAAACAAACAAGAAAACAAACAAAACAAAAACAAATACGTGTGTTTCAGGTTACATTAATTTTTTTAATAGGGACGGAGGTAAGAAAATACTTTAATTTTGGTAAATTTTTTCATAAAAGTGCTTAAAAATTTAGGGTGGGGGACAAAAAATTAGGCACGGTCTAGCAACCTGGAACACACATTTTATTTAAATTTTACACCCTGAGTACTTGGTATTTTTCTCAAACAAATTGGATCTTTGTAAGAATATATACCTCATACAGGATAGCCTTTACTTGATAGCTTATGTTAGTGGGAGGCAGAGTGGCCAAATGCCACTTATGGTCAACCAGCGAAACACCACTGAAATGGTGTTTTGCATGTTATGGTTGTAATGTCTGCAAAGTGTGGCCCGCTGCCTCTGGCATATAGATTGTTATGGACATGCTTATTATGGGCAATAGTGGCCTGCTTTTATAAGCTTACTGTGTAAGGAAGTTGCCATTGGGAATCCTTACTCTACAATGCTTAAACTCAGATTTATCAATAGAGAACGTACAGAGGACTGCAACCCACTGATGATGTCTGGGCAGGTGTCTGATGAATCACTCACATTCTTAGGTGTATATGTTTCGCAGCAAGCAGTTTTGCCAGAGTTCTCACTAGGATTTTGAAAACAGGATTCATAGAATCCATCCCTGGAAAAAGTTGGAGTCAAAATTGAAAAATTGGAGTTTGACATGGAAAAGTTGTAGTTTTTAGTTTTAGCCGAAATATAAAGTTTTATTTACAGATGTAAAGTCTTTTATCCTGCAAAATGGCAATTTCAAAATCCTTGTGAGGACTAGCTGTGAACAAAAAAGATTTTAGACCAAAAATAAAAGTTTGTATCAGGTTACCCTAAATCTCCCTCTTCGCCAACCCCTACACAATATTTTCTAAACATTTTTGGGGATTTCAAAGGGGTTTGGCTATATTGTTTCTCATCTTCTCCATCTAAATAAAAAAAAATATATTTTAAAAATTTATGTATCATGAAACACATATTTTTATGTTTGGCCTTAAAATTGAAAAGCTTATACTATTGATACATGTAGTTGTTTTATTAATTTACAAGCAGACAGACAGACGAACGGACAGACAGACGGATGATGTATAGATCTTGGACGAGTTCAATCATTTAATTATTTGCATGCAAGTGTTTTTGCGCACCTAGTCTACGGCGATTGTTTAAAAATTAAGATGATTATTTTGATTTCCTACCTACGCGCGAGACGATTTCAATGGTTTAAAATGAACGGATTTTATTGCTGAAAGTCATTTGTTTGCATTTAATACCCTAAGAATAGTTTATTCGGTGGACAAAAACACCGATCATTGATTGCATCACTCATTTGTTGCTAACGACGCTTCACTCGGAACGTTGCCTTATCGGACATTATCCTATTTGGTTTACCGATGTCTTCAGCATATATTATTGTTATTTTATCAACCATCTGTGGAACTCGAGCTGTGGAAGCGATTTCATGTGTTCAAAAAAGTAAGAAACCTTTCAAGATTTGATTGAGACAGACAGTCACAAATGCGCGACTATCATTTGTCTTTACACGCAAAAAGAAAAGTTAAAACCAATCGACCACGTGCTCCTCAAATTTGCATAGACGTAATTATTGTCCTGTCAATAAAGACGCAGTCGCTGTGCGACGTTCTGATTGGCCGAGAGCTAAATGAGATCACACCTACTGCTAACCGACGACTGGACATTTTATGAAAAACCCTGGGGCATCGGATTAGCAGCAATCTTCTGATCTTTTGTGGCGGAAGCCAAATTTGAACTCCCGCTGTCGTCTTCAGGTGTTTTTAAGGAGTTTGAGACGTGTCAGCAGAAAAAAAATTGGCGTAAATTAGAATCCCCAGCAGGAAAAGTACGCGTACACAAACAAAAGTTGGCGTAAAAATACGCCTGATTCGGCGTTTCCGAGAACTCTGTTTGCGCGATTTGGTTCTAATTTCGATGGCTTGAATCTCGAATATAAATAAATGTTGGTTTCTGTTGGGTATAATCCTAAAATTGGAAAGGTATTTTCTAAATTTTACCACATACATTCCGAGTTGTTTTCTTTTAATGTTAATTCAATGTTTGGTTGAAAACTCTTCTTGGCTTTGTTTTGTGTTCTGCCCTGTTTTTTCATGGTACTTAGAAAGTGGAACTGGTTTCTGTACTTCAATTGCATTTTGCTTTAATGTGTGCATGTATTTGTTTATCTGGGTTCCGTTATTTGTGTTGATAGGGAGCTCAGTGGCTCAGATGTAGCTAGAGTGCTTGACCCGAGACAGAGGGATTGAGTTTCCAGCCTCATGTACCGTTGTCACTGCGTTGTGTCCTTGAGCAAGAAACGTTAGTCCTTGCTTAGTACTGGTTCTACACAGGAAGACCCAGGGCGTCCTGATATAGCTGAAAAATTGTTGACTGGCGCGTAAAGAATCAAATCAAAACCAAACAAAAGTATTCATGGATATGTTTTAAGACTGGGGGGGGGGAAGAATTTTGGTCAGTAAAATACATTAAGGTCACCTGTTGGCTGAAGCAGAAAGGGACTTTGTTGTTGCTTGTACAATGTTTGTTGTTGACCCCTTTGTGTTTGGTCCTGCTTTTGTGATAAAATTGCATGCATCCTTTCTAGTCCGGCACTATTCTCCCTAATTGGGGATCCCTAAGGAAGAAAAGGTTGATTATTTTACATTGTGTTTTTGATTTTCTGTCTGTGGTCTTTGTGTTTGGATATCTGTAGGCGAACTGTGAAGCTATTGCTTCAATGGGGTGCGCCAAACAATGGCGGGAAGTACACACTGCTGGGGAGTTGTACGGGCGGCAGTGATGTATGTTATGACGTCACTCAAACTGTTTTCTTTCCGGAACGTTGAAAACGCTTGTTCTCTTTAAGTTTAATGTTGGATAACGATTGTTGCGCTGTGGAAATACTTTGGAAAAATTTAGGAACGGATAAAAGAATTTCAATGCGATCTCAAAACACTCCCAAATCTGAGAACTAATGTAACAGTAATGGCGGAGGCTGTGTTGCCAGGATACGGTAAAATTTATTTTGCTTTTTTGATACACGTTGCAAATGAAATTCAGCTTTCATCCATTTATCTTCTTATTGCATGTAGCGAATTAAGAAAACTATTTTTAAGAATTTAAATTCGAAATAAATGAACCAAAAACCACTCTCGAAGCTTTGGGAAGTTTTTCCTGGAAGAATTTGTGTCCCGGCTTTTGTGTGAAAAAAATAAAAATCGGCATTGACACCTGGTTCAACTGAGGCTGAGAGGCGCCATGTTGGACAACTTTTTGAAGATCATTGGTTAGTCAAGTAAAAAGAAAATTGTTAACTTGTACATATGTGTTATCTATAGGCGTGCTTCGCATGTGGGGCCTTTGGCCCCGCTTTGCTTTGCACATATTATTAGTAAGTGACTTGTAACCCTATAGTTGCAGAACTGCGACTTTGGATTATTTTTCGATCTGGCTGAAACTCGCAGATGCTAGGCTCTCTAATTGTTTTCAAAAATAAAAACAGCATTCTCTTGTTCAGTCATCCGGGTATTTTGGGCTTTATCTAATTTCATGTTAAGAACCCCTTTTTGGGAATGGGGCCGGAGCCCATAGAATTGGGAAAATTAGCGGCGTTTTGACTAAAATTGGGAAATTTGACATTGTCCTTATGTATGACGAAAGCGTGGTAGCTCAGTGGTTAGGCACTTGCCTCTGGTGCTAGAGGTCCCAGGTTCAATCCCCACTCGTGGCGAGGAAAATTTCGTTGTCCGAACACGCTTTCTCTAGTGTCATTTGCAGGGATGACTCTAGATAAGTGCTTCGGATCGGGACGTTAACTGGATGTCCCCTGTGCAGGGAGAGTCACCCCCTGTGCAGGTTAAAGAACCCTACGGTAATTTAGATGTGGTTACTTGTAGGCTTTCATCCTGCAACCCGGAGTGTACAACGTACACCTGCCGATAATACTCGAAAGAGGGTCTGGCAATATATAGCAGCGCCCTAGATAAGCTTTTGGGTCAATTGGGTATTTACGCAACCTGGTTATCCTCAATTGCGTACTTGCAAAAACAATTGCGTATTTTTTTTAAATACGCCACGTTTTTGGCAGTGATTACATACCTTTTTTTATTAAATGAAGCCATCGCGCATATGCCTACATATTTACTCTCATCGTCTGACTTTCTGAGTATCAAACTAGAGGATTTTTATTGTACCTGAAGCAAATCTCATCGCCTTGTTGACATTAGTTGCTCGCATCCATTTTGCAGTTTTATTTTCCGCTAAAATACTTGACTGGTGCCGATATTTATTCATAAAATTGGAATTATACTGTGCGCTCGCTAGTAAAAAAAAATCAATACCCGACTGGCATTTGTATATTACACAAATGGAAACGAAATGGACCGAATGGTATGCAATGACATCGCATGTAATTGCATACCGATCGACGGAATTGCTTTTCTAATTTCAATTGCTTTTTTGATGATTTTAATTGCGTATTTACGCAAATACGCTGCTTATCTAGGCTGCTGATATAGAGAAAGAAAATTTCCATTGCTAGATTGATTCTAATAGTTAAACTTACCTTTTTTCTTGATATATAATGTAATAGTTAGTAGTTAGACAGTTAGTTAAGTTTAATATTATATGTTTCTCAAAACAAATATTATGCTATAATGGATGTTAATAAGTGTACTATGAAAAAGGGAGAGAAAGAAGCAAGTGTGATTGAATTCTTTTATTCTGTGAAATTGCAATTACAGCAGCGGTCAGTTAAGCGTACAAACTTTGTTGAACCTGGTTACAACTATTTGACTTGTCACAACAACTTTCCTTTCAACAGTCAATCAATTAAAGTTTATTTTAGTCATTTTTCAAACACAGTCCTGTCAAAGCTACCTGGATGAATGACAGCTCCTTGAAATATCTTTTGTCCAGCCTCAAATGACCAGTCACTCTTGTTACCATAGCTATCCAGTTAAAAGTTTCAATGAAATGTAATAGATTTTATCAAATGTATGGCTCATGAAAAAATGCTGAATATCATCATCATCATCATCATATGTATGGCTCATGAAAAAATGCTCATCAACATCATCATCATCATCATCTTCATCATCACATCTGTATGGCTCATGAAAAAATGCTGAATATCACCATCATCATCATCATATGTATGGCTCATGAAAAAATGCTCATCATCATCATCATCGTCATCATCATCATCATCATCATCTGTATGGCTCATGAAAAAATGCTCATCATAATCATCATCATCATCATCATATGTATGGCTCATAAAAATCCTCATCATCATCATCTGTATGGCTCATGAAAAAAATGCTCATCATCATCATCATCATCATCATCATCATCATCATCACCATCATATCATCATCATATGTATGGCTCATGAAAAAATGCTCATCATCATCATCATCATATCATCATCATATGTATGGCTCATGAAAAAATGCTCATCTTCATCGTCATATCATCATCATATGTATGGCTCATGAAAAAATGCTCATCATCATCATCATCATGATCATCATCATATCATCATCATTTGTATGGCTCATGAAATTATGCTCATCATCATCATCATCATGATCATCATCATCATCATCAGATCATCATCATATGTATGGCTCATGAAAAAATGCTCATCATCAAGTGCATATTAAATGTAGATGCTATGAGTAGAAATAGATAATGAGTTTTATCATTTTGTCTGGAGATAATAAGACTTGATAGTACCGCTAGTCTTTTGAAAGTACCACTTTGATCTCACAATGATGGCTTTTGCACTCTTCTTTATTGAGTTTCAACCCGGACCCAGTATACATCATTTAGAATAAGGCTTGATATTTCATATGAATCATCTTCACATGAAGAACCATCTTTCATTTAATTTCAAAGACGGCAACGAACGGTCGCAAGACATACAGGAATATGAACAATTTTATTTGTTACATGATGGAATATACATGACAGGGGCAGCGGATGTAAGTTTTATTTTAGGATGTCTTTGTTTACATGATATTTGACACCCAGATCTAGCTGACACTTTGGATATGTACACACATGAAGGCGTTGCTTTCTTTTTTGATAAATCAAATCAGCATCAATCATGTGAGTTTGTTCAGCGCTGACTGACAACAAGGATAGTAAACATAGGTTCAACACAGTACAATAATGATTATTGAATAGCTATACATTGTGACAGTTTGTACGCTTTAATGACCACAGCTTTATGTAAAATATACCCGACAAAAAAAGAAACGCACCACTTAGAACTGTTCAACTCTCAGGAAAATCACAAGTGATAGGCCAATTTAGTTTATATCAGTGCAAAGGTATGTCAGTTACTGCTGTGTCACACGTCTTTTGCAATCAGGCGTCAAAATTGTGTTAATGAAAATTAGTCACGAACCAAGTGGGGGTCAAATTGTAAAGTCGCAGGAAATAAGCGTTTTTATAATGCTCTCTTGCTGGATAAGTTCAAGCAATTGGATTCATCTCAGTAGACCAAATTGTACCCAGACACTTATTCTTTGCAAATCCTATCTTTAAATTCATCATTCGCGATAATTGAATGCTAGGTAGCCCATGTTTTGTGACTACCCTTTGGATAACGATTCTGCACTGGAGATAAACCTTACAAACATTTAAAGATTTCAACATTGTTTTCATCAATAAATGATCCTAACTGATGAAAATGGGGTTTGGAATAACAAAAAAGCATCAATAAACACATTGGTTGTCTCACATAACGACAACATATCGTTTTCATAATTTGCTAATGTAAAACATACTCGGAATTTCATGTAGACAGTAGCGTTGAATTAACACTTCCAAAACTCCTTTACCCTTCGCATTGATGTGTTTTGTGCCTATACGGTGATAGTACAGAATACTCATCTACGCCACATTAAAGTTTTAGTTAAATTTGATCAGAAATGAATATTTCATGACAATAAACATTTTCGTATTAAAAGGAGATCTTAATGGGAAAATCGTAGTGGTGCGTTTCTTTTTTTGTCGGGTATATGTTTATGAAATAAAGATGGGATGGGATATTTTTTTTATTTTGTCAAATTGGGAATTTTTGGTCTGGAATTGGGGAAAAACATACTTTTTGGCACTGGGAATAGGGCCGAATTTGGTCCCAAAACCAGGTGATCGAGATGCATGAAGTAGGGTCTGGATGGGGGGGGGTCTGGTATTCACTATTCATTAAAAATTTAGCCCCGGTAGCCCATTGTTCATCTCATTAAAATTTTGGGTTATTCATTAAAATAAGACCAGTTATTCATTAAAAATAAGAAAGATGGCAAAAAAATCGGATTATTCACTATTCACTATTTTTTTCTTCGATTCATTAAAAAAATTGGATTATTTACTATTTTTTAGGCCCTCATTATTCACTATTCATTATTTTTTGGCATATTCACTATTCATTATAATCACTAATCATGTAAACATATCCCAATAATACTCGGAAGAGGGTTCGGGATTATAAAGAGATAGATAGATAGATAGATAGAAAGAAATCATTATACCCCATCCAGACCCTCCTGAAGAGCTCCGCAGAATTACTCAGTGAAAACAATGCCAGGCGCTTATTAAACAGTGTTCAAAATAGTGAATTTTTAATCAATAATATCCATAAATATGTCTGGTTATTTTATAACACTTGCTTTATCGAAAGGAAACCATCTTCATTGATGCTGAAAATTTTAGCGAAAAATTTTCGGTAGTTTTTAAAGATATTGCGATTTAAAATTCCACCAAAGTACGTAGGGATAATGGAGAATTACCTGTGTATTCACCAAGTGCGTAAAGTGCCCCGATCATCCAGATCAGGATGTGATATATCACTGTTTAAGAGAATGGAAAAATTCATTCCATTAGAAAAGTAACGATATTTAAATTTTCAAAATCCGTAAAGAAATGAAAAAAGTTATGCTTTGTCATAGGAAGGGTGGTAGCTCAGTGGTTAGCGCACTTGCCTCTGGTGCTAGAGGTCACGGGTTCAATCCCCGCTCGCAGAGAGGCAAAGTTTGGTGTCTGAACACGCTTTCCTTAGTGTCATTTGCAGGGATGAAACTAAGTAAGTGTGCCATCCTTCGGATCAGGACATTAACTGGATGTCCCCTGGGCATGGAAAGTCACCCCTTGTCAGGGCTCTCACACCCCTTTTTGGGAATGGGGCCGGGGCCCATGGAATTGGGAAAATTAGGGCCACGTAGTGCAGTCGGTAACAAGTCTGGCTACAGATGCATGTCTGACTGCAGATCCAGGGGTCGCGAGTTTGATCCCAGTCGGGTCCCATACTTTCGTTGAGATTGATTATGAAATAATTTCTACAGTCATTCTCCTCCCTCCGCTGAATCATTCAAGAAAGGTTGTTGTCAGTTACAAGCGAAAGTATGTGCACGAAGTACTGGTTAACGGCTTGTTCAAGCTTGCCGAGGAAAAAGTGAGGGAAGGTGAACTGACCGTCCCGCCATGACCATAGCTGTTGACTTGGGATGTAAAGCAACAAAGAACAAACAAAAAAACGAAAAGGGAAATTTGACATCTTCCTTATGTATGACGTTTCGATGATTGCTAGATTGATTCCAATAATTAAACTTACTTTTGTGTCCTATGAGAAAGGGGAGCGAAAGAAGCAAGTGTGATAATTGTATTCTATTATTCTGCAAAATTGTAAATATGTAACAATATGTTCTGTATTTGTATTATATGAAATGATGAGAACCAAAAAAAAAAAAAAATTGTCAAATTGGAAATTTTTTGTCTGTAATTTGGAAAAAACATACTTTTTGCAGCAGCCTAGATAAGCAAAATACGCAATTAAAATCATCAAAAAAGCAATTAAAATTAAATGTGTGCGTACCAAAAAGCAGTTCCGTTGATCGGTATGCAATTGCATGCGATGTCATTGCGTACCATTTGGTCCATTTCGTTTCCATTTGTGTAATATACAAATGCCAATCGGGTATTGATTTTTTTTTACTAGCGAGCGCACAGTATAATTCCAATTTTATGAATAAAATATCGCCGCCAGTCAAGTATTTTAGAGGAAAATGAAACTTTGCAAAACCAAAGTAGACTGCTTCACCATCCACTATCAAGAATAGTAGATACCTGTATACGAGATCGGTGAAGCAGTCTAAAGCCAAAGTGGATGCGAGCAGTTAATGTCAACAAGGCGATGAGATTTGCTTCCGGTACAATAAAAATCGGCTAGTTTGATACTCAGAAAGGCAGACGATGTCAGAGAGTAAATATGTAGGCACATTCGCCATGGCTTCATTCAATAAGAAAACGTATGTAATCGCTGCCAAAAACGTGGCGTAAAAAAATACAAAAATACGCAATTGTTTTTGCAAGTACGCAATTGAGGATAACCAGGTTGCGTAAATAACCGATTGACCCAAAAGCTTATCTAAGGCGCTGTTTTTGGCATTGGGAATGGTGCTGAATTTCGGCCCCAAAATTGGGTGATTGAGAGTCCTGCTTGTGCAGGCTAGAGAACCCTACGGTAATTTAGATATTTTTTCATTTTATAACAGACTAGGTATCGATAAGCGCCAAACTAAATAGCATTATATGAATAAATCTCTCTACCCCCCCCTCCCCCCCCCCTCTCCACCCCCAGGTCAAAATATGTTGGCAGGATAAGGCATAGCTCCAGATAAGGCTGCGTATTGCGTATTTACGCAATTTCATGGACCTTAGAACGCAATTAAATTCATTTCTGTGCGTACAAAAACGCAATAAAAATCCTTGATACTCAATTCCGAACTTTTTTGTAGCGTATGACGCTATAGTTTTCAATTTGCGATTGTTGTTTTTCGCATCACAAGCTGTTGCTGGGTACAAATTTATACACGGCATGGCGCCGAAACTAGTTAATTAAATTGTAAACCAGTCCGGGAACATTCTTATCGCTGTTTAGCTATACCCAATATTTACACGATTGCGACATTCGTATCGCTTTACAATAACAATGGCGTAACGTGGGCGAAAAAGCCTTCGAGCAATTGATTAATATCATAGCGTAACTAACTCTAATGCCGCGTTGGTGATTCGAAGAATCAAAGATGAATTGATAGATACGTTGGATTTTCGAAATAAGTTGGAAATAGCGATGCCAGATATACTAATATTGCAAGTGTGCTTTCTGAAAGTAAAACCGAAAGTAAACAAAAAAGTCAGGAGAAACAAGGCACGGCTCCATTGCTTATTTGCTTCCAGATAGATACCCAATACAAAAAATTGAAATACCCAATTCAAAATTTGAAATACCCAATTAAGCCAAAAAGAGGTGGGTAAATACCCAATTGCCTCCAATCCTTATCTGGAGCTATGTAAGGATTACATCTAGTGTTCAGAGGTTATAAAACTTTTTTCATGCTCAACTCAGCTGAGTAAGAAATTTATCCTGCTTATAAATGTTAAAATGTCGACAAGTGTTGGCATTTTAACATTTATTAGCAGGATAAATACAACATCTGAGAGACTTAAAGAAGGAAACGTCTTTACTGTCGGTATTTTAGTTTTTATGAGTAGTTGAAATTTCTTGCTCAGTTGAGTTGAGCTCAGTGGAAGAGTGCTTCACTTGAGATTGAGAGGCTGCGGGTTAGAGCCTCACCGGCGTCACTGCGTTGTGGTCCTTGAGCAAGATACATTTATCCTAGCTTAGTACTGGTTCAACCCAGGAAGACCCGTCCCTGTTTAACTCAAAGATTGTTGATGGGATGTAAAGAATCAAATCAAACAAACAAGTTGAGTTGAGCATGAAAAAAGTTTTAAAACCTCGGTGCCTGGCCAATATTACAAGTGTTTCTTTTGTTTTCAATTTGAAAGTACATTGGCTCCAGATGATCTTCAGAGAGCATGTCGCTATAGAAATAGACATGGAAAATTTCTGGAGCCTGGCTGGAAAGATGCACCGTCTGGAAAGAAGTACTACCCGTCTTATAATATAGCACCAGGAGCTCATACGTAAGTCTTCACACTGGTAAATGTATACGTCGATTTGGTGGTATTTACGCGTATTGCTGGTACTTCATAGACTGGAAGTGGTAGATATTGGTGTTAATACTAAATAGAAAACATGCCATATGCCTAAAGGACTATAGACTTCAATCATTTTTAAGTATTCAGTATGTACATGGCGATTTATGTAAGCATTTGGGAATAGATTTGAGTACCAATTATCCAGATCGGTACTCGAATCTATTCCTAAATCCTTACATAAATCGCCATGTGCATGCTGAATACTTAAAAATGATCTAATTCAATAGTCCTTTAGGCATATGGCATGTTTTTCTATAAAGTATTAACACCAATCTACCACTTCCGGTCTATGAAGTACCGGCAATATGCGTTAATACCACCAAATTGACGTGTGGTCTTTAGGTCGAAGTTAACCCTTCAGGTCTTGCTATTAAACAAACATGTCCGAATATTTTCGTATCCCTCAGTTTTATCATATGTTTTGGGTACTCAAAAGAACTGTATCATTGACATGGTTCTTTTGAGGACAGGCAACATTTGTTTTGGATGAGGAATAAAAAATTTGTTTTAACTGCACTTATTGGAAACCAATAAACGGCTTCTTTTGCAAACTGAAGACCCATATGAAATGCAACAGAATAAGACATTCATTATCGTCTTCATTGTTTGCTAACCCTTTTTATCATATACAAAGTAATGAAATACAGGAAAATATTGATTAAATAATTATAATGTGTATTTGAAAAAGTTATATTTCACATGTAAAAATATAAAAAGTTGTATTTCACATGTGAAAATATAAATTAACAGTTTTTTCGCGGGTGGAATTGGATGTCCTTTGCTTTCTCTGTTGACATCCTTGTGCCCACTTCAGATTTTCAAATGTCTACCGTATAACTTTCTTATTACTCGACAATTTAAACAAAAAGTGTGGGTATTCTTTTTATGTCCCAAAAGGAACTTGGGAGGCATATAGTAATCATACTGTCCGTCCGTAGTGTCCGTCCGTCCTTCCTTGCCACTTGGTGTCCCCTGCATATCTCCTATATTCTTTGAGGTATGAATCCCAAATTTGGTGTGTGTATGCATCTTGGGATGGCGGAGTGTCCCATACCATTTTTGGATCACCTTGACCTGACCTAGTCTTTAGAATAATAGTGTCCGGAGCATCTCTCATATTATTTGAGGTAGGAATGCCAAAGGGTCACGTGCATTAAGGGACTAAAATGGCCCCCTTTGGAGCAAAAAACTGAAATTTGCTTTTCACAAATTTCTTTGGATTCGTCTATTAGAAGAATGGCTATAGTGTAAAATTTTGGCATTTATTTAAATTTTATCATTGCTATGGTAACAAAAATGGCCGACCAAATCGGAATAGATAGAGAAATTGCCATTTTTGACCAAATTAAAGGCTTTTAGAGACAGAATTTTCAAAAATTATATAAATTAGCACAGCCAAATACCAAAAAATTCTTTTAATATGTTGTGTGCCATGTTAATTCTCATCATCTGTCAAAATATCTTTTTGGTATTTGCTTGTGCTCTATGTTAATTGCTCTGTCAAACGTCTTAAATTTGCTCCAAAATGGTCAATTTCCTATTTTCAGCCTATTTTGGTGGCCATTTTTTTTACCATAGCAACGGTAAAAGTCAAACTAATACCAGACATACACTTGGGTCAATTTCAGACTGCTGAATTGCATGGGAGGATAATTGATGTTCAACTAAAACTTACTAGGAATTCATGTACACATTTTAAGAATTATTTTTTTAACTTTTCAGACCGGTGCTTTTATCAGGTAAACATTGCAAGTCTTCTGAAACTACTAGTGAGAGGGTATTGCAGCCAATGATGTGGGGTTTGGTACCATCCTGGCATAAAGGTATGCAACCATATTCAACTTAATAAGTGCACTGTTTGCAAACTTTTATTTCAAAATTCAGAAAAGACCTTATTGCAAACAGTGTAGATCCAGATCAGCTGGCTTCTGATGAAGCCAGCTGATCAGGATCCACACTGTTCCATCCACACAATGAATCTCTATATCCATGACTTTCTGTGACTGGATTGACGTGAATTAAGTTTTTAGGTGCCCAGTGTGTACTTAAAAGAGCATGTGCACTTATAAGGTTGAATATGGTAAAACATCTAGATCTAGTAAAAACTGATGTCACAGGTTTAGATAAACAAAACTGTTCGGAGTAAAATTGTAAATATTTTCATACCCATGATCTATTGTTTATGTTTTTGGTGCTCAAAAGAACCATCTCATTGAGACGGTTCTTTTGAGCACCCACAGCATATGTTTTGGTTGAGAAATAAGAATTTTTGTTGTTTGTGGTCGTGTTCCTTGGCTGTACCAGTACTGGCTGGGTGGGTTTATGCTTTTTGTGGTTCTATGTCGAGGAACTCCTGAAGGCTCAACCGGCAATGGTTCTGGTTTTAAAGCGTCTCAGAAGACGGGGCAACAGCTTGAAGTCTCATCCGACAGACTAGGAGAAGCCGGGAATCGAACCTGCGACCTCTGGTTTACAAGAATAATTATTTTGTTATGTACTCTTAACTAATGGCCTGTGATGTTCAACAGTATCATAAATTAAACTAGAGCAGAAGTCGATGGTACACCATCGCAAATACCCGCTTTTTGACCTATAACCTTTACCTTGGGGTCAAGGTCACACAAAATGCTGCTCAGTACCTTCACATAATATGACCTATGCACCTGTAAAGTTTGAAGTTGCTATGTCCAATGGTTAAGGAGAAGAAGCATTTACAAAAAATTCACTATATGACCTTGACCTATGGGTCAAGGTCACACAAAATGTTGTCTAGTGCCCTCCAAATCATATGACCTTTGCACCTGCAAAGTTTAAAGTTGCTACGAGTAACAGTTTTTGAGAAGATGCATTTACAAGAAAGTACATTATTTGACCTTGACCTTCAGGTCAAGGTCACACTAAATGTTGCCTAGTGCCCTCTACATCATGTGACCTATGCACCTACAGAGTTTGAAGTTACTACCTCAAAAGCTTTAGGAGGAGAAGCCTTTACAAGAAAATTCAATATCTGACCTTTGACCTTGACCTTGGGGTCAAGGTCACACAAAATGTTGCCCAGTAACCTTAACATCATGTGAACTTTTCAGATACAAAGTTTGAAGTTGCTAAGTCAAAAGGTTTAGGAGGAGATGCATTTACAAGAAAATTCAATATTTGACCTTTGACCTTGACCTTGGGGTCAAGGTCACACAAAATGTTGCCCAGTACCCTCTACATCATGTGACCTATTCAGCTACAAAGTTTGAAGTTGCTACCTCTAACCGTTAAGGAGGAGATTCAATTACAAGAAAATACAATATTTGACCTTTGACCTTGACCTTGGGGTCAAGGTCACACGAAATGTCGCCCAGTTCCCTCTACATCATGTGACCTATTCACCTACAAAGTTTGAAGTTGCTACCTCTAACGGTTTAGGAGGAGATACATTTACAAGAAACGTGACGGACGGACGTACGCACGGACGGACAGACGGACAGACGGACGGACGGACGGACGACGGACCGACTTTGACACGAAATTAATATACCCTTTTTTTCTAAAGAAAAAAGCGGGTATAATGATGATCAGGTCATATGTCATCACGCCTGTTCATGATATAACGCCATGAATAAAAATCAATAAACTTTGTTATACCCGCTTTTTTCTTTAGAAAAAAAGGGTATATTAATTTCGTGTCAAAGTCGGTCCGTCGTCCGTCCGTCCGTCTGTCCGTCCGTCCGTCCGTCCGTGCGTACGTCCGTCCGTCACGTTTCTTGTAAATGTATCTCCTCCTAAACCGTTAGAGGTAGCAACTTCAAACTTTGTAGGTGAATAGGTCACATGATGTAGAGGGTACTGGGCAACATTTCGTGTGACCTTGACCCCAAGGTCAAGGTCAAAGGTCAAATATTGTATTTTCTTGTAATTGAATCTCCTCCTTAACGGTTAGACGTAGCATCTTCAAACTTTGTAGCTGAATAGGTCACATGATGTAGAGGGTACTGGGCAATATTTTATGTGACCTTGACCCAAATGTCAAGGTCAAAGGTCAAATATTGAATTTTCTTGTAAATGCATCTCCTCCTAAACCTTTTGACGTAGCAACTTCAAACTTTGTAGCTGAAAAGGTCACATGGTGTAAAGGTTACTGGGCAACTTTTTGTGTGACCTTGACCCTAAGGTCAAGGTCAAAGATCAAATAATGTATTTTCTTGTAAATGTATCGCCTCCTAAACGGTTAGACCTAGCAACTTCAAACTTTGTAGCTGGATAGGTCACATGATGTAGAGGGTACTGGGCAACATTTTGTGTGACCTTGACCCCAAGGTCAAGGTCAAAGGTCAAATATTGAATTTTCTTGTAAATGCATCTCCTCCTAAACCTTTTGACGTAGCAACTTCAAACTTTGTAGCTGAAAAGGTCACATGATGTAAAGGTTACTGGGCAACATTTTGTGTGACCTTGACCCTAAGGTCAAGGTCAAAGATCAAATAATGTATTTTCTTGTAAATGTATCTCCTCCTAAACGGTTAGACCTAGCAACTTCAAACTTTGTAGCTGGATAGGTCACATGATGTAGAGGGTACTGGGCAATATTTTGTGTGACCTTGACCACAAGGTCAAGGTCAAAGGTCAAATATTGAATTTCTTGTAAATGCTTCTCCTCCTAAAGCTTTTGACGTAGTAACTTCAAACTCTGTAGGTGCATAGGTCACATGATGTAGAGGGCACTGGGCAACATTTAGTGTGACCTTGACCTGAAGGTCAAGGTCAAATAATGTATTTTCTTGTAAATGCATCTTCTCCTAAACTGTTGGACGTAGCAACTTCAAACTTTGCAGGTGCAAAGGTCATATGATTTGGAGGGCACAAGACAACATTTGGTGTGACCTTGACCCATAGGTCAAGGTCATATAGTGTATTTTTTGTAAATGCTTCTTCTCCTTAACCATTGGACATAGCAACTTCAAACTTTACAGGTGCATAGGTCAATTTATGTTGAAGGTACTGAGCAGCATTTTGTGTGACCTTGACCCCAAGGTAAAGGTTATAGGTCAAAAAGCGGGTATTTGCGATGGTCTACCATCGACTTCTGCTCTAGTTTCAAAGTAATGTTGATGTCATTTGATAGGTAAAAATCTAACATTCGTGCTCCTGTATTATTGAAAAGTTGTTGCTAAAAATATTTTCGAAAGCGTAATGCATGGGCAAGTGAGCTTGGCAGCTGTCAATCAATTTATGTCTTTCTTGAGACAAAGCCACTATGAATGGTTGCAAAAATCTAAAAATTCATTAAAGGCTTGCTTTGAAAATGTAAATATATAGTGAAATTCCAACACAATTTGCAAGCATTCTTTACAAATCCTTAAATCTGATAATAATCCTATCAAACTATTCGAAAATTGCATCAATCAACATCATTGTTTATTACCAAACCTTCAGCAGAAGTTAGGAATTCATTTCAGACCTTCTTTCTTACAGTTCTTCAGGTGATACCTATTTGATCATACCTATTTGATTACTTGACAGTAACATGTTTGTCTGACTTTAATTGTAGACACAAAATGGTAATCTAGGCCATATTGTTAAGAGATTTTTTTACAAAGAGCCCATTAGTTGTATTGTGGGAATCCAATTGTAAAAGCTGTGTAAAGACTCAATGGCAGTCTGCTTCAATTAGAAAGAGTGAGATACCTTCATTGAAGCCTTGAACATTGCCTTTCCAAATTCAAAGGCTCTGGTAAGACTGCGCATTTACACAGGCCTGTCTGACTACTGCTTGCATATATGCGACAAGTACCAAACTTTCCTGAGTTAGCTCATTTATCAAATGCTCTTTAGACACTGATTGTCAACTGAAAATCTGTTGTTGTGCTTTTGATTTTCTCCGAATGTACAATAAAAGGGCACAAAACAGCATTATGAATTACCTTGTTAATTGATAGATGGGTTTTAGTCCGTTAACAGAAGCCTGATAATAGAATGTGATAGGCATTGACGTGGCAGTGATATTAGTTACTGAATTCTATTTAACATTCAATTATTAGTGTAAACCCTTTTCCCTGCTATTCCCAACAAATGTCGTCTGCTCTCTCTTCTGCCTGTGTACTTGGTGGCCTATATTGCGAACACTATGAACACAGATCAGACTAAGGGAGCAGTCTGATCAGGGTTCATAGTGTTTGCCTTCATGATAAAATCTTATCTGCAGCACACTTTCTATATGCAGCAGACGTAATAAGCAGATTACGTTTTTTGACAAAATCATGTTAGCAGAATAAGAGTTAACCCATTACCTCATAGAGACGTCTTTTAACGCTTTTGCAAACAGAGCAGACTCTGATCAGGCAGCTCTTGTAAGAGCTGTCTGATCAGGGTCTACTCTGTTTGCTTATACAAAACCGATATATATATGGTCCTACACTAGTGGACCTGACAGGTCATTTCTTTGTTCTATGTACCAACATGAAAGTTTATTAATATAATTATTCATAGTGGGTAGAGCCTAGTATGAATATTCATGAAGGAAAGGGTTAAATACCAACTTTGCTGTTTGAAGGTTCAATATCAGAAAAAGCCTTTGAGACCAATAACTGTCGTGCTGAAGGTATGCTGGAGAAGAACACATACAAAATACCATTACAAAAGGGAAGACGCTGTGTTGTTTTAGCTGAAGGGTAAGAGAAGATAACTTGTGAACAAAGATAAGTTAACTCTTGTCAGAACTAAGATACATCTTCCATAGAGTAAATTTGTCATAGATAACTCTTGTCAGCTAATTTGGCTCTTATGGGCACCGTGAACTAATTATTTATCCCATAGACCCCAATGGTGAAACCCTAGTTTTTTACAGTTTATTCTGCATCATACAACACATGTGGGGCATCACCATATGCCTAAAGTTCAAGCCAAAACATTAATAAGGGGAAAAAGATAGGAAAAAACATACCTTAACCCGCTCTTTTTTCAACTAATGCATGTTGTGTAATGGCTGCCATATTTTGGGAAATCCCTATCCTGGTTCAAATTAGAAATCACTATTTTTACTTTTTGGTTCAGAAAAACACAATATTTATATTATAAATGCATCTGGTAGTAAACTATACACCAATTTGAAGAAAATTAAATTTTGCATCTGCTAGAGAGAAAAAAAATATTTTTACTTAAGCAATATCATACAATCAGAAGTATCCATTGCCAAATAACAGCCTCGGAGCTCCTCTCAGTTTTTATACCCCGCCACACTTTAGTGGCGAGGTATTATGTTATACCCTTCGGTGTCTCCGTCTGTCCGTCCGTCCGTCCGTCCGCACCATTTCTGATCGATAACTTGAGTATTTATTCACGGAATTTTTTCAAATTTTGCATACATATTGTTATCGGCGATGAGTGGTATGGGATTGTTAATGGGCAAAATCCGTCCATTTTGAACGGAGTTACTGCCCTTTTTGGTATTGGAAAAATGGTTTCTGGCCTGTTATTCATTTACTGTTCATGATATCTGAATGAAACTTCACAGATATGTTGCACATCAAAGGTTACATATTGTGACTAAGGACCGTCACTCTGACCTTCCCAGTTTGTGAGTTATCTGCCCTTGATAGGTCTGAAAAAAGGTTTTTGACCTATTGTTCCTTTACTATATGGAATATCTGAATATAACTTCACAGATATGTTTCACATCAAAGGTAACATATTGTGACTAAGAACCGTCACTCTTACCTTTCCCGTTTGTGAGTTATCCGCCCTTGATTGAATTAAAAAATGTTTTTTACCCGTAGTTCCTTTACTATGTGGAATATTTAAGTGAAACTTTACAGATATGTTTCACATCAAAGGTTACATACTGTGACAAAGAACCATCACTCTTACCTTTCCAGTTCATGAGTTATCTGCCCTTGATTGATCTGAAAAATGGTTTTTGACCTGTAGTTCATTTACTATATGGAATATCTGAATGAAACTTAACAGATATGTTGATCATCAAAGGTTACATATTGTGGGTAAGGATCGTCACTCTTACCTTTCCAGATTGTGAGTTATCCACCCTTGATTGATCTGAGAATTGGTTTTTGACCTGTAGTTCATTTCATCCGTCCGTGCTCATGACCATCAAAGGTTACATATTGTGGGTAAGGATCGTCACTCTTACCTTTCCAAATTGTGAGTTATCCACCCTTGATTGATCTGAGAATTGGTTTTTGACCTGTAGTTCATTTCATCCGTCTGTGCTCACTGTTTCCGATCGATAACTTGAGTATTTATGCACAGAATTTTTTCGAATTTTGCATACATATTGTTATTGGGGATGAGTGGTATTGGATTGTTTATGGGCAAAATCCGACCATTTTTGATGGAGTTACTGCCCTTTCTCCCTTTAAAAAATGGTTTCTGGCCTGTTTTTCTTTTACTGTTTATGATATCTGAATGAAACTTCACAGATATGTTGAACAGCAAAGGTTACATATTACAACGAAGGACCGTCACTCTTACCTTTCCAGTTCATGAGTTATCTGCCCTTGATTAATCTTGTCTATCTCAGTTCTGTTGCTATTTAGGCATTATATATCTCACAAAATAACTTTTGGTGCCCCCAGCAGTGGCGGGGTATTATGCAGTGCTTGCGGTGCTTTTATTGACTCATGGGATATGTGGATATAATTAGTTCCCGGTCCCATAAGTAAACATCACAGTCCACATTCAGCCTAATAAAGCCTAAAAAACATTTGTTTGCTGTGTCCTACCCCCGGGTCCTACCTACCCAGCCGTTTTACCCCTACCCTAAATAAATTATAGCCTTTTTCGCTCACCCGAGCCATATGCTCAATGTGAGCTTCTTTCATAGGTGTCAGTCGGTCTAACCGTCCGTCCCACCAAAATTTACTTTAAACAACAAGAATTCCACATGATTGACAAGTCATGGCTGACTAGCTAGGAGCTGTTGTTTGGATGATAAGCATCAAAACAAACAACCATAATCAAATTGTATCTTCAGATACCCACGTTTTATTAGACCTGTATTTAACATTACAGATTTTATGAATGGAAGAGGGGTAAAGACTCTAAGCAACCTTATTACATCTACTTCCCACAAAACAAAGCGAAAGATAGTTACCTGCCAAAGGAAAAGGAAGAGCATTTAAATGTCAAAGAACATCTAGAGAGAGAAGACAGTGGCTTCTATGATTCCAAAGAGAAGGATTCTGAAGAGAACAGTAGCATGCACAGACAAGATAGTGACTTGAAGGACGAAGCCAAGGTTGAATGTAGGTACCTTAACCCTTAATGCGCCAATGGCAACGAAAGTCGTCTGCTTTTCTCATCTGCTGAAATGTTTAAGAAGCCTCCATGGCAAACAGTGTGGACTCAGATCAGACTGCTCCTAAAGGAGCAGTCTGTTCTGGGTCCACGCTGTTTGCTTCTATACTTAATTTGTCAGTAATGTTAGGCAATTTTTGCAGCAGACGACTTCAGCAGACGACATTATCAGATGCATTTTTTCTTGGCGCTTTAAGGGTTAACTCTTTGTATACTAATGGTTTCTTCCTTCTGATTTTGATACAATAAGCATGGGAAAGTCCATTATATATATCTAGGGGTGTTCAGCTATTATTTTCACAAAAAAATATTGTATTTTTGTCTGAAGGTCTTTTTTTTACCTTAACAAATAGTGTAGACCCTAATGAAATACCACATTATGTGGCATTTCATCAGTGTCTCTGCTGTTCGCAAAAGTACCCGTTTAGGGGTTTCTAGTATATATCGCGTTAACTCTTTTCATTCTGATGGATTTTTCCACACATATTGATACAATAAGCATTGATGTGTCCATTTTGTATTTAAAGATGTCGCAGGTCAAAATTTCAAAATTTTGATATACATTTAAACCTGTCTTAAACAGCCACTCGAAAAGAAGACCAAAAATTGGTTTTCAAGACTGATTATCGCTTAATGCAGGTCAAAAGTATTGCAGAATACTCCAAGAGAGCATTCTGCATTTCTTCGGATCTTCATTAAACTACCATTAATTTTGTCTTTAAGACCTTTGTTTTTTCTATTTTTGAGTGGCCACTTAAGACAGGTTTTACTGTAATTCTGTCCTTGAAGATTATATCTATCTTAGCAAACAGTGTAGACCCAGATGAAACATCACATGCGGCATTTCATCTGGGTCTTCACTGTTTGCCAAAGAACCTGTTTACCAAAATGAAAAGGATTAGTAGATCAATTGAAACCGGCAGCAGCGAGGCTCCAACAAGCCTGCATGTTTGTGCAGACTCACCAGAGCCTTCACTGCTCGCACACATCAAGTAGGGACATACATGGAGATGAAGTCTCTTGCCCTTCTAGATATCTCAGCTGAGCATGCATGTATAGAGAATTACTAGTTCACATATATGTAGATATTCTAAAATATGAATACTAGTCGATGGCTAAAAAGGCCTAGACAAACAGCATTGACCAGAAGAAGCAGTCTCCTCGGGGTCTTCTCTGTTTGCTATTCTGAAAAGTATTTTGTGAATTCCAACTCTGATAACTAACCTTTTATTTGAGAACGGAAAGAGAAATGTGTTAGAAATTTTAGAACATTTACTGTATTAAACGTCTCAATTATATATTTGTCTTAACCCATTCCTTGTTAGTAGCGACTTGTGTAGTCTGCTGATAGCCTTTGCAAACAGGTTAGAACCACATCAGGACCAGCCTGTGATTTTGGCAAGGATCTGTTGTAAGATATGGCCACACAGCAGACATCTTGAAGATTGCTCGTTGCCCTTTGCTCGATACACTGTAACAGTCTTTCTATGGCATTTCATCAGAGACCACCAGGCGGATTCATATATGAGCCGCGACATGTGATTTCCAACAATGTGGTATTTTGACAAGTGTAGACTCAGACAAGCCTGTGCAGCTTTCTTTAAAGCTTAGAAACTCCAAATGATGTTCGGTCAGTAGCTTAATAGTCATAGAATATCCAGGCGACTAGCAAAGGCTCTGATCAGACTGCGTGTATGCGCAGGCTGATCTGAGGCTTTGCTGGTCGCACATACCACAATGTTGGAAAACACATGTCACAGCTCATATTAAGAATTTTCCAAAAAAATTATAGTAAACTAATATTTTCAGGCAGCACTCCAAGATTGTTAACAATGGCGGGAGTTTTTGACATCTGGCAGCCAAAAGATGTAAGTACAGTAAATCCTGTCTAAAGCAGTCACTCAAAGAAGCTAAAAGGTTTCAAGGCTGGTAATTGCTTAATGAGGTCAAAAGTATTGCAGAATGCTCCCGTGGAGCTTTCTGCAGTACTTTTGACCAGCATTAAGCTACCACTTCGTTTTGTCTATTTTTTAGTGGCTGCTTATGACAGGTTTCTTTGTAGATTAATTATATAAATTTTGTCATATTTCTGTTTGTTGGCCCATCTGTCCATCCGTCTGTATGTCAACTACTTACTTTAAAGTGTGTTTCTCTGTAGCAGTGATAACTGCCTGTGCCAAACATTGCATAATAATTGTACTCTTCAAGTATGTTGAGGAAGGCAGTAGCTCAAAGGTAGAGAATTAAACTTGGGGTCAAAGAGTCGCTAGTTCGAGACTCACCATAGGCGCTTTGTTGTGTTTTTGAACTGAACACTTTTTCCTCTTAGTACTGGTTCAACCCAGGAAGACAGATATTTTACCTTGTCCCGTGACTGAAAAATTGTTGACTGGGATGTAAAACATCAATGCAAGCAAAAACTGCCAGCATACACTGTGACCTTGTCACACATTTCATGCTCCAATGACTTTTACATAATCTAATTAAGTAAATAGCGTTTCTCTGCAGCGGTGATAGTTATGAATGTCATACCTTGATTTGTTCTTGTCCTAGGTGTACTGTTCTAGTACACACTGTGGCTTTGACCTACATTTCAGAATAGTTTATAACTTACTATATCTTATCCATTCACTCATTTTAATTTCATGAGCGTGTGCTACGCACACTGATGAAATTTCCAATTTGAATTGAGTAGACAAATTAAGAGATGGTGCAAGTATGGAGACCTGTCCTCCTCCTTAAAGCTGAAAAATGTTTAAAACATTCAAACCATGGGCTGAGTTTCCCACCAAAATTCCAATTTTCACACAACAAGAATTTAATGTACAAAATTGCATAGTGTTGCCATTCTTTCCAACTGTGCAGCGGAAATCCAATACATCAAAGAATGAGCTGACATGTTAATAGAAATGAACTTCTTTTATCACATGATGTTGCATCTGGGAGTGATAAAACGCCAGGCAATAAAATCGATAAACCACTAGTGGTTTACAGATTGAGATGATGTCCATTATAACGTTGCGTAAAAAAAGATGTTTTCACATCAAAAATGTGATTTTTAAGTATTTTTAATGTCATTTGATAAATAGAATCTAACATTCATGTTCCTGCATTATTGAGATTATAGTTATATTTTGCTATTGCATTTGCGGAAAATGTTCAAAATATGAAATTCTTGTAAAATTGCACAGGTTTCATATTTTGTAATTTTGCACTTGGTCAGTACACCAGCGCGGCCTTTAATGAAATAAAAAAAAAAATGTTTGTTGTTATATGGAAATTGCATGACATTAAGTACAAATGTGATGTGCAAACCGTAATCTAACCACATAGTAGTGATTATTTTCTCCCTCCTGCTGATTCAAGTGAGCAGTTTTCAGTGACCTATGAAAGTATACATACACTTAAGTACATGTACTGATAATTGTCTTCAGACAAGCCTGTCCATGAATAGTGCAATAGGGTATGGTAAATGTTCTAAAATTCCAAACACTTTTCTTTCCTGTTGGCAAATAAAGTTTTTGTTATAAGTGATGGAAGTCACAAAATGATTGTCTGAATAGCAAACAGGGAAAACCCTGACCAGACTGCTTCTTCAGAAACACTCTGATCTGGGTCTGCACTGTTTGTCTATGCCTTTTTGGCAGACGGTTAGTGTTTAAAATTTTAGAACATTTACCGTGTCAGACTGTTGTCATGTTATTCTTGGAAAAAGGCAGATAGCAACTCTTTAAACTCCATTGTATTCTGAATGGACGAAACTCTGACAGTTATGACCATTCAGAATACAATAGAGTTAAAAGAGTTGCAAATGTTCTGAAGTGCATTTTATTAGAGATTCCTATGCATTTGGGAATGTAACAAGCCCAATTGGATAATGCTAAGATTTGCATAAGAAGCCTGTAATAAGCAGAGTGCAGTGGTTCAGACTGGGGATAGAAAAGTTGCTAGTTCGAGACTCAACAGCTGGCAGAGTCATAGTGTTATGTCCTTGAGAAAGACACTTTATCCGCTGCTTTGTATTGGTTCAACCCAGGAAGACAGGAAATCATCCCAACATGACTGGAAAATTGATTACTGGGACATGAAGCATCAAAACAAAAACAAATCCTGCGATAAATTGACTGAAACCTGACATCATTAGGTAACAGGATTTTAAGTGGTTTTGGTTTTACACTGCTGGCAGTCGCTGGTTTTAGGCAACACAAAGCACATTATCACTGCTCTTTTGAAAGATAACATTTGCTATTGCAATTAGAATGGGATGTTCATTTGATAAGGCATAACATAAGACAGTGAAACAGGCAGTACCTCTCCTTAGATTAACATTTTGAATACAGTTATCCTCTGCATGTATGCAATTACCTAGCTGCTTATACAATTTATATTAATTTATGAATTTTATTTTTGACAGGAGCCAGAACCTGTTTACTCTTATAGTGTAATCACAGTGGAGAGCTGTCCAGCCTTCTCATGGATACACCACAGAATGCCGGTAAGGATTTGGTGAAAGTTTAAAGCACGATACAACATGCAGTCAAACAAAATTATGAGCATAAAATTGTGATTAATTTCTTATCCATCAGTTTTAACATTTGTTTTGGGTTCTTCAAAATTATGAGCATAAAATTGTGATTAATTTCTTATCCATCAGTTTTAACATTTGTTTTGGGTTCTTCAAAAGAACAGTTTCATTTTGAGTACCCATCATGTATGTTTTAGTTGATAAATAAGAAATGTGATTTTTAATTTACGACACATAGTTATATAACCTTGAGTTGATAGACTTATGTTCCATTCAGAAGATACTTATTTATAGGTTATACATGTGAGGTCACTTTGGTGTGTAACAATCAAATTCGCCCACACAAAGAAATTGTGATCCCCATGCATGACCTTAATATTGACAGTTAAGACTGAATTTTGAAGGGGGTTTTAAACCCAATTTCTTACTCTTTGATTTTTCGAAAATTCGAAAAATCAGTAGTGTTTTTGCAATAAATAATAGTAAAAAAATTCGGGACCATCATTCCTCTTTGAATAATCCTGTAATTTCGAAAAATTGACGTTTGAATTTATGAGATTCTACTGTATAATACATTTTTAGGTCACCTGAGCCGAAGGCTCCGAGGTGAGCTATTAGTATACCAATGACTCCGGCGTCCGTCCGTCGTCCGTCCATCAACATTTTCAAACATCTTCTCCTCTGAAACCACTGGGCCAATAGAACTCAAATTTCATATGGAGACTCCTTAGGATGGGGGAACAATAGTTTGTTCAAATGGTCCTGGTCACATGACCAAGATGGCCGCCACACCCATATATGGTAAAAACCCTTTAAAAATCTTCTCCAGAACCAGAAGGCTGATGACCTTTGGACTTGGTATGTAGCATTGGGGATGTGGGGCCTACCAAGTTTGTTCAAATGATGGTCCTAGGTTGACCTTGATCTACTTAAAGTCAAGGTCATATTTGCTTCCTAATGCATTTAAATGGGATTGTTTTTGAAAAGTTGATTTTTTGAATACTGTTGAAACCAAAGTCATTATTCTCACTTGATATGTTAAACCTAATGATACAATGGCTATAAATAAGTTTCAAAGGTCAACGATGACCTTTCAGCCAAGGTCTCTCATATTGGAGTCCCATCAACACATTAAAACATAGTTTTCTCAGAAACCACTATAGGCCAATTGAGCGCAAAATTTCATTAGAAGGTTCCTTATGATAAGTTAACCAAAATTTATACAAAATATTTTGGTTACATGACCAAGATGACTGCCACGCCCATATATGGTAAAGACCCTTTAAAAATCTTCTTCTCAAGAACCAGAAGGCCGATGACCTTGGGACTTGGTATGTAGCATTTGGGATGTGGGGCCTACCAAGTTTGTTCAAATGATGATCCTAGGTTGACCTTGACCAACTTAATGTCAAGGTCAAATTTGCTTCCTAATGCATTTAAATGGGAAATTTTTTGAAAAGTTGATTTTTTGAATACTGTTGAAACTTAAGTCATTATTTTCTCTTGATATATTAAATCTAATGAGACAATGGCTATAAATAAGTTTCAAAGGTCAACGATGACCTTTCAGCCAAGGTCTCTCATATTGGAGTCCCATCAACACATTAAAACATATTTTTCTCAGAAACCACTATAGGCCAATTGAGCGCAAAATTTCATTAGAAGGTTCCTTATGATAAGTTAACCAAAATTTATACAAAATATTTTGGTTACATGACCAAGATGACTGCCACGCCCATATATGGTAAAGACCCTTTAAAAATCTTCTTCTCAAGAACCAGAAGGCCGATGACCTTGGGACTTGGTATGTAGCATTTGGGATGTGGGGCCTACCAA
Source organism: Loripinus fragilis (assembly GCA_964019695.1). Classification (NCBI taxonomy): domain Eukaryota; kingdom Metazoa; phylum Mollusca; class Bivalvia; order Lucinida; family Lucinidae; genus Loripinus; species Loripinus fragilis. The sequence continues at coordinate 124,037,773 of OZ026515.1, forward strand.
GTTTGTTCAAATGATGATCCTAGGTTGACCTTGACCAACTTAATGTCAAGGTCAAATTTGCTTCCTAATGCATTTAAATGGGAAATTTTTTGAAAAGTTGATTTTTTGAATACTGTTGAAACTTAAGTCATTATTTTCTCTTGATATATTAAATCTAATGAGACAATGGCTATAAATAAGTTTCAAAGTTCAAGGTTAACCTTTGACCTTTCATCCAGGGTCCCTCATATTGGAGTCACATTAACATATTATAACAGTTTTCTCAGAAACCACTTGGCGACCAATTGAACTCCCTATTTCATATGAAGACTCCTTATGATAGTTAAGCGAAAATTTATAAAAATTGTAATGGTCACATGACCAAGATGGCCACCATGCCCATATAAAGTAAAAACCTGCTAAATATCTTCTTCTCTGGAATCAAAAGGCCAATGGTCTTGGGACTTGTAGCATTGGGAATGTGGGCCCTACCAGGTTTGCACAAATGATGAATCAAGGTAGACCTTGACCTACTTTATGGCAAGGTCAAATTTGATTCCTAATTGCATTTATATGGGAAAATCTTGAAATGTTCATTTTTCTTAAGTGTTATAGCCCAAATCATAATACTTGTGAAATATGTTTAACCTAATGAGACAATGCCTTTATATAAGTACCAAATGTCAAGCTGACCTTTGACCTTCAATCAAAGACCACTCATTTGGACAGCCATGTACTTTTCTGAATATCTTATTATCAGAAATGTCTGGGCTTTTTGATGGAGTACTCATTAGATTATTTAAGGGTCACTTGACCAAAATGGCCAAAACCCCCATATGGTAAAACAAAATATAAGCCATAGTTGACCTTGATCTATTTTAACATTATTGAGGAGATCAGGTGAGCGCTTCAGGACCTTCAGGTCCTCTAGTTTTAACAGAACATATACTAAGTATCAATCTCAAAATAATTGTAATCTTCAGCCAGCTTCTTTCTTTTAATTTTAATTATTGCTCATGACCTCAAACTTCTTGAAAATGTGCAAATTTACCGTATTTCCTCTTTCAAGACTTGACAAGATCGGGCATAGTATATTATAAGAGCATAGGTGTGAGAAAACTTGACTTTGTTGCTTGTGAACAACAGAGGTGCAGATCAGCATGTGCATTCACACAGTCTGATCAGACCCTTTGTTATTCACATATTGGAAAATATAATATCTAACCTTGCTTCATGCAAAATTTCTATCTTCTAGAGATAGTCTCTATAGTTAAGCTGGTTGGTTTGTGTCTTACTCTGTTGGAGACTCGGATGCCCCCTTTTCTCATGACAAAGTCCATTTGAGAACAGGCCCCGAGGTTATAAAACTTTTTTCATACTCAACTCAGCTGAGCATGAACTTTATCCTGCTCATAAATGTTAAAATGCCAATATAAACAATTGTTGGCATTTTAACATTTATTAGCATGATAAATACAATATCTGAGATACTAAAAGCAAGAAACTTCTTTATTTGTCGGTATTTTAGTTTTTATAAGCAGTTGAAATATTGTGCTCAGTAGAGTTGAGCATGAAAAAAGCTTTATAATCTCGGGTCCAGAAGGAGAAAAGTGCTAGAAATTTTAGATCTACTGTTCTTTTGTTTCAGGCCATGCTTACCACAGAAGAAGAGGTGAATGCTTGGCTAGAGTTTGGTGAAGTTCCTTTAACAGAGGTTTGTATGTAAATGTTCATGGAGCCATGCTTAAAAGATATTCCATAGATCCAGATAAGGAAATTTTTTGGGCATAAAAATGTAACTATTTTCCTACCCATCAATTTAAACATGTGTTTTTGGTGCTCTCATTACCCACAACATATGTTTTGGATTAGAAATATAGAAAATAGTTTTCCAATGCGCACTCTTATCTGGAGGCCTGATATTTGGTTTGCCTTGTACCCAGGGGCTTTAAGTTTGATCCAGATAAGGAATTATTTGGGCGTAAAATTGTGATTATTTTCTTACCAATCAATTTAAACATGTGTTTTAGGTGCTCAAAAGATGAGTACTCACAACATATGTTTTGGGTGAGAAATAAAGAAAATAGTTTTGCAGTATGCACTCTTATCTGGAGGCGTGATATTTGGTTTGCCACTTTCTACCACTCGCCTTGTACCCAGGGGCTTTGAGTTAGATCCCCATCTCCTCCACATCTCCATATGATCTTAGCTGTTGGTGGAACATTAAACACAAACTAACTCACTCACTCACTTTCTACTTCCTACTGGAATGATTTAGAGATGTGCAAGTCAGTAGCAATTCTTATAGCTAATGAACAAGTTAACTTGAAAACTCAGAAACATTCTATAGCCAAATATTGTCATAAAAAGATGAGGAAATCACACATGTGAAATGGTAAGACATAATATGAGCCATGATATGAGATTTCCAACAATGTGGTATGTGCGACCAGCAAAGGCTCAGATCAGCCTGCGCATATGCGCAGTCTGATCAGAGCCCTTGCTAGATGCTTAAATATTCTATGATGATTAAGCTGCTGACTAAACATTTTTTGGAGTTTCTAAGCTTTAAAGGAGGCTACACATGCTCGTCCGAGTCTGCACTGGTCAAAATGCCACATTGTTGGAAATCACGTGCCACAGCTCATATATGAGAGTTCCTGCCCCAAGAAATTATAGCCTCAGAATGTGACTTTTTTTTTTTTTACTTTTCATATCTGCATATTGCTCAATAGGCAGACATGAAAAGTAAAAGCAAATCATATTCTGCCCCATAATTTTTAGGGGTTCTGGAAGAATAAACCTAGGTAGGTAAGATATGGGAATCACACAATTTTTATCACCTGACTGGTTTGTGGGTTATAGGGAGTAGCCTAGTGGCAAAAATCCGTCCATAGACAAAAGCTTGTGCACTGTGCACTCAATAACCTTTGTACCCTTTGAGTTGTTTTGATGCTATTTGGTAGGCATATAAATCAGGTCAAGATGGTGTGTGGCATGCAGAAAAGCTGCCCTGTTTGAGTAACTCTGAGTTATTTCCCTTAAATAAACTTTAAAGGGAAAATAACTCTTATACCCTATTGGGTATTTTGATGATGTCTGGTAGGCATGCATATCAGGTCAAGACATTGTGTCTTGTGCATGTATGGTTGCTTGTTATGATCCCCCTTGAATGAAATTTAAAATGGAAACCTTGTGCGCTTCAGAACTCTTTTACCCTTTTGAGATATTTTGATGATAATTGCTAAAGCAAGATAGTGTTTTACATGCAGTCATAGTTGCTCTCCCTTGCTCCATATTTGAAATATCTCCCTTGAATTAATGTGCAGAAGTGTAGGATGATCTTTGTCTTTATTGTTTGCCTGCAATTATAACAGGTTTTCTGCTCGGAGACCCATATAATGCCAATCACCATTATTACAGACAGCAAGTTTTGTGATATCTTTTGAATTTCTTGGAGAAAAGGGTTTGATATATTGCATATAATATGTCTTTTTGCAAAGGATTTAGTCTGATTTACATGAAATATGGAATCTTGTTTGGCATTTAAAAATGTCACTGGTGGGGTTTTGTGGGTCAAGTTTATAACTAGTCTTTTGGCCCCTAGATTGGAGTGCTGCCTAGTAAAAAATATTTTTATTTCTAATACAAATTTTTTGTTGTGGGTACTCAAAAGAACCATCTCAATGAGGTTTTATATTTTCAGCATCCAAAACTGATGGATAAAAAAATATTCGCAATTTTTTGCTGAAAATGGTTATTGGGGCCTTCAGTCTCCATACATGTAGCTGAGCTTGTGTATGCGAGTCTTGTTAAAAAACAGGATGACAGATTTTCTCCTGTTATGGCACATTTTTACTACTTCCTTGCTAGCGGCAACTTTTGTTGTCTGCTGATAACCTTTGCAAACAGTTTGGACCCAGATCAGGACCGACAAAATGTCGGTCCTGATCTGGATCCCAAACGTTTGACACACTGATTGTATTCCAGAAAAAAATTATCGAAAACAATTTGAAAAGTCAGCAGACGACAAAAAAAACGTGAAAATTACCCAGCATGCAAAGTCTCAGACATTTGTTTTTCCAGGCAGTAAAGTTCATCCGTCCTGTGACTTGTTTAGAATCTCACCCAGTCTCAAGTGTGGTCAATAATTCCAGAAACAACAAAGCAGAATGTATTGAAAAGATTGACCCTAGGTAAGACACTTTTTATGTTTGTTAGACTGGTTATTTTACATTTATCTTAAGCCAATTAAAAAATAAGGGTGTTTCAGGTAACAGGTCTGAATACATGTATTTCAGATAGGGTAGGCACACATATTTTTTTAATTCTTTTTTCTCGAAAAAATAATTTTATGCATTTTGAAAGGCATTTCACCTTTCAAAATGCATAAAATTAAATATTTATCCAGAAAACCTGAACAAATTCTAGGTTTCACCAGTAAACTTAGGTAGGGTCTGGTTACTCTTAACACAGGTATTCTTTTATTTGGCTTTATAGTTCCTGTATACTTATGCAGTAAGATCATTTTGTTTTAGATTGTAAATCATTCAAAGCTGTTTACTTAGTTTTAAAATGGCATTGCAAGGAAGGGAGAAGACAAATGAAACATCAAGTAAGCAATAGAAACTTGGCTGAAGACACAATTAAGGTTTCAGGTCTATAGGCTCAGGCTAAGGCATCTGGACTGCCAGGTTTATATGGGTAAGGGCAGATCACAAACCTTGATAGTGCCCTCCTCAGCTTAGGTTGCTATTGCTTTTAATGCATTGATTGAATAAATGCTCAACCCTTGAATTTGACGTCAATTTATTTATAAGTTGCAAATAAGGCTTGCTTGGGGAAGAGAGAGCTGGTTGCTTTGCTTAGTTTGTCTTCCTGGTCTCTCGTGATTGTTGTAAGACTCTTCCTCCTGGAGCCATGGGTTTGTATGCAGTATGTGATTGTGGTATTTCCTGATCATACTCACTATTTTTGCATTTCATGTAAATAAACTACCGACGATTCACATGATAGATCGGGCATAATTTTACTGCTTTATTTGTCCTGAAAATAAAAACAGAAATACACAAAATGGTTGTCTGTTTGAATTGTTGTTAGCAATTGAAGTGAAAGATATCAATCAGCCAAGCATTATTAATCAAACCAGTCTGCTCAGCTACAGAGAATAGATAAAATAAGGAATTTTTTAATGTAGATAGCAAAGATATGATACTTTATATAGAGTGAATAACAAAGGCACTGTTCAGACTGTGTGGATGGCTGATCTGAGCTATTTTTGTTTGCATGCAACAAAATAAGTTTTTTTCACGAGGCCCAAATGATGGTAATGTTTTCAGATAAATACTTAGTTTTCAGATAAATACTGACTGGTTTATAAACTGTTTACATAATTAGCTAACTTCTTATTCTAATAATTCCAACTAACCAAGGTCAACTTTCCACTATTTACCATAGCAAGCACTATTGTGTGATAGAGCCTGGTCTGCGATAACCCTCTATAGACTGGAATCCTCCAAAAGGATACTTTTGCAAACAGTACAGTCCCAGATGAAATATATATCTGCGGCATTTCATCAGGGTCTGCTGTGTTTGCTAAGACAAAATCAATCTTCAGAGAAATAAATACAATGTTGTTGGGGAATTAGAACCTATAACCCCTCAAAATGCACAATATACCATCCTAACTTACCTCTATCAACATTTTATGGAAAAGTCCATTGGCTTACAAAAGTACAATATATTAGTGAATAGGGACATGTACATGATAATTTTTTAGCCAATCAAAAACTGTGTTACATATATGATATACATGAATCTACTTTATATTGTAGCAAGCCGAAGATGAGTGCAAGCAGTAGCCTGATGTCAGCCTGGCTAGCTAAGGGGAAAGTAAAGAAAGAACAGTCAGATGGTCAACCTGATAAGAAACCGAGACTCACTTGAAACCTTGGTTTAAATCTTGTGTGGCCTGTTCACAAATGGGCCTATGCCATGGTAATAAACATGGAGTATGTGCAGACCAAGATGAGGCTTCAAAGTAAAAAAAACCCAAACATGCTCAACTCAGCTGAGCATGAAATTTCAATGTTAAATGCTAAAAATAACAAAATTTTCCTGCTTAAAACTCTCAGATGTTGTGTTTTTTTTGTATTTATCCTGCTAATAAATGTTGAAATGCCAACAGTTGTTGGCATTTTAACATTTATGAGCAGGATGTATTTCATACTCAGTTGATTTGAGCATTAAAAAATCTTAATTATAACCTCAGGGCCAGGTGAAGGACCTCTTTTGTTGAAAATCGACATGAAAGTGAATACAAAGCTGGAGGCAGATTTGATTGGCAATTATGATACTTTCCCAGATCTCTTTTACCATTTTGCTCAAGAACTGTCCACTTGACTTGCGAATGAGGTGTGTAAAATGAAGTATTAGGATATTTTCAGTAGCAGGCTGATCTGGGTTTGTTCAGATCTAATTGTATGAATATAGTAGGTAAAAAGGTAGTGGGAACAAATCAAGCTGTTACAAGATCATGACACTTCCATTTAGCTAGCCTGGGTTCCAGTCTGATCATTTTTTTTCTTCTTGTTTCTTCCGTTTCTTGGTCAAAAATGACGATCAAAATCAATAAATGACAACCAATACCTTTAATGTGTTATCTTTTTATTATATTAATTTTTAGAATATTAGCATATGAAATATTGAAAAAAAAAAAATTGACAAAAAAAATAAATATTGACAACTGGACCCAGGCTGCCATTTAGCCATTTTTCTTCCGGGCTCCATTTACTGTAAAACATTTGATATTCAGGGCTTCAAAATTTGGTGTATTTAAAAGACTGACATATTGGCCTGTTTTAGTTTTGGGGGTTTCTCAATTTAATGGCTTTTAAAAATATTCTCTATTCCCATAGGGGGTACTATTAAACGAAAGAATATGCTACCCATAGGGAGCATATTCTTTCCTTTAAAAGTAGCCCTTTTTATGAGGTGGTTTTCTTTCCTTGAAACATACTCTACCATTCAAAAGTTGTTATTTGGCTATATCAACATACTAAGGGTGTGTGTCCATTTATTGCTTATTGTGTAACTGAATTCAAAACTATTTCCCTGTCGTATATTTTGGCGATTTTTGATTTTACCCCCAATAGCGTCAAATAAAAATACCTGCCAAATGTGTTTTACTGAGCTATCATTGATCAAGTATGTATGTGCACTCAGGGAGGGCTTTGGTTATACTGCAAAGCTGTGCAGGCTAACACACATCTTCCAAGTGTTAGGTGGCGTCACTGCATTGTGTCCTTGAGAAAGATGCATTAATCCTTGCTTAGTACTGGTTCAACCCAGGAAGACCTGTCCGGACATAACTGAAAAGTTGTTTACTGTGATGTAAAGAATCAAATCAAATAAACAAATCTAAGTATTAGGTACTTATCAGTTATACAAGCTTGTCAGTCTTTACAAATCTTTCATGAGACATAACATTTTCATGTGCGAAAGTTTTAGGATTTTGGCTGAGTTAAGACATTTGCAACTGACTTACCACTGAGTCAGCCCAAATATCCTGAATAAGCCATAATACATTAGTTTCATTAAACAGGTCTGAGTTCCTGAGGACAAAATGCCTGTTTTTGTAAGTTTGAGTTGATGCTTTATGTCCCAGTCAACAATTTTTCAGTCATGTTGGAATGTTTCCTTGGTTAAACCAGAGGCGAGTTCAATAATGCGAGTGCTCGCCGAGCGCTCGTTGATTGGTACCTATCTTTATTCATAACGTGTAAAGCCGGACATCAGTACAACCAGCGCCCGAGAGCGCTGGCATTATTGAACTTGCCTCAGTATTAAGCAGTTAAGATAAAGTGCCTTGCTCAAGGACACAACAAAAGGTCTTTGGTTAGGCTCGAACCAGGTTCCTCTTGATCTCAAGTTGAGCATTCAAGCCACTGCACTTTTCACAAAGTGTTTGTTATACTGAAATAAGTCATACTATCACAGCGCCAGATAAGAGTATGTATTGGAAATCTATTTTCTTCATTTTATCATCCAAAACATATGTTGTGGGTACTCAAAAGAACCGTCTCAATGAGGCGGTTCTTTTGAGCACCCAAAGCACATGTTTAAATTGATGGGTAAGAAAATAATTACAATTTTAGGCTCATAGAATTTCCTTATCTGGACCTATGATACTATTCTTCACCAAAATAATCACACTGAGTGCGCAACTCTATATTCTATGCCCCCTTTTGACAACAGTGTAGATTCAGATCAAGCTTGCTTCTGATCATGGCCAGCTGATCAGGATTCACACTACTAATCATCCACAAAATGTATTCATATTTTATGAAATTGCAACTGTGAACTGACAATCCCGACATGACCATAGCTGTTGACTGGGATGTAAACCATCAAACCAAACAAACAAACTTTCACACAAGAGTTTTGAATTTCAGTACTTTACCCATGTATTTTCATATGAGCTGGCTCAATTCATCATTTCATGAGAGAAAGAGTATTGCCATTAAATATTTGAACAAATCATCCTTAGTTTTTATGTTTCATTAATAAAGTTCTGTTACATATGGTGTTTGTAATACCCCCCGCAAACGTAGTTTAGGGGGTATACTGTTTTCAGCCTGTCCTTCATTCCCTCATCATTTCAAGGTTTTTGTAGAATAACTTATGTAGCTTTTGTCCGATTTGATTAAATTTGCACCACACCTTAACCATTAGGCAATGCATGTTTGATACGAAAAAGGGGGCTAAAATATATCTAAAATATATATAAAAAAAATAGGAATTAAAACAGTTTTGTATTTAAAATATAATCGTATTAATGGTTTAGTCGGAGTGTAAAATGGAAAAGTGGAACAGCCAGCTTGAACACGGACAGGACAGTCAATGTAGCAAACAAGAGGCTTGTTTTGCAAGGGCGACTCATGTGTGGCTGGCTGTCAATCAAAACACCAGTATCACTTCTGGCGAATGAGTTCAATGTTCGAAGCGTATTGCACGGGCAAGTGAGCTTGGCAGCTGCCAATCAAATTTTGTGTAATTCATGAGGCTATGAACGGTTGCAAAAATCTAAAGATTCATTAAAGGATTTCTTCAAAAATGTAAATATTGGTGTATCCTTTTAAAACTGCAGTCATTATACCCCCCGCCTGTCCGTCATTATACCCCCCCACCTCCCCAACCCCCGCGCCTATCCGTCTTTCCGTTATCATTTCAAGAATTTTATAGCTTTTGTCCAATTTTTATTAAATTTTCACCACACCTTAACCATTAGAAAATGCATGTTTGATACGAAAAAAGGGGCTGAAGGGTCAGTATTGCAAGAGTTATGCCACTTTGTAGTTCTAACTGTATGGTGTTTGCAATATGGCTGATAGTGCATACTTTGTGAAATCAACTCCTCCTAGTCTTTATACTCACGGTGCAAAGTATATATAGAGGATCTTACATGAATGCTCATGTTTTATTAAATTTATTAAACAAGTTGAGGAAAAGAGATAAAATACGAGGCTTGCCGAGTATTTTATCTCTTTTTCGCAACAAGTTTAATAAATTCAATAATACAAGAGCATGAATGTTAGATTCTATTTATCATATGACATTAAGTATACTTTGAAATCTCATTTCTACCCTAAAAACGTTATAATTTTCTCATTATGTGCTCAACGTTGTTATGGGCCTCACAACGTTTCCCGTAAATCTGTAAACCACTAGTGGCTTATCGATTTTATTGCATGGCGTTATTTCACTCCCAGACGTGATGTCATATGATAAAGGGGGTATATAGTTTTTGCCTTTTCTGTAACTATGTCTGTCTCTGTTTGTAAACTTTTTTTCTGTCAAAGATTTCTCAGCAACTACTTGACTTAGGATTCTGAAATTTGGTACAAAGCTTAATAGTGATGAGTTGTATTGTGTAACAAAAATAACAGCCACATATTGCTTATCAGTCCCTTTCTTTCTCTCCAATGAAAATTTCTGTCGCAGATTTCTCAGCTCCTATTGTAGCCAGTGTTTTCAAATTTTGTGTACACCTTCAGGTAGGCAAAGTGTATTGTGTAACTGAAAATTAAGATGCTAATCTTCATTTTGCCTTCTTTTTTCAATTTTTCTTTCTGTCACTCCTATACAATATATATGGATATTTTTTCGGTCAAAGATTTCTCAGCAACTACTTGAGTTAGGATTCTGAAATTTGGTACAAAGCTTGATAGTGATGAGTTGTATTTTGTAACAAAAAACAGCCACATATTGCATTTCAGTCCCTTTATTCGTTCATTTTTTCCTTCTCCCTAATGAAACTTTCTGTCACAGATTTCTCAGCTCCTATTAGAGCTAGTGTTTTAAAATTTGTGTACACTCTCGGGTAGGCTAAGTGTATTGTGTAAATGAAAATAAAGATGCTAAAGCTCAATTTGCTTTCTTTTTCAATTTTTCCTTCTGTCACTCCTACATAACACGTATGGACATTTTTCGTTGGAGTTTTCTCAGTAACTACTTGATTAAGGATTATGAAATTTTGTGTACACCTTCAGGTAGGCAAAGTGTATTGTGTAAATGAAAATTAAGATGCTAATCCTCATTTTGCCTTCTTTTTTCAAATTTTCAATTTTTCCTTCTGTCATTCCTATATAACACATACGAGGGGGTTTCAATATGTAATGAAAACCCATTCATAACTCCATCCACAAACGCGTTAGGATTTAATGTTATATGCCAATCGAAAGATCAAAGCGTTGCCGTTACAATGGTGCATAAAACATTATTTTATCTTTCCAAATTCAATAAGTTACAGACTTTTTAAAAAGCATACTAATATACACTGCATATATTTTCCTCCGAATTGTAAAGACTCATTTTAACAAAAGTAGAAAGGCATGCTGAATTTTTTAAAACAAACATTTAACATGCATCAATCACATATCCATAGTTTTCTGACTCATTTCCCCTTTATCTGCTATAACGATACAAACTTTTTACCTGTACCAATATCTCGTGCAAACGGTTTTATTACGTTACCCCCTCTTACGTTGACGTTGTTTAAAGCAATGGACCTAACACAAAAATACACTCGTTTCTTGAAAATCGGAAATGTGGCTTTGTATCAGGAAAGGACAATTTTGATTGTATCGAAGTTTCAGTAAACACAGTGCATAGGCAGCAGACCAGTTAAATTGAAACCAATATCTAAGGGTATCTCATCTGAGTGGTATACCATTTTCGTTTCCTATAATTTTATTGTCTGAAATTAGCCAGCCAGATTATGTATATGTAAATACGTGTAACAATGTCCAAATAATGCATCTAAGTGCAAATATGGATGAAACACGGTATTTTGTCTGATCCATTTCAGTGTTAGCCAATGATGGCATTCTTTTAAGTGATTTTCTTATTTCAAATGACGTACCTGGGGGTACTTTATGAGTGAGATTAAATATGGAAATTTCAAAATCGGCTGTATAACTTGCAAATGAACATCGAAGCGACCAGAAAAAATGATTTTTGTATGAATTTCGCTATGTATTCGTTCACGCAAAAACGACTTTGTCAATGGAATACCAGAAAATATACCATCAAGGAGGATTTTAACCAAAATGAGAGTCTCAGTATTTCATAGATTATGAAGCAATATCAGAATTTTTTGCAGGTATAAATCTTCAATATATGGATATTTATAGCGCGAAGAAGCAGACTGAAAACACTCCTCGTTCATGTAGTTATCTGTTTTTGAAAACATTGTTTTATTTCATATCGCAGTGTACTTCAGTACCCTATCTTGAAAGTGGCTTTTGTAAATTGGATAATGAGCTGGACAACTGCAATTTTGCATGTATTTAGCCAAGAAACAGACCTTTTAATGAAAGTAATTATGAAGTGTGTAAATATAGAACTTTGGGATATACTGGGCTGTTTTCATTACATATTGAACTCCCCTCGTATGGACATTTTTCGTCAAAGTTTTCTCAAAAACTACTTGATTTAGAATTATGAAATCTTTAACAATTTCGTCTTTTCTCTGAAAGTGTTACAACCTCTGATGGCTACCGCAGGGGGTATGTGAGCTTTGCTCACTTCTTGCTATATTTGGTGTATCCTTTTAAAACTTTGCAGGTATTATACAGACATATTGAAGATGTGTGCATGTGGAAGTTTAATGATGAAAAAAATATTTTTGATAAATTTACACCTTTTTTAACTTAGCCAATTCTCGACCACTACATATTAAGTAATGGATGATGGTGCATACCTGAGGGTCTGGATGGGGGGGGGGGGGGTGGGGGGGGGTCTGGTATTCACTATTCATTAAAAATTTAGCCCATTATTCATCTCATTAAAATTTTGCATTATTCATTAAAATAAAACCAATTATTCATTAAAAGTAAGATAGGTGGCAAAGGAATCTGATTATTCACTATTCATTAATTTTTTCTTCAATTCATTAAAAAAATAGGATTATTCATTATTTTTTATGCCCTCATTATTCACTATTCATTATTTTTTGGGCTCATTATTCACTATTCATTATAAAAAAGGCCATTTCACTAATCATTATACCCCATCCAGACCCTCATACTTTGTGAAATCAACTCCTCCAAGAGTCTTTAGTGTATCCTTTTAATACTTTGCATGTATGTTACAAACATATTGAAGATGTGCATGTGGAAGTTTGATGATGAAAAAAATGTTTTTGATAAATTTTCAGCATTTTGAGCTTAGTCAATTCTCGACCAATGCACATATTGAATAATGGTTAATAGTGCATACTTTGTGAAATCAACTCCTCCAAGAGCCTTCAGTGTATCCTTTTAAAACTTTGCGTGTAGGTTACAGACATATTGAAGATGTGCATGTGGAAAATTAATGATGTAAAAATAATTTTTGATAAATTTACAGCATTTTAAAATTAGTCAATTCTAGACCACTGCACATATTGAATGATGGTTACAATGTGAAATCAACTCCTACATCCTCGGTGTATCCTTTTTTAATACTCATGTATGTTGCAGACATATTGTAGATAATGTTGCGGGGGTATACTGAAAGCCTTGCTTGCAGCCCAATTCTTGTTATTCCAGTCCTATCTTGATAGTATGGTAAATGGTTGAAGATTTGAACAGTTTTCTCTTTGAAATCTTTCTGGTTTCAAATAAAATGTTGGTTACCATGGCTGGAATTCACAAAATGCTCGGCAGAGTAGCAAACCTGAAAGAACCTGATCAGTCTGACCTGGTTCTGCACTCCAAACAATGAGGCCCATTTTTAACCACCAGCCAGACGAGGATGGGGGGATATAGCGATCAGTCTTTTGTCCGTCCGTACATCCGTAGACCAAAGCTTGTTCACTCCCTAACTTTAAGACCCTTCAAGATATTTTGATTATATTTGGTAGGCATATATATCGGGTCAAGACGGTGTGTCACATACAATAATTGTTGCTCTCCCTTGCATCCTTTTAGAGTTATCTCCCTTGAATGGATATTAAAGGGAAAACCTTGTTCACTCCATACATTTAATAGCCTTTGAGATAATTAAATTATATTTAGTAGACATACATCGGTTAAAGATGGTGTGTTGTGAACAAGAATGGCAGCTCTCCCTTGCATCTTTGTAGAGTTATCTCCCTTGAATGAAAGGGAAAATCTTGTTTGCTCCATAACGTTTATACCCTTTGAGATATTTTATTAATATTTGGCAGACATATATATCGGGCCAAGACTGTGTGTCACAATGGTTGCTCTCCCTTAATTACATCCTTTTGGAGTTATCTCCAGTCGCAGGTTCGATTCTCGGCTTCTCCATAAAACCTTTTTCTGTGAGCCTTCGGGTGCTCCAGTCATATAAGTAAACACACATATCATAAACCCTCCCGGCCCAGTACTGGTTACTACCCATAGAAAAGCCACAAGAAAGTTTTGGAGTTATCTCCTTTGAATGAATTTTAAAAGGGAAGCCCACAGTATAACTATTATATACCCTTTGAGATATAAATAATATTTGGTAGACATATATCAGGCCAAGTCGTTGTGTCGAGAACAACAATGGTTGCTCTCCCTGCATCCTTTTAGAGTTATCTCCCTTGAATGGATTTTAAAAGGAAAACCTTGTTCACTCCATACGGGTTCGGTGCACAATTAATCGGTCCCATTCAACTCCATGTAAAAAGGCAGAATTGGAGCATCTGCAAATTTTTCCAGGACATTGCTTGGACTGTTTTCTGTCTGTGAGTGGCAAGATCTGTCATTCACCTATCAAAAAAGTGAAAAGACAACCTACCTTGATAATCTCGTTTTCTCAGCATTCTCCGTTCTTTGGGGAACAGTCAAAAAATGCGGGCTGAAATCCGACCCGCGTCATACGTTACCTGGGGAGTGCGCCGGGGAGTCTGTGACAAAATAGTCCACACAAAGATGCATTTTTCTGCATCAGCCTGACAAACATAGACCAAGGTTGAATCACATGTACATTTAAAGTCGAATAAAGCACCCATTTACGCCATAAAGGGCCCAGAAACGGCAAGTGCTAAATTTCTAAAGGTACTATTTTCGTGGGCTACCAAACCGGAAGACTGTAATTGTGTACTAACACCATACATTTAACAAGTATTAGCTTTTCAAAAAAGCTGGCGGTCGTTTAGCCATATCATTGTACGTATTCTTGCCCACTGCATGCTTCCATTTTGAACTTCTAGTGCTTGTCCATGTAGATTTATTCTAAGCTCCAATCAAGGACGTTTTGGCTTTGGGACGTTTTACCAGCTCTTTTGAAAAAGCTAATACTTATTGCGTTTATATAAGTGACAGGGCAAATTGACGCCTTCTTTGTGAAATTAGCAAACGAGCTTGCCTCGCACAGATTTCACGGACAGTTTACTTCGCGCTGTAGGTCAACCCACGATATTTGGTACCCCACTCGTTGTTCGGCAGCGAATAAAATATAGGCGGAGCACGGCATAAAGCTTCAGTAAAAATCTGAATTTGATGTGTGTTTTGAATGATGTTTATATAAGGGGCCGGCCACGGCTGACCGCAATAATATTTAGTAGACAAGTTTTAGCTTTTCTAAAAAGCTGGCGGTCGTTTAGCCCTATCACTGTATGTATTATTGCACAATGTCAGTGCCGAACTGGGGGGAGGCTGGGGGCACGTGCCCTTACCCCCCACGAAGAGGCCGCGGTGAGTGTCTTAAAAATTTTTTTCGCGCATTTATATGTACGGTAATGGTTTGGTGGTGTTTGGGGTGTTTTTGGGTGGTTTGGGGTATTTCGAGGCCGTAGGTTTCAAAAAAAGAAATTTAGCGCATTATATGTACGGTGATGGTTTGGTGGTGTTTGGGGTGTTTTGAGTAGGTTTGGGGTATTTCGAGGCCGTAGGTATTTTTAGCACAAAGTTTATATATACGGCCGGCCACGGCCGACCGTAACAATGGTGTGTCGTGTACAAGAAGGGCTGCTCTCCCTATCTATCTATCTATCTATCTATCTATCTATCTATCTATCTATCTATCTATCTATCTATCTATCCATCCATCCATCCATCCATCCATCCATCCATCCATCCATCCATCCATCCATCCATCCATCCATCCATCCATCCATCCATCCATCCATCCATCCATCCATCCATTCTGCAGCACCCTCATTTCGAGTATTACGTGCAGTTGCGCTGTCAGTGCAAGAGTTAAAAGAAAGATTGTAGGAGATAAAAAGTGCGATAGTGAGACTTGATAAAAGTTATAGTGTTAGTGCAGAAGAGGTGCAGGTAAAAGAGGTTAAAAACAGTGTATTTAAATTAAGGTGACCGATGGTTGATCTTGCAGACTCCTTCCCTGAATGAGTCAAGATCTTCCAAAAGTACAACTTCAGAGGAGAGTCTGTTCCATAGAACTACTGATGCAGGATAAAAGGAATATTGGTAGTAGCTGGCAGCGTGTGTATCTGCCTAAATGAAAGAGTGTGCATGTGGCGAGTATATCTTAAGGGTTTATCAAAGTATGCAGGAAGTTGAATCGCAACATATCCATGGACAATTTTGTAAAACATTATCAGCCGGGCATCAATCCGTCGATCTTCCAGTGACCTCCAACCAAGCTCACTCAGCATGTTAGTGACACTTTCATATGGGGAGAATTGGTTTTTGACCCATCTAGCTGCTCTTCTTTGGGTCATTTCAATTTTATTTATATTATGCTTTGTGTGGGGGGACCAGACTGGGGAGGCATACTCAACTTGGGGACGAACTAATGTTTTGTAGGCCAGTTCTTTTACCTTCTCATTGCTGGTCTTAACGTTTCGTTTAACAAAGCCCAGGGTCCTGTTTGCTTTCGCAGTTATTGAGCTGATGTGGTCGTTCCAGTTAAGATCTCTAGCAATACTTACACCAAGATACTTTGCTGTGTCAGTTGCCTCAAGTACCTGTCCATGAAGGGAGTACTGGGTGTTCAATGGATGTTTCGACCTTGTAATGTGGAGCACCTGGCATTTGCTAGGGTTAAATTCCATGTCCCACGCCAGCTCCCATTCCTGTAAGGTATTGAGGTCTGCTTGGAGGGTGTCCCTATCGTCTGAGGATCCAACTGTTAGATAGACAGCCGTGTCATCGGCAAAAAGTCTTACCTAGGCTTGTATATTTTGTGGTAGGTCGTTTATATAGAGCAGGAAGAGGAGAGGCCCAAGAACAGATCCCTGGGGCACACCAGATGTCACAGGAACCTCTGATGAGCTTTCCCCCTCCAGCACCACAGCCTGGGTTCGACCTACCAGGAAAGCTCTAATCCAATTTAGAGTATTTCCTTTCACTCCATGCTGTGAAAGTTTGAACAAGAGTTTAGGATGGCTGACTTTGTCAAAGGCCTTACTAAAGTCTAGCAAGATAAGGTCAACTTGTTTACCTGTTACTAGTTGCCTGCCCAGGTCTTCAACAAGCTGGATAAGTTGGGTTTCACATGATCTCCTTTCTCTGAAACCATGCTGGAGATCGTAGAGAACATTATTTTGGTTGAGATGCTGAGTGAGCTTAGATGCAATTATATGCTCCATCACCTTGCACAATATGCATGTCAAGGAGATGGGCCTATAATTGGCTGGATCACTTTTACTTCCCTTCTTGAAAACCGGGCTAACATTGGCTTTTGTCCAGTCTGACGGAATTTTACCTGTAGAAATTGACTTTTGGAAAATTAGATGAATGAATGGTGCTATTTCCTCTCTAAGTTCTTTCAGGATAATAGGTTTAATACCATCTGGGCCTGGTGCTTTGTCTGGTTTGAGGTTTGAAAGTAGTTTGAGAATACCTTTCAGGTCAATGTTGATTTCAGGCATTTTAGGATAGTTGCATTGGAACCTCTTAGGTATACGGACAGAAAAGTAGTCTTGAAGTTTATCTATGCATAATTGGCTGAGCTTAAGAGGTGATAGTTGTGAGAATACTGACTGAAATTGTTTATTTAATAAGTTAGCTTTATCTTTATTTTGAGAAAATGTGTTACCTGAATCTTTGTCCTTTAGAGGGGAAACACCATGGGAGTCCTGTTTAGCATTTTTTATCAGGGAGAATAATTTTTTCGGCGCAAATTTCTGTTTGTCTGAGACTGTGTCAATGTTACCCTCTTCATCACTGAGGCCTAGTACCGATTGGAGGTAGTTGTTATATGCAGTCCTTATTTTGGACTGAACAAGGTGTTTTACCTCCTTAAAGTGGCGTCTATCTCTGGGGTGTCCTTTCTTCTGTTTCTGGAAGAGGCTATCTCGCTTACGGATCAAACGCTTAATATGTTGGGTAATCCATGGGAGACTTCTTTTTGAACCAATTTTCTTTATAGGGACAAACTGGGAAATACCTTTCTCCCTTGCATCCTTTTGGATTTATTTTCCTTGAATGAATTTTAAAGGGGAAACTTTGTTCGCTCCATTACTTTTATACCCTTTGACAAATTTTAATAATAGTTTACAGACATAAATCAGGCCAAGACGGTGTGTCAAGAGTAGTTGCATTCCCATGCTTCTTGTTTGAGTTATTTCCCTTGAATTAACTTTAATGGGAAAACCTTTTGCACTCCATAGCTTCCATCCCCTTTGAAATACTTTGATAATATTTGGTAGTTAAGACAGTGTGTCACATGCAAGAATGGTTGCTCTTCCTTGCTTCCTGTTTGAGTTATCTCCCTTGAATGAACTTTAGAAGCAGAAACTGTTTATGCATGCGCGGATCCAGGAATTTTTGTCTGGGGGTGATTTCAGGCTCAACTTACAGAAAAAAACTCTGAGGTTTTGTTTTTTTTAGTCCTCAACTTATTTGACAGAGGGGTTCCGATGGTTTATTTTAAAGAAAACTATAATTTTTAAGGTTCGGGGGGTGGGGGGGGTGTCTTAACATTTTCCAGGGGGGGGGGGGGTCCAACTTTTCCAGGTGGGGGGGGGGGGTCCAAATTCTAATTTCTATAGAAACCTATAGAATGTGATTTTCTTAGCATGGCAGTATAACTCCACAATGCATTGATAAGATGCTATCAAGCAAAACATTTTGGAAACTAGAATTCAAGGGCTACTTGATGGTTGAATTTTTGTCAAAAAAAAGGACTCGGTGTGCACGTGCAGCGCATGCTCAAGTAAAATATGTGCGATCACTGCTTGCACAACTTACATATTTTCATAGGAAAATGTGACTAAAAGAGAAATGGTAAACTTAAAAAATGGGACTTCTTTCGATTTTTCTTTAAACTTTTACTATAAATTGTGTCACTACAGGAGCACGAAAAACGCCTATTAAGTATATGTTTTGCTTTATTTGTAGCGAACACACACTGGTAAATGTATACGTCGATTTGGTGGTATTTACGCGTATTGCCGGTACTTCATAGACCGGAAGTGGTAGATATTGGTGTTAATACTATATAGAAAAACATGCCATATGCCTAAAGGACTATAGACTTCAATCATTTTTAAATATTCAGCATGTGCATGGCGATTTATGTAAGCATTTAGGAATATATTCGAGTACCGATCATCCAGATCATAATAATTATCATACTAAAAAAAACTTTAAAAAGTATTCTCTGAAACCATGAGGTCAACAACTCAGGTGAGCGGTATAGGCTCATTGAGCCTCTTGTATATTTCATGTCTACCGCCTTATAATTCGAACTAAAACATCGAGGACTTCGAATTTAAGAGACCTGACTGTACATGTATATGTTTCAGGTATGTGAGCCCTATCTATGTTTTTAGCATGTACCTAAACATTTAGGCATAAAACGAAAAATCCTTCCTACCCAGCTAGTTTAATGCCTACCCCAAAAGTTTTATAGCTTCAGATTTTTTTTAGCTCAACTGAGCTGAAGACTTGTGGGTGAGCTTATAAGCCTTATAGTATAACAATGATTTTGTCAATATTTTCAAACATCTCTGAAAGCACTGGGCCAATTAAACTCAAATTTCGAATGGAGACTCCTTAGGATACGGTCCTTGCCACATGATCAAGATGGCTACCACGCCCATATGTGGTATGAACCCTTTTAAATTTTCAAGAAGAAGGTTGGTTGCCTTGGAACTTGGTAAGTATACTATGCACAATAAGTTTAGCAATTTCTTATGTTTCGCATCTTTATGTGCTCGTCTTGTTTGCAATGTCGAACAATTTCAAATGCAATGACGAGAACAGGATCTTAGGCAAATGAAACCACGAATTTTCAGACGCCATCCTTTAAATAGGCTTTTGGGAGAGCAAGAATTGCAGGAGGGGTCAGTAAGCAAAATTGAATTCCGTTGTAAGTGATAAGCATGTGATTTTTCGTTTGGTGGTCTTACATCTTCCTCATGCATATAAAAACTATTGGTTGTGTGACAGATGTGATAGAGATTTCATGCTGAAAAAATCAGCTGCCATCAATGACGTCAAAACGTAGTCATCATTTGATTAGGCTTCTAATGTTAACTGGCGTGCCAATTCAACAAGGACTCTGTTTACAAAGATGGCATAGGCTTACAATGCAATTGCTCTTATGGTTGAGCATTAATAAAAACGTCAAATTGTGAAAACTTGGACCTTTATTTCTCTTAGACACTTCCGAAAAGTGTAGCATTTGCTATGCTATTTTTGTTTCAGTGACCAAACAATCGCTTTAAAATGTTTTGGCTTCCCCCAATGATCAGAAATACCCACGTTACCCGCTAGCCTTAAAATTTAACGTCACTTTAGCACGGCCGCTGCGTTTGGTAATTCCATATTCTTTTGAATGGAAATTCTTGTCAGATGTTCGGCGCTTGTATCTTCATGACAGCAAATGAAACCTGAGATCTGATTTGGATGGGTTCACCCTTACAAAACAATTGCTAAACTTATTGTGCATAGTATAACATTAAGAATATTGGGCCTACCAAGTTTATTAAAATGATGATCCTAGGTTGACCTTGACCTACTTAAAACCAAAGTTGAATTAGGTTCCTAATGCATTTAAATGGGGAAAAGTTTGATGTTTTTTTATGAAAATTGGAAGCAAGTCATTATTCTCACTAGATAAGTTTAACGTAATGGGACAATGACTATAAATAAGTCCCAAAATATCAACCAAGGTCGTAATTGGATTTCCACCAATATATTAAAACATATCCCCTGACGAAGTCAGAGGGATATTGTTTTGGCGGTGTCCGTCCATTTAGTCCGTCCACCTTTTTTGTCCATCCAGAACCATATCTCGGTACCTATTGGTCAGATTTGATGCATTCTTGGTATAAATGATAAGTACCATGGGCTCTTGATATCCTATAAGTTTTGTCAAAATCGACCCCTTAATACTTGTGTTATTGTCCTTGTCTTAGTATAGGCAATTATAATGCAAAACCTATATTAGCTTTTTTTGTGTATATATCCACATTTCCTCAAAACTATTATATTTAACAATTTCTCACTATAGATCATGATTACAGAGTGCCTGTAGATAAGCATGGCAGTGTCAAAATTTTACCCCACCCCTTTGACCCCACCTAAGGGATCAAAGGTCAAATATTTACATTTCGCAATAACTAAGGCAGTTGTCAGTATTTTTGCTGAAATTTTGCATGCAGGCAGAGGATCAATAGATTTGAAGCATATCAAACAGGATATAAGCATGAAGGCCTGGGTCCAATACCCTGGAGTGGACTTGGGGTGGGGCCAAGGCCAAAATCAAACTATTTCGTAATCTGGTCATGTTGCCTATCAAATTAAAGGCAACGAAGCATGCAGCAACATGGTAGCAAATATTTTCCCACAGACACGCTTACCCTCGACCTCGGGGTGGGGTCAAAAGGTCAAACTTTTTTCTGAAAGTAGTCATGTTACATATCAAATAAAAGGGAATTGAGCATAGAGCACCATGAAAGCAAATAGTCTGTCCTTACACACACCCTCGACCCCTGGGGTGGGATCAAAAGGTCAAAAAAATCTGAAAGTGGTCATGTTGCATATCAAATTAAAGTGCAAGAAGTGAAGACCAACATGCAAGCTAAAACATTGACTTTACACACACCCCTGACCTCTGGGATTGGGTTGAAAAGTCAGATATTGAAATTGTGAAAATAAGTATAATGTTTATAAGACTAAGCACTTAAACATACATGGCAAGCTTTTGTTATGATCTGAATAATATCCAAGGTGAACTAAGTGTCTAGATAAATGGGAATTATGTTTTGTGATCGACATGTTTCTCTAAACTAACCCTACGAGTAGTATAGGTGCCGGTTTAGCGTTTTTGACGTCACTTCCGGTCCAAGATGGCGGACCCCATGACTTCCGGTCCAAGATGGCGGCCCCCACGACTTCCGGTCCAAGATGGCGGCCCCCACGACACCAAGATGGCGGCCCCCACGACGTCAGATCCAAGATGGCGGCCCCCACGACTTCCGATCCAAGATGGCAGCCCCCACGACACCAAGATGGCGGTCCCTGTGACGCGTTCGGTTACACCTCGGAGGGTGAGTCAACGCCCTAGACCACGAGAAGGTAGCGTCACGTCCTAGAGCGCGGTGTCGTTCTTCTCTGTATACAAGGGTGAGGGGCCTCTCATGTATCGAACGAACACGGATCTGGAGGAGTCTATATTGAGGATTTTTTTTTACGAAGTTCAGAACGAGATCCAGTCTTTAATGGTGTAGCGGGTCGCAGCGCTTGGTTTATCCCATTCCCCGGGTGGACCCTTTTTTTTTCATCACGGTCCTTTCACGTCTTTTTCCACGTACTGATCGGCTTCGTAATTGGGTCGTTAAGGCTGAGAGGGATATGATTGTCTATCAACGTAGAACGGGTTCCTCGCCATGCATATGGCGTCTGGCTAACTTAGGAGCATATTGCGCAATTATTTGTTGTTCGTCCTTTAGTATCTTAATGAATTCCAGTCCCAAGTTGCTGTCTTACGCCCTCTGTCCGTTATACTATCCTCTCCTTTTCGCTTAAGCTCCGATTTGGCCATTTCTAAAGCTTGGGCTACTGGGGTGACCAGGTTCACTACGGGTTTTTCCTTTTGTCTCATTTCTTTCAACTCTCTGTATTTCCGTCCACTACCCACAATATAATGACCCTGACTGTCGCGTTCCGCGTAGCCATCTCTAACATCCAGCAAGTGCTGAAACCATTTGTCGGGATCCGAGACGTATGTAATCCACTTCTGCTGTTGGTAATCGTAAATGAGTCTAGTGCCCATCTCTTTCCATCGATTTCCTCCTTCGTGCTCGAGTTATTCTTACGCTCTATTCATACGAACGGGCGAGAGTCCAGTTCACTATCCTCAAGCACCTCGATTAATCGCTCAGCAGCCTCTCTGGCTTCGCGACGTAGTTGTCTACATCTCATCCGAACAACAGTTCATCAAACAAAGCTATACACATAAAAGTAATGGCAAACATATTTACGCCTATTCAATACTTAATCCCTTTTCTTAGTTACCAGTTTTGATAGTCATTAGGGTTACACTCCGAACACCGTAATGCCCCTAACTGATTCATGTGATCACTTTGTACGTAACAGGGTACGACCCCGTCTAGTTCGGGTAAGGTCCTTCCAATTTCTGTTAAGAGTTCTTTGACGGCAATGTATTCTAGGGGTCTCAGGTATAATCCCTTTTTCGTAGGTATCACTTCTTCTTGCGGCTTCCAATACTGCCTTATATCCATACATGCGCTGCCCTCGGTGATGGTACAATAGACGTTCCCTCCAAGATGACTCTTATAGTTTTGTTTCTCTGTCCTCGCTTGATCCGCGTATTCTAAGTAATCCACCCAATTCTTCCATCGCATCAAGGATAAGCTGATACCTTTTTTGGTCGGTTTGTCATCTTTCCATTCTCTCAGGTCAACACGCAGTTCACCTTTCCATTCTGTGACCTCGATAAAGCGATCGTTTCCGAGACTGAATCTGCATCTAGACATGTTTACTGTTTGACTGTCAGAATAGATATGACTAGATTGCTGCAAAGCGCCTTATATAGTGAGAGGTCTCTTCTGATTGGTCAATTATCCAGCCATCTGATTGGTCAACCTCCTCACTCCTGATCCCTCCTCCTCATTCTCCTTCACGACGTAGTAGAGTCCTCTTGGTCTTCAGAGGCTTTCTCGGTTTCTATATTATGATTCGGCCATACGTCCATAAATAAATCTTTTCTGAGTTTGATGGCTTGTCTGATAGAGTCCGCCTGATTCATATCGTGTTGGTTCTTAAACGTTTTAGCCGATTCCAGTATTTGCTGTTGAACAGGATCCTCTTGTAGCTCGTAATAATCTATTAGAAATTGAGCGTAATCTCATCTGAGTTTTTTGCGGAGAGAAGGCAAATCATCATTGGGTGCGAGATGAATAGCTTTATCCGAACTAAAACCTCGCTCTTCATAAGTATTCACTTTAGCTTTAAACTGCTTTACGTTCTCCTGCCTGATCGGATTTTGAAATCTCCTGTTCCAGATGTCGAGTTTAGATCGCTCATCTCTTTGTTTTCTTCGTTTACCTGGAGGGCTTAAATCGCTTACCCTCCTATTCCATATATCCGGTTTATAACTTTCATCTCTTTCTTTATCCGGAGGGCTGATAGAGCGTATATAATCTAGGGACTCCACACTGTCAGCATCTTCATCATCAGAAATATCTCCGTCATCGGGAGACTGTTGATCGACAAATATGTCAGTTTGTAGTCTAACCTGTTCGGATGTACTGGATTTAAGATCTAGGACGAGGTAACCATAAGGTCTTGCCGTGGCATCTTCAAATTTCCTCATAAATGTGGCGCAAGTGGACGGATAAATTCTTCTTGCCAAGGTCGCAACTTGTTGTCTGTCGATCGGATTATTAAACAAGACCAAATATTGCGTATTTAAAGCGATATCCCTGCAAGCTCTACCTTGAGGAAATACGTTTTGAGTCAAATACACGATAGATATATTTCTGTGGTGACTGACTTTCGTAAAAAGGTCGGCAATTCTCTGGTCACACTTTGCTTTGGTCATCAGGTCATCAAAAATGATTAGGTTCCTTTTTGAGGGATCCATAAACTGAGCATTATCTAGATAGTCTGGGATACCCCGTATAAATTCTATACACGGAATTCTCTTCTGAAGGTCTTCGTACAGGGGCTGCCATTGTCCAAAACACCATAAGATTCGTTCCGGTGGCGGTTGTACTAACGAGGAAAGTAACAGTTTTCTAGTCCATTCCGTTTTCCCCGATCCGCTGGGTCCAGTTACCATCATAGAGAATGGGTGTCTAAATGTCATTTCCTTCAATGGTTGTGACTGGTCGGTATATTTCCCACTGCCATGGACATTGCGTTCATGTCTTTGCAATGCATCACGCCTACTATAGGACTGGTTGCAGATCAAACACCTGATCATTTTGTCTCAGTTAGTATTGCTTGTCTACCTTCATACGGGTGCCATCCTTCTTACGATCATTGGATCATTGTTACCACCACCACCACCGACAACACCAACAGCACCGACACCAACCACCACCATCACAGACACCACCACCCACCACCACCACCCACCACCACCACCACCACCGACACCACCCACCACCACCACCACCACCACCACCGACACCTACCACCACCACCAAACACCACTACCACCACCACCACATGGTGGACCATTGTTTCCTGACTGTACATTCACTACATCCTCACTGTATCCCACTGTACCCCAACTGAACCCTCACTGTGCCCCAATATACCCTCACTGTATCCTCACTGTACCCCACTGTACTCTCACTGTATCCTCCCTGTACCCTCACTGTATCCCACTGTACTCCAACTGAACCCTCACTGTGCCCCAATGTACCCTCACTGTACCCCCACTGTACTCTCACTGTATCCCTAATGTATCCTCCCTGTATCCTCAATGTATCCTCCTTCTCTCCTCCTCCTCACCCTCTCCTCCTCCCTCCTAATCCCAATGTACCCCATCTGAACCCTCACTGAGCCCCAATGTACCCTCACTGTACCCCACTGTACTCTCACTGTATCCTCCCTGTACCCTCAATGTATCCCACTGTACCCCAACCGAACCCTCACTGTATCCTCACGGTGCCCCAATGTACCTTCACTGTATCCTCACTGTACCCCACTGTACTCTTACTGTATCACCACTGTATCCTCCCTGTACCCTCAATGTATCCTCCTTCCCTCCTCCTCCTCGCCCTCTCCTCATCCCTCCTAATCCCACTGTACCCCAACTGAACCCTCACTGTGCCCCAATGTACCCTCACTGTATCATCACTGTACCCCAATGTACTCTCACTGTATCCCCACTTTATCCTCCCTGTACCCTCACTGTATCCTCCTTCCCCCCCCCTACTCCTCACCCTCTCCTCCTCCCTCCTAGCTCCATTATGAATTTGAACTATCATGATCACTGTTTTTTACGGCCATTATACTCGTTGTAGAACGTTCTATCATCGTAGGTTCACCGGTAATTGTTGGTTGACCATGATTATATAATGATTAAGCATAACAGTTTCGCTTTAAACAACCAGTCGTCAGCATTTGCGCTATGTATAGTCTTAAGATGATGTACTATATTTAGCACATTTTTTCTATCGCATTTTGAACACTGGATCTTGTATATATGAGGCATAGTTTTGATCTGTTTTTAAACACCATTTAAAACGAAACTTTATGTATACCAGCTTGCTGGGCAAGCCTTTCCTTTTAAATCGAAACTTTTATAATACAAACGCGAGCCTTACTTTTAAAACGACACTTTTATGTATAACCTGGCAAGCCTTTCCTTTAAATCTAAACGCTTGTAATACAAGTGCGAGCCTTCCCTTTAAAACGACACTTTTATGTTTCAGCTTCCTGGGCAAGGCTTTTCACGCAGTCTTATAACGCGAAGATGAACCACGCTATGAAAAATACGTGTGGTGTTCCAAATCACCAAACGTTTGAGCTACATCGTATCATTTAAACTGTTCAATTTGCTGTTCGATTGTCAGATTAGCTATGACTCGATTGCATGCGATTCGCACTATATAGCGAGAGGTCTTTTCTGATGGGTCAATTAAAAGTAATATCGTTATAAATGTATATCATAAGCCATACATCTCGCAATTCGACTCTAGACTATGAACAGTCGATACGTAAGTTGAATTTAGGGGTTAACTGTCTCATGTACTACCTGTACACGAACAGCGCAGACTCGCCCCTGCGCGAGTTAGGCTAGCTCTGTAATACGATCATGAGTCGACTATTTAATGTCTACATACGATGATGTCATCCAAAATGGCCGTCGCGCATGCGCAGTGAAAGCATTTAATTAAACAACATCTATATCCGTACTTTGTACATTAGTTCTCAGGTAAATGAAGACGTCTAACCATGCCATCTAAGCAGACAAATGAATGAGAAAATTCGCATTATTGGTGTATTTATACACCCTAGACATTTAGCATGAAAAGGGCGAAATTGCTTTTCTTTCCTAGTACACGCTATAGATACATCAAACGTTTGGTCCGATGGACAGGCTCATCTGCTTGAATAACGCACTCTGAACAGTAAATTCGATGTTGAACAGCGAAGACCCAACGCAATGATACAGCAAAGTCGTCCGTATTGAAAAGGTGGGTTTTCCGTGGGCATACTCCTGAATTGTAAAATCGATAAGCAATTTCAAAACATGGATCAAAGTGAATGCAGCCGGTCAGATCCGGTCAGCAGCTGATTATATTGGTGAATGAATTGAGACAGGCCCACGGAAAACCC
The DNA here is from genome assembly GCA_964019695.1 of Loripinus fragilis. Lineage (NCBI taxonomy): Eukaryota > Metazoa > Mollusca > Bivalvia > Lucinida > Lucinidae > Loripinus > Loripinus fragilis. Next base: position 124,064,982 of record OZ026515.1, read on the forward strand.
ACCTTTTCAATACGGACGACTTTGCTGTATCATTGCGTTGGTTCTTCGCTGTTCAACATCGAATTTACTGATCAGAGTGCGTTATTCAAGCAGATGAGCCTGTCCATCGGACCAAACGTTTGATGTATCTATAGCGTGTACTAGGAAAGAAAAGCGATTTCGCCCTTTTCATGCTAAATGTCTAGGGTGTATAAATACACCAATAATGCGAATTTTCTCATTCATTCGTCTGCTTAGATGGCATGGTTAGACGTCTTCATTTACCTGAGAACTAATGTACAAAGTACGGATATAGATGTTGTTTAATTAAATGCTTTCACTGCGCATGCGCGACGGCCATTTTGGATGACATCATCGTATGTAGACATTAAATAGTCGACTCATGATCGTATTACAGAGCTAGCCTAACTCGCGCAGGGGCGAGTCTGCGCTGTTCGTGTACAGGTAGTACATGAGACAGTTAACCCCTAAATTCAACTTACGTATCGACTGTTCATAGTCTAGAGTCGAATTGCGAGATGTATGGCTTATGATATACATTTATAACGATATTACTTTTAATTGACCCATCAGAAAAGACCTCTCGCTATATAGTGCGAATCGCATGCAATCGAGTCATAGCTAATCTGACAATCGAACAGCAAATTGAACAGTTTAAATGATACGATGTAGCTCAAACGTTTGGTGATTTGGAACACCACACGTTTTTTTCATAGCGTGGTTCATCTTCGCGTTATAAGACTGCGTGAAAAGCCTTGCCCAGGAAGCTGAAACATAAAAGTGTCGTTTTAAAGGGAAGGCTCGCACTTGTATTACAAGCGTTTAGATTTAAAAGGAAAGGCTTGCCAGGTTATACATAAAAGTGTCGTTTTAAAAGTAAGGCTCGCGTTTGTATTATAAAAGTTTCGATTTAAAAGGAAAGGCTTGCCCAGCAAGCTGGTATACATAAAGTTTCGTTTTAAATGGTGTTTAAAAACAGATCAAAACTATGCCTCATAGATACAAGATCCAGTGTCCAATATGCGATAGAAAGTATGTGCTAAATATAGTACATCATCTTAAGACTATACATAGCGCAAATGCTGACGACTGGTTGTTTAAAGCGAAACTGTTATGCTTAATCATTATATAATCATGGTCAACCAACAATTACCGGTGAACCTACGATGATAGAACGTTCTACAACGAGTATAATGGCCGTAAAAACAGTGATCATGATAGTTCAAATTCATAATGGAGCTAGGAGGGAGGAGGAGAGGGTGAGGAGTAGGGGGGGGGGGGAAGGAGGATACAGTGAGGGTACAGGGAGGATAAAGTGGGGATACAGTGAGAGTACATTGGGGTACAGTGATGATACAGTGAGAGTACATTGGGGCACAGTGAGGGTTCAGTCGGGGTACAGTGGGATTAGGAGGGATGAGGAGAGGGCGAGGAGGAGGAGGGAAGGAGGATACATTGAGGGTACAGGGAGGATACAGTGGTGATACAGTGAGAGTACAGTGGGGTACAGTGAGGATACAGTGAGGGTACATTGGGGCACCGTGAGGATACAGTGAGGGTTCGGTTGGGGTACAGTGGGATACATTGAGGGTACAGGGAGGATACAGTGAGAGTACAGTGGGGTACAGTGAGGGTACATTGGGGCTCAGTGAGGGTTCAGTTGGGGTACATTGGGATTAGGAGGGAGGAGGAGAGGGTGAGGAGGAGGAGAGAAGGAGGATACATTGAGGATACATGGAGGATACATTAGGGATACAGTGAGAGTACAGTGGGGGTACAGTGAGGGTACATTGGGGCACAGTGAGGGTTCAGTTGGGGTACAGTGGGATACAGTGAGGGTACAGGGAGGATACAGTGAGAGTACAGTGGGGTACAGTGAGGATACAGTGAGGGTATATTGGGGCACAGTGAGGGTTCAGTTGGGGTACAGTGGGATACAGTGAGGATGTAGTGAATGTACAGTCAGGAAACAATGGTCCACCATGTGGTGGTGGTGGTGGTGGTGTTTGGTGGTGGTGGTTGTAGGTGTCGGTGGTGGTGGTGGTGGTGGTGGGTGGTGTCGGTGGTGGTGGTGGGTGGTGGTGGTGGGTGGTGGTGTCTGTGGTGGTGGTGGTTGGTGTCGGTGCTGTTGGTGTTGTCGGTGGTGGTGGTGGTAACAATGATCCAATGATCGTAAGAAGGATGGCACCCGTATGAAGGTAGACAAGCAATACTAACTGAGACAAAATGATCAGGTGTTTGATCTGCAACCAGTCCTATAGTAGGCGTGATGCATTGCAAAGACATGAACGCAATGTCCATGGCAGTGGGAAATATACCGACCAGTCACAACCATTGAAGGAAATGACATTTAGACACCCATTCTCTATGATGGTAACTGGACCCAGCGGATCGGGGAAAACGGAATGGACTAGAAAACTGTTACTTTCCTCGTTAGTACAACCGCCACCGGAACGAATCTTATGGTGTTTTGGACAATGGCAGCCCCTGTACGAAGACCTTCAGAAGAGAATTCTGTGTATAGAATTTATACGGGGTATCCCAGACTATCTAGATAATGCTCAGTTTATGGATCCCTCAAAAAGGAACCTAATCATTTTTGATGACCTGATGACCGAAGCAAAGTGTGACCAGAGAATTGCCGACCTTTTTACGAAAGTCAGTCACCACAGAAATATATCTATCGGGTATTTGACTCAAAACGTATTTCCTCAAGGTAGAGCTTGCAGGGATATCGCTTTAAATACGCAATATTTGGTCTTGTTTAATAATCCGATCGACAGACAACAAGTTGCGACCTTGGCAAGAAGAATTTATCTGTCCACTTGCGCCACATTTATGAGGAAATTTGAAGATGCCACGGCAAGACCTTATGGTTACCTCGTCCTAGATCTTAAATCCAGTACATCCAAACAGGACAGACTACAAACTGACATATTTGTCGATCAACAGTCTCCCGATGACAGAGATATTTCTGATGATGAAGATGCTGACAGTGTGGAGTCCCTAGATTATATACGCTCTATCAGCCCTCCGTATAAAGAAAGAGATGAAAGTTATAAACCGGATATATGGAATAGGAGGGTAAGCGATTTAAGCCCTCCAGGTAAACGAAGAAAACAAAGAGATGAGCGATCTAAACTCGACATCTGGAACAGGAGATTTCAAAATCCGATCAGGCAGGAGAACGTAGAGCAGTTTAAAGCTAAAGTGAATACTTATGAAGAGCGAGGTTTTAGTTCGGATAAAGCTATTCATCTCGCAGCCAATGATGATTTGCCTTCTCTCCGCAAAAAACTCAGACGAGATTACGCTCAATTTCTAATAGATTATTACGAGCTACAAGAGGATCCTGTTCAACAGCGAATACTGGAATCGGCTAAAACGTTTAAGAACCAACACGATATGAATCAGGCGGACTCTATCAGACAAGCCATCAAACTCAGAAAAGATTTATTTATGGACGTATGGCCGAATCATAATATAGAAACCGAGAAAGCCTCTGAAGACCAAGAGGACTCTACTACGTCGTGAAGGAGAATGAGGAGGAGGGATCAGGAGTGAGGAGGTTGACCAATCGGATGGCTGGATAATTGACCAATCAGAAGAGACCTCTCACTATATAAGGCGCTTTGCAGCAATCTAGTCATATCTATTCTGACAGTCAAACAGTAAACATGTCTAGATGCAGATTCAGTCTCGGAAACGATCACTTTATCGAGGTCACAGAATGGAAAGGTGAACTGCGTGTTGACCTGAGAGAATGGAAAGATGACAAACCGACCAAAAAAGGTATCAGCTTATCCTTGATGCGATGGAAGAATTGGGTGGATTACTTAGAATACGCGGATCAAGCGAGGACAGAGAAACAAAACTATAAGAGTCATCTTGGAGGGAACGTCTATTGTACCATCACCGAGGGCAGCGCATGTATGGATATAAGGTAGTATTGGAAGCCGCAAGAAGAGGTGATACCTACGAAAAAGGGATTATACCTGAGACCCCTAGAATACATTGCCGTCAAAGAACTCTTAACAGAAATTGGAAGGACCTTACCCGAACTAGACGGGGTCGTACCCTGTTACGTACAAAGTGATCACATGAATCAGTTAGGGGCATTACGGTGTTCGGAGTGTAACCCTAATGACTATCAAAACTGGTAACTAAGAAAAGGGATTAAGTATTGAATAGGCGTAAATATGTTCGCCATTACTTTTATGTGTATAGCTTTTTTTGATGAACTGTTGTTTCGGATGAGATGTAGACAACTACGTCGCGAAGCCAGAGAGGCTGCTGAGCGATTAATCGAGGTGCTTGAGGATAGTGAACTGGACTCTCGCCCGTTCGTATGAATAGAGCGTAAGAATAACTCGAGCACGAAGGAGGAAATCGATGGAAAGAGATGGGCACTAGACTCGTTTACGATTACCAACAGCAGAAGTGGATTCCATACGTCTCGGATCCCGACAAATGGTTTCAGCACTTGCTGGATGTTAGAGATGGCTACGCGGAACGCGACAGTCAGGGTCATTATATTGTGGGTAGTGGACGGAAATACAGAGAGTTGAAAGAAATGAGACAAAAGGAAAAACCCGTAGTGAACCTGGTCACCCCAGTAGCCCAAGCTTTAGAAATGGCCAAATCGGAGCTTAAGCGAAAAGGAGAGGATAGTATAACGGACAGAGGGCGTAAGACAGCAACTTGGGACTGGAATTCATTAAGATACTAAAGGACGAACAACAAATAATTGCGCAATATGCTCCTAAGTTAGCCAGACGCCATATGCATGGCGAGGAACCCGTTCTACGTTGATAGACAATCATATCCCTCTCAGCCTTAACGACCCAATTACGAAGCCGATCAGTATGTGGAAAAAGACGTGAAAGGACCGTGATGAAAAAAAAAGGGTCCACCCGGGGAACGGGATAAACCGAGCGCTGCGACCCGCTACACCATTAAAGACTGGATCTCGTTCTGAACTTCGTAAAAAAAAAATCCTCAATATAGACTCCTCCAGATCCGTGTTCGTTCGATACATGAGAGGCCCCTCACCCTTGTATATAGAGAAGAACGACACCGCGCTCTAGGACGTGACGCTACCTTCTCGTGGTCTAGGGCGTTGACTCACCCTCCGAGGTGTAACCGAACGCGTCACAGGGACCGCCATCTTGGTGTCGTGGGGGCTGCCATCTTGGATCGGAAGTCGTGGGGGCCGCCATCTTGGATCTGACGTCGTGGGGGCCGCCATCTTGGTGTCGTGGGGGCCGCCATCTTGGACCGGAAGTCGTGGGGGCCGCCATCTTGGACCGGAAGTCATGGGGTCCGCCATCTTGGACCGGAAGTGACGTCAAAAACGCTAAACCGGCACCTATACTACTCCTACGTCGGGGGATTATAAATTCAACAAATTTGTCTTGTTTTTCTCAATAACCGCGAGGCCAGTTGAACTACAATTTTCTATCAAATCTCCTTAGGGTAAGGAGCGAAATTTATACAAATGGTTCTGGTCACATTACCAATATGACTGCCATGCCCATATGGTAAATACCCTTCAAAAATCTTCTCTGGAACCAAAAGGCAAATTGAGCATTGATATATAGAATTTGGGATGTAAGTTCTATTAAGTTTTTTCAAGTGATGATCCTAGATTGACCTTGATCGACTTTGTGACAAAGACAAAACAAGTAAGTGAGTATGATCAGGAAATACCACAGTCACGAACTGCAGACAAATCCGTTGCATCGTGAGGAAGAGTCACACAACAATCACGAGACACCAGGAAGACAAACAAAGCAAAGCAACCAGCTCTCTCTTCCACATCGTGATGATTGTAAAACTAGAATGGACACAAATTAACGCACAACAAACAAAGAACAATTACAGAATCCCACAATGGGAGTAACAATCATCAACGAATCAACAACAACAGAACCACTGCCTTAAATATGACAAGGACAAATCTGTTCCCTAATGCATTTTCATGTGAATAATCTTGAAAAAATGTTTTTTTCCATTACTGTTGAAGCCAGCGTCATTATACTTGCTTGTTCAAGAGGTGTTTCAATTTTTACAAATTTGAAAATGCCATTACTCATTTATTTCTCGTTATATTGGGTTATAATTGATTTCCATGGGTTAGTCTGATCTCCAGGAATACACAGCCATCAAGAAAATAGTTCTGAATCTTTATTTTCTGGTTTGAAACGGTCTCTGAAGATGAGTAGTCAAAATTTAAGCGTTTAAAAATGCTGTCTGAAACGAAATGTATTAAATCTTTTTCGAACAATTTCTCTAAAAGATATGACGGTTTTCTCTTGGAACCTTTTATATATTGTACATTGATAATTAAAGTATGTTCTGTTAGAAAATAAAGCATTCCAGATGGATATTTACCTTTTGGAAGCGACTTGTTTTACATCAAATTTTAGGGTTTACAGTTTCCATAGCATCACTAAATTGTATGCAAAATACTCAAATGCAATATTTAGTGATCCGTTTTATCAGTTTAATAGATACTTAAAATATCTTAAGAAATTAAGTCGGTTGAGAGTTCTGAGAATTTGCTTTTCAAACTTCTTCCAAGGCACATTTTATACATGAGATACCCATTTGGGCACTTTTATGGAAGAACTTATTAAGCCCAGTTTCCAAGCAAAAACAGGCACACATAGGATGTTTCTCATCTTAATAATAGACTGTGTGTGCCTCTAATCTTAAAAGAAAATTTCACACTTAAATACGTACTTTCTTAGAAGATACACCCGTTTTGGCTCTTAAAATCAGTAAAAAGGGGGTGGGATGTATTTAGGGCCCCCATGTTATGGCTAAACTATAAATTGCCATCTGGCCTGTTTGGCAATACCAGGGACACGTCTGTTATGCATGGAAAAGCAAAATGTGTTTGTTTTAATTATATGCAACCGCAAAAAGTGAAATTCAAATCTGTTCAAATAAACATGAAACATGTATCGTACTACATGTAGATATGGTTAAACTTGGACAGTGCCAAATAGATAACTACCTTAGGCCAAGCTTGATCTTTTGGCCTAGGTCACTCATATGAGACTGCCATCATGAGCTGACATCAATATATGTAAATATATTTTCTCAGTAACCACACGGCCAATTGAATTTCATACAGAGCATATATTGGATGAGACTATGTTTTGGTTAGGTATGTTTTGGTAGCTCATTTGCATGTTAATTAGCACTATCAGCGCAAAGGTGGGTTTTCCGTGGGCATACTCCTGAATTGTAAAATCGATAAGCAATTTCAAAACATGGATCAAAGTGAATGCAGCCGGTCAGATCCGGTCAGCAGCTGATTATATTGGTGAATGAATTGAGACAGGCCCACGGAAAACCCACCTTTTCAATACGGACGACTTTGCTGTATCATTGCGTTGGTTCTTCGCTGTTCAACATCGAATTTACTGATCAGAGTGCGTTATTCAAGCAGATGAGCCTGTCCATCGGACCAAACGTTTGATGTATCTATAGCGTGTACTAGGAAAGAAAAGCGATTTCGCCCTTTTCATGCTAAATGTCTAGGGTGTATAAATACACCAATAATGCGAATTTTCTCATTCATTCGTCTGCTTAGATGGCATGGTTAGACGTCTTCATTTACCTGAGAACTAATGTACAAAGTACGGATATAGATGTTGTTTAATTAAATGCTTTCACTGCGCATGCGCGACGGCCATTTTGGATGACATCATCGTATGTAGACATTAAATAGTCGACTCATGATCGTATTACAGAGCTAGCCTAACTCGCGCAGGGGCGAGTCTGCGCTGTTCGTGTACAGGTAGTACATGAGACAGTTAACCCCTAAATTCAACTTACGTATCGACTGTTCATAGTCTAGAGTCGAATTGCGAGATGTATGGCTTATGATATACATTTATAACGATATTACTTTTAATTGACCCATCAGAAAAGACCTCTCGCTATATAGTGCGAATCGCATGCAATCGAGTCATAGCTAATCTGACAATCGAACAGCAAATTGAACAGTTTAAATGATACGATGTAGCTCAAACGTTTGGTGATTTGGAACACCACACGTTTTTTTCATAGCGTGGTTCATCTTCGCGTTATAAGACTGCGTGAAAAGCCTTGCCCAGGAAGCTGAAACATAAAAGTGTCGTTTTAAAGGGAAGGCTCGCACTTGTATTACAAGCGTTTAGATTTAAAAGGAAAGGCTTGCCAGGTTATACATAAAAGTGTCGTTTTAAAAGTAAGGCTCGCGTTTGTATTATAAAAGTTTCGATTTAAAAGGAAAGGCTTGCCCAGCAAGCTGGTATACATAAAGTTTCGTTTTAAATGGTGTTTAAAAACAGATCAAAACTATGCCTCATAGATACAAGATCCAGTGTCCAATATGCGATAGAAAGTATGTGCTAAATATAGTACATCATCTTAAGACTATACATAGCGCAAATGCTGACGACTGGTTGTTTAAAGCGAAACTGTTATGCTTAATCATTATATAATCATGGTCAACCAACAATTACCGGTGAACCTACGATGATAGAACGTTCTACAACGAGTATAATGGCCGTAAAAACAGTGATCATGATAGTTCAAATTCATAATGGAGCTAGGAGGGAGGAGGAGAGGGTGAGGAGTACGGGGGGGGGGGAAGGAGGATACAGTGAGGGTACAGGGAGGATAAAGTGGGGATACAGTGAGAGTACATTGGGGTACAGTGATGATACAGTGAGAGTACATTGGGGCACAGTGAGGGTTCAGTCGGGGTACAGTGGGATTAGGAGGGATGAGGAGAGGGCGAGGAGGAGGAGGGAAGGAGGATACATTGAGGGTACAGGGAGGATACAGTGGTGATACAGTGAGAGTACAGTGGGGTACAGTGAGGATACAGTGAGGGTACATTGGGGCACCGTGAGGATACAGTGAGGGTTCGGTTGGGGTACAGTGGGATACATTGAGGGTACAGGGAGGATACAGTGAGAGTACAGTGGGGTACAGTGAGGGTACATTGGGGCTCAGTGAGGGTTCAGTTGGGGTACATTGGGATTAGGAGGGAGGAGGAGAGGGTGAGGAGGAGGAGAGAAGGAGGATACATTGAGGATACAGGGAGGATACATTAGGGATACAGTGAGAGTACAGTGGGGGTACAGTGAGGGTACATTGGGGCACAGTGAGGGTTCAGTTGGGGTACAGTGGGATACAGTGAGGGTACAGGGAGGATACAGTGAGAGTACAGTGGGGTACAGTGAGGATACATTGGGGCACAGTGAGGGTTCAGTTGGGGTACAGTGGGATACAGTGAGGATGTAGTGAATGTACAGTCAGGAAACAATGGTCCACCATGTGGTGGTGGTGGTGGTGGTGTTTGGTGGTGGTGGTTGTAGGTGTCGGTGGTGGTGGTGGTGGTGGTGGGTGGTGTCGGTGGTGGTGGTGGGTGGTGGTGGTGGGTGGTGGTGTCTGTGGTGGTGGTGGTTGGTGTCGGTGCTGTTGGTGTTGTCGGTGGTGGTGGTGGTAACAATGATCCAATGATCGTAAGAAGGATGGCACCCGTATGAAGGTAGACAAGCAATACTAACTGAGACAAAATGATCAGGTGTTTGATCTGCAACCAGTCCTATAGTAGGCGTGATGCATTGCAAAGACATGAACGCAATGTCCATGGCAGTGGGAAATATACCGACCAGTCACAACCATTGAAGGAAATGACATTTAGACACCCATTCTCTATGATGGTAACTGGACCCAGCGGATCGGGGAAAACGGAATGGACTAGAAAACTGTTACTTTCCTCGTTAGTACAACCGCCACCGGAACGAATCTTATGGTGTTTTGGACAATGGCAGCCCCTGTACGAAGACCTTCAGAAGAGAATTCTGTGTATAGAATTTATACGGGGTATCCCAGACTATCTAGATAATGCTCAGTTTATGGATCCCTCAAAAAGGAACCTAATCATTTTTGATGACCTGATGACCGAAGCAAAGTGTGACCAGAGAATTGCCGACCTTTTTACGAAAGTCAGTCACCACAGAAATATATCTATCGGGTATTTGACTCAAAACGTATTTCCTCAAGGTAGAGCTTGCAGGGATATCGCTTTAAATACGCAATATTTGGTCTTGTTTAATAATCCGATCGACAGACAACAAGTTGCGACCTTGGCAAGAAGAATTTATCTGTCCACTTGCGCCACATTTATGAGGAAATTTGAAGATGCCACGGCAAGACCTTATGGTTACCTCGTCCTAGATCTTAAATCCAGTACATCCAAACAGGACAGACTACAAACTGACATATTTGTCGATCAACAGTCTCCCGATGACAGAGATATTTCTGATGATGAAGATGCTGACAGTGTGGAGTCCCTAGATTATATACGCTCTATCAGCCCTCCGGATAAAGAAAGAGATGAAAGTTATAAACCGGATATATGGAATAGGAGGGTAAGCGATTTAAGCCCTCCAGGTAAACGAAGAAAACAAAGAGATGAGCGATCTAAACTCGACATCTGGAACAGGAGATTTCAAAATCCGATCAGGCAGGAGAACGTAGAGCAGTTTAAAGCTAAAGTGAATACTTATGAAGAGCGAGGTTTTAGTTCGGATAAAGCTATTCATCTCGCAGCCAATGATGATTTGCCTTCTCTCCGCAAAAAACTCAGACGAGATTACGCTCAATTTCTAATAGATTATTACGAGCTACAAGAGGATCCTGTTCAACAGCGAATACTGGAATCGGCTAAAACGTTTAAGAACCAACACGATATGAATCAGGCGGACTCTATCAGACAAGCCATCAAACTCAGAAAAGATTTATTTATGGACGTATGGCCGAATCATAATATAGAAACCGAGAAAGCCTCTGAAGACCAAGAGGACTCTACTACGTCGTGAAGGAGAATGAGGAGGAGGGATCAGGAGTGAGGAGGTTGACCAATCGGATGGCTGGATAATTGACCAATCAGAAGAGACCTCTCACTATATAAGGCGCTTTGCAGCAATCTAGTCATATCTATTCTGACAGTCAAACAGTAAACATGTCTAGATGCAGATTCAGTCTCGGAAACGATCGCTTTATCGAGGTCACAGAATGGAAAGGTGAACTGCGTGTTGACCTGAGAGAATGGAAAGATGACAAACCGACCAAAAAAGGTATCAGCTTATCCTTGATGCGATGGAAGAATTGGGTGGATTACTTAGAATACGCGGATCAAGCGAGGACAGAGAAACAAAACTATAAGAGTCATCTTGGAGGGAACGTCTATTGTACCATCACCGAGGGCAGCGCATGTATGGATATAAGGTAGTATTGGAAGCCGCAAGAAGAGGTGATACCTACGAAAAAGGGATTATACCTGAGACCCCTAGAATACATTGCCGTCAAAGAACTCTTAACAGAAATTGGAAGGACCTTACCCGAACTAGACGGGGTCGTACCCTGTTACGTACAAAGTGATCACATGAATCAGTTAGGGGCATTACGGTGTTCGGAGTGTAACCCTAATGACTATCAAAACTGGTAACTAAGAAAAGGGATTAAGTATTGAATAGGCGTAAATATGTTCGCCATTACTTTTATGTGTATAGCTTTTTTTGATGAACTGTTGTTTCGGATGAGATGTAGACAACTACGTCGCGAAGCCAGAGAGGCTGCTGAGTGATTAATCGAGGTGCTTGAGGATAGTGAACTGGACTCTCGCCCGTTCGTATGAATAGAGCGTAAGAATAACTCGAGCACGAAGGAGGAAATCGATGGAAAGAGATGGGCACTAGACTCGTTTACGATTACCAACAGCAGAAGTGGATTCCATACGTCTCGGATCCCGACAAATGGTTTCAGCACTTGCTGGATGTTAGAGATGGCTACGCGGAACGCGACAGTCAGGGTCATTATATTGTGGGTAGTGGACGGAAATACAGAGAGTTGAAAGAAATGAGACAAAAGGAAAAACCCGTAGTGAACCTGGTCACCCCAGTAGCCCAAGCTTTAGAAATGGCCAAATCGGAGCTTAAGCGAAAAGGAGAGGATAGTATAACGGACAGAGGGCGTAAGACAGCAACTTGGGACTGGAATTCATTAAGATACTAAAGGACGAACAACAAATAATTGCGCAATATGCTCCTAAGTTAGCCAGACGCCATATGCATGGCGAGGAACCCGTTCTACGTTGATAGACAATCATATCCCTCTCAGCCTTAACGACCCAATTACGAAGCCGATCAGTATGTGGAAAAAGACGTGAAAGGACCGTGATGAAAAAAAAAGGGTCCACCCGGGGAACGGGATAAACCGAGCGCTGCGACCCGCTACACCATTAAAGACTGGATCTCGTTCTGAACTTCGTAAAAAAAAAATCCTCAATATAGACTCCTCCAGATCCGTGTTCGTTCGATACATGAGAGGCCCCTCACCCTTGTATATAGAGAAGAACGACACCGCGCTCTAGGACGTGACGCTACCTTCTCGTGGTCTAGGGCGTTGACTCACCCTCCGAGGTGTAACCGAACGCGTCACAGGGACCGCCATCTTGGTGTCGTGGGGGCTGCCATCTTGGATCGGAAGTCGTGGGGGCCGCCATCTTGGATCTGACGTCGTGGGGGCCGCCATCTTGGTGTCGTGGGGGCCGCCATCTTGGACCGGAAGTCGTGGGGGCCGCCATCTTGGACCGGAAGTCATGGGGTCCGCCATCTTGGACCGGAAGTGACGTCAAAAACGCTAAACCGGCACCTATACTACTCCTACGTCGGGGGATTATAAATTCAACAAATTTGTCTTGTTTTTCTCAATAACCGCGAGGCCAGTTGAACTACAATTTTCTATCAAATCTCCTTAGGGTAAGGAGCGAAATTTATACAAATGGTTCTGGTCACATTACCAATATGACTGCCATGCCCATATGGTAAATACCCTTCAAAAATCTTCTCTGGAACCAAAAGGCAAATTGAGCATTGATATATAGAATTTGGGATGTAAGTTCTATTAAGTTTTTTCAAGTGATGATCCTAGATTGACCTTGATCGACTTTGTGACAAAGACAAAACAAGTAAGTGAGTATGATCAGGAAATACCACAGTCACGAACTGCAGACAAATCCGTTGCATCGTGAGGAAGAGTCACACAACAATCACGAGACACCAGGAAGACAAACAAAGCAAAGCAACCAGCTCTCTCTTCCACATCGTGATGATTGTAAAACTAGAATGGACACAAATTAACGCACAACAAACAAAGAACAATTACAGAATCCCACAATGGGAGTAACAATCATCAACGAATCAACAACAACAGAACCACTGCCTTAAATATGACAAGGACAAATCTGTTCCCTAATGCATTTTCATGTGAATAATCTTGAAAAAATGTTTTTTTCCATTACTGTTGAAGCCAGCGTCATTATACTTGCTTGTTCAAGAGGTGTTTCAATTTTTACAAATTTGAAAATGCCATTACTCATTTATTTCTCGTTATATTGGGTTATAATTGATTTCCATGGGTTAGTCTGATCTCCAGGAATACACAGCCATCAAGAAAATAGTTCTGAATCTTTATTTTCTGGTTTGAAACGGTCTCTGAAGATGAGTAGTCAAAATTTAAGCGTTTAAAAATGCTGTCTGAAACGAAATGTATTAAATCTTTTTCGAACAATTTCTCTAAAAGATATGACGGTTTTCTCTTGGAACCTTTTAGATATTGTACATTGATAATTAAAGTATGTTCTGTTAGAAAATAAAGCATTCCAGATGGATATTTACCTTTTGGAAGCGACTTGTTTTACATCAAATTTTAGGGTTTACAGTTTCCATAGCATCACTAAATTGTATGCAAAATACTCAAATGCAATATTTAGTGATCCGTTTTATCAGTTTAATAGATACTTAAAATATCTTAAGAAATTAAGTCGGTTGAGAGTTCTGAGAATTTGCTTTTCAAACTTCTTCCAAGGCACATTTTATACATGAGATACCCATTTGGGCACTTTTATGGAAGAACTTATTAAGCCCAGTTTCCAAGCAAAAACAGGCACACATAGGATGTTTCTCATCTTAATAATAGACTGTGTGTGCCTCTAATCTTAAAAGAAAATTTCACACTTAAATACGTACTTTCTTAGAAGATACACCCGTTTTGGCTCTTAAAATCAGTAAAAAGGGGGTGGGATGTATTTAGGGCCCCCATGTTATGGCTAAACTATAAATTGCCATCTGGCCTGTTTGGCAATACCAGGGACACGTCTGTTATGCATGGAAAAGCAAAATGTGTTTGTTTTAATTATATGCAACCGCAAAAAGTGAAATTCAAATCTGTTCAAATAAACATGAAACATGTATCGTACTACATGTAGATATGGTTAAACTTGGACAGTGCCAAATAGATAACTACCTTAGGCCAAGCTTGATCTTTTGGCCTAGGTCACTCATATGAGACTGCCATCATGAGCTGACATCAATATATGTAAATATATTTTCTCAGTAACCACACGGCCAATTGAATTTCATACAGAGCATATATTGGATGAGACTATGTTTTGGTTAGGTATGTTTTGGTAGCTCATTTGCATGTTAATTAGCACTATCAGCGCAGCATCAAAATGCAATGTTTTAATAGAGTTTTGGTGTAGTGTTTGGTCCCTTCTTTTTCATATGGGTAAGTCTGGCATAATCTTCAGTGCAAACATGTTTTACAAACTCGAACATGTCCATGATATCGGGCGAATATTTCATTACTCAAGTCAGTCCAATGGAGTCATTCTTTATTAACAGTCAAATCAATCTACATGTACACTTTTTCACACTGTGACGATCGTCTACAATGCTAAGCTTAGCAGGTGCAGAAATAAAAAAAACTCTGACATTGCTAATCATTTTTTAAAATTATTTTACTGTTTGTTCCTTATATCTGTGTCAGTTGCATCTCCAATGATATGCGCACAAATCTCCAATGAATGATCATGCTGACGTGTACAGCGGGGCTTAAGATCTTAATTTTGCTATGATCAACATGTTACAGCATATGTTCCTATTTCTCCATAATAAGGTCATGTTTAAAATATTTGGTTTGCCATTTTTAGAGATGAATAGGTCGGTAGCATATTTATGCACATTCATAATGCATATGAATGTCTGCCTGTTTAGCAAAAATGATCTGAGACAAATATGGTTGTGTTTCAATTGGAGCTATCTTGGCTAAAAGGTCAAAGTCATCCATGACCTTTGTGGTTACTTTAAGCATTGTCCCATTAGGCTGAATATATCACGATAGTGTCATGACTTTGGCCTCAACAGTTTTCAAAAAATCACCTTTTCAATGTTTTTGCTATATACATCTAGAAACACATATGACCTTGTACATATAGTCAAACAAACTATGCAGAGCTGACATCTATAATGATACATACCAAGGCCCGAGGTCATTGACCCTTTGGTTCCGAAGAAGATTTTTAAGAGAGTGTACCTTATGTGCATAACAGCCATTGACTAAGCAAAACAAAGAGCTTCTCTAGATATAAACAAAATTAATGGAGTCATTTTGTTGCTAGAAATGAACACTATAGTGATTCCAGTGCTGCATGTTGTTTGCTAGATATATATAAGAATGTTGAGCGTAATGATCAGAAAAACAACAACAATTGAAGGTCTTGTGAAGCATAGTGAAATTACAAAACTGAAACAAAATGAAAATACAAATAAACTGTAATAGAGTACATTTATATTTAAATTGCTTTGATGTAAGGGTCTGGATGGGGGGGGGGGGGTCTGGTATTCACTATTAATCTATTTATTAAAAATTTAGCCCATTTTTCATCTCATTCACATTTTGTGTAATTCATTAAAATAAGACTAATTATTCATTAAAAGTAAGAAAGGTTACAAAGAAATCTGATTATTCACTATTCATTATTTTTTTTACTTCAATTCATTAAAAAATAGGATTATTCATTAATTTTAGGCACTCATTATTTACTATTCGTTATTTTTGGCTCATTATTCACTATTCATTATAAAAAGGGCCATTATTCACTAATCATTATACCCCATCCAGACCCTGTGATATGTGTGAGCGCAGTGGCTCAGTTGTAGAGTGCTTGACTCGAGACTGAGAGGCAGCGGGTTCGAGCCTCACCAGCGTCACTGCTTTGTGTCTTTGAGCAAGACACATTAATCCTAGCTTAGTGCTGGTTCAACCCAGGAAGACCCGTCCCTACATAACAGAGAGATTGTTGATGGAGCGTAAGGAAACAATTCAAACAAACTAACAAACAAATACTTACTTGGATAGTTTATAACAAACTCCCATTGAACATTTAACATAATTCAAATAAAATAAACAACTGAAGCAGAAAAACGCATTTAAAAGCTCCCTCCAATATTTGAACTCAGGAAATGATTCAATGCAATGCCATGTGGCTTCAAATCGGCTTTCTATTGGTCAGAAAATAATCCAATAAATACATGTACTATCAATAACACAAACTTTCAAAAGTGCAGGATTGAAATATGAGTTTACCAAAATACTATCAATGCATTGTAGATTTTATCTATTTTCTCCATTAGAGAGTGAACCAAAACACCATCGATGCACTTTTTCAGAAACTATTTTGGATATGTTTTGGTTAGTGCTTCAGACCAACGCATTTCACCAAAACATCAAAAAGGTGAATCGATAGCGCATTGATAGTGCGTTGGATGTATTTTGGTTCATTTCTTTTTCATAAGGGTATATTCAAATTCAAACCTACTTTGAGAAACGACAGACAATAAACTAATTCTGAGACATTTGTGTAAATATTTTAACAGCTACTTGGAACCTGTCTCCTGAAACCATTGCTCGCTTTATGCAGTGGCCTCTAATTACAATATACATATATTCTAATATCCACTGTTTATGCAACAACACCGTCGTATCGTCGTTCATGTTATCAATTGGCAGTTTATCGCCAATTCTGGTGGCTAGCTACTTGTATGGCATTTCCATAACAACAGATCTGAAATTTGGTGCATTGAGGTGTGCTTCCTAATGCCCCATTCATTTGGGTGAAATGTTTAAAAGTATCTGGCTAAAATCAAAGGTCAAATTAAGATCTACATGTGCAATAGGTCAAATATCTCTCTTTACACGCTCGTTTTTCTTTTCTTGTTTTGTCCCACCTGCTTCATCTTTGGAGACATGCATGCTATGTTGAACCGCTAATTTCACACTTCGTAAATTTCACACTGTGAAGATTTTGTACCAATTCCACACAGCACGTAAACACATGCGTATTCCTCACATTGATAGAATACCCCCACCCTCCCCAAATCTGCTGCCTTTTGCATTCGATTCCAATGCTTCACAGTTGTTTTGTTACGGACATCTGTGACGATTAAGTACCAGTTCATCACATCTGTGATAATTTGGTATCGATTTTTCACATTAGTGAGGATTTGGTACCAGTTCTTCACACGTGTGAGATTTGATACCATTTTTTCACATGTGATGATTTGATACCGTTATTTTTTTTCACAGATGTGAAGATTTAGTACCGATTCTTCACTATTGTGAGGATTTGGTACCAATTCTTCACATTTGTGAAAATTTGGTACCAATTCTTTTCATCTGAGACAAAATGTAAGTTATTCCCACGTTAAAATATAAATTGTGAAATTTGAGCACAAATTTTACACCCCAAAAATCATCTTCAATTTTTGACCGTACCTAAATTTCACATTTGCCAAACATGACGTATTGGTACCAATTCTTCACAAGGTGTGAAATTTACGAAGTGTGAAATTTGCGGTTCAACTATGCTATCTATTTGCTTGTTTGTCCGACAACTGTTACCTACATTGTAAATTACCAATATGATAACATTGCCAACAGTATGGATGAGCTTAAAATTTTAAACATATATGAACGCATTTTCCTCAGGAAGGCTAAATTTATGTTTAAAGTTTCTAAATCTGTCATACCCTCATATGTAAATCAAATGTTCTCTTTTCGACCTTTTAATGAAACGCTTCAGTCTCTAAGATCAACAGGTGCATTGGATTTTTATACTCCAAAGCCACAAAAAGAAATTTTCAAACAAAACTATCCAATTATTGACACATAGGAATCTCAGATGGAATTAGGCGAGGTCTACATATAAGTACAGTGTGTGATAACATGTATTGCCAATGTGTACCTGCATCGTACCTATACGGTATTCTTTTTATTTTGCGGATTGGGTGTTTGTTGGGGTTCGTACCCATACACTACGATTAATGTTCATTTTCTTCGTATCCACGATTTCATTTTTTACAAAGCTTTCAAGATATTTAGATATATATGTATCTCATTGTTTGGAAGCAAATTGAATAATTTTCATAGCCACATTCATTGTCACGCGATTTCCGTTGGATATATTATACTAATAAGGGTCACTGCGTGGGAGAAGTCATGGTATGCTCTTTTTCTACATATTAATCATTGCTTAGTACTGGTTCAACCTAAGAAGACCCGTCCCGACATAACTAAAAAATTGTTGACTGGGACTTAAACAATCAAATCAAACAAAAAATCTATAATTTGTTTTCGCGAATAGAAATCCTTTTCGCAGTTAGACTAACCGTTTTTTTTTTCTACCAAGTCACATGATACTCACATGACTAAAACACTCCACACTACGCTTCACGACCGATAAAATGAAGTTTGAAATATTGATTTGCTTGCCTTTGTTTCTTTCTATAGTTTCCTCTGCTTTTACCACTTATTTCGTTGATGATTCTGAAGGTTTAGGAAGAAGATTTGATGGCATCGGAGGTCTTAGTGGAGGAGGGGTAGGTTCCTGGGAAACTGGTTGTTTCGGACGGTGTCGTTTCGGCCTAATGGGGGTGGGCCCCTCTTTCGGCCTATTTTAGGAAAGGCCGTTGAGTCAATGATCAAACTTTTATACAGTTGTAGACCTAATGTCATGAGCGGGGTCATGATATGCTGCACTGCAATGAAGCACCTGATAAGGTTTGCACTGTTCGCTATTAATTTAGTATAAGATAATGGGGTGCGTTTACTAACAGGAATGGACCGGAATGGACCTCCATAACAGGAATGGACCTCAAAATTCACCCTAAAATACATGTTTTAAGTGTACTTTACAAGAAATTTTGGTTAACTAATACAAAATATAAAAAATCTTCGGTGTCCAGACAGTTTCATTGCAAAAAATGTTTTCTAAAATATTTCTGTCTTACCCTGACTAAGGCGTACTTACATCAGTCACCTATAAAGTATGAATGTATGCAATAAAGATTATTGCATTCCTTTTTCATAGTTTGTGCATATTTCTATTGTAGAAAATTCATTTTGGATGTAGTGATTGTCAAAGCACTCAAATAACGAAATGCTGTACCAGCAAACATGATATATTGGTCCCATAAGGGCTAGCCTATTTATGTGGGGCTACCCAGATGGGCCTCAAAGATCAGCTCTTATATCTTGGCATATGCTTGCCTATTTGTATAGACCAGGGACAATCATGGACTTTAATGTACACAGCTACCATTTGATCAGACTTATTTCTGTGCCCTTATTTCTATAGAATGTGTTTCTTCAATATGAACTGACACAATTTAAATGAGTTCACGTCAACCATGTAACAAACCACTGATGGTGCTCATATCCACTTCAAAACATGCAGTATCAATAGAGACTGGAATTTCAAGATAAATTATGGTAAAATAATAAATTTAGTTGCATTAAACAAATTAATTTTGATATCCATTCCGGTTATAGAAGCCCATTCCGGTGCGTTCCGGTCCATTCCTGTTATTATACGCACCATAAGATAATGCAGCATGCCCTTACCTGGGAATTCAATTTCTATAATAGTCAGAGCTCTCACTAACTGACGATTTGCAGTTCTGAACTCCCATTTTTGGTGCTAGGATTCCTATTTTTTGAAGGAGGCTATATTCTTTTGTATTGTGGGACTCCCACTTTTTGGTAAAGAGGGCTCTGGGGTCCTGTTTTCACAATTCTAGTGAGAGCTCTGATAGTGTTACTTAAAAAATCACAATAGAGAAAGAAATTCGTAAAAACTTGCCATCAGGCCTCGAGGTTATTAAATTTTTCATGCTCAACTCAGCTGAGCATGGAATTTATGCGGCTAATACCCAGCAAACATGCCTATATGGGTCCCATATGGGAGTGCAACCGTGTTAGGCATGGGTCCCATATGGGTTAGCCCATATGCGCGTTGCCAAGATGGGTCCCATATAACAGTCCCATAAAGAAAAAAGAAATGAAATAATCATCTTTATATAAACTTATTTCCTTGTTTATAATGCATGGCTAGCTTCTACAGTTGCGGACACAAAGGAGATTCATGTGGTTTGCTTGAATCCCCATTTGAGACAAAATTATTCCATTTTTATGAGAAATTTCATGCAAAATCAGCATAAACTATCAAATAATCATATACAATTTTCAAATCGAAACCTCCTCTGTAAATTTGAATCCCCTAGCAAGAAATCATGGATCCGCCCCTGCTTCTACCATTTATTTTATTTTATTTACACGGGCCAGCCCATATGGGACCCATATGGAGCCCGGTTGCACTGCCCATATGGGTCCCATATAGATTGCTAGCTGGGTAAATGTTATAATGCCAACAGTTGTTGGCATTTTAACATTTATTAGCATGATAAATACAACATCTGAGAGGCCTTGTCTCGTGAGTTCCACTCTGGAGTTCCCTTGGAGGACCTATATACAGATGATCTTGGCATCATTGCTGACTCTCTAGAGGAATGTGCCAGAAAAGAAGCCATGGAAAAGAAGGTGTTGAGGGTAAATGGCACTAAGTGCAGGCACAGGAGCTTGAAGTTCGGTCCTTAAATCACCCCTATAGCCTCAAAGCCAAAAGCTTACAATGTCATTACATAGTAATGACCAGGAGTGAAACTAAATTTCAGGCGCCTTTGAATCGCCGTTACCAGGAGGTTTTGGAGAAAACTGAACATCTAACCATAAGCACTATGTCAACAGGTCATGCGAGGCATGGATAACTTTTTCTGACATATCACCGAGTCAAAATAATGAGCGTTTAAAAATAAGGAAAAATAACGGTAGCCATTCCGGCTCCAGTATCCGGTTTGACGCAGTGAATCCGAGCCTTCGTCACACTTGGAGAAAATACATTTCAAAACTTACAAACTCTTCAACCAAAAAATGAAACGATCAGTTAAATATGTTCAGAATATTAAATAAATCAAACCCTTACATTTAATTATCACGAAGAGTTCTGTTTTTCATAAACTTTGCGGAAATTCAAAACTGAAACTGTTGTTTTTCAAAGATCGTGTGACGTTGACGTCGCACACGATTTGGCGAACAAAGCGTAACGTCATGTTATAGCGTCTTGGGGTTTATTCCGTAGATGAAAACGTCATTGTCTCATTGTATATGCCCAAACAAATAGGTTTCCCGGTACTATATCGACTTAAAGTATATTTGAGACATTGACCTAGCTGTTTTGTCTTAACGTCGCCATCTTGATCATAAGGTAGAAGAAATCTTATCGAACACTTTGGCGTTTCCGTCGCAACATTCACTGCCGATTGACGGGAAACTGGAGCCGGAATAACTACCGAGAGCTTAGTTTCACTCCTGGTCATTACTGCATAATGACACCGTGAGATTTTGGTTTTGAGGCTATATAGCTGATATAAGGACCGAACTTCAAGCTCCTGTGGTGCAGGAAAGACAAAGGTCAGGCTGTGGTACAGGCCTGGACCTCCTGCAAAGTTTAGGCGAATACCAATGCACTGTCTGTCATAACAGAATCTACTGCAATGGCTGTAAACTCTGGGTACATAAGAAATGCAGCAGGCTTCAATGGCTGACACCAAATTCTGATTTAATATTGGCGTGCAAGGTGCAAGGGAACTGCCCACCCTATTGACGGCAGACCACAGAGTGAAGTTCAGGTCAGATCTGATAAGCTGGAGGTGCTAGCTTCCTTCTGCTACCTGGGTGACATGCTTTCAGCTGGTGAAGGCTGTGAACTAGCAGTCAATACTTGTGTGAAAACAGCCAGGAAGAAATTCAGGGAGCTACTACCAGTTCTTACATCCCGCCACCTCTCTTACAAGACCTTTGGCCATGTCTACAGCTCTTGGGTGGCGTGCCATGCTCCATGCCAGTGAAACTTGGCCATTGACCAAGACGAGCCTGCAGCGCAATGACAGAGCCATGATCAGACAGATCTGCAGTATCAAGCCAGAGGATATGGCCACAGTAAGGCAGGGCTTACCCTGGCTGAGAATTTGTTGTGGGCCAACACTTAGCCAAATGGATAAAGTTGGAGCCAAATGAAATTAACTTTAGCCAAGGTTTTAGCCAGATAGTAGTATCATCAAGTTGTTTTGTATTTAACTCTTTGTCCGCTAGGGGCGACTTTTGTTGTCTGCTGATGACTTTTGCAAACAGTTTGGACCCAGATGAGGCCCGACATGATATCGGGCCTGATCTGGATCCAAATTGTTTGACACCTTGATGGTAATGAAAAAATCAAGCATCCAAAGAGTAAAATATGGCAAAATAATAAAGTTTGAAGTGATAATAAAACCCAAAAGCTGATTAAAATACACTTTTCCACAAATACATTATTTTTGAACCACCTAGACTGTACTTTTAGCCAATGACTAATATTTGTAGCCACTCAACATTTTTAGCAGCAAATGGCTACAATGGCTAATGGCAGGTTGAGTCCTGGTAAGGTTGTACAAGCTACTGGAAAAGCTTAAGCTTGAGGACCTAGACCTCATTCTGAGAGAGAGAAGGCATCGCTGGTTTGGAGATATGGAGCTTTATATATGGAGCTTTCTAGTGGTGCAGTCAGAGCAGCATGTCATAGACAGGCTGATGGCAGGTGGGGGCCAGGGAGTCCCAAGCTGACATGGAAGAAACTGAAGGAGAACAACTGCCATGAGTGGAAGCCTACGACAGTTGATCCTCAAGAAAGGAGCATGTGAGATCTGCTATAGGTGCAGCTAGCCAGTTACCTGGAAGGGGGCTCACTGATGTGGATGATACACCTGCACGTAAATCAAAAGGCTGATTGAAATAATATAATTGAGCCAGTGCATGAGATTTCCAACAATGTGGTATGTGCGACCAGCAAAGCCTCAGATACGCGCAGTCTGATCAGAGCCTTTGCTAGTCGCTTGAGTATTCTATGATTGTTAAGCTACTGTCTGAACACCATTTGGAGTTTCTAAGCTTAAAAGAAGGCTGCAGAGGCTCGTCTGAGTCTACACTTGTCAAAATGCCACATTGTTGGAAATCACATGCCACGGCTCAATTATATTATGATAATTATGTAAAACTTCATCAGTATAAAGGGTTAAGCACCCCAGGACTTAAGTTAAGAGTGTGTAGCGAAAATTGAATTTTCTTATTTCTCAACCAAAACATATGTTGTGGGTACTCAAAAGAACAGCTTCAATGAGACGGTTCTTTTGAGCACCCAAAACATATGTTAAAATTGATGGGTAAGAAAATATTTACAATATTACGCTGAAAATTTTTGTTTATCTAAACCTGTGGCATCCACTTGAATATTTTTCAGGCGACATCAAAGCTTCTAGTAAACTACCCAGATGAACAGAGGGATCAAATCTATGACTTTCTTTTCAAGGTATGACCAGAACTTTATTTTACTATAGGAATTAATTGTTATTTTTGTGGATTTTGTAGATGTATAAACTCCGGTGAATCATTCACAAACTGAGTAAAGCCCAAAGGGCTGGATGTTAAGTTTGCAAATGGTTTGCCAAAGTTTACACATCGATAAAATCCACAAAAATAACAATCAATTCCTTATAATTACAACTTTGAAATAAAACAGCACATTTGTAAAGGATTGTTGACAATATTTTAAAGCCTGTTGGAGGAATTTAGTTCAGAACTGCTGTCCATAGAATAATGGGGCAACCATTTTGAAAATTCTGTCAGTTTAAAACTTTGTTTTACTGTATAATGATTAAAATGGTATTCTAGGGAGTGAATATGTGAGTATGAGCTCAAAGCAACTTCATTTATCATGGAATGGTTTTCACGAAAACTGCTTGCTGGGCTCATAGAAATGCATTTAGAATTGGGCCTCGACGGAGAAAACCTGTCTTCAGGGTTTCCGTCAAAGCGAGTTTCAAACCAGTCTACTCAGCTACAGAGACTAGCTAGAGAATTGAAATTTCACCTGTAGTAAGTCTACATATAATACTTTCCAAAAGCAAATAACATAGGAGCTGATCAGACTGCCAGGATGCACAAGCTGGTCTGTGCCTGTGTTGTTTGCAAACCTCCCCGAGGACAGGTTTCTCGCATCGAGGCCCTACCACAGATCAAACAAATTAGCAGACAATTATTAGCTAATTATTAGCAGAAAACTGAATGTTTTAAAAAGCAACTTCCTTCACAAGTTCTGACTGTAATTTCCAATATAGAAAGGGTAAATTTAAAAGTTTGTTTTGACACGGTCCATCTGCATTGAAACTAGGGTCAAACTGGTGACCTTGGGGCGAGGTCAAAAGGTCAAATATCATTAACATGTCAATGTCAAAGATTTTTATACCAAACTTTGTGTGTGTTCTCACAAATAAAAGATAGAAAACATATTGAACCGAATTTTCATTCTGTTGCCATGGTCATGCCCCGGGATGGGACTGGTGGGTGCAGGGGGAGTCAAAAACTTAAGCGTGGGGATTTGCGATAGGGCCCCATCGACTGTACAATTCATGATTATTAACATTATCTTAACACTGTGAAATCAAGGCAGATATCAAACACTGAATATAGGCAGGCGGCCCTTCCACATGTTCTATATGTTTATTAGTAAAAAACATAGAAAATGTGCTTTTCTGAAACCTCTATGCCTGGAGCCTTGATATTTGGTACATGTAACATCACCAAGTGCTGCTTTACTGATTATGTTCAAGTAATGGTTCTGTGGCCAAAAATTGCCCACGCCCCGGGGGTCACATGTGTCATATGTTCTACATTGACATATATAGTGAAAAACAAAAAAAATATAATCTGAAACCACAAGGTCCTGAGCCTATATATTTTGTATGCAGCAGCATCTGGGCCTCAACGCGAGAAATCTTGTCTTCTGGAGATTAAGAACAACAAAGGCGCAGACCAGCCTGGGCATCCATGCAGGCTGATCAGCGCCTTTGTTATTCGCTTTTTGAAAAGTATCACATCTAAACTTGCTTCGAGCGAAATTTCAATTTTCTATCTAGTGTCTGTAGCTGAGCAGCCTGGTTTGGTGCTCACTTTGTCGGAAACCCCGAAGACAGGTTTTGACGGGTCGAGGCCCATCTAGTGGTCCTCCTTTAAGGCCCCCCCCCCTACAGTACAGGGTAATTTTTACATGCTCTTTTGTGGTCTGTTGATTTTTTCTAAATATTCTTTCAGGAATACCAGCAGAATGTGGCAGAGCAGGCCCAACATTTTGCCTGGCCTGACGTTTTGTCGGGCCTGATCTGGTGCAGTGGTTCCAAGTTGTTTGCAAAGTTTATCAGCAGACGACCCTAGTAGGCAATAAGTTAAATTTGTTCAACTTAGATGGCCCTGGGCAAAAAAAAACCCACCCTGGGGGTCACCAGGGGCATGGCCAATTTCCAATAGTTACCTATTATAAGAAGCTTAAGCAAAACTCTGGTGAGCTATCCATGGCCCCCAGGATGGGGGGGGGGAGTACTCTCAATTTTCTTGATACATAGGCTTGGACCCAGCATCTACTGTTTACCACCCCCCCCCCCCCCCCAACAAGTTATTTAAAAGTTAGCAACCCCCAAAAATTTTCATTTGTCTAAACCCCTCTCCCCCCCCCCCCCCCCCAAAAAGAAAATATTGAAATTCAAAATTTTGAACCCCCCAAAAATGTCCAAGCCTATGATTAAGTACCCCCCCCCCCCCCCCCCCCCCCCACCCCTCCTGGGCCATGGCCACTTGGACTTGTTTGATAAGCAATAAGTTTGGAGAAAAAAAAACCAGCAGAGACACCTAAAAGACCAAGAGTTAAAAGGACTGTCTCTATATCTTTTATCTCTTTACCTACTAGTGTCATCTGCTGACAACTTTTGCAAACAGTTTGGATCCAGATCAGACCCGACAAAATGTCAGATGGTATTCCTAAAAACTTTTTTCGAAAAAGTTGATTTTGGAAAAAATCAGCAGACAAGAAAAAAGCATGAAAAATTTCCTAGGGGACAAAGAAATAAAAGTGGTGTTTTACATCCAACACAAATTTTCAAATTAACATTTTATTATATTTCATTAAAGTACATTTTAGGGATAATAAAAAACTGGATAAATCAGTTTATTTATGACAAGAACTGTTGTTTGTTTATATTTAGTTTTAAAAATGTATTTTTTTAAGCAAAATTTCTGCACATATAAGATCTCTTTTTTTAACCTTTAGACTATGTTTTGTTTAATTTCAGCCTAATTTTGGAGCATCACTGCATATGCTAAAGGTTGAAATAGGTGGGGACTCACAAAGCACAGGTAAGCAACGATGAATGTTTGGGTGAGGTATAACATTTAGTGATTATGCTTTTATGTACAGGAAACCTGTAAATGAATACTTTCGAAAACAGTGAATGATGAAATGGTAAAAAATATTGCCCTTTAATCAGAAATCGATAAACATCACCCTCATATGGGCCTCGACGCGAGTAAACCTGTTTTCGGCATTTGTGAACAACAAAGGCACAGACCAGCCTGCCCATCCGCACAGTCTGATCAGTGCCATTGATATTCGCTAATTGGAACATATCATATCTAAACTTGCCATATGTGACAATTCAATTTTCTAGCTAGCCTCTGAAGCTGAGGAGGTTGTTTTGGGTATGACCTAATCAGAAACCCCAAAGACAGGTTTTCTCGCTACGAGGCCCATATAAAACATAACATTTCAAAAATTGATTGTCTTAATCCTTTAAGAGGCAATCACGACTACAGCAGACGACAAATTTGGGGACATCTTTCCTAAGCCTAAGGTATGATATATCATGAGAATTGTCTGCCAGCAGACGATTCTCATGAAATATCATACCTTATTCCTTATTTTTGATAAAGCGACACAATTTGAAATTGTCATCTGCTGCAAATTATAGGTGGCGCTTTATTGTTTTAGCCCCAAAATTATGTCATAGAACGAATAAGGCCATTAACCCATATAAGCCTAGCATCCTTTTTGTGGGATATAGGCAAACAGCCGAGACCTAGATCAGACAACATAGAACACAGTGTCTGATCAGGATCTCCACTGTTTGCTAACAGAATTTTCTATCAAAATTTGAATAAAAGTAAAAAACCCACTCAACAACCCTTAAAACAAAATGGACTGGTCCATTTGATTAGAGTGTGAATTCCATTTGTCTTAAATGGGTTTATCGCTAATCATCAAAAAGTAAGACCACTAATCGCTAATATAATTATACATCATCCAGGTGCATAGAGTTAGTAAGTAAAGACTTTATTTATAGAGGGACACACCATTTAGCACATTCAAAAATACAATCATGTAGTAGCTAATCTTCCATGAGGCACTCAAGTGTGTGTTGGTTGGGTTGGTTGGTTGATTGGTTTGATGTTTTATGTCCCAGTCAACAGCTAGTCAGTTCACCTAACCACACTTTTTTCTGGGCAAGTTTTACTAAGCCGTTAACCAGTACTTTGTGCACATACTTTCGTATTTACAGACAACAAGCCTTCTTGAATCAGCGGAAGGAGGAGAATGACCGTAGTAATTATTTCATGATCAATCTCTACAAAAGAATGGGACTGGGCGAGGATCAAACTCGCAACCCCTGGATTTGCAATCAGATAGCTAACGACTGTTCAATGGTGGCGGGTAGATTTTGTGTGTGTTTCAGATGTTAAACAAGTTTAAAATTTCAAGTTACAAATTTTCATTTCATTTCTGCTCAATATCTTAAGAACAAATTATAGAATTTTACCAAATTTTGTATATGCATCGATACAGACAAGATCTAGATTGGGATTGTTGCACATCATTTTCGCACTTTTGTAATAGAGTTATAGCCCTTAACTGATGTCAGAATTTTGTTTCCGCTCAATATCTTGAGAACTAAATGATAGAATTTTGACCAAATTTTGTACGCGCATTGATATTGACAAGATCTATGTTGAATCTGTTTCCTGTTATTTTTCGCAAATTTGTAACTGAGTTTTGGCCCTTGATTGATGTCGGAATTTTGTTTCCCCTCAATTTCTTTAGAACAGATGGATAGAATTTCACCAAATTTTATATTATGCAATCATATTGATAAGATTTATCCTATATCCCACAAAAAGGATGCTAGGCTTGTATGGGTTAATGTCCTAGTTTATTCTGTGATGTAATTTTAGGCAAATTTGAAACAGAGTTATGGCCCTTGATTAACCAAATTTTGTATATGCATTGATATTGACAAAATATCTAGGTGATTTTTTGCAAATTGGCAGCAGAGTTATGACCCTTGATTGATTTTGATTGGGATTGTTATGCACACTTGGCCTTTTTACTGTATGAAAAGCACTGCAGCGGAGCTATAGTCAGATCCTATGACAATTCTATTTTCTTTGTATTTTTGTCTTGGGATCAGTAAATAGAAATTTCTCACATGTGTCAAATGAAATGGGCCCAAGTCAAGCATGGTATATCCACAGCCTTGCTTATAGTACCTGTAATATTTTGCTCTTGGTTCTATACTTCACAGATGGTTCAGAAGCGTCTCACATGCACTATTCCTGGGATGAGAATTACCAGAGAGGGTATGAATGGGGGATATTGAAAGAGGCTAAAAAGGTAGGTTATTTTTATTTTTGACTCTTAACCCTTAAAGCGTCAAGAAAAAAATGCATCTGAAAATGTCGTCTGCTGAAGTCGTCTGCTGCAAAAAATTGCCTAACATTACTGATGAATTAAGTTTAGAAGCAAACAGCGTGGACCCAGAACAGACTGCTCCTATGGGAGCAGTCTGATCTGGGTCCACAGTTTGCCATAGAGGCTTCTTAAACATTTCAGCAGATGAGAAAAGCAGACGACTTTTGTTGAGATTGGCGCATTAAGGGTTAAAGCACCACCAAAGACTTGCAGAAGACATTTTCAAAGTATACTATTACTTATAGAATTCAAATAAGGCTTGACATTCCATGTGTATTGTCTGCTGGCATACAATTCATATGGAATGCCAAGACTTATTTTCACTAAAAGTAAAGCAAGTTGTTATCTTCAGCAGTTATGATTGGTTCTGATCAACCCTGCAGAGAAACTTAACTTTTATGTTAAGAGGATTATTCTTCATTGTAATTGCTAGTTTCCAATATAGGGATCACACATGTTTTTTCATCCATTAACATTTGCCGGGTCCCTAGGAAGCTGTTTGAACATGAGGCTGATAGGCCGAGTGCTCAAACATCTCCTGAGGGACCCAGCAAGTGGTAATGCAATGAAACAAACATGTGTGATCGTTATTCTTGCATATTTTACCTTATTTCAACCAAATACGCACTGAAACGCTGTTAAAAACATTAAAATATTGCTTCTCTTACCCTGGATTTCTCTAAACAAAATGGCGTCGGCTGTATACTTTCGAACTTCATAACCATACGCAACATTTTTGTAAACAAAAGCATCGGCTAAATGATAGTCTGGTCCGCAACGCTTTCTGTATAACGTCATGTAAATAATTCAGGGCTCATTTTAAGTATTTTCAAATGTAAACCCATGTTATGTTCAAAGAGCACGTGAATCTCCTGATTTGAACATGGATTTTCGTGCATTTGACAATGGGTTAAAACAGCTATACAAATAGGTTTCTATGCAAGAATCCTGAATTTAAGAAAACATATGTTGTGTGTACTCATTAAAACACATAAAGGCACTTCTAATGTTTCTTATCTGGTGAATTTGGAAAAAGATTGCCATTTGCCAACTGGAAAAAAAAACTCCTGTCCCGGGCCTCATGTACATGTATATTATATCTTCATGATCAGATTTTCAATTGACGTACAGGTGCAGGGGCATCATTTACATCAGTGTGCCCCCTTCAAAGTAACTGGCTAGCTGCACGCATAGCAGATCTCACACCTGATCTTAAGACCTCTGCTCCTTTCTTGAGGGTAATGGTGGAAAAGGCTATAGATAGACTTAAAGTACAGAACACGGCCTTCTCATTATAAGCTATTCTGTATGGGACTATCAATGTTTTCTGTCTGATTAATTAAATTCTGTCACTCAAAGAGTTAAAAGACACATCTTTAATTTTTAAAGGTTATGGTATGTTGAAAAAAAAGGATATAGAAACATACAAATACATTTAGTCATAGATAATTTGAATTAAGAACACTGGTTAATTGACAAGAAGGCCATGACAGATCAAGCCCAGATCAGACTGCTCCTGAAAGAACAGTGTTCAGTGTTTCAAATATTTTTTTCTTTGACAAGTGTTTCATGAATCATTGACCAGAAAACCAGCCTCCAGATAAGAGTAAATATTTAAAAATTAATTTTCTTATTTCTCAACAAACACATGTTGTGAATGCTCAAAAGAATCATCCAAATGAGACAAATCTTCTGAGCATCAAAACAAAAATTCTTGAAGTAGGAAAGATTTTAGAAAATATGAAAATATGCTGCATGTATGTTCTTAAATTCTGAACACTTCGCTTTCTATTCTAAAAAAAAATGATGGTTACCAGGGCTGGAATTCACGAACAACTTTCAGAATAGCAAAAAGGGAAGACCCTGATCAGACTGCTTCTTCAGAAGCAGTCTGATCTGAGTCTGCACTGTTTATCTAGGCCTTTTTGGCATGCAACTAGTGTTTGAAACTTTAGAACATTTACTGTAGTCGTTTATGAGTTAAATTTCTTTGCAGAGAAATCCCGATATTCTTCTGTACTGCCTCCCTTGGGCATTTCCAGCCTGGGTGGGAAATGGTACTAGGAACCCTTACCACAGCCCCGAAATCACAGCATCCTATATAGTAAAGTACATTCTAGGAGCTCAAACACACCACAATCTTACGTTTGATTTTGTTGGGGTAAGTACAAATACGAGGGCTGTCCCAGTAAATCGTGGACTTTTGTTATTACACCAGACTCTGTACCAGTAATTCTATGATATTTTCAGGATGTGTTTATATACTTATGGGAACCATTTTGTATAAATAAGGGTGGAATCACAGTTTAGATCATACATTTATGAACCTTTACTTGAGGGTATGTCGGCGTGAGTGGCGCACATCAAAACTTTTGTAATGAGATTCATCTAGTCCAAAAGGTAGTGTACATTCAATCAAATTTCGCTGTTGTATTTCAAACAATGCATTACCACATCAACTAGTTACCATGCATGGTAAAGTGTTGAAAATTTGAAACGTTTATGGTCATTCGCATTGATTTTATAAAAGATTTTACGTACCTACTACATTTTTATTTTTCAGAAAATGCAATGGTTAGAAGAACGGTACGGCACAAAAATTAGACTTAGCTAATTAATCACATAAAACTACTTTCTTTTAATGTTAAATGATTGGTCGAAGAGTCACTAGTATCACAAAATGGATTTTGTGTAAAATTATTATAGTAATATCACAAAGACAAGTTCATTTCGTCAATTTAATGGAACACATGCTATTTTTCTGTCAGTTATTTTAATGGTAAATATGTTGTCTCTTATTAAATCTAAAAGATCGCGCTTGTTTGTTTGCTTAACATTATCTAAACTAATTATTTAGTCTTTACTGGAACCAGGGAGACTTACTCAACATATAGATGGCAATATTTGGCACCATTGAAGCTTATTTAAAAAGCTGAAAATACAGCAAAGGGGCTCTTTCATTGTATGGGAAATTAACATGGGAGTCTGCCCACCCTTGGAATTTGATATTATGTTTATTAATTGTCTGGGGTATGACTTTTATATCTATGGTGCATTTGAGTATTTATGCAATTCCATTGCTTATTTATGACGCCATGTATGATATCACTACAATACCTTAGGGTATCCAGTTATAATCATTTCTTAAGTAACTGACATATCATGTAACGGGCGCAGAAATGTTTTAATAAATAACTATATCATTGATAAGTTCGTTGACACATTAAATGGCTTTGTATGTATTAGGATAGCGGGTGGGCATTCTTTTTTATGAGATGGTACCCCAATTTTCAACTGTATATTTTTTATTTAGTCAAATTTGGAATTAAAATTTTTACACGTTGCGGTCTTTGTCAAGATACCATTTCAACATATAAACTTTCCATATATGTTAAGAATATGTAGACAAAATTTCATGAAATTCAAGGACTGGTAACATATTTTTTCAACTTGATGTAAACACATGGCCCTAATTCATCGAAATTTAAAAAATACAATAATTATGTTTCAGTGTAAAACATACTTGAATACTTGCTTAGTTTGAATCACAATGCTAGTATGTTTATTGGTAGAAGTTGATATGTTCAGTGTTTTTCCCTATTACTGATTGGAAAAAGAAAAAAAAAAACAGGAAAAGAACTCTATAAGCATTTATGCTCTCGTTCTAATCCTTTGTATGTTTACAATGTACGTATGTTGTATATCATTTGTATTTATTGAATAAAATATGTTTAAACTAAAAAAACCCAATAGTGCCATGATTCTTATTTAATGAAGTACTTACACAATAATATTACCCAAAACGATACAATATGGTGACACCGGACTTACCACTTCTAGTTTTGAATGTTAAAAGTACATCTAACCGATGTTACACTCAATATGTAACATTATTAAGAATTTTAATTCATACAGAAG
Organism: Loripinus fragilis; assembly: GCA_964019695.1. Classification (NCBI taxonomy): domain Eukaryota; kingdom Metazoa; phylum Mollusca; class Bivalvia; order Lucinida; family Lucinidae; genus Loripinus; species Loripinus fragilis. The sequence continues at coordinate 124,097,812 of OZ026515.1, forward strand.
AGAAACCTTATGACAAGTCAGTTCATACAGGAGAAGAACCTTATATCTATGGTTTTATAATTGTAAGCCTCATTAATAAACCTGGTTCACAAGAATAACCCCCTGTCAAAACTATTGGCTAAAATTAACCATTTTGGTCACAGAGAACTCTTGGCTTTAAAGGTATTGCTAAATTAATGCTTAAATCTTCTCTGTTTATTCTGTTTTGTAAAACTGATGCTGATTTCAATCAAATGGCAATATTTATTCTTTGGCTGGCTGTATATTCCAGGCATACAGTTTCGTTTCTGGATCTCACTTATTCATGTAGAACACTGTTCTATGATATCTTTGATATGACTCTGTTACACATAATCCTGTTCACAGCACCAAAATGTGGTTACTCTAGTTCAGTTGGGATGAAAAGGATATATTTGGTCTTCGTGTTTTCACACGTTTATTGATAGGATATTATGTTTCTTAAACAATATCATGCAGGACTTGAGGAAGTGATACACATTGTTTTGGCCACATAGTGCCATGACATGGGGCCATGACCTTTGGCATTTTTGCCATTGAATCATTTGAAATTGTCTAAGCATGTCTTTCTTTAAGAAAAGTGGAAGTAGATTTAAAAACAATCTCCTTCTGTCGAGTTATTGATTCATTTCAACTAAATAATTAATTTTGCTAAAACTGACCTATACCCATAAGAGGTAGGAAATGACAAAGTTACCGGTTTTGGATTGTCATGAAATTTGGCTCAGATCAGTAGGATATATATGGCATGTTTTTGTGATAATATGATATCTTGACAAAGACTAGAACATATCTATCTTTAGAATTTAATGTTGAATCTTTTGTAAATTTTTGAAAAAAAATATTGAAATTTTATAATCACTTCTTCAGAAAACGTAAACCATAATTTATCCAAATTGTTGCCTGGATTTTTTATAATGCCTATGGTATTTTGGATTCAATCTAGATGACAAATCATAGAAATAAACAAAACTATAGATTTAGGACATGGACATTTAGAGACAGGTGCCACCTCAAAGGTGGAGTACGTCAGGGTTGCTTCTTAAGCCTTATTCTTAACTATCTAATTCAATTAATACATTTTCAAAGTTTGTATATAATGAGTCCCTATCATGCAAAGTTTAAAGAAAATCCATGCGTGGGCACAGATGTAAGTACCCCTTTAAATAATTTGCGACGTGCTCGGCATACGCAGAGACACCCTCAAGTAAACGTTCAGTACTTCATTATCTTAACTGTGATTTCATCCATATTTGTAGAAAATGTGTCTTAGATGTATATTAACATTTCATACAAATTTCATAGAATTCCTGATTGACAATCTCGTTTTATAACAAAAGTTCGCGATTTACTGGGAAACCCTCGTACAATAGGGAATGATTGTACCTAGACTATTATTCTTTGTATACAAGTGACTCCTAAATGGGATTGTTTGTTTGTTTGTGATTAATGTCCCACCAACAGTTATGGTTAAATGGGGAGGGGGTCATGACTAAAGTCTCATCAGACAGACTGGAGAAGCCAGGGATTGAACCCACAACCCCTGGTTTACAAGGCAAGTGATTTATCTACACAACCACAGCGGCTTCCCTCATAAATCATAAAGGCATACTTTGGCAAAAAGTGAAGACCCAGATGAAATGCTGCATAATGCAGCATTTCATCAGAATCAACACTGTTTGCTAAGGGCTATTCCAGAAAAAAATACCTGGGGGGGGGGGGGGGGGGGGAAGAAGGCAAACAATATATTTTTCTATGGGTGGTTGGTGCTGACATTTTTCAAATTATATGGGTCATTGGTGTTTGAAAAAATCTGAATACATGGGTGGTTTGGGTTTTGTCAGAAAATTGGTTATTGACAATTCATAGGTATAGCAAATGGAATGTTCCTGTTTCAATCAAAATATGGAATCCGAATCTTCCTGTTTTTCTGTTGTGTGAAATCATCTAATCAACGCATAAATTAATTTATTTTGTGTGGAAATAAAACAAAACAAAGTTGTTTTCCAAGTTCATAAAGCCATTATAATTGCATGTAAAACATGATTGCAGTATGCAATTGGTAAAGCAACAAGATAACCTACGAAAGTTTCCAAAGGCAACATCTCTTACTAGCGGTGTAGGATTGGATAAAACATTGGCTGTTCCAGTTACCACCCTTGTATTAACAGCTGAGTGGGATCAATGATGGTGATGTCAGACAGAAAAATACAAACAAATAAAGTTGAGCAGGTCGATCTAAAACCGTTCGCTTCAAATCTAAAAAGCATGAAGCTTTTCATTCATTGACAGTGGCTGTTTTCTGTAGAGGGGATTATTTGAAATGTCATACGTTGATGGGTGTAAACAACACAGTATAGGAAAATGAGTTTAACTTGCACTTTCCCTTTTTTTTATGGAAGCTTATTAAAACAATTCACATGATTAGACATTAGACTTGCTTACTCTATATCGATTATTGAACATTTTGTATCCATATATCATATTTAATTCTATGGGTAGTTGGTACATGAGCCTTTCAGATTACATGGGTGGTCGGTGTCCGTGGAAATTTAATTCCATGGGTGGTGGGGTCCAAAAAAGTGCCTTCTTCCCCCTCCAGGTATTTTTTCTGGAATAGCCCTAAGACAAAAATGATCTTCAGAGAAAGAAATACAATCCTTTAAAAATTATAACCTGTGACTCCTCTATATATACAATGGACCATCACAAGTTTATTGTATCAAACCAGAACTAAAAATCCATTAGAAAACAAAAGGTTGAATTGCCAATTATGACAACAATAGGAATGGACTGTGTTATAGTTGAATTATATAGAAGGATAATTTTACGAGGAATTAATGGTCATTTAATGGTCATCTTCCTATTTTTACATTTCCACTGTGATTCTTTAATTGAATCTTTGCATATGATATGTCCTTCATTCCTCCATGAACAGATAAATTTAAGCCACGGCCACATATTCACCATTTGGGCGGACCAACGTCAACACCATCCAATATCATTGTTTGCGTGATGTTAAACACGTATCACAACCATGTTAAGCGCTGGAATTTGGTGTTTAGGCTATTCGGAAACCTGTTATATTTGATTTAATTCAAAATATCCTGAAAACCAGCCAACTTAGGTGAAAAAAGAAAATTGATACTTGACTGATAATATATTATACCAGGTCTCTTGCAAAGTTAACATTGCTTTGCAAGAGACCCAAAGTGTTCATGCTTCCATGAACAGACCAAAAATCAAACTCATTTCTTAAATAATTCCTTCTCAAAAATTTCATGGTAAAATATTTTGGACCCACAACATGTTATATCCAAATCTGTGTTTGATGAGGTATTTTAAAAAGGAACTTCACTGTGTAATGGGTAAATATGATAGACATTGGATGGAAATTATTTTTACAGCTACCTTCTAGGAAAAAAGACTGATGCAATGATACTAAATATAATTTCAGATTTGGAATGAGAGAAGTTACAATATCAAGTATATAGAGGTAAGGTACAAAATTACTGATCTCATAGGTTTAGATAAACAAAATTGTTCAGCACACAATTGTAAATATTTTCTTACCCATCATTTTTAACATATGTTTCGAATGCTCAAAAGAACTGTCTCATTGAGACGGTTCTTTTGAGTACCCACAACATATGTTTTGGTTGAGAAGTAAGAAAATTAATTTTTGTTGTGCAGTCTAAACTAAAGGCCTGCTGATCTGTTATTTTTGAAAGTGCTTTGGCTATCAAGTCTTTCTTTGAAAACATGAGGCAAATACAACTAATCTTGACCCTACAAATTTGGATGGTTTCGTATAGTCTAGTACAGCCTCATTTAAATGGTGCATCACATAATCAAGTTCACCAAAAGTAGATTTTTGATAATGATTTTTGGACATGACTTAATCATATATAGAAATTTGGGTAAAATGTCACATGACTCGAAAAATGAAAGTAAAATAAAGGTTTTGTCTTCTACATTTTTTTTCTTCAGAAAACATCCTAATGAACTTTGATTTTACCTGTTTTTCAGCATCTTTTCCAATATACTTTTTGGTCAAAGTGACTGATTGCCAATAAAATACCACTATTGCTTTTTATTTTTTATTGCCACTAGAGAAAAAAAAATCATTTATAATTTTTTTTTATCTTTATTCTAACCATTTACACACACACTCCATATAAAGCTCATATAATAGGTCTTACAAGAGTGATCATTTCATATGAAATTTATCAAACAAGCCTTTATTTAATATGAAATGATCACGAGTGTAAGATTCTGTTTATCATATGACCTTTTAAAAGCAATTCTATCGCCTTCAAAGTTTGTTTATTTTAATGAAAATTTGCATTGTTGTAACGGGCGTCATCATGACGTTACTTGTTCCTGCCAAATTTGTTATGTAACATGTGGTCATAACATTATTTTTGACATAACGTTATCCACTGAAAAACAGTAACGTCATATGATAAAGGTTTTTAGAGTATCTTTAAGATTCAGATCTCATGTGATCACTCAAATTTACTATTGCTATTAACATCATGACAGGTGCTCCGGGCTCAACTGAACAACGCAGGGCTTCAGCATGTAAAGATTGTTGCGGCAGATGGTGCATTTGAACCAATATCGACAGATATCAATAAAAATCCCACACTCAAGGCAGCTGTGGATTACATAGGGTATGAAGAAATATTTACCCCTCTCCTCACCTGCTGAATGAATTGGGCCTCAACACAAGAAAACCTGTATTCCGGGTTTCAGACAACTTATGACTCCAACTAGTCTACTCAGCTACACAGACTAGCTAGAATATAGAACTTTAACATGAAGCAAGCTTAGATATTATACTCTATATGAAGCAAATACAGTAACAAATGCACTGATCAGACTGTAGAAGCACAGGCTGATCTGCGTCTTTGTTGTTTACATGCAACAAAGTCAGATTTTCTCGCATTATGGCATATTCACTGCTGATAGCTCATACTCCAGATAGTTCAGCTATGGTATTTAAATTAATGGAATGATTTCTGAAGCTGCATGGAAAACAGTGCAAATCTTGATCAGCTGGCTTCATTAGAAGCCAGCTGATCAGGATCTACAGTGTTTTCTAAAGAGGATACATCCAGGTTCACCAGGATAAGGGTTAATGAGTACTGTAAATTCGAGCAATTTTCCCTAGAGTTTTATTTTTTCAAATAGAGTTGAAAGACATATTTACCACTTTAAAAATTGGTGATTAGAGAATGATTTACATACATCAGTAAACAACAGAGTGATTTCACCATTTTGCGAAATTTCGCGAAAATAAAACCCTTGCGATAATTTCCGAATTTACAGTATACAGAGAATGGCCTATCATGTTATTTGTAAAACATTTTTCTGGAGATAATTTATCCTATATTTGAAAACAGTTCTAATGGCCACTATAGATTCTTGAAATGTTAAATTTCCTGTATAAAGCAAGTACCTTCCCAGAGCAACCAGATTTTGCTTTTTATTGAGAAAATTTATCCGTTAGGTCAAGCTCATGTTTGCTAGAGTCCCAAAAGACATCAGCAAACAGTGAAGACCCAGTTGAGATGAAGCATAACACAGTGTCTAATCAGAGTTTTTACTGTTCACTATCATAAAAGCCATTAATTCAGCTTATAAAATTATTTGGATATTTCAATTAATTTCATCCTCTTATAACTGGGCCCCGACGCTAGAAACCCTTTCTTTGGGGTTAGTTAACAACAGTATCGTTCCAGTAGTTTGAGTGTAAATAGTTGACCGGTATAAGTTTATGATAAAAATACTTTATGTACTATATTTCCCATCAAAATTTGTTTTGTAGGTACTTAAAAGAACCATCTCACCAAGTCTCAGTGAGATAGTTCTTTTAAGCATCTACACATGTTTTGACAAGTAAATGTAAATGGTCACAGTTCAGAAAAATGTTCTGTTCTGATTCTTAATATATTCCAGTTCAAATTAAGAATGTTCCTAGAGTAAACATAGTTTGAGGTAGTGAGGATTTACTGTATTGTATTGTTTTAGTGTACATTATCCTGGCACAAAAGGGAGTGATGCTGCCTTAAAGACAGGGAAACAACTCTGGTCCTCAGAAGATTTCAGTACCTTTAATGACAATGTTGGGGCTGGCTGCTGGGCTAGGGTAATTATGTTTTTATATCCTTTGCCCCTCAAATTCCCAGTCACAATATATGGAATTGAAATGACATCTTTTATGACTTTTACTGATATTATGGTAGATATTCTAGTTTTGAACACCAATTGCCTGCCAAAAAGGTATATAAACAAAACAGCACAGTCTCTGATCAGACTGCTTCTGAAGAAACAGTCTGATCAGAGTCCTCCCTGTTTGCTATTCTGACAAGCATTTTGTGAGCTCCGGCCCTGATAATCAATGTTTTCTTTGAGAACAAAAGAGAAAAGCATTTAATTTAGAAATTATAAAACATTCACAGACTGCATACATGATGAGTGCAATTAAAATATCTTGTGAATCCTTCCCTAACTTTCTCACTTCATATGTGCCTCCTTGTGACAAAACCTGTCTTCCTGGTTTCAAAAGAAGCGAGATTCAAAACAGTATCCTCAGCTACAGAGACTAGCTAGAAAATTGAAATTTTGCATGAAGTAAGTTTAGATATGATACTTTCCAATAAGCGAATAACAAAGGCACTGATCAGACTGCACAGATGTGCAGACTGGTCAGCGCCTTTGTTGTTTGCAAACCTCGGAAGACAGGTTTTCTCGCGTCAAGGCCCATATGTGAATCATGCTCAGTGTTTTAGTGTATATAAACCAACTCATGAGATTGTAGTACTTATGGCAGAGGCAACCAGGGAAGGTTCATAGAAGCCTGCTTGTCTATGTAGTCTCACAAAAGCCTTCACTGTTCATACATACATGGTATGGTGGTGGATGCTGGTTCATTTCCACAACTAGATATCAAGCCCTATGATAGCTGATAATACAGGTTTTAACACTTCATGGATATTCATGCTTGGATCCACCCACTATGAATAATTATATAAATAAACTTTCATGTTGGTACATAGAACAAATAAATTACTTGTCAGGTCCACTTGTGTAGGGTCAATATATATCTTATTTCCAGAAGCAAACAGAGTTGACCATGATCAGGCAGCTCTTGCAAGAGCTGCCTGATCTGGGTCTGCTCTGTTTGCAAAAAAGCATTAAAAGGTGCTCTATGAGGTAAAGGGTTAAATGACTTGGAGTATCAGGACTTTAGTTAAGAGTGCATAATGGAAAAATAATTTTCTTATTTCTCAACCAAAACATATGTTGTGGGTACACTTTTGAGCACTCAAAACATATGCTAAAAATTATGTGTAAGAAAATATTTACAATTTTACGCTGATTTTGTTTGTTTATCTAAACCTGTGTATATGCAATAACTACCATTTCATGGGTCTAGATAAGCAAATATTTTGAGCATAAAATTGTCATTTTCATAGCCATCTGTTTAGACATATATTTTTGGTGTTAAAAAGAGCCTTCTCATCGAGCATGTTATGTTACAGGGTCAGGTTCACTCTGGTCCATGAGATGTTTTCACGAAATTAGTAAACTACACAATGAACTAAAATGTCGGGCCTGAGCTGGATCCAAACTGTTTGGCGCTCTGATGGTATTCCTGAAATGTTGATTTGAAAAAAAATCAGCAGACAGCAAAAAAGTGTGAAAAATTACCCAGTAGGCAAAGAGTTAAAGCATACCATCTCTCTATTGCAGATACTTAACCAGAACTATGTAAATGGAAACATGACAAGGTATGTTACTATCATAGTGGCCACGTTGCGAAAAGTCTATGGGTTATTGGAAAAAGCAAGACTCAAAACGGTCTCCTCAGCTACACAGACTAGATAGAAAATTGAAATTTCACCTGTAGCAAGTTTAGATATGCTACTTTCTGAAAAGGGAACAATTAAGGTGCTGATCAGACTGCACGGATTTGCAGGCTGATTTTTGCTTTTGTTGTTCGTAAACTACCGAAAACTGGTTTTTCTCGCCAAAAGGCCCATATCATTGGTGAAGCTGAAGGTGTGACTGGTGCCATTTGGTCACAGTCTGGTGCACTATGGTTGCACCAATAATTTCTGATGGTGCGACATGATGGTTTGACATTTCCCACAAAATTTTCTCCTGAAACAAGTAAAATCAATGAATGCTGGAGTGCTGGTCTGGATACCATTTTATACTCTACATTATTTTGAAAGACATGAACTGCACATTTGCCATTCAAAAAAATGGGATTTCAGTGAACCTGGAGATATTTTTTAAGGATGAAAAAATTGGGCGTTTCTGCAAAGATTGAATTCGGGACTGCTCTCTTGCTAAGCGAGCATATTACTTTGTAATTAATTTTCAGTTTATATCCTAACCTAGTATACAGCATGTATGAGGGCCTAGATGGTGGGGGGGGGGGGGGCTTCTGAAAATTGCTAATCATTAAAATTTTGACCACTTTATCGCTTACAATTAAATATTTGCCTAATCAATAAAATTTACCTGTTCATCAGTAAACCTATAATCACCATTTTTCGTTAAATGTTTAAATATTTGCCAAATCAATAAAATTTACCTGTTCATCAGTAAACCTATAATCACCATTTTTCGTTAAATGTTTGAATGTGTTTAATCGGTAATCACAAATTTTTATGTGATCCTTATATGTGATAAATACCAAAATCTCATGTGCTGGCCCACATAGTTCCCAAAATAACACAAACATCAATCGTTGCTGACCCAGATCAGACTGCTGCTGAAGAAGCATTTTGATCAGGGTCTTCTCTGTTTACAAAAGTGACAAGTATTTTGTGAGTTCCAACCATGATAACCAACATTTTATTTGAGAATGGAAAGAGATAAAGTGTTAAATTTTTAGAACATTTACCATATACAGTAAAACCTGTCTTAAACGGCCACTCAAAAGGAAGACATAAAATGGTTTTCAAGACTAATTATGGCTTAATGCAGGTCATATGTATTGCAGAATGCTCCAAGGGGAGCATTCTGCAATACTTTTGACCTTCATTAAGCTCCATTTGTCATTAAGATCTTTGTTTTGTCTATTTTTGAGTGGCCGCTTAAGACATGTTTTACTGTACAACTTGTTCATGAATTGTCTATTTTTGAGTGGCCGCTTAAGACATGTTTTTCTGTACAATTTGTTCTTGAAGCACCATATCCTGGAACCTGATAGCGAGTTACTATGAAGCTCTGCCTTTTGCAAGAGATGGTTTGATGACAGCTGAAAGTCCGTGGAGTGGCCACTATACTGTAGAGAGTACAATATGGATGACTGGTAAGAAATATGGCTCAAGAAGTGTGGGTTGATCTGGAGGAAATTTAACCCTAGTGCTGCTAAATAAATTGAGCTGCTACATGAGATTTCCAACAATGTGGTATGTGCGACCAGCAAAGCCTCAGATCAGCCTGCGCATACAGGCAGTCTGATCAGAGCCTTAGCTGCTCGCATGAATATTCTATGAATGTTAAGCTACTGACCTAACATCATTTGGAGTTTCCAAGCTTTAAAGGAGGCTGCACAGGCTTGTCTGAGTCTACACATGTAAAAATGCCACATTGTTGGAAATCATGTGTCACGGCTCAATTGATATTGCACACTCACTTCCTTTTCTAGCCAATTCAGAAGTGTGATTTCAATAAACACAGCGAATTCTGAAGCTGCATGGAAAACAGTGTAGATCCTTATCAGATGACTTTGTCAGAAGCCAGCTGAGATGGATCTATATTGTTTTCTCAAGAGGATATATCTGGGTTTAGCTGGACAAGGGTTAAAAAAGTAGGGGGTGAGGGAGATTTGCACATCTGTACTTATCCTAAAGTTTTTATGATAAGTATGTTTTATCAGAAAGAGCTCTATGAACCATGAATTTTGATACAAGTATCATCAAAATCGGTTGAAAATGGGCAAGTTATGGGCATTTAAAAAATTCAATATGGCCAACATTTAGCCGCCATTTTGAATATTTAATTAGTTTTCAGAATTTTTTCAACTGCTTAATTTTTAGTTATCACTACTATCACATCATCTTTGTTTCAGCAGATATGTAGCTTTATACACAAGGAAAATGTTTCATTAAAGATTAATGCAAATAATCCATTGGTTTGTCTTTTATTTTGATTACGCATATTTAATTAGGCTGAGTGACGTCACTAAGCCTACAATATGGCCGCTTCCATTACAGTCCATTTGCAAATATTCAAACACCCATAACTTCCACATTTTCAACCGATCTAGACGAAACTGGTATCAAAATTCATGGGTTATTAAGATCTTTCATATAAAACATAGTAATCATCAGGGTTGTCGTCCCCTTTAAACAAGTCCATTTGACTACATGTTGAGTTATTAAATTAAATGACAGATGTCTAACAGTATGGACCCTAATAGACTGCTATTGAAGGAGCAGTCAGATATTGGTTTGGACAAGTGCTACAAGTGGGTAGGTGCTAGAATGTCTATTCCCAGGGCTCATCCTGCCATTAGCCATTGTAGCCATTTGCTACTAAAAATGTAGAGGGGCCACAAATATGTCATTGGCTAAAAGTACAGTCTAGGTGGTTCAAAATTTACTTATAAATTTGCGAAAAAGCGTAATTTTGATCAGCTTTTGGATTTTCAAATATTGCTTTTATTATTCCTTCGCACTTTATCATTGTGCTATATTTTACTCTTGAGGCTGGATTTATTCAATACCATCAGGGTGTCAAACAGTTTGGATCCAGATCAGGCCCGACATTTTGTCGGGCCTGATTTGGATCCAAACTGTTTGCAAAGGTTTGTTGCACCCCCCAGGAAGAAAAACTTGGTTACTATTTTCAGTCAGGGACATGTCTTGGGGCCTTAGAAACCCATGTTTTACTAAGTTTTCATTGGTCAGTTTTCTGTAAACGTCCTGTAATCAATGTTACCCTACTAACATTGAAAATAGTAGTACACAAAATACAAGACTAATAGGATATTTTAAAAAAGTATCAAGGAAATTATTTGAACTTTAAATGTTTGATCTAGTCATAAACATCAATTTCAGACAGCTGTGAGATTTATTTTTCGCTCAACAGCATGACGTACGTAACATTTTATACGAAATTACAGATAATGACTTTATAGATAACATATAAGAGTGAACTATGTTCCCCAACCATGGGAAGAATTACTTGGTTACTATTTTCAGTCAGGGACATGTTTTGGGAGCTTAAAACCCATATTTTTAATGGCCTGTAATTAATGTTATTCTAATAACATTGAAAATACCGATCAAAAAGACAAGGCTAATAGGACATTTTCCAATAGTATTAATGAAATTATTTGAGTTTTACATGTTTCAGCTAAACATAAAAATCAATTGCCAACATCTGTGAGATGTATTTCTGCTCACCAGAGTTACTTATGTTACATTTTTTACGAAATTGTTGAGCTTAAAATATTGCATATTAGAATAACCCATGTTCCACAACCTTTAATGTGTAATAAAGATTTCGATTCTAATGATGAATTTTCATTTGCACATATTTGAAGCTATTTATAAATTGTAACTGGCGATAAAGTCTAGTAATTAAATATTTCAAGATGCTTATAAGCGTGTCACTTCTAATGGCATACATATTTTCTTTTCAACCATTTGCATTGCCCTGGATTGGGCACTGTCTTTTTCATCTCTGTCACAATGAAATTAAATAGCAACTAAACAAACAAGAGTAACAATCATGGGTATTTAATTTCTGTCAATATATAAATAAGGTAACGTAGGTAACACAATGATGTTTTACATAAATGGATAAAGACACTAAAATTTGTGGAGAGTAGACGCAAATTTTACCTAAGCCTGTCTACACACAAGGCTCAGGTAAAATTTAAGTCTACTCTCCCCATATTTTAATAACTTAAATTTAGACAAATTATTCTAAATAAGGACAAATCTAAGAGTTTTGTAGTTTTGTTTGGTTGATATGGCAATTTGCATTTTTTTATCAATGGTTCAAGGCAATATACCTGATATTTACTTCATGATTCAAATATCCGCAGATACCGTACATCAATTGATAATTAAAAGTAAAAAACGCAAAGCAATATTTCCTGCATCTGGTGGCAGGGCAGAGAGGATAGTGCCTGGTTTCTTCCAGAGCAGGGGCTTTCTGTTGATTTGACACAGAAATTGACAAATCTTAAAACTAGTAAATTTCTTGTGAGGCCTTATTTTAACAAGAGCAAATGGGTAACAGATTGGTCAAATTTGATGATTATCTGTTTTTCAAGTTATATATCTTTTATACTAAATGCATATGTTAGGTAAGTACATAACATATGTAACTGCACACTATCATTATTTTAGCCTAAATATGTTTTCCTGCAAGTTCTGGTTCCCTTTTCACCAGTAGAAGCATTTTATCATGCTTGAAAAAACCTTTGTTTGCTAAAAAGTGAGTATGACCAGGAAATGTTACAATCGCAGACTGTAGACCAACCAACGGTACCCTGTGGAAGAGACAAGAACATGTTAGGTATTTACTACATTTGTTATAATCTAAAATTTCTAATTCATTTTTTAAAGATTGCAAACATTATATCAACCAAAGTACTTATCAGAACAGGAGTAGCATGGTTTATACCCAAATGTACCTGATGCATTGTAGATCTAGCATTAAAGGGTTTTCTTGTATGCTTAATACATTTAATTTTCACATTTGACAATTATGTTTTGATAAAAATAACAACAATGTATCCCCTGTCACAATTGCAATCTTCTATTCTTTTGTTGAGCACGATTTCATTATATAATATTGTAATTCTTATTTATCTTATTATATTATACATAACAGCAATCTTGAAAGAAATTATTTTGTTTGTTAACTAAGGAAAGTTGAGGTAAAGCCATAGACTGAAAAACATAGTATGTGGTAACACTAATAACAAAGCTATTAAGATATTTCATGTTAACATTAATTGCAAATCTTTTGTCAGTTATTGAATCTTTTGTAAAGTCATTTTTCAGGAGTTAAAACTTTAATCATAAACATGACTCACCAAAATTCAGCAACATGGTTTGAATCTCTGAAGCTCACATATTAAATTGTCGAATGATTGTCTGTTGAAAAAATAGTGTCACAACTAACACGCAGCTATTGGCTTTCTTACATTGTTTACAAAGTAGTTTTTTTTGTTTTTATTTTTTGCACAGTTTGATTGTATTGAGTTATTTGTAATAATGATACATGTTAACACATGGTCTATGAAATGAGAAGTATGAGACTTATGGTCAGTTTATTGGTTTCAAAAATTTACTGAAATGTGTTATCATGTTATTTCTATCATGTGTTTGTTATGCTTTTGTGCGCGTCTGTTTATTGTTGCCTTGTGGTCACCTGCTGGGAAAGGGCTGACCTCTTGGTTCTCGTTTGTGATGTTTTATGGTGAATTTGTTACTTTCTCATTGGTATCCTGGGTCAGGTGTGGTACTTGATTGTATCGATTCCTGATCTTTGCCCTCTTTCTTTTATTGTATGCAAAGCCATCCGAAAATGTGAACAATACTGCATACAACAGCTTGTAGACAGCTTTTAAGCCATAAACTGGCTCATTCTTGTACCCATTTGATAATACAAACATTGCTTGAGAGTCACTTGTCTACAGTGAAAGGAAATCATTATTTTAGTACATGTATTTTACCAGTTATAAGTGCTAGCTAATCTCGTATATCGGTGGTTTATACATGTAATAGCTAACTGTATATGACCAACCTTATATGCAACGAATCACTGTTTCAGCAAACTGATATGATTGAAAAACAGATTCATAAGATGTTATTAAAATCCCACCTAAGGGATTTTTTCTACATCAAGCAAATCAGAAAAAACAACTAATCTTGTTTGTAAATTTGTATTAGATAAATCTTTCATCATGTAATTTATCCAAACATGAGACATAATCTCTGATTAACTAATGGAAGACTGGGTTTACACTCAAGCTATCAGCTGCTCCAATGTGGTGAATAACAGCTGTGTGCGTAGCATGTATACATCGTTGAATAACCTTGTTATGAGCCTTTGTCACCAAAATACCAACCAGCACACAATTACCTAATAAGATATTTTCCAATAATATTAATGAACTAACTTGAGCTTTAAATATTTGACCTAGACATAAACATCTATTGCAGACATCTGTGAGATATGTTTCTGCTCGTCAGCGTTACATATTGTACAAAATTGCATATAATGACTTTTTTAATTGCCTATTAGAATAAAACATGTTCCCCAACCTTAATGTTATAATGTAGGTCTCTATTCTAATGGTAAATTTCCATTTTTACATATTAGAAGCTGTTTATTACTTGTAAGTGTAGTGAAATAAATATTTAAATACGCTTATTAGCATGTAACTTGTACTGGCTTACAAATTTTCTATCCTGATTTTATTCGGTCACTTAATTTACAGGCCTATTGTGAGTTTGACAACAGGAAATGCAATAAATCATTCAGTCCAATATTTGATTCATGAAGTAGATGTTATGTTTATTGTTATGAAACATTGGTTATAGCTATGTAAACTGCAATATCAAACTAACAGAATCAATCAAAATTACAAAACTCTTTTATTTTAGCGTTTCTTTAGAATAATTTGCCTATAATTGAAGTTATTTAAAAGAAAAGAGTAGATATTAGACTCAAATATAACCTTGTGGTCAGACTATGCCGTCAGGCTAAGGGAAAATTTGAGTCTACTTTCCATACTTGCGTTTTTTATCTGTTTATGCAAGGGACAATGTTGTAACCTACTTTACTTTATTTATATATTAAGAGCAACAAACTATCCATCGTCCTTGACTCTGTGTATATAATAATTATTTGATTTCACTGTGACAGAGATTAAAGAAGACATTGTACATTTCAATGTAATGTAAATCAGATCGGATAGAAAATCTGTACGCCAGTAGAAGAAATGTACTAATAAGCATATTTAAACATTTATTTTACTACCTCTATTGGCAGTTACAAATTTAAAATAGCTTCTATATGTGCAAAATGGAAATTCAGCATTTAGAAAAGAGATCTTTTTCTCATATTTAAGGTTGGGAAATATGGTTTATTTTAATATGCAATCTATAAAGTCATTATATGCAATTTTGTAAAAAATGTAACATAAGTAACTCTTGCAAGCAAAAATACACCCCACAGATGTCTCCAATTTGTGTTTATGTCTAACTCAAACATGTAAAGCTCAAATAATTTCATTAATATTATTGGAAAATATCCCATTAGTCTTCTATTTTGCGTTGCTATTTTCAAAGTTAGTAGGGTAACATTGATTACAGGCCATTTACAGACGACTGGCCAAAGAACACTTGGTTAATCATGGGTTTCTTAGGCCACACGACATATCCCTGACTGAAAATAGTAACCAAGTGTTTCTTCCTGTGGCTGGGGAACATAGTTCACTCTTATATGCTATCTATAAAGTCATTATATGTAATTTCGTATAAAATGTAACGTACGTCACGCTGTTGAGCGAAAATATATCTCACAAATATATGTCTGGATTTGATGTTTATGACTAGATCAAACATTTAAAGTTCAAATAACTTTATTGATACTTTTGTAAAATATCCTATCAGTCTTGTATTTTATATACTACTATTTTCTATGTTAGTAGGGTAACGTTGATTACAGGCCGTTTAAAGAAAATTGACCACAGAAAACTAAGTAAAACATGGGTTTCTATGGTTCCAAGACATGTCCCTGACCGAAAATAGTAACCAAGTCTTTTTCTTCCTGGGGGGTGCAACAGAACTCAAAATTTGAGATTTGGCCCCTACTCTATAAAGGCCTGATAAGACCTTAACCCTTAAAGCGCCAAGAAAAAATTGCATCTGCTGAAGTCTTCTGCTGCAAATAATTGCCTAAAAGTACTTACAAATTAAGTATAGAAGCAAACAGCGTGGACCCAGAAAGGAGCAGTCTGATCTGGGTCTACACTGTTTGCCATAGAGACTTCTTAAACATTTCAGCAGACGAAAAAAGCAGACGAATTTGGTTGTGATTTGCACATTAAGGGTTAAAGAAGAATTTTGAAAGCACTGTAGATACAGATCAGCTGGCTTCTGACAAAGCCATCTGATCAGGATCCACACCGTTTTCCAATCTGATTACATTTTTTTTACTTACAACTGGATTAATGCTGGTTTTGCATAATTAGAACATTTACTGTTATATTTCAGCCCACACAACCCAGTTTAGCCAGCCAGGATGGATGTATACAAAACATGGTATGGGAGTTTCTTTGCTGGAAGGAGGCGGTAGCTTTGTTACTCTACAGAGCCCAGATAAAAAGGATTTCACCATTATTATTGAAACCATGGTAATACCATATTTACCCTAAAAACTAGGACCCCTCAATACCTCACTATGTTTCAGGGATCAAAAATGCTAGTAGTTTTCTCCAAAAAGCAAGTAGAAATTGCATCACTAGCTATTTTTAGCATGTGGAAACAAGTCGCTCTCATATCAACCAAAGTATGCAACACAGCATATGTTGTTTTGCAAACAGTGTAGATCCTGATCAGCCAGCTTCTGAAGAACAGGGTTCCCACGGTCAGGGAAAAGTCAGTGAAAAATGAAAAAAGTTCAAGGTCAGGGAAAAGTCAGGGAATTTTGAGTTGATTCAGGGAAATTTGAACGTTGGAAAAAGTCAGGGAATTTTATAACAACTTGTCATATTTTTTTTAATGTTTGATCGATCTGATTACTGTTTTACTAAGTTCCAAACATTTAAACAAAATATGATACAGAACACTGGATTGATATTGGGGAATAATTCTGTTTTGAGTAGGATAATGTAAAATCCACAAAATTTTATATTGGTAAGTATACTCCTATACTTATGCTGAAGGACTACGATTTGGTACCATACTTTGCCTTTTATAGTCAAGATTGAACCTTTTGATACTTACCTCTACACACCCAGCAGTACAATCTGTTCATACAATGAGCATTTGCATGAATTAATAGAAGAGGTTTGATGTTGAACATCTTTGTCTTTATGAAATGGCAGCTGTTTTAACATTGCCATTTTTTTCCTCCTTGCTTTCTGGTAAATTATGAAAGGTAATATTTGTGCCATAATACATGTAGTTCATGGATTCCTACCACAGTTTTTAATGAACTGCATGAGCCTTGGCCATAACAGATAGACAAATTGAACATATGCATGATGAAGTTTCTTTTACTTGCTATTCTCTGTTGTTGCTGTTTTGGGGAATCTTTTGTTCTTACTTTTCTTCTTGATGCATAGAATAGGCAGCATCATTTGATAGTGAAAATCCCTGAATCTTCCATGTAACTATTTGGGTTTCATTGACAAATTGACAGCCTTATTTAGTTGGCCTTTGAAATATGGTGTTATGCCTGTGGCTACTGTCATAGAATTTGATGGAACACTCTGAAACTTGATTTAAGAAACATAGCCACATAAGATACTTAAAAAGGTAGAATAGTCCTGGTGTTAAAAATCAGACAGTGGTAAAATGACAGTTTTATGTATCTAGCCAGTTTTTGTTCTGTTTGCTTTTAAGTTACAGTTACTGGGCATTCTTTAGTGAGAAGTTGTGGCATTGCACTTTGATAGGCTTATCCATCTAAATCTCATTATTATCTTGAACCATTATATTTTGAAAATTGCACAACAGATTGCTTTCTGGTAGTAATGCTAGGCATTTTAGCACTACTGTAAGTCAAAGGTTGCCAGAAGACAAAAGATCAACTCTGACAGTTTTGATCAACAGATTTTGCACACAGCATACAGGCGCATTTGCTTGAAATTGTTGTTTGTTCACTAATCATGCTCATAGATTACCCACAAAGTTTGACAAATGGCAATATTTTGGGTCAGGAAAATTTGAATTTGGTCAGTGAAAAGTCAGGGAAAAGTCGGGGAATTTTACTTTCTATAATTTGTGGGAACCCTGGAGAAGCTGGCTGATCTGGATCCACACTGTTTGCAAGGAAGCTTGAATATAGGTTAAGAAAGCTGAAAATGCCAAATTGGTTTAGTCTTTCAATTAATGCTGTGTACGTATACCTGTTAATTAAATTTGTTTAATTTTCTAATCTGCAATGTTACCAAAAAATAATTCTAACATTTTCAGTGAAAATGCAAGTTGATCAGCATCTTTAGCAAGTGAGAAAAATAGCCACTGGCTATTTTAGCAAGTGGTTAAAAATCTAAAATTGATCCCTGTGTTTATCTTAGGATTCCCTTTTAACCATTTGTAGACCAATGGAATATCCCATTAAGTTTGATACAGTTAAAGTCAGGATTGTACATTGTTTATATATAATGGGTCACAAATTTTAATTTTCAATTAATATTGATTTTTTCTCTGAAGATTGCTTTTGTCCGAGCATATGGTGCAGACCCCGATAAAATTTTGCACATGGCCACATTTCATATGGGTCTTTACTGTTTGCAAAAGTATCCAGTAGTATACACGATCAATGATTTTATTTTACCTATTTTACAGTCGAATACAGGCTGCTTTCCAATCCAAAAAAGGCCTTTATTTTCCCAATTTTGGATTTTTTTCCCAACCTGAGGATTTTATTGAGATTTATTCCCAAATTCAAAAGGCACAGGCTGTATCCCAAAAAAGGCAATAAAATCACTGACAATGGACAGACATTGAACATTTGCATGAAGATTCCTGAATGGACTTGGTGTTTTGGCTCAGGCCAAAATCAACTTTTTCAGAAATGGGTCATGTTGTATATCAAATGAAAGGAATGAATAGTAGAACAACATTCAAGGACATTTTAGCTATTTAACAACCACCTTATCTCTTTGGTGAGACCATTGGTCAAAAATTAATTGTTTTTCAGAAACTTTAGTTGTCATGTTTCATGCCAAATTAATTGGAACCAAAAGTGAGCCATGACATGTGATTTCCAACAATGTGGTATTTTGACAAGTGTAGATTCAAACCAGCCAGTGGAGCCTCCTTTTAAGCTAATAAACTCCAAATGCTGTTCTGTTAGTAGCTTAACACTCATAGAATATTCAAGCGACTAGCAAATGCTCTGATCAGACTGCGCATATGCGCAGGCTGGTCTGAGCCTTTGCTGGTTGCACATACCACATTGTTGGAAATCTCATGTCGCGGCTCAAGTATAACAAAATGCATGCATAACTTTTACCTTTACATTCACCTATGATCCTGCAGTTGGGACCAGAGGTCAAATATCAACTTCTTTTAAAAGTGGGCATGTTGCATATCAAAATGAAGGGGATGAAGAGTGAACAAATATGAAATCAACACTTTAAAAAAACCTTTACACATACCTATGACCTCTAGGGTAGGGGTTGAAATGCCAAATAATGAAACTGTTCAGTTCATTTGAAGTTCACAGATATCAGATGGTTGGCGGCTTTTTAAGCAGATTACACATCCAATTCTCAGAATTCTAGTTAGACTTGCATCTTTCCAACTTTGGACCCACTTGACCTAGAATGCTGATGTTTGGCATACTAGACTAAGAGTATTAGATTTATCATATGATGTCACGTCTGGGAGTGATGTAACGCCATGCAATAAAATTGATAAATCACTATTGGTTTATAGATTTTGTAACGTTACATAATTACTTTCATTTTAACGTTGGGTAAACGATGACAAAATCTTGCGTTTTCTCGCCAAAAATGCGTTTAACATTCGTGCTCCTGTATTATTGAATTTATCTAACTCATGAAAAAGAGATAAAATGCCCAGCAATCCTCCCATCTAATCTCTTTTCCTCAACTAGTTTAATAGCAACCAACCAACGAGTTGGCATCAACGAGGGTTGGTTGCTCTTATGATAAGAGGCTCTGTTCTGTTCTATTCATCTGCTATACGAAGGCCTGGTTTCCATTCTGTCAACCGAGAGTTCCGGTATCTATACGGAGTCGATTCGATCGAACTAAAAACCTTATTCTACCGTAGAAAAATGTGCCGTAATCATCATTAACATTGAAAAAATACAAAAAGTAAAAGTGAATCCCGAAGATGCTAGTTTTGATGATATTTAAGTTGTATTTTAGCCATAAGTCTCACGGATTTTTTCGATCACCAGGAGCTTAAACGTTAATGATAGCTCTTTCAAGCAAGCAGCTGTGTGATCCCCATGACGTGACGTCACAATTCTTATAACATTACGTCACGACGTAATGCCAACCAACACATGCATCGTCACGCCTTTGAAAGAGGCAGCCACAAATGAACCGAGACATAAGATTTCCAACAATGTGGTATGTGCGACCAGCAAAGACTCTGATCAGCCTGGGCATACACGCAGTTTGATCAGAGCCTTTGCTAGTCGCTTGAATTCTCATTGCGTGTTATGCTATTGACTGAACATCATTTGGAGTTTCTAAGCTTAAAAGGAGGCTGCACAGGCTCGTCTGAGTGTACACTTGTCAAAATGCCACATTGTTGGAAATCACATGTCGCTGCTTAAATTACAAATCCTCAAGGTATCCAAAAGGAACTTCCGTTCAAGGGCCCTGGCGCCTTTAAAATAGCTTGCAGGATTATTTTATTTCCTTATGCTCAGTGCTTTTAAGCTTGTGATACTAGTTTTTGCCTCCAGTAATTTTCTAACTGACCGTTCCAAGGCGGTACTTCTTTATTTTGGATAGTCTTTGACATTTTGCCTTGTATGTGTCTTGCAGCCTTGTGGCCACCTGTTGGGAAAGTGGCTAAGGCCGTCGTTGCCGGTCCGGCAGGTCCAGAGTTGCTGGACCCACTTTTTTTGGCCGAGTATGTTTTCCACAGTGTTCCTTTTTCTCCTTTCGGCTTATGTTTATTTGAGCATAACTCTGATGTGACAATACACTGAGCAAAAAATTTCTAATTGGTCACCTTACATTTTTACGTTAGTTTTGAAAGTTTTGTTTTGTTTGATTTGATTCTTTACGACCCATCAACAATTTTTCAGTTAAACAGAAACGGGTCTTGCTGTGTTGAACCAGTACTAAGCTAGGATTAATGTGTTTTGCTCACGGACCACAACGCAGTGACGCCAGTGAGGCTCGAACCCGCGACCCCTCGGTCTCAAGTCAAGCACTCTACCACTGCCCTCCCTAGTTTTAAAAGTAAGATTCGGTTACTTTGCAGTTTGGTTCGACATTAGGGCCTGGCTTCATTACGATGAAGTCAAAGATCTCACGATTTGTCACCAACAAGGGAAGTTGTCAAGGAAAGTTGCACAGCCATACTAGATGAAGCCTGCTTGAAAAGACGCTATAGTGTATATCTTTTCGAAATCACGACCCAAGGATCAGTGCTAAAAGTCCTCTGACAAAAACCTGCGGAGACATATGTCAAAGTAACGTGCTGACGAAAAAAGTGAAAATCGTAACTGTCTAAAAAGGATTTTGTCCTGCATTCGGTTTCTCACTCCACAAGAAAAATCTTTTCTAGCAAAAAAAAAAACATGATCCAAAGCGACTGCAATCTAGTCCCAAACGCATTAAAACCCATTAAAACGGCCATAGAAACGCTCAAAATTAAAAAAAATATCGGGGAGACCCCCTAACGATTGGGTGGGATGATTACCCATTCATGCTCTCCACCCTTTTGTGCCTTCGGCACTCGATGGTTTCCTCTGTCGGATCACTTTGAAATACACGGCGACGGCCCTGAGTCTGAGCTGACCTCAAGGCGCTTAGAGCTGTATGTGATGTTTTCTTGTTCTTTTATCACTTTCCCATAAGGTGTTCTAGGTCAGGTGTGGTACTAATTGTATCGATTCCTTCCTTACTTTTTATACTAACACGAGTATGGACTCACAAGAAATACTGTTTACTGTGCTATCCTCTCAGATCAAATAGTGGTTGTTTGCCCTTTAGGTGTGCCTATTTCATATTAAATTCAATAAAACATGAGCACTCATGTAAGATCCTCTATGTTTAGAATATTGTAAGGAGGGTGGCATAACTTTGCATCATTTTATATCAGTTTTGCCCCGATTAACTCCTAACCAAAACTATGGTTGGTTACCCAGTGTTTCACAAATAAAATATCTAGATAACTTTTCAGAGGGAAAGTATAACTGAACGAAATTGTATTCAACTGATATTTTTCGACATTTTATTGGTGTGTAATAAACAGATGCAGGACTTAAGTTTAGAGTACGTAATAAACTGATACAGGACTTAAGTTAAGAGTGCGTAACAGAAAAAATATTTTTCTTATCTCTCAACCAAAACATATGTTGTGGGTACTCAAAAGAACCGTCTCAATGAGACGGCTCTTTTGAGCATCCAAAACATATGTTAAAAATGATGGGTAAGAAATATTTACAACTGTACGCTGAAAAAATTTGTTTATCTAAACCTGTGAACTGATGTATGTGTACCTCTTTGTTATTGAATATTACAGCATCATTGTATTTTCTGATGTGTTACTAAGATAAAGCAATTTTCTGATTTCAGAGTCGGAACCATTCTGTGTGCATCAGACCTTTCTTACCAGAGTACAATGTGACAGCACAGAACATTACCCTTAAACTGAGTGGCTCTTTTGTAAGTAGAAACAAGCACATTCAGACAATGTGTATCCCCGCCACTTAATGTTTGTCTTTTAATATGTGAGCTATCATGAAACGAATAAGTTTAACTGACTAGGTACACAAAACACACATTCATATCTTGATAGTAATAAATGACTAAAATCGATTAAACTCAACTGGTATAAAAAGTAGCAAAACATAATCTGAGGATTATATCCAAAGCATATGCACTTCTTCAGACCCTGACCTAAACACCTGTAAAGTTTCAAAAGAATCAGCATAAAAGTGTAGGAAGAGTTGCATACACAAGATACCGTGTATCTATTAACTTTGTCTGGAAAACCTGCTGATCTTGATCTAAACTGTTTTTAAGCAGAATCAAATTTTTAGCATGGACAAAGTGACATCTATATTCCAATGCATTTTTCAACCATATTGCGAACCCAGTTTTGAGGAAGGAAAATCTCATCTTGGCTCATTGACATATACATATTTGTAGGCCAAGGTGTTCCGACTTAATGTGTGGTACAGTAAGCTAGGCTTTGATGGGAAAGCGAGTACTCTGATGGATAATCTTGGAGCTAAACCAGTAAGTGTTAGTTCTCGTACTTTGAAGTCTATACAGGGTTCGCACAGGCTTGAAAAGTACTTGAATTTAGAGGGCTTTCTTAAAAAGTCCTTGAATCTGCCTTGAAAAGTACTGGAAAATCACTCAAAAGCCTAAAAGTCCTTGAGTTCTATTTTCTGTAGGACTTAGCACTGTTGATAGACCTAAATCATGATAAAATTGTTGTGCCTTTATTTGGTGCAGCGTATGCTGCACCAAATATAGGCACAACAATTTTATACTAATTTTCCAGTACTAATGTCTCCATTATCTCAGTGTAGCTTTTCTGAAGTAGAATTTTAACACTTAGATCAGTATTTTTCATTAACTTTAAGTCCTTGAAAACTGTTGGAGATGCTTTTAGAAGTGCTTGAAAAGTCCTTGAATTTTACCCATACTTGCCTGTATGAACCCTGCTATATCTTTCATACCTGTTGGCTGAAAGTAGGGATAAAATTGAAGATTTATAACCACTTACACTTGCTATAAATAGCAAGGTATTAAGGGTTCCGGGTATGAGCCTCGCCAGAGGCACTGCATTGTGTCCTTTAGCACGACACTTTATCCTCTGCTTAGTAATGGTTCAACCCAGGAAGACCAGTCCCAACATGACTGAAAAATTATTGACTGGGATGTAAAGAATCAAAACAAACAAAGCAAGCTATTATGGTCTTATGATTTATAAACATTTCCATTTAAAATCTCCATAAAAGTTCTAGCAGTATGCCATTGTCAACACCTCATGATAGCCAAAAGAACAATCATCATACATTTTGTAAACAAATACAATTCTAGATCTGGGGCACAATCTGATCATTGCCTCTTTGTACAATTTTGCATTTAGTGTTTGTAGTTAGAGGATCTTTCATGAGTGTTCATGTTTTATTGAATTTATTAAACAAGTTGAGGAAAAGAGATAAAATGCGAGGCTTGCCAAGCATTTTATGTCTTTTTTGCAATGAAGTTTAACATATTCAATAATACAGGAGCACAAATGTTGGATTCTATTTATCACATGACATTAAGATTAATTGAAAATATCATTTTTGGCGTGAAGATGTCAAGATTTCGTCATCTTTAATGCAACTTTATAATGGACATAATTACACAATGTTACAAAATCTGTATACCACTAGTGGTTTATTGATTTTAATGCATGGCGTTATATTACTCCCAGACACGATGTCATGTGATAAAAGTTGTATTGATATTTGTTTGTGCAGATTGAGCTGGACCATGTTTAACTCTGTACAGTGCAATGCCTATTTCACAATGATCAAAGCTTAACAACAATAATGGTTGAAATTTACATCTAACGGCATAATTTTTCAGTGAATAGTCTGTTTGATGATGACAAGCAGATAACAGATAATGCCAGCAGGACAGCTTTTGAAAACAATCTAGCTTTATTTTCTTGTGGGTATGAAATTTGAAGTACATTGTTGAAGTATAATTGATTATAAGCAATATAGATGCATTAGCACATGAGATTTTTGCTCATATCTCATAGTCAAGCAACAAAGGCTCAGGCCAGTCTGCCTATTTGAGCAGACTTGTCATAGCCTTTGCTGCTTGTATATTTAAAGTTTCTATGTAGATGAAGACTCAGGCCAAACTTTAGACCTCTTGCCTTTCTGAATATATCAGCATTTGCGTTTAGCCCTTTAACTTATAAAGACATATTTTAACACTTTTGCAAACAGAGCAGACCCAGATCAGGCAGCTTTTGTAAGAGCTGCCTGATCAGGGTCTAGTCTGTGTGTGTATGGAAATATGATTAGATATGATCCTACACTACTGGGCCTGACAAGTAGTTTCTTTGTTCTATGTACAAACATGAAAGTGTGTATTAAATTATTCATAGTGGGTGGAGCTTAGCATGAATATTCATGAAGGAGGCTATTGCGCATATATTATAAGTACCAGAATACCATGAGCTGGCCCAAATGTTTTCAGGTTATTGGTGGCATAGTAAATCTAAATTTAGGCCTGGATGAAGTTATTACCCTCACAACATTGAATACAGGATCCAAGGGACAGTATCCTGACCCTCCACCAAAGGAGCCATTTCCACTGCCTTACACTGATGATTTTGAATGTAAGTTATTTAAGAGTTATTTCTTAGCCTGGCCTGGAGGTTATAAAACTTTTTTTCATGCTTGACTTAACTGAGCATGAAATGTATTCTGCTAGTAAATGTTAAAATTCCAACAAGTGTTGGCATTTTAACAATTATAGCAGGAGAAATACTTATGCTTCAAGCAAGAAAATGGTCTTATTCTTCAGGGTTTTAGTTTTAATTAGCAATTGAAATTCATTGCTCTGACAGTTGTTGAACATGAAAAAAGTTGTATATTTGTGGGGCCTGCCTCCATGCATGTGATAATGGAGCTTAAGTATGGGATTTTTATCAACCAATATTCCTACAGTGCCTCAGATATGTATCCATTTATATTTTAATTAGTTTGAAGCTGTTAATAGCAGCTGTTATATAAGGTGAAAAAGAATCAAATGTTTTATGACAATTGAACTCTCCATTTCTAGGAAAAAGTTAATCAAATAGTATAATTTATTAGAAAACAACAGACTGTTCAATCCTAACTCATGCATATGTCACAAAAAAGTGTGACTTGAAATGAGGGTACTTTTACTTTAAAATGGCATAATTTGCAGTGTATCGATAAAGCGTTTGATTTTTTATAGAACTAAAATTTTGTAAGAGCGATTTTTACTTTCGGAACAGGCACCAAAAATTTAAGGTGGCCGCTTCAGTATTGTGTTTGATTTGCAGAAAAGTCATCATTTGGATGGTAAACACAGTCTGTGCTTGAAGTATTTTAATGTTATTATTCAGCTTAACAGAAAAGGACAGGTCTTCAAATTGGCATTGACTGTTAATCAGTTGACAATTGTCCTGCTTTCTTTGAGAAGTGATATATACTCACATTGTTAACCAGTAAAAGATAGGTTTAAGATCTGTTGCTCAATAAGAAAGGAAACAAGAATCATGTTTGAGTTTCACTGACATTTCTGATTCCTGCAGTGAACAAGGAATTCAGTGAACCCTTCAACTTGGCTCAGCAGACTGGTACCTATGAAGTAATCACTACCAAGTCTTCTCATAGAAATGTAATACGTCAGATGATGACGGATTTCCATGTAACTGGTATATAACATGGTCATATTGTGGCCTCCAAATCTTTTTATACTGTGGAATTTTACAAAGGAATTATAGGTAAATGACCATGAAATGGTCATTTTCCTATAATTCCTTTTGTAAAATTGTACCCTAATAGCACAGTCTGGACCCCAAACACAGCATTATAATGGTTGTTGAACACTGTCCTGATAAAAAATTAATTCCCTTTACTCACATCGGAAACCATTGAAATATAGTTGATTTAAACTCAGTTGCTCAAAACAAAAGGAAACAAAAATCATGTTTGAGTTTCACTGACATTTCTGATTCCTGCAGTGAACAAGGAATTCAGTGAACCCTTCAACTTGGCTCAGCAGACTGGTACCTATGAAGTTATTACTACCAAGTCTTCTCATAGAAATGTAATACGTCAGATGATGACGGATTTGCCGTGTAACTGGTGTGAGGCTGAGAAAGTCAATAGATCAGTCAATATTGTGGGAAACTCAAGCTGGTAGGTAGCTTAAAAATCCTAGGATTAGAAGCTGTTTATTTCACAGTTTATGCGTTTATGTAATCTACTTTACCTTAACAATCCTTTATTATGTCATGGTACAGTCCATTTTTGATTGACAAGTTATGAATTTGCATATACATGATTGTATAATGATAAATTTCCCTGTATAATACATTGTGAGCCTTTAGTATTATGAGGTAAATTAGTCTCTCCAGTCACTTGTCAATCAAAAGAAAAGATTGGACAATGCTTAATTAAAATTTTGAACACTAGTTACCTGACTAAAATGCCTTGCTAAGATGACATGCCCCTTATCAGACTTCTCTCAAAGGAGCAGTTTGGTCAGCCTAAGACTGGCCCTTTGTTATTTTTTTTTCTGACATAATTAAGTATCAAATAACCGACAGGAGACAAGTGTTCAAAATTTTAGATCGTCTTTCTACCATTTTATGTTTGCTGCTTATATTTAACTCTTTGCATACCTATCCTATCATGTGTTTTTTTGTGTTCTCAGGGGCCAAAGGTCAGCCCCTTTTCCCAATGAAATTTAGGTGACTTTTTTCCCAATTTTGAAAAAAAATTATACCACACACACAAGCTACATGATGTCACTCTACTACTGCATCTTATTTCTCCCTCAATTTTTTTTATGGCAAAAGCATCTTTCATAGCTAATTTGTTTTTTATTGACAAAAGAATGAAATAGTTGTGCACTATTATAGCAAATTTCCCAATTCAGGGGTTTACCAGGCTAATTTTCCCAATTTGAAAGCACCTTGTGCCCCTTCCCAAAATTGCCAAAAAGTATCTGCCTATGATTTCTCTGTAATCTGATTCTCTGCTGAATTGAAGCACCAATAAAACATTAAGGGTTTTCCCATATGAGTGCACTTTGACGGCAGCTGGTGCTTTTCAACATATCTGTCACATAACCAATAGATTTAATAAGCCTAGGATGCCACAGAGAGATCATTGAGCAAACACAATATCTGCATGCTTATCGATTTTGTATTACAGTAAAACCTGTCTTAAGACACCATTCAAATATAGACGAAACAAAGGTCTTAAAGACTGATTATCACTTAATGCAGATCTATAGTATTTCAGAATGCTCCCTCTTGGAGCATTCTGTAATACTTTTGACCCGCATTAAGGGATCCAAAAGGTTGAGCATTATCTGAATCCAAACTGTTGGACACTTGGTGGTACTAAGTAATCATCAAAGAATATATCCAAAAAGTCATTTAATTTAAAAAACAAACAAAGAACAAAAACAAACAATAGCTAGGCGGCTAAGAGCCAAGATTGTGCTATTCCGGATACACGCATGAAACTTTCCACACTTGTTGAGGTTGGTGAGCTAATGATTTTTAGATATAGAACCACTTCGACAAATTTCCTCTGCGCATGCGCAAAGCAAAATTCACTTTCGTTATGGAAAATTTGGTCACAGTTGACTACACAGACCAATATCTGCGTTAAACATGTTATAAAATCGACCAACTATATCTCTAGATGTCCTCAAAGACATAAACCAATATATTTAAAAAAAAGTTTCCGTAATTACGCATGCGCAATTTAACTTATACTTCCGGTAATCTCCTTTAATTATGTCAAAACGGTCGAAACCTTTGATTAAATGGAATACTTATATCTTTTGACTGGGAAATGAATGTGTTTCTGCACAATCATTTATCCAATAATTTTTGCTTGGCATGCATTCAAGCTAGAGAGCCACTGTACTAGAACAGTGCAGTCATCGCGGGTCGGTTGCAGTCGAAGAGGGCACAAACTATATTACTTTGGTTTACTGTGATCCATTCCATGAGTTAGTTCTTTACAGCTTTTAATTTTCATGATGCTGTTTTAAATTGCAATTATCACATAGGTATTATAGTCCATTCTGGGACAATTGGAGCCTTTAAATTCTAAAACTAGCTAAGTACCAGCCTATTTCTGGATAGCCAGTGGGAATTTTATGTGTACGAAATGTGTTCACAGATTAATGAGACACTATTTTAGTAATAAGCTATGATTTTATGGCATCACATAATACAAATAAGTGAATGAATACAATGTTTTGCATAGTTCTGTTTATTTTTTGTGAAGTTGCAAACCATTTTGTAGCTGTACGCAAAATTTAAGTAGTCAAGTGCATTGTACTAGTAGTCGAAGGTCTAAATATATTCAATTTGTATGCAATCTATGACTCGGTAACTGGACCAGAACAGCCAATATATATGTAGTACTATACGTAGCGTATGAAAGTAAGAAAGGGGGCAAAGATCAGGAATCGATACAAGCAAGTTCCACACCTGACCCAGTATACCACAAGGCAGCAATGAGCAGATGCGAAAGCATGACAAACACAATACAGAAATAACACAAATGATCCACCAAGGAAGTACCGCCCTGGAAAGGTCAGTAAAAGTATTTGACTAGAGGGCTTAAACCAGTTTCACTTTAATAACTTTCAAACTGCCCTGCCCTCAGATTTGGAACTTTTGCGCATTAAAGTACCAATATTTTACATTTTAACTAAACTAACTAAAGTAAGCTTCTATTCCAGAACATAAGCAAAAATGTCTTCTATCCTTTTTTCTCAGTGAAAAATTAACACCTTTTTGGCATAACTTAGGTGCTGTATCGACTAACGCTCAACTCACACAAATAACACAGCTGGATATATAAGTGACAATAATAAGCACAGAATATGTTCAAAAGTATATATTGACAAAATATTACCCTTTAAAACAGCCAGGTCACTTAAACGGTACATTTTGTGCCCTTGTCGACAGCAGCCAACCCGCGATGGCCATGCTGTTCGAGTACAGTGGTTCTCTAGCATCTAGTTCTCTGACATGAATGAATTTCGCTTGTTATGCTGGTGATATGCATGGTATACCCATCATGTTTTTGAATGACTACATACCGTATTGTAACTTCGACTGTAACTCATGTTATGGAGTTTACTGAAGAGTGTTTGACTAGTACTGTCTTTTGGACATGTCCATGCATTGTTATGCGTTTGTTTTGGGTTACTTGGTACCTGGACCAAGATGACAAGATCACATTGATCTTATAAACAAACGTATTCATTTTCAAAATGACATTTAACCAAGAGAGCTGGCAATATGTGCCATCATATATATGTAAGATGATATGACACAGCCTTCTCAAAGGATTTTTAGTTATTTAACATTACCAATTTTAAAAACAATCATCAATTTACAGAAATGTTCAAAGTTGTCACCACAGGCACAAAATGTCGTACACTGGAGAGCTGCATTGTCTACTTCTGCAACCTTGAAGACAGGCATATCTCAGAAGGTCAAGAGAAGATAGTGATGCTTGTGGTATGGTGGACTGTATATTCCAGTGTCTAGTTCCATCCATCACAGTTTGCTGGACTTGGTTATTATTACCCCTGTTCTAGTACGGACCCTAACACATGAGCCTTGATTAGCTGCCTTTAAACTGTGCTGGTACAAAGCCACCTTGTAGGGGCTGTCATTTCATCGATCAAACCTTTTTGGTAAACAAATGTTTTCTAGCTATGTCTATGTTCGTGTAGGTGCTTACTTGTTCTACCTTACGGTACTGTGATGAATCGTTCAATGGTGCAGAGGTAATCTGTAGGTAGCTTTTCATGGAGAGAGTTCATTTTTACAAAATTCCCAGTTACAGCTGAAAAGCTTACCCACTGTTTTTCCACGACCAAGGAGAAAGGATGTTTTATTGCACCCTGTGAGTGAATGAAGAAAGCAAGACAATATGATTTCACACCAACGATAGCCTTCGATGATGCCAACCCCGCAGTTCATCCGCTCACAACTGTTGCACCACAGGTATGACCAGAACTACTACATCAGCATCAACAGCGCAACTGCTTATTTTTCTTGTTAGACCTTTTAGCTGCTTCCATAGCACGAGCAAATATTCTTGTATCTGCCTTCTCATGTAAACAAGACGCAAATGAAGACATATCGCAAGCTGGACACACTAAGACTGAGCTTCTTCTCCGGTAAAGTGCAGGGTTCTCTCTAGAGTATTGTCGCACTCTCCCCACGCAACACCTGATCCCAATATGTGGTTATTGTTTCTAACTTGGCATATGCAGTTGGAAAGCTAATTAAATAATTTATTGTTATCTTCTCAAAAAAATCTTGCCAGTTTCTCGGCACATCATTTATTTGATGGACCGACCAGCCGGTGGATGTCGTCTCCTCGTTTTTCTCTTCTTGGTGCCTTTAAACTGTCCGCCTAACATGTGCCGCACACTAAATCCACTTGATCAACTGCACAAACGGTTGATATTACGTATCATTATAAAAAAACATCCTGTTTATACTTCTCACTGAGCAGTGCTAACCCTTACACCTTTAAGGATCTGAACAACGGAGGCTCCATCCAAAATGACAACACTGACTCCAAGTGCGAAATCTTTTACAGGAGGACCAAATGCCTCGAAGCCAGACAGTAGCTTCACAACCAAAACTATGAGGCTAATCAGGCATCCAACCTTCCACAAAAATAATGTAACTTTATCATACCCACATAAAATAGACTGGCGTAGACTAACTAATGTTTGGTATGTTCGTTTAAAGGAAGTGAGACAGTTCACTGACAGTTTGGAGACAGTCCATCGACAGACAGTGATATGAGGTCTGTGGGCTCAAGCACAGCATAATATATATGTCTGCCTACCTGTTTGTCTGTCTGTCTTTGAGTCAGCCTGTTTTTCTATCAAAAGGTATATTGCCCTTGGCCAGTGACCTATATAAGCTACGTCACTGCTTTGGCTTAAAACATAACTTTTTCAGAGACGTCCCCAAGTCAAAACTATCCAAATTGGTCAACATTAAGAAAATATGTGGTGGTGACTTTGGACCACCCTGGTAGCTCAGGTGGTGAGCGTGTCTGTCCAGTGTTCTAAGGGCTTTGAGAATGAGCAAAACAATAATTGCATGTCTGTCTGTCTGCCACAAGCCTACTATCCTCTTTTTTTTAAAAAAAACTTGACTTTTAAGTCTAATAACAATTGTATATATGTTTAGCGTAGACAGAGCGTTTTGGTTAAAGCTTATAATTGTAAATATATGGGGGTTTGTTTATCGTCTAAACAACATCCGGTTAAAAGAAACCCACTGCGCATGCGCATCTAAACAGGTCTGTAGGTCCCTATATCATGTATGTTGAAGACATGCTTTGGTCCTTTGATAGGGGCATCGGGTTTTGCGCAGTTTACAAAAAAAGACTAACAGAACACCATCTTTGCACAAAAATCAAATTTTATGCGCATGCGCAGCAATTAAAGAATGAAGAGGACTAAACTACAAACAATTAACATCAGTTCTGCCACATTTTAGTATTCTACAGCCAACATGACCCCTTCTTTAAAGTCAAACTGTATGAAAGCTCTATGATAACAGCCTTAAAGCTGAAAATGCTTTGCGCATGCGCAGTAGACATTTCCCAATGTGGTTCTATATCCTATTCTGCTTAGTCAGTCATGGTCTACAACTGTGCCAAATTTCATGCTTGTATCCGGAATAGCACAATCAGGCCAAAATTTGGCTCTTAGCCGCTTAGCTAAAAAAAACAAAAACAGTGGACAACAAAAAAGCATGCATGCAAAGAGATATTGGAAGAATGCAAGTGTTGTTGTATGACTCTTTTAGTCAGCTTTCAGTTTCACATTTTATATTATATAAATAGATATTATTTTTCATTATTCTTCAAGATAGTTAGCCTATATACCCTCCTCCTATATTCATTTAGTGCTATATTTCTACAAATAATCAGCTATTTTCTTTCATTTTGACCTTTTGTATTCGGGAAACCCCTAAATGAGTACTTTTGCAAACAGTGAAGACCCTGATGAAATGCAGCATAATGCTGCATTTCATCAGGGTCTACACTGTTTGTAAAGGTAAAAATGATCTTGAGACAGCAAAATACAATATTTTTTTGAAATTATAACCTGACACCCCTTGATATGTACAATTGACTATCCCAAAGTTATTTTATCAAACCAGAAGGAATAATCCATTAGTATACAAAGGGTTAATCCCCATCCTTCTAATTTTTTATTTCTCTTCAGCTTATGCCCTCTTCAAGGAGCCCTATAATTTCGCCCCTCAAGTTGGTTCATTTGAAATTCTTCCCACCCGAGACTCCAGACATAGACAAGTGCTTAGACAAGTTGTTATAGAGAATCCAATATTTTGGTGCCTTTTTGTGGACTTGGTTTTTCCAATGGGTCTCATTGGGAATGCATCATGGTATGTGTTTACACTGCTCACATAGGTCCTGAATAGCAAACATTTTGAGCATAAAATTGTGATTATTTTCTTATCCTTCATTTTAAACAAATGGGCCAGCACAATCATGAGATTTTTGTACTCATAGAATATGCGCAAAAACTGCCTTCCTACAACCATGCTATTGTATCCAGCTGGGCTAGAGGTCTGTTTTTTAGCTCACCTGAGCCAAAGGCTCAAGGTGAGCTATTGTGATTGGTCTTCATCTGTCGTGCGTTGTGCTGATCCATCCATAAACTTTTTCTTTCAACGACATCTTCTCTTGAACCACTGGTCCAAATTCAAAATAATTTCACAGAAATTTTTCTCACGATGTCCTCTACCAAAATTGCACTAATGGTTTTGCTCCATGAAAAAGCGGCTGCCAGAGCTATAGATAAGAAATATCTTTAAATGACATCTCCTGAACCACTTGTCCAAATTCAAAATAATTTTACACAATGTTCCTCATGATGCCCTTTATCA
Organism: Loripinus fragilis; assembly: GCA_964019695.1. Lineage (NCBI taxonomy): Eukaryota > Metazoa > Mollusca > Bivalvia > Lucinida > Lucinidae > Loripinus > Loripinus fragilis. The sequence goes on from OZ026515.1 coordinate 124,131,477, forward strand.
AAATTGATTAGAATGTTCATCTTGGCTGAACAACATGACTACCAGAGCTAAAAATAGAATTATCTTTGAATCATATCTCTTAAGCTACATGCCAATACATCATCCACTCATGTACCAGGATTCAGGTGAGCGATACAGGGCCCTCTTGTTTGTCAGACGCTTCCTGGTCTGCTATTTCCATACTTTGTGTATAGAAGTGAAGGCTCTGGCGAGAGAGTGCTTGTATGTGTAGGCTTATCTGAGCCTGCACTTCTCATTCATTTTGTAAGAACCAAAATTTGTGTGCTTGTCAATATCTTTTTTGTATGCACAAAAGATGCATTTCATTGAGACTGTTCTTTTAAGTACCCACAACATATATATTTGGTTTAGAAGTAAGAAATTTAAATGCATCCTTATATGGAAGCCTGTCCTCCAAATACAGTATTTCACAATCCATTATTCTAAACTCTTTTTCACTAATAATTCAAGTAAGGGTCAGAGGCAAGCAGTATAGAACAAGGTAAAGCAGCTTTTATCAGGGACATTGCGTACTGTTTGGGTAAAAAAAGCAGGTTTCAGCAAGAAAAATGTTAGTTCAGTTTAATCCACAAAAGCTATCTTCTATCCCATTATTACATAACTCTGCTGGATGGAAGATTATCTGTCATAAATATACTTAAAGGCAAAAGAAACCCAACTCTTTCTAAAATGGCAGTTCCTTTTTTTTTCATCTAACAATTTAGCCAGCGATAATGAAATCGCTAAGTACCGTTATTTGCTTTGCATACAGCACCAAAATCAGACTGCTGTGACTTATGGTTGGCGAGCTGCAACAAGAAATGTAAGGCAACTCCCATTTTTAAACTCACAAAGTTAAAAAATTGTGCCTATTTTGCGAAAAACGTTTTAAACCAATTTCGTTTTTTGAAAACAAACTGGTAGACAAAATCAAATCAGGTACTTTTATGTTTCTGTCAACATTTATTTTGTCAAAATGACTTCTTTATTTTTTTGCATGATTGGCCATTTTTATCCAAACAAATAGTGATAATCGAAAACTTTTAATGTCACCATACAGCCCTCAATACATTACATAGAAGACATAAGTATTGCGACATGATCGAACAAAATGCGTCTGTAATGACTGTTTTAAAAAAAAGTAGGTTGGCGTCAATAAAGAAACTCAGCAACGCAGCGACTGGTAGCTTTGATAATTAATAACTTGCAAACCGTTTTAGTGGTTTCCCTTAGTTTAGACATCTGGCTATCAGATCATACTGTTTGTTTTCAAATCGGATGAGACATCACTTTTTTAGACTCCATTTGTTGAAATTTACTGACCTCATTATAACTTCAGAATGGAAATCGTGATCAAAACCATTTTACCGCAAATCATTACTCAATGCGCAGGAACACAGGATATAATTAAGAAATTAGCCTCATGTGATCCATGTGGAAGAAAGAGTGGATTGAAAACAGTTGCGTTTCTTTTGCGTTTAAGTATAGTTTAAAGTAAGACTTTTGAAAGCATAAACGTAGATCAATAGGCTGTATAACCAGCTAGTTGATGGTAGTACCACATATCTTGCTAGTACAGTCGACTTGTTAACTGGAAGTCCAAATCAGCCTTTGAGGTTATAAAACCTTTTTCATGCTCAATTTAACTGAGCATGAAATTGATCCTGCTCATAAATGTTAAAATGCCAACAAATGTTGGCATTTTTACATTTTTTAGCAGGATATCTACATCTGAGTTTTTTAAGCTGGATTTTTTTTTACAGTATTTTACTTTCTATGAGCAGTTGAAATTTCATGTTCAACTGATTTGAGCATTAACAGGACCAGACTAACTGTCTCACCTGTCTCTTGTGTTAATTAAGTACTTTGGTCATACTAGGGCGGTCCATTATTGTTTTGGCATGTAGCACACTTACCTTTGTCCCAAATACTAATACTTAACCCTGTAAAGATCAATGGAATTTCCCATAACATTTGATACAGTTTAGTCCGGATGGTCCATTGTTTATATTGAGAGGTCACAATTTTAAGAAAAATATTTTATTTCTTTCTCTGAATATTGATTTGGTCTTAGCAAACAGTGCAGATTCTGATGAAACGCCACATCATGCGGCATTTCATCTGGGTCTTCACTGTTTGCCAAAGTACCCTTTTAGGGGTTTCTGGTCTTCAAAGGGTTAAAGTATGGTGTTTTGGCTATCTTCAGCTTTTCAGTAGTAACTTATATTGGATAAATTTTAATTGTTTGTTTATAAAAAAAGAGTAATAGTCTTTCCTGTATAGATCTGTATAATACACAGGCACTAAGGTTGTTTAGACAAGGTAAATTACACTATACTGTCAAATAGATGGGTTGAAAGCATCTGCATGATAATTGCATTGAGATGAAATAAGAATAACATGCAATGTTAAAAAGTGAGAATGAGCAGGAAATGCTGCAGTTACAGATCACAGAACTGTCTGAGAGCATGAGAGCACCCAAAGGCTGGCTGGTAGGCGTTCTGGTTTAAAATGTCTCAGGAAATGGGGCCATGGTTTAAAGTCTCATCAGACAGACTGGGGTAGCCAGGGATTGAACTAGGGATCCCTGGGTACAAGGCAAGTGGTTTACCCACTTCACTATGGTGGTGGCTCTTACTGGTATATGTAGTTTTGCAAAGGAAATCTTATTGACTTTTTTATTTGCTGAAAATTTTTATATCAAATCTCTCAATTATCAAAATTTTGTACATTTAGTCAAGATGTGAATTTCAGTTTTTTATATTCATGAAAGTATGAACACTGTACATGAGAAAATCAATACATCTTTCAAACCAAGGTTCATATATATGAGCAAATATTTACATTTTCAAAGCAAGCCTTTAATGAATCTTAAGATTTTTGCAACTGCTCATAACCTCATGAAAGGCATAACTATGATTGACAGCTACCAAGCTCACTTGTCTGTGCAATATGCTTTGAACATCAAATTCATTCACCAGAAGTAATACTGGTGTTGTAATTGACAGTGAGCCACACCTGATAAGCATGTGCAAAACAAGTCTCTTGTTTGCTCCATTGGCTGTCCGTGTTCACACTGGCTGTTCGGCTTTTTCACTTTACACTCAAACAAACCCATTAATACGATTACATGAAGATACAAAACTAATATGTTTCCTAAATTTTAAATGATTTCTATGGATTGAATATTTATAATAAGATGTAAATATAAGTAATAAATTCAATTTTTGGTCTGTTCATGCAATCATGAATACTTTGGGTCTCTTGCAGAGTTAACGTGAAGTCCTTTGGGCTTCACTTACTCTGCAAGAGAACCAAAATATTCATGATTCCATGACCATTACAAAAATCGAATGTGTTTCTGAAATACATGTTCATTGCAACTGTAAATATTAGAGAAATACTAATTTTATTTTAGCAATTATATGATTGAAAACAGACATAATAAAGAGATAAAGCTTACACAGAAAAAATACAATGCAGCAACAATATCAACAGTATTTTTACTATTTTAGGTCTGATATCTACGTGGAGGCTGATGCCATGGTTTCTCCAGTTAATGGTACCTCAGGTGTCTTCATAGCTGCAAGAATCAACAAGGGAGGCTGTGGCTCCTTTGCATCTCAAGGAATTTTCTTCTTTGTTTTTCCAAAGAAAAGAATTTTTGATGTCTATGGAGATTTAGGTAAGTCTGATAAAAGTCTTTAACTCATAGCATGCTGGGTAATTTCTCAAGCTTTTGTTGTTGTCTGCAGACTTTTTTCAAGATGAACTTTTTCCAAAAATTCTTTCAGGAACATTAGCAGAGTGTCAAACAATGCAGGATCCAGATTAGGTCCAAGATTCTCTTGGCCCTGATCTGGGTCCAAAATGTTTACAAAGATCATCAGGAGATGCCAAAATTTGGCACTAGCAAGGAGATTATCAACCTGCTGTGATTATTGGGCCGGAACACAAGATTTTGATATTCGTCACATCAGTGAAAAACAAAGCCTCAGATGAGCTTGCACATACAGGAAGTCTCATTGGATACTTCACAAATCAAACGTCTAATGTAGAGACATAGATATTTACATTTCTGTTGTAGGTGCCTTAGATGAAACCCAAGAATTCAGCTGTTTGCATTTCCCGATGCAAAACTTTGAACAATCACTGTGTTATGATCTGGCCAATAATTGTCTTCGTTTTTCAGCATTTGATTGTCGTCATTCATGTATGGCCCTGATGTTGTGTACAAATATTTTGGTGGCTGGCTGTTCCAATACCCCTATTACAAATAAAATAAATCTAAAATAAATCATTTTATAATGGTAACAAATCAGTTTGTGTGTAAGATTGTATGGGATATTAGATTGATAATGTTAAATGTAAATATAATAATTGAAATTCAGATTTTTAGCTTGCACTGGATAATGAAAAACATCAGTTTTTTAATGTCTCTGAGAAGTCCTTCATAGAATAAATAATCCCCAAAATTATTATTTCTATTATTTCCAACCAAAAGCTGTGTACCTAAAATTGTGCCAGTTTATGTTTTTGTTAGCCCTTTTCCTGCCATTCACAAAAATGTCGTCTGCTTTCTAATCTGTGTGAGTATTTTTGTAGTCTTACTGTCTATATAGCTATCAAATATGGGCCTAGATCAGACTGCTCCTCCAGGAGCAATCTGATCAGGTTTCATAATGTTTGATTGAATGATAATCTGAAGTACATTTGAATATATGCAGCAGACATAATAAGAAGACAACATTTTCTGACTTAAGAAGTAATGGCAGGAAAACGGTTAAGATAGTTGTCTGTATATCATTGTCAAATTGTATCCTTTCAGCCAGGGCACAGGTTTAGATAAACAATTTTCTCAGCGTAAAATTGTAAATATTTTCTTACCTGTGATATTTAGCATATGTTTTGGGTGCTCAAACGAATCATCTCTTTGAGACGGTTCTTTTGAGTACCCAAAACATATGTTTTGGATGAGAAATAAGAATATCATTTTTCTGTTACACACTCTTAACTTAAGTCCTGTGTAGTAAAACTGTTGTCTTATCATTGTCAAATTGTCTTATCACTGTCAAACTGTATTCTTTCAGCCAGGACAATGAAACTATTTGAGGGAAAGATCCCTGGCTCACAACCAATAGTGTGGAACAACATGGGATTGCTTGTGAAGGTAGGCGATTACTGAAAAATTGTGCTGTGTTAATCAGTTTTGTTTGTTTAGTTGTGTTGATGCTTAACATCCCAGTCGACAATTTTTCAGTCATGTTGGGACAATTTCCTGTCTTCCTGGGATGAACCAGTGTTAAGCAGCAGATAAGGTGTCTTGCTCAAGGACACACACAGTGACTCCAGTGATTCTTGAACAAGCAACCCTTTGATCCCCAGTCTAACACTCTACCAACTGAGCCACTGGGCTCTGCAATGTTATTCAGTTGTAAGATAGTGGTATTCCCTTCCAAAGTATTTTGAATTATTAACACAAGCTTTATGAGAATTAGAATAGGAGGGTAGCCATACTCTCCTCATTTAGATAAAACCCTTTTAATATTTGTAAATAAACTAACTATTTTTATCCCCATAATTTTGAAAAGGCAAAATGGTGTATACAACCTGATGACTTGTAAGGTGTGTAGCAGATATCAATTAATGGCAAATAGTGCGAAACCTGATATTTAACCCATTTCTTTCTGGATTCTAGTAAACAGGTTTTTGGCAAACAGTGAAGACCCTAATGAAATGCTGCATAAGGCAGCATTTCATTAGGGTTGGATTGTTTGCTAATGTCACAGAGGTGAACTTTGTGATTATTTTGCTTAACGCATAAATTACCTTTTCTCCTTTAGTGCCACCGTGAGTAGTGTTGAGATTTACTTAAATCGTACCAAGCGTGGGAAAAACTGGTTTAACCTGTCTTGCATTGTTTTCTTATGGAGTACCTTGAAACTGAGCTGTTCTATTTTATCGTCCAATCAGTAGCCGTTTTAGTTAGACATAAGGATGTAAGATGATGGGTGATTGGTTGCTAACGAACACACCTCTTTTAACTTACTTAGCGCATGCGCCTAACCTCACAAATACATATGCGCGCGACATTTGGAAAAGGCATTCTCATTTTTGCAGTTAGATCGACTCCATCGATCTACAGGCTGTAGAACATATATCTATATTAGTTTATTTATTATTCCTTCACGGAAATGATATGGAAACATTATTATTAGCAGGACACCCTTTTTATTTACATATGTAAAATAAACCTATAACAACATCTGTCGTTGAGATCCCTGGCGAACCGAATCCATACCCTGCGACAAATTGGCGCCCAACGTGGTTTTATCATCTCATTGACAAGGGTGTTCTGCTGACTGACCTTCATCTACAACCATGCTTCATCATATTATATAGATCATCAAACCTCCAGCCATGTTCCGTTATGTCTTCATGTATTCATCTACGTATCAGCTGCTGTGTTTGTGATTTTATAATTTCATATATAAAAATGGCCATATTTTGTGTTGCAAGCTTGCATATTCATTTTTGAAAAATCTGATCAGTAATTATTATGTCGATAACTACCTATACATATTCAAAGATGGAGCAAACCGCAAGAATGAGAATCGTCGGATAGCCTCAAGCTGATCCGGATCCCTCCACTATTTGGTACCTTATATGTGACACTGGTCTTGCAGTGAAGTTACTGTGATAATTTTTTTTTCGTGTATTTTACATTGTGTGGATTCTGTATTTATTTGCTAGGTGCACCTGTACTCTGCTTGCTATGAAAAATTAATTTATTTCTCGCAGCAGGCCAGAGTAAACTTTATATGTGAATATTGTTTGATTCGAAAAGATAAATTTGATTTTCGGACCATACCATTTCATATATTTGCATATACATATATAAACTCTCATTTGAGAATAGTCTGTGATATTTCATATTTGGTGATCGGTAAATGTTGTCATTCTTGCATCTATAATGAAATTGCATATTTATTAATATTGGCATTCTGTTTGGCTTGATTTGTGAATTTTGCCAAATTATTTCTGTGTATTTATTGTCTATTTGACTGGCAAAATCAGTGAACTTTGCCAAAATAATATTGACAATGCTATAGCAAGAGTGAAAACATTTTTACTGATATTCATAGTGGTTATATGTTGTCATCTGTGATAGCTTTGTGAATCATGTGCACTAGAACTAACCACTAATACTTGTTTACAGGTTCCAGAATGGGTGCAGATGAATATATGTGTTTCTTTTAATTATGTATGTAGCATAGGGGTCAGTTTCTAATTTCAAGTTTTTGTTATTCAGGGAATTAATAAGGTGAGAAATTTAAAGACCTTACTGGTGCAATGACAGATACCTTAAGTTACAGTAAGAAGATGAGATAAGGTAGGAGATTTGATTTTCCCCAAAAATAATTTCTCCCCCATTTGTTTTTTTTCCCTTATTCGGTTTTTCCCCAATTTTTCCCCTCATTTCTCCTATTTGGTGATTTTTTTGGCCATCAACAATTTAATTTGATCAGTTATTTTGTGCATATGAGTCTTTCCCAGTTAGAAAAATATTTAAGGGAGAACCCTGTTATTGCCCCTACAACTCCACAAAAACGGACAGTTATTTTAGTTAGTGGTAGTAAAGGGAATTATTTGAAACGTCACATTAGCCGTATTCACTCAGAGAAAAATATCATTTTTGAATCGAAGGGTGGCCGTAATTCTAAGCAAGCCGTAGATTTAATAGCTGCTAAAGTTCAGAATTATAGGCGGAAATACGGCAACATTTTGTTAATTTTGTGGACTGGCACATGTGACTTGACTTCAAAAGTTGGCCAAAATAGATATGGCAGAAAAATTATTGTTGATTTAAATACTGTTCAAGTTGAGGATATTGTTCACCAATACAATAAATTTTTTGAGATTTGCTCTTCTTATGGTGACAGTGTTAAAGGCATAATTTTAGAGTGTCCTTATTACTCAATTTCAATTTGGAATAGTGTACAAGGTCACCCTAACCCCAGTATTTTTGACCAGAACAATTTGATTCTACACCATAAGATCAATGAATTAAATCAAAATATCAAAGAGCTTAACTCAACCTATGGTGTACAGGCCCCTAGATTTAGTTGTGACATGATAAAAACTAGAAAATTGAAAAAGAGTTACCCCACCAAAACTGTCTCTTATAGCCTTTTAAAAGATGGTATCCACCCTGGTGTGACTCTGTCACAGTATTGGATCCGGCGCATAGTTATAGCCGTTATTTTTAAATACTGTTACTAGTTTTAAAATATGTTTTCAGGTACAGTACTTGTGCATTTTCATTGACAGAGAGACTTGTGAATATTTTTTTTTGGTGTCTGCATACTAAGTGTTTTGTGTTATATAATTGTTTGAAATTGCAATTTATGAGGAGTTGTCAATTTTTAGGTGCATGTTTTTAGCAATTGAGCTGCCACATGTACTTGAACTTGATTTCTCTTCAATAAAGGATAGGTTCATTGTGTTGCAGTGTGGTTTGTCTGGAACAATTGTTTTTAGCAATTGAGCTGCCACTTTTGTCCAGATAAGAATTACTCTGCAGCACTGGAACTTTTCAAACTTAGTAATATTGATTACAGTGATCAGATAGTTTTTTTTTGTATATGTGAATGGAATGCTACAGGGTGATATGATTTAAGTATATGTTTTTAGTAATTGAGCTGCCACATATACTTAGTCATTTTTGTTACTTTGTAGTACTTCCATGAAACATATGTACTTTTTGTGAATAGTATAGTGGTATTCATATAGTGAAATCTCTCTGTTTGTGAGTGGTGCTATATATTATATATTAGTGTTTGACAATTGTCAATTAGCTTGTCCTTTTCTAAGCCCCAATCATTAAGTATGGCTTCCAAGGATAGCTCTATGGATGATATGGTGAAAGCTGTGTCATCCAACCCAGCTTACAAGGTCCTCACTAAAGAGGAATATGACATATTAATGTCAAAACATGCTGGGGGAAGTCCCAAAAAGGCTGACCCCAAAGTGTTGACTAGCACACCAGATGCTAAAAAGGTTCAGTTTGAGGGTGCTGGGTCCAAATTATTATCTTTTATAAATAAAGGCCAAGCACCATCACCTGTCCCTAGATTTACGTTTAACAATACTTTGCCTCATAACACTTCATATGTCCCCAGTCCCTATGTCCCCAAATTGCCCACATTTAGTGGTTCTGAAGAACCTCAAAAAGGGGAGACAACATATGAAGTGTGAAGTCTTGAGGTTAAATGCCTCCAGAGTTCTAGTGTACTGCCAGAACCAATTCTGTTGCAGTCCATTAGGAATTCACTAAAGGGTAGTGCTAGAAGCCTTTTAGTGCCTTTAGGGCAGAATGCCACAGTGGCCGACATTTTAGCAAAGTTAGATGGTTTTTATGCTAATGTCAGCTCAAGTGAAACCCTGATTCAGTCATTTTACAGTGACTATCAGAAAGAGGCTGAATCAGTGGTTTCTTTTGCTTCAAGAATTGAGCAGACCCTATCAAGGGCAGTTAAGTCTGGCCATATTGATGGCATTGCTAAAGATGCAATGCTGAGGAGTAAATTCTGGACTGGTTTAAAAAGCCAGTCTTTGAAAAACTCAACAAGGCATCTTTACGATACCATTAAAGACTTCCCGTCACTTTTACGTGAAATACGTAAAGTTGATCAGGAAGAAAATAGTTTTAAACAAACTAAAAAACCAACTGCCCAGCAGCAACAATGTAATCAGGTTACTTCTGATTCAGAAAATAATACAGATGTATTATTAAAGAGCATGAAAGAGCTCATGAGTAGGATGGAGAAAATGGAAGAAAGGCTTGACCAGCAGACAAAGCAGAGTTCTGAGTCTGTTGGACAGTCCAATTTTCCTGACTCCTACTCCTATTCTAATCAGTATGTTCCACGAGGCCGTGGACGTGCTGGTTATAGAAGTAACTTTCAGAGGGGTGGTTATGGTAGGGGCTATCAAGGTAGCTCAAACCATAACAACCACAACTCTAACAGTTACAATAATGCTCACCAGAATAATTATTCTCAAAGAGGCAATAGAGGTGGTGGTGGTTCTTGGCGTGGTCACCGTGGTGGTTCCAACGGCCGTGGTACTAACCATGGTGAAAATGCTGGGAACCATTTAAACTTCTAACTTCTCCAGTTGATGGGCAAACTGGGGAAGTATCATCAAAGGACTTTGAGAAAAGCCCAATTCATAATTGTACAAATGTTAAGCAATCAAGTTTGCTTGAACGGATGATTGGTTCTTCCAATGAGGACAATATTTTAATATGTGGTGTTAATACACTTGGTTTGTTGGACTCAGGTTCTAGAATAACCTCAATTTCAGAGGCCTTCTATGAAACCTTAGACCCCAAACCTACTTTGCATAGTATAACTGAATTTGGTTTGTCAGTTACTTGTGCTAATGGCACAGAATTGCCTTATAAAGGTTATATAGAGGCAGATATTGTAGTTCCTTCATTAGGAAATACAACATATAAAGCCCCTGTTTTAGTAGTTGAAAATACTGACTACAATCGTCGTGTCCCTGTGATCATTGGAACCAATGTCATTCGTTTGTGCAAGCAAGCTTCAAATGATTCAAGTGAATCAAACATTCCTGCTGAGTGGCAAGTTGCTTTTGACAGCATGTGTAATGAAATTTTATAGGTGAAAACCACCAACAATTTTAGTATTAAAGTTGCACCTGGTGAGGTTAAAACTTTATCGGGTTTTGTCAGAAATACAAAATCATTTCAAACTGCTGTCACTGAGCCTATAGATACATCTTTGTCTGCGGGTTTAACAATCTGCCCCAGAGTTGTATCTTTGGGATCGTCCGGTTCTACCGCACGCATTCCAGTCCGTGTGTGTAATTTATCTACACGAGTAATAGAGATTCCTCCAAGATCTCTATTATGTTCAATAAATGGTGTAGATGTTGTTGATTCATGGACTCCTGATTCTTCAGTGAAGAAGCAGGAGCCCAAGGTCACAAAATTAGAGGATCTTGGCGTGAAGGTAGAAACGGACAATCTTACACAAGATCAAGTGAGAAAAGCTAAAGACGTCCTTGGCAGTTGGTCTCATATATTTTCTACCGGTCCTACTGACTTAGGTAGAACTGATTTAGTTGAGCATGAAATCAAGCTCACTGATGACACTCCATTTAAGGAGCCTTATAGACGTATTCCGCCAGGCCTTTATGAGGAAGTCAGACAGCATTTGAAGGAAATGATTGAGGCTGGAGCAATTCAGCCATCAAAAAGTCCTTTTTCTTCGAATGTTGTACTGGTCCGAAAAAAAGATGGCAGTTTGCGTTTCTGCATAGACTTCAGAAAACTAAATGGCCGAACTGTCAAGGATGCCTATACATTACCTCGCATCGATGACACTATGGATACTCTCCTCGGTGCGAAGTATTTCTCAAAATTAGACTTGCGCAGTGGTTACTGGCAAGTGGAGATGAAAGAGGAGGACAAAGAGAAGACTGCTTTTACCGTAGGTAATTTGGGCTTCTAAGAATGTAACAGGATGGCTTTTGGCTTGACCAATGCTCCTGCTACATTCCAGTGCCTAATGGAACGGTGTATGGGTGAGCTCAATTTAAAAGAGTGCCTCATTTTTTTAGATGATATTTTAATTTTCTCTGAGTCCTTCGATGAGCATTTATCACGCTTGGATGCTGTTTTCAGCCGCCTGCATAAACATGGCTTAAAATTGAAAGCATCCAAGTGTGAATTTTTTAAGTCTAGCGTGACCTACTTAGGCCACGTAGTGTCCGAAAAAGGAATTGAAACGGACCCTGAAAAAATTGCTGCTCTTACAACTTGGCCAGAACCTCAGACGGTGAAAGACCTGCGATCATTTTTGGGTTTTACAGGCTATTATAGGCGTTTTGTCAAAGACTACGCAAAGATAGCCAAACCTTTAAATGATCTGTTGGTTGGACATCATGCTGGTGTTTCTGTCCAAGGTAAAAAGAAGAAAAAGAAGAGAAGTTCAATTCCTTGGATATGGGGTCCTGCTCAACAAAGTGCATTTGATACACTGAAGGAGAAATTGTCCTCTCCTCCAGTGCTAGCATATGCAGATTTTAGCAAACCTTTTATTTTACATACAGATGCATCTATAGAAGGGCTAGGAGCCGTTCTATATCAAGAACATGATGGCCTTGAAAAAGTTGTTGCATATGGCAGCAGGGGTTTGCGCAAAGCAGAACGGAATTATCCAGCCCACAAACTGGAATTTTTATGTCTCAAATGGGCTGTCACCGACAAGTTCCATGATTATCTGTATGGAAACACATTTTCTGTGTATACAGATAACAACCCCTTAACATATGTTTTAACTTCGGCCAAATTAGATGCCACAGGTCATAGGTGGTTAGCTGCGTTAGGTTCATATGATTTTAAATTAATATATAGATCAGGTAAATCTAACGCAGATGCTGATGGTCTCTCTAGGCGTCCCCCGCAAGATGTGGAATTATTTCCAGATGTGGTTAAGGCAGTGTGCCAAGCATACTTGGTTGAAAGAGAGTCTTGTCCCTTGGTTGAAACCTTGATTGTTTCAAACGCTGTAACTCTTGTAGATCCGCCAACACCGGATCTACTGGACTCAACATCTTTACAGAATGTTGATTGGTCAAAAGAGCAAGTGGCTGACTCTACTTTAGCCAGGGTTGTTGAGCTGGTTAAGTTGAAATTCTGTCCAGACAAAAGTAGTCTCCAGACCGAATCCCCAAATGTTTTGAAATATATTCGGGAGTGGTCCAGGTTGTCATTGGTTGACGGAGTATTGTACAGAAATACTACATTAAATAATGTACAAACACGTCAGCTGGTGCTTCCTCTCCATTTTCGAAGCATCATTTTGAAACAGTTGCATGATGATTTAGGCCATCAAGGTAGAGACCGCACTCTTTCTTTAGTGCGCTCTAGATTTTATTGGCCTGGTCTAGAAAATGATGTTGAAGAAAAGATAAAAAATTGTGGCCGTTGTATTAGGCGAAAAACTCCAGTGAAGCCTAGTGCAGAATTAGTCAACATAACCAGTTCACAACCAATGGAATTGTTATGTATAGATTTTTTGTCTTTGGAAAGGTCCAAGGGTGGGCATGAACATATTTTAGTCGTGACCGACCATTTTACCCGTTATGCCCAGGCCTTTCCAACTAGAAACCAGTTGGCTAGGACTACAGCCAAAATACTTTTTGAAAACTTTGTTGTTCACTATGGTTTTCCGGCTAGGATCCATAGTGATCAGGGAAGAAATTTTGAAAGTAGCCTTATAAAGGAATTGTGTAGTCTTGCGGGTGTGCATAAATCCCGGACCACTCCATATCACCCTATGGGAAATGGAATGGTCGAGAGATTTAACCAGACCCTTTTAAAAATGCTGGGTACCCTAGAAGATCACCAGAAACAAGACTGGAAGTCATATGTAGCCCCTTTAGTCCATGCCTATAATGCTACCCGTCATGATAGCACTGGTTTTTCCCCATTCTTTTTAATGTTTGGGAGACATCCCAGGCTGGCTATAGATGCTTATCTGGGTCTGAATTCTTCACAGGATTCAGAATGTACATCCAGAGAGCACTATGCCAGTAAGTTAAAGAAACGGTTGGACTTTGCCTACAAGGTAGCTTCAAAAGAAGCAAATAAAAATGCTACAAGGCATAAGTCCAATTATGACGGTAAGGTCAGAGAAGCAACCCTTGGTGTAGGGGACAGAGTCCTTATTAGAAAGGTGGGCCTAAAAGGCAAAAATAAGTTGGCAGATAGGTGGGATAAGCATTCATATATTGTCATTGAAGTGCCAAATGAAGGTGTACCTGTGTATAGGGTTCAGCGTGAATCAGGTGATTCAGCGGTGAAAACTTTACACAGGAACATGTTGCTTCCTTTTTCTGCCATACCTAGCAGTTTAGATCTTGGCCTATTTTATGACAGTCCCCATAGTAAACCTAGCAAACCGGCAGCCCCTGTACATAGCCAATCAAAACCTGTCCAAGAACCTGAATTTGAGTCTGACTCCTCTGAATCAGAAACAGAAGAATTATTTTACCCAAGATATATGCTTCCTCTTAAAAGGAAACAAAGTTCAAATATCAATGGGTCGAAATCAGTTTCTTCAAATAAAGAAAAGTCTCATGTGTCAGTTCATGGCGATACTTTTAATGGTTCAGGAGATTTTAATAGATCTGATAGTTCAGTTGGTTTTAATAGGTCAGATAGCGCAGGTGGTTTTAATTCAAGTGCAGGTGGTGGTTTTGCTAGTGCAGATGTAGGTACCACTGGCAGTTCCAGAGATCTCAGTGGAGGTAATGTAGGTAGTGTAGATAATGTACCTACTCCACAGTTACCTAGACGTACAGGTAGGGTACGGCAAGCGCCAAACCGGTATGGCGAGTGGGTAAATACTCAGCAAGTTTCAAACCCCGAAACACAGATTTGGTATGTTTAAGTATATGTATTAGTGTTCATAAATATCAGAGGAGAATGTCACAGATAGGAAGAATATCTTCCAATATTATTATTATGCATATATGATATGTTTTCCCAAACATATATAAAAATGCATATATATATTATATTTTCTCCTGCTTTGATTGTCTCATACATATAGTATATTTCTCTTATTGAGAGCGACCCCTCAAATTAATACATGTCTTTATTTTTGGATGTTCTGAAGTTATATATAACATTTTCACAATTCACTAGTAAAGTAGAATTGTTTGTTGATAAATGTGAAACTTCTGTAGGTTAAAATTAACCTAAATGCATCATATTTGTACATGATTGTGATTGCTGAGGTGGTCTGTGTTTATTAAAAAGTTTTTCGAATGTTCGGAAATGTCAGGAGACATTTTTTTCAAAGCAGGGGAGAATGTCACAGAGGTGAACTTTGTGATTATTTTGCTTAACGCATAAATTACCTTTTCTCCTTTAGTGCCACCGTGAGTAGTGTTGAGATTTACTTAAATCGTACCAAGCGTGGGAAAAACTGGTTTAACCTGTCTTGCATTGTTTTCTTATGGAGTACCTTGAAACTGAGCTGTTCTATTTTATCGTCCAATCAGTAGCCGTTTTAGTTAGACATAAGGATGTAAGATGATGGGTGATTGGTTGCTAACGAACACACCTCTTTTAACTTACTTAGCGCATGCGCCTAACCTCACAAATACATATGCGCGCGACATTTGGAAAAGGCATTCTCATTTTTGCAGTTAGATCGACTCCATCGATCTACAGGCTGTAGAACATATATCTATATTAGTTTATTTATTATTCCTTCACGGAAATGATATGGAAACATTATTATTAGCAGGACACCCTTTTTATTTACATATGTAAAATAAACCTATAACAACATCTGTCGTTGAGATCCCTGGCGAACCGAATCCATACCCTGCGACACTAAGATAAAACAATCTTCAGGGATAGAAATACATAATTATGGATTTTTTTGTTTGTTTTTGGTTACTTTGTTGCTTATAAGCACGTTAGAATGTTTAGTTTCCAATAAAATTTTGTATTGTATAAAAATCGATAAACCACAAGTGGATCATTAGGCTATGACGATCACAACAGTCATGTTTATATGGCAAATCTTGAGCTTTGCATGTCTAAGTATCATATGATAAACAGAATCTGAATTTCATGCTCCTGTGTTATTGAATATAGGGATCACACATGTTTTTTCATGCATTAACATTTGCCGGGTCACAAGGAAGCTGTTTCATCACAAGGCCTTTAGGCCGAGTGTTCATACATCGTCCGAGGGACCCGGCAAGTGTTAATGCAATGAAACAAACATGTGGGATCGTTATTCTCGCATATTTGCCTTGATTTCAACCTAAACCGCATTGAAAACGTCGCTAAATCATCAAAATATCCCTTTTCTTTTGCAGGATTTCGCAAAACAAAATGGCGTCAGCATCCACTTTGGAATGTCATAACCTCGCCACAACGTCATAGACGCCCACAATGATTTTACGAACAAAAGCATCAACGAAATGATCAGTCAAGGCCACAATGCTTTCCTGTGTAACGTCATGCAAACAAATCAGGGCCCAGATAGGCTTTGTCAAGTAAAAGCCATGTTTAAACAGCATGTGAATCGAATGATTTTTAAACAGGGATTTTTGCAGCTTCAAGCAGCATCATGTAACAAATTCTTATGCAAGAATGTACATTAGGACTTCAATAGCTCAAACTCTGATGGCTCATTCATCCCGGCTGGCTAAGATCATGGTCCCTACAGGTCATTTTTTAGCATAATCCACCCTGGATGGCTGGAACTACCCTTGGTTAGGACTTATTTTCATGGTCCCAAGCCTGTTTGAGCCATTGAAGTTCTACTGTATTAAATTTATTGTGAAAAGCGATAAAATGACCTGCAAACCTTGCATTTTTCTCTTTTTTCCAACTTGATTAAAAATTCAATAATACATGAGCGCTCATGTAACAACTTCAATATGAATGGATGTAAACAGAGAAATTTACTTATTTGTGTGATTTACTGCATTGAGCCAATCCATGAGAAAACTCCAATCTTAAAATTCTAAACATGTTTTTCTCTTTTCTTGTAGGATGGTCGTGCAGTTGGAACTCTAAACAATATCACAATGTTTAATATAACTGCTCCAGCCTCTCCTAAAAATGGCTTTGTTGGACTAGGAACAGCGGAATATGGTCTTGCAGACTTTGATAATCTCCGGATAGACACCGCTGAAAGTGGGCTTAGACGAATACAGGAAAACATGGAATTTGCCAAAAGAGTTGATGACAGTAAAAAAATTAAGCAAGCTGTGGTATATGACGGTAGACATATAGAAAACATTTTTCGTTTTAAGAGTCAGACAAGTGATTCAGTGCCAGAAGAGATTGTAGTACTAGATACTATAGAAGCCACTGTGATAGAGAAACTTAATACTTATATTGATGCTGGTTTAGAATCAGATACCCTGTATTTTAAATCATTGAGAAAGAGGAAACATGGACATTGAAAGATTACTAGATAATGAAGTATTATTGAACTGGAGCTCAGGCAAATGTACAACTTGGCTATTCAGTCCAGTGAAGACTCGCTGTAAAACACTTCATTTTGGCATGCAATTCTATTTGGCGGTACAAACAAAAATTTCCAAAACATGAGACTGCGAAAGCAGTTTCGAATTAAGTTACACAATAAGCAATAAATGGACACACATCCTTAGTATGTTGTATCATGTACATGTGTCTATATCACCAATCAAACTTTGCAACGGTAGAGTCTGTTTCCATGCAGAGAAAGCCAGAGAAAGACATGTCCTTAAAAGGGCTACTATTAAAGGAAAGAATATGCTCCCCTTTGGGGAGCATATTCTTTCCTTTAATAGTAGCCCAAATGAGAATAGAAAACAACTTGAAAAGGCATTAAATTGAGGAATCCCAAAATTAAATTATGCTAATATATCAATCTTTTTAAGTGGCCAAATTTTGATGCGATAAATTATTTGTTTTACAGTAGATCAGCCTGCACATCCACATCCACACAGTCTGATCAGAGTCTTTGCTGTCAATATTAGGAATCATTTGGAGATTTTTTAACCCATATGTGCCTAGTGAAGACTTTGATCAGATATGAATCTTTGCTGGGGGGGGGGGGGCACACACCAACTTGTACCTTTTGTCATGCACCAGCTCAAATAAAAGTTATTTTTCTTATTTCTCAACCTTTATAACATATGTTGCGGGTACTCACAAAACATCTCAATGTAAGGAAATGTTTCTGCTTATGGATAAGGAAAATAATGCAATTTTAAGCTCAAAAGTCTTGCTTTAATAAAAAAAAAACACCTCTGTCTTGGGCAACCGACCCTACCTAAATTTACTGGTTAAACCTAAATTTACTGGTTAAACCTAGAATTGTTTAAAGGTTTCTGGAAAAAATATAATTTTATGCATTTTGAAAGGTGAAATGCCTTTCAAAATGCATAAAATAGTATTTTTTCCAGGAAAAAATAATTAAGAAAAATATATGTGTGTGCCTATATATTTGGTCTTATTTGGATCAGTGTGTAAGCGGGGCTCCAGATTCTCTCAGACTACTTTGTATGCCTGGTTGAGAAATAAGAATTATAAACACCTATAATTGCATAAAATCTGTGCTGCATGCTTTCAACAGTCATGTTTCAATGAGCTCAAACCCATGTATTGACAAGGCAATTCATGTGATATTGATGCACGGTTTGAGCATCTTAACTTATTTACATTCCCGGCCACTTAAATTTTTCGTTTGCTGATCTGTAGATTATCGGTTTTGCCCTGGAAGAAAGATAGTGACTGAAAGCATCAGCCACATGTTGATTGTGAAATGATGACAAAATATAGTCCCATATTTTTATACAATACAATATATACATATATATTATGATGATTTATGCAATAAAAGAGATAAAAATGATTTTTCAATACTTTAATGTTTACCAGGTGTCTAGTGAAAGGTTAAAAACCAAGTGCTTCTCCCTTGCTTTTTAACATCTTGCTTAGGACCTGGTGAACATTACAATAATGCAACTACCAGCTTAGCAAAAGCATAGATCATGAAATCAAATTTGGTGATATAGCTGTCATGTAAATATAAACAACTTGCCATAAAGTGACAGGTATTTTAAACCTATTGGCAGTTTGAGATGTTTAAAAGAGGAAAGCCAATGGACATGATGCTTGTTTAGTGTATATTTCAAAATAGGTTTCCTTAATTTAAGTAACATATGCTGTAGGTACACATTGGAATTGCCTCATAGAGGCAATTCCAATGTGCACCTACAACATATGTCCATTCAATAAATGAGTGTTTTTCACCATAAAATAGGTACAAACTTCTCAACTACGTTTATGTTTCAATGTAATGAGATGTAGAAATGAACAAGTTTTTGTGCACCTGGATGACAATAATAGATAGCCAATTTTATATTAATGGCAGCTTATCTTTAGATGTTTCATTGGAATTAAATGCATCTTGGTGGTTGTCTTGTTGTAATGCATGAGAAAACATGTTTAAACCACATTATTATGTTTAATACAGGGCATTAATTAGAGATATTTTATAATACTGTCTCATTAACACACTAGTCATTTGTCAACAGGCCAGTTAACCACTTTCACATGGAGGAGGCCAGGTGATATAGGAGAAAGTGTGATATAATTGAGCCAGTGCATGAGATTTCTAACAATGTGGCAATTTGACATGTGTAGACTCAGATGAGCCTCTGCAGCCTCCATTTAAGCTTAGATACTCCAAATCCTGTTCAGTCAGTAGTTTAACAATCATAGAATACTCAAGCGACTAGCAAATGCTCTGATCAGACTGCGCGTATGCACAGGCTGATCTGAGGCTTTGCTGGTTGCACATACCACATTGTTGGAAATCTCATGCACTGGCTCATTATTATTATAACATTCCCATGACACTCATAAAGCCATTTTGGGGCAACTTTCCTCCTTCCAAAAATATGTTCTCCTGCCTAAAAGGTTTGACATTCCCTCAAAGAAGCAAGTTTTTTTTATTGAAGAGTGAGAAATTGCTGACTAACTGATGCTTTGCTGTACACAACCAAATTAAATTGTAATATTCTTTTACCCATAAGTTTAAGCATATGTTTTGGGTGCTCAAAATAACCGTCTCATTGAGAGATTTCTAATAAATGTCTGGACACTTTGCATGCAAGATTATTGTAATTTTGAAAATTTCTAAATATTCAACAGATTTAAAAAAGTTTATCTGTACATGCTGTAAGGCTACAGGGACCAGTCAAGCTAAACAAAATGTCATCTCAATTACTTTCATTTATGTAAAATATACTGATTACTTTTAATCATATACCTATAAATGATGCATCTCTTGAACTTAGTGTTTTCTGACCATCTGATACAGAAAGATGGATCAATGAACTGAGATCTTCTGATTCTGTATCACAATGATCTTTGAAATGAGGCTAACCTCTTTTTGCAGCAATGTTATGTAAAGTAAAGTTCAACCATG
Source organism: Loripinus fragilis (assembly GCA_964019695.1). Taxonomy (NCBI): domain Eukaryota; kingdom Metazoa; phylum Mollusca; class Bivalvia; order Lucinida; family Lucinidae; genus Loripinus; species Loripinus fragilis. The sequence continues at coordinate 124,151,531 of OZ026515.1, forward strand.
GAACCAGAGACTGAAAACATGATGATGTTAATATCAAGAAATGAAACATAAAGGCAAACATTCTGCAATTTTTCTGGATTAAAAACCAAAATAATTAAATAAATCAGATTAATGCCAGAAAAAAAGGTATGTAATAAACATATTACGATAAAAGTAACTTGATCTGGCATGCAGCATTGGCCTAGTTCCCATTACACAGCCTACTAACGTATGAATAAAAATAGTAACATTCAAGGAAGGTCACCTAATGTGGTAAAAGTGATTTTCCATACTCTAAGGAACTGCTCATAAAGGAAAGAATGAGTTCCTTTAAGAGAAGTTCCTATTTTGAAAAGGGGCACAATTGATGAGAATCACTGCTTTATCCAGTAGTCTATCTTTGATGTGCGTAACTTTTTCAGCTTTTGGCAATGTCATTGTTCAGTATCATATCTCATGATTAGCCCATATCATAGCATCACCCTTGATGCTTCGCGGATGATATGAGCTAAACCACTCAACTTGATACTGTACCCCAGATCAAGTTACTATTACATGGGTGAAAGTTTTCAGGATTATTCCTTAATTCAGGATTTTGAGGACGACTTTCCATAGAAAGTCTGCCTCTGCATCCTGAAGTAAGCAGATTCTAATAGCTTCTTTGATTTATATTCAGTTTATCTATAGACAATTGACCATTTTAAAGACATATGCGGCTATTTCCAATGTGCACCTTTCCCGCGTCTGCAAACGGGGAAAGTTGTCTGGGTCCTGCCTTTCCACCCTTAACGGATTTGGATCAACACAGCTTCCGATATTCTTATGTCATATCGGTGTTCCGACATTTTCTTCACAAAATAACTAATTAAAGTGTGTTCGAAATATCTATTGACATCTTTTCAGAACTGATCGTCTCAGCACTAAAGACAGATAAATGTAGCTCAGTCGAAATCAAACGACGTACACAATAACCCTGGTTACGAATACGATAGTGGCCGAGTCTATACTATTTGTATCGTTATTTCGAGCGGCGCACGACCTGACCTCGTGGTCTAGTGGTTAGCGTGTAGGGCTACAAAGCCAGAGGACCAGGATCGATTCCCGGATGCACACATATTTTCAGTGTATTTTTTCTTTCTTTTTTAACATTTTAATGCTAAATTACTTCATATACTAGTAAAATGGCATCATCAAAACGACCGAAATGGTCATCCCCGAACTTTTTATATTGAATTAAGCATGAAACCTATGGGGGTGGGGTTAAATTTGGCCCTCTAGAAAGAGAATTAGTTCGGTGACCCCGGATTTTCATTCTTTTTTCTGAAAGGTATTATAATAGTCCATGAATTAAAAATAAATTTTCAATATCAGATTTTTTAATACATGATTTATTCTAAAAACAAATTCCATTTTTCGACGAATTGCCAAAATATATCATGCAGTATCTTGTCACAGCATGGGATAACAAGTAAACATGCACATTTTCTTAAAAGTTTGAGGTCATGGGCAGTAATTTAAGTTAAAAGAAAGAAGCTGGCTGAAGATTACAACCGTTTTAGCTCGATAATTAGGACTAGTGTTATTATTTTATATTTCTAGAAAATTGGTCAAATAATGTAAACATCATTATGAGATTCTGAAAAAATAAGCACGGTGACATATCCTTTTTATTTCATAAATGGATAGCCCATGCATAAAACAAACTGTATTCAAAGTATTGAAAATATTTCAATATGGGAAGTATTTAGTAGCATATGTCCTTAACTTGAAATTATTGATATTTGTAGGCATACTGCAAGTTTTAAGATTTGATTTTAAAAAGTTCAGGATTTTGGAAATTTTGAACTTTCACCCATGCTATTATAGTAAAGTGTATGTTGCATACTGACAAGACTGGACTGACCCCTATGTACAAACATTGGACAAAATTTTCACATTTTCACTCTTTAGTTTTGACAATTAGACTTGATTTAGCATGGGCGGATCCTGCGGAGGGGCAGGGGGCCTGAACCCCCACTGGAAAATCACAAGTGGCGATAAGTTTCCTTGAAAAACTCTGGTACAACCCCCCTTGAGAAAGAATTGGACCTGTTGTGTCCAATCCTTTTTTGAGGGAGGTCAGTATAGCCCTCGTTGATAGCTAAAAAATGTAAGGACCCCACCCTGACGGAGTTTTCTGGATTCAAGCATGATTAGAGAGTGATTAATGGCCTGACTAGTCCTTGTGTATTGGTCAGTGTATACTATATGATTGTATTTGTTTATTATGTATTTATCCAAGAGAATATAGCACAATATGATTGCAACTAAGTTGCAATATGGCTTTCAAGGCAATAAAAGGCAGCATTAGTTTAATTACTTTGCAAGAAAAGCTTATTTTGTTGATTGCAAACAACAAAGGCACATACCAGCCTGTGCATATCTCAGTCAGGCCAGTGCAATTTCAGCCGTGACACATGATTTCCAAGGTAACTGGACATCTCGGTCCCTAACAAACTCGGCCCCTAACCAGCTCGGCCCCTGACCAACTCGGCCCCCACAAACTCGGCCCCTAAACAACTTGGCCCAAAATATTTATAAATAATCACCAATGCATAAACAGTGAACATTATACATAGATCTATATATGATTAGTATATTTCATACATTTTTATTTCGATTTTTTAAGTGCCCTGACTCAAACTAGTCCATTCAGCTTTGGGATTCACAATCACCAAATATGCGACCAGCGAAACCTCATGCGCAACTGCGCATCTAGAGCCTTCGCCATTTGAAAATATTTATTATTTTAATTTAATATTTAATAATTATTATTTTTACCCTTTACCCGCCAGTCACAACTTTTGTCGTCTGCTCACCTCTTCTATCACTCATTTTTTTTACAGAAATAAGCCCTTATTAAGGAGACACCCCATAATGGGGGCTTCTGAAATGGAAATGCTCTGTTTGACTATGTCCCATAAAGTTATCACTCACGCTAATTGTTTCATACTGAGAATGAAATATTGAAAAAATGAGATTAAGCATATGTGCAATGAAACAATCCAGCCTCCTGAAACAAATGACACAATATTTCTATTGGGGGCCAAGTTTGCTAGGGGCCGAGTTTGTTAGGGGCCGAGTTTGTCAGGGGCTAAGATGTCGGGGAATCATTTCCAACAATGTGACATTTTGACAAGGGCAGCCTCCCTTAAAGCTTAGAAGCTCCAAACACTGTTCAGTCAGTAGCTTAACACTTATAAAAAACTCAAGCAACAAGCAAAGGCTCTGATAAGACTGCGCGTATGGGCAGGCTCATCTGAGGCTTTAGTGGTCGCCCATACCACATTTTTGGAAATCTCATTCCGAGGCTCATTTGTTTTCTTGTTTTCTGAAAAACATTTATGATGATTATGATGCTATGAATGAGTACCTAGTCATTAGGATCATCACACTTGACAAATGCTCAAAATATTTTTCATCACGTTCCATGATAGTATTTCCTAAGCTTTAAAGGCAAACTGCTTTGACAATCACTTTGGGCAACATAAACCTATTGTTGTATGCTTACAGATAAGACAGAGTCATTATCTTATTTTTTCGTCACCAAAGCATATGTTGAGGGTACTCCAAAAAACAGTCTTAGTGAGATAGTTCTTTTGAGCACTCAAAACATATGTTAAGACTGAGAGATAAGAAAAAAAACAAAAGGGGGACGTGCATTAAGGGGCAAATTTGGCCCCCTCTGTAGCCAAAAACTGAAAGTGGCTTTTCACCAATTTCACCCAATTGGTTTATTAGAAGAATGGTCCAAGTGTAAAATTCTATCATTTATTTTACTTTTTCCGGTGCTATGGTAACAAAAATGGCCGACAAAATAGGCTTAAAAGAGGGAAATTGTCATTTTTAGCCAAATTTAAGGCTTTTTCAGACCGATTTTTTAAGAATTAGATATCAGCACAAGGGAATACAAAAAAAACCTTTTAATATATTGTGTGCAGTGATAATTCTCACTCTCTGTTAATATTTTTTTTGGGTAATTGCTTGTGCTCTATGTTAATTTCTCTGTCAAATGTCTTAAATTTGCTCCAAAACGGTCACTTTCCTATTTTCAGCCTATTTTGGCAGCCATTTTTGTTACCATAGCAAAGGTAAAAATAGAATCAATCCCAGACTTTTACACTTGGGCTATTGTTCTAATAAATTAATAAGAAGAAACGAAAAGCAATTATCACTTTTTGGCCTCATAGGGGGGGCTAAAATAGCCTCTTAATGCAAGTACCCCTTTTACCCTCATAAATGTTTCTTATCTAGGCATATGTAACGAATTGGTTAACTGTATATTTATATCAGACTGCACATTTGAATGAGCATTGATCTAGATCTACAGTGTTGACCCAAAATTGGATTTTCTGCTTTATTGTTGTAAACTATACTAGATTATTATATTTTATGCTTTTCTGGAATAAACGGTGCTTGATTATTTGATTTAATGATTTTCTGATATTAGCGCTTGATTGTTATCCCCAGCCAAAGTTGGAGGGATATAGTTTTGGCTGGGTCCGTCTGTCCTCACTTTTTGTCGGTCCGTAGCCATATCTCAGTACCTATTGGTCAGATTGGATTCATTCTTGATACAAATGATAAGTACCATGGACTCTCGATATCCTATGTCAAAATCGACCTCATAACACTTGAATTTTTGCCTTTGCCTTTGTTTTAGTAAAAATAATACAAAACCTATATCAGCTTTTTTGTGTGATAATCTTCACATTTCTCCAAAGCTATTATATTTAACAACTTCTCACTATAGACCATGCTTGCCCAGTGCCTGTAGATAAGCATGGCAGTGTCAAAGTTTTACCCCACAGGCAGGGAAGTTCATCGCTAAACTGTTTTCACTGAAAGCACACTTATATACCGAGGGTTATTTTATTGCTCTCATTTAATGCATACTAACGCCAATATTTCATCTGACAGCTTAATTTCCCATTTCTTGACAATAATTTTTTGTCCTAAACTGCTGTCTGCTTTTAATCATCTGCTGCATTAAATTCACCCACACTACAGACTACTTTTGAACATATGGAAGCAAACTTTGGTTCTTAAATAGCGACTAAAATTTCAAACAGAACATTCCAAAAACTCATAAGCTGACCCATTATTCATTCTTTAAAATCAATATGAAGCACGACCCTGAATGTAATCCAGACTTAAAGCCCATGGGATAGATATGGTTCTGTTCCACTGACCCCTACCCCACCCCCCCCCCCCCCCAAAAAAAAAAAAAGTAAAAAAATAATAAAAAAAAAATCCTAAGTCTGATATCCATAAAGGCCAAAATCTTACAAAGTTTTTTTAGCTCACCAGAGCCAAAGGCCTGGGATGAGCTTATAGGATGGGACTCGAGCCGGTGTCTGTGCGTCCGTCCATGCTCGTGTGCTTCCACACTTTCAAACATGAATATATCTGAGACCATTTGGCAGATTGTAACCAAATTTAATCTGGGGCATCATTTGGGTGGGTGATTGACTGCATTAGGTTTTGGGCCAGATCAGATCAGAACTCTGGTTTCCATGGCAACAGATAGCTCCCATAGGGTTTTAATGGGGAAAAACTTGTGACCACTCTAATTTTCCTGTTTTTAGCTCACCTGAGCCAAAGGCTCTCGGTGAGCTTATAGTGTGAGACTCGACCCGGCATCCGTCCGTCGGTCTGTCTGTGCGTCCGTTCACACTTTCAAACATGAATATCTCAGAGACCAGCTGTCTTATCAAGATGAAATTTCATCTGGAGCATCATTGGGGTGGGGGATTGACTGCATTAGGTTTTGGGTAAGATCGGATCAGAACTCTGGTTTCCATGGCAACAGATAGCTCCCATAGAGTTATAATGGGGAAAATCTTGTGACCACTGTAACGCCTTCATTTTTGATTTGTTCTTCTTTATTCTTGCAGGTAACGAGGACATTCATTAAATCTCGAATGGGTTCGAAATTCGGCAGGATCCGACCAGGGACTTATGATTTAGCTGCCTTTGAGCGTCTGGAAAAATCCCCATAGACTTATAATGGGAGAAATGTTGTGACCACTCTAGTAACTTCATTTTTGGATGGATCTTCTTCATTCTTGCAGGTAACAAGACCAACCATAAAAGCTCGGATGAGGTTGAATTTCAGCAAGATTCCGTCACTGACTTCTGAGTTAGCTGCCCTTGAGCATCTGAAAATCAATAAATAATGTTGTGACTGCTCTAGCTCCTTCATTTTTGATTGGACCTTCTTCATTCTTGCAGGCAACACGGACATCCATTAAATCTCGGATGGGTAGGAAATTCTGCCAGATTCGACCTTAGACTGTGGAGTTAGCTGCCCTTGAGCATCTGGAAAATCCCCATACACTTATAATGGGAAAAGTATTGTGACAACTCTAGTGCTTTCATTTTTGAATGGATCATCTTCAGTCCTGCAGATAAGGACAACTAATAAATCTTGGATGAGTTTGAATTCCGTCAAGTTCCCATCACTTATTAGGGAGTTAGCTCCCCTTGAGCATCTTAAAATTAGTAGCCCAATGTGCAACGATCGCTCACCGTGGAGCCAGCATAATGTTTGGAGACACCATAATTTACGATGCTCAAAGGTAGGTAACAGTTACCAGAAATTATCAAAAACAAAATATTATGCCAGTTTTTGCTATCTGCTGGTATTAAAAAGATCTGAATAGAAATTGCAGAGAAAACCTGGTGAAAGTATAGTTTTAGATGCTTCAAAGGACATCTAAACTATTGGCTGGATTTTGACCAAATTTAGTAGGAATGATCCTTATATGACCCTCTTTAAAAATTGTTCAAATGGTTTCGGTCCATTTCATATCTAGGTCACACAGGCTAAAAATAGATTTTCATGAAGAAAACTTTAAAAAATCTTCTTTGTGAAGCGATTAGTGAAGCGAGGAAATCACAAGCTGATTTACAAGGTCAGTGTTTCCATATTTTATAAGATTCGGTTTAGAGGTTATAGCAAATGACATCTTTGAGACATTGGTGTATATCGGTGACTATGAGAAATAGCCAGGAATAATCGGTCAGCACAACAATTGACAAAATGACCTGCCAAATCACTTGCAGTTTACATGACTCTTGCCTCTCTTCACTGAAATCAGTTCATTTTATCAAATGTCTCGCTAATAAAGATCAATATTTGCTTAAATGGGGCTTCTGCATGGTCATAAGTACTTGCCAACGAACTTTTATTTCCCAATTCCATTTGGTTCTATCAATATTTAGGAGGGAAAAGCCCTCCTGTTGTACGGTCTATAGCGGTATGTTGAAACTTCAGTGTACTCAATATTATAGCAAATAAGTGTACGTTCTATAGCTAAGTGACTAAAGTAATCTTTCCCAATGTAAATGGGAATTTCGTCTAAAATTCGGTCCGTATATATTTGTTTACCAGAAAAATGTTGTCATGTTACTGGTCACTAGATGAAGAATACACGGAAATCAGGAGACATAATCTTAACCTAGATGATTGCAACTGTTCTACACTTTATTTAAAGTGTTGAGCATTTACAGATTTAGACCAAACCTTGCATTCGGTTAACATTTAAACTGCTTTTGGATTGGTTCCCTGGCCCTACTATCCTCAACCCGAACCAAGTTTAGAGTCTCTTATAGAAATCCAAAAGAAAAACGCTGCTGTGAAGCTAGGACCAAGAATAATAATGGGCCTTAACCCGACAAAATCTGTCTTCGGAGTTTCCAAGAAAACGAGACTCAAATCAGTCTCGTTAGCTACACAGACTAGCTAGAAAAATCCAAATTTCGCTCTTAGCAAGTCTAGATATGACACTTTCCAATGAGCGAAAACAATGCATATGCGCTGATCTGACTGCGCGGATGCGCAGGGTGGTCAGCACCGCTATTGTTTACAAGCCCAGAAGAAGGTTTTGTCGCGTTTAGGCCCAATTTGTCTCTATCATATTGGTACCTTCTTTGAATGTCTCAAGCTGCAGTTTTGGGTATGGCATATACAGAATACACACTTCTGAAAACGTAAGGAAATTCGTCGAAGTTTGCAAAAAAGGGAATCTGCAGTATCCCATTATCCAAGTACAGACACTTATCATGCTAAAAGACCTATGAAATTAAGACCCCACCACACCCCACTTTTAAATTGGAGGAAAACATGCATCTATAATGGGTACATGATAAAAGACGAAAAATAAACAGCCAAAAAGAGAATCAATGTAGTTGAAATAAAAATTGTGACACTGGCGCTGATCTAGAGGGGGTGGGGGGTGGGGCAGGGTCCAGCACACATGACAAGTTCTATCGACAATCAATTCGAGTCCACCCCTTTGGAAAAGTGTTTGACCCCCCCCCCCCCCCCCCCCCTCATGCCTATGAGGAGTTGAATCAAACTCCGTCACAAGTTCTGTCAGAAATTGGATGTGTTATAGAATCTTCCCATATTTTTGGTCCAACTGTGTACGCAAATGCGTTTTTGTGTATACGCAGCTACGCCCCTCGAATCGAAAGCAAACTGATTGTATCTTCTAAGACTAGGACAGAGACGAAGAAACCTTCGCCTAAGCACATTCCTGTGCATGTCACGGAGAGGAATGAAAACATGACAGGAAGGAACAGCAGGAAAACGCAAAAAAGACACAGACAACTTAATATCCAGGGTCGTAGCTACGTAAACGCAAACACGCATTTGCGCACACGTTAAGACAAAAAATATGGGAAGATTCTATCACAAATCTGATGGATTCTTGACGTTATGTGTACAAAACATGTGCGTAGAACCAATAAAAATCTCTCTAAATCCAATTTTGACAGAATTTGTGATGATGTTGGTACATGTAACAACTCATCAATCATAGGCACCCTTTGACGATCAACTAATAATTTAAAGTCTAATGACAACAGAAAACTCAGATTGCGAGTTATATATGTGTAACCTATCACCACGCGGTGACGCTTATGTAAGAAATTACAACGCTAGCAACCTACTGTGAGAAAAACAAATTCACGCTCTTTAGAGAATCAGAGAGTTTCTTCTATGGCAGAGATGGTCTCCCTACATCTCGCTATTTTGGAGATGATGGCATACATTTGTCCAATTCTGACATCAAGCGACTTTTTCACGCGCGATTGATTCCAAAGTACACATCGTAGCGGATTTTGAATTGTGTACCTACATGTCACGTGGATAGGGAAATGGGAAAGAATGTGCGCCATGACGACAGTGTACACCACCAATAACTGGCGACACTCGTCGCTATTCGGCCCCGCAGCTAATAAAATGAATCAGAACGATCAAGGAGGTTGGTACCCTGGACAGAGAGGAAACACCTCGTACAACAGGAGGACAAAACGCAGATGTTTTACATGTGGAATGGTTGGCCTAATATGCTAAAAACTGTTGGAATTCAGTAAAGGGACTCGGCATTATTGCCAAACCAGATACAGGCGCCTTTTTTTTTGCTGGTCAAAATCCATCCAGTCCTATACAAAATATATGTAGTAAATGTAATTATTTTCAATGCACATGTAATGACATGTGTGATTATTGTAACTGTTTAAGCTGTTTTGTCCAAAAACTGTACATGTCTTTGATGATGATGATTGTGAGAATTTGGATTCAGCAGGTTTGTCTGATAATTCAGACATAAAGACTAAAGTTGTGAAAAATAGAGTAATAAAAAGTCAACATTTTCAGTGAAATAATATTACAGGAAATCAAACTTTAAATAATGTCATTAATTTAAATGAAACTGGTTCTGGTGGGAGTTTTAAGGTACCATCTTATAATAGGGATAGTAATAAATCAAACACAATTATCTTTAAACTTAATGTTTAAAGGTTAAAATTTTGGCTCCTTTACATTCAAGGACTCGCTCCCTGCATATTTTGGCATAAGTGACACCAAACTAAATCGCATAAGTTTTCTTCATGATTTAGTGTTGATGGCTTCCAGGAACTTTTTCGTAAAGATAATGACAGTAATGGCGGTGGAGGTATTGTCGTGTATGTTCGGAATGGCATTAATGCAAAACGCAGACTCAAGTTAGAAACAAATAATATTTCATGTATTCGGTTAGAAATAACAGTAGGCAAAAGTAAACCATTTTTTAATTGGAAATATGTATCGCCTTCCAAATTTAAAAGTTAAATTCATTGACAGGTTTTAACATTTAACTGATATTGTGTCAAACGAAGGGAAAGAAATAATTTTGCTGGGAGACTTTGTCAAAAATTTACTTAGCGAACACAAAGATATAGAATGGTATATTTTCGTAACTTCTTTAGGTCTCAGTCAGTTATTTTGTGATCTAACAAGAGTAACACATACTTCTAGTACATTAATTGATCATATTTACACAAATTTTGATGAAAATATTGCACTTGTACATTTTTTTAAAATCTCTATAAGTGATCATTTTGCAGTTTTTTTTTAACTAAACCATTGTGTAAAATCTAATACTTATCAGACTATCACGTACTGATCGTTTAATAACTTTAATGAGAGCAGGCTAATAAGTGATATGCATGACGTACCATAGGAAACAATTGACTATTTCAACGACATCAATGAAATCGTTGAAGTTTGGAAACAAATTTCTTAGAAATTGTAAATAAAAATGCTCCACTTAAAACCACATTGCATCAAAAGAAAATATCAACCAGACGGGCTTATCCCATAAATTCTAGATTGTATAAAAGTAGGAGATAAATGCAAATTAAGTGACAAAATGGATGAATATCGACTCTTAAGTAATAAAGTGGCTAGTACTATGATTGACGCATCAAAAAAGAAGCTTATCAAACAAAAGTTGACGAAGGAAAAGATGACTTACGTATTTAAGCAATTTGGCAGGATCTTCGAAAGGAAACAATTTTGAAATCAAGATGGATACTGATATCATTCTAGATGATCTAGACATAGTTAATGTCTTTAATGAGTATTTTGTAAATATTCCATCTAAGCTTAAAGAGCTGATACAACCATCCAAGTTTGAACTTCTTCATAATTTGGTTGATTCTAAATTTATTGATCATACAAGATTTATCATTCCATTTGTAAATAGGTCGTTCGTGAGTAATTATTTATCTAATATGGATGTTACAAAGGCAACTGGATTAAATTGCATAGGACCAACAGTATTAAAGATGGCTTCAAACGTGTTGACACCTTCCATAACATATATAATTAATAGAAGCATAGAAGTATGGTGTTTCTTCCATGTACCTGGAAAAATTCAAAAGTTCTTTTATCAGTTACCTCTCATATTAACTGGAGTGTTGCACGTTGTCTGATAAACGTTGTCTATCTCACAACATGTGCCTTTATCAGGTCGTGATGACGTTGCACTTTTGAATGACGTCGCCAATGACGCTGAATTGACACAAAAACCGATCATTACCTCATAGTCGCTAGTTTGAAGAGTGAATCAATTTGGTAAGCTGATAAATAGAATACAAGCTTTCACTTTCCCTACAACAGTCACTCAATTAAAGTTTATTTTTAGCCATAGTATTGTTATTCAAACACAGTCCTGTCATCTAAGAGCTCATAATAGAAACCGTACACCAAAAGGTTACATAATTACATAGATACCTGGATGAAGGACAACTTGAAATAACTTTTGATCAGCCTCAAATAACAAGTCACTCTATTGTACCATACCTATCCAGTTTAAAGTTTCAATGAAATTTTATAGATTTTATCAAATGTATGGCTCATGAAATAGTGCTGAATGATAAATTCATCATCATCATCATCATCATCATCATCATCATCATCATCATCATCATCATCATCATCATCAATGACAACACCTAGGAAAATAAAAACACTAAGATTCAAAATAGAGGCATATTTGTACAGAAAAAAGAACATATGTTTTGTTTAAACACGTAATTTGAAACGCTGGTCAATTTCAAACAAAGTTTGTTACCCTATAAAGTGACAATGTCACATCTAAATTATGAAAATATTTTAGTTGTGCTTTAAATTTTATGACCCTCTAACAAGGTTAATAAAACAGATGACCAAATATGCTGATCTCCTTTTGGCAAGGTATTGATAAGGAAATAATAGGCTTAAATAACAGAGAGAAAAGTCATTGCAATGAATGATCATGACTGAAATGGGAATGCTAGGAAACAATTTGCATAAACAATAAATATCAATGATCCTTTTATACATTAAAAGATTCCATATTGAAGTCAGCTACACATCCGATAAATGAATAAATTCATAATGTGTGTATAATAAGAATGCTTATATAGCCATCAAGATACTCGCACCATTACATTGGTTCCTGCATCATTAGACATACACAACATGCAATACATGCACAAGTAAATAAACTATTTAACTTATCAATGGTTTTTTATTGTAAATTATAAATGATGATTATAAAATTACAATTGTCATTCAATTGCCACTAATGTAATGCAAAACTAAAGTCACCTACGGTTGAGTATCAAATCATGTTAGTAAGTATGGTAATCTTCAGCCACTGGGATAGACAGGATCAAAGAATCTCAGTGACATATGGTTAAAGACATTTCAAATTTGAACTTTGGTGAATCTTGATTGAAAATGTGACCTTCATACCAAAGTTAAAGCTATTATTTCTAATAGGGGCTTACCAGGTTCGCGTCTTTTGATATCAAGTTTACCAGGCTCGGCTTCGAGAATGCATGTTGAATCGCTCGGCAAGCCTTGCAATGTCAACAAGCGTTCTCAAAGCCTTGCCTGGTAAACTTGATATCAAAAGTCACTCACCTAGTATTTTCTATTTTCTAAGATGCTTATGTGTCCGCCTGGCTTATGCAGCTGAGTAGACTGACAGGAGTCTGCCCGGTCGGAAAGTCTTAACACTGGTTCTCTCAAGCAGCGACCCAACTCTTTCATAAGTATTGTACTTTTGCTATCGTTTATTAAGTTGTGTATTTGAGCCGCGACATGAGATTTCCAACAATGTGGTATGTGCGACCAGGAAAGCCTCAGATCAGCCTGCGCATACGCGCAGTCTGATCAAAGCCTTTGCTAGTCGCTTAAATATTCTATGAGTGTTAAGCTACTGCCCGAACAACATTTGCCGTTTCTACGCTTCAAATGAGGCTGCACAGGCTCGTCCGAGTCTACACCTGTCAAAATGCCACATTGTTGGAATTCATATGTCGTGGCTCATTTATGCGTATTTGGAGGACCTCGGGGAAGATTGTCCTAGCCAACCGAGCTATACTGATTACGATCAGACCCGACATTTTGTTCGTTAAAGAGACTAGGTCTGTAACTATGAACATTTTTCGAAAAAAATTCTTTTCTTTTTAAATCATTTGTAAAAATAGAATTAAGTTATGTTTTCACAATTAACATGTTCAGTACAGCTGAAAACTGCATGGAAAAGTGAATTATCTTATAAAAACATGTGTTTTTCTCTTGTTTGTAATTATTTACGTCCCTCCAATAATTCTAGACAGTTTATTTTTAACATAAAAGCTTTTGTTTTGATAGAGATAATTTGTTAAAATTTACGAAATGGTAAAATGTTTACCTGAATTTGATTATTTTTACTGTATTCTTGAAAAAAAATTCTAAAATTAGAAGATCAAAAGTTACAGACTTTGCAGCTTTAAGGGTTATCAGCAGAAGATTCGTATTTAATAGCAAAACTTTGGATGCGCGGCTCTGGCTGACGTCCCTTCACTCCCACTGCTAGAAAACAAGGTGCTCTTGTACTCAAACTAAATCGTTAAGTTTGACTTAATCGTTAAGTTTGAGTGCAAAGCAAGCATAGCAACGCAGCCTTGCAAGTATTCACTGTTTAATTGATTAATTTTATCATTAAGAAAAATATCATAATCCCTCTTCGTCTGAATGGCGAGAAAACCCGACTTTGTTGCATGCGAACAGTGAATATGCTGATCGCTATATGGAAAATATACTATCCCAGCTTGCTGTAGGGTTTTTCAATACACGCAGTCTCTGTACATTGGCGTAGCCAGAAATCCGAAAAAGTTACGCACATCAAAGGGAGACAACTGAATCAAGCAGCGAGTCTCATCAATTACGTCCCTTTTTGAAATGGGAACTTCTGTTAAAGGGAATTTGCTCACAGGGGGAGCGAATTCTTTCCTTTAAGAGCAGTTTCTTATGATATGGAAAATCTCTTCTACCACATTAGGTGACCTCCCTTAAATGTTACCGTTTTTAACACGCACGTGCGTAACTGCGTTATGGGGGCTGCGCCAATGCTGTAGATGAGGAGACTTGTTTGAACCTGCTGGAAACAAACGCTTAGGACAGGTTTTTCGCACGTTAACGCCCATAATGATCTGTTAGTATTTTGGTCGGTGCAGTGGGGGTAATAATGTGGGACGTTGGAGTTGAGGTAATGTTTTCTACTTGTATTTTCATCGATACAGGTAAATAGATATTCTTTATTTCCTCTAATTTGGAGAGTTTCAAAAACATTTAAAAAACATGTACAACTGTAAATATAATGCTAAAAATTTTTGAAACTTAGCGCCTTCGGCTTTCGCCTTCATCAGAGTTTCAAGACACACTACATTAGATGGATAGTTAACAAAATATAACTATATACATGAATTATGTGATTATTTACGCCCAAAAAAGGGCCCAATCTTATGCGTGGATTTTCACAAATATGACTGCACAATATTTCTGAATTAAACACAGCGTACAAAATGTTCATTCTGGCAACACAGTGTGCAAAATTGGCAAGAAATGTATTGTATGAAAATTTGTGTAGAACAGAAGTCTAATATATATATATATATATATATATATATATATATATATATATATATATATATATATATATATATATATATATATATATATATATATATATGATACAAATTATATGACTGAGCAAGATGCTGATACTAAGCTGAGTACTGATTGCGCATGCAAGCAGAGAATGCTCTGACTGGCCAGCGCTTTTGCGCAATCTCGTCAGGGCCTTTGTTTGTACGGATTGCTTTTGATTTAAATCTTGTAATGCACATTAAGGTGATGACTTCGCATACACGATAGCCTATGTACCCTATTTTCATTGCGATAGATAGACATGTACATCTGTCCCCTTATCAACTCCCTTACCTAAACGAAACGTAAGAGCATAACTGTATATAGACATAGATCAGGCTGTTGAGGTTGATTCGATATCATAACAGCGTTGGTTCGCACCAGGACATTAGCACAATGCTGTGTCAACATCGACCCAACGCTAGCATGCTTGAAGTTTCAGATTATATTTTTGCCACATTTTGTGCAGATTTAAAACGCATACTCGTTTAAAATTATCCAGCTCATCGTTTAAAATATAACTTAATTTAGAATTTGCTATGCCAAGTAGAACATTAGACACAAGAAACATGTTTTGGCTATGCAAAATTTCTAAAGCAGTCGTACTTGTATTTCGGATGTCTTGCCATAACTTGGCTCTCTCTATTGTCAGATTACTGCACTCGTGTATACAATGGTCAGCAATATTATCGTAATAAGAATCACAAGCGGTGCACAGTATATTATGTCTTGTATCAGTGAAGCTAACAGTCCTTGTATTACTTGACTTTTCGCTTAATTTAAAGGCGGCAACTTTAATATTCATATCTGGGCGTGGTTCGGCTATTTCATCTGCTAAGTAAGGGAAATCAGGTTTTATTTATATAATTTGGTAAAGAGTTAATAAGCTATTTGAGCCGAGCAAACGTGCGTGCATTTCATGATAATCCTAACCGTATATATACTGAACTCACATTTATTAACCCTTAAAGCGCATAATCACAAAATGTATGTTTTTGGTCGTCCACTAAACTATTTGAAGCTTCATAGATAAACAGTGTGGACCCAGATCAGACTGCTCTGTGGGAGCAGTCTGATCTAGGTCCACAATGTTTGCCTCCCTGCTTATGTTAAATATACATTTTCAGACACAGTTATTTTGCTGGCGTTTTAAGGACTAAATAATAAATGAGGTGGTGGCACAAGATGATACAGTTACTTTTGAATAAAACCACGCCTCCTTTTCAGCTTTTACCTATGCCTAAGGTTGACTAGTCCTAATTACGCATTCATAGGGCGCCGCCTTTACCATGTTTACAGTAAGCGAAAAGTCAAGTAATACAACAGACGTAGAATGTGTTAACAGTTTCCATTGACTTTTAGAGAAATACCACGCCCAATGAGGTTGAAATTCAGGATGAACAATTCTAAAGCGATAAAACTCTTGTGTCAATGTTCTACTATTCCATGAACAAATTGCACTTTGGTGCCGTCTGCCTTTGAGTTAACGATTCCAGGCATTTTTACTTGAAATTCTACTAGTATCAACAAAACTATGTACTCTATGCAACATCTGATATTTTTCTAACATCTGGTATGAAACGATGTTGACCATTATAAGGATAGGTCATATACGACAATAACCTCAACAGAAATACCCTTTTCACCCATGTACATGAATTAGTTCTACAGAGTTGGCCGAAAAGGTTTAATTTCCTAAAATCAATCTCTGTTTCTAAAGGAAATATACCCATCAAACTGAGGGCAGCATCTGTACGAGTTTGCATGCCCAGTGACTGCATGCGTTTTATGCAAAACCTATATGAACGTTCTATTGTGACCATTTCAATTTCAGTTAATGTACTCACAGCCATATAAAGCTTTTGGTGTTACATCGTAATACATATAAGAGGGTGCAACGTTTCCTGTAGAGGTATCTCACTATTAGCAAGACTGAACTAGAATGCGCAGTCGATGGGGCGCCATCGCAAATCCCCACTCTAAAGTTTTTGACCCCTCAGCACCCCCAAGTCCCACCCCTTGGGCATGCCCCCAGCAACAAATTCAAAATTCTGTTCAATATATTTTCTTTTATTTGTGAGAACACGCACTAAGATTGGCATAAATATCTTTAAAATTGACATGGTAACTAAAATTTCATGATATTTGACCTTTTGACCTCACCCCAAGGTCGCCAGTTTGACCCTAGGATGAAAATTTTACTTGCATTCTGTTCTGCTCGTCATCCCCGTCGATTTGATATGCCACATGACCATGTTTGAATAAGATTTTAGTTTGACCCCCTGGGCACCCCTAGTGGCCCTAAGTCCGACTCCTGGGGCATGACCCAGGCGACAGAATGAAAATTCGGTCTGATATGTTTTGTATCTTTCATTTGTGAGAACACACACAAAGTTTGGTATAAAAATCTTTTAAATTGACATGGTAACTGAAATTTAATGATATTTGACCTTTTGACCTCACCCCAAGGTCACCAGTTTGACCCTAGGATGAAAATTTTACTTGTATTCTGTTCTGCTCGTCATCCCCGTCGATTTGATATGCCACATGACTATCTTTAAAAAATTTTTTTTGATCCCTTTGGGCACCCCAGCGCCCCTAAGTCCGACCCCGGGGGCATGACCCAGGTGACATAATGAAAATCCCGTCCGATTTGTTTTGTGTCTTTCATTTATGAGAACACACACAAATTTTGGTATAAAAATCTTTGATATTGACTTTGTAATTAAGATTAAATGATATTTGACCTTTTAACCCCTACCCTGGGCCCCAGGGGGCGGGGAAAAATTGCTGTTGCACGCCCCATTCATGTGAGTAACTCACATACCAAATTTGGTTGAATTTCGTCCAATGGTTTAGGAGGAGATAGCATAACGGACAGACGGACGGACGGAGGCGATTGCAATGTCCCCTTCCCTTTTTTAAAAAAGCGTGGGGATAAAAATAGGTTCCTTTTAATTTGTCTATTACATCTTTGATGTTTACCTTTTTGCTTAAATATATGTTATTTATAATAATACCTAGATGTTTGTAGTTTTCGTTTTCTTTAATTATATCATTACCAAAGCGCAATGCTCGTTTTGACTTCATATAATCATACTTGGTCTCATTGTATACAATGACAGAACTTTTCAGGGCTAGATATTCATATCGCCATTTGCATGCGTATGCGTAACAAATGCATAAGAGACAGAGAAGACCAGCAACAGACAAAGCTAAAAGTACCATACCATCTGCTATAGTTGAAGAACATACATTCATTGTTAACATTTTAAATCCAACATTGCACTTTGTTAAAGCTGCATAGTCTGTAACTTTTGATATTTTTCGATTTTTTTTATTTTCTTTTTAAATCATTTGTAAAAGTAGAATAAAGTTATGCTTTCACAACAAATCTGTTCACTATAGCTGAAAACTGCACGGAAAAGTGAATTACCTTATAAAACAGGTGTGTTTTTCTCTAGTTGGTAATTATTTGCGTCCCTCCAATAATTATAGACAGTTAATTTTAACATAAATGCTGTTGTTTTGATCCTGATAATTTGTTAAGATTTACGATATTGTTAAAATGTTTACCTGAATTTTAGTTATTTTACTGTGTTCTTGAAAAATAGAAACATTAGTTCTAAAATTAAAAGATCAAAAGTTACAGAATATGCAGCTTTAACTGCTCTAGTAAATCATCGTTATAACATGAAAACATGAAGGGTGATAACACTCCACCCTGACGTGAACCTTGAAGTATGTAAAAGTAAATCGATTTATGTCCCTTATATAATAAACAACTTTTCATATTTGTATGTAAGTCTATGGTGATTCCTAGCAATTTTGATCTTATTCCCAAATCATTAAGTTTTGCAAACAATCCATTGTGCCACATTCGATCAAATGCCTTCTGTATATCCAAGTAACAAAAATCAATTTGCTATGATTTTCTTTAGCGTACAATATACATTCTTTGATCATCAATGAGGACATATTACAACCCACCCTGTGGTCTAAAGCCTCCTTGTAAACAATTAAGGGGCTTTGCAATAGCTGCTTTTACTTTTCGGAGCAGAAGCTTTTCAAACAGTTTCAGTATAGCTGATGACAGGGTAATTGCCCGATAATTATTTGGGTCTGTTTTTGACTTTTTACCACCTTTGTGTAAGGTTATGATAATGCCCTCTTTCATGCTGCATGGGATATATCCATAATTAAACATAGCTGTATAAAATTTTGCTAATTTTTCATACAATAAATCCCCACCATAGATTAAATGCTTATTATAAATACAGTCAGCACCACAGCACCACAAGCCTTCTTCTTTTTGAGTTCTTTTATGGCCTCATGGATATATATGTAGGATTAGCGTCCCGTTCATTTTCAATTTCTTCCTTGATAAACTTAACCCTGGTATCTACTATCCGCTGAAATTTTGAATCATAATGAGGTCGCTCAGTGTCCGTATACAAATCTGTAAAATAATTCCCCCAATCAGACACAAATTGGTCAGGATCCCTACAAACTGTAGTACCAAATTTCATCTCGCAGCCTGCTTCTGTACTTATATTTCTTGCGACAGTTTATTTTCTTCCAATTCAGAGCACTATCAACCTCAGCAGTCTGGTCTTTGTCTATATTTATTTCCGTTAAGAAATTATCAGCACATCTTCTGTGATGTGCTCGAAACAAGCATTTAGCAGATTTATAATCTTTATACGAATAATGCCTATTACCCCTTGGTCTGCCAGCTCTATGCCATTGACGTTTTTTCTCCCTCATTACTGCATGAAGATCCTTAAGAGTAGAGTCCCAGTACGGTTTTAAATATGGCCTAAATTTCGTCCTGGGTTAAAGCAGGTCAGATGCAGCCAGCATCTGACCTGCTTTTACCCAGGACGAAATTTAGCCTGCTGTTATGCTATCTATAATATTGGTGTATGTTAGATTGAGTTTCTCTATAGCATTAATATCCGGTTTAAAAAGAGTGCGAAGATAGCAAACTACTTAGTTCAGAACTATGTTATATAGTTCTGAACTAAGTAGTTTGCTATCTGGTAACATACCAGGATCAAGTTTATCCCATTTAACATGCAATGAAATGTATTTGATGCATTAACAGGTTTTCACACGACAACGCCCACATTGATATGTTAGTATTTTGGTCAGTGCAGTGGGGTAATAATGTGGGACGTTGGAGTTAAGGTAATGTTTTGTACTTTTATATTCATCAATACAGGTGCCACAATTGATTTCGGTGTATTCTTGGTCAGTAGTTAATTGGACTTGGATTGGGTAAGTTTAACGTGGGGTCTAGGAGTTAAGGTAATGTTTTCATCGTTACTTTTTTCCGTCTTGCACATTTTCATAAATCATCTCTCCATTTATAAATGCATTTAATTTTCTCATTATGCAAAAGAAAGTTGAGATTTCTGATTTTTCTCATATTAAAACCATATATTTCTTACTGAAACTTAGCTATTTAAATGTTGACCTCATATCAGTACTATTTTTACCCATTGACCCTTTTCCTGCTGAATAAATTCTATGTACTGCACTCCTCATCAGTTTTACTCTATTAACCTGCAGCATGTATGTTGTAAGTGTTTATTTCGATCAGAGTTGAAAACAGTGTGGATCTTGATCAGATGGCTTCGTCAGAAGCCAGCCGATCTGGATCTACGGTGTTTTCAAAAAAGATATATCCGGGCTCAGCAGGACAATAGATAAAAGCTTTTAAATCAATACAGTGGGCATTTTCAACCTATTGATCGTCTCGACCAATGGACACATACTGAACGTATTGTGTTTTAGTGGTAAAACTTTTGGGGCGTACATGTATTTCCATATATCATTTGCTGTGAGGTGTACGTGTTGTCGTGTATACAAAAGAAGCTAGACGAGGAGACTGTCTTTTACTATTTTACACTGCCAACATCATCTTGAAATCTCGACTGAAATTTGAGCGACGCCCAGAAAACTGCAGTTTGCAGTTTTCCGGGCATCATTCACATTCCAGCCATTATTATCCCCCGACGGCGTCGTCCGTGCATCCGTCCGTCCGTCCGTCCAGACTTTCTGTCTGTCCGGAACCATATCTGAGTACCTATTGGTCAGATTTGATTCATTTTTGGTACAAATGATAAGTGCTATGAACTCTCGATATCCTATAAGTTTGGTCAAAATCGACCCCATAACACTTGAGTTATTGCCCTTGTTTTAGTATAGGCAATAATAAGGCAAAACCTATATTAGCTTTTTTGTGTGAAGATCTTCACATTTCATCAAAGCTATTTTATTTAACAACTTCTCACTATTAGACTATGATTGCCAAGTGCCTGTAGATAAGCATGGCAGTGTCAAAGTTTTACCCCACCCCCTTTGACCCACACAAGGGATCAAAGGTCAAATATTTAAATTTCGCAATAACTAAGGCAATTGTCAATATTTTTGCTGAAAATTTGCATACAGGCAGAGCAGCAATAGATATGAAACATATCAAACGGGATTTTAGTTTGAAGGCATGGGTCAGAGCCTGTTGGATGGACTTAGGGGGTGGGGCCGAGGTCAATTTTTTTCAGAATATGGTCATGTTGCATACATGTATCAAATTAAAGCTGACGACGCTGGCAGCAACATGGTAGCAAATAGTTTGCCCACAGACACGCCCTCGACCCAGGGGGTGGGGTCAAAAGGTCAAACTATATCTTTTTCGGAAAGTAGTCATGTTGCATATCAAATTAGAGTTGACGACGCTGCCAGCAACATGGTAGCAAATATTTTGCCAACAGACACACCCTCGGCCCAGGGGGTGGGGTCAAAAGGTCAAACTATATCTTTTTCTGAAAGTTGTCATGTTGCATATCAAATTAAAGGAAATTGAGCACAGAGCACCATGAAAGCAAACATGCTGTCATTACACACACCAACGACCCCTGGGGTGGGGTCAAAAGGTCATTTTATTTTTAATTTCCAAGGCCATGTTGCATATCAAATTAAAGAGGAAGAAGTGTAGACCTACATGCAAGATAACACTTTGAATTTACACACACCCTTGACCTCTGGAGTTGGGTGTAAAGGTCAAATATTGAAATTGTGCAAATGTAAGTATATTTTTTTTTATTAAACTAAGCACTAAAACATCCTTGACAGGTGTTTGTTATGATCTGTATAGTTCTGAAGGTGAACTAAGGGTTATATTAATGGGATTTATGTTTTGTGATTTACATGTTTCTCACAAATAACCCTTCGTCGGGGGATATAAATTCGTCGAATTTGTCTTGTTATCATATGATCTGCGACATGCGATTTACAACAATGTGGCATTTTAGGGAGCGCAGTGGCTCAGTGGTAGAGTGCTTGACTCGAGACCGAAGGGCCGCGGGTTCGAGCCTCACCGGCGTCACTGCGTTGTGTCCTTGAGCAAGAACATTTATCCTAGCTTAGTACTGGTTCAACCCAGGAAGACCCGTCCCTTTATAACTGAAAGATTGTTGATGGGACGTAAAGAATCAAATCAAACAAACAAACAATGTGGCATTTTGACAAGTGTAGACTCTGACAAGCCTGTGCAACCTTCTGAAACTCCAAATGATGTTCGGTCAGTAGCTTAACACTCATAGAATTTGGAAGCGACTAGCAAAGGCTCTGATCAGACTGCGCGTATGCGCAGGCTGATCTTAGTCTTTGTTGGTCGCACATACCACATTGTTGGAAATCTCATGTCGCGGCTCAACTAAAATGTTGTACTGCTAACAAAGGCCATATATGTCTCCTTCTCATGCATAAGGTCATTTGTGACAACATCAATTCAAACAAATTTTACTGGAAAAAAAAAACCCGGAAAAATTTGACCACTAAACCACAATACGTTGCACCTTGTGGAAAGGTGTAAATATATGCATATGTAACTGTTCAGTAGCGAAAAAAATGCTCATATAGACAGGTTGTCATGGTTAGTTAATTTGGGTTCGCCCACGAGACTAACGCACTTATTCCATTCGCATAAACGTGTATGTGCTTTCAGAGGGGGAACAGACGTCAGTATTTTGGTAAGAGCCTCCAACCATTTCCATACTTTGTGAAGGCTTGCAGCAGATGCTCTGGTGAGCCTGACTGCTCTGCTTCGTAGGCTCAAATGTGTCTTAGTCTACTGACTCATTTTAGCCTTGCTATGTGAAAGTTAGTCAAATGCATCTTAAAGTTTGCATTTTACGTCAGAGCAAGCAGTACTGAGCCGCGACATGAAATTTCCAACGATGTGGTACATGTATGTGCGACAAGCAAAGGCTCAGACCAGCCTGCGCCTATGACTGTTAAGCTATTGACCGAACATCATTTGGATTTTCTAAACTTAAAAGGTGGCTGCACTGGTTCGTGTTAGCCTATTCATGTTGTATTCAACACACCTATAGATGCACCACGACATCTGATCAATGACCTTTGGGTCTTTCGATATCAAGGGATTGATGCAGAATGCGTAAAATGAGCCAGTCGGGCTGGAACATCTGTGTATGCCAAAGCTTTTTAGAAACTGTAAATAAATGCCTCTAACCCCTTTTTTCTATAACAACATATCAATATTGTAAATAGAGCCGCGCTTCAAAGCGTTTGGTTTATCTGTACTGTCGTGCCAACCAAGAGTGATAGTGGCGTAATATTTTGTTTACAATTGTTAAGTAAAACATTTTACTTGTACGCTCCACTTGACCATATTAATTGTGTATTAATCCTGTCCAGTGGATATGACCAGGCCTTTAATTAAAAGTGCGTAACAAAATATTAATTTTCTTATTTCTTAACCAAAGCATATGTTGTGGGTACTCAAAAGAACCGTCTCAATTTTAATAGCTTATCCGAAAGATTTGAGCAATTCTGATTTTGATAAAACACATATTTGGTTGTGTGCAACTGGGCAACGGAGCAAAGGTTGTGCTGATGCACACTGTCAATTTTTGTTTACTGGGAAGGGATTCAAACTGGCATTTGCCTCTGAACCGAACGGTTTTAGCAATTCTGTTTTATAGTGTTTTCATGATGCCTCATGATGCCTTCACCCAGGTTTCAGTTAAATCCTACATGCGGCTCTTGAAGACAGGTTTAGATGAACAAAAATTTTCAGTGGAAAAATGAAAATATTTTCTTACCCATCAATTTTAACATATGTTTTGGTGCTCGAAAGAACCGTCTCATTGAGACGGTTCTTTTGAGTACCCAAAACATATGCTTTGGTTGAGAAATAAGAAAATTAAATTTTCGTTTCGCACTCTTAACTAAATTCCTGGTTTGAAATTTTCTTTAAGATGGCTAGCAAGATGACCATCTTGGATATAAAAACGGAGTGGTTTTAGCAATTCTGATTCTCCATGTTGCCATGATGCCTCCCATCAAGTTTCGATTGAATCTGAAATAGGGTCTGGGAGATGTCATTTTCAGAAGCTCACGAAGGCTGCCAAACGACTATTTTGTATATCAGAACAGAACAGTAAAAAATTTGAATAATCCTGACTCATCATGTCATCCAATTGCCTCACACCATGTTTCAGTTAAATCCTACTCATTGTTCATGTTAGAGAAGGTATCAAACACGTGAAAAGTTAACGACGGATGTACATGTACTGACGACGGACGCACGGACAACAGGCCATACCATAATCTGACATTTGCACTTTGCTCCAGGTGAGCTACATCACACCGGATAGGCGGCAATCAGCGCTCTTAACGATCGACGAACGCGGATCAAAAATCGATGGAAACAGTGTTTCGATTGACATTTGTCGCCAGTCGGGCGACAAATGGTAATCGAAAACTATTTTTCTTCACTATTTTTGATCTACGTTCGTCGATAGTATTAACGTATTGCCACCTGTCCAGGTGTACATCTAATGAGTGTATATTCAAACACTCGAAAGGTTTAACCATTTGAAGACCAGAAATCCCTAAACGGGTATTTTCCAAACAGTCAAGACCCAGAAGAAAGGGGTACGTGCATTAAGAGGCTATTGTGCCCCCCCCCCTATGAGGTCAAAAAATAAAAATTGCTCTACTAAAGTTTCTTCTTATTAGTTTATTAGAACAATAGCCAAAGTGTAAAAGTCTGGCATTGATTCTACTTTTATGGTTGCTATGGTAACAAAAATGGCCGCCAAAATAGGCTGAAAACAGAAAAATTACCATTTTGGAGCAAATTTGAGACATGTAACAGAGGAATTAATATAGAGCACAAGCAAATACCAAAAAAATATTTTAACAGATGATGAGAATAATCACGGCACACAACATATTGAAAGTTTTTTTTTTGGTATTTGCTTGTGCTGATATCTAATTCTTAAAACATCGGTCTCCAAAAGCCTCAAATTTGGCATAAAATGACAATTTCTCTATTTTATGCCTATTTTGACGACCATTTTGGTTACCATAGCAACCGGTAAAAGTAAAATAAATGTCAGAATTTTACATTTGGGCTATTCTTCTAATATACCATTAAGATGAAATTGGTGAAAAGCAACTTTAAGCTTTTGGCCCTAGAGGGGGGCCAAAATAGCCCCTTAATGCACGTACCCCTTTCGCAAATACGGAATATTATCAGGTTCTGCACTGTTTGATGGATATTAGAGGAAAAAAAATACATTTTCAAAAATGTAACCTGTGACCCCTCAATATATGCACAATAGACTATCCTGACTTTATCACTCGTACCTTTATAGAAATTTCCATCGGTATGAAAGGGTTAAAGAGAGTGATCGGACAGCTCATACTCGCAACTAAATTCGCGAGCCATAAACCAATCTGCAAGGACCGAAATTAGGTTTATAGTCGATTCTCACTATTTAATCTTTCAAAGGTACTTTGAATAGACGGCACAATTATTCTTGTGTCGTCTATTCAATAATATGTTTAAATTTTCTCAAAGAGGGCTACATGTAGCTCGTAATACTTTGACCAAAAAAGTAATAAAAATCCCACACAATAACCGTATATGATAACATTCCTTCGTTTCTAAGATAAGTTTGTAAACTAAATGAATGTGTAAAATGGTTACTTTAAGGTGTCCATGAGGAAAGTGGTATAATATTTATTGCAGCAGGCATCAAGCCAATTATGCATAGAGTTACTGTTTTCATTTTTCTTCACGCAGTGGAGACATTGATAGCTACCCGGAATAGGTAACAACTTTATGAGATATGTTCCTATTACAATTGCGTGTTCAATTATTCTTTCGCGAAACTGTCTGAAGCACGCTATGTTCAGAATTGATAAGAAAAATGTCAATGGTTGTGTGATATTAAGTTTTTTAGGATATAAAACGCCTCAATCAGGGAAGTACATGTAGTATATACTTGTAGTCGTAATTTTGCCGAGCTGTGCGTTCTGCGGCCTCACATCTTGGCATTTGCTGGTTATTGTCCCATTTTAGGAGATTTAGCCTAAATGGGTCTAATCCGTGGAACATGAATTGAAATTATTCAAACAAATATTGTGTTAGTAGATTAAAATTTATGTTTTCAAGATATACTCTGACTAAAAATGTTATAATACAGATTATTCTACAAAAGTTCAATAAATTGGATTCATTGCGTGGCTGAAAAAAGTGTTGATCAAGATCTCGTGAAGCCAGTTCACCGGGATCTACACTGTTTTCTAAAGAGGGTATACGCTATTAAAAATAATTATGCATCATTTAATTTATTAACATACGACCAGTAAAGCAAAAAAAAAAAAAAAAAAAAAGTTAGCGTAAAATTGCGATTACTTTTTACCCATCATTTTAAACATGTGTTTTTGGGTGCTCAAAAGGACCGTCTCATCGATACGGTTCTTTTGAGCACCCACAAAATATGTTTTTGTTGAGAAATAAGAAAAATAATTTTCTGCTACGCACTCCTATCTGGAGACCGGAGTAGTATACTTTCGCAAATAAAATTTAAGTTTGTAAGGCGTTTTAAAATAAAACATCATATTATAGAGTTAATTTTCAAGTTATTGTAATGCTATTTTTACAGTTTTTTTTATCATTTAATTTTTTTGTTTGTTTTTAATATGACCCAGGCCTCTTCACATCGACGAGTAAAGTAAAAATAAAAATGTGTTTTTCATGTATGGCTTCGGTGTTTCACAAAATGCAATAGGCCAGCACAAGATATTTAGATTCCGGTATCGCATCGACGAATAGCAAAGGCTCAGACGAGCGTACGAGCATACGCACTCTCGCCCGAGCTTTGCATCTCAGAGATCACAAAGTTTGTTAATTGAGAAAGGTCCTGGCCATAACTTAAGACATATTCTTACTAAGGTAGCTGTGACTGTATAGTTACTCGTAAGTATTGTACGCATATGAGATAAGATCAAAAGCTTCATGAAGGTGCCTATCTTATTTTCTCATTTAATTCACTTGATGGAATATATACTACTCAAAATTTGATAGGGATCCCTTTTTATCCGTCAAAATTTGTATTGTAAATGTACAAACGATTCATGGCCGAGTTTGCACTCCGTATATTGCATATTGTCTTGAGTAGCAACTCTAATGCATTGCAGTACTCACGAAAGTGTACACTTTGCACATTTTGTAAATGAATTCATGCACCCTCAAAATCTCACGTAATACTGGATACCGACTGGCACATCAAAATTGTTAATTTTAATTTTCTAACCGTAGAAAGAATTTAAAATGATCCCTGGCCCATAAAATGCCTCGGAGACAATTTAAAAATCGTTTAAGCTAAGTCCAGAAGAAATGAACCGTGGCGTCGGAATTTTAGAGTCTGGCGTCTAACAAGGTCGTGTTGCTAGGATTCTTAATGTGCCACAGAGTGTGATATCCCGAATCTGGAATCGTCATCTAACCCACAGAGATCCTTCACACAGACATGGTGGAGAACGCGACAGGACTACAACTCGACGTCAGGGTGTTTTTTTGTTGATTCAGTCTGGATAACGCTACGTCTCAGGAACGGAACTGGAGTGCGCATTCCATGAGTTCGGACTGAATGCCAGCAGACCCGCTATACGCGTTCCGTTGACGAGACAACTCGTGCAGGACTGCCATGGTTAGACTTTGTCAGAACTCACGTCAGATGGACTATTCGTGACTTGACGCCAGTGCTATCCACTGATGAGTCCAGATTCTTACTCGATTTTACTGATAGTCGTCAGTTGATGCGAAGAATGCCCAAAGAGAGATTTGATGAATTGAATGTTGCAGAACATGACCGTTATTGCAAGGGCCCAGTCATGGTTTGGAAAAGCATTAACGTCAACGGAAAAACTGACCTGTACGCTATTGAAAACGGAACATTGACGACATTGAGGTATTGCAATGCGATTCTCGTTCAGTTTGTGAGGTCCTTAGCGGGTTCTATCGGTCAAGAATTTATTCTGATGGTCGATTATGCCCGTCCCCACTGTGCACACGTCATTAACGCCTATCTGGAACATTAGACACTCGCTCATATGGACTGGTATGCTTGATCACTCGACCTGAATCCAATTGAGCATGCATATGACATTATTCAGCGTGGGATTTCAGCCAGACAAAACTGGATACAGATTACGAGCAAGCGCAGAGATGTCATGTATTGATGCCCGTGGACGTCATACCCGTTATTAAGCAAGTTTTCAACAACGATTTAAAAACAATGTGAAAATTCAGTCTGCTAGAATCACATGTGTTACATCATATTTTGGGGGTGCCAAAACGTTCGCTGTAGCCACGCGTGGATGCGTTGACATTTGACGTTAGAAATAAAAGAGGTTTTGAATGATATATTTTCTACCATTATGTCTCAATTTTGTATTCAATTAAATCATTTGTCAAAATTTTATGCTGCATTTAAAACGTGATCCCTATCAAACGTTGAGTAGTATATACATGTATGTTCAATTGGAATATATTGAAACCTGTCTTAAGCGGCTACTAAAAAAAAAGACAAAAAATTGTCTTAAAGGGAGGAGATAGCTTAGTGCAGGTACTTTCGACCTGCATTAGGCTACTATCTATCTTGAAGACTTTTGTATTTCCTAGTTTTAAGTGGACTCTTAAGACAGGTTTAGCTGTACTCGATCTTAACGAAGTCGTGTATATCATTATATTGCAGTGTCTAGAGATGTAAAATGGGCGAAGACAGCTCTTTAACCAAATTCATAGTCCAGTTTGGGACTGTCTTCCTGGTGATTCTCAACGCCCTTACTTTGGTAAGTAGTAACCTTTTTGGGCCGCGCAAACGTGCGTGCATTTCATGAAATCCTAACCGTATACACACTGAACTCACATTTCTTAACCCTTACAGCGCATAATCACAAAATGTATGTTTTTGTCGTCCACTGAATTTTTTGAAGCCTCACAGACAAACAGTGTGGACCCAGATCAGACTGCTCCTGTTGGAGCAGTCTGATCTGGGTCCACAATGTTTGCCTCTATGCATATATTAAATAGACATTTCAGATGCAGTTATTTTGCTGGCGTTTTAAGGACTAAATAACGTGTTTTGCATCTATACTGAGGTAATGGCGCTAGTTTGAATAATTCAGCTTTATCCTATGTCTAAGGTTGACCAGTCCTAATTACGCATTCATGAGGTGCCACCTTTACAGTAACCAAAAAGTCAAGTAATACAAATATATGCTACCTTTCTTCTGTTTAGTCATGTGTCCAGTAACAGTATGGCTCTTCATCAGTTTGCTGGTCTGCTTCGACACTGTTTTCTAGGATTGACTTGCGTTTATCATAGTTTGGGTTGAACACCAATTCATTGATTGTTACGACGTTTCGAAAATCATCGCGAGCTGCTCTTACCGCCTTAGTTTGCCAATGGCGAAGCGAAGCTAAAATCACTATCACTATTGCTAAGCGTTATATACTAGTCAAAAGTTCTAACCGGTCACGTGTGTTTAACCGTTTTCTCAAAAGCGATAAGCACTATATCAATTTCATTTGCATTCCCGAATAGGCCAACATATCAGTAAACGATACCAGAAATCGGCTTAGCAAAATTCATAAATTTGTACCCGGGAGGCTTTGCCAAATACACGTACCCTCAATTTCAAAATTTACATGAATTTGCATTGGATGGTGGGGTAATTTTTGACACTTTGGTCAATAGCAATGAGTCTCATGCAGATGGAGTGCTTATTTCAGCACTTTAGAGTTCAATAGTTGTTTGACTTTTGAAATGAAAGCGTTTTGCATGTGAAAAGGGGTAGTGACTCACAAATTGTGCCAAAATGCGAATTTTGAAAATGGGGGTATCACTATTCAAATTGACATCCTGCATGTACTGTTGAACATTCTCTCAATATCTTACTGTCTATGGTACAGGACACGTCTGGCCATTACGTGATACAAAAGGAGTAGTTGTATCATTCTACCTTGTGAAAAAATGAATAAAATGCAAGTGGCCGGTTAGAACTTTTGGCTAGTATATAAACTTTTTAAGAAAGGTAACATTGTAAATAATAAAGAAAGAAACTTATAAAATTGCCTGTCCGTCCCATCATAGTTCATATCGAGTACTCCGATAAGACTTGTTAGATTACCTGCATGTTATTTTTTCATGAGTAAACCATGCGATCATTTTGTCATGCTACAGTTCTTTTGTGTTCGTATTATATTATGTACAATTAACCATGAAGGTGACGTCACTGTCCATTTATGTAACGTAGCTCATAGATTGGTACCAACGCGACACGGCAGCATAAATGCAGATATAAGCAAATTGGCAAAAACGCAATAATGGAACACTTTTTTTATTTGGTCTGAATTGCAGCTATTATAGACATTGTGATGGTTATCTATCCCAAGGGTAGGGGGTTAACCACTTTGATTTCATGATAGTGCAATATCTAAGCCATAGAATGAGAAATGTTAGGGTCACGTGATCTTGAATAAAAATAATAATTTAACCCCATTATCTTGACGACTTTTTATTTTAGTGCCAATCCTAAAGTACTCTTAGAGCCAGTTACACACCTTGTTTTAAAGCTTAAATGTACTGGATGACTTCTGAAAATATTTTACCCAATTTACCCAAGCAAAAGTGTGTTTCTTACATTCATGTTACATACGTTATTGTCATGAGCGACCTAGAAAATTTTAGGCCTAGCTTCTTCTTAAACTGTATCATTTAGCAATCTTTGAAAAATGTCTGGATGTCGGTTTAATTTGTCGTTAGGATGTTACAGCGTGTTAAATACATTATCGCTCTTTTTCAATTAAAAAACTACTAACAAAAATATGGAATAAGGTTGCAATGGATGTATTCTGATTGGCTAAACTGACATCCAATATGCAAGAACATTGCTTTTTCTTGCTTATATTGATTTTTGAACTTATATTGCCCATTATTGTGTCAGTTACGACACATTCTCAACTAAACCCTATAAAACATCTGATATTTTGTTAAACGGTTTCATTTTGTAAGTTTTCAAAACATGTTTTATATCTAAATAATATGTCCTCAAAATGCAATTGACTGGCTATAAGTTTGATTCTATCATATAAAAACGATAATAATTATAAGTTGTTGTGTATGATGAACCAGAATAAAGTATCATATTATGCAAGACACTTTTTCATGAAGCATGCTGTCCTATCTGTAAGCCATTAAAAACTATCCATTCGTATTGAGAGTTATTCGTTCACTGTATCGCCACGTGGTGTGCAACGGCCACTTTTTTAAAAGCTAACGGGGAAAGGAATCAGTTTGGTGCGTGGCAAGACAGCTACCTTATAGCTGAAAAATATCGATTCTCAATTCTTTTTGCAAAGCAGTATATATATTTTCAGCTTTTTAGTAAATAACGCAATTTATATAAAATAGTGAATGCACATGGGTATTTCCAGCCATACTCGCTTTTGGTATGAATGTGATTCAAAAAACGGTTAAATCGGGATTCGACATCTGGGTTTTGTAGAGAAAAGAGAACTAAAAGTGAGTGAGAAGAATAAGATTTTATGCTCTTTGTATCCTTCTAGTAATGCACCATAGTGTCAATTGATTCTTCTTTTTGTCGAAACCAAAACTTACATTTCAGCTGCTTGGCATCGGTGTACTGGTGATTGGAATCATTCTACAGACAAATGATGGTTTTATCGATGACGATATTCTCGCGTTACTAGACGAGGTCTCACTTGGCGGCATCACCCTGAAGCAGCTTATCTTTATAGTGATCGGTATAGTGATCGCTTTGGGATGTTTCACCATTGTGACGTCATTATGCGGAGGTGTTGGTGCTCTTTTCAAACTTAGAGTATTGCTCATTATAGTAAGTATTAAAAAGATCATTAGTGTAAGTACTTAGAAGCAGCATCAAGTCCGAAACTTCCAAAGCAGCCGCAACGTTTCCAAGATTAACCGTAACGTGGCTGAGACTGTTCAAAAATAGCCACAACGTGCCCGAGACTATTTAAAATGGACACAACGTACAACCGACTGCCCCCAAAACGCAATGTGTCCGACATTGTTAGGATTCGTTGGCGGAGCTCTATTGTTTTTGGCTTGTCCGTTTGTCTGTCCGTCCGTCCGTGGTCAGTCTAACTCAACCATTTTTGATCAGATTTCTTCCAAATTTCATATATTGATTGCTTCCATCAAACTCTAGTTCAAGTTCGAATACTGATTTGGGCCGACGAACGATCAATAAGATTGCCAACAAAATGGCCGCTGCCTATTTGTACGGTGTCGTGGTCACTCTAACTGCAGTCATTTTTCATCGGATTTCTTCCAAATTTCATATATGGATTGCTTACATCACAGTCCTGTTTAAGTTCGAATATGGGTTTTGTCTGATGAATGATAACCAAAATGGCTGACAAAATGGCCGCCGCCTATCAGTTTGCACTTGTGTACTGTGTTGTGGTCACTCTAACACAGTCATTTTTAATCAGATTTCTTTCAAATTCAATATATGGATTGCTTCCATCAAACTCTGGTTCAGGTTCAAATACGAGTTTTGTCTGACGAAACCAAGATGGCAGACAAAATGGCCGCCGCATATCAGTTTGCTCTTGTGGTCACTCTAACTCAGTCTTTTTTTTTTTTATCAAATTTCTTCCAAATTTGATATACAATGTATGTATTTTTTTTTATATCAAACTCTCTTTTGAGTTCACAACCAAGATAGTCGACAAAATGGCCACTGCCTATCAGTTTGCACTTGTGTATGGTGTCGTAGTCACTCTTAGTCAGTCATTTTAATCGCATTTCTTCCTTATTTCAAATATGGATTGCTTCCATCAAACTCTTGTTCATGTTCGAATACGGGTTTTGTACAACGAATGATATCCAAGATGGTCGACAAAATGTAGGCCGCCTATCACTTTGCACTTGTGAGCGCTGTTGTAGTCACTCTAACTCAGTCAATTTTAGTCAGATTTCTTTCAAATTAATTATATAGATTGCTTCCATCTATCTCTCTATCATATTTGAATACGGGTTATGTCCAACGAACGATTACCAAAATGGCCGACAAAACGGCCGCCGCCTATCAGTTTGCTCTTGTGGACACTCTACCTTAGTCATTTATTATCGAACTGCTTCCATATTTCATATATGAATTACTCTTACCAAACTCTCATCCAACTTCGAATATGGACTTTGTTCAATAACCAAGATGGCCGCTAAAATGGCCACAACCTGTCAGTTTGCACTTGTGGACACTCTAACTTAGTCACTTATCACCCGATTCCTTTCAAATTTTATATACTAATTACTTTAATCAAACTCTCGTTCAAGTCTCAATATAGGTTTTGACGAATGATAACCCAGATGGCTGACAAAATGGCCACCACCTATCAGTTTGCATTTGTGGATACTATACCATAGTCATTTATTTCTTGATTGCTGTCAAATTTCATATATGGATTTCTTTAATCAAAATCTTGCAAAAGTTCCAATATTGGCTTTGTCTGTTTACCAAGATGGCTACCAAAATGTTCGCCAAGTGTCTTACTTGGTCATTTGTCACCTTATTTCTTCCGAATTTCATATATGGACTACCTTCATCAAACTGTTGTTCATGTCTGAATATAGGTTTTGTCCGATGAACATTAATCAAAGTTGTCGCCAAACGCCAGGTTATCCCCTTTTTCACAGCATGGCATTATGCGGGGCACTTTGTTGGAGTCCGGCAGTTCTAGTTAAAAATAAAATAGCTACAAACGAGTCCAAATACTATTCATATAGCAATAACGTGTGAATGACTGTACAAAATAGTCAGAAAGTATGTGAGACTATACCAAAACAGCCACAAAGTGGATGGGACCATACAAAATAGCCATGGAGTGTCAAAGAGTGCCTACATTGGGACAGCGTGTCGGAGGCTGTTCAAAATAGTCACAACGTGTCCGAGACTTCGTAGAATAACCACTGCATGTTTAAGACTACACACAATAGCGACAGCAGTTGAAAATATTCTGAAAACTAATTACCTATTCAAAATGTGCGGCTAAATGTTGGCCATATTGAATTCTTTAAATGCCCATAACTTCCCCATTTTTGAACCGATTCTGATGATACTTGTATCAAAATGTATGGTTCATAGAGTTCTTTCTGATAAAACATACTTATCATAGGGTTGCTGTCCCCTTCAAGGTTAAACATTGTTTGGTATATTATAGAGATCTTAATTCTTATGACTAAGTGTCAGGGAATGCCTTCAGGACCTCCTCATGATTCTATGGTTTTTATAAATCAAAATAGCAATCTTTGCAATGTAAAACTGTTCTACATTATATTTTATCTTTACCAAGCAGAACATTGGCATCAATTCTGAGGCCTCCCAAGGGGGTCTGTGCTCCCTTGATCCTCAAAATAATGCATTGATCTTCCCAAATCCCTCAAAGAAAATTACTAAGCTTCCTGAAAGTATTTTTCCTTTGCTCCCCAAATCCTTCAAATTATTTCAGCTTCTTCCCAAATCCCCCAAAATGTAAGCCAATTCTCCCTAAAATGTATTTTTTTATCCATAGGATTAAATTCGCATACTTAAAGACTATGATTTGATTATTTGTTTGATTTGATTCTTTACGCCCCATCAACAATCTTTCAGTTAAACAGGGACGGCTCTTCCTGGGTTGAACCAGTGCTAAGCTAGGATAAATGCGTCTCATGTGGACACTCTACCTTAGTCATTTATTATCGAACTGCTTCCATATTTCATATATGAATTAATCTTACCAAACTCTCATCCAACTTTGAATATGGACTTTGTTCAATAACCAAGATGGCCGCTAAAATGGCCACCACCTGTCAGTTTGCACTTGTGGACACTCTAACTTAGTCACTTATCACCCGATTCCTTTCAAACTTTATATACTAATTACTTTAATCAAATTCGTTCAAGTCTAAATATAGGTTTTGACGAATGATAACCCAGATGACCGACAAAATGGCCACCACCTATCAGTTTGCATTTGTGGATACTATACCATAGTCATTTATTTCTTGATTGCTGTCAAATTTCATATATGGATTTCTTTAATCAAAATCTTGCAAAAGTTCCAATATTGGCTTTGTCTGTTTACCAAGATGGCTACCAAAATGTTCGCCAAGTGTCTTACTTGGTCATTTGTCACCTTATTTCTTCCGAATTTCATATATGGACTACCTTCATCAAACTGTTGTTCATGTCTGAATATAGGTTTTGTCCGATGAACATTAATCAAAGTTGTCGCCAAACGCCAGGTTATCCCCTTTTTCACAGCATGGCATTATGCGGGGCACTTTGTTGGAGTCCGGCAGTTCTAGTTAAAAATAAAATAGCTACAAACGAGTCCAAATACTATTCAAATAGCAATAACGTGTGAATGACTGTACAAAATAGTCAGAAAGTATGTGAGACTATACCAAAACAGCCACAAAGTGGATGGGACCATACAAAATAGCCATGGAGTGTCAAAGAGTGCCTACATTGGGACAGCGTGTCGGAGGCTGTTCAAAATAGTCACAACGTGTCCGAGACTTCGTAGAATAACCACTGCATGTTTAAGACTACACACAATAGCGACAGCAGTTGAAAATATTCTGAAAACTAATTACCTATTCAAAATGTGCGGCTAAATGTTGGCCATATTGAATTCTTTAAATGCCCATAACTTCCCCATTTTTGAACCGATTCTGATGATACTTGTATCAAAATGTATGGTTCATAGAGTTCTTTCTGATAAAACATACTTATCATAAGGTTGCTGTCCCCTTCAAGGTTAAACATTGTTTGGTATATTATAGAGATCTTAATTCTTATGACTAAGTGTCAGGGAATGCCTTC
The DNA here is from genome assembly GCA_964019695.1 of Loripinus fragilis. Lineage (NCBI taxonomy): Eukaryota > Metazoa > Mollusca > Bivalvia > Lucinida > Lucinidae > Loripinus > Loripinus fragilis. The sequence continues at coordinate 124,187,592 of OZ026515.1, forward strand.
AGGACCTCCTCATGATTCTATGGTTTTTATAAATCAAAATAGCAATCTTTGCAATGTAAAACTGTTCTACATTATATTTTATCTTTACCAAGCAGAACATTGGCATCAATTCTGAGGCCTCCCAAGGGGGTCTGTGCTCCCTTGATCCTCAAAATAATGCATTGATCTTCCCAAATCCCTCAAAGAAAATTACTAAGCTTCCTGAAAGTATTTTTCCTTTGCTCCCCAAATCCTTAAAATTATTTCAGCTTCTTCCCAAATCCCCCAAAATGTAAGCCAATTCTCCCTAAAATGTATTTTTTTATCCATAGGATTAAATTCGCATACTTAAAGACTATGATTTGATTATTTGTTTGATTTGATTCTTTACGCCCCATCAACAATCTTTCAGTTAAACAGGGACGGCTCTTCCTGGGTTGAACCAGTGCTAAGCTAGGATAAATGCGTCTCATGTGGACACTCTACCTTAGTCATTTATTATCGAACTGCTTCCATATTTCATATATGAATTAATCTTACCAAACTCTCATCCAACTTTGAATATGGACTTTGTTCAATAACCAAGATGGCCGCTAAAATGGCCACCACCTGTCAGTTTGCACTTGTGGACACTCTAACTTAGTCACTTATCACCCGATTCCTTTCAAACTTTATATACTAATTACTTTAATCAAATTCGTTCAAGTCTAAATATAGGTTTTGACGAATGATAACCCAGATGACCGACAAAATGGCCACCACCTATCAGTTTGCATTTGTGGATACTATACCATAGTCATTTATTTCTTGATTGCTGTCAAATTTCATATATGGATTTCTTTAATCAAAATCTTGCAAAAGTTCCAATATTGGCTTTGTCTGTTTACCAAGATGGCTACCAAAATGTTCGCCAAGTGTCTTACTTGGTCATTTGTCACCTGATTTCTTCCGAATTTCATATATGGACTACCTTCATCAAACTGTTGTTCATGTCTGAATATGGGTTTTGTCCGATGAACATTAATCAAAGTTGTCGCCAACGCCAGGTTATCCCCTTTTTCACAGCATGGCATTATACAGGGACGGCTCTTCCTGGGTTGAACAAGTACTAAGCTAGGATAAATGCGTCTTGCTTAAGGACCACAACACAGTGACGCCAGTGAGGCTCGAACCCGCGGCCCTTTAGTCTCGAGTCAAGCACTCTACCACTGAGCCACTGCGCCCCCTAAAGACTATGAAGCTTTACACGAGGGGATTACTTAATATTCACTTAATATTTTACGTTATACATGTAAAGATAGGGCTAAGCCACTGAATACACAATATATAATTATTTTAATGAAATGCATTATAGATAGCTCATAGTATGAGACCATCCTTAAAATTCTTTTGCTGTACCTGGTAGAGAAGGTATGGAGGAATGCTCTTTAAATTTGATTTTGTTATTAGGAGCAGCCAGACATTTTGTTTTTCTGGTGGCGGAGGGGCTGTTTTTTTTCCAATAGATGAAACTAGATTATCTTAGACAAAGTGAAAGCGTTTATTTTTGTAACCATAAAAGTGTTCTAATTGGTATTAGGCCCTATACGTAAGTTTAACTTCATTTTCAACAAGTAACTATATATATGATCAACAGTCATCAACGTTTTAATAAAAAAACATCTAATCACCTAGAAGGAGAATTACATACCAGGTGCGTAGTTAGCCCTGTTATGATGTTGATTAACACTTGTGTTAGGGGGTCCGGGGGCATGCCCCCCCCCCAATGATAAAAATGGTGCAATCTGGTGCATTCTGAGTGTTCAAAAGTATGTTACTATAAACCTAAAAATCAACAATTTTTAGGATAATTATAAATCAGCAACCCAAATTTTGTGCCATAGTTTTCTCCAAGATCAATCCAGATGCCCACTTTAGCTCAAAAACAAATACATTCACATTTTACAAGGTAAAAGCCCCCCCCCCCCCCCCCCCCCCGAGGTCAAAGTGATGTAAAAATGGAGGCTTTTCATTTTTAACACCAAATATTACATACCAGGTGCGTAGATGGCCCTGTAATGATGTTGATTCAGATTCCTGCTAGGGGGTCCGGAGGCATGCACCCCGAAAAATTTTGTATTAAAATGGCCCAATCTGGCGCATTATGAGTGTTCCAAATTACGTTATTATCAACCTAAAAATCAACAATTTTAAGGATAATTTTCCACAATAGTATATCAGTCACCAATACCAATCCAGATTAGCATGTTAGCATGAAAGTAAATAGATTAAATTAGATTACCTTAGTGTGTCGGGGGGGGGGGGGGTGTGGGGGGTTCCCCCAGAAGCCGAAGATTAAAAAAAATCAAATGAAATTAAAGCTTTTCCTTTAAGGTAAGATTTTTTAAAAACTTTTTTTGCAGGCTCATTAAATCCCCAAAACTATGAGCTTGCTCCCCAAATCCCTGAAAATGATTACAAGTACTCCCCAGCTCCCTGAAAATAAAATAGCCATTCTCCCCAGATCCCCAAAACGCCTTGGGGCCCAACTCTCCTTAACTTTTAACCCCTATTCTTATTTATACAATTTGTTTTTGTTTTGAGAAAGGTTAGATTTACGGTTTGTATTCTGATGGATCTTCCCATTCAGATACATGTAATAAGAACGGGGTAGTCCATTATGTATTTAAAGGGGTAACATGTCATTGCTTTCTAATAATGATGTATTACAGACCATGTCAATTGTTTTGATGTAAGTAAAAAGTGTAGGCCCTGATGAGATGCAGCATTATGCTGCATTTCATCTGGGTCTTCACTTTTTGCAAGAGTACTCTTTTAGGGACTTCAAGAATACAAAGGGTTAATATTGTACGAATACAGTAAATCCTGTCTAAAAAGGACACTCTGAAAAAAAAATGGGTTTCAAGACCAATTATCGCTTAATGTAGGTGGAGCATTCTGCAAAACTTTCGGCCTTCATAAAGCTACCATGTGTCAATAAGATCTTTGTTTTGTCTATTTTTGAGTTTTCCGCTTAAGACAGGTTTTACTGTACATCTTTAACCATTTGTGATTTATCTAATTTCAGTATGTGATTATATTGATTCTCTGTATTATACTGGAGCTAGTGGCACTAGGCTTTTGGATAAAACTGCTGGTTTCGGTAAGTAGTGATTACACAAAGAAAAGAACACATCAGTGTAGTTTTTGATTACGTTTCAGATACGAGTCACCCCCACTACCCCCTCCAAAAATAAAAATAAATAAATAAAATAAAAAAAACCCTGGCAATTTGTTAGATTTGTGGTCTACGTGGAAGAGGGGTATATAGTCAGGGCCCTTAGGGACAAAAAAATAGGTCCCGTGCGAATTGTGTGCCGATTTATGGTGACCTATATCAAAACCTTCAACGGAGTCTTACCTTTGATTTAAAGGTGGTCACCCATCTCAAATCCGCGTCTGAGGCTAGTTATGACGTCATAAATATGGCGACCATAATGAGAAACTGCTCGTTAATAAAAGCTATAGTTTGTGTTGGTATGGTCATATTTATCCAACACGAACGCCTTTTTTTTTAACATAATATCAATTATTTTAGTCATATGATGGTTACATCAATGCTTTACCTGATTTTGAAAATAAATTATTTCTCGATAACTATATTTTGCATGCAAAATACCGTAGATTTCCTATAAATACCCAGCTTATCGGGCCACCTTTAGGCTGATGGCTGATAATGTGATTGCCCCCACTCGGGAATTTTGCAAACTTATCTTATCTAAAAGAGGATTTTAAGCTGCGTCTTTTAATAGATGTTTGCACTATGTTCGCCGGGGCGTTAGTCTCTGATAGCCTGTTACATATGTTACCATTTTAAATTTAGAAAAAAAAGAAAATTAAAAGTTTGAGCTACAGAAAGAAGGCTAATTAATTAAATTACTCATATTATGGTCTGCATATTGACTACTTTAGCTACATATAAATTCTTTTGGAGCAGAATTACAGCTTCCTGTGGTGTTATGTGCGTTACTTTAATTAGATTACCCTTTAAACATGAAAATTGTGACCAATATCATTTACTTTTTAGCTGATATGTGCATTTTTGAAAATGGTTTGATTATTTTATACTAACAAACTCATTTGGGTTAGAGAAAATCCAAAGTTTGCTTTTATACTTTAAATAAAGTGTCTTATACGAGCAATTATAAAAACAACCCAAAGGCTACACCCGATTTTAAGGAGCCGAATTTGGTAGGCATTATTTAAGTAAAAAATATGTGAAAACATTTGCTGCTGTTGGATATCTTGCATTTTTGGGATTGTCTTGCTCATATTATAAAGAATTATAGATTTTGCAGGTTAAACAACAAGATTAAATCACTTGTCAAAGGCTGTAACATATGTTACGTGACATAATAAATGAGCAAGGACATTGACTTGATGTAAGAAATGATATTTCCGGAAAAAAATGAATATAATTTGCATGTTTTCCTAGCTAAAGTCTCTAGCCTCTGGTGTCTTAATCTTAGGTATTGATAATTATTTAGCCCCTGTACCTTTGTTACAGATGTTATGAATATTTGTTTTCAATATTTCTTAATATGAATAATTCTAAAATAAAGATACATCCTAGAGGAACATAGGAAATAATTTTTTCACATTTAAACAGTACAATTTAGTAAATGTCCCTTTCTAATGTAAATATTCTAAACCAATCCTTATCCAAGTCATATACATGTACAATATCGATTATTATTTCTGCTTCTCTGGTAAAATAATTGTCCTCCTCATATCATAAAAACCAGAATAATCATCAAACAAGATTTTGACTGCAAGCTGAGTAATGACCTGCTCCATCCTAAACCCTTTTAGACATATTCTATCGTATGTACCGATTCAAGGTGTGTCGAATAGGAGATGTTTGCACACTGTAAGCATTGGGTGTTAGCCTGTATCAGCTTGTTACATATGTTATTTTATCAATTTGAGAATAAGAAAATTGAAAGTTTGAAGTACAGAAAGAAGACATTAAAACTAGCTAATCAATGAACATTCTAATAATCTGCAAATTACTGGATGTCTTTACTACATATGACAGCTGTTTAACATCAATACGGCTACATGTTGTATTATGTGCGTTACATGAACTTAATTATAATTTAAAAGTGGTAATTTTGGCTATCGTCATTTAGTTTAACGACTGCTCTGAGTTGGTTTCAAACCGTTTTAGAGTAGGTTTAACAAACAATTACTCAATTCACGAATACAAAACCAAAGTTTGCTTTTCTATCTTAAATTTTTTGTCTTATATGAGCTAATGCACAACTCTACCCCCAGTTTTGTAGAGGAGCAAATTTTGTTTTCGCCGCTTAAATAAAACACATATAAAACAATTGCAGAGTGTAGATATTTTACATTTTCTTAAACAGTCTTGCGCATATATCATCAAGTTTCTAAGATCAGAACACTTATTAAAGATGTCAATGTGTCATGATGCCACAACCAGGGCTCTGATCGAATTCCATGCACTTTCAGGTGCTGGTATTAACTAGTTCAATGTCAGGAAAGAGCAAGAAATCATATTGGCAGGCATTAAGCTATGCTGGAGACTGTTTCCACGAAGCATTCTTTCACCTCGGCTCAGTTCCCTTAGAAAGCACTGTGGCGGATGCTCTAGAGTAATATATTTGTAAATTGTCCTGACCTCTTGGCTCTCGTTTGTGATGTCTAACTATGAGTTTGTTACTTTCTCATTGGTATCCTGGGTCAGGTGTGGTACTTGATTGTATCGATTCCTGATCTTTGCCGTCTTTCTTACTTTGCATTAGCCAGTCACCGATATTGTTCGACTCACTGCGTTGAGGTGGTGGATGTTTTGGAATAAAAAAAGCCGAATTTCAAGAACTACCACTTCCAAGAGCTGTGTTTCTCGAAGGTGTCAAACGTGCGCAGTATCAATACATCAATGCCTGACAATTATGGTTAGAGGCCGGACTGTGATAAATATTGTCCTGTTATGATGACATTGCCAATGTGCAGATCCAGAGGGGGTAGGGGGTCCTGACAGCCCCTCCCTGGAAAATAACAAGTACGTATATGGGTTTCTATAGAAATAAGCATTTGGACCCCCCCCCTGGAAAAAGTTGGACACCCCCCCCCCCCCACCCCCGGAAAATAATGGACCGCCTCTGGATCCTTTGTAAAGTATAAGTATAGTTTTCTCAGCAATAAAACCATTGGAACCCCTCCTTAAACTGTAAAAACAGCTGAGGACTAAATAAAACTGACAAAAATTCCTGGATCCGCTCATGTTAACTCCTGCCCCCGAAACCCCTCAGCAGCTGATAAAATGTGGTTGCAGCATGTCTGTATGCGAAACATCTCGGTGTAAGTACAAAGCAAACCATTTACATTGTACTGATCTGTGTTGCTGTGGAGCAGAAGAGGACTCATGTAAACTTTTTTCCAGTGATCAATATGCTTATGACTTTTGAACAACTATTTTCATGTGGATTCAGATATTTCTTTAGCTGGATCAACAAGAATGCCTTATTGTCCGATTTTGAAGACGATTCTACCTAGTAGCATGCGAAAGATAAACAGATTGTAACAGTTTTCTATTGTCCGTGCTATCGAAGTACAATGGGTAACTTGTAGAGGGGTTTATCCTTATTTCCATATCATGAACTATTGAGTAGACTCTTCTAACTTTTGATCCTTCAGGGGTCAAAATCGGACTACAATGAGTTTGATTGATAGTGTATGCAAATGATTATTACTACTATCTTTTATTTCGGTATAGGATAAGCAGCTACAGATAAACCAAACGCTTTGAAGCGTGACTCTACTTACAATATTGATATGTTGTTCTAGAAAAAAGAGTTTCAGGCATTTATTTACATTTACTATAAAAGCTTTTACATGCACATATGTTCTAGCCGGACTGGCTCATTTTACGTATTCTGCATCAATCGTTAGATATAGAAAGACCCAAAGATCATTGGTCAGAGGTCGTAGTACATCTATATATGTATAAGCATAAGAGATATATTTACTCCGTTTATTATCAAAAACACTGTTCGTTTTTCATTCACTCCACTGTCTTTTTATTCGTAAATCGTGACGGCATTTACGTCCCACCCTCGAACTGACTTCACCCTATCTGAATATATTTTGTATGTTGCGATTTAAAAGAGTTTGCATTCAGTCATGATAAGGCTACCAGTTCATTAAAGGAATATTTTAAGCGTTGGAGATGGAGAAAATGCATATATATGTGGTATTTACATATAAGGCGTCATTTCAATGACGTCATCTTTTTGTTCTAATGCGAAGACAATATGGGCGACATGTTAATATTAATTATTTACCCCCTAAGATTAAATTTGGTGCATTTTGACTGAAATTGGCACACAAAATGCAAGAAAGTCCTGATTCCCATATAATACAATGGACCTACCGTTTAAATTGCACTGATACAATATACGCTATTTTGATGACGTCATAATGACGTCCAGACGTGAAACCCAGATGGGTGACCAGGTGATTTTCATTAGTTATCCCCTAAAGTTTGATTTGGTATAGGTCACCATAAATCGGCATCAAGTTCGCACGGGAGTCCCTATCGCCCCTGACTAATAGAGAGTATTTGGATTTTTTACGAGTCAACAACGACTTTTAATAATATGGAGTTCTTAGCCAAAGTTTTTACAGTATAACTTTTGGATACGAATTCCTGATAAGCTTTCAAATTACAAGAACTGACTATGGACTTAACTACGATGTTCACGAACTGATAACATTTCAGCTACGAATCCAACCCCCCAAACAACTCCTGGCAATTTGCGGTCTGTGTGTTATAGGGGTATTAATTATCAATCTGTCAGTATTAAATGTAAGTTTATACCTATACTGATGGCAGCTGAGCTTTTACGTATTTAAATTCACAACCATCTGAAAACAAACAGTTATTTTATGATAAATATTCACAATTTTGTCAGAGATACAGTTATTATCAAGATCAATACAGTCGAAACAGATCAAACGCTTAAGAATAGAAAGCTTATTCTAAGACTAAGGAGAGCTCAGCTGCCGCCAAAGTTGATGTTAAGTTCACATGTTTGCATACGGTGATGTGTATATATACTATGCACAATAAGTTTAGCAATTTCTTATGTTTCGCATCTTTTTGAGTTCATCTTTTTGCAATATCGAACAATTTCAATTGCAATGACGAGAACAGGATCTTAGGCAAACGAAACCATGAATTTACAGGCGCCAGCCTTTAAATATGCATTTGGGGAGAGCAAGAATTGCAGGAGGGGTCACAAGCAAAACTCATATCCGTTGTAAGTAATGCTAAAATTCTTCGTTTGGTGGTCTTTCATCTTCCTCATGCATCATACGCCTATAAACTCTATTGGTTATGTGACAGATGTGATAGAGATTTCATGCTGAAAAACCCCAGCTGGCATTAATGACGTCAAAACGTTGTCATCATCTGATTAAACTGCTACTGTTAATTGGGGTTTCAATTTAACAGAGACTCATCTTACAAAGATGTTACAGGCTTACAACGGAACTCATCTTATGGTTGATTAAAACCTTAAGTTACTGAAATATGGTGTGACGCATTTGCGAGATAATGGGGACGTTGAAAGTTTATTTTTCGGCTCGTGCTCTGTAAAGATGTTTTTTCAACAGTATTTGTCTGAATGTGTTGGAAGGCATCAAGCAGTTATACTTGTTAATGTGGTTCAAGAAACCCTGACTAGAAACACCGTTTAAAGGCGAAAACGTAAAAAAAACATTAATAAAAGCGTCAAATTGTGAAAACTTCGACCTTTATTTCTCTGAGAAAGTTCAGAAAATTGCAACATTTGCTATGTTTTTTTTTTGTTTTCAGTGACCAAACAATCGCTTGAAAATGGTTTTGGCTTCCCCCAATGATCAAAAATACCCACGTTTACCCGCTAGTCCTAAAATTTAACGTCACTTTAGCACGGCCGTTGCGTTTGGTAATTCTGTATTTTTTAAAATAGAAATTCTTGTCAGATGGTCGGCGCTTGTTTCTTCATGACAGCAAATGAAACTGGAGATCTGATGTGGATGGGTTCATCCACACAAAACAATTGCTAAATTTATTGTGCATAGTACATTTATATGATGTCTTTTTCAGATAAATGAAGCGTTAAAGGGCGAGTTTGAAAAACTACTGAAAAACTATGCCGGTCCTACAGCAACAGATCTTTATTCAATCGGCTGGAACGTTGTACACATAGTAGTAAGTAGAACATAAATCACGGAAATTATCTCAGCTACTGTCCTGCCAGCCAAGAGTGACAGTGACGTCATGTTTTGTTTACAAAATTATCAGGGCCTTATAATCGATAGATCACTTGTGTATGAATCCTATCCGCAGGATAGGATTCATACCCAAGTGATCTATCGAATCACTTAAGCTCAAGGGGAGTGTACAAGTTAATGTTTTACTTAACAATTGTAAACAAAATATTACGTCACTGTCACACTTGGGTGGCACGACAGTAGCATCATTTTATGTGACAGTGGCTAACAGTGCAGAAAGCAGCTACTGACCAGGTTATGCACTGTTAACCGACGCGCTGTTTCGATTTAGGATCAAATTAAGATGTAAAACGCCACCCAGCTGCCTTTAAATTCCATATCGATGAAGGGATGAACGTCTTTACGACTAATGAAGGCGAAAACTGCAATTGACATCTGAATGCATTCGTCAGTTTGATTCGCATTTTAAGAATACATTTACAACTTCAAATGCACAATATTCAATCTTAATAACTTTTGTTTGTCAATGCTGTGTCAGTTACTTTAGACATTTATTAAGTTTGTGGTTTTAAGTTCCTGACAACAGCTCACCAACAATATCAAGGCAAGACGGTCATTTAGCCTAAGCACACTCTTTCTTGGCGCAAGCTTAGACAGAAGCGGTTCAACAGTACTTGGTGCACATACTTTTGTTACAGCCCTTCTTAGCTCATCGGAAGGAGGAGAAGGGGCCTAGAAATTATTTCATGATCGATCTCCACGACATTAAGAATAGAGCCAGGCTGGTATCAAACTCATGACCCCTGGATTGGTATTTGGACTTGTGACCGATTTCGCTACAGGGCCTGGCACTTAAGATATGAATGCATGTAAATGAGCACTGATATTAACTATTAATTTGTTTTGTAGTTTGGGTGTTGTGGAGTTTCACCGCAGACATCGTCGTATAATGATTTCCAGTCGTTACCCTCCACCTGGTGGTCCGGTGGGTCTCGAGGCTCGGACCTTATACCAGCATCATGTTGTGAAGGGGCCACCAAGGACAACTACACAAATTACAATAATCCAACGTGTACACAGAGTTTGACTGGTTATTACACTTCGGTACGTATGCTGCATTAGAATTCCAAGATAGCAAAGTACATTTGCATTACTCCCAGTACGCTTGTATGCAATGTATGTCAGACACACAGTCAGTCAATTACATTTCATTTCTATTTAAACAGCTTTAACAACATTTCTCCAGCTTTCAATGTTAAACAGTTCTGTGTTATTGTTGTAGTTATTCTTCAGCCGGAAGATAGTTTACAAAGCATTTGAAAGGTTACACCAAGATCATTGGGAACGATTTTTTTCTTTTAGAATTGTAGTCAATTTGAAAAGGAACTCAATTGAAGAGAATCACATGCCCCCTTTGACTTCTTGAACAACATATATTAACAATCTTGATACACCCTCGATAGACGTGAGTATGCGCCTATCCAGGAAGTTTTTTCAGAGGGTGTCCACTTATTTTTACGTTTTTTGAGTTGATTAGGGGAGAGAGGATCCAACTACCACTATAAGCGGGCCATCATCGGCCCGCCAGCAAAACGCCATTAAAATGGCATTTCGCTGGCGTGCCGATGATGGCCCAATGATGATGGCTAAATATTGAATGCTGGCTTGTAAGCTTTGTGGTTTTACAGGGGATCCGGACCAATATTGCTAAGAAACCCTATATTTTTGTTATTTTTCAGGCGGGGGGGGGGGGGGGGGTTCGGACCCCCTGTCCCACGTCTGGATCCGCACATGGTAATCATTATGACAGTTACGAAAAATTGATTTTTATTATAGTGACCCTGTACTGGTTTTCAAGGCAACTGCGAGACTTAAACTATACATTTACACAGTTAAGCTTGCCTGATTTAGTCTACGTGGACTAAAAGAATTTGAAAGGAGTTCTGTTTAAGATTGGAGTTTTGTTTAACTCAGCCATTACCTAAGGTCATCCCAGGTGCTGAAAAACGATGTCTTTGTGTAACCAAAGTTGACTGGTTGCACCTGAAGATAATCCACAAAGTTAAAAAATATCAGGCTCAGGTTGGTGAAGTATGCCCCTGAGAAACACTGATAACGTCAAGTCTTAAACTTGTGCACGAGCTAAATCTGTATTTATTTAATCTTTTTAAAAATTGTATAATAACAGTCAACTTTGCTACTAGAAATGTTTATTACATGATATAAGGATAGTAAGCACTGACAATAAGCCTGATAAGTTAAGGCAATCATGAAACATGACCAAAATACACCAGGGAGCAAAGTCCCACCTCAAATTTGTTCAGGGTTATTTGTTTGGCTGTTTTTTTGAACACCCACTTTCTCTAAGCAAGCAAAACACTAAAAAAGCCCACTATGGGTGTAGTTGTACACCCAGATGCACCTTTGACATATATACAAGGCCTTAGATGCAACGCCAACCATTTTATGGAGTTAATATAAAAAAGCTAACAATTGAAAAGATGTCAGTGAAACAAGATATTGTATGCTAGTACACCATAATCCGTAATGTAAGGTTGAGCATTACCTAGATTACTGACGACACTGAAAGTTATTGACGTCATAAAGCTAGCATAACTTGATAATGTCAGAAACAGGGCACTAAAGGCATAGCAAACTTAGCAGGTTATGAGGGTAAAGTTGGGTAAATTCGGACAGTCGGGTAAATTCGGACAGCGACCTTGTTTATTTCATATTTCAAATATTGGAATAAAAAAAATTAACCTAGCAAACAGTGAAAATCCTGATGAGACGGCTCATCAGGAGCCGTCTCATCTAGATTTACACTGTTTGCAAATGTGTGTCCGAATTTACCTGATTTCGGAATTTACCGGACTTTACCCATTACTTGCATTGTACATATATACTAACGCTGCAATATTGATTTTGACAATAACCAGATCACGAATCCTAACTTCAATTTAGGGCCCATGATCAGTTGCCAACCGAAATGCACAGTCACAAGCTAAGAACAAAATTGGGCCTCGTCGCGACAAAACCTGTCTTTGGGGTTTCCGACAAAGCCAGACTATAACCAGTCTCCTCAGCTACAGAGACTAGCTAAAAAACTGAAATTTCGCCCGTAGTAAGCTTAGATGTGGTACTTTCCCAAACGCGAATAGCAAAGGAGCTGATCAGACTGCGCGGATGCGCAGGCTGGTCTGCGCCTGTGTTGTTCGCAACACCCTGAAGACAGGTTTTCTCGCGTCGAGGCCCAAATGTAAACGTTCAAAAAGTCCTCATTGCACCGTTTTCAAATCCTGTAATATTTCTGTGGTCATATATGTTTAATTATACCCCCCGCAAACTTTGTTTGTAGGGGGTATACTGTTTTCACGTTGTCCGTCCGTGCGTCCGTGTGTCCGTGCGTCCGTCCGTCCGTAACGTTTTGTTTCCTTAATAACTTGAAGAGTCATTGCTGGATTTTCATCAAACCTTGCAAACATGTTCATATATGCAAGACAAATACTTTAGACAAAAAAGTAAGGACTAGGGGCCAATTCTATTTGAGTTATTTCCCTTTGTAGTTCTAAATGGCTTTTAATATAGGGCTTTATGCTTATTCTATTATAGGCCATTGCTGGATTTTCATCAAACCTTGCAAACATGTTCATATATGCAAGACAAATACTTTAGACAAAAAAGTAAGGGCTAGGGGCCAATTCTATTTGAGTTATTTCCCTTTGTAGTTCTAAATGGCTTTTAATATCGGGCTTTATGCTTATTCTAATATAGGCCATACACTGGCCGATCAACTCCTACCACAGCTTTTTATGGAACAATTTGATACTTTGCCTATACAATGTAGACACAATGAACATATGCATGAAGGAGTTTGGTACAGAAAAAATAATTTTTGACTAAATGACAGCTGTGAGAACTTAGACCAATTTTCCCTTCTTGGGCTTTTGTATATGCATAGATGGTGCCTTCATGGGCCGATCAACTCCTACTACAGCTTTTGATGGAACAATTTGATACTTTGCCAATACAATGTAGACACATTGAACGTATGCATGAAGGAGTTTGGTGCACAAAAAATAATTTTGACAAAATGACAGCTGTGAGAACTTAGACAATTATTCCCTAATATGGCTTTTGTATATGCATTGATAGTGCCTTTATGGGCCAATCAACTCCTACCACAGCTTTTGATGAAGCAGTTTGATACTTTGTCAATACAATGTAGACACAATGAACATATGCATGAAGGAGTTTATAATTCTTGTTGAACTTAGACAATTATTCCCTTATATGGCTTTTGTATATGCATGGATAGTGCCTTTATGGGCCAATCAACTCCTACCACAGCTCTTGATGGAACAATTTGATACTTTGCCGATACCATGTAGACACAATGAACATATGCATGAAGGAGTTTGGTACAGAAAAAATAATTTTTGACTAAATGACAGCTGTGAGAACTTAGACCAATTTTCCCTTCTTGGGCTTTTGTATATGCATAGATGGTGCCTTCATGGGCCGATCAACTCCTACTACAGCTTTTGATGGAACAATTTGATACTTTGCCAATACAATGTAGACACATTGAACGTATGCATGAAGGAGTTTGGTGCACAAAAAATAATTTTGACAAAATGACAGCTGTGAGAACTTAGACAATTATTCCCTAATATGGCTTTTGTATATGCATTGATAGTGCCTTTATGGGCCAATCAACTCCTACCACAGCTTTTGATGAAGCAGTTTGATACTTTGTCAATACAATGTAGACACAATGAACATATGCATGAAGGAGTTTATAATTCTTGTTGAACTTAGACAATTATTCCCTTATATGGCTTTTGTATATGCATGGATAGTGCCTTTATGGGCCAATCAACTCCTACCACAGCTCTTGATGGAGCAATTTGATACTTTGCCGATACAATGTAGACACATTGAACATATGCATGAAGGAGTTTATAATTTTTGTTTGCACAGGTTCTACTGAAATCTTCTTTTCAAAACTAAGGTCTTCTTGTTCGAACTATAACTTGCCAAGTTTTTTCACTGACTCTTACTGTGCGGGGGGTATCTAATAAGCATTGCTTATTGACTTTTTTCATTATGATTCTCTTTCAGGGCTGCTACGACGTTTTTCAGGAGCTTTTTGAATCACTCGCCCGTCCAGCTATTTCAATAACGTGTCTCCTTGTGCTAGTTGAGGTATGTAGAAGCAATAAACAAACAGTCCGTGTTTTCGTAATGCTATCGATTTCAAGACTTTCTACACATAGATAATATTTATTTTATTCTCTTTTAAATCAAAAGGCGATATTACTTGCATTGTTTGCTGTTTACCATTATATTTTACGTTATCCAATCAGACCGTGCGCTACAAAAGCAAGTGCAATAGAATTACTATTGGTTTATTGATTGTATTGCATGACGTTATATCACTCCCAGACGCGCTACGTCATGAGATAAAATGTATCTCGAAGAAGCTCGTTTACAATTGATAAAATTGGATACTTGCCAAGCATTTTAACTCTTTTTTTTGCAACGAGTACCACGAATGTTAGAATTTATTTATCACATGACATTTAAATTATCATTAATAATTGCTTTTTTGGCGTGAAGATTTGCCTTCATTAATGCAACGTTATAACTGACATCATAACGTAACGTTCCGAAATCTGTAAAGGGGATAACTGAATTCAAAATTATCATTTCGGTAGGTATATCGTCGAATATATAGTCGTAAATATAGCTACATGGTGACGCGCGAGCGGAGCAGTAAATCATGATTTCTGAACGTATATCCGACAATATACCTCCCTAAATGATAATTTTGAATATGGTTATCCCCATTCTAATGTGTTTCTACAGTCTTGTCTCAAATTTAAGCGTTACAAGCCGCAGAAAGACGTACCTCATCCAACGAACTGTGAGGTAAATAATGACATCAAACTATTTCCTACTATATATCGCAGGATAAACTGTCACAATTATTTGACATTATCCAATCAGACGTCGCACTACAAAAGCAAGTCCATTTGAATCACTAGTGATTTATCGATTGTATTGCATGGCGTTATATCACTCCCAGATGCGAAGTCATGAGATAAAATGCATCTCGTAGAAGCTCATTTACAATTGATAAAATGGGATGCTTGCCAAGCATTTTATCTCTCTTTTTGCAACGAGTAATAAATTCAATAATACAGGACCACGAATGCTAGAATTTATTTATCATATGACATTAAACTTATCATTAAAAAATGCATTTTTGGCGTGAAAATTTGCATCATAAATGGAACGTTATAACTGACGCCATTACGTTACGTACGAAATCTGTAAAGGGGATAACTGTATTCAAAATTATAATTGGGGAAGGTATATCGTCAAATATATAGTCGCAAATTTAGTTTCACGGTGACGAGCAAGAGGAGCAGTAAATCGTGATTTCCAAATGTATATCTGAAAATATACCTCCCTAAATGATAATTTTGAATATGGTTATCCCCATTCAAATGCGTTTCTACAGTCTCGTCTAAAATTGAAGCGTTGCAAGCCGCACAAAGGCGTACGTCATCCAACAACCTGTGACAAAAGTAATGACATCGAACTATTTCCTACTATATATTGCAGTATATACCGTCACAGCTTTTTTACGTTATCCACTCAGACGTCGCGCTACAAAAGCAAGTACATTAGAATCACAAATGGTTTAATGATTATATTGCATGGCGTTTTATCACTCCCCGACGCGAAGTCATGAGATAAAATGTATCTCATAGAAGCTCGTTTACAATTGATAAAATGGGATGCTTGCCAATCATTTTATCTCTTTTTTTGCAACGAGTAATAAATTCAATAATACATTACCACGAATATTAGAATTGATTTATCACATGACATTAAAAGTATCATTAAAAAATGCATTTTTTGGAGTGAAAATTAGCCATCATTAACGCAACGTTATAAATGACGCCATTACGTAACGTTATGAAATCTGTAAAAGGGATAACTGAATTCAAAATTATCATTGGGGAAGGTATATCGTCGAATATATAGTCGTAAATTTAGTTTCATGGTGACGCGCGAACGGAGCAGTCAATCATGATTTCAGAATGTATATCCGACAATTTACCTTCCCAAAAAATAATTTTGAATATGGTTATCCCCATTTCAATGCGTATCTACAGTCTCATCTCAAATTGAAGCGTTGCAAACCGCACAAAGGCGTACGTCATTCAACGACCTGTAACGTGATTAATGACATCAAACTATTTCCTACTATATATCGCAGTATATACCGTCACAGCTTTTTTACGTTATCTACTCAGACGTCACGCTACAAAAGCAAGTACATTAGAATCACAAATGGTTTATCGATTGTATTGCATGGCGTTATATCACTCCCTGACACGACGTAATGAGATAAAATGTATCTCGAAGAAGCTCGTTTACACATTTGATTTTTGAGGAAGGACTGTTGGTTTCCATTGGCTGACATGTACGCATGTCAGTTTGATTTTTTTCTGAATCACATATAGTATTTTAGCCAGTTCTGGAAATATTGGTGCTTTACATTGTATATAATCGAAAATAAGTTTGCATGCTCTAAATTACTTATAATGAATTACAAACCACCCCTATACGATTAAAAGAATTAAGAAATCGACGCTACATTGAGTATCCCAAACAACTCATAGATGTTTGCTTCTGAAATTTCCTACCAGTAGTATCCCTTTATCTGCTTTGCTAGCAACCTAGCGTCTTGGCATATAGCTGTTAAATTGGACATTCTAGGCTCTGTTTAGCAGATGGGTGTTTTTTTTTTCTTATTTGTGATGATGTCTTTTACTCTTATATTTTTCTTAAACTGCTAGGTCTGGTGTGCTTGTCTGATTTTACTTGGTTATAAAACAAAGCATTTAAATCTGGCGGATACAGTTGCGTTTTGATCAGTCAGTTATGAACAAGATTCACGGTTGAGTGAACATTTCTTTAGATAGTGGACAATCTATGGTATAACAAATCTTATAGCTCACAATGTGGTTACAGCTGCTGTTCATTCTAAAGCAATGCTTGTGTTATATAATTGATTGATGGTTGCTCCTCCTAGTATGTTGGTATGAGGGGTTTGTGTTCTTTGTGACTTTTGATAAGTTAGGGATCTTTCATGCAAACCAAACATCTGTCTGCCTTGATCTACATCAGGAATAAGGGTGTGGTGGGCGCCATCAAACATGTTAAAGCCCTAAAGTAAAATTATTTTTTACTGACCGTTCCAAGGCGGTGCTTCTTATATGGGTTCTTTATATTATTTGTATTTCATGTCAGCATGCTACCTTGTCTGTTCCTTGCAGTCTTGTGGTCACCTGCTGAGAAAGGGATGACCTATTGGCGCTCTTGTATGTGATGTTTTCTTCTTTTTTGTCACTCTTCCATATGAGGTCCTGGGTCAGGTGAGGTATTTGATTGTATTGGATCCATGATCATCTTTGCCTCCTTCCTTTCCCTTTTTCTGCTTTTGTCATTATCAATTGCTTCAAACGACGTTTAGGGGGCGCAGTGGCTCAGTGGTAGAGAGCTTGACTCACTGGTGTTACTGCGTTGTGGTCCTTGAGCAAGACACATTTATCCTAGTTTATTGCTGGTTTAACTGAGGAAGACCGGTCCCTGTTTAACTGAAAGATTGTTGATGGGACATAAAGAATCCAATCAAACAAACAAAAAATCAAACGACGTTTCCTCCTGAAACACTTTGTCCAAGTTTAATAAGAATGTTCACATTATGTCTGCTAAGAAAATTGCAAAAATCATTCTACTTCACTGAACAAAACGGCTACTAGAGCTAAACTTAGAAAAAATATCTATACACCATCTTCTGAACCGCTGGTCTAGATCTAAAATAAGTTTACATGAATGTTTTCCATAATGTCCTTTAACAAAATGTGTGCAAATACTTATGGTCCGTTGAACAAAATGATCACAAGAACTAAAATTGAAATATTGTAACTGACATCTCCTTAAACACTGACTCAAATTCAAAATAATTTCAAAGAAATATTCCTCATATTGCCCTATACAAACATGCACAAATGGTCATGCTCCGCTGAACAAAGTAGCCACCAAAGCCAGAATAGAAACATATTTGAGCCAGTGCATGAGATTTCCAACAATTTGGTATGAGCGACCAGCAAAGCCTCAGATCAGCCTGCGCATACGCGCAGTCTGATCAGAGCCTTTGCTTGTCGCTTGAATATTCTATGAGTGTTAAGCTACTGACCGAACATCTTTTAGAGATTCTAAGCTTAAAAGAGGCTGCACAGGATCGTCTGAGTCTACACTTGTCAAAATTTCAAATTGTTGGAAATCTCATGCCGCGGCTAAATTTTAAACAACATCTGTTTAACTACTGGCATAATTTTAAAATATCTGTTTGTACCCATAATGTCCCCTACCTTAATTAATTTGAACGATTGGCCACCAGAATTTACTTAAAAAGATCTTTGAATGTGACCCCCTTAAGTACAAGCCTAATTTTAAAATAATTTGACAGAAATGTTCGTTGAACAAATGGTGATCATAATTATAACATAACCATATTGCCCTTTTCATGAAATGCACAAGTAGATTTACTCCGCTAAAATAACTTGAGCTAAAAGGTAAAATCAGAAAAAAATCATCAATTTTAGACGACAACACCTCCAGTACCACCTATGACCCGAAAGTTTTGTCAGAGGGTTCCAGCTGTTTTTTAGTTGATAAAGGTAGAGATTGTCCAAATACCACTATAAGCGGGCCATCAACTGGCGTTACGCTGGCGTGCCGATGCTGGCCCAGTATTGAATGCTGGCTTGGTAGCTTTGTAATTTACAGAGGGTCCGGAACAGTATTGCTAAGAAACCCTATATTTTTGTGATTTGTCAGGGAGAGGGATCCAGACCCCCTGTGCCCCTTCTAGCTCCGTGCATGCCACTTTGCTACGTTCAAAATGCTACTCGTTATATTAAACAAATAGTTTCACTCTGCTTAAACGAATGACCACCTAATATAAACAGTAAAAATAATCTTATAAACGACATCCCATACGCTATTATTCAGAATAATTACACAGAATTTTTTTTTCTTAAATCCATTTGTCACATTACACAAACTGTTCAGATTCACTGAAACATAATGGACCTTTAAAAGACACATTTTTGTTTATCTCTAATCGAAATTCAAGAGGTTCTAATAAATGTTTCCCATAAAAATCTCTACCAAAATTGCATAAAACGTCTGTTTCGATTTACAATTTGCTGCCAGAACTCAAAATAGATTTGATCGCCTCGTGAGCCAGGACCCATACGAGCGATCCAGGGCCTAATGGCCATCTTGCCTTTTGAGTACTGCGGCTATATCCCCCACCTACTACTATTCTTTGTCCCTGGCAAGACTTTGCTTGCAGCGTTCATTTTCTAGATGCTGAAAGCAGTAAAACGATGTAAACTATGCACATCATTCATCAGTCCCCGTCTAACTGATAATTTCATCATGTTACAAAAAAACTGCAACTTATTACATTTTCATACCCCCCCCCCCCCCCACCAAACTTTGTTTGTGGTGGATATACGGTTGTCCGTACGTGCGTGTGTGCGTCCGTAACGTTTTGTTACCTTAATAACTCGAAGAGTCATTGCTGGATTTTCATCAAATCTTGCAACCATGATCTTATATGCAATGCAAAGACTTAAGACAAAAAAGTAAGGGCTAGGGGCCAATTTTATCAGAGTTATTTTCCCTTTGTAGTTCTAAATGGCTTTTAATATAGGGTTTTATGTTTATGCTATTAAAGGCCATACACGTGCGGATCAACTCCTACCACAGCTTTTGTTGGAACAATTTGATACTTTTCCCATACAATGTAGACACATTGAACATATGCATGAAGAAGTTTGGTTCAGAAAAAATAATTTTCCACAAAATGACGGCTGTGAGAACGTAGACAGTTTTTCCCTAACAAGGTATTTGTATATGCATAGATGGTCCCTTTATGGGCCAATCAACTCCTACTACAGGTTTTGATGGAACAATTTGATATAATGCCTATACAGTGTAGACACATTGAACATATGCATGAAGGAGTTTGGTTGAAAAAAATTGACAAAAAGACAGCAGTGAGAACTTAGACAATTTTTCCGTAATAAGGTGTTGTATATGCATATATGGTGCCTTTATGGGCCAATCAACTCCTACCACAGCTTTTGATGGAGCAATTTGATACTTTGCCTATACAATGTAGACACATTGAACATATGCATGAAGGAGTTTGGTTCAGAAAAAAACAATTTTTGACAAAATGACAGCTGTGAGAACGTAGACAGTTTTTCCCTAACAAGGTATTTGTATATGCATAGATGGTCCCTTTATGGGCCGATCAACTCCTACTACAGGTTTTGATGGAACAATTTGATATTATGCCTATACAGTGTAGACACACTGAACATATGCATGAAGGAGTTTGGTTGAAAAAAAAAATTGACAAAAAGACAGCAGTGAGAACTTAGACAATTTTTCCGTAATAAGGTGTTGTATATGCATATATGGTGCCTTTATGGGCCAATCAACTCCTACCACAGCTTTTGATGGAGCAATTTGATACTTTGCCTATACAATGTAGACACATTGAACATATGCATGAAGGAGTTTGGTTCAGAAAAAAACAATTTTTGACAAAATGACAGCTGTGAGAACTTAGACAATTTTTCCCTAATGAGGCTTTTGTATATGCATACATGTAGATGGTGCCTTCATTGGCCAATCAACTCCTACCACAGCTTTTAATGGAGCAATTTGATACATTGCCTTTACAATATAGACACATTGAACATATACATGAAGGAGTCTGGTTGAAAAAAATTAATTTTTGACAAAATGACAGAAGGGAAAACTTAGACAATTAGACAATTATTCCCTTATATGGATTTTGTATATGCATTGATAGTGCCTTTATGGGCTGATCAATTCCTACCACAGCTTTTGATGAAGCAATTTGATACTTTGTCGATACAATGTAGACTCATTGAACATATGCATGAAGTAATTTATAATTTTTGATGAACTTAGACAATGATTCCCTTATATGGCTTTTGTATATGCATGGATAGTGCCTTTATGGGCCGATCAACTCCTACCACAGCTTTTGATAGAGCAATTTGATACTTTGTCTATACAATGTAGACACATTGAACATATGCATGAATGAATTTATAATTTTTGTTTGCACAGATTCTACTGAAAGCTTCTTTTCAAAACTAAGGTCTGCTGGTTTGAACTACAACTTGCCAAGTTTTTTCACTGGCTCTTACTGTGCGGGGGGGTATCTAATAAGCATTATAAGTATAAGAAAGCTAAAAAATGTGCCTGCATTTCATCAAGGAATCCGTTTTCGGTTATTTCCCTATCAACAATTGGACTTTTTATTGTGCATAAATGGGATTATTGCAATCATAGAAAATCCCAGTGTATGGGTTTCTGTATGTGGTCTTGGTTGGTTTTATAATATAGCATTATGGTTGTGACCTGTGTAATGGCTTGTCTGTTTGACTGTTACATTTCCCTTTGGTGCTGTGTGCTTATCGTAATTTGGGGATTTAGACAGTCCTTAATCATTTTTTCATATAATTGTGGACAATAGATTATCTTTGATTTTCCTATTTGGGACTAGACTGTTTTAGCAGGTACAAACTGTTTACATTGCAGCAAACAGAATAGCCAATAAATTAAATAAACGAATTGTTTTTCATGGTAAAGTTTAAAACTCAAACTGAAAGAAATCAACCACGAGCCGCGTTCTGACTCGCTGAAATGACGTGTATTGCAATTCAAGAACAATACTAATTACTTAATCGCTGGTACCCCACATATGGAACTTTTGCGCTTCTATAAAAGTATCCTGTGACTTTTCGCTTACTGTCAAGTCGGCGCCTCATGAATGCGTAATTAGGACTTGTCAACCTTAGACATAGGTAAAAGCTGAAAATGAGGAGTGGTTTTATTCAAAAGTAACCGTGTCATCTTGCGCCATTACCTCAGACATTATTTAGTCCTTAAAACGCCAGCAAAAAAACTGCATCTGAAAATGTATATTTAACATAATAGCAATAGAGGCAAACATTGTGGACCCAGATATCAGACTGCTCCTACAGGAGTAATCTGATCTGGGTCCATACTGTTTATCTATGAGGCTTCAAATAGTTCAGTGGACGACAAAAACATACAGTTTGTGATTATGCTCTCTTAGGGTTAATAAATGTGAGTTCAGTGTATATACGGTTAGAATTTTCATGAAATGCACGCACGTTTGCGCGGCTCAAAAGCTTATTAACTGTTTACCAAATTATAAATAAAATCTAATTTCCCTCCTTTAGCAGATGAAATAGCCAAACCACGCCCAGATATGAATATTATAGTTGCCGCCTTTACAGAAAGCGAAAAGTCAAGTAATACACGTTAGAAGTACATGCGATTTACCATTTCTTTCAAGCATGTAATGACCGAAAATTTGGAAAATACGACTGCTTCAATAATTTAAAATATTCTACGTTACTTCTTTTACCACAGGAAATATACAAAATATAAAACGGTTACATATTTTGTAAATTTCCTTGGGTTGTGAAGCTTTAAATACCAGAATGAGTCTATATGCTCTATATTGTTTTTTTACCAGATACCTCTCGTACTACGTAAATGCATTTATTCACTTTGGCCTGATAAACGTTGCGTATCTGACGGCATGTGCGTTTATCAGGCCATAATGACGTTGTGTATTTTGAATGACGTCGTCGATGACATTGAATTGATATGAAAATTGATCATTTTGCCATAATCGCTAGTTTCAACAGTGAATCAGCATGCAAACTGATAAATAGAATACCAGGTTTGCATCTTTTGATATTAAGTTTACCATGCTCGGTTTTGAGAGCGCATGTTGAAGCATTGTCTGGTAAAATATCAAAAGACACTCACTTATTATTTGCTATCTATGTATTTTCTTTCAGGCTGGCGCTATCTTCTTCAGCGTCTTTATAGTGTATGTTGAAACGAAAAAGAAGAAGGCTGAAGTTGTGTAACACGAATGAACGTGCTTATTACAGTGTTCTCTCTACATCCCAAACTCCACGAAAGCCAATTACACACCTAAAGCGAAGTTAATTTTGGAAAAAATGATTCAGATTAGAGACAATCCTGGCTTCAGGACCAAGTTTAATGATTTCTTACTGAAATGTCTATAAACACTAGCTAAATCTATGATACTTTAATACCTCCCGAATGGCCAAAATAGTCTGTCTTCAGGACTTATTAAACCGATTTAAGACCTCCAGTAAAATATTTTTACTGATCGTTCGAAGGCGGTGCTTCTTTTGTGGATCAGTTATGTTATTGCTGTCTTGTTCTTTATGCTTTCATGCACGTCTGTTTGTTGATGCCTTGTGGTCACTTGCTGGGAAAGGGTTGACCTCTTTGCTCTCGTTTGTGATGTCTAATTGTGACGTTGTCACTTTCCCATTTGTATCCTGGGTCAGGTGTGGTGATTGATGTATCGATTCCTGATCTTTGCCCTCTTTCTTACTTCCTACTGAAATACCTATAACCACTACAGTCAAATTTATAATTAGGGGATAACTGTATTCAGAACGTATATCCGACGATATACCTCCCCAAGTAAAAATTTTGAATATAGTTATCCCCATTCTAATGCACTTGTGCAGTTTCGTCTTAAATTTGAGCGTTGCAAGCCGCGTAATGCCACACGCCATCCAACGAAATATGCGTAATTAATGACGTCAAAATGTTTCCTGCATATCGCAGGATATACTGTCGCAAATTTTTGACGTTATCCAATCAGAAGTCGCGTTACAAAAGCAAGTGCACTAGAATACTTCATTACCTTCCAGTTGGCCAAATTACATGTAAATCAGACGTTCAGTAAAACATGGTACACAGAGGTAGTGTATGCTTGTAGATGTATGTTTTATACTTTACTATTGCTCTAGCACTGCAATGATTCCAGTCTGCTTAGAGATATGCATTTCTCTATTATTTTTATCGTTATCTTATTTCTTATCATAGCATATGTTATTGGTACACCTAGGCGGTTCATTGAAGTACCATATCATATTTTCAGATAGTCCAGTCGAATGTTTTTCTGGTATATACAGTACATATGTTACAGTCATCTGCTTTACACTCAAACTACTGACAACTGACCCACGACATGTGATTTCCAACAATGTGGCATATTGACAAGTGTAGACTCAGACGAGCCTGTGCAGCCTCCTTTTAAGCTTAGAAACTTCAAATGATGTTCGGAGAGTAGCTTAACAGTCATAGATTACTCAAGCGACTAGCAAAGGCTCTGATCAGACTGCGCATATGCGCAGGCTGATCTGAGGCTTTGGTGGTCGCACATGCCACATTGTTGGAAATCTCATGCCACGGCTCAACTTTTAGTGTAAGCTTTGTCCGTTTTTCTCTTTATTTACTTCACGAGCTGTTGGTGATAGAATACACTCCTAAATTCAGAGAGAGCTACACCAACAGAAAACAAGGAATAGAAAATCTGTTTACTCATGTTATTTAAGCTAAATGCCTGTTGATTTTGATAAAGAATATATTTTTTATACTGTTTATGCTTTTTGTTTATATCACGTGACCAGATAACTATTACCCATTGACAAATACAGCAAACATAAAATTTAGCAACAAATAAAAATACAGTCAATCTGGGTAATACTTTAACATACCCCCACAAAACATAGTTAAAAAAGGGGTTAGGGCAGTACAATATATGCCTCGGTTGAAAATTGACTAAGTTAAAAATGCTGTAATTTTATAAAAACATATTTTTGTATCATTAAACTTTTACATACACATCTTCAATATGTCTGCAACTTACCTAAAAAGTACTAAAAGGATAAACCAAAGGTTCTAGGAGGAGTTGATGTCACATAATATGCACTATTAGCCATCGCCGAATATGTGCAGTGGTTGAGAAGTGGCTCAGTTAAAATGCTGTGAAGGGGTACTTACATCTGTGCCCACGCATGGATTTTCTTTAAACTTTGCATATTAATAGTTCAGCATATACAAACTACGAAAATATATTTATTGAATTCGATAGTTAAGAATAAGGCTTAGGAAGCAAAATAGTAAGTGAGTATGCTCAGGAAATACCACAATCACAAACCCAGACAACCCCGTGGCACCGCGAGATAGAGCCGCTCAACCATCACGAGACACCAGGAAGACAAATTCAGCAAAGCAACCAGCTCTCTCTTCCCCATCCAGATGATTGCAATACTAGAATGGACATAAAGTAACGTACAACAAAACATAGAACAATTGCAGCCTAAGCCATCGGGGGCTTAAATGCATTTTACTGGTACTAAATCTTCGTCCTAGATTCTGCTGTTGTTGAAGTACAAGAAATGTTCAGCTCGCATGGAGGCCACCTAACTAATGAAATATACCATCATGGAGAAACACTCTAATCAATTTAACACACCATGATGAAACAAAGAAAAGGGCTCATTTCTCACAGATAGTCAGAGATAAAGAAAACCTCAAGTTGAGCCACGGTGGGTCCAGCTACAGATAAGCATCAGGCACCAACCCACCCATTAAAGCTTTACGTCAGCAACCCTGATTTACTCCGACTTCGAGGTGATACCTGTCTCTACATTTCTATGTCCTAAATCTATAGTTTTATTTATTTACATGATTTGTCATCTAGATTGGCTCCAGAACACCACAGGCATTATATTATATTAATACCACACAACCATTTGGATAAATTATGGTTTACGTTTTTTTAGTAAGTAATTATAAAATTTCAATATTTTTATTCTCAAAACATTACAAAAAATCCACATTCAATTTCAAAGATAGGTACGTTCTAGTCTTTGTCAAGATATCATATTACCACAAAAACATGCTATATTTATCCTTCTGATCGAGCCAAATTTCATGAAAATCCGAAACCTTTACCATTGTCATTTCTTACCTCTTATGGGTGTAAGTCAAGTTTAGCAAAATTTATTATTTAGTTGAAATGAATCAATAACTTCACAGAAGGATGTTGCTTTTAAATCAACCTACACCTTGTTTAAAGAATAAAAAACATGTTAAGACATTTTCAAATGAATCGATGTTTGGAAATGCCTAAGGTCATTGCACCATGTCATGGCACCATGGGGTCAAGACATCGTGTATCACTACCTCATGTCATGTGTGATATTGTTGAAGAAACATAATATCATAACAATAAACATGTGAAAACAAGAATAAGAAGCATTTCCTTTACACCCGAACTGAACTAGAGTAACCACAGTTTGGTGCTGTGACCAGGATAAAGTGTAACAGAGTCTGGTCAGTCGTATAACAGAACAGTGTTCTACATGAACAAGTGAGGCCCAGAAACAACGTTGTATGCCTATATTACGTAGCCAGCTAAAGTATAAATGTTGCTCTTTGATGAAAATCAGCATTAATTCTACAGAATAGAATGAACAGAGATGATTTATTCATTACATCAGCAATTACTTTGCGGCCAAGAGTTTCTGTGAACATAATATAGTTAATTTTAACCAATAGGTTTGACAAGGGGAAACTTATGTGAACTGGGTTTTCCTTGATTCTTACAAGTATGAAATCATAGATATGAGGTTCTTCTTCTGTATGGATAGACTTGGCATAAGGTTTCTCTTCTGCATGAATTAACATTCTTAATAGTGTTATATATTGTGTGTAATATTGGTTAGATGTTGTTTTAAAGTTAGAAACTAGATGTGATAAGTAGAGTTGTCACCATAAATGTATCATTTTGGGTAATACTATCGTGTAAGCACTTCATTATATAAGAGTCATGGAACTTACAGGCTATCAAAGATTAGTGTGCTTTTATTTGCCAATCCATAAAAGGGAACACACTGAACATATCAACTAATTAACATACTAGCATAGTATTCAAACTAAGTTACACTGAAACAAAATTATTGTTTATCTTAAATTTCGAGAATCAGGACTATGTGTTTGCAACAAGTTTAAAAAATATGTTTCTGGTCCTTGATTTTCATGAAATTTGGCCAACATATTCTTAACATATATGGACAGCTTTTTTGTTGTAATGGTATCTTGACAAAGATCGCAACATGTTAAAATTTGAATTCTAAATTTGACTGAATACAAAATATACACTTGAAAATTGGGGGTACCATAGCATAAAACTGAATGCCCGTCCACTATCCTAATACAAGCAAAGCCATTTAGAATATCAATAAACTTATCAATAATATCGTTATTTTATAAAACATTTTCCCGTCGGATACATGATATGCCAATTACTGTAGAACTTTTTACAACGGGGTACCTTAAGATGTGGCAGTGATATCATACATGACGTCATAAATTAACAATGATATTGCATAAAAACTCAAATGCACCTTAAAGATAAGCCATACCCCAGGCAATTAATCAGCGTAATATTATCAAATACCAAGCGTAGGCAGACTTCCATGTTAATTTCCCATACCATGTAAGAACCCTTTAATCAAAACTGTTTTTTCTGTATCATGTACATCTTCAATATGTTTGTAACATACCTGCAAGGATACACTGAAGGCTCTAGCAAAAGTTTATTTCACAAAGTATACACTATCAACCATTATTCAACATGCGCGGTTAAGTTAAAAATGCTGTAAATTTATCAAAAAAATTGTTTTCATAAACTACCATATGCATTTTCTTCAATATGACTGTACCATAACTGCAAAGTATTTAAATACGATACGATACGATACGAAATACTTTATTCATATACTCCGGTCATAATACATGACATCGAGCTGATAAATGATACAATGAAGGCTCTATGAGGAGTGTGCACTATTAGCTATATTTCAAACGCCACACAGTTAGAATTACAAAGGGCATACCTTTGGCAATATTTTTAATACTGATCCTTGAGTCCCCTTTTTCCCATCAAACCTGCATTGTCTGGTGATTATGGCGTGATGCAAAATCGATTAAATCGGAAAAAATACATAACTTATTTTAAAAAAAAACTTGAATTGTTGACGGAAGGACGGAATGACGGACGGCCTGAAAACAGTATGTCAGCTTAACTACGTTTGCGGAGGGTATAAAGGGGGAGGGCTCAAGGATCAACGCCCTTTGTAATTTTAACTATGATCTTTGCAATATGGCTATAAGTTCACACTTTGTATCCTTTAAATACTTTGCAGGTGTGTAGCAGACAACAAATATGTTTATTTATTTGTGTGTGTGTTCAATACGGTTGATATTCTATGTGAAACATCTCCTGGCAGACAAATCACATGAGCAATGTATTCTCATTCGATGCTATTTAATGTTCATTTTTATTCAACACGCTCTGCTGTGCTATAGACGTGGGTTTACGTGTAAGGGGTTTCGGGCAAATAAAATGAATTAGATAAAACGATTTCCTAATAACTAGATATGCAGGGTCCTATTCGTCAATTCGTGAGCCATATCTGGTATTAAAGCCATATAAGCATAGCGTATTTTTTTGTGGGACTGTGCGAACCGTGCAGACCTAGATCAGACGCCACATAACGCGGGCGTCTGATCAGGGTCTCTACTGTTTGATGACTGGTCAAAGAATTTCTAGCGATAAGGCGAGCAATCTCCCTAAACGAGACGTTCGTTTTATTTTGTTGAAATAACGACTGGAGAAACTAGGCACATTCAACAAATATATATAGACGAGCCGTCGATGCACCTTTGCCCCTGAATTTGTATATTTAAAACGGGATTTCCTTCATGAATGTTATTACTCTACTTCTTATTGAATGAGAATTAAATTCGATCATCAACTGTACTTGTTAATCAGTAACGTATATGGGAACTAGACCGTTAAACAAGGAACCACGCTATGTACAGTAAAACTATTTATACAGTTGGTGTACAATAAAAACGACTATCTTAAGACGTAAAATGAGGGGTGGGAGTAGAAGGCCCAAGTTTTCACGGCTTTGCAAATGATGAATCGCTTTGAAACATATTTTGATGCTTTCTATGCATATTTTACTACCGAAACAGTCCAATATCAAAAACATTAGGACAATTTGAAAATTTAGCTTTTGTAATCATGTCAACTAGGGAAAATATACGCCTATCGCTAGAGCTCCCTGATAAGAGTTGGAAATTTCATTCGGCTATGGGTAAACATTGGTCATATAGGCGTATTTCCCGTTGAACTTTTTACCTCTCTTATCAAATATGTTTTACAAGTCAGGGCATCAAGAAAGAATAATTACAACTGGTAACTGCCTCGAATCACGCATGACGCTATTTGGTGTCCGAAAAACGACACTGGGTGTGAAAATACATCTATTTCATAAATAATCCATTATATTTGCGTGTTAATTAGTAGAAAGCATGTCACGAGTTGTTTCAATCTATCAGGCTATTCTGTTTTGTTCGGTCAATAATATAACGGAGCCTGGCCAGTTCATGAGACTGAGGTACATATTGCAAATGCATGAAGTCAATCTTGATGCGTGCGTTACAGCTATCAAGCGGTGCAATATGCGTAAATGTTGGCTTAAGCCTTCCTTTGTGTACTAACTGTTAGTTCGAGCAATGAAAGCATCTGTGCTAACAGTGCTTGCATAAGTGACAACGACCAAAATCTCGTGAGCTGGCTTTGGGTATATGTCTTGTGTATAAATTTGAGTTAGCCAATCGAAATGTAAATCTAAATTGGGTAGGAGATTACGTGGTCTTTGCTTTGACCCACTGTATGGAAAAATGGCGTCGCTTGATAAACAATTCTAGCAGGTGAATTGTTGGTTCTCTTTGTTTTGGTTAGCTTTTATGCATCGAACTATGCTTCATATCTGAGCGAACTTTGTCCGGATCTTATTAGACCATACTTGTAGTAAAACGTTTATATATAAGTCAAACACTTTGTCACAAACTATGAAATTATTTATCGGAAGAAAACAACAGTCCGTGCAGTGTATCATCACAAAAACGACATGAATTCCAACCCTGTGGTCGTTGAAAGTGAAACAAAGTCTCAAAGATATATAGTGTGAGAATGTCGCCTCTCACAGAATATAGCACATGCATTAATTGTCAGGTAGAAGGATTTTACAAGGAGTTGGTGTCATTATGGTTCAGTAAAATCAAACGGAACAATGAAATGGACAACAGGAACTATAAACAAAAACAACTCCAAATTACAAACAAACAAAACCAACACAGAAGTCCAACTGATATCTCTGATAGATCAAACGTTAGACGAGTCAGAAATGGACCTCCGGATAAATATTACTTGACTTTTCGCTTACTGTAAAGGCGGCACCTCATGAATGCGTAATTAAGACTGGTCAACCAGACAAGGTAAAAGCTGAATTATTCGAAAGTAACTGTATCATCTTGCGCCATTACCTCAGTATAGACGCAAAACACGTTATTTAGTTCTTAAACGCCAGCAAAATAACTGTAACTGCATCTGACAATGTCTATTTAACATAAGCATGAAGGCAAACATTGTGAACCCAGATCAGACTGCTCCTACAGGAGCAGTCTGATCTGGGTCCACAATGTTTGTCTATGAGGCTTCAAACATTGAAGTGGACGACAAAAACATACATTTTGTGATTATGCGCTTTAAGGGTTAATAAATGTGAGTTCAGTGTGTATACAGTAGGATTTTCATGAAATGCACGCACGTTTGCGCGGCCAAAAGAGTTGATTAACTCTTTACCACATTATAAATAAAACCTGATTTCCCTTCCTTAGCAGATGAAATAGCCAAACCACACCCAGATATGTATATTAAAGTGCCACCTTTACAGTAAGCGAAAAGTCAAGTAATACCAGTTACCTTCTACCTGTTATCCAATGTTGTTCAATAGCATGATCGGCTCAGTGGTATTTTTTTATAAATAAAAGTTACAGGTGGATCCAGAGGGGGGACGGGGGTCCGGACCTCCACTGGAAAATTACATGTGGCAACAGGGGGCCTGCTAGAGACCTACAAAACTGTCAAAGTTGGACAGAATTTCACACCGTTGTGACCGACTAAACAGCAGGAAAAACGCTGGGGACAATAAGTGCCGTAAATTGGCTAGCTTTCATACTCAGTTATAGTAGAATGATCTATTGCGAGAAATGATGGATCTTCCTCACTATTTTGCTCGCTTTTTGAGTTCACATGTTCTTTTAGACCATATCGTAGGCTTAATGACGTCCTTCACTTTACTCCTGAATTTCAGGTACTTCGTTTTCCATTAATGACATTGCTTTAATACTACAATTGATCACATTAGTCGTAAAGTGGAACTGTATTTACACACACAAGACAAGCGCGCTTTTGGTATATGTATAGCCACACAGCTGAAACTTGGATTAGCCTGCGCACATGCGCAGGCTAATCCTAGTTTCAGTTGTGCGCTCCCTGGTAGGTCTGCTTCCAATATTGGTATAAATCTCTTGGTTCGTTGCACGTAAGAGATGTAAGGCAATGTATGGCGCCCTTGAACTGCATGTCAAAGTATATTTTTTCGTGGTATGCTTCACAAAGGATAAAAGTACGGACACGTGAGGGATAGATTTCCGGAATCAGTGAATATAACACAAATGAGCCACGATGATAATACGGGCGTTGACTTCTGTAGCATATTTAACTGTCAGTTTAAAAATAGATGAGAATTGCTGTAAACAAAAATTATTAATAAAATAATCCAGGTTATGGGTGCTCTATAAGGTATTATTCCACTTAGGTGCTCGAATTTATGAAAATTTGCTACATTGTCTGATGCTTAGGGGTATTTTCTTTAATTCCATCCAAAAATTTCGAGAAAATAACAGCCAATGAAAAAAATGAAAGTGTTGACCAAATTATTCATAGAAAAAGCATTTTCCTTATACTCGATTTGAACATTTTTTTCAGATCTTTAAATAGGCGAACTTTTGGGAGTCTGTAATTGTTCTATGTTTTGTTGTACGTTACTTTATGTCCATTTTAGTATTAAGATTGAATTTCACATGATGACGTTACTTGACGTCCTGGGAAAGATAGCATGGGTAAGATTTTCTATCCCAGGGTAAAATCTTAGATATCCTTATACGGTTTGCAAGAATTAATAGTGTTCTTTTAGTGAATAACATCCGCGAAAGCTTATCTGCAGTAGTGATATTCACTCAATGCATTGTTCATATGACTTTAATTGGCCTTGATCAGTGGACATCTAAGATTCCTTTTCGCCTGAGGAATGTCAGATGACGCGTTAGATTAGTCTTGGATCTCACTTATGAGCAAAACTACAACCTTGGAAATGCTTGTCTTAAATCTGTTCATACCATTTATTCCAATCAATGAGTGAAATCTGCATAGAGACACGAAAAGGTACCTTAACCTTTTCAGACAATGGATTTTTATACACTCCTACATACAATAAGCCCAAATAAAAAATGTGTTTCGGGTAACGGGTCTGAAAAATAATTTTGTACATTTTGAAAAATGCATAAAATTATTTTTACTCCAGAAAACCTGAAAAAGTCTAGGTTTCACCAGCAAATTGAGGTAAGATCGAGTTACCCTAAACACAGGTATTTTTCATTTGGCCTAAAGTAAGAATGATCCATTATATATACTGGGGAGGGGGCGGGGTCACAGGTTACATTTCAATCAAATACTGCATATCTTTCTCTGACTTAGCAAACAGTGCAAGCGCTGATGAAATGCATAATCATCTGGGTCTTCGCTGCTTGCCAAAGAAACCGTTAAGGGGTTTCTGGTCTTCAAATTAATGGACAAAACGTTAACGCGGTTCTCATGCGCTCGTATTACCCCCCCCCCCCCCCCAACTAAATTTCCAAAAGGAACACAGGATAATGGATGGACCGATGCCGTCCTTCAGCCTAAGCCGGAACTGACATTATATTAAATGGTCAGTTCGTGAGTTATTTGCATTTACAAGTATCGCAAACACGGGTAGCGAATGCTTAGACACGCCGTCTCAACAGAGCCTTCTATGCCCACACACATTATGCAAAGAAGAAATGTAGATGAAGGCTCTCGGAAAAATATACGCCACTTTGCAAATGTAGGCTTTTAGTCTCACATGCATTTTTAAGATGGGTTTTGTGCAGATGTCATACAAGATTCGCACGAGCTGGACCATATTCCGAATAATACCACTAATTCTGACATGGTTAAATTGAGCCACAACCACGTCTTGACATGTTCGAATGTCAAATGTCCAATTTACCAGAATCGCGCGCGCCTTTACTTATGCCCTACATTCTCACTGGATTTCCGGACCGGCAATAAAGAACGGTATCAGCATCCTTCCCACCCCGCTCGCTTCTTTTGGCAAGGCCATTTTCTGAAGCTATGAGTCACCGTTCATCATCTTGTTCTTGGACGTAGATCTAATTACGATGTTTATCTCTGTAAGCGCTTGTTAAATCCGTCACCAGAGGGCTCGAATAATAATTCCATAAAAAGGCTTTCTGACTGACCTCAGATTGAACTCACGGTATCATGAAGGCAAATCATTTAGAAAATACAGCAGTAAAATCTCTTTTGTCATTAGGTTTACGTGAAAGTGGTCCTTCTGAAAGAACGTTTATACCACCTTTACCAACTTTGGCATGAAATATGTCGTGATGTGCAAGGTCTACACTGATGTAGGTGGTATAAAATAGTTATATCATGTTTGTCCACATGTACGTAAGATAATCCACTCGCTAAAGCTCGTGGATTATCTCCACGTACAGGCGGACAACCGATGGTATAACTATTACTTATCCATAGGGAATGGACAAAATAATAAATTGCAATTATGAAAAAAAGAAAGACAAAGAGAGAGTATGCCCAGGAAATGCCGTTTTCACAGACCAACTAAAGGCACCGCCAGTAAGAGATTCTATTCCTCAGTGAGATGATTTCTAAAACAGAAAGGGCAAAAATAACTATACTCGGTAAAAAATGAACGGACCAAAACGTTCAATGATGTTTAAAAACTTTGTTTCCAAGTCGATTTTCTAACTGTTAAGCAACCACTGCCCGACGGAAATCAGTATTTGTCGAATATCTTTCATGTAATATTTTGAAAATTTGTAAACCTCCACAGGTAAAGACTATCGGATACCAAAGCGTGTTGATGTGCAGCGGTACTTGATCTAAAATCAGTAACTAGTATTATTTCGAAAACAACAAGAACAAATGTCTCCTCCCACAAATGCTCAAAGTTGACCTTTGTCGCTCCGCTGTGACATTGAAAACTAGGACAATGTCACCTAAACCTTAACAAGTCTTTACCATGCCCCAATAATCCGTCAACTAGTTCATGCAAACTAGAAAGCCAACAATAACAAAGACGGGATTTGCACTGTCGGTGGGAGTCTAACCCCAGTTACCACATGGGCAGCAGTATTTGGAATCAATACATTCTTAAGAATCAGTATTTTCCATCTCAAGTTCAGTAATTGGTTTGCTCAAATCAAATAGTGTACTTTATTGTTGTACTTTTAAACAAATGGGCCTTGATGCGAGAAAACCTGTCTTCGGGGTTTGCGATCAACAAAAGAAGCCTTAACGCGTCGAGACTCAAATAATAGGTAGTTCAATATTTTCAAAACAAGTAGCCCAATGGTCAACGATCGCTCACCTGGGAGCCAGCATAATGTTTGGAGACACCACAACTTATTATGCTTAAAGGCAGGTAACTCTGAACTTGAAACAGTGATCAGGAATATATCCAAACACTCAAGATATTATGCCAATTCTGGTTTTCTGCAAGTATTAGAAAGATCTGAATAAAACTTGCGGAGGAAACCTGGCGTAACTATAATTTTCAGATGCTCAAGGGCAGATAACTCCATAGTCAGTGATGAGATCTGACTAAACTCACCCATGCTTTTATGTATGTCCTGGTTACCTTCAAGAATGAAGAAGATCAAATGAAAAATAAATGACCTAGAATGGTCAAAACATTATAGAGCTATATTTCAGACAATCAGGGGCAGATAACTTTAGTTGCTGGTCAAGTGTGGCTGAA
Source organism: Loripinus fragilis (assembly GCA_964019695.1). Classification (NCBI taxonomy): domain Eukaryota; kingdom Metazoa; phylum Mollusca; class Bivalvia; order Lucinida; family Lucinidae; genus Loripinus; species Loripinus fragilis. The sequence goes on from OZ026515.1 coordinate 124,222,952, forward strand.
AATCAAACTCAATAAAACTTTTATAGTTGTCCTTGATACCTGCAAGAATGATGAAGTTCCATCCAGAAATGAAAGCATTAGAGTACTCACAACATTCTTTCCATTATAGGTCTATGGAGATTTTTTTTTAGACATTCAAGGGCAGCTAACTCCATGACCCATGTTCGATCTCGCTGAATTTCAAACCCATCCAAGCTTTTATAGCTGTCCTCGTTACTGCAAGAATGAATACGATCCAATCAAAAATGAAGGTGTTGGAGTGCTCACAACATTATACATTCATTTTTCAAACGCTCAAGGGCAGCTAACTCAGTAGTTGGTGATGGGATCTCGCAGAAATTCAAACTAATTCATGCTTCTATAATTGTCTTCGTTACCTGCAAGAATGGTGAAGATTCATCCAAAACTGAAAGAACTAGACTGCTCATAACATTTCTTAAATTTTAAATCTATGGAGATTTTTCTCAGACGTTCAAGGGCAGCTAACTCCGTAGACCCGGGTCAGATCTTGCTGAATTTTGAACCCATCCAAGCCTTTATAGCTGTCCTTGTTGCATGCAAGAATGAATAAGATCCGATCAAAAATGAAAGTGCTAGAGTGCTCACAACATTATACATTCATTTTTCAAATGCTCAAGGGCAGCTAACCCAGTAGTTGGTTATGGGATTTGGCAGAGGTTCAAACTCATTCAAGCTTTTATGGTTGTACTTGTTACCTGCAAGAATGAATAAGATTCAATCAAAAGTGAAAACACTAGAGTGCTCACAACATTTCTCTCATTATAACCCGATGGGAGCTATCTGTTACCATGGCCACCAGAGTTCTGATCCGATCTGGGCCAACACCTAATGCAGCCAATCACCCACCCTAATGATGCTTTAGATGAAATTTGATTATGCTCGGCCAGCTGGTCTCAGAGATATTCATGTCTGAAAGTGTGAACAGACGCACGGACGGACGATTGGACGGACGGACGTCGACTCGACTCCCATCCTAAAGGCTCACCAAGAGCCTTCGGCTGAGGTGAGCTTATAAGAAGGAATAGAATACAAAAAATGTCTTTAAATATACGTACTAGAAGAGTTTTTTGGGTTGTTACCAAATAGACTATTGATCAAAGTAAGTAGGGGTGCAAAGATCAGGAATCGATAAATCAAGTACCACACCTGACCCGGGATACATATGGGAAAGTAACAACTCACAGCTAGACACCACAAACGAGAGCCAAGAGGTCAGCCCTTTCCCAGCAGTTGACCACAAGGCACATATTAACAGACGCATACAAATGCATAGCAAACTTAAGACAGAAAAAAACATAAAATATCCACAAAAGAAGTACCGCCTTGGAGCGGTAAATAAATTATTTTACTGGAGGGCTTAAACCAGTTTAACGATGCGCCAGCCTCACCCTTAATTCAGATGTGGATCAAGACACATAGATGTTTGGTTTGCATGAAAGACCCCCAACTTATCAACGCATCATCTCCTAGAACATAAAAATCAAGATATAAAAAGGAGATAAAGCAAAGAAAAGGACTCAACAGTAAATAAAACTGAACTACCGGAGCAAATCAAGAGAGAGGGCAAAGATCAGGAATCGATACAATCAAGCATCACACCAAATGTCTAATATGCTTTACTTCAAAATCGTTAATGGACGAAGAACATAAAGCGTGTACATGTATCATAACTACATCTAAAGACTAATATTAAAATGTCTCTGCATTCAAATTACAAAGTGTAAAATAATAGAAAGTGTAACTGAACCTAAAAGTATAAAGAAGCAAATCTACCCAGTCACATAACGGACATCATTGAACATTATGTTTTATTGAAAAATCACAATTTGGTGGGACGCAGTTCATTTATTTTCAATGTTCTTTTTAGCTTTACTGAAAAAGGCCATGACTCGAGCTTATAGAAAGAGCACGAAATTTTAATCGTTCGTGATAACTAAAATACCGATAATTTAAGACTTTTCATGCTTATAACTAATATTTTTTTTGTATTTATTCTGCTAATAAACGTTAAAATGCCAAAAATGTTGGCATTTTAACATTTATTAGCTGGATAATGATCAACTGTGTTAAACACCAACTCTTAACTTGTTTATCACTTGTATTCAGAAATGTATTTGCTGATCTGTGAGAAGCGATAAATGCATATTTTATATCTTTAAGTGCAAGCGATATCAATGGCATGCATGCATTTGCACTGGTTAACGCCACATTATATTCTGCTTTATACAACAGATAGTTATGAGCATTATGTTCTGTGTACATGTAAATAGTTCTTCTTTAATGGCTTAATATGAAATATTGGTTCAGACCAAAAACAACTGATACTTTATTTTTAAAATGTGAATGCACAACATAGAATAGAGGTCTTCTTAATAGATGCATTCTTAATCAACTTCTATATATTAATGGATGCAAGCAGGAATTCATAGGCTCGTATGCAAAAACTAACAGTTTAATGTCCTGTTTTTGTTTTTTTCTCTAGCCAATGCCGATTATCATTTTATCTAAGGTGAGCTGATGGGCATTGCTGATTCGAGCCGATCGAAATTCCATTGTGCTAAATACCCGCTAAGCAAATAATATGTCGCAGGTGTTTAAGGTGAAGTTCTTGTCAATCATAATAAAAGCTGCGGGGAAAAAAGACAAACAAAAGTGAAACATGATGCACGAGTTTCATTTTTTGTACATATAATGTCGTATCAACAACAAAACTGATATATTTTTTACCTTGAGAAGTTTATTTTTGTTCCCAATGAATAATTGAATACCCATATAACGTTACAAATTATTAAGTATGGCCCAAGACCCTATCTTTTTTTTTATTTTATTTCTTTTTATGAAGGGACGCAAATCTTGAACAGTTCTTAATATTTACAGGCTTAAGTTCCCTGGCTGAAAAGATAGGTTATTGTTCATTAGTGATAACAGTTGGCTTGGATTAAAGAGGCGTTTAAGAGACATGAAAGGAAAAAAATGACGACAGGGGCCAGTCTACCAGTTATTAAGCAGTTTTCAACATCGTTTACTGTATAAAATGCCAATTCAGCAGCAAACGCCGTTCACGGCTTGAACCAACATCATGGCACCAACTCTTTAACTATGTACAGTTGTTACCTGAGTACAGTTTGAACAGAATTTTTAATCAGCGTTTACTCATCAGTAAACGCTGATTAAATATTGTGTTCAAACTGTTACCCTTGAAAGACACAAATATTCCAAAAGCTTCATTTGATTAATCATGTAAATGTATCTGGTCCTGAGCGTTATAACGTACAAGGTGTAATAGTACAAGGATGAAATATTTTGCTCAAGATAACATCATTTCTTGAGTTAATAATCCAGCTCCAGCAATAACGAAACTGATGGGCTATATGTGCATCTAACATGATATACTTCAGGCGTAGTTAACATTTAATTTGATACAATGACATTTAAGCAACACACACAATGAACATTAAATTCAGGGGCGGACTTGATTAAGCTATCTTAGAGTACTCAGCGTAAGTCAGAACAGCCACCTAAAACAAGTTAAACTGGTTACTTTGGAGTACTCCGGAATAAATCAAGCGATACAAATATTTCCGCACATGCAGGCAGTGCTCCGCCATCTTGTTTTGGAACGTGCCACGAGATTGTTCTGTCTACACTACCTAGGAAGATGTAGTACTCCAGCGTACGACAGCATAGAATTTGAATTCGCATTTGAATTCTGTTCTGCTTGTTGGGATTGGAAGGGAAAAAGTTAACAGCTAAATCAAGTCCGCCCCTACACAAACAAACTGACAAATGCTTCACTGAATACACAACAAAACTACTTTAGGTGTAGCTATGATACACGCACACTCAATGACACTAGAGTAACAAACACAATGGACATCTACACAATCATACTGGTAAATTCTACACTGAGTACACAGCAATACTATTTTCGATATTATTATGATACATTCACACTCATTGACACTAAAGTAACAAGCACGATGAACATCTACACTATCATACTGACAAATGCTACACTGAGTACACAACATAACTACTTTAGGTGTAGTTATGATACATGCACACTCAATGACAATTTAGTAACAAACACAATGAATATCTACACAATCATAATGATACATGCTACCCTGAGTACACAGCAATAGTACTTTAGATGTTGTTATGATACACGCCCACTAAACGACACTAAAGTAACAACCACAATGAACATCTTCACAGTCATACTGACAAATGCTTCACTAAGTACACAACAAAACTACTTAAGGAGTAGTTACGATACATGCACATTCAATGACACTAAAGTTACAAACACAATGAACATCTATACACTCATGCTGACAAATGCTTCACTGAGTACACAACCAAGCTACTTTAGGTGTAGTTATAATACATGCACAATAAATGACACTAAAGTGCCAAATGCAGTAAGCATCTACACACTCATACTGACAAATGCTTCACTGAGTACACATCTAAGCTACTTTAGGTGTAGTTATGATACATGCACAATAAATGACACTCAAGTAATAAATGTAGTTAACATCTTCACAGTCATACTGACAAATGCCTTACTGAGTACACAGCAAAAATACTTTAGGTGTAATTATAGTAAATAACAGTAAAGAAACAAATACGGTAAACTTCTACACATAGTCCGGTAGAAAACAAGAATGACCTGGAACTTGATTTTAAAGTTTTTTTCTTCACGGATTCTTGTTGTTCAGACATTGTGCATGATGAATCCAACTGATGCCACTCTGGCATCATTGAGCGTTTTGAAAAATTAAAGATGGCGTCCAAGATGGCCGTCAGTTATGCTCATAACACCTATCTGACCAACAGGTTGGATAAAGAGAGCTCTAATTTTGACTTTTTATGGATGTTTAGAGGCTAAATGATACAGACAATTAAAATGGAACATTGATTCTATTCAGAAGGTTGAAATATTAAAGATGGCGCCCAAGATGGCCGTCATTTAGTCCCCTAAGACCTATCTGACCAAAAAACGCAATGAAAAGCATTTTAATGTTGACTTTGTATGGCTTTTTAGAGTCTAAATGATACAAATGATGAATTGGAACATTGTTTGATTCAGAAGGTTAAACTATTTACGATGGTGTCCAAGATGGCCGCCATTTGAAGCAAAATCCCACTTGAAATCAGAATCACAGTTAATAACCTCTGATAGTTTCAACAGTAGTTGCATTCGGCGAATTTGACTGGCATGATGTTGTTGTGTTTTAGCGTTGTAAAATATCCAAGATGTCATCCAAGATGGCAGAAATAGCAGGATGTATATTGTGGAATCACACGTGTGTGTTTATTAAACACTGCACTGAAAAAACCCCTTATTTTTTCATAATGGTAATGTTTTTTGTGTGTCTTTGTTCTGGTAATCATATCCATCAACCCATGCACTACTTTCAAGACTACTTTTGGCTGGATCTGATAATCATATTATTCTCATAAAAGTTCCTACTTTGGGCAGACATGCTGTCAAGAAATAATGAAGTGATAAATGCCAGGGTATGCTGAACGAACGATATCACAAAAAACTCTGTGACAGCGTGCTTACTTAAAGTACACACTTTTTTTAATCAATATCCGGGAAAAATCAGCTTGAAAGTACTTTATGGATGGATTGCTAAAAATAAAATTACCAAAAAAAAAGAGGGAAAATACTATTTACATATGGAGTGCTGTGTATCAACAAACCAACGAGTAAGAGATATATTTGCATGCTGTAGATGTTAATTACCATCATGACTGCTGGTTGAGTGTAACCATTAAAGACATTCCTGCTGCTCAGGAGAAACTGTAAAATACAGGCCTGTTGGTCTGGTGCAGTTGTAACAACCATTACTACTATACTAGTCTGGTGCAAGTGCAACAGACAGCACAGATGGTTGGATTTTTCTATAACAAATATGAATACTAGTACTGGTCCGGTGCAAGTTTTTCAAACACGTATGTCTGTAGGTGCAAGTTTAACAGACATGACTGCTGGTTAGGTGCAACTGTTAAAGACATGACAAATGGTCGGATGCAATTGTTACAGACATGGCTGATGGCTGGGTGCTAATATAACATTCATGGATGCTGATAAGATAAAACTGTAAGAGACATGTATGCTGATTGTATGCAACATATAAAGACATGACTGCTGGTCAGGTGCTACTGTAACATACATGCCTGATGGTCTGGTGCAATTTTGCTTAACTGCCCATTGGTCGGGTACAAGCATAGAAGACATAACTGCGGGTCTGAGGCAAGTGTAACAGACATACCTGCTGGCACAGCCCCACAACTACAAATGTGTTTGCAAATCTTACAGAAATAGATGCTTGTATTCGATGTGCCAAATGGCCAGGTGCAACTGTCACAAACATGCCTGCTGTTTCAGAGCAAAGTTTAAAGACATGGGTACTTCAGCAGGCCTGATAGTCTCGTGAAGCTATTACATATATAACTGCCGGCCTGGATTCTTGTTTTCAGACATGTATGCTTATTAATCAAACATGGAAATGGTAAAGATGTCTACTGACCTTGTGGCAATAATGGCTGGGTTGCTGGTCTGGTACAAGTATAACAGACATGCACACTGATCCAACGCACGAGTACCCAGCATTCCTGTTAGTCGGGTGCAATTGTAACATACATTATTGCTGGTGTGATGTAACAAACACATATGCCTTCAGATCCTGCGTCTCGGCAACAGGCATACATGTGTGCTGTTTCAGTACCACATAATTTGCATGCGTGCTGGTAAGAATGTCTGATGTGATGGCCTGGTGGCAATATTATATGGATGCCGTTCGATGAATCTTCAACAGATATGGCTGAGAACTTGGTACCATTCAATCAGACATGTCTCCTTTGAACATCAAAGAGAAAAGCTACTTGATCGATGCCCCTCCATCAGACATGCCAACTTAAACTGTGAAACTTTAGTAAGCAAGACTATTGCTACGTTGTCAATCATAAAAAATACATGCCTGCTGGTCCAGTGAGACCCCATTGCTATGTCGCTGCAGCTGCAACAAATATGTATTCTGGCCTAGTGTAACTTCCACAAACACCGCTGCTGTTCTAGCATGTCTACTGGTTGAGTTGAGTAATGTGCACGATTGGAGCTTGCTGGACCGTTGCCACTCAATCAATATGCCTGCCGATCTTTTACCACTCATTCCTGCATGCTTGCTGGTGTTGTGTATCTCTATTTGCCATAACTGCGTGTATGGTGTCTCACTATCAGCTGTGCCTGCTGGTGTGGAGCCTCACTATAGGCCATGCCTTCTGTTGTGATGCCTCATTATCAGCCATGCCTTCTGGTGTGTTGTCTCACCATAGGCCACACCTTCTGACGTGGTCCCTCATTATCAACCATGCCCATTGGTGTGGTGCCTCACTATAGGGCATGTCTGCTTGTCAGTTGCCACTGCAACCGACATTTTTACAAGTTGAGTGCAGATAGAAGGATGGCTACAAATATGGTGCTACTTATACAGGGATGTCATCACATCAGACATGTTTGCTGATCTCGGCCAAAAATTACAATGCTTCCTTAAAGTTAAAGAGGACTTAAGCTAAGAATTGATACTTCAACATATTACATTAAATGTTTAATAAATTGCCAGGATCGATGCAGTACGTATGGTCAAAGACACCATTGTGATCTACAGAAAAAAAACAAAATTATTTTGATTTTAATAAGTTTGAAACGTTATTTTAATCAATACTTAACTTAAGTCTTCCTTAACTTTAAGGAAGCATTGTAATTTTGGGCCCTAATGCCATTCTCAGATATGCCTGCATATACAGTGCAACTCTATTATACACACATACCAGGTTTGTTTATTCAGATATGTGTGTTTGTTATGTTGTAATCCATCATTATGCCTACATGTAGGGTGCGGCTCCCACGGGTTTGAAAAAATTGTTGGCTACGATCTTGGACGCCATCTTGAATATGTCAAATGCTGAGTGATAGCATCACTGGGATCACAAGGATGATGTCTGTAATTCAAGAATTAGTAAAATAAGCATTTTGCATGCAAATCCCTGGACTTTGTCTGTCTCAGGGAAGTTTTTCTTATACTTTTTGTGATAAACTGCCATCTTGGCGGCCATCTTGTCCGCATTCTTATTATATTTGGTTACAAGCTAGTGTGTTCAGTTAGATTCCAACTTCATAGCAACAATTTAAGAAAGAAAATGGGCTTGAGACATTATTTTCGTTATACCACAATTTTTCTCTTATAATTGTCCTCCATCTTGGACGCCATCTTGGATATATCGAAATGCTCAATGATGCCAGAGTGGCATCACTCGGATTTTTCAAGGACAATGTATGCACTACCAGAATCAACAAAGAAAAAAAGTTTAAAATCAAGTTCCAGGTCCCTCTAAAATTCGCCTGAATACTGCCGGACTAACACTGACAAATGCTACACTGAGTTCACAACTACGTTATTGTACTTTCAAAGATGCATAGTAATGAGGCAATTCTATTTTTCTTAAAAATAGGTAAAGCATGATTATTCACTGCCTCGCGCATATGCAGTAATCTGTGGTAGGTTCAACATAACTGTAAACTGAGACTACCTGCCTGCCCAAAATCAAGGTAAACTCGCCACTGTTTGTTTACAACGATTCTCATATATCTTTCAAAGTACAATAAAGTAACCAATACAATAAACATCAACAAACTTTCACTAACAAAGTCCTTAACCCATGTATGCCTATTGGAATTTTCTTCCCACCTTTATCAATTGACAGAATCCATTTCGAATTTTTAAACTTAAAAGTAGGAAATTACAATTTCATTCAAATTTTAAAAGTACATTCTGCAAGCAAATGGTGAAGAACCTGATCAGACACCACGTCTGCGGCGACACCGCAGGACGCGGCGCCTGGTATGGTTCTGCACTGCTTGCCGATTTCTTATATAAAGCATGCTAAACTTAAATGCGTTAAGTGATTCACTGTGTACATATTACAATACTTAAGGCGTAACATTTGAAGCATACAATGACCTTAATGTAAATCTACACACTCTCACTGACAAAGTCATTAAAGGTTTCACTGACTACATATTAAAAGTAAGGCCGAAGGCAATGATCAGGAATGAATCGACAAGAACAAGTGACTAAAACACAAGAAAACAGCACATACAATAGAGCCAAGAGGTCAGTCAATTCCCAGCAAGTGTCCATACCCAGCAAGGAACAGACAACACAGTATGAAAGACAAACACGAAACGCAAATACCAAAAAAGGTTCCACAAAAGAAGCACAGCCTTGGAACAGACAGTAAGATAATAACTGGAGGTATTAAACGAGTTTGAAGGTACCAGCCTCACCCTTCTGATGTGGATCAACACAAATATATGTTTGGTTCGCATGAAAGATCTCTAACTTACCGATGTATCATCTCCTAGTACATACCAATCATGATATAAAAAGGAGATAAAATAAAGATAATGACTCAACAGTACATACAACGGAATACTGGAGAAAACAAAATCCAACAGTTAAACTCCAATGGACCCGATCACAGACTAACCCTCTCATCTATAGATAAGTCTTTATGAACCGTCATAGAATCTGATGTCCAACCCGCCGGCGAAGCAAAATTGCCTACCGTGCTTGGTTTAACCACCAAGCATGCAGTCAATGCAATAAATGACTTAAGGCGTTATCAACATACGACACTGAAACAACAGATACAAAATGCAGTTAAACTCTCTTACCAACCCAGTCCATATGAACTAAACTGTGTGCATGTTAAAACACTTCAGAGGCAATCAACATGTGTTAACTGTCGAGATCCAAGCCCCAATATTACTAACTTAGCTATTTTTGACTGATCTCATCAAACATTCAATCCCAAATTGGAAAAAAAGTTTCGTCCATTGCCTGTTTGGCGGCTTCGTACACAAAGATCTCGTACTTTTGAATTTATGTAGAAAATATAAGCAAACGATTTTTGGAAAACACTGTTGGCCGTTTTTATTGTTTATACATAAAAATACGTAAAATATGTGTGATAAACGTTCTATGCCAAAAAACCGAAGTAACGTCGGTTAAAACGTTAAATAAATCGCTGCCTTTCAACTCTCATCTCCTTTTCAGCTTTTAAAAAAAGACTGTCCATCGTCGACGTCGTCTGTGTCCCAAGCTGGAGGTACTCACAAGTTTTCTTGGTATCTTATCAAACAACATACAAAGTCCAGTTAAATGACATCTACATCCTTGCGATTGTCCAAAGCTTCTATGATGTCTGCTAAGTAGTCAAGTAATTGGGTTTCAAAGTGTATTCCTTTTAAGGTTGCTGAGAGAACATGTTATTGTCTGTCATTTGATCAACTATAACATTAATGATAAGCCTTTCCATCAATTGCCTGGTACCGAAGTGTGACTAATTGTCAATACATCTCAGCTTTACCTTTTTCACCCTTTTTGAATATTGCCGTTACATTAGTCTTATTCCAGATTGTTGGAATTCTCTCTTCTTCCAATGATTTATCAAATAATAATTCTAGTTGTTTCTTGATGACTGATTTCGTTTTCAGTTTTGGAACATATTGGAATAGTACTGTATTGTCCTTGGGATTTTGGGGTCTTCATGCGGCCATTTGCCTTCAAGATTTCTTCCTCTGTGAACATCAATGACTCCAGTGGTTGGTTGTTATTACGCTCCAAACATTTTGGTAATTCCTTGTTACCCTTTTTAAAAACACGCATGCAAAAAAAAAATGTTCAGTATTTCTGCAGTTCCTTCCTTGGTTGCTTTCTAATACATTTCCTTCATTACTTATCAGCTTATTGGCTGTGAGAGCCAGATAAAACGCAGCATTATGCAGCATTTCATCAGGGTCAACACTGTTTGCTAAGGCAATAATTATATTCAGAGAAAGAAATTATAGTCTGTGACCCCTCAATATAGAGAATGGGCCATTCTGACTGTATCAAACTTTATGGAAAATTCCATAAGTAGACTACCTAGCAGGCTAACCAGATGTTTCGTTTCCTTTTCGGTCTTTATATTAAGTTAGGACTGGTTTTCCGTTATGACATGCAAAATGCAATATTGCTAAAGATAGGCGATGCAAAATCTCATACTATTAATCGTTCCAACTTTGATTCCTTGAAAACTGAGTGACATATTTGATGTACAAAAGTGTCTGAATGTGATTTCTATTGTTTTTGCTCTATTCAGGGTAAATGGTAGAATTGCATTGGGTTAAAAATTTAAAGAATATTCAAATATTAAGAATTTGAGACTGACCTTCCATAGAAAATAGTAAGTGAGTATGATAAGGAAATACCATAATCACAAACCGCAGACAACCCCGTGGCACCGCGAGGAAGAGACGCTTAACCATCACGAGACACCAGGAAGACAAATTAAGCAAAGCAACAAGCTCTCTCTTCCCCATCAAGATGAATGCAATACTAGAATGGACATAAAGTAACGTACAACAAAACATAGAACAATTACAGACTCCCGCAATGGGAGTAACAATAAACAAAAAAGTCAACAACAACAGAACCACCGCCTTAGAACGGACAGCAGCCTAAGCCACCAGGGGGCTTAAATACATTTTACTGGTACCAAATCTTCGCCCCAGATTCTGCTGTTGTTGAAGTACAAGAACTGTTCAGCTCGCATGGTGGCCATCTAATTAATGCAATGTATCAGCATGGAGAAACACTCTAATAAAAATTAACACACCATGATGAAACAAAGAAAAGGGCTCATGACTAACGAATAGTCAAAGCTACAGAAAGCCTCAAGCTGAGCCACGGTGGGTCCAGCTATAGATAAGCATCAGGCACCAACCAACCGATTAAAGCTTTACGTCAGAGCCGTCATAGAGTCTTAGGCCTGACCCACCATCGTGCAATTAAAGCGGAAACCATAGCTATAAATCGTGACTGGGCTTAAAACTAGGCATGCAGACTGTCGCATGATATCCAAGTTATTTCCAACCCTTATATAACGTTTTACTATCTTTTTGAATTGATCATAAAAAATTAGGTTTTCCATCAATTCGTTTGAATTTGTAAACTAAATCACCATAAAATATAGGTTTTGATATGCCTTGTTGCAGAAGAGTTTTTAACCCAATGTTGTGTTTAACAATTAATTCTGAGTGTTTGTGGTAGAATTTAGAAAATGCTTTTCGAATGTTTTGATATCTATAACCTTGTGTTAATAATTGGTAGTTAAAAATAAGTTTCTTTTACGAAGTCCTCAACCTTAGAACACACTCTAGCAAAACGAATAAGATGAGAAATATATACACCATAGGAAGCAGAGCAAGGAACATCTCCATCAAGAAAGGGGAAACTTACTATTTCAAAATTAAAATCATCCCGTTTATCATAAATTTTAGAAGAAACTATGCCATTTGTTATTGAAAAGTTCAAGTCCAAAAACGAATCTCCAGTATCAGAAGAATTCGCCTTATTTAACTGAAGTTTAGTGGGATATATCTGACCTACCATTTGTTCAAAATAAGGATCATTATCAATATTAAGTGGGTATCTAAATATCTGGAGGTTGAGTTAAAAGCTTCAATAATAACAGTTTGATTATTGTCAGACAGAGACAACATAAAGTCTCTCTCATAACAAAACAAAAACAAATCTGCAACAAGAGGATGGGAGCGCAGTGGCTCAGTGGTAGAGTGCTTGACTCGAGACCGAAGGGCCGCGGGTTCGAGCCTCACCGGTGTCACTGCGTTGTGTCCTTGAGCAAGACACATTTATCCTAGCTTAGTACGGATTCAACCCAGGAAGACCCGTCCCACATAGCTGAAAGATTGTTGAGTGGACGTAAAGAATAAAATCAAATCAAATCAAAATCAAAAGCAACAAGAGGAGCACAATTAGTACCCATTGGAATACCTACAATTTGTTTGTATAATTTGAGCCAAATCTTATATATATATATATTGTCCAAAAGATAATGTAGCGCATCACACATTTTCTGACATGACCACAATTTATATCGTTTAGGTTGTTCAGAAGTAAAAAAGGCATTTTTATCATTACAAGCCTAATAAAGTTAGCCCTCTCTGTTAAATGTTTGTTCAATTAATTCTGTTAGTTTTTCTTTGATTAGATTATGAGGCAATGTAGTATGGAGAGTAGAGAAATCATATGTAGACAAACCAGATGCTAGAAAACCTCTAGACTTCAATTTATTAAACATTTCACCTGAATTTTTAATAGACCAAAATAAATTTTGACCATTTCTTTCATAAACTGCTGTGCAACTGTTGAAAGCCAGCCTCAAAACACTGAATTAGGCACTTTTCCAAAAACGTATCTGATTAATCTTTTATTCCTTGAAAACTGATTGACATATTTGATGTACAAAGTGTCAGAATGTCATAGGTATTGTTTTTTGCTCTATTCAGGGTAAATGATTGAATTGCATTGGGTTAAACGTTTCAAAAATATTAAAATCTTAAGGATTTTGAGGCTGAATTTCCATAAAAAGCCGGCCTCAAAGCACTGAATTAGGCTCATTTTTTTTAAAAAAAGTATCTGATTAATTATCAGTTTATCAAACAATTAAGCATTTAAACGTGAAAATGTTTAAAATTTTGAATTTCTCAGTTCCGGGATGTTGGAAAACTTTAACCTTTCAACCAATGTAATTGTATTTAATTCTCATTCTGAAAATATATGCTAATACTGATATGGGATGGAGAGGGGGTCATGGTTGGTTATAAGGGACAGTAAATGATATATTCACACTTATCCCTTATGAGTAGTCACGCTAAAACATGCATCTGCAGCTACTCAGTGGGACCAGAAGTCTAGGTTTTAGTGTTATCCAATCTACTTCCCTTCTCTGTTTATGCGAACGGTAAAGGCTCAGGCGAGACTGCGCGGACGCGCAGGCTCGTCTGAGCCTTTACTGTTCTTCAATGTGTTATGTTCCAAAATCTCATCTACTGGCTTGGTTGTTTGTTGGGTTCGATGCTTTACGTCCCAGTCAACAAATTTTCATTTATGATGGGACGGGTCTTCCTGAGTTGATAAATGTGTCTTGCTGAAGGACACAGCACAGTGACGGTGGTGAGGCTCGAGCCCACGGCCTCTTCGTCACGAGTCAAGCACTATACCACTGAGCCACTGTGCTCGCTCCCCTACTGGCTTGTATTACATTCGCAATTATTAAGGGGAATTAACCATTCTCTTCATTAGCATTGGTCCAGTATCGTGTTACATATATTCTCTGCAGTAACGTAACTGAATACAGTTCACCAGTCATTCATGAAATTGAATTTGCATGTAAATTATTTTGTTAAGATAAACCAGTGGAGGCTAAAACATGGTTCTGATATTCTTTGATAATATGGAGATTTTTTATTAGGAGTTAACGAATTCTTGACAATCGTTCATTTGAATATTTACACTGTCTGTCTGTGACGATGTCCTTCATTGTGCTACTTCGATGCAGACACATTGATAGTAACACATTTATGCCTAATTATTTGTCACCGTTATAAAATTGGACGAATCAATTTCGAATTTAAGGATTACTGCTAGTAATTATGTGCCCCGCGGATATATTGTTTTTCGTATGGATCCGTCGGCGTTAGCGTCGACTTAGCTTTTTGTCTGCACTCTCACTTATGAACAGCTGGGCGATTTCAACCAACGATACTTCATGGGGACAGCCGAAAGGAATGAATATATTTTCATGACCTTGACTTATCATCAAGGTCAGTAAGGTCATATAACTTTTTTTGAAAAACCTTGTCTGCACTCTATCTTTTGCATTAATGGCCAGATTTAGACCATACTGGCACAACGACATCATTGAGAGGACCTTAAGAAAAGATTAGAATGGTGACCATGACCTAATTTTCAAGGTCACCAGGCTCATATAACTCTATGAAAAAGCCTTGTCTGCATATATTTTTGAACCAATGATAAGATTTAGACCAATTGCAAACTGGCACAGTTACATGTACATCAGTGTTCGGATCTTAAGAATAAATTATATTTCGGTGAACTTGACCTAATTTTCAGGTCACCAGGTGCAAATAACTATATGAAAAACTTCTTTGCACTCTAACTTCTGAACCAATGGCCAGATTAAGACCAAACTTGCACAGATACATCATAAGAAGAACTTAAATAAATATTTAAATTTAGTGTTTGAACTTGACCTAATTTGCAAGGTAAACATGGTCATATAATTTTATGGAGAAACCCTGTCTGTACTCTATCGTCTAAACCAATTGCAAGATTAACACCAAACTGGGACAGGTATATCATTTTATGTTTTGATTGATTTGATTCTTTACGTCCCATGCAAGAATTTTTCAGTTATGTCGGGACATGTATTCTTGGATTGAACCAGTACTAACAAGGATAAATGGGTCTTGCTCAAGGACAAAATGCATTGACACCAGTGAGGCTCGAACCAGCAACCCCTCGATCTCGAGTCAAGCATTCTAGCACTGAGCAATTGCGCTCCCTAGATATATTATTGGGAGGATAATAAGAAATGGTTAGCTTTCAGTGACCTTGATATAATTTTCAAGATCACCACGGTCATATAACGCTATGAAAAACAATGTATGTACTCTATCGTTTGAACGATTGCCCACATGTATACCAAATTGGCACAGGGTCCAAATTAAGATGACCTTACGAAATTATTAGATTTGGTGATCTTGACTTTATTTTCAAGGTCACCAGGCTAATATAGTTCTATGAAAAAGCCCTGTCTGCACTTCTACCTTCTGAAGAAGGAACTGGCACAGCTAAATCATTGGGAGAACCTTACGATATAATTAAATTTGTGACACCTTAATTTATTTTTCAATGTCACGAAATGGGTGGGGAACATATTACGTTTTCTTCTGAAAACTCACTCTAGTTTACACATTCATTCAGATTTTAAAAGTACATTCTCTAAGCGAACAGTTCTGCAGGGTTTGAATCTTTCTGTACTATTTGTCAATGTCCCATAAAATTAACGCTTTAATTTTATGGGCTAATCAGATCAGGTTGTGTGTTTGTCTTGAAAACACATAAACCCTTACTGTGCATAGAAATCATATTTTAGTTTTGAAACAGTAAAATGCATCTAAGCCCCTGAGTGGCTTAGGCTGCTGTTTGTTCTATGGTGGTGGTTATGTTGTAGTTGATTCATTGTATATTGTTTGTGGGGGATCTGTGTTTGTTCCTAAATGTTATGCAATCCTTTTGCATAGCCAAGCAGATTAGTGCAAAAATCATGCATTTAATGATGCAAGCATGGAATTTTGCATGATTTTTTGTCAGGTCATATTTTGTTAAAAAAACTGTAAGCCATGCAAAAATTTAAAATTGTGAACATCTTTCAATATGGCCACCATTTTCAGAAGGAAAATACAATTTTGAGCATAAATCTGGACATAATTGGCCGATTTGAACAAATTTTGTATCATCATGTATGTTTTTAGCGCAGGAAAATAGAATTTTAGCATGATTGGTCCATAATAACTTTCATTTACTTTGACAAAAATATCAGCTATTGCCAATACGGCATGTGTAAGCTAGATCATAACAAACAACTATTATTAGGATGTAATTTTTATCTGCATGTAAATTTATTGGCATTCTCTACTGAGGCATCAGCCTTCAGAGTTACAGCTGCACAATTCAAAACATGATATGCTAAACCGATAGCACTTGCATCCGTCCCTTCATGCAGTCTCGCATCTACATTTGAGGGGGGCATGAGATTTCAAACAAGGTGGTATATGCGACCAGCAATGTCTCAGATCCGCCTGCGCATACGCGCAGTCTGATCAGAGGCTTGCTAGTCGCTTGAATATTCTATAAATTATGAATGTTAATTTACTGATTGAACTTCATTTGGAATTTCTAAGCTTAAAAGGAGGCTGCAATGGCTCGTCTGAGTCTTCACATGTCAAACGCCACATTGTTGGAAATCACATGTCACGGCTCATTTTATTAGCTCTCCAGACAATCTGTCGTGAGTTGTCTTGTTGCTCACACCCCACCCTCTTTCAGACTAGCTCAGCCTTTCCATTTGGCAAGTTGTTGCTAGGCCAAAGATGCAACATGTTGATAAGCAGCACGCTTTGTCTTATGGTCAAAGACGGAACTAGTTTGGAGTATTTCAACATTACCTTTAAGGAAAAGGTTGGCCTGGGGCATATTTGTCGTTTAAGCTCTTTTAAAGATTGACAGGTCAAACATTTGCGTCTCTGGTGATCTGGTGTTATGACCTCATCCACTCGACTGATAAAGTACGCCAGGTCAAGTTATTATTTATAATCTGTTTATGGTATACCTTTGTATCTGACATTATTATTTGTAAGTTTGAGACAAAATGGCACCAAATTTTAGATGCAAGTTTAAGGTACATTGACATAGTTGCTTGCAGGAAAAAGTTATATAATCCTGTTTCAATCTCGAGTAAACAGGCACATCTGTGACGTCATTATTTTTATGATAAACGTCATTTTGAGTTATCTACTGGTGATGCAATAATGAACATCACTGTGTCTTTTTCTTTGCGTTTTGCTTAAAGCATGCTTAGTATGTCATAAGGAAGTTTTACAGAGTTATCACATTTTATATCATTTTCAAGGATTTTTCTGCTTCTTAATGACTTGTTTACATTAATCAAAATATGTTTAATCTATCTAGTCCTCAAGACCAGGTGAGTAATTTCATTGTAAAGAATGCCGTTTTCGGTAAAACGTTTAGTTAAAGCTAGTATCTCACTGGGATGCGAGCAATTTGCGACTATTTCGAGACTAATTTGAGACACGTTTTGGAGGCAGAAATACGACATTGCAACCATAATCACATTGCGGTCACTCCAAAAGGGTGATTTAGACATATTTGCGACAATCGCACGAATGTCGTACGATTGTCGCACGAATCATTGGCGAATGTTTCACGACATTCGCGAGACACTCGCACGATGTTCTCCGGATTAAATTGCGAACATTTATTACCATCGACCGCCTCACGACGTTCTCACGAAGGTCGTGCGACTGTCGCACGATAGTTTTGCGAGAAATGATAAACCAAGAAAAATAAACATTCTTGCAAGCACAGAAACATCTGACTAGGAAGGTACTACCCTGTTGGAAGGAACTAAAGGGCTGAAAGGAGCTAGATTGTTGGAAGGTATCACGCAGCTGGGTGGTGTTGGACTGTTAAATGGTAGCAAATATTGAGTTAGAAAAAAGTTAACTCGTTTAAACTGCACAGTTATAATGGCCCATAAAGCAGCTTCAGAAAGTTAGTCGAGAACGCACATGCTCTAATTGCCCATATGTATGGCATTATGAGCCCAATCATATCAAAATTGCAATGAGTTCAGATGGGCCTCGTTCAGTGAAAATCTATTTTATACAGTTATGCACACAACAAAGACAAATCAGACTGCACGGATGCTCATTCTAATCAGAATCTTAGTTGTCCGCTGCAGTGATAATTTGTTTATAGGGCTCTGTATGCCAAATTCAAACCTTAGAAGGGCTGCTGAGACTAAGCAGGCTGTTGTAGTCTAACCAAGACACAATAATAATACCTTTATACTGTAATAGAAATAGTAAATATTTTAGTAGGCCTTATAAAACATACTTAACAAAATTATTCTCTCAGAATGCAGAACCATTTTAATAACTGAAATTACTCCAAACAGTATACATGTAAGTAATCTTATTTACCATAGCGACCATTGTTTCCTTACGTATTGCAACACACACACACACACACACACACACACACACACACACACACACACACACACACACACACACACACACACACACACACACACACACACACACACACACACACACACACACACACACACACACACACACACACACACACTTCTTCACTTCAAATAAACGTCATACGAGGTACCCTCCATTTATTTTGATATGATCTTTTTTCTGTTAATTGTTTTAGTTTGTATTGTTTGCTCCTTGGATGTGGGGATGGGGGTCCCGGTGCAGCAGGTTTCCAATTTCCAATTACTGGTTGACTTGGTGTCTGTCTTCGTTTTCTTATTACTTATAAACGAGATTACTTAAAAAGTCATTGAAGTCAATAGGAAAAACGAAGCCAGCCATCATGCCAGTCTATCGTCGCATGTGTCATTATAACATTTGCGTAAATTTCTTGCTTCTCTTTGCCTTACAAAGTAAAACAATGTGTACCTACTAAATCTTACATTTGTCATTAGAGAACATAAATCCGAAATTAAGACCGATTGGCCAACTTCAGCGCGTAAAACCTGGCAAAGCATGTACGTCAAATACCAGGTTTACCGTAATCAGTATGTGTATTCTAGCTTTTCTAACTTAAATAACATGGCTTTCTCTTCTCTTGCTATGTTCAGGTGATATACAACCTAACCCTGGTCCGTCTTCCACATCTTCAATATCATCGGCTAGTAATCCCTCAAACTCATCAAACATTTCAAATGATATTATAAGCTCCTTAAGCATAAATCATAACTAATCGTTTGTCCAGTACAATGTACAAAGCATTCTAAATAAACTAGATATCTTACAAACCGAACTGTTCAAATTCGACATACTTGCTTTCAGCGAAACGTGGCTAAATCAATCGATCTCATCTGACGTTTTACTATTTCGATCATTCAACAGATGAGAACGTAAAGATAGAGTAGGGGATAGTCACGGTGGCGTAATGATTTATGTTAAGGAAGGGATATACTACAAGCATAGAGACTATCTTGAAATCCGAGGAATAGAATGTATATGGGTTGAAGTTGCAAATCACAACAAACGTATTCTTTTCGCATTGTTTTATAGGCCACCAAAATTCAAACATAAGCTACCTTAATGATATCGAAGATTCCATTGCACTAGCTGTTGACACAGGTATATCAGAAATTATAATTACTGGCGATCTCAACTTAAATTTCTTGTCTTCCCCAACGAGGCGAAAAATTGAAGCATTATGTACTCAATTTATGCTCTTTCAGTCAATCACTCAACCAACACACTTTACTGAAACCTCTTCTCCCTAGTCGATGTAATTCTTGTAATTAATAAAGATCACTTAGTGATTAGTGGGGTAGGTGATCCCTTTCTGCATCAAGAATTAAGATATCATTGTCCTGTATTTGGTATACTGAAATTTTCTAAGCCCAAAATTAAAGCATTTAAAAGGCATATCTGGAGCTATGACAAAGGTAATTATGAACTTCTGTGTAACAAAGCACGAGACAATGATTGGGATTCCTTAAGGGATGAAAATATAGACACTTATGCAACTAATATTAGCAACTGAATCCTTGCAATCGCATTTGAATGTATTCCAAATAAAAGCATCACAGTTAAACCATCTGATCCGCCATAGATAACCTCAGGTTTAAAGCGTCAAATACGTAAGCGTAGAAGAGCCTACAGAAAAGCTAAAGCAACTAACCAATCACATCACTGGGCAAAATTCAAAAGACTACGTAATGAAGTAACTACACACATCAGACATTGCAAACAACAGCACACAGACAAAATAACACAAAAGCTCAAATCTGAAAACCTATACTCAAAAGATTGGTGGTCTACTCTGAAGGCATTTATCTCCCCTCAGACACATTCTGATATCCTGCCTCTTGAATCAAATGGCAATGTATATACCAATAAAATGGATAAGGCCAACCTTCTGAACGATCATTTTCAATGTCAAACCATTCTGAATGAGCAAAATACTATACTCCCTCCTCTTCCTCCCCCAGCATATCACACGCAATTGAATTCAATTATTCTTACTCCATTAGAAGTTGAATCCACTCTCCAAACATTGAAAGTTGGAAAGGCCTCTGGTCCAAACGGTCTCAACAATCGCATTTTGCGCGGACTGTCTTCACAATTAGCTTCTCCTTTCTGTTCTCTTTTTAATCAATCATTGCGCTTTGGAATCATGCCAGCTAGTTACAAGGAAACAAATGTATGCCCAGTTCCTAAAAAAGGAGATTTATCCATAACATCTAATTATAGACCTATATATCTTGTCAATTCAGAGAGCAAAGTCTTTGAAAAAACTATCTTTAAACACCTGTACAATTATCTTCAAGAAAATAATATACTGTCGTCTTTTCAGTCTGGTTTTATTTCTGGAGACTCAACTATAAATCAGTTAACCTATTTCTATCATACCTTTTGTGAAGCATTAGACTCTGGAAAGGAGGTAAGGGCCGTCTTCTGTGACATCAGCAAAGCTTTTGATCGTGTTTGGCACGCAGGACTCCTATACAAACTTGAAGCACCTGGTGTCACAGGAGAGGTTCTTAACTTGTTCAAAAGTTATCTCTCTGACAGACGACAACGTGTTATTCTTCCAGGTGTATCTTCTGTCTGGAACTTTATCAGAGCAGGAGTGCCTCAGGGATCTATTCTAGGGCCACTTCTCTTTCTCCTTTTCATAAATGACATAGTTAATGGCATTGACTCTAACATACATTTATTCGCAGATGACACTTGTCTCTTCATCATTGTAGACAATGCTCCTTATGCAGCTGCTTGCTTAAATTTCGATTAAGATAGAATAACTCGATGGGCTGCCACGTGGCTTGTTACTGTTAACCCATCTAAAACAGAGGCACTATTACTCTCAAGAAAATTAAACACTATACATCACCCACCGCTATATATGGAAAATGTGCAAATCCAGGAAGTTAAATCCAACAAAACACTTAGTTCTATATCTGTCAAGCGATTGCAGCTGGCATCAACACATAAACTATATAAAAGACAAGGCATGGTTAAGAATTAATATAATGAGGAAACTAAAATTCAAACTAGATAGAAAATCACTATAAACAATATACACAACATTCATAAGACCATTACTAGAATATGGGGATAACATATGGGATAATTGCACACAGGCAGAAAAATATGAACTTGACAAAATACAGAATGAGGCCGCCAGAATAGCCACTGGAGCTACCAAACTCGTCTCAATAAATAACCTGTACAAAGAAATTTGCTGGGAATCACTACAAAAACGACGCAATGACCATAAATTAATTTTATTCTTTAAAATGTATAATCACTTAGCACCAGAATATTTATCCTCCTTAATACCCCAACAAGTAAATGATATATCCCGCTACAATCTACGTAACTCTAACAATATCCAAGCCATACGAGCTAAAACGAATCAGTACAATAATTCCTTTTTGCCCTCTGTCTTAAGAGATTGGAATACTTTGTCAGCTGAAACTAAACAATTAAACACAATAAGTTCATTCAAATATTTTTTAAAGAAAGATAACAAGCCTGTTCCAAAATATTATTATTATGGAAAAAGAAAAACTCAAATACTACATACCCGACTACGAACAGGTTGCAGTTCTCTGAATCTAGACTTGTTTTTGAAAAATATCACTGACTCACCTCTTTGCAAATGTGGTTCTATCGAAAATGCACAACATTACTTTTTCCACTGCAGATTCTTTCAGCATCAACGCACCTTACTTCTTAATGATATACGACTATACAGAGCACCAACTTTGAATTTATTAGTATATGGTGATCCATTACTATCAAATGAAATAAACCAAAGTATCTTCCATCATGTCCACAAGTAAATCTTAGCAACGCAGCGTTTCTAATTCTCTCATCTTTAATGTGCATTGCAAGTGTTACCATAATATCATGTGACGACAGAAGAAAACCATATATTAAACATGTCCTTAAGTCTGCACCACTCCCCACATACCTTCAACATTAAGCAAAGCAAAACAATCTGAAAATATTTCATGCTTTTTTCCATTGTTATTTGTTTGTAATTTGTATCATTTTCTTATTGTTTGTTTTTTCTCAATCTATTTTTCGCAATTATCTTCTTTTCATATTTATAACACTACTTTGTATACTCACTTTGCTATATGTAGATAAAATACTGCCATATGCATGTACACTATATACTCACTCTCAACAGGAAAAGAACTCTATAAGCATTTATGCTTTCGTTCTAATCCTTTGTATGTTTACAATGTACGTATGTTGAATATCATTTGTATTTATTGAATAAAATATGTTTTAACTAAACTATACATGTAAGTAAGCCTAATAAAAAAAAATTGTACCATACTTATATGAAACTATCCTCTCAGATAGCAAGAATAAATGACATCTGGAATTAGTCAAAACTGTATACATTTGTACTTAAGTATGCCTAACCAAGATCTTGTAACTGTCTCACGACGTTCGCCAGAAAATCGTTTAGTTTAATTTACTCCCAATGTTGTCGCGAAGTGTCTTAGTTATTACACAATTGGTTCGCAATTCATTCTTATTTATCTCGCAAATATGTCGTGTTCCAAAATGATTGCGACTAAATTGCGAGAGGTCGGTGACAAGTTCGCGACTTGTTTGAGACACCCGCGACGACTTTGCGACTATTTTGCGAGGAAATTTTGTCGCATAAATTTTTTGAACATGTTCAAAATTTTCGCGACTACTTTGCGCCACTTGGCGACACATGCGAGGATATTACAAATCACTGGCGACTGCTTTGCGACCCACTCGCGATGTCTGTCGCCAGCTGTCGCAAAACAGTCGCAGTCCAGTGAGATAGGGGCTTTAGGTTCAAATTTAGATTAAAACCGCAATGTTATGGCAACAAAAAATAAGTATAAGTTCTATAACCCCTTCACTTAAGGCAGTTTTGACTTAATAAAAATGATTTTCAGCGTTTAAAAATACCCACTATCCTTCGATGATTTGTAACAACAACTCAGTATGAGCAATCAACTTTTGTCTTTGAGTTAAAACTAGTTTAAATGTTGCTTCGTGCATTTTGTTAGAGAAAAGTTTGACTGAAAACTGAAAGGTTGTGTTTTGTTTACCATTAATTTGCAAACATAAGGAGACTTGTTGGCTCTAATAATTTTTCAGCGCAGTTCATTAAAATAATTTCCCATTATAAAAAGATTGGCTATAACATTAATGTATTGCAACAGACTGCATGCTTGGTAGTCAACCCAATCACGGTTGGCAGCTTTGCTTTCCTCTTTAATTGCACGCCGGTGGGTCGGACTTCAGACTCTATGATGGTTCCGACTTAAAGACTTATCTATTGATGAGATGGTAGGGGCCTGATGCTTTGGCTGTTTGTCGGGCCCACCGGGGTTTACCTGTTGGATTTCTTTTGCTCCAGTATTCAGTTTAATTTACTGTTGAGTCCTTATCCTTGCTTTATCTCCTTGTTATATCTTGATTTATATGTTTTAGGAGATGATGCATTGATAAGTCAGGGGTCTTTCATGCAAACCAAATATCTATGTGTCTTGATCCACATCTGAATTAAGGGTGAGGTTGGCGCCGTTAAACCGGTTTAAGTCCTCCAGTAAAATATTTTACTGACCGTTCCAAGGCGGTACTTCTTTTGTGGATCTTTTATGGTTTTGTTCTGTCGTGTGTTTGCTATGTTTTGTGCGCGTCTGTTTATATGTGCTTTGTGGTCACCTGCTGGGAAAGAGATGACCTCTTGGCTCTCGTTTGTGGTGTCTTCTGTGAGTTTGTCACTTTCCCATTGGTATCCTGGGTCAGGTGTGGTACTTGATTGTATCGATTCCTGATCTTTGCACCATTACTTACTTTTAGTGAAAACGATTCGATGTAATTTAACAAAAACGTGTCGAATTTTCGCAACTTTCACAGAATCATTATATAAGTATATGGGGATACTTCCTTAAAATTTTCAAGAAATTTCACCAATTTATCGAAGAATTATACGCTCGTCTATATCACTGGTATGTTCGAAGCATTGGGTTTATTAGTATACTTAAGTGGCCCTCATTCAAAGGGCTATAACTCGATAAGTATACTGTATTTTTCTTTAGGTCTGCTACCAGTTTAAAGGTTACATATAATCCTTTATAGAAACGTATACCATTTTGTCATAGCATTTATGTGACGAAAGTTATGAAGCTACTTGCATTCATATTGAACAGCCCTCGTAAACGTAGTTATTTACAAACACATTCAAAACTTTTAAGATTTTATAAATACTGAATACAAACCATTGAAATATTGACATGTATGGAATAGTAAGCCCGCTGTGACAAACCCTGTTTTGTTGTATGCGTACAACAAAGACAGTGACAAGGCTGTGGATCGAAATTACTCATCAGTACCTTTGTTATTCTCTTTTTGTCAAGTCTAATAGCTAAACTTGTTTCGTGCAGAATTTCAAAATTCAAGCTTGTCTCTGAAGCTATATAGCTTGGTTTGCACTTTTATTTGTTGCAAAACACACGGACAGACCTGATGTTTAAAACTTGTCATATGATCAACTCAATTAAGCATGAATTGTGTAATCTTTACACTTAGACAATATTCTCGCTAAGAACAGCATATATTGGCATTTGTCCAGGTCATACATTATAAAATGCCAACACTTATTAGCATTTTAAAATGCATGACATGGACAGATTTAGTGCTCATGTGAGATGATTATAAAAAGTTTTATAACTTGGAGGCCAGACCTCGAGGTTTTATAAATCATTCATGCTCATAAATGTTAAAATGCCAACCATTGCTGGCATTCGAACATTTATTGGCATGATAAATACAACTTCTGAGAGTTTAAAAGCAATTATCTAATCTTAACGTTATAACATTTTATTTTATGAGCAGTTGAAATTCATGTACGGATCCAGGGGGACAGGGGGTCCTGACACCCCCCCCCCCCGAACAATCACCAAATACAGGGTTTCTAGCAATACAGCTTCGGATCCCCTGAAAAATCGCAGCTACCAAGCCAGTATTCAGTGTTGGGCCATCATCGGCACGCCAGCGAAACGCGCTTTTATGGCATTTCGCAGGCGAACCAATGATGGCCCGCTTATAGTGTACTCGGATCTTCCCTCCCCTCATCAACTAAAAAAAAAAAAAAAAAAAAAAAAACATTGTCAAAGTGGACCACCTCTAACAAAACTTTCTTGATCTGCACATGAAATTTCATGCTCAGTTGGTTTGAGTATAAAATTTCATGATCTGTTGAGTGGAGTATAAAAGTTTTATAACCTCGTGTATATCAGGGCCAAGTTTTCTTGTACCAAGACTAATATCTATCCCACTAATATAGATGAAATCATCTGGGTAGGATCTGAAATAAAAAGAAAAAAAATGTGTAATATTTAACCCTTGTAAACTAATGAATTCTAAAATAATAAGCGAGTATGTTCAGGAAATACCTTCATCACATTATGTTTTTAAATTTGATTGTTAACACTTGATGAAACATTGGATAAGTAAGGAAGCCTCCACACGAGTTTAACATTTTTTCGGGTTTGACAACGGCACAAAATGAGATGATTACTTTACTTTAGTTGTCTTTTAATGTCATTTGACTGTTAGTGTTCTATGTATCTTCCTCATCGTGACTCGAGTTGGTCGGTCTGCAGTCTTTAGTTGTGGCATTCTCTGGCCATACTCATTTACTTTTTCATTTGCATTTGCTCAGTTCAACTTTAAAAAATCCACACTGAAGTACCATCAGCTGGGCTCTGCTGTAATCTTGTAGAATAAATGTTTTACCATGGCCATCCTGCTACACTGATCGAAAACCAATTGAGTACATATGCGTTGTTATTGTCAGGAATTATTTAATTACATTGGGTGTGTGTGTGTTGTCCGCCAATTTTATAGATATAGAAGGTAGAAGCTGAATAATTTTTCTTATTTCATAAATAATAGAATACAGAATGACTTACCTTATAATAAGTCATGTGTCATAAATAATATGAATTCATTTACAAATTGCTATACTGCTTTCCGTATTGATTTGTTTGAAAATTGATACATTTGCGACTTTCGTTGTTATTTTAAGCTTTCAACTCAAATTCAATTTCTTGAATGTTCTAAGTCATTTATCTCTGAAAACAACCATGCATTACCGGAAAGCTTATGTATTCTAAAGTATTCTGCAATTCGAAATTCAAGTTAACAAGAAAATGTCAAAACAAAAGTGTATGAGATAGAAGATTCCTTAGGTGTATATTCAATCCTTTAGACATTGTTGATCCCCTTCTTTGCCAGGGGCACTGGCTAACCTATAGTCAAGCCATACAAGCAAAACAGTAATCAGGACTGCCTCCGCAAATTTCGTGGAATCAGACCTAGGATGTACATGTACATCGAGGGTCTACTTTGATAACGTGACACTGACGTCACAAAACCGATGCATACACAATAAAACGCGTGATTGCAGCGAGACAAACGAATAAAAAGTGCCAAAATAAACATTGCTATAAATGAAGTTTCAGCGTTTTAAATAAAATATCGCTAAACGTCATTAAGTCTGTTGATTAAACGTTTAGGGTAATCAAAATAATGAATTTTACTTGGACTGAACCCACATACTACAGTACTAATTTTCCTTACGCCAGCTCTGGCAATTAAAATTCAGCTTTTTCATACATACTACTGCGCCTTATATACATCCAAAACCAAGACGAGACTTGAATCTCGATATCGGCCAGAGATTTTTCGATTGACAAAACATGTATTAAATCACTCATCTCCATGCCATTATTGCCTGGCTTAATCGCAATTTAGAAACTAGAATGTCGTGTTTTGCTTTAATACTTGCCTGAGCCATTCAAATGGATTTCGATAGTTTGTCCTGAGTGATCCAGAGTGAAGTTTTCCGAGTTGATTATTTGACCGTTTTGTATAGCGTGGATGGTATAATTCCCCTTGAAAGCTCTGAGATGTAGTCGCTGCTGCCCATGTACGGTGTGAGTTTCATTGGTTCGCCAGGTTGTGTGATAAAGTTTCATATATGCAAGTCCAGCTTCATTGGGCTAGAAGAAAGCATACGAGGGGGTAGTCCGAGTTTTCTCTGACGTTTAAGTGGCTTTTCTTCATTTTTATATTTGCCACTGTTAGTGGCAAGTATCAAAATATGGAAAAGCCACTTAAACTTCAGAGAAGGCTTGGCTTAACGATGGGTGTTCCATTAATAATGTCAGTCACAGAACATAAAAAATACGCAAAACACTCCAGACCAAATGCAAGATTCACCTCGAGAAAATTGGCGAGGTAGCAAAAACAAACAAACAAAAAAAAAGCAAAATAAAAAAAAAAACCTTATTACATATGAGGACAATTTCCAAGATTGTAATGCCCTTACTGCAACAAATATGACGTCACAAGTCACGTGTTCCCTTCCCTTGGTATATGTAGATTCGCCAATATTTTACATTTGTGTAGTCGAGATCCGGATTCACCTCTTCAATAATTTCAATATTGAATCACGGGCATATAAGCAAAATAAAGAAAATTGAAACATTTATATGATACCCTCTAAAATACTTTAAAAAGTAAGGATGCAAAGATCAGGAATCGATACAATCAAGTACCACACCTGACCCAGCATACCAATTGGAAACTAGACTACTCCTAAACAATGTTATCTAGTAGAATTGAGGTTTGTATTCACACTTAATATGTTAAACTTACTGTAACGGCGGGACCATCAAAGAGGGACCAGTTCTTTCCTTTAAACATCTTTTGATCCCAGAATCCCCACAGTAATACACCTTCGACAGCTGGGTGACTGAAACACAACCGGGCTCCGAGGTTACATTTTTTCATGCTCATCTCCACTGACATGTCATTTTAAATGCTCAAACAGTCTAAAAAGCTTTTAAACTCTCAGATGCTGTATCAGTCATGCATATAAATGTTAAAATGCCAATAACTTAACATTTATGAGCATGATAATTTCATGCTCAGTTGAGTTTCTGCGAAACCAAATAATTATAAACCTAAGCTCGGACAAGTTGTTTTGATAAAACACTTGAAAGAATGATAAACTAGAATGCGCAGTCGATGGGGCACCATAGCAAATCCCCACGCTAAAGTTTTTGATCCACCAGCACCCCAAGTCCACCCCTGGGGCATGACCCCAGCAGCAGGATGAAAATTCTATTTAATAAGGTTTGTATTTTTTATTTGTAAGAATTCACACAAGTTTGGTATAAAAATCTTAGAATTGACATGGTAGCCGAATTTTAATGACATTTGACCTCACCCCCAAGGTCACCAGTTTAACCCTAGGATTTAAATTCGACTTGCATTCTGTACTGCCCGTCATCCCCGTCATTTTGATATGCCACATGACCATATTTGATTTTTTTACCCCTGGGCACCCCAACGCCCCAAAGTCCCACCCCTGGGGCATGACCCAGGTGACAAAATAGAAATGCCGTCCGATATGTTTTGTATCTTTCATTTGTGAGGACACACGCAACGTTTGTTATATAAATGTTTGAATTGAAATTAAATGATATTTGACGTTTTGAACCCTCCACAGGGCCCGCAGGGGGGCGGGGCCACAAAATGTTTGACGTTGCACGCCCCATTCATGTGAGTAACTCGCAGACCAAATTTGGTTGAATTTCGTCCAATGGTTTAGGAGTAGATAGCATAACGGACAAAAAGACGGACAGACGGAGACAATTACAATATCCCCTTCGCTTTTTTAAAAAAGCGTGGGGATAATAAAAGTTGACCTGTTTTTTAGAATTCAATAATCACATATTGCGGTTCCCATCTGGTTTTAGATCTGACCGCAGTACCACTTATAACTTAGTAAAATTGGAAACTTTCATATGTGATGCCTTTATTAAGAAGGAACATGTAGTCCATGTGTTTTTGATTTGGAGAAAGAACATGATACTACTTGGACATATGGAATTTTAAAATATATCCACATCAGGTTTAAGAGGTAGATTTCCAACATTCAGTGAAAACTTCCTTGCAGATCGCACATGCAAAATTAGTGAGTATGACCAACAAATACCACAATCACAAACTGCACACAACCCTGTGGCATCGTGACGAATAGCCACACAACTATCAAGAGACACCAGGAAGACAAACAAAGTAAAGTAACCAGCTCTCTCTTCCCAACAAGATGATTGCAAAACTAAAATGAAAAAATAAGTAACGCACAACAAAACATAGAACAGTTACAGAATCCCGCAATGGGGGTAACAATCAACATCGAATCAACAACTACAGAACCACTGCCTTAGAACGGACAGTAGCCAAAGCCAACAGGGGGGGGGGGGGCTTAAATGAATTTTACTGGTACCAAATCTTCGCCCTAGATGCTGCCGTTGTTGAAGCACCAAAAATTAAGCTCGCATGGAGGATTCCTAAGTTCGATTTGGCTCCTCACTGTCTGACTGCTATGATCAGGAAGAAGGTGTACCTAGAGTTAGCGTTCTGTCTACAACACTTTTTAGTATCAAAATTAATGATATCGCATAATATTTACGTATTCTTACTGATTGCTGACTTTTGTATTTGTTATTGTTCCGAAAGCATGGCAACGATTGAACGTCAACTACAGCAAATTTGAACAAGATCGAAAATTGGGCAGCGTGTAATGGTTTTAAATTTTCATAATCAAAAACACAGTGTGTACATTGCTGTCAGTTGCGCAAGCAGCATGATGATCCTGTTTTACATTTATATGGAATGGATCACCTATTCCAGTTGTTGAGGGATCTACATTCATTGGCATTTTTTATGAAAAGCTCAGTTTTATACCCAATATTTAATGTCTCAAAGCTAAATATTTATAAGCATTGAACCTTTTAAAAGTTATTTCCCATACTTCTTGGGGTGAAGACCGAACTACAATCCCAACAATCTATCAGTCTCTTGTCAGGTCAAAATTATACTATATCTGCATTATATATGGCTCTGCAAGAAAATCATATCTCTTGATCCTAGACATAACCCATATGGGCTTTTGTGGGCTTTTAGAACTTCTCCTGTTACTGATCTGTATGTGGAAGCAGATGGACCATCTCTATACACATACAGAGAGAAGCTTTCTTTGCAATATGCTGTAATAGTCCGAGAACCCGCGATAGGTTTATTCAGGTGGTTGAGGCCAAAAAGTTTGAAGGTGTGTTCTTATGTAGAAACATGTGCTGAATTCAAAAATAGAACTCTTCAAAAATCGGCTGGTACACAAAAGTGCTATACGCAATGGAATACACCCGGCGTTGGCAATATCTCAAAATAGCGCTAAAATGGGGGTATCCTTGTAGGTTTATAATTTAAACCATGTAATATTAGTAGTAAAATGCAAATTTTGGCAGCAAACAATATATAATGATCAATGTTCAATATAAAAAAGAATAAGACATGCCAATGAAGCTTTCTAACACTAAACTATAGTAAATTATAAAGCCCACGAAAACTAATGACTTTTGTCTTTGGTTATCAGATGATTTTAATTTAATTTAAGCTAGAGCAGATTTTAATTCAATCTTATGTAATACAATGGTGTTACCATCAACAATTATTATAGTTTCAAAAAATGATAGAGTATGGCCAAGAAATGCCACAATCACAGACTGCAGGCCAACACGGCATGGCACTGTGAAGAAGGGACACAAAGTAGGTATAGTCTAAGCTCTTACAGTTCAATTTAGGTATATTTCAAGTTCCCTTTCCTTTCAATGTGAATAAATTATGCTCAGATAAGACTAAGATTTGCCTGGATATTGGCCCAGTCCTATTAGTTTCTAAGCTGTGAACTCTATGTATAGCTAGCTATCACCACATGGTGAGCCACGACTAACCAGACTGTGCTGGTCAATATTCCACATGACTTATATTCTATGTCCTAGGAATTGCGTGATAACCCCTATCCCACTCTTTTGCTGTATCTTAAAAGAATGGATGAGTATGAAAAAAGTAAGAGGGTATGATCAGAAAATACCACGAACACACACTGCAGACCAACCACGTCACCGTGAGGAAGAGCTACATAAAATTACAAGACACCAGGAAAACAAATTAAAGCAACCAGCTCTCTCTTCCCTATCAAGATGATTGCAAAACTAGAAAGAACACATAACAGTGTACAACAAAACATGGAACAAACACAGAACCCCGCAAAAAATATTATGACTGACCGAACGTAAATGTCACATTTGCCACAAGTCACACCGAAGGTACTTTATTATGTCCTTGAGCAAGGCACTTTACCCTCTGCTTAGTACTGGTTCACCCTTACAGACAGAAAAACAGATATCGTCCCGACATGGATGAAAAATATTGACAGATGCAAATAAAATTAAACAGAAGGCCATCCTTTTTCTAGTTTTGTGTCAAGTGATTTATACTGGTGTTAAGTGTATTGCCCGCTTTTTTTCCCAAGGCTCCAACATTCAAAGACGATATGAATGATAAAATACTATCAATTCCCGTTAACGTTTATGCTAAATGCGCCCCGAAATCGACATTTAATTTTTGCTTTTAATTTAAACTATTGCTGGAAGAAAATTAAATGACAGCTGAACAAGCATTGCCGCAATCAATTTGCTTGAGTTTGCTGTTTAATCCATCTCAATATTCGTAAATACGCGACTTTCAAAGGCGACATAACACAACAACAACTTTTGTTCGCCTTCTCAATCTTCCTAGTTCTGTATTTATTTCAAAGTATAGTCCTGCACCAAAAATAAACGACTGACTGAAAACGAACGCTTATAAGAGCCTTCGTCTCTGCACAGTCTGGTCTAGGGCTTCGTGTTAGCTACATTTTGATGGGCTCATTTTTCACGGTTGGGTTCATTTGATTGGTGAACAGTAGGCTCCTGGAGCTCTTTTGTTCGCATGTCTAATATTGGCCTTAACTCTCTGTATGCTGGATAATTGTACATGTTTTCTTTCAAGATAAACTTTCTCAAAAAAAATAAATACGAGTCAATATATGTTTTGCAACATTTGACAGGTCATTGGTGCTAGAATATAAAACCTCTCAAATATGGAAATTGCTATCAAGAATAGTTATATAGATTACTCTCTTGTATAAATACCCTTCAGTAACCCTTAATTGACATTACTTAGTCCAGTATGCATTTTTCAATGTATTTGGCGCATAGAAAGTCCTTGACGTAAGACTTCTAAGAACGATAAGTGTATTTCATTGATAAGATAATATCAAAGCATTAGATAAATGATTCAAGCAAAAGCTAGTAGCCTCAGAGATAACATACTTTTTTTCCAAAATGATTATCATGTTTTTATTTCAATTATGCGCACTTGGTTTCATAAAATTTACCTAATTTTCATGGTCACCAGCCTATAAGAACTGTAAAAATCAGCCATTTTCACACGCTTTCTTCTGAACCAGTGGGTGAATTTTAACCATATTTGCAAAGATTCTTTTTTAGGAAAGGGATAATAATTAATTAAATTATTATTTTCAAGGTCACACCAGCACATTGAAAAGTCAAATTTGACCAAAATAGGGTTTCCGCACTAAACAATGGATTCTAGTCAAACCTTATAGTGCTTTATTATAGAAAATAAAGAGTTGATAAGAATTTGGTGACATTGACTTTACAATATTTAAGGTCACTGCCCATTAAGACTGTAAAATCTTTTATGCACAGAATCTTCTGAACCAGTGGGTGCATTATCACCTAGCAAGCATGGAAAAAATGTTAGGAGGGTTGAAAGAGTTGGTCAGATTTTGGTGACCTTGACCTTAATTTCAATGTTAAACCAGCACTTCGAAACGACAAATTTGACCTAGATTGGGTTTTTGTATGACATCTCTTGAATTGAACAATGGAACAATGGATTCTAGCTAAACTTGATGTATTGTATCATTGTGGCGTAATAAAGAGTTGACCTTGACCTGTTTTTAAGGTCAACATACTTTAAGGACTGTAGCCTTTTCTGAGTTCTATCTCATGAACAAATGAGTAGATTTTCACCAAACATGCACATATTCATTGTTTGAAGATGGAAAAGAATCGATTAGATTTTGGTGACATTGGTCTTATTTTTAAGGTCACACCAGCACTTTGTTAATTCAAAGTTTGAGCAATATTTCGTTTCCGCATGGTATCTCCTAAAATAATCGATAGATTTTGCCATTCTTTATCTATTGTATTATTGTAATACAAAAATGAGCTCATTTGCCTTCTTTTTTCCAATTTTTCCTTCTGTCACTCCTATATAACATATATTGACATTTTTCGTCAGTTTTCTCAGCACTTACTTGATTTAGGATTATGAAATTTCGTGCACACCTTCAGGTAGGCAAAGTGAATTGTGTAAATGGAAATTAAGATGCTTATCCTCATTTTGCCTACTTTTTTTAAATTTTCATTTTTTCCTTCTGTCACTCCTATATAACACATATGGACATTTTCACCAGTTTTCTCAGTAACTACTTGATTTAGGATTATGAAATCTTAAACAATTTTGTCTTTTCTCTGAAAGTGTTACATCCTCTGATGGCTACCGCTTGGGTTATGTGAGCTTTGCTACTTCTTGCTATATAGTTTATTTTGTTTCATGTTCAATGCTTCTTATAATGTCGATCATGCATATTAAAGCGAGCTGCTAATATAATAGAAATGGTATACAAAACGACAAAAGCGCATTTGCATGGGTCACATTTGCCTACAGGTAGCTTGCTAGCTGCATGGATAGACGATATCACACCTGATCTTAGTTGGGTTTTTTCTATGGGATCGACTGTTGCACATTGAGCTTCCACTCACGACAGTGTCTGTCAGTTATTTCAATGTCATCTCCCCCCTCTTGCCTGAGGGATGGGGGATGTTAGAACTTGCAGTAGTTCCCTGAACGTCTTTCTGGCCGTTTAACATGAGAACGGACTGCAGCTCATAGCCTCTGCCAAAGGAAAGCATGTCACCCAGGTAGCAGAAGGAAGCTACCATCTCCAGCTTATAAGGTCTGACCTTAATCAAACACTCTCCGGTCTGCCTTCAATAGTTCCTCTGCACCATGCACACCTATTATCAAAGTTATGTGCAGTAGATGCTGTTTTTGCCCACTCCTGTTTGACAGACCTCACATGGGGACCTACCTGAAATCTGCAGGAGGTCCAGGCCTGTACTGCAAATCATGTGCATTTACTCTCAAACCCTTCTCCTCCATAGCTTTTTCTATATCAAAAGCCACCAGACATATTCCTCCAGCGATTCAGTAATGATGACAAGACGATCTGCATAGATATCCTCCCAGGAGCTACAGAGCGTAACACATAAGACAATGCAATCAGCACAATGATGAAGAGCAGAAGACTAAGCACAGAGCCATGGTGCCCCAAAACATTCACCATAAACTATTGGCTGTTACAATAAACAACACATGCATGGCTTCAAGCATTGGTGTTCACTCCCTGGGTAAAATAGCTTTCTCAGCTTCCACCAGATAAATATTCGAGGGGCGCAGTTAAATGCCTTCTCTAGGGCCAGGAAGGCCATGTAGATATGTTTGTTTACTACTGGACATTTCTCCTGCATTTGCCAAGCCACAAAAATTGCATCTGTAGTGCCTCTTTCTGGGGCAAAGCCCCACTAAGAGTCACCAATAGAAACTAGGCCATCATTAATTCTCAGTTGGATCTTCATGAATGTTAACCCCTGTTTTACGCTCGATAGTTGTCTCTGTCCAGAGCATCACCCTTGCAGGCCTTGATAGTTGCCTTCGTCCTGAGCATCACCCTTTCCCTTGTATTTCTAGACAATGAAACTTTGCTCACAGTCAGTTGAGCCCTTGCCATCTCTACACTTTTGGACATGTAGGGGGAGTGAATTTGGGCTTGGTTTGGGACAGCATATCAATCAACATGTCGCTTACCAGCTGGTGCTGCAGAGCAATTACCTCTCCAGCGATACCCATCACATCAGTAACAAGCCTGCACAGGCTCTTATGAAAGAATACAGTGTGTATTATCTGACCTGTATGTAATGATGTGACTGTTATTTTTCTTGGGGTATATGTATTGGTCATGAGCCAATATATATTCCAGGACCCTCTCATACTCTCAGTCGCCATGTGCCTCTTTGTAACCTGAACCTATACTGTGACCGCCGTCACTACAATTATCATATTGGATGAGAGAGGCTGATGCTGGGATGGCAAGTAGTTGATCATAGAAAGATCCTTTACAACATCCTTGAGACAGAATTGTGGAGCATAAACAGACAGGAAGCCAACCACTTGCTGATCAACTAGTATCTTCACCAAGATGTTCCTGTTAGATACTTGCTTTAGCTTAAATAACTACAACATACAGTAATTGTTCTGTAAAGCTCTTGACTTCTTTTGAAACATGTCAAATTGGCAGGAAGGTTAAGAATGAAAAAGGGATAAAATGCAAAATTGTGGCTTCAGAAATTGAAGTAGGCGTCATGAATTGGCCCTTAAATTTTCGTTGGTTGTTATAAAAGTTTTGAATCACCCTTAAATCATAAAATATACTCTATATTTTAAAACAGTATTTCTAAAATACGAAATTATTTAAAGATCAGAAATCGATACATTCAAGTACCACACCTGACTTAGGACACCATATGGGAAAGCACAAATCAAATTTGTCCCTTGCTGCCTAGTAAAAGAAGAATATAGACCATACAAATAGTCCAATTTTCCACAATTGTGTGGTTGCCAGGCAACCGTGGTTAACTTTGACAGGTTAATGACCATATTTTATATGCGACATTGAGAACAATTAAACTAGGACAAAGCAAATGACGAACTATGTTCAGATACATGATAATAGTTAAATGTCAGATTATGGTTCTTTAGCATGAGGTTTTGGCACGAGAAAATCTGGCCAGGTTAGCTTAAATATCATGTAGTGTTGCTAACAATAATTGATATATCTTTCCATCAAACAGTTGCATATGTTGTTGCATGCTCAAGAAATTATGTCATATAATGGTTACATTTGTGACGTTTAAACGATACGAAGTCTATCCTGGGTCAGGTTTGGTACTTGATTGTATCGATTCCTGATCTTTGCCACCTTTCTTACATTAAAATCAAGCTTTTATTAGACGACCCTCGTAAATTGACTTTTAAAGAAGCATATTTTTAAAGATGCATTATATTTTTAAATCGGTATATTTTACTAAAAATGCGACACTTATGGGCATAGGATATGTATTATTTATATGGTTGTGAAAATATACCGCGTAATTCATCTAATAACTTTTTAAGGACAAAGTTCCATTTTATCTTATTTTGGGGGTCATTTTTCCCCCAATCACTTTTTTGTTATACTTTGGCAATAATGTGTATCTATTAAACTGTAAATTAAATAATAAATGACCTGGTTACTTTTTGTGTCATTTTCAACATTTACATACCAAAACTGAAAGATAAAATACACATGTGCTAAAAATCTATTTTAAACAGAATGTTGTTTTAGATTCCATTTTTTTCTAATTTATATTTGTGAGTATGCAATACTATGTACACATGCAAATTATAAACGTAAGGTGCAGGCCATGTAATAAACATTTCGAGAAAATGTTAGCACTTCTTAGACTTATTGATAAACATTATAAACGAGGTTTTCTTCAGAATAATGGGATTAATACTAAAAAATCAAAATTTTGGTGGTTGCTATGGAAACATGCCAACAGTTTGCTTATCCAGCATCCGAATTTTGTCCAACAACAGGATATGTTAACATATACCCTAAGCTTCAAAAATATATATGTGTTACAAAATCCCGTTATGGGGTAGGGTTTTCATTATTGGCCCTTGGACTAACAGATTCAAAGTATATGTGACTAATCCGCCTAATGCGATGTTACTAAGATTTTAAACATATTTTATCCTGACCTTTGACTCCAAGGTCATATCGGTTATCGAAATTACTTATTGTTATCTACTTCCCATAGGCAATCATTGTGCCAAATATAAACTTCCTCCCTCCGTCAAAAATGAAAATGAAAAATTTGTTTTATATGTAGCCTTGACCTTTGACTCTAAGGTCCTATCAGTAATCTGAATAACACATTTCCGACAATCATTGTGCCAAAAATGAACATACTCGGTCAAAAATTGAAAGAGTACTTCGCGTTACAAGCAACACAAACTGTTTTAAATGCATTTGACCTTAGGCTTTGACTCCCAGGCCATAGCAGGGATCTGGATATTTCGTTGTAATCTACACATCATAGGCATTTTGTGCTTAATATGAACACACTCATTAACAAAAGAAAGAGTTATCCGCCTAATTAGATGTAAAACAGACTTTAAACGGTATTTGATCTTGATCTTTGACTCCATGGTTATGGTAGAGTACAGGACCGACGTTCCGTTGGTTCTGATCTGAATCAAAACAGTTCGACAATCTGATAGTGTTACTGTAATAATCCTTTTGAAAAAGTTAAATTTGAAAAAAATGTCAGCAAAAGACAACAAAACCCAGCACGCAATTAGTTAATCGACATTTGTAATATTCATTACATTTGGTTACTTATCGCAGTATCAAAGGCTCAGACATAGATAAAGCCGTGTCTTGCCTGTGCCTTTGCTGCTTGCCTATTGAATAAGACCCCAAATCCCATGTACCTTGCCCTTCAAAATAGAAACGTGAACAAGCAATGCCAATATAAACAGTGAATGTATGAGATACTGTATACTGTATGATCCTGTATTATCTTATGGGTTTCTACACTGTTGCGATCATAACAGCCACGAAAACACAAATTGATGTTTGTATTGAGTGTGAATGTGGGATAGGAAAATTCGTCCCGAGGATCACTGTTTGGCCGCACGAAGTTTTTTTTATCTTTCCCACCAGTTTGTAAGGGGTATGTGAGCTAGAATTTTCTCATATAGGTACAACAGTGGAAGTCATTTCAAACCAAGTGGAATCTGATTGAAATGGCATGCGTTAACCCCTTGTATAATGGAAAACCCTAGTAGACATTGAAAACCCAGAAAAAGTGCGGCATTTCATCAGGGCTTACACCATTTGCTAAAAAAATAAAACCGTGCATTATTTATTTTGAAGTTACCACCTGTGACCCCTTAAAATATACAATGGACATCTCATCCTTATTGTATATATCTGTATGGGAAGACCCATCAGAATACAAAGGATTAATCCAAAACTGACATATATATGAGCCGCGACATGTACATTTTCAACAATGTTGCATTTTGATAAGTGTAGACTCAGACGAGCCTGTGCAGTCCCCTTTAAGCTTAGAAACTCCAAATGGTGTTCAGTCAGTAGCTTAACACTCATAAAATATTCAAGCGACTAGCAAAGGCTCTGATCAGACTGCGCATATGCGCAGGCTGATCCGAGGCTTTGCTTATCGCACATGTCACATGGTTGGAAATCTCATGCACTGGCTCAAATACAATATTCAGTGACTGAAATACATATTTATTTTGTTGCTACCTGTGACCTTTTAAAATATACAATGGACATCTTATCATTATTGTATATATATCAGTATGGAAAGACCCATCAGAATACAAAGGGTTAAAGCTGCATAGTCTGCAACTTTTGATATTCTAATTTTGGAAATAAACTTTCTATATTTCAAGAATACAGTAAAAATACTCAAATTCAGGTAAACATTTTACCATTTTCATAAATTTGAACAAACTATATCTATCAAAACAACAGCATTTATGTTAAAAGTCAACTGTCTAGAATTATTGGAAGGACGTAAATAATTCCTAACAAGAGAAAAATCACCTGTTATTATTAGATAATTCACTGTTCCATGCAGCTTTCAGCTGTA
Source organism: Loripinus fragilis (assembly GCA_964019695.1). Taxonomy (NCBI): domain Eukaryota; kingdom Metazoa; phylum Mollusca; class Bivalvia; order Lucinida; family Lucinidae; genus Loripinus; species Loripinus fragilis. The sequence goes on from OZ026515.1 coordinate 124,262,606, forward strand.
CTGAACATATTTATTGTGAAAACATAACTTAATTCTATTTTTACAAAAAATTTAAAAAGAAAATATTTTTTTCGAAAATTGTTCATAGTTAAGATCTAGTCTCTTTAAGTCAAAACTGGCATTCTTAAAACACTTACCTGAAATAGAGTGTGAGCAGATCCTCAACTGCCTGTGCTTTCTTTGTATTGTTAGCTTCAAAGACGGTCAATTCAGTAATCCATATTGGTAGACCCGACTCTGCGACAAGATCTAGTCGGGCCTGTAAAACACGAAGAACAAAAAAGAAGAATGACTAAAATTCAATGCAATAAAAACCACTACCAACAACAAAAAGCAACGGCAACCAAAATGAGAATTGCAAGTCTTTGTATTGTTAGCTTCAAAGACGGTCAATTCAGTAATCCATATTGGTAGACCGGACTCTGCCACCAGATCTAGTCGTGCCTGTAAAACACAAAGAACAAAAAAGAAGAATGGCTAATATTCAATGCAATAAAAAGCACTACCAGCAACAAAAGGAACGGCAACTAAATGGAGAATTGCAAGCAATACTTAAGTCCACCACTGGGCAAAATATGTCATAGTTTCCGTTAGCATACCAATGTTTTAAATGTTTTCGGGTACATGTACCATGGCAACTAAGACCAAAATCATATATGAGTCGCGACATGAGATTTCCAACAATGTGGTATGTGCGACCAGCAAAGCCTCGGATCAGCCTGCGCATACGCACAGTCTGATCAGAGCCTTTGCTAGTCGCTGGAATATTATGACTACTAAGCTACTGACCCGAACAGCATTGTCGAACGGTTTTGGTCATCTAACACCTTTTCAAGATGACAAAATAATAGTATGCATAGCTTACTGAAGTACAAAAAAACGAAGAGTTTGGTCACGTCATCTCTATTGTTCTAAAAATAGTGATTTAAAATGAAAGTAGGAAATGATGTATTATAGTAAGTTTTTACTGTTATAGTAGTGCTAGAATATCTGTTTAGTCCTTGTATGCACAAAAAATCTCATACACTGTCGATACGGTTAAGATCCACAGTATGTATTCGCTGTCTTGTCCTTCCTTACGGGAGACCCTTCCCCACGGAAGACGTATCTTGCCATACATTCTTTTTAAACCATCGACGCAGATATTTCTTTACATTCCTTGCGTTTTACTATCATTCTTTCAGCGGCCACATGAAAATCATACTTAGAACTCTCCCATACGAATGCAAACGTTGATCAAAATATACCATGTGATTCGAGAGTTATGAGGATTGTCACTAACTTCTGACGGACGGACTCACCCAGTGACTATAGTGCTGTACACCAGCGGGTCGTCCAATGAATATCTATTTACCAAGATCAATACTATTTTTCCTATGAAATGCGTCATGTATTGAAATTACCCTAATCATCGTCATATCCAGTTCTTCATACAGGAGATGGCTTTGTATACCAATTCCATATATTGGCACATTTGATCGTTTGTACAGCAGTCCCTGATTTCTCAAAGCCTACCAACAAAAAAAAATCAAGATAATGCAATCAGGCCCCAAGGTTATACATTCAACTTTTTAATGCTAAACTCAGCTGTGCATGAAAAATTTTCCTGCTCATAAAAATTAAAATTCCAACGTTTTTTGGCATTTTGACATTTATTAGCATGATAAATACAACATATGAGAGACTTTAAGCCAGAAACTTCTTTATTTGTCGGTATTATAATCTTTATGAGCAGTTGAAATGTCCTGCTCAGTTCAGTAGAGCATGAAAATAGTTTTAAACCTCGGAGCCAGTACTTGCCATTCTATATACAACGGCATCTCGATATCTTGAATTCTGAATTCTAAAAAAAAATCCATGCTCAACTCAACTGAATATAAATTTTCAACTCTTCATACATGTAGAAACTAAAATACTGACAAATAATGACTTTTACTTGCATTAGATTTTTCGAATGTTGTATTTACATGTATCCTGCTAAGGCCATTACATGTTAATGCTAACATGCTAACATGCATAAATGCTAACATCTATGAGCAGGATACATCCATGCTCAGTGGAGTTGAGCACGAAAATATTTTATAATCTCGAGGCCTCAAGACCAAAAGGTACTTATCCGCATATTTTGAAGCATATTTGAGATATATTTGATTCAGATCATGTGACATATTACAGAGTGTTATGGACGGAAAATCGCCAAAGGAGCAGTCTGATCAGGTATGCTAGTATTTGCCTCCATGATCAGATCTAATCTGAAGTGCACTTGAAAATATGCAGCAGACGTAAAAACAGATAACATTGTCAGGATAAAGAAATATTGGCGGGAAAAGGGTTAAAACACCACATTATGGTAAAGTCGGGTAAATTCGGACATCAGGTGAATTCGGACATACATTTGCAAACAGTGTAAATCCAGATGAGACGGCTCCTTATGAGCCGTCTCATCAGGATTTTCACTGTTGGCTTAGTTAATTTATTTTTTATTCCAATATTTGAAATATGAAACAAACAAGGTCGCTGTCCGAAGTTAGCTGTCTGTCCGAAGTTTTGCTCATGACATACGCATACTATACAATTCATAACGCTCTCGAACCCCTTATTGAAATTAAGCTCAAGATATACACATTGAAACAACTCAACAGCATTAACATGATGCGTCCGTTTTGATTTGGTACGAATCCTGTTAATGCTTCGTCAAATACAGTGTCTAGGTTAAGAAGTCCGAGAAATTCTGTAAGCTTTTAATTGAAACCTTTTAATTGAAACCACCGCCAACAAAATCCAATGGACGCTAGGGCATTACAGCAAGGTTGTTTAGCTTGTTTCTTTCTTCAATCAGCTAAACAGCACGTTAGGCTGATGTATTTCAATACACTATAATATTCGTTTAAAAGAAATATTTATGATTCATAACATGTACTCAAATAAACATTGATTTCAATATTAAATTTGTGCATATGCCAGCAAAAGGTATGTGTCGGCTGTTGCAACACGTTTTGAAATAATGTAATATTTTTTCATTTTGAATTTTTATTTCATTTTGAGACGTCATTGTCGATGCATTATGAACTAAAGATGCAATAAAGCAATTATTTCATTATGTGTTGATATGCTCCATTTCGATACGAATTGAAATAATGTTATAAGAACCATATCTATTTCTTTTAACGGTATCCAAAAGTATAGGAAGTAATGCCATAAATGAATAAGTATTTATTCACCTGTGCCTTAAGGCTGATTAGGTAATAACTTGTAGTGCAGACATCCTCTGGTGTACGTCTGTCCAACATTTTTATTGACCCCAGCTTCGAAGAGGTTGAGGGGTATATATTTGTACGGGACTTCCATGGGTCAGCCTATCTGTCAGTCTGTGTGTGGGTTACGCTTGCACTGGTCGAGAACCATTGGAGATAGAATCTGGGAATTTCACAAGTGGATTAACAATGCTAAGGAAAGGGCCATTTGATTCTTTTTCGTTGCATTTGGAGTTGCAGAGTTGCATCCCTTAATTAAAAGTTTTGTTTTAAGTTTCCCATTATAATGCTGATTTTAGGTGTTCAATAGACTGGATGGTTTGTGGTGTTTTAGTGGACTGGGTAGTTTGCCATGTATCATTTAACTGCAGCCTCGGGTGATTTGCAGCTATTACAGTGGATTGATAGCCGAGGGGTTAGCGTTTATAAACATATTTGTCATTTTGAACAGACCTCATACTGTAGACGCTGCGGCAAAATGAAATAAAAAATGTATGCCTACTATCAGCGCAAAATGTATTAATTGTTTCATTTAGAACTGATCGATGCAAAATGAAACAAAAACTGCATGTTATATTTCATTTTGCGTCGACATTGACAACACAAAATGAAATGAAATGATTATTACATTATTTTAAAATGCGTTGTAACAGTGCGCCCATCGAAGACTAAGATCAACCTGCGCAGCCGAGCAGTCTGATCAGAGTCTTTGATGGGCGCTTAACGGGTACTTTGTGAAGCCAGGGTTCCAATATTTCTTCGGGAATAAAGCTAAGACTCTGAATAGAGTGTGCAGATACCCAGATTGATATAAAACTTTGTGGTTTGCACATGCCAACTTGTAACTTTTGCGATAATCGGTAATTATGACCATTATTCCATTGCTCTAAGTACTTCATGAAGGTTAACGTTCCACAGTTAGGAAGAAATGTTGTTTGAATAGGTCCAAAATGGGCATGGCTTACAACGTTTTTTTTTCCTTTATTTATTTTGATAGGTTGACTTTGACTAAATGTGCTAATAGCATCGTGCATTAAGGGCCTATTTTGGCCGCCCAATGAGACCAAACAAATATTAGTTTTCTTTCACCAATTTCTCCGTATTGCTTAATTAGAACAATGGCGCAAGCTAAAATTATGGTGTTAATTTGATTTTGCCGTTGCTGTGGTAGCTAAATAGGCCTCCACGATCGGCTAAGAATAGATAAGTTGCCATTTTGGACTAAACCTGAGGGTTTTGACAGAGGAATGGACATAGAGCACAATGAAATACCAAAAGGATAGTTTAACAGTATCTGATCATTCTGATTTTGTTAGCTTGATCCGGATTTCCCATGACAGGAATGACGCATTCGGAAAAGTCCGCCACACAATTCGAGAATCAAATGGCTCGGGTGAATGTAAGGAGCATTACGCGTAGTACTATGTACCAAAAAGCTCCATTTTGTTAGCCAGAACTGGCGAATGGAAAATTAGTTCTGTAGCATTTGGGTTCAGCTCTATTAAAATCAATTATTCTGATATCCGAAATAATTAATCAGCAGAAGAAATGAAGTTAATGTTTTTCAATAAAATATCGATAAAGCGATATATTTCAATGAGCTAATTCTTAACAATAATGTCTCACAACGTTTCAAACTTGGTCTAAAATGACAATTTCTCTATTTTAAACCTATTCTGGTAGCCTTTTTCTGTAAGTACAGCGACGGTAAAAGTTAAATAAATACCAGATTTTTAAATTTGGGTTATCGTTTAAATAAACAAACCAACAGAAATTGGTGAATTGTAATTTTCAGTTTTTGGCTTCAGTTGGAGCCAAATTAGCTCCTTAATGGGCGTAGCTCTTTAGATTATAGGAATTCATACATTAAGTAAGAAAAACTGCTGTGATTCTTGCACGGTCAAGTGGTGCAGATAGTTTACTGATTTTCTCGTAAGGTGAACTGGTGCAGATATTTCAATGAGACAGGGCAATCAATACAGTATAATAAGATAAAACTAAGTTATTTATTTTACTTATGGGATTTGATAAAATGTTCTAATATTTCGCAAATTAGTTTGAGACTACAAATGGAATTAATGAACGTATCATACAGATATAGTAAGTATGGCCACGAGTTCGGTGTTGTACTCATTAACATTACAAGACCGATTGATGTATAAATAAATTTATCATATGACGTCGCGTCTGGGAGTGAAATAACGCCATGCAATAAAATCTGTAAACCACTAGTGGTTTATCGATTTTCGGGAAACGTTATGACGTGCATAACAACGTTGCGTACATAATGACAAAATTATACCGTTTTTACGCCAAAGTGAGGTTTTAAAGTATTTGTCATATGATAAATAGAATCTAACATTCGTGCTCTTGTATTATTGCATTTATTAAACTCGTTGCGAAAAAGAGATAAAATGCTCGGCAAGCCTCGCATTTTATCTCTTTTCCCCAACTCGTTTAATAAATTCAATAAAACATGAGCACTCATGTAAGATCCTCTATATAATTTTCTATATTAATTCATTTCCATTTTTAGGAAATAAAACTAGAAATCAATCCGGGGGAACGCTTTACCGTATTTAGCTTTGTAAAGTATGCACGGAGCATGAGCGAATTTTCTTATTTGAACCAAGCTGTTTGTCCACTCTTATGAAACTAAATCACTTGGCTGTGACGTTCGTAAGCCGCCCTAAAGAAGAGTGGCTCTATTTACTATTTGCGAGTGGTCACACAAACACATTGGATATATTAAAAATGTTTAAAATAGAACAGATATTACAAGAAATCCAGAAAAAAAAATACAAAAAAACTGAATCAAAAAGTAAAAATGAAACGGAAATCAAATTAAACAAACTTTAAAAAAATAAATGTTAACAAGTACAGGGTATTAGCAGGGGATTTCAAACTCTAAAACAGAAGGGACATCAACCAATGCAAACAGAATGGAATCAACCATTTATCGACACAAGGGAGTCATGATGCTCCGTTATATTCATTGAGAGGTCACAGATTGTATTTTTGAAACAATATTGTACTTCTTTATCTAAAAAATGGGTTTGTTTTACCAAATTGTGTAGATTTTGATGAAATGCCGCACTATGCGGCATTTCATCTGGATCTTCACTCTTTGTGAGTATTAATACATCCCTTTAGGGGTTTCCAGTCTACGAAGAGTTTTTAAAACAACACTGTTTTTCATTGCATTGACTATTTCATTCGAGAAAGTCCGCCTCAATTTGAAAATCGAATCATGGCTCGGGTGTATGTAAGGAGCATTACGCGTATAGTCCAGGCGCTGATTTCTGTACAGGCCTTAGTTTTTGACTTGGCACAACTTACCTGCCAGAAAAGGTTTGACTGCAGAAATGCTATCCTGGGGTCTTCTGCAATACTCCTAGGTACGTCGTACAGTTAAATTGTGGCAGCAGTTTTGCTGTAGGACGCCATCTTTGAACGTACCCTACGCTGAATGAGGCTTAGGTAAATTGATAGGAAAACACGCCTCACTTTCAACCATTGCTTCCTATTCAGCATATTTCCCTTTAAATTTACACATTACATGTATGCAATGGCATGCGACAGTAAAGCAATATAAAGAGTTGGTATATATGGTATATTAGACGTGAAAATGTCCAACGGAAGGGGTGATTTACCCCACCCCTGAATATAATGTATCTAAATTCAAAAAGAAATGAAATCTTCCCCATTTCTTAATTTATCAAGTAAAATAGCATATTTATGATCATATTTAAATAGTATGTTTGTCATGTTTTACATTTGTTACAAATCAAAGAAAGAATATACCACCTGAAATGACAATTCAGCAATGCGTGTATTGCACAATTTTCAGTGTACATTCTCTGCTGCAATATATTGTATCTGTGACTTAAACTAAATTCTTATATATGGACATGACGATAGCCTTAAAATCATTAAATGAAATGCAGGAAAGAGCCAGTATGCGTTTAACCGTTATATAACATGATATTACACTTATATGCGTTACTTACTTTCAAATGTATTACTATTTAATGCAGTAATATCATTCATTAAGGCGTTGGTACTACCGCGGGTTCCTTAATTTGACGTTAATACTGCACCAAAGTAAAGTTCCGTCAAACGTTGGGAGGTGGGGGTCTTAAACAAATCTCTTGAAACGATACCTCACAGTTTGAGCCCTGATTTTTGGATTATGAGTTCCTTGGGATGTCCTAGCTGTGACTGACTCCAGATGAAATCGATTGCACAAATGAGACGTCTGGATGTCTCGATCTTGACGTCGCGTCGACACACGTCGACGCCCTGGATGCGGACGGTGTGACGTTGTCCAAATTTGTTGGAAACGATTCTTAAGACGTCTAATCGTCCTAACATGGCACCGAAATCGTTTGGCTGCTACCAATGGCGTCACGTTAAGCCCCTATCTCACTGGACTGCGACTGTTTTGCGACAACTGGCGACAGACATCGCGAGTGGGTCGCAAAGCAGTCTCGAAACAGTCGCCAGTGATTCGTAATTTCGTCGCATGTGTCGCCAAGTGGCGCAAAGTAGTCACGAAAATTTTGAACATGTTCAAAAATTTTATGCGACAAAATTCCTCGCAAAATAGTCGCAAAGTCATCGCGGGTGTTAGACTTCAAGCTAAAAAAGGTCCTGCTCCCCCCCCCCTAGGGAATTTTGCAGACATATCCTATCTTAAAGAAAATTTCAAGCCGCATCTTTTAAGAGATGTTTGCACTCTGTGCTCCGGGGCGTTAGTCTCTGACAGCCTGTTACATATGTTACTGTAACAAACTAAGGAAAAAATCAAAATGAAAGTTTGAGCTACAGAAAGAAGACATTAAACCATCTAATTATTCAAATTTCTAATGTAGTTTGCAAGCTGGATGCCTAAGCTACATGAAAGCAGCATTTTAAACAAAATTACAGCCTTCAATGGTGTTATATGCGTTACATAGATTAAATTTCCCTTTGAAAGTTGAAATCGTGACTAACATCATTCATTTTACAGATGATTTTTGCATTTTTACAAGTGTTTTTAATCTTAGTTTACTAAAATACTCATTTGACTAATAGAAAAAAAAAAGTTTGCTTTTCTATCTCAAATGCATTGTTTTATATGAGCTATTAAACAACCCTACCCCCAATTTTAAGAATCAAATTTTGGTATCTATTATTGAAGAAAAATATATGAAAATATTTGACGCTCGTGGATATCTTACATTTTTGGCACTGTCTTGCTGATGCAATAAAGAATCATACATTTGCAAGTTTGACATCAGGATCAGAGCACTTATTAAAGTATGTAACGTATGTTACATGGCATTATGAATGAGCTAGGAAATTTTCTTGGAAGTAAGAGATGATTTTTCAAAAAAATAACGTTTTTCACATGTTTTCCTATTAATCTCTAGCCTCTGGTGCCTAAGTCTTAGTAATTACAGTCATTGCTGATAACAAGCCCATGGAATTGTGTTACCTATGTTATATATAACCTTTTTAATCACATATTTCCTAATGCCTATAATATCAAAATATATAGACATATAGCTGGAAAATAATAGTTCTCACTTAATTGACACAATTTAATAAATATTCCTATTAAATAAAATTATTCAAAAACAATCTTTAATCAAGTCACCCTCACAATGTCTATCATTGTGTCTGCTTCTATTGCAAAATAATCACCCATTTCATCACAACCAGTAGAATCATGGCATTGTATTAGGACTGCAAACTGAGTACAATCCTGTTCCTCTCCACCCCTTTGGGAATTGTGCAGACATATCCTACCTTAAAGAACAATTCAAGCTGCATCAAATAAGAGATGTTTGCACTCTATTAACTAGGGGGTTAGCCTGTAATGGTATGATACATATGTTACCATATCAATTTAAGAATAAATGTCAGTGTCATGGGATCAAACACCTGATTAAATATGGGTTTAATGCCATTTCACATATATGCATACAATGGAGTATGACTCTGGTATATATCTCTTCCTGTGAAGTGGCAAGAGCAATCTAACTGCAGCTGCCTCTGCATCCGTGCTAGTCAAATGATGACTTTGCTCTTTTTTTGCAAAATCTATGTCTCTACCGTGTACCTCTAAGAATACTTTAAGATTTCTGACATTGGTCAAACAGAAGTTTGATGGGCTGCTTTATCGCATCATTTGCCATGGAACCTATCCAGTCTTTTGGTGCTTAAGTCCTCAGGTCTTAGATCAATAGTATTTAGCTGCGCCCAAAGAACTATATAAGTTTTCTTTAGTTACAATGTTGACTCTTGATGGTTTTGGCAGACCGTCTGAAACAATTTCTGTTACACCTTGAAAGTTATCTGGTATAAGAGAAAGAATATGAAGTTGGACATTGCCATCAATTATGTTTGCAGTTGGTTGTTTTTTGATGTCAGTACATTGAAGCATGTCTTAAAATAATGTAAAACCTATGATTTCTCAGTTTTTGCAGCCATATCATTAGCTGTTGCATTCAAAAGAAGGAAAGTGGACTATAGGTAGAATGGGATAACCAGTAGTTCTATATTATGCTCTATGGAAGATTTATACAGAGTAAACAAGTTGATAAGGTGCCTCATTTCATGATCCATTGAAAACACTGAAATTGAAAACACTTGCCTCTGACTGTGTAATCAAAAAGGATGTCACGACAATGCCCTTGCTCATTTATTATGACGAGTTATATATGTTACATCCTCTAATAAGCGCTCTTATCTTAGAAACTTAGTGAATCATTGAATTGAAAGGGTCTAATTTGCGCTCTGTTCATCCTGCATTTCATTGCTTTACCTGCTGTGATACATCTAGTTCGTTTATCTGAAGAGAAAGAGTTACCTCCGTTTCAGCACTTCAGAAGTACTAAGCATTCAAATAAGTTTTTGAATGCTTGGGGAAAGATAATAAGTGCAGAGACATTATCAGATGAAAATATATGTGGGTTGCATGTATGGAAAGGCTACATTTATAAAAGTTGACCAGCTAAGATATGATTCTTTATCACAGAAATATCAAGGTACATCAGTCCAGGTACTCATTGCTCTTAATGGCATAGTTTTCCTCCTTGTAAAGCTTAAGTCTTTTTCCTACTTGCAGCATATCACTTGAAACACATACTCAAAGAGCCAACTATTAGGAATGCATATCAGTTCCAAGCCATAAATGGCAAAATTGGAAAGTTGATAAAGGCTCATCAATTTTAAGCGGACTGGTGGTAAAATTGAATAACAGTAAATGATTGAAATATTGTGTGATGATTCTACTAGTTGCAATGAGGTGTGTGATAATAATGATTACCACAGAAGCAGACAACGACAAACGTTTAACATGAGTGTTAAGTAGATGAAAATTAGTTTGGACCATTTCATTTATTGTATTTTCTTGTAAAAATGTAAAACTATCTTTTCTATTTGTGGCTCTATATTTAGCATTATATGCACAGTATTAGGAAATGTGTGCAAAAGGTCATTGATAACATCTGTAACACCAGTCCATTGGCTTGATAATCAAAAATGAATATTATTTCTAGTGTTTTGGCACCAAAGACTTATAAGTACACATTAAGTGTCCTGATCTTTAACTTAATGACATCTTGTAGATATATGAGCAAGACACACTAAGAAAATGAAAAATATCCACACGCTGTAATCGCTATCATGTGTTTTACTTAAACGGTAATAACAAAATTCGCTTCTCTGTAAAACTGGGAGTAGGACTGTGTATTAGCTCTTATAAGACAATATATTTAAGATAGAAAAGAAAACTTGGTTTTTCCTATTCATCAATTGAGTATATGTTTGTAAAATCTAATAAAACAATTTGAAACAAAGTCATAGTAGTTGTTTAACCACATAATGATAGCCACAATTATAGCTTTTAAATTATAAATAGGTTCATGTAACGCACATAACACCACATTTAGCCGTATTAATGTTAAACAGCTTCCATATGTAGTAAAGCCATCCAGTATAAAAACTATAAGAATGTCAATTTATTAGATAATTTTAATGTCTTCTTTTGGTAGCTCAAACATTCAAATTTCTTATTCTCAAAGTGATATAGTAACATATGTAACAAGCTGTTACAGGCTAATGCCCCGACTTACAGAGTGCAAACATTTCTTATTAAATGCACCATGAATGGTTACATAAGATGTAATTTGTCTGCAGAATTCCAAAGGGGATTAGGATGGAGCAGGCCCTTACTCAGC